>OZ016542.1:12470846-14941693 GCA_963966675.1 Lasioglossum calceatum | reverse complement strand
CCTATACTGAATCGAAAACGTTTGTCGAAACACGAAGAGGATGCACAGTTCAAATCTCAATTTACGGAGTATCCATTTACACGATTGAAGTACATATATCTACCTTTCTATTGACCATCACCCATTTATATAATTATTTTCTAGTTCTTTAATGTTAAAGAACGAATGGAACTCTTACCGTATGGAACAAGCCGTATTCTTAACAACAGAGGTATGGGGATGATGATCACCTCGATCACTAAGGGGTTGACGAAACGCCAAGGGAGGTCGGGGAAGACCAAAAATGACAAAGAATCGAACAATGGAGCGAGAAAGAAGGAGAAGAGAGGCGGAGCGAAGACGATGAAAGGGGGACGAAGAGGAGAAGAAAGACCGAAGGAAGGAGACGGTGGCCGCGAGAGAGGTGGCATAGGTCCTCGAGGGTGCGGCGGCGACAGCAACAGCGAGCAACAGCCCGATCAGTCATTAAATCGTCGCGATTCCCTTTTGTTTCCGGGGGGAGGGTTTGGAATGTGTGGGCGCTGGTTTATCCGTCCGTGTGTTTTCGTGTTGCGCCGGGGCGAAAGGGGTGCAAAACGACCGGCGGGGGATGTATATACTCTCCGGATGGATTCGATGGGCATAGGGTGTGCTAAAGAGCGCGAAAAGGAGAGCGAGCGAGACAGGGGCCGAGGGACAGAGAGAGAGGTCGCGAGATCGTCGAAGCTAGCGGACGGGGGCGGAAAAGGGGTTGCCGGGGGGTGGAAGGACAAAAAAAAGAGGGAGGAGGGGAAAGGGAGAACGGCGGAGAGCGATCGGGCGTAACGTTTTTAATTGTTTCGCGCCCAGCCGCCTTTTGTTTCGGCGTTTATGCCTCGTAAACGGTTGCTGAACGCCAACAGGGGCCAACGGGGAGGGCACCGGTTCCACCTCTGACCCTCTCTTCTTTTCACCTTCCTACTCTTCGCCGACCTCCCGTCCCGCAAACCCTCTTGGGAGCCTTGTCACACTCCTTTCCGCGCCACGATACTCGTGGAAAACCGAGACGACGCTCATTTCTTACGCCTCGGCGCACCCCCCCAATCCCACCCCTTTCAACTGCTTGCCTGCCCGACAAATTTCTGTTTCGGTGTACCGCTGCTTTTTAGGCTACATTTGTCAATACCTTTCGAAAGTCTTACCGGTGTTTACGGGGTGTAATCAAGAACTAGACTCTGTCAGTTTTTTGCTAATCACTTCGCTATGCCCTGTGTATGTGTGCCAATTGTCATCGATCTACGGATACTTTAACGCGTGCTGAATGCAACTTAGTAAAAGTATGCTAGCGTGCCTTTGCAATTTGACAATGTACCCAATGTAAACATAGGTTATCGTAAATGTTCCAATATCTTTTAAGGTTCCTATTTCGATGTAGAAAAATACGAAATTTCCGAATATGTGAGGAGCAGTATCAGACCTAATTGGAGTGCTATAGTGCTTCATCGATGTTGTTTCGGCCGTGGTGAATTCACAGGAATTACACGTTTGATCGACGCCTGTGTCGACCGTCAACAGCATCAATTGACACGGAGCTACCCTCGCTGTATGTACTTTTGCCATTGAACAAGCCACCGTGTATACTTCCTATAGTTACACATTGTTGACGATGCGTGCGAGTCAATAAGTGCGTGCGTTCAGCAAAATTATTGTCCGTCTACGCCGTCGCTGGCGTGAATGTGACTCGATTTTCCACACCATTTTTCTCACCATTGAACGCAGAATAATTGGCTTCATCGAGGATCTAGAAAGGCTCTTATAATCCTCGTGTTGAAATGAAAACAATCGCGAACAATTTTTGATACACACATAGAATCCTCCTAAAAGAACCTCGCGATCAACAACCTAGACCTAAGATTTATCATCGAGGAAGAACACGGAGGAGACTGCGGTAAACGATACCTTTCGGCTTAATTAAAGAGTGCCGGTCGCGCAACTGTTCATCTAAGGGATGTAACAGAAGAAAGAAGCCCCAGCCGCGGTTCAAGTACATATTTGATTAACCGCCGCTTCTTTTCTCCGGCATGGAAGAGAGGGGTTGCTCCCCCACCGGCTTTCGAACATAATATTTTTTCGATTGAGAGCGAAAACCGATCCGGCCCGGCACAATTGCCCGAAAAGAAAACCATCGAGAATGAATATAAAACACTTCGCGATTACCGGAGATTTCGTTTTTTCCCTCCGGGAGCTTTCTTCTTTTTCAATTCGTTTCTTTTCCTGCGCTCTCACCCCTTTTCTTTCGTATGAATGATCGCTCATCGAGAACCCGACGGCTCGCACGGATCCGCTCGAACCTGTGATGCAAAGACACGATTACCCAGAGATCTCCATTAAACGACCGTTTAACTCGCCGATTTGCCGGCTACAGTTTCATCGGAATTATCTTGCGCTGGGTTGTCGATCACTGTTAAGTCTTTCAGGTGTAGACCGTGTCCTAGAAAAACTTATTTCGATAATTATTTAGAAGCCTCGGTGTTGGCGAAACGTTGGGGAGAGAATTCCTGTAGAAAGGGGAGATAATTTCTCGAAAGACTTAACAGTGAGAACAGTAATATGTGGATACAATGGTCCTTGAGAATTATTTTCAGAGCTGGAGCCGATATTACAACCCTCGTCAGGTTGCATCGAGTGTTGAAACGCTGGCAGCATGGCGGAAAGTGTTAAGAACCGTGCGATTCCAAGGATTTCCATGGAAGTTCGATCGAGAGCATAGATCCTTCACGGATCACGGCCGAGCAAACGTTCGCGCAGGATAGAAAGGGGACGCTGGCCAGGAGTTTTGTTCAAACACACTTCGAAACGTGCTTCCAACGGCGGCGTTGCACGTGTACGTGCATTCGAAGGAGAGGCTACACCTATGCAAATAGACAGAGAGCCGGTCTAAGCGGTGCTGTTCGTAGCCGTGCCGTGTTCCGCGTACCGGTGCCTGACTCTTTGCAAACAATGTAGCCAGGCACGTCGCGAAAACATAAGTAGCCGCCGCCGGTGAGGATGGATTCCCATCTGGCCCCGAAGAGCGGACTTTAAATATATTCGAGGCGCGTTCGCGAATTCTTCTTCGCCGACGGCAAAATGGTAGGCCAAACACCGAGCCGAAGTTACTTCGAGTCACGAAACAGCGAAGCCTTGACTACGATGATCCCCTCGGGTGTATTAGCGCTGAAATAGCCAGAGTTTATTTCCGTCCTGACACATTGACCTAAGCGTATTTGCTCGGCGTTATCAAAGCTGTGTTTAATATTCACGAATAATCGACTGCGAAGAGGTACTCTACACACTTTCAACTTTTGAAATAGTCGAAGACCGATGAACAAGGATCTCTTTAACTTTAAAAGCCATAAGAGATTCCGAATCATGTGGATCAGATACAGAAACATAAAATTGACCCCTCGGATTTAAGAATTTTTTAACTTTAACTTTCTATTTCGAATCTTTGGATCCCGATACTTCCTTGCTTTGAGTATTTGAGTTCACAGTTATTTGCAACCAAAGTTGCAGCGCAATTGCATCCTGCACGTAATTTGTAGACTATCCGGTTCAAGAGATTTTTAAGAATGTCTCATCGAATGATCGAATGGATCGTACATCATGCTTCTAAACGCTACGATACTATCAGCCCGTTTCAAGACGGCAAGAGGGCAAGGAGAGGCAGCACATAGCACGAGGGCGAGCGTACACAGTCGAGTGAAATAATTTCCTGGTGTCCTCCGCAGCCACGAAAGAGGAAGAACGGAAGCGAACTGGTCTTTCACAAAGTTTCTTGGACACTCGAAGAAGCTTCTACTGTGAGAAACTGCCGGATAATGGTCCCCGTAGACGAAGGAGACCGAGCGATCCTTCAGGATAAAGGGTGTACCGCACACGTACACACAAAGGGACGTTCTTCCGCTCGCGTGTGCACCAGGGGGGCTGCTCTACAAAGCGTATCCTGCCTACTTCACGGAGGAATCCGCTGGAAAGACCAAATCTCCGCGTCCTCCTTTTCGACGTAATGACTGCGGTGCACGTTTCTGCCCCTTTGATACGCGAGACTGACATGCGTGCCATCCAAATTGGCCCCGGATCCACCCCCGTGGACCCATGGACTTCTCCCCGTTCACTGAACACGTTAAACTAACGTCTTCAGTTTGATACCCTCGCTTAACTTTTCCTACCTGTGCTCCTCCATCCGCTGATTTATCCGAACGCGCGTTCACCCTCGGCTGAACGATACTCGGTAACATTCATGTTTACTGTGGTGTTAGAAAGGGTTGAAACATGACCCTTGCTCGATATATCAATATAAGCACACTATTCCTCAAATCTCTTGTTCTAATATCAATTGAAAAGGTTTGAAGATGTTATTTTCTTAAAATCCGATACCATCGACCCTAAGGTTTCAGACGTAGAAGTTATCAGTTAATGAGGAACACGAGCTACTAGGAACGGTTACTATTTTAGCGAATCCGCCCCTGAACAAGGGCAGAACGCGGGTTAATCCTTTTTAAGCCGGCAGGAAACTTGGCCAATCTGAGAGGGCAGCGAGTTCAGAAGGGGTGGAGTGCGGAATACAACAGGATCACATCCAGGAGAGGCACAATACACGGTATCGTCGGGATCTCTGTATATCCAGGACCGCGAGGAAGAGAGCGAGAGTGCATCAACCCTCTCCTGGCGGGCTCCGGATATCTCCTCCGGAGCCAGCAAGAATACAGAGACCGAGCAACCAACAAACCGGTCGTGAATCCCCCGCGGTGGTAGGCACTGGCCCGAGAAATTCAATTACGGCTAAACTTCTCGACTGAAGACGCGCCCGCCTCTGTACACTACTGTAAGCACTCTGTTTCGAAGATCGAACGGAGAGACATCTTGTGCACTTGCGACCCTCGACTTTTCAGATGGGGTGGGCTCGGGGGGGTCTCGAAACAGAAGGGAGAAACGGGCGGCGGCGGAGGCGGAGGAGAGACACCGGGCAACCGGGAACAAGAGGAACCTAGGTGTAATTGAAACCGAGTGAAATCGAAGTTTCCATCCCCCTGGCAGAAGACTCTACCTCTACCTCTCTATCTCTTCGTCCCTCTCTCACTCTCTCTCCCTCGCCTCGAGATCGAGCCAATAGGAAAAAACGGTGAAAAGAATTTCTGTCGGATGCAAAGCTCGGGATGCCGTTAAACGTTAGGAAGTATTGCGCATTTTAAAACTTTCCGAGTGCTATAAGCAACCGCGTGCAGATCAGCAACGCATTCGACTCGAAAGCTCGGGAATAAAATGTCCTGGAGTTCTTGTTTAATGTGAACCTTTGCTGCTTCGACTATACAAAGTCAAAAATGAATAGACACTATTCTAGCCACTGATGACGATGAATGTGTGTTGCTCGCGTGTATTCATTTTGTCCAGGATCGCGGCGAACCATCATTTTTCCAATATTCCGCGAAGCTGCAAAACGAGCAATGAAAATATGGCACGCGACCAACAGAAAAGAGACACAGAACACGAGAGAGAACGAGCGCATGCGTTTAGCACGCATGAGCTGCGTATGAGTGGCCATTAGGAGCGTGCGTGAACATACACGGCTAAATAGGGCAAGTGGCCAGAGACCATAATGTTAAGTAAATAATGGCCAAACTCGTGGCCCCTTATTATACCACTCGAACCAGAAGTCGTGCACTCGTTAGTGGCGGCTTTTAATTCTCTCCGTGGTTCAACCCTTCGCTCCTTTCCGGGCTTCTTCTCCTTCCTGGCTCATTCTCACCCTCCCGTGAAGTGCACGCGCGTGCCGTTCTCTACCGTGAAGAGTGGACTTGTGCTTCTTACGGTACCAAAGCGGCCCCGTTGGACCCACCTGTTCGGTCAAGACCGTCACGATGGTACTTTCGCCGGTAAGAAATATCGAGGCCCATTCTTATCCCCCGAACTGTATTCTCGTTCGATACCGATCGTGCGCAGGGGTCCCGATGCTTTAGGCGAGATCGGAATCAGCTACTTATAGCGTTCGCCCGTTGGATAAGGGGCTCTGGAGAGCAGGGATCGCTGGACAAGTGTGTGCCACTCGATGCAGTGATAAAAGCCGTGGTGTGTCACCTGATATTACCGTCTTGATCTACATCAATATTTTTGTTTGCACGGGACGGTGAATTGGACCACTTGTTTGGAGAAAGATCAACCAAAGTTTTCCTACGAATAGTTGAAAGTTTCTATCAATCTTGTACTACTAGATTCTCTACTCTACTAGAGTTGAAGATGAAGAAATAAGAGGACCTATAAGATCAATCTGCTAGGCAACATCTTTTAGTGATTCTTTCATAGTACGTCTTACAGTATATCTGCTAATCCAATTAAGGATTGATTGACTCACCTGTAATTCCGCCGATGGATTCCTGCTTTTCGACCTTGGGCTGCCGGTATTCGTCCTGCGGCAGCCTCTTCCGCTGCAGGAGGCCGCAGTCAGGCTGCTGATGGAGTTGCGTTTGAATGTGTGCGGCGGCGGCCGCGGCTGCGGCTGCCGCTGCCGCTGGAATCGCCAATCCTGCTGGACTAGCAACGTGGCCTGGGTGCGGGGGTGGACTGCCAGCTGGCGTGGTTGCGGTCGCCGCACCAGGGAGAACAGGGGCGGTGGTGCAGCTGCCTGTATTGTACTGCAATTGCAGGCCTAACTCGCGCGCCTCACTTTCCTCCTGGGCCTGCTGCCTCCGTAACGCGACCTGCGAATAGTTCCTTTCGTTAGTCAACTGAATCCTTCGAAATTTTTCCGAGCCAGAGATTCGCTTGAAAAAACAACGTGTAAGAACAAGCGCAACATGCCTTCTTAACCAGCTATAGCTTCGCTAAAATTCCTGGTACACTACGTTACATGGAGTTAACGCAAACAAAAGTGACTGCAACTGAAGATGCTTTTTTCCCGGAACATTGTCTTTAAAACGATGTAGGTACGCAATAGCTACGACAAACTTTAATCAGTTATCTTCGAGCAAATATCGCCACTGTTTATACAGTTGGATCACAAGCGTTTCTTCTTTCAATTTGGACTCTGTTCGTTAGTTAGTCTCCGAAGGATTGGTAATTAGTTGGATTATAGTCACTAGACTGCGGATCTTTATGCGTTTATGGTTCCTAGAAATTTTCAAAAAATGCTAGAGTGTAAAACACCTGACAGATTTTAATACGATTTTTATTTATTTCAGACCTGCAAGAACTACTACCACTGAAAATACGACTTTATTTGAAGTTTCATATCGCACGATGAATTCATACCGTTAAAAAGCAACAAGTGCTTGTGGCTTAATCATATTATTATTTTTAAAATGTCTATATAATTGGAAACGCGCGTGCAAAAAATTTATATTCGCGAGCAATTGAGAAAAGATCATTCGAATGGACCTGTGCTGACCCAGTCACAGGTTCCGCCAGATCCTCGAAGTATTCAAATACTTAAATTTAAAAAATAGGTCAATGATGTATATGAAAACGCTCTGGAATTGTGTTAAATGCAACAAAGTAGTAATTACTATAGTGTCTCCTGTGGTAGAAGGCTGAACTTCAAAATTGACAGACTACTAGAGAGCCGACGGCCGTCGCGTCGCCACCATATTGGTACCCGGCAAACTTATTTTGTAATAATAAACGAGACACAGATGTTTATACAAGCTCATAAGTATGTGTATTTATTATGCCAGAATACAAAAAGTGTATTAAGGGTTGATTTTAGAAAGAAATATAAAATGAAAATGGCTATTTCGCCATTTTCATCAGAATGCAATTTTCTTCTTAATTTGAAACGTATACAATAAGATGCATTATAGTTATATTTCATTATCGTTTACATTATAACATTGGTAATTATTATATTACATCGACTTTGAAAATTCGATTTTCATACATGGAAGATGTTATTTCCAAAGGAGAGAAAATAGATAATTACGTACACGGCAAAATCCTTTAATTTTCCTGGAATAAATGATCCCATTATTATTGATCAAAAAAGCAAAACGCTCGAGCCACACCGGCGTATTATGTATATACTGGGCGCACACTCATTTTACAGCAGACTAAAAAGAGCCGTACAATTATATGTAGAGGTCAATTCATTCCCCTTTTTTACAGGACGGTAATTTGAATTGAAATTTGCATAAACATTTACGGTTTCACGGTTATAGGCGTCTATGGCGCTCTAAAATCGTTTTACCCCGGGCGGTCATATTTATTTTCAATAGCAAACGAGAGAATGATTAAGCTTTTAGCTCTGCGGTCCCCACACATATAAAAAGAGCGTTTGCCGCGAATACAATTCAACTTACGATTGAATAGAAATCGATCTCGTGGCTTATCATAGAAAGATATCTCGACGAATGGGGAGCAGGTGCAATGATATGAAAATGATGCAATAAGAGGGCACAAGGGCCGACAAATCAAGAACTCAAGTAGGTATAGTGTTACGATCCGGCGGAACCGAAGTACGGTGCTCGTAATCTCATCCGCGGTTAGGCGAAAATGCCAGCAGCAAATGAATGGTTCAATATTACTGTTTATTTGATAATCCCAAATTGAAAAATTATTTTCCGAATATTTTTACAAATTTTCAGCTATAATAATTTATCTTTATTTATTTAATTAATAAACGTTTTCTATTCGTAATAATTTCTTTACTTCAGAGATAAAAAATGAATTGGGACCGAGAATCGCTAAATTGCCAATAAGTAACTAATTTGTTAACGAGATCATCATATACAATATTTAAATAGATATTCGCTTAAAATACAATTCTTACTTGCAAAATAATGTGCATTTTTTGCTAGCTAATTTAATAATGACTTAAATGATCGATTTTACTAATCGAAGTGCTACGTTTATTTAATACGTTAATTATGTTTAAGCTGGTAGAAAAATGGTAACTGCGAAGCTAGCGACGGCGAAGAATTGCTTTGCTGTAAATTACTGTGTAAACACGGCTTATTCCCTTGCGAAATTAAGAAACATAAGAACAATCGAGAAAAAGAAAGTCGCACGTTACAAAAGACCCTTTCGCTGATTCTAATTGGATCAGTTCACACTTCCTTGAACCATTTCACGAACCCATGGTAGAGGAAACGACACTCACAACTCACGCCTCCGACGAATACTTCTGCAAAATTTTTCGACGAATATTCCACGAATTGCACAATTTTTGTATTTCACGAAGTCCTCGAAAATTAAAAGTGTAATATTAATAATTACACTCATAAATAACCTAGTCAATTTAAGCAGTAATTATTCAAATGAAAGCCCAATTTAACGTATACAATAACAGTAAAACGTTACAGAGTGCAAATTGCTTGTCAGCAACAATTGTATATTTTCCGTGCTTGTTCGACTCAAGTACGAACGGTATTGGTTTTGCGTACCATTTTGTTATATGTGTATGAATTGAATGACTATTGCCATTCGAAACAGGTTACCATATTGTTCGAATGAATAATGAATCTATCATATAACAATTTTCATCATTAATCACTACTATTTGATTATCAGGTTATGTCATTCATGTCCGATTCATACGTCTTACAATATAATTACTTTAAATATCTGTTATTAAGTATATATTTTCAATACTCACAGTGGCAATTACAATTACCAAAACGTTCGACACTTAGCACGAAACTACTTTCGATTCAACTTGAAGTTATTCGTTTCTCGAAGTGTATAAAGTGTATTGCGTACGTATATCGAACACTTCTAAAAATCGATTCATAACCTTGTTTCAAAAATGCTTCGTAACAACTCGAATGACACTAATGTCACGTTATGTATACATACATAGTTAGTGAGTATGACCTGCTTTCTGCACTCTCGATATATTTTGTTTATACACTTTATAAGACGACTGTTCAAATCAAGGGAAGATGAAAAACAAGAGTTTCCAAACTAACCAACAAATACCGCCATCACATTACATACATTGTAATACTTTTCCTGTCATGTGGTACGTATGCAACTAAGGATCAAAAAAGTCGCGAATCGTTAACAATTTGAAAACCTAGGTTGCCTTACTGTGACTTTCTCACAGTCGAGCCTCGTCTTATTCTGACACGTACATAGAATTACTTTCCCAAACAATTACAGTCCCTGGCCGAAAAACTAGGATACATTGTTTTATCGTATCCATTATTTTGTATTTTAAATCGTTTATTCTGCTGACAGGTGATGCGTTTACAAGCGTTTTGAGTAAACCACAAACGTTAGCAAAGGGATTCACGGCAGAAGAGTTTCCTGGCCTTGGGAGCACAGTAATTTCGTTTCTATATTTAAATTGTTAATACGTATGTAGCCAACACCTTAACCTGTCAAATCTACTAAAAACACGAAAGACGTCAAGAATTGTGAGTATGTAGCCCTAATTTTTTGGCCAGTACTGCACGTGTAATCGAACGTAGTACACATGTATTATCTAGCAATATAATTATTACTTTACCTGGGCAGCCATGACACGTTGCCGTTCGGCGATCAGGGTACATTTCGCACACACGCAGTCCCGCCAACGGCAGTACCGTTTGTGGCCCTTCAACGCGGACACGACACCGTGGTTGCGGCATCTCGCGCACTTCGGTGTCCTTTGGTATCTCTCGGCACTGGCACGAAGGAAGAACGCGGCCGGTAGCACGTGATGTTGCTGCTGTTGCTGCTGGTGCTGCATCAGTTGGCCGACGTCAACACCAAGTCCGACACCCCGCGGTAACGACATCGTGTCGCGGAATCGAACCGGCCCCGACAGGTAGCTTATTATTTACAAGAATGAAAACCAGCGGAACGAGAACAACAAACAAAAATCACTAAACAGGACGAACGGTCAACAACGATCACGGATAGACGACATCGTGTTCCCGGTTGGGCACGACAAACGGCGAATATCGTGAGTATCACGGAGAACAGTCTCTTTCGGCGAAGCATGAAGCCCGCTGCCCACTGACACGCGTCGCTGCGCTCATCTTAAAACGAAACCGATCACTGCCCGGTAAAGTCTTTTTTTCTCTCTTTCTCTCGTCACCGTTGAAACATCCCCCAAGATAACTCGGTTGTCCACGATTTCTCCAATTGTCTTCCTGTGTTCCAAAGGGAGGTCGCAGACTGTAATACTGTGTCGAGGATAATCGGTGGGCGACCAGCGGATCCACACACGCGATCGTTACTCGACTCGCAGAGGGGGGGGCGCACACGATGCTGAAGTATAGCGACAGAGAGCTTGTGTCCACACCACACCCGGCTCTTCTTACTTCAACCGAAGAAATCACATTTAACGCCCGTTCGCTGGAAACTCTCTCGAACCGGCGCCGTGGAGCGAGCGAGACACTGTCGGTAGGTGGTGACGAGCACGCGGCGAGGGGAGGGGGCGGAGGCTCGACGGACTAGAAGCGGGAAACGCGCACGCGCACGCGCCCACACGTCCGAATCTACGCCGACGAGGAAGAGCGACGGCGGCGGCACCACCGTTCGTACGGGTGTCGGGGTACGAAATGCGGGATCGGGCTGACTCCTGTCGCGCGGTACTCTCTCTCGCTCTCCGGCATTGTCAACAATTGCAGCATCCCGGGGTGAGTCGATTCAGGTAGCGCGGGGAGACAGAGAAGCGGTGTGGTGGTGTCGCAGCAGCGAAGAGGGAGCCCGAAGGCGGACGATGTAGGAGGAAGAGGAGGTGGAGGGAGTCGGAATGGTGGGGGACGATCGTAACCGCCGCCGGAACGGGGAAGGGGGCGGAATGTCACGGAGGATCCTGGAAACTAGGAGAGAGAAAGAGACGGAACGGAGGCAGGAAGGTGTGCAGGAAAATCGTGAAAGAAGGTGGAAAAGCGAGAGGAGAGAGAGAAAAAGAATGGGAAAAGAAACGAGTGGAGTTGCGGGAAAGAGAGAGAGGATAAAGGGGACGGTAAAGGAAGGACAAGTATGCGGTACGAGAGGGACGAAACGATGAAAGGAGGTGGGACGGCTAAAACCGCCGAGAGGGGCGGGGGAGAGGGGGAATCGGAATGTCGCGGAAAGGATGCAGGAGACTGGGAGTGAGATAGAGAACGAAGAGGAAAGTGTGGAGGAAAAACGTGAAAGAAGGCGGAAAAGTGGGAAGCAAGGGAAAGAATGAGAAAAGAAACGAGAGATGGGTAGAGGGGAAAGTGTGAAGCGGGAGCGGGATAGAAGGATGAAAAGGATCGAGTAGAAGCAGGGGAAAGGGAGGGAAGGTATGTAGCGGGGAGGGATAGGGCAGAAACTAACGACCCCTCCACAGTTGCGCGAAATAAAACACTGTGCCACAGTGTACCTCCCCGGAGCTTCGGCCATACGCGACGCCGCGCTTAGGCGCGGCCACGCCCGCGCGCCCGTCCGATTGGCCGAGCCCGCTGTTCCGCCAAGATGTTAAGAGTTTATATCTGACCGGGGGTGAAAGGGGGACATACCCGACCGCGTACCCACCTACCAACTCACCCTCGATCAACTGTGCGTATATACGGGAGAGAAAGAGAGGGGGGGAGAGAAGAGGGTCGCGCGCGTATCAGACCGTGTGTATTTTGTATATCCGTGCCTGGCGGTAGAGGCAAAACGGACGAACACATTACTCTTTTATTTCAAAACCCGTTCCGAACCCGCGGCCAACAATGCGTAGCGATGCTCAGTCGTTTCTCTTTACGCTGCGCCTTTTGTTTCGCGTCGGGACTGTTTTTAACCATACACGCCTTCCTCGTCCCCTTCGGTGAAGAACATGTCCCTTCCTTCTTTATTTCGTTGGTTCTTTCTTTCCTTCTTCTTTTTATTTTCTCTTTTCAGCATCTCTCGCTTCTGCGCTCCGTCGCGGTTGCTCTCGCGATCTCCTCCGTCTCGCTTCTGTTTTTCTTTCTTTCGTTTCTTTTTTTTTCACGTCCATCCATCCAGGGTTTCTGCCTCTCGGTGCCCCGTAAACCACACGAGCGCACAACGTCATATTATAGCGGACGAGCCTTTCTTGAATCATATTCTACAATGAGGTTTCAATAGGGGGAAGCCCTATTGTCGTTCACCAATGGCGACCGATTTTATAGTGATCTAATGTACAGATGTTATTTACCCGGCAATGAGAACGGAATAAAAGCGTTCCATAGTTCCATGTAGTAAGCGTTCTGCGATCTCGATCCTTGTATATCTCTCCCTCCCCCATCTCTCTCTCTCTCTCTCTCTCTCTCTCTCTCTCTCTCTCTCTCTACGATTGCTTACCTACCACTGCCTGTCTACACGGACCCCATAATACACTACCCTACCCACGTACAATGGCACTATTACCTGTGATTTAGCCATGCGGACGAAAGTAACTATGTATATCGAGACGTAGCCACGACATTTGCATTTAAATATCACTTGGTTGCGATATGTATTACCTGATACCGGACACGTTGCCATTAGATATTGTTCACTGTTAAATAAACCCCGTCTGTCGGACTTTCGTATGCTGTGACATTTTTCACCAATGAAATGTGCACAGGGTGCTCAACACGAATGTAGTCATTTTGCATTGAAACAATTGTTATTAAACGTGTAATAACAATGATATTACCTTGTCAAAATAGGTTGCTAAAAATGGTAGCGAAACAAGAATTAAATAACCGTGGAATCAGACTGAATACGAATAGAATAAATATAATATGAAAAGAGGTCAAGCGGAGCTTGTGATCTCGTTACGCATTTCAGCCCGATTTGATAATGACAAAGCGAAATTAAAATAATATCACGTCGTCTGTAAAAAAAATCCTAGCCAATAGTTTCTGGAATGACAGCACGTGATGCGATTAATGTTAAGCGAAAGAACTATTACATATAGCACGTTCAATTTCCATATTTCTCTAATTCAAAACAGCTCGGCCATTGTAGAATGAGAACTTTCAACTACGGTTTTCACTGAACCGCATGTTTCGACGCGTTCGTCCATTATTTATAAAACGCAATGACGATTCGAGCAACATCGAAAATATGCGTGGAAACGGGTATTCATCGATACCGGTGTACATCGACACGGACCATTTTTTACTCTGGCATATCGGCCACTCAAATGCGAACGTGCGCGCCGATGGATAAATCAATAAACCAATAGCTATGGCAATACACGCCTGCTTTCAAAGTATCAGGCGACACCACCACAGCCTCATTTACGCAGTTGCTGGAATTACAATGCGAGCAAAATTTCGCGTCTGCTTTTCTCTATTTAAATTATCAAAACGATCTAATATACCGAAAATCTTTTTCAGGAAATGGTGAACTGTATAGATCAACTTTTTCTGGTCAAATGTTGCAGCAATTTCTCAGATATCCGACCAAAATCCAACAACACGCGCTTCTCCAGTGTTTGTACACGCAACAGATGATACAATATGTCCGTTCCCAAGATCAAGATCGAAAGAAGCAATTCCTTAAGAAGTCTCTCCCACGCTTCTTACCACCTGATCTCCGCGTTTCGAGAAGTATCCGATCTATCGTCGAAAGTAGCAGGTACAATGTGTAACAATCGTGTATACACAGAACCTTCCCTCCGGCTGTTTGAATTGGGGTAGCAGAGATCGAGATCAAGATCGCGTCTATATCGAATTACAATGTTTGCCAACATGACGCGGGATCGGCAACACCACGGAAACAGCTGATCAAATCAGCGCTGATCGGATAAGGGAGATTAGGGCCCGTAGGACGCAGCACGTCAAAGAGCGACGAGAGAGCGCAGGTACAAAACGGCTGTACGGTCGTCCGCGATATCTGCGTGGGTGAACACTGTGTGACCTCTTTGTCGGTCAACTGGCAAGCACGGGGACAAGAGAGCTGCCACCCGGGAATTCTGTTGTTCGAATTGCGCAAGGTCTCTTCGGTTACATCACTGTTTTCGCTTTTATTTGTGACGCCATAGTTCAGTTTTCACGTTTGCTCGGAGAGTGCTGCAAACCAACTTTTACTTCACACGCTGTTCCATTTTGTTTTCGGATCTGTTGATCTTACGTTAGTTCTAAACTGAACGTAAGAGGCACTGGTAAGAGAAATTTTGATACCGATTCTAATTAGAACAGCGGTTTCCAACCTGGAAAAAACCTTAGTTCGTAGCTTTCACTTTTTTGTAATAAAGTTTTTATTATTTAAAACGTGTCTATAAAGGTTGAAAACCACTGAATTAGAATGTCTGCTAATCATCAGTACTTTGGTCATAGGTACACGATGCAGAGATTAGAAAAAGATTGATTCCGAAGGAAACCTCGGCTGAATCGAAACAACTCTTTCGGAAGGACGGCAGATCTGGTGCACAATTGGTCACAGGGAGGGTCTAATATTAGGAAGAATGGTAGCAAATTTGTATACACCGGGGTGTTATGTACTACGAATCGGTAACCAGTTGGAAGCAGTGGCAGGGGACAAGTAACCATGAGGACCGGGTGATCAAAGTAATCGGACCGGTACTTTAAATTGAGAGGCATACAAAGAGTTACTGCTATAATCCCCTAAATATTCCTCTTAATCCCTTCATCAAAGTTATTTCAGACTTGCCACATTATCACGGCCATTTAAATGACAAAGCATTCGGTACATGGGGTCGACACGGCAGGATCTGGAACGCACGAGGGTCTTATTGGTCGGGATGTTGGTCACACCCTTCGTCACGCACGCGACTCACTCGCATATGAAAACAGTGTTGCCTAATTCTGATATTTGATATTTCGTCTACTTTAAATAAGCCGAGGCAACAATTTTCTCCAAAGGGAATTAGAAAAAATTATTTGAGAAATGGAGAAGTACAATCAAAGTTTTTCTTACTTTTAAATTCTTTCAATCTTTGTACTGTTTGGAATGGCACCTATCCATTTTTGTCATAAATGCATAAAATCTGCTGTCTACATAAGCATCATGTTACAGATATGAAGAATACTAACCGGATACATTAATCCGGACAAATCTGGGAAAATAGTAGCGCGTGAAAGGCACGTGTCATCATCCACACGTACCGATCAGTTCTCGCGCCCAAGCAATGACCACCGTACAAAAATGCTCGGACCCCGAATGCACGCACCCAGATCTCCCCGGCCAGGGAAACGGCACGAAGAGAAGTGTACGCATATGGGTTATGTATGGATCTCGGCGTGTTCTGTGTTTGAAGGGTTGCAGATAATATATAACCCGTTTCGCCGCGGCGAGAGGGAGCGAGAGGGCGAGTGAGAGAGCTTTTTAGCTTTGACCGTTTCATCTGGCGTCGGTCGAGTCCAGCCTGTGCTATTTCGCCCCCGTAATATCGGCGCACCTATATCTCTACGTCCGTCACGTTTTTTTTTTCGCTCCCCATTCGCAGCCCTGCAGCTCCCGATCTGCCCTCTGCGGCTTCGAGGCTTTAAAAAATGAGCCGGGACATTATTTTTACGGGCTCCTCTCCACCCTCGAACCGGCCCTTCGCCCTCTACCCTTCCGTCCCCTGTCGGCGAGCCGTGGCCTCGAGTGACCAGGTCCAGTTCAGCTGGTCGTCGTTTCCGCCGGCGCAGCTTGCAATGTGCCGCATCAGCGAATGTGCAAAAATCCGAGGGAGAGAAAACGGGGGTTTGCGGCACAGAGGAAAATCGGCGACCGTTTCGCGGAATGGGGACGGACAAGGTGGGCGAGACGGAAGACGAGGAAAGGGGACCAGGAACGGAAGAGAGAAAAAGTTGCGGCGAGGTGTGAACGCGAGAGAAAGCCCACCCCTCCCTCCCTGGGACGACGAAAGCGGAACGGGGACGGAGGAAAAAGATTATATATCTCGTCTCCCACGTCCGTTCGTTCGTAGCACGGTCGTTCCCGGTGGTGTGGATGTGGCCCCGTGGATATATCGGGAGCCTGGGAAGCCATTTTCAATTCAATCTGTTAAAAGCACGTCAAAAAGTCATACGGTATTTCACCGGCGCGGTAGATCGCGGCGAGGCCGCAGCCTTCATGCGGCGATGACGGTGCCGCGGTGAATGGCATCCTCGGCTATGCAGCAAACGAAATATGCGCCCCTGCACCGAGTCGATTCACGTCGGAAACGACTGACGGTTAAACCTTCGCCGAGTTGGCAACTTCTACTGTACAACCCTTTCCATCGAATGAAATCCCACGCTGTTTCAACACGTTAACTGCCGTGGTGGTCGGTACTGACCGGCACAACCGGACACGGTAAAAGTACATAAACATGTCAACTAATAATTGCATTGTAAAATAAGAATAACTGAGTATTTTTAGTTGGCGCAACTTGGTCGCAATCGGGGAAATTCCATCTCGAAGGGAGAAGGAATGGAGGCTCCCTGCTCTGTACGCCGCCGTATATGAACAGTTATATTTGAAGAGGGTGAAATAGGCGTGGTTAGCAACCCTAGGTGAGACAGTATCGACCAATGAGAAGGCACTGCCCGATGTGGCAACAGTTGCAAACGCAAGCGCCGTCAGGGTTGCCTGTGCGAGTTGCGGATAGGTTGATGTGCACGGGTGTTTAATATATGGGCGCAGACTCGAACACTGGGTACAGTGTTCAAACGGTAACGCCTGCCCCAAGCTCGCGTTCAGATTGGTTACCAAATTAACCCATTCACTGACAGACCTTCTTACTACAGTCTGTCCAATCGTTTCGTCGTTTAAACTGCACGCCTTTCATTGGGGCCCTCAAATGTTAACCCTTTGATTGCTAAAAGTGCGTGCACGCGTTTACACGGATCTATCAACAAATGCGAATGACGTACATTCGAGGTGGATTCGTATACATATGTACATGAAAAAATCATTTATAGAAAAATTAATGGTAATTATTAACATACTAGGTATTGCAAATTCTTTATTTTATTCCACTCTTTATTCTAATTAGTTTCAATTTCATTGGCACACCAATAGCCGATTTGCGAATATCGAAAAGAAGAGGAGAAAATGTAAAAACTATTATTGCTGCGGCATAAATAAACTATTTTTGTAAACCAGTGTAAGTTTCTGTTGAAAACAAAGCTGCTAAAATTAGGATACTTCCATTTTTCTCGTAATCAGTACTCCAAGTTCGATTTTGTCCATTTGAATTCTATTGGCATGGATTCAGAGCTATATTCCTTCAAAACGGACAACATAGATTCTACAACTTCCGAGGAATTGCTGTAAAAATATTTATGCTCATTATTCTTAACGGCGTTCTTTTTATTGTACGCTTCCTTGATCAATCTGCCATCCGCGGTGAAGAATAAAATTCTTGGAACATATTTTCCATCAGGCTGATATCTTCCCTTATTTATAAACTCGTCTTTTCTTGCATCCACTTTTATCATTACAAACCTGTAAAAATGAGGTAAGATTTTTCATTTGAATTGTTATAAGTATATTTACAATCCTCTTTCTTTTTTACTGTACGTATTTGTTCCTAAAAATTTTACTACGTTTATCAGAATAGAAAGTATATTAAAATACATGGCACATATATGTAAATAAATACAATGAACGCCAAGAGACACTATAGTGACATCTACCAACAAAAATTGTAATATCCGTACAGTACTTTATTACCGATCAAACGTACCGCTCGCTGAGGTCCATCAGGCGTACAGATTTAGAAACTTTCTCTTTCAATATTTCACACGCCGGACATCCGATTTTGTAAACGAATAAAAATATTGGTTTGTCGGTTCGCTTAGCCTCCATGAAGCCATTGTCAAAAGATTTCCATTTAAACAGATGCTCCAGGATACAATTCGAGTTTGCATTCTCTATTACTTGACTTGCTAATTTCACGATATTGAAAGCACTGAGATATTTGAAGCATTGAATCAAATTTATCATTTCTCCGATTATTGAAAATTATACAATTTCAGCAATCAAGTCAGCTACAATCGTTTTCATTCACTGCTCTTTGTCAAAATGATTTCCTTCCCGTAAATACTGTACTTGCGGTATTCATTTTGAATTTTCCATCGCGTGAAATTTTGTAAACAATTTCGTGTAAACTGATTTAATCATCAAACGTCAGAAGTTATTCAGATTTAATCTGTGCATACGTTCAGGATATTAAATATATACACTGTTTTAACGACATTACGGAATGATGGTAAATCGATATTGACACATGACTAACGAGGTACATAATTCACCTAACTGGCGACGGCGACACCGGTCTGCTTCAAATTTAGCGCCATTTGTGTGACAAAATTACGTTCTCGCATTTCTGCAACGAATTTAAGGTTATATTTTTCACAATTCCGAGAAAACAAGAATACTTGGCTGATTGTTTCGTATTCGTAACTATACTGTTCAAACTATTTTCAAATGAGATTGATTGAATAGTTCCTACAAACATGTGACAATGGTGAAGAACAAACATCTATTAAAGGATAGGTTAATATATTTTCCTTTAATGTTACATTCTTTTTAAATTACGTGGAAATAGAACGGGCCATCGAGAAAAATGAGCAAACTATGGAATTATCTAATATTTCAAGGATGGATATCGTATTTAATGGCAGCCGGCTTGCTCGTTTTCACAAGCGGCTTCCTACTTAATCGTGTTTCCAGACCGGAACGCGCTGAATGTAAATATTGTACGGATCCTGGCGGCTGTCACATCGAAAACCTTCTTCAAACTCCAGAAGATGCAGCAACTTATTGTCTGGAAAGAAAAGCACGTGTTGTGCTGCTAGTCGTTGACGCGTTAAAGTATGAATTTGTACATTGGTACGATGACAATAGCTCTGCTCCAACTGCACACTATCGTAACAAGCTGCCGATAATACAGAAATTGTTAGAATCCGAACCGACAAAATCTCGTTTATATAAATTCATGGCAGATCCACCGACAACAACCATGCAACGATTAAATGGTCTCACTACTGGATCTTTGCCTACATTCATTGATATCGGATCAAATTTTGCTTCCGAAAGTATTGAAGAAGATAACATTGTTGATCAGAATGCAGAAAGAGGTATTATATTCATGGGAGACGATACGTGGACTAATTTATATCCTGGAAAATTCAAACGTCAATTTCCATCTCCGTCCTTTAATGTCTGGGACCTGGACAGCGTGGATAAAGATGTTAGGTACCGTATATTCTTTGAACTAAAGAAGAAAGATTGGTCCCTACTTATAGCACATGTTCTTGGTATCGATCATTGTGGACATAAGCACGGCGCTGATCATCCTGAGATGGCCAGAAAGTTGAATGATACTAATACTCTAATTAAAGAAATCGTCGAATCTTTGGACGAAGATACAATACTTTTTGTCGTTGGCGACCATGGAATGACAGAGACTGGAGACCATGGAGGCGAGAGTTTGAATGAAGTCGAAGCTGCCATGTTTGTTTATTCGTTGGTCCCTCTACAAGATTATAATTCAGTTCACAGTACTGTGAATCAAATTGATCTTGTTCCTACATTGGCATCGATTCTCGGGACACCTATACCTTTTTCTAACTTAGGTGTCACGATACTTGACTCGTTACCAAGCTCAACGAGAAAAGGACAAGATGATATGTGGTATTCGTTGCATTCAATGTGGAGAAATATTGCACAAACCAAAAAGTACATAGACGTATATTCTATGGACAGTTATCTGTTATCTATAGAACAATTTCAAAGTTTAGAGACCATGTACAATCATCTATTGGAGCAGGTGAAACACGTAACTACCATGGAGGAATTTGAATTATTCATTCAGAATAGCAAAAGTTACTTAAAGCTGCTGAAAGACACTTGTTCCGAAGTTTGGGTTCAATTTGATTCTGGTCTAATGTCGAAAGGCCTACTTCTAATGTTTTGTACCCTGTTCTTCTTTTACCTGTTTATCACAGGTATTCCAGAAAGTCGAATGTCTGAGATATTTGAGTCGTCGTATTTACAATATTCTATCCTAGTCAATTTAATTACCGCACTGGTAATCTTTTTCCTGTATTTCTTCAACATTCTAAGCGAATTTAAAAACACTACATTCTGTGCTACTGGTCTAGCATCTATAGCACTGTTAGTCGTATTAATTGCCAAAAATTGGGATGTGATTACAATGAGTTGGTACAATTATTACAAAATTAAAAAATTTATTTATATTACTAGAGTGATCCTTGTCTTAACAGTGTGCTGTCTTTTTTCTAATAGTTATATCGTAGAAGAAGATAATGTACTGTCCTTTTTACTTATTACACTTCTCTGTCTACTTACATTTAACTTAAAGAAAGAAAGTTCCAATGAATGTCCCGAAAGGAAACCAAAACCATTCGTAAAGTCACAAACAAAGTCAAATTTAAAGTTAGTAATAATAGTCGTTGGTTTAATAGCATGCATTTCTATAAGACTGTCCCATTATTTCTGGCGTTGTCGGGAGGAGCATCAACAACGCATGTGTTCACTTTTTATAGCTGGTAAATCAGGCTCCAACAGTTTAGAACGTGTGTTACTTGGTGTTACTTTGATTGTACTTGCATTGTACGTGACAATAGTGAGGCTGTGGTTACAGAATTGTGGCAATCTTACCGGTTTCTCTCCCAGTGTTTTAGTAAGCCAATATTGTCCTGTTGTAATCGGTGTTTGCATGGGTTGTTATTGGGTCCTTCAACGATTACCGAAATTTGTCAAAGTAAAATTTGTACTATCTTGGCAAGTCAGTACATTGCCTAACATAGTGTATGCATTGAGCTTAGCTGCGATCTCTGTTCTTTACTATCGTCCTCTCAGTATATTTTTATCACCAAAGAAGAAAGAATCGATCAATGTATACAATGACGAGAATATAGTACCTCGATTGTTCGAGAAGATAAAGGAGTCGATATACCGTAAGAGGATAGATGCGGATGAAACGCCAATTGTTTATGGCTTAGGCACTGTCTACAGTGCCGCATTTGTTTCGCTGAGCGTATTTCTTATGCTATTATATTCTTTATTGTTAGGAGATATACTATCGTCTAGTACATTTTTGATGTTCGTATCCTGTGCCTCTGTTTTGGGCTTGTCTGCGATAGAAAGACACCAAAATGCAAATAGTATATGTAAGTACCAGAGTTGTATAAACACTTTCAAATATGATTAGCATTGTTACTTATTTAATATTGTTCCTTCAATAACAGCTGAACTTGTTGAAGTATCCACTTCTGCTCTAGTATGTTGGTTCTTGATAGCCGACTACTTCTTTTACGGAACTGGGCATCAGTCATCCTTCCCTACTATTCATTGGAACGCTGCTTTCGTAGGAACGGGTGGACATTTCTATGGTAGTTTAATACCAGCAATCTTAATAGGTATGTAGCAGAGTGTAGTTAGAATGACTTCAAGATCAATAAACGATGTTAAACATTACAGGAATAAACACATTCGGATCACATATTATATTAGGTGCAACATTACCATTATTGGTGATTGTACCGTTTACATTATATTTTGTATTTCCGAAATTGGTAAAAGCGAAATTTTCAGAGGATGATTTAAAAAGAGGAGAACTGCTTCTTTTCGAGCAACACTCAGTATTCCATATGGCGATTTTTTCGGTCGCAGGAAAATATGCACTGCTCCACGGAATCCGAGTAAGAGAATTACAAAATAGTAAATAGAAAGATAAATTTAATGAATACGTTTTTGTAACTTGATATACATTATAGACGTTTGGCAGCATGCTTGCCGCAACGATTCATTGTCGCCATTTAATGGTTTGGAAGATCTTCGCACCAAAGTTAATATTCGAGGGATTGGGACTGTTAGTGACGTTAAGCAGTGTACTAGCGTCCTTTTACATGGTGTTCAGAATCGATCAACAAATGGTACCGTTTATATCCAGAGTGATAAAAGACAGATGATAGTGTGATCCAGTTTTGAATGTGTACAATACAATCGCTAGTAAAGTATCACGAGAGAGAAAAGAGTTCGAGAGAGAAAAAAGTAACTTTAATGTTAGAAACACGCGCAGTGGCTCTTCACACTTAACTTTAGAAACAGGAGCTTTTATTTGATAGAAACACATTAGATGTCGAACGTCAACACTTACCGACACTGCCAAACTTTCCAAAAATTTGATATGACTTTACATAAAAGACAATTTAGCGTATCTAATACTAACGAGCTGAGATTTGTAGCACAGAAGAACGAAACAAATTCCCCTTTGTTTCTTCAAAGACCAAATCGTGTAATTAAGTCTGGTGCTTCCTAACACACTAACGCTACCCTGCGTGCAATGCATTGCTAATTGCAGAGAAACAAAGCAACGCACTTGATGCAGGATTGCGTCCATGTGCGCTGATGTCTGCTTGTCTGATGTACGTATCATTTCACCACTTTCAATTCGTTACCGTTAGATGCATTTCGATAAATAATTGTATACATTTCTTTTTATCGTTTTACACACTACACTGTATATAGCATGTATTATAAGTCTAATAGAAAATTGAATAAAAAGACATTGTATATCTTCCAGGTCCGTCTCTTTTTGTGCATTGTAAATTAGGAAGATTTGCAAGCAAGTACTGCCTTTCGCCGATACGTGCTTGTGTAGTTCATATATTTTGCAAATCATACTTTATTGAACAAAATTATCAAGCATACACGTTATGTATTGTATATGAATGTGGCCAATTTAAAGATAAAAGTTGGTAATTACAAGTAACGGATGCATTCCTGCTGGAACGATAACGTCTAGTGGTGATTATGGTGCTTGCGTCCTTGATAGTTGTTCTTCAAATATTCCATCCAGCTGCTCCAATTGTTGAGGTCCTCGTAATCGCTGGTGTCCTGCGTCAAATGAACATGCTCATGGTATTCAAATTTCGTAAATTACACGTACCTAGTTTTCGTAATTATTATTTTGATAGTCTGGCACTTGCGTATTAGGCAATACAGGCATTTGTATCTGGAAACAAATGATGCCATCATGTTGCATAAAATTATTTTCTTCGATTCTTCTATATGAAATTCTAAACCTTATGTTGATCTCTAACACTAAGCTTACAGAGCACTAAAAGTGACTATCTTACGTTACTCTATAAAAATAACGAGAATATGTCTATCCAAATTTTTAGCCAATTTTTTTAATAATATATACCCAAAGAAATAAGTTTGTTAAATAGTTCCCCGTGGATGCATCTTCGTGAAATATGTTCCTATAAATCTACTGTTAATCTAATGGTTTAAATCATGAATTAACATTATGACATTATTTCTAATTTATATGTACTTGTATTTCAAAACTTACAAAAAGTTTAATTCCTCCGCCCTGGTGACCAGGCACAGATCCTCCTCCGGCCTGTACAGACTCTACAGAACCTGCTGGCATACTCTGATATCCTTGGTGCATCTGCATCTTAACTCCACGGGTTTCTTTACGGACGGTACTACTATCTTCGTTAACCACAGGCTTCGCATCACTGCTAATTTCTCTTTTCTCTTCAGGATAAGTCACCCAAAATGATCCTGGAGTCGTTTGCAATGTTCGAGCCATGTTTGCGCCGAATTTATCAGATGGTACCGCATAAGCGTTGGGCATATCGTAGTCAAGTGGGCTCAATTTACTTTTAAGAGCGTCCAGAAGACCTAAATTCATAGGCATACCAGGCATAGCATTGTTAACTAACGCTGGATTAGAGGCACCGCTAGAAGCCATTTTTGCGTTTATCGCATTTTGAACGGATAAAGTAATATTCTTTTGTAATTCCGACAACATGTCAAAAACTTGACTTAGCGTTGCCATTTTTTGTTGAAAAGGAAGTGTTCCATCAACAGGCGGCTTCATTCCTGGCCACGCACCTGGTGCAAATGGTTTGAAAGGTTTCTTCGCTGCGGTCGTTGACGTGGATTTTTCATATGCAACTAGATCGTTCATCGTCGTTACCATGTTACTCTTCAAATCACCCATCTCGGACACTATGCTATCGACAATGGAGTCTTTTGCTGCGTTAATGGATGATAGATCATCGATAGATCTCGCTACTTTTGCTTGTACGTCTTCTTCGTCGAGTTTGACGGATCTCATGAATTCACTTTTCGTACTTGCACTATCACTGTCGCTTGCCGCTGCGGTCTTGTTAAGTTTCAAGCTGTCAAATAACTTGCTCAAGAAATCTTCTACCTTGCTGCTGTATTCGGTAGGACTAGGTACTATCGATGATGGATACCAGAAAGAAGGCGGTACAATGGTGCTTTTCGCTGTGGTTGCTTCTGTAGCAAAGGCTGGTGCCGGGGTACTGGTAGCAAGATTCTTAAACAAAGTGTCTAGGAAAGTTGATTTCTTTGCCATGAACATAGACGGATCCATCATAGGTGCGAACGGACTGAAAGGTCCAAACATCCCAGGCAAATATTCTGTTGGTGCCGCTCCGCTTGCTGCTGCTTTCTGAAGCAACAAACTGATGTCGTCTTCTGATTCTTCAGAAATCGGAGCAAGAGTAGGATACGGAGGCGGAGGTCCTAAGTCTTTTGTGCTTGGCTTTCCTGCGTCCATAATCGACCGAAGTTTCGTTAAAGGAGACTCATCGATGCTTCTTCTTTTGCGGGAGAAGTCTTTCATGCTATAATCAGGTATAGTATTCAATTCAGAGTACTGAGCCATAGGACTCATTGGACCGAACTTAGGACCCATTGGCCCGAACGGTTTAGGAGGCATGAATGGTCCGAAAATTCCACGTTTATATGGAACATTAGCTTCCATTTTGCTTTTATCCAGAGTGTCCAATGATGCTTCGTTACCGGCACTGTACAAAGTTGGTGCACTATCTGCATACGGCATAAAGGGCTTGAAAGGTGCCATAGGATAGGCAGGTCCCATAGGATAGGCAGGTCCCATAGGGTAAGCCGGTCCCATACCTCCAAACAAATTGCTCAGCATATCAGTCTTTTTAGAAATCATCATTTTAGGATCAACGAATTTTGGGAAAAGCGGCGATTTCGGCATGTATGGCACTGTTATGGTGTCCAGTGTCGATGGTGGTGGTCCAAGAGCTCTCGAGTAAACTGAAAATATGTGATATACTCTTAGACATTGATCTACTTATATGTATCTGTACAAAACATTAAAAAATGAGAAATGTTTGAAGATTTATGGTATTTTATATTACCAGGTTTTGAAGCATAGCTCGCCCATGGTGCTCCGGCAGGAGTTTTAACAGCTGCCGCAGCTGTTAAAACTAGTAAACAAGAAAATAACGGGATACTTTTCACTAGAGACATTGTGCACCAATTGCTGGACTCTGTTCTGCTTCTGCTTTTATAGCAGCGACCAGACAGTAATACTTGCAAAGCTTCTAGGATTATTGGCATGGGACTAATACTCTCATTTAAATAATCCATCATATACAGAAGGTGCACTTATGTTTTAATAATTAGACAGTATGCTTTCTCTGTACTGCTTAGAAAAGCAATTTCCTTCTTATTCATACTGCCGCGTGTTAATAGCGACATTACAAATTCCTAATTAAAGTATTTAAATTTAGTTCTTCATTGTCAAAGAACATACTAATAATAGAAAGATGTAATGAGTTACTTTCATTTAAGTCGTTTTCTACCATTATAAAAATCTTAATCTGTTTTATTAACATATTTTTAATTATTTTATTATTATATAATCCGCGATCATCTTATCCCATAGCTTACATTTCGATTCGGGAAATGTTAATGTCGATATTGTTTTATTATTAATCCATTTCATTATTATTTCGCATCTATTAAACATAAAAACAGGATAATTTCATAATCCAATTTGTAATCCGATTTTAATCGACTTTCAAACGAACTTGCGAGAAATGCGTTATTCGCTTATCGACAATAATACATTATATAGCAGCTGTTTTCATTATTTAGCAACTACCAATTAATTGTATTGACGAATATACATCGGCATTTGTAGACGAAGCTGTCATATCTTAAAAAGAGGATCTATATGAAAATGAAAATAAAGAAGGCTGTTGATAGTGAGTAACATCGAATTTTAAATATGCTGTCATATATTAATTGTTCATATTATCTTACTATTTTATTACCTACCTGTATAGATCATGTTTAACATTAACTTTGTTGATTATTTATTCATTCCGCAATTTTTTTTACTACATTGAAAAATAATATTTAATGAAACTTAAAAAAAAGTAGGTACTTGAACGAACATTAATTTGAGGTGATTTTTTATTTTAGTTGCTATGGAAAATAAGGATACTACGACAAACGTTTCTATATATGAAAACTTGTCATTATCAAAGACCACTCAACAACGCAATTTAACAAATGGAAATGTTATTAATCGTATAAATCAGTTACTAAATATGTACCATCCCGAGGATGGTATAGCTGTGTATGAACAAATATTAAGCACCCTTCTATTCCTGTCTGAAAGTTTTGATAGTAAGACACGGCAACAGATCATCTCTACAGTTCCATTGCCAAAAGGTGCATCAAATGAATTAATCAAGGATGTGATATATAAGACGACAGGATTTATTGAGATAGCTAATGACGTCAGAATGTTTCAAAAGTAAGATTTTTATTCTCGAATACTCCCTTACGGATTATTAGTAATATGTAACAATACCTTTCATTTTAAAGAAGTAATACTGTTTCTAAGAACACGCTTAACATAGAAGACGCCACCGATAAGTCAAGGGTCCGTTTAAATCAGAACATTTTAATGAGTTCACCGTCTCAGAATATTGAATTGGATGAAAATGTAAAAACTTGTAGCTACGCTCATTCCTCAGTTAAATTTTAATGTATTCATTGATTCTTTCTATTTGTCTAGATCGTACCTTCAGTACCTGAAGTATTTCGAGGATTCCCTCCCAACGAAATCTCTATGATTCACAGTCATGTAAGGAATGTGAATTACATGTACGACACATTAGATTATAATATTCCTTGCGTAGAGCCTTTTGTTGACATAAGACAAAATTTTCTATCGCACACCGATCAACAAGAAGATCTAATGAAGCGTCAGGCGAATTTAAAACTTAAATGGATCCATACACCGCAACTATTATATAAGAAAGATGCTTACCAAATTACTACGACCAGTTATCAAGAAGATTTTTACAGCTCGACGAGCAATAAATGTTTTCAGTTACCTGTTGATAAAGCCAATGGTCATAATAAATGGAACGTTGCCAAAGTGTCGCATACACTACATCAGGTCTGTAAACACTATTTGCATTTTTAGAATAAATAGTTAAATTTTTAGTACAATTGATAATCATTAGACATATATTAAAAATTACGTTATAGGCACAAAACAATTTAAAAAAGAAATGTAACCCTAACATAATCTCAAATACACAGAATGAAACAGAAATTTTAAACTTAGAAGTACCGAGTAGCAGTTCGTCGTTTTTAAACTCTGGAATTAATTGTTGCGAATTTTTACACAATGACGACCAAGATTTTAAGAACTACAATAACAGTATAAATGAAAACAGAATTTTGAATACGAACACATGCAAACCCTTCAAACCAAAGTTTAAAACTAATCAACAAGCAATTCTGGATGATATATATAAAATGGATGTTGTATGTTGGAATGAAGAAGTAGACGCAACAGTAAATAAAGTGAAACAATACATTTATGATATCATTTCATAGCCTATCATGATTTTTATGTAATTATGAATACATCGTAGGTATCAACGGAGAACAGTTTCATTTTGGATGATTTCATTATTAATAAGAAGCTTGAAACGAGCTTAGATAGTTTTTTAAAACGTGCAGAACACGAAGGTTTGATTGTTTACATATACCAAATTAATTTCAATATCGCCTTAAATAGAGCTTTTGCGTACAATTCCTTTTACAGCCAAATGTTGGAAATTTGTAACTCCGAAGAACCCAGAAAATAAAAATCAGTTCAATTCTCCAATGAGCAATGCCAATAACTCTAGAAATATAAATTCGTCAGAAAACATAAAAAAATTAATTGACAAGAAATATTCAAGATTGTCAAATACTTATCCAAAATCAATTCAGTTGCAAGTGCCCCAGAAAAATGTAAATATATCTTTCAACGATTCACAATCAATGGAATATGATAAAAAGGACAATAGCGTAGAAAATTTACCATACAAGTACTGTTGAAATTATTCGTACAGATTTAATCTAATCGGTAATTAACAAATGTACGTAACAAAATTATTTGTGTTCAGATCTGCGGTAAACAAAACAGAACAAAATAATATGAATATTTTACAAAAAACTACACCTATCACAGAATTCGCAACATGTAAAAAACATTACTACGATACATTGCTGAACATTCAGAAGGCTAAAGGTTTATTTGGATTTTTATTTGTTTCTTTACATTTCGTGTAAGAATCTCATATTATATATGTATATATATCTGTTTTATAGTGGCAGTGGCAAATTCCTTGGCAATATCATCTGTGGAAAGTTCCACCAAATACGAACCATATTATTCAAGTTGTTCATATCAACAGCAGCAATTGTTGCAACAACATGGTCAATTAACTGTGAATCCACAATTTGCAGTGCATACTGTTGCACAATCAGGATTATCAAACATACATAGCACTCCATACACTTGGGTGAGATATAACGATTGGAGACATCCAACAATGAAACAATTAAGACTTCCTCAACAGGTGAGACATTGAATATTATTTAAATATATAAATATGCTCGAGTAATTTCCTTTATTTTAATCAGTTTATCTTTTTTTTAGTCCCAGTTTCAACATTCAAAGAATAAAGAGTAAGTTCTTCGATCGTATCATTCGTAATCTATTATTCCTCTTTTGTATATCTTTTATATACTAGATGTTATAAGTATTTTGGTATCTTTTCATCCTTTTTCATTGAAAAGGAGTTCTATACTGCATTACGTATAAAGAATGAGTGTTCAGTATTTTTATCCAAGGAAAAAGTAAGAAAACCTAATTGCTTAGTAGGCATATTTTGGAGATCAAAATTAGAAATGTAAATAGTTAAAGGATTTTTACTAGCCTTCGTAAAACTGTAGAGATGTTGAAATTCGTTAAATTTATCTCTAAACGAAAATACTAATTGCATAATACTGATTCAGATATACTAATATAGACAAATCGGTACTCTAGAAACATTATTTACAAAGAGTACTCGTGAAAGTACATTTGCCTAAAATATAAGTAAAGACTTTTAAATTAGAAGAGTACATGTCTGGTAAAAGTTTTCATTTCCCTATTTATCTTGCACCAGTCTCAACAGTTAATGGAAATATTGATACGTTCACACGTATATATACATATAATTTCTTCTATTATATCTTTGGCACTGGTAAAAGATAACAATTATAAGTGCTAGATTAATCGCTAATATTTTTAATAATTTCGTTTGTATTTCGGACGATTGCGTGACAATTTTTTCTTTGCTAATTGTATATACGCAGGACATCCTCGATGACGCCAATTAAACCTTAATACTTATAATATACTAACTAACAAATGTACACGTATTCACTGGTTAACATGAAACAAAGTTGCTTCTAATAACTAACAGTTTTTTGGTATATTCATTAGTTGTAACATATATAACATCGTACACATCCGTGGCTCTTGTATAGATTATCGCGTACAGAAGCCATTCATCATTTATTCGTAGGTGTATAAAATGACTTTTAAAAGAATAAAGACAGTTGTCAACTTAGATGTTATGACTCATTAACCGTTATTGTCCAGAACAATCGCTCTAAAGCACGACAAATTACCAATGTATATCAAAGAATTACGGCTACGCAATCTTTGGTAATTTATCGAACCACATTCATTAATTCCTCGTCTCAAAGAACATTTAATCTGTCATCCCTGTAATGGGCCTACGATAAAGATATTGTTATATTTAATATTTATTATTTGTTATCAGTATATTGACAACATCATCTGGAAACATAAAAATAAATTTATGTACGGATGTTGCTCTCAATACTTGATATCAATGAAACAAAAAAGTTAGGCCAATAGTTCCTCGCAGTGCATAGCTCATATTTCTTGTTTAGATTGTCATTATTCAGCGTTATAGTGACTAATGAACAAGACAGACGTGCATAAGCAAAGCTTATTTAGTTTACTGGTATGTACTGCTTTAAGAATCAGTTTTTCTGTTCGAATACGCAGTAGTACTCACTTGATCGATCGTATTTCGAATCTTACAAAACGCATAAAAGCGTACAAGTAATATTAGATTTCTTTGAAAATTTGTAATTCTGAAATAAAAGATTTATGGTATTTTATGTCTATAAACTACAACACAGAATAATGTCATTTGAAGTGTTTCAGTGTGTTATTAAAGAAATAATAATAATTACTGTTTTGTGCGTTAAATGAGAGTTTACTTCACTATTTACTAGCTTTATTGATATGAAGAATTCTGTATGGATCAATTAAAGTTCTACGATAACTGGAATCAACATTACATTGTTATCAAACTTACGTTATAGTGCGAATACCTCTTCATATTTTAAATATTTTTTAAAAGGATTAAAAAAGGAATAGTGTGCGATAAATAAAAGTGGAAATTATTTGTTGTCTTAATTAAATTAATATAGATGGAAGAATAATAAACAGTAGGAGAAGATTTTAGATAATTTGTAAGAATTTTAATCATTTGTCTTTCGATTAACATTTTTCCAATCAACAGTGTTTATCAAAAGTAAAAGAAAAATATGTCTGTAAGTATAAATAAACAATGCTTGTTACAAAGGTGAAACGTAATATACTTAAACAATTGTCTACATTTTATGATGATCAAATATAATTTCGACATTCTTTAATATTTGTGCTATAATTTAAAGCGTTCTTGGTTGAAAATCATATTAGAAACACGTTTAACGAGTGTTGCAAATTTATATGTACGAAATATAATATTAACAATTCATTTATCATGAGGTATTGCAAATTGTAGCGAGGTAAATCCTCAAATACTAAGTCATCGAGAAGTAATAAAGTCATTTAATATACAGGACACTCAAGGAGCGTTATATATATTTCTTCTGGCAGTGCCGTACATTATTCTTTTCTTTCTTTTTTTTTCATCATTTTGGTTAAATTTCGAAACTAAATATCTTATACCGTATAACTTCTCCGTTTGACATTTTTTTTACGAAATCTATTCGCACTTTCAAACATTTTTGCCAGAATACTAGCATATACAATGTACAAGAAAAATTACAATTATATATACTTCTTCGTTGTGTCCATGTGAACCAAATTACAACATTGTCAATGTTAGGCACAACGAAGCTACTATAATATATTATTATTCATCTTTTTATATGAACCTATATGAACACGCACTTTTCCCTTATACTAATTAATTCATTAAATTAGAGAACTAATGCATTACACACGCCAAACATTGACATAGATGACTGATGTGTGTACACACTCTATTATCGTATCAAAAGAGAGAAAAGTAATTCGTTATGATCCTAATCAAGAATAGTTAACTTCTTTATGTTGTAATGATATATAAATGGTCGTGATACAATAAACTAAAAATAATAGAAGTCTCGATGTATTCCACTTTGACTCTTTACATTATATAATGTATGTTAAAAAGGATTTTATGGACCAGTCGGTCAAAAAACTAAATGTTCCAATAGTTTTCACGATGAATTGTACCTCTAACACGATATGTATGTACTAAAAATTACTTTGTTCGTCAATTTGGTGAATCAGTAAGGAGACACAGTTTTATAAGAGTAATTAGATTAGAAATGATCGGAGATCTGAATTGAAAAATGTAATGTAATGCCATTGCTGCTTATTTATATTACCTATCAAATCATTTTTAAGTTATATACAATAGTTTAAAATAATATATGTACATTTTACAAACATAAAGGCGGATCTTTTCTTTGAAATTATCTAATTCGATATTCGCCTAAAACTCAATTATTAATACTTTCATAAATGCGTTTATACTGTAATTCAAATTATAACGAATGAATATACATGTGATCGTATCAGGCCCACCTTTATGCGATAATAGTAGCATCTTAATGATCATATATAATTCTTTGTTAGAAGAGATTAATCGAAATAACATAACTGATGCTTACTAATTAACGATACCAAAATATGTTGGCAGTAAAAGTAATTAGTAAACGAACGTATCAATGTATACATGGTAGTGGTCTTAAAACTTATATAGATATATCATTTTATATTGTAAATGGAATGAAACAACATCGTTTGTTATGTGAACATTCAGAAGTTTCTTTTCAGTTTATGATGCAAAACGTCAACATCTAAACAATTAAAGACAAAGAATCATCTTGGCAGCATATTAGTCATGGCAGCAACAACTTCGATGTGACCGTTTTGCTTTATCGTCGAGTACAATGGAGTAACTAAATTGATGACTTAATACCAAATTACATTTTTTTATGCACAAGATGAAAGAACAGGGACACATAGTTTTTCACGGTCACTGTGCATTACTGTTAACATCGGTGCGATTTTACATAGAAAATTGTTAACATATTAAATTTAGCAGAATTCGTTTCAGTATTCGTTCTCTTCGTGAAATAATAATGTATTTTCTCTGCAGCTTTAATCTAAAGATAAAACGAAAATATTATGTGAATAGTAAAACTATTGTTTCGAAGGGAAGCTTCTGCGTCGTATATAACTGTTCCCAAAAGTCATCCGCTATAATAAGTCCTATATTTTTGAAGGTACATTTATACATTGCCAAATTCGATTAGGCAAAGCCATAAGGATCGATAGTTTTGCTAGAGCAAGGTTGAACGTCATCAGGTGGTGGTTGCCATTGTTCTGACCACATGGCTGTGCGAGCCATAGCCATTTCCACTTTCTCAATGCTGGTACTGGACATACATTCCATCTCCCAGTGAAAATTTTGAGTCACTTGCATTGAACTAAATTCAGTTATACTGTTCACTGGTACTTGCGAACTTTTGTTTCTAACTTGCATAGAACCACTGCCTCTGTGCTCAGCGCTAGGCCAAGGTCGAGATTGTTCTACCGATTGTAAAGCTAACTGTCGCGGCACCCGTCTAGTTTTATTTTCCTCTACAACATGACCACTATCAGTTTTTGTATTTATTAAGTTTCCATCGGCCGCTGAGCTAGCATCACCGTCTTTTTTTCGCCTCCTTCTTCTCCTTTCTGTGTCAACGTCGTCTCTTTGAATCTCTTCGTTATTATCTTCGGAAGGCAGGAAATGTTGCCTTGCAGAAGCCCAATGATCTTTCCTACTAGCACCTTGCTTGTACTTTGAATGATTATCGTTGCTGTGGTGACCGTTATTTATATTCGTGTCACTGTCTGCAGTCTGTTTCCTCGATTGTTGAGTTTTCCATGAATCAGGTCTCCTAGGACTACGATCTTTAAGAGTAACCTACAAAGATTATATTGATTTATTTCTAACTGTGCTGTATAAAATAATACAAAAATGTAGAAACTACTTACTCCAGAAGAAGAAGAGTTATCAACAGGTTTATAAAGTTGTGTCGGGGTATGATTACGGCTATCTGGACCCCTACAGCTAGATTCGCTGCGACCATGTATCCATGAAAGTAAGAACGCTAAGATTGCGCAAGACAATCCGAGTGCTGCTGCAGCCGATAACTGAGAACGGGTGCGTCGTGGTACCCAGCCTCCGCTGTGATATTCCCATATAGACAATGCTAGTAATGCGCTACTCGAGGCATAAGACAAGCCTATACCAGTGAATATCCAAGCATTCTATAAGAGGTGGATTCTATCAGATATATCAATTAAGATTGAAAGGTACTAGGTAATACATATTAAAAAATGACAGATTCGATTATATAACGTTAGTATCAACGGAAGAAAAAGAAGGTAGAGAACAAAGTATTGCCTACTTACCAACTTAGCCCAGTTGAGAGGAAAAACATAGATAACGTGTGAAATATCAAGGAAGAGGAGCAATGCAGTGACGAGAAAACAGAAAACAGCTACAAAGATCATGAAACGCAGCCGTCCAACTAAAGGCAGCATAAACAAACTGACCTTGGCAGTGCCAGAACTGCACAGTGTCGCCAGACATGCTGCGGATGATATCTGTTCAAATGTTAGAAAATTAATGGATGTATTAGAGATCGATAAAACAGGAGAATAATAATAAAGGAACTACATACAAGCAGTAAGAGTCTAACAACACCGATAGCTGTTTTAAGATGTCCTTGTATATCACAATAAAGAACCAAGTGACTCGCTCTTGGCCAAGCCAAAGCGTTTGAGGAAGAGCCATGGTAATCACCGTAACCGTAACCATGATAATTAGCGTGTGAATCCCATGAATGAACCCCTGGTGAATCCAGTTCCAAAGGTTGGGAGCTAATTTGCCCCCCTGACCGACTGCCTGCTATTGATACAATATCGAAAAATGTACATATTCATACTCTTCTTAAATGTGTCCTAGTCATTCGAAATTTTACATTTTCTTAAAAACCTGAACCTGATCTTGTATTAACCCTTTGCACTCCTTTGTCAAGTGTGACTCAACATCAGAGAAAGAAAAATGTAAATGAAACGGGTTTTTATATGCATGTATTTGGTTCTTCCTTTATTTATTTAATTTACAAATATAAATTAGAACAAAGTTCGAGAGCTATATTTAATATAATTAGTAAACAAAATTGTTTAAAATAAGTAGCAAACAAGGAACTGTCCTTTGAAGTAAATTTCAAATAAAACACTTAAAATAGTAGGGAGTTAGGGAGTTGTTGGCAATAAAATTGTAAAATAATTCGGAGTGCCAAGGGGTAAGAGGTAGTCTCGTTTCTAGGATGGCAAGGGTGCAGGATGTGCCTTCTCATTTCTCAATAATGCAAAGATGGGGTTTCTCAGTAGTGAAAAGCGCTAGATAAAAGCTAGTCTGTAATCGCCCTCAAAAGTCCTATTTTTACATTTACGAGGCTTAGTTTGCATTATTCAGCTGTGCAAATATAAAAATAGGACTTTTGATGACAACTGCGGCCTAGATTGATCTTTTATGTAGCGCTTTTGACTACTGAAAACCCCAATTTTTCCTTTATCTAGAAATGAGAAGGCGTATCCCACATCCTTGCAATCCTGGAAACGAGTTTACCCCCTTAAGTTTGTATTAAGTGTTCCAAGAAATGTGTTATCGTCATACCAATTTCGAAGTCCTGAATATCTTCAGGTCTAGAGTATGCAGAAGCTGGTAGTTCCAGGTCACGAATCTCTTCTAAGAGAAGAACTTCTATCTCGTCGGCTGCATATAAGTCCGAGACCGAGTGAAGATGATGCCGAGTCTCGCTCATTACTCAAGTACACTCGATTGCTTACTCCTTCCTGCCTGCCGACGATCTTCTTTAATTGCTCCACTATTAACCACCATTCGTTACACATTGAGTCTAAAAATTGCTCCATTTGTTTATTTGCCATTGTGTGCACATGCTGTGTGCCATCTCTGTTCTTGCAGGCAATACCACCCCTCTCCCTTTACACCGCACCTAGAGAGATCCCATTCGACATTGTCCAAGAAGACACAGAAAGCTCATTATAAACAGACGTAGCGTAACAGTGCGAACACATAATGAAAGGGAATAAATGCGTAAATGAAAATGAACAAATGCAGTTTGAAATGAAAATAATTTATTTTAAATCATAATATAACAATAATTAAAACAACGAACAAAATCAGGTGAGAAAGAGAAAAAATAATATGATCACTTAAAATTAATCATAAATAGATTAACAATACTCGGATAATAATATTATCTCTCGTTCTACGAAATGTGAAATGTACAAAACAAAATCTCTTAAACTTATTTCATAAACACACGAACAATTCGAGTTTCCTCGTATCGAAGCTCGTAGTTCGCGTAATTATATATTAGAACGAAATAAAAATGTGTAACTACATGATAAACAAAAACTAGCATAGAATCATCGCAAATACAAATAGTAAATCAAATTGAATATTTATATATGTACATATGTTTCTCGCGTGATGTATTATATCGTGTGAATTCTACAAAAATTCAGCACAAATCGAATGACAGAACATCAATTTTATAATAGATTCCAAGTGTTTCTTAATCGTCGTTCAATATCGGTTATGTCAAAAGCACGTAGGTATAAGTAAAACTACATTCCACGATTAGTTATATTTTTCTAATAAATCGTTCGTTAATTCTAAATCCACATGTGGTTGCATGTGGCATCCCTCAGGATGTACCGAGCCGAGCGAAAACATTGTCGTCGTGGATTTCAACGAGAAATCGGCTAGCACGTACCTCGAATATCTTCTCGTTGAACACGAAGCTTTGATTACATTTTTCCGAAATTTTTCATAATAATTTCGGTGATCGTCTAAAGAATAGCCGCCATTACCTTTTTGCTGTTTTTACTCATGATCATGATCCACGTTCATCACAGCGACCTAAAAACAATAGATGGAACAACTATCTTCTTCAATGAGTTCAATGAAGCTTTTCAATTCTGCCATCAGAGCACGGACGAGGTATTGGAGTAGACCAATCACCGACATCGATTTCGTCAGTTGTGAGGAAATATAAATACAGATTTCATATAATCAATATCTGCATTAAAATTTAACTTTTTCCAAACTATAATTGACAAAATGAGTTAGTCATATTTAAAATAATAACAGTAAAATAAAAATGAACGTGTAAATATTTATACAGAATGAGATACGGCGACGATTCTCCTTTCCCTTCTATATATATAAGATACACTCAGCAGTACACCAGTACACTCAGGTCACTCAGGTCAACTCAGGTCAACTCAGGTACACTTTAGCTTGAGCACTTTGCCATCATCTGAAGCCGGATCTATAAGTATATATGGTCTAGGGTCATTCTCACCAGTGAACGTAACCTACAATTTTGTTTATATACAAATTATTGACGGGTATTATTGTAAGAATACAAGTCGTTGTGAATCTTTACAGTAAAAGGTATTTAATATATGTACAGTAAATGCATTCCACAAAAAGGTGTATACAAAATTATATTTTACAAATTATTCGTTCTGGTTTAGATGAGTAGTGCAGAAGAAAGTACAACTAAACTTGAATTTAAGAAGAAATCGAGGAAAGCATTACGAAAAAGGCGAGTCTCGTCGGATGAAGATGACAATGAAAATGACGAAATTTCTGTCAGGTATGTGGAAAACTGTTGAATATGTGAAAGATAATATATGGAAGATATTATGTTAACCACTGAGTGTGATATTTATTTAGAGAAAAAGTTGAAGACTTGAAAATTATACAGAAGCTACGGGAACGTCCGAAAGGTGTAAATGTTGTTGGTCTAGCTCTCGGAGAAAATGTAACAACTGACGTAATCACCGTGAGTTTCCTGGCAAAGTTAATAAATATAAAGTTGCAACAATATTTAAAAAAATGTTCTAATAAGAAGAATTTTAGTCGGATCCCTTTAATGTAAAATCTGGAGGAATGGTAAACATGACTGCATTGAAGAATACAAAATTAAAGCAGAACGATGCGTACGAAACAGGAATTGGCACACAGTTTAATGCAGAGACCAATAAGCGAGACGAAGACGAAGAAATGTGTGTAAAGAAATATTATTTTATATCTATTCCAAAACGGTTTTAAACATACTAATATATTTTTGTATATTCACAGGGTAAAATATATAGAAGAAGAATTGACAAAGAGAAAGAGTAAAAATGAAGGCAAGGCAGAGAACGGACATAACAATGAGAAAGGATCTTATTGTTCTCCGGAAGAAGCAGCACTGCAAGCTGTACCTGAACATTTGAGGCAAAGTTCGGCACATAGGAGCGAAGAGATGCTTTCGAATCAAATGTTGTCTGGAATTCCAGAAGTAGATCTTGGAATAGAGTATGACTTTTTTTTCTGTATCCTCTTACACAAGTACTTATGTATCCTCTTACTTATTATTTACATTCTTTAGAGCAAAAATACGCAATATCGAAGCTACAGAAGAAGCTAAATTGAAGTTACTTTGGGACAGGCACAGGAAGAAGGACGGTCCTTCTCAATTTGTGCCAACAAATATGGCTGTGAACTTTGTACAACACAATAGATGTATGCTATTTATATTTATTTCACAGATGAATGAAAGCATAACAAAACCATAATACACTTTATATTTTTTTAGTTAATATAGAAGATCCAGATTTTCAAAAATCAAAACAGGATCCTGACGATAAAAAGAAAGTAGCGGCGCCTAGAGACGACACCAAGGGAAAACGAAAGGATAATGGAGAGAAAGCAACTGATGACTATCACTACGAAAGATTTAAGAAACAATTTCGAAGATTCTAAAGTGATTTGTAAAATAAAATTGTAAAATAAAACAATGTATTATATACATGTACGAAATAAGTCGACGGATATTCTAATAATAATATTACATTTGTTGTAACTTGTCTTCCTCTTCCTTCTTCGCCATCTTCTCCTTCATGCTTTCGTTCCTTCTGTTTTCGTTTTTTATCCTTTTTCTTAGACGATTTCGATCTCTTGATTGTTTTCGGTCTTTTCTCCTCTTCGTCCGACGAACTATCGCTATACTCGATGATTTATCATCAGAAAGAACCAATGAAAATTAAATTAAAAAATTAAATGTAATTTTCACAGCCAATGAAAATTATCTGGAACTTCGTCAGTCCACTTCATCAGTCCGTCAGTATTCAATCAGAATGACAGTCACGTCAAAGATTGACATTCTGATTGACAGATTGACAGTGTAGGGGCAGGCAGTGTTGTTATATTGGGGCGGGCTGCGCGCGCATACGCGACGATTCTAGTGTCAGTGAAGTAAAGTTGGGGTACCTTGGTCACCCCGCATAATTTCGCAAAATGTTTTTTTTATGGAAGGGTCCCAGACGCGCGGGGTTTTTGAGGAAGAGCAATTACAGTTGTTCGGTATTACCTACGAAGGCCAAGGTACATAGTGTTGCATGGTTTAACGATGTTTTGAAGCATTCCGGTCATTGCTTAGGACTGTAGGACGCACATACGTTCCTGCATTTGGTCGCGTATGCGCGCGCAGCCTGCCCCAAGTTCGAAGTTCGAAATTCGAACCAACCTCACTTATCCTGGACCACGGACCTAAAGCCTAAAGGACTGAGACGTCTGAGACTGTCTGAGACTGACAATGAGCAGGACAGCAGGACTGAGCGCAAAGCGCAACGCCGCGCAACAACAACAACCAGTGTCGCCAGACTGGCCAGACGCCAGTCGCCAGTCGCCAGTCCCGAACCAGTCCCGAACAGTCCCGAATCAGGCACGGTGTTGTAACTGTTGTAAGCAGTTGTAAGTACGCGTGAACCAAACGACGAAATAAAAAAGGCAACGCGAGATAATTACATAGAATGCCGATAGCTGTTTGACCGTGTTATAACTTATATGTAACATGTTTCCATACGGCGGACAAAGGAGAAAGCAGAACCAATCCGATCTTGTATGTTTATGGTGTTCTCCCTCCCGATTTATCGCAGGACGTTGTAAACTCGGCATAAGCTTGAATACTAGCGCGTAGAATGACGACATCGTAGCGACACAACGACGTCAATTGAGTGTCGGGGAATTACGCTAGAATTTGATCCCTTTAAATTTACGGCAACGTTTGTTTTCCTTTACATCTGCGACAATGAGTTGTGGATTCGTTACTTGCGGCCCGAACGAGGCCCTCGTAGTCTCAGGTAATTATGTATAAACATGATTCACCTAATGAACTATTTCGCTTTGCACACGCTTTGAATGAGGCGACATAAGAGGAGTGCCGTATCAATTAATTGATTTGTACTATTTAGACCAGAAATACGAGGACAAATTAATTGCATGTTATATCATCGATTACGTTCGATCGGTTTCGGATTAATATCGACGAATTATATTCTTTTACGCTATTGTTTGTTTGTTTGTATTATTAAACTCTTGTTAAATGTAAGCACGAAATGCCGACACAAAAATGCATGATATAATTTTATGATTCTATTATGTTCAGTTTTTCTTCAATCATTTCCAACTTATTTCCGACTCGTCTATTTAAGGATGCTGCTACAGCAAACCACTTTTGGTACCTGGTGGCCGGGTGTTTGTCTGGCCTATTGTTCAACAAGTGCAAAAGTTAGTGTAACATATTAATTTATCACTGAACTTCTTCTTTCTTTCTTTACAAAGATATTGGGTTGGAAAGAAAGTTTGTAGCGTTTTCAAATTAAGAATCGAAGATCAAATTAAGGTATTTATTCATATGTTTATTCAATAACACGAGAACTTACCTCAAAAATGGTAGCAAGTAATAAAACAGAATGTAAAATATGTTATTGAATAAATTTATGAATAAATATCTGAATTTTAGCTTTCAATTTTAATTTACAAATGCTACGAACTTTCGTTCCAACCCAATACACAACTAGACTACGGATCTTTATGAATTTATGAAAAGATTAGAAAAATTTCAGAATACTATAATGTTGTTTTTAATATAGAGAAATCGTTAAGGGATGAAATTAATTTTTATTTTATTCCTGCTTCCCACAGAACATTTTTATTTTGCATAAAGATCCACAGTCTATAATGATCAGTGTAGAATAATTTCATCTAACTGTCATATTTTTCTTGTAGAATTTCATTGAATACCATGACATTACAAGTCGAAAGTCCAACGGTATATACGTGTCAAGGCGTACCGATATCTGTGACAGGAATAGCGCAGGTAACGAATGAAATCAACTTCTACAAGAATAATCTGGTTGGATTTGGATAATCTTAACATAAAATTATAATATTTATAAATCTGTTGAAAGGTCAAGATACAAGGACAAAACGAAGAAATGCTTTCCACTGCGTGCGAACAATTTTTAGGAAAATCCGAAGATGAAATTCACAATATTGCGCTTGTTACATTAGAAGGACATCAACGAGCGATTATGGGAAGCATGACTGTAGAGGTATAGTGATTATAATGTTGCAATATTTGGATTACTATTGTTTACAAGAGAGTATATACTGATCTGGTTCCATCTACTTGCACTTCTATCATAGGAAATATACAAAGACCGTAAAAAATTCAGCAAAGAAGTGTTTGAAGTAGCCAGCAGCGATCTAGTCAATATGGGAATTACTGTTGTGTCCTACACATTAAAAGATATTCGAGACGAAGAAGTAAGTACACCTATTCTCCTCGAAACTATTAATATATTATGCGGAACAAATGAAAGAAGAATTTTGTACGAAAACAATATAAGATTCAAATCCTAGAATATATATATTCATATCTTTCTAAACTGTGTCCAATATCAAATGGTTTACATATTATACTGAAAGTCCCCCTTTAACTGGTCGTAAAAAATAATATAAGAGACCTTTAATTAATATCAGTTAATGTAGTTTAATTTTATATGTAGTAAATATTGAATACATTTTTGTTTTGCTACTTGCAGGGGGCAAAGGTGCGTTCAAATTATGTTTTATCACTACATGTAATGCCAATGCACTGCTGTTTGGACAATGTTAGCGAATATTGTTAATACTTAAAATGATAAGGGACTTAGAGGATGATATTTCAAGTGCTTGCTTTAACGGTAGCACAAATTTACTGTATACACATTTGCAAATGTGTGTCGTTTACATATATGTGGCATCTTTCGCTGTATGCGGCCTTTGTGTTTAATTCGGGCTGTATTCAAATTATATGCTGACATCAGTGTTGTCGTTCAAAAATTCTTAATGGTAAAATAGCATAAATGATATTTGTCGTTTTGCATTTAATATTTCTCAATTGTTTATAGGGTTATCTAAAAGCCCTTGGAATGGCGCGAACAGCCGAGGTGAAACGTGACGCGAGAATCGGAGAAGCAGAAGCTCGCAGGGACGCTCAAATTCGCGAGGCCATTGCTGAAGAGCAGCGGATGGCCGCGCGTTTCCTTAACGACACCGATATTGCGAAAGCGCAACGAGATTTTGAATTGAAAAAAGCCGCTTACGATGTCGAAGTCCAAACGAAAGTGTGTTTTATATAAATGTCTGTCTTTAGTTAACGAATCCGTTCAATTTTGTCTACTAAAATATGATGTAACCACCTTTAGAAAGCAGAAGCAGAAATGGCGTTCGAGTTGCAAGCTGCGAAAACGAAACAAAGAATCATGGAAGAGCAGATGCAAGTGCAGGTGGTAGAACGTGCACAGGAAATTGCTGTACAAGAGCAAGAAATGTTGAGACGCGAAAGAGAATTGGATGCTACCGTCAAACGTCCAGCTGACGCAGAGAAATACAGGTGTTCTATGTTCCTAGTAGTTCATACAGTGTTTTATCAATAAAACATTGGGCAAACATTGAGCGAGACTTTGAGCAACATATTCGTGACATTTTTCTAATGATAATGATACCAAATATGAGATAATTCCAATTATATTTACGCGAACATTTAGGCTTAGATCGGGAAGCTCCGTCGCGCTTAGATCGCGGGATTACTGTAGATCATATCTGTAAAGTAGAAAACGTACAATCTTGAACTATGTTGAAAACTAAAAACATAGGTCTTTTTAGAAACAGGTAACCATTAACGAGCATACGTTTATAGATTGGAAAAACTGGCCGAAGCTAATAAACTACGATTGATCATGGAAGCTGAGGCAGAAGCTGAAGCCATAAGAATTCGAGGCGATGCAGAAGCTTTTGCCATTGATGCGAAGGCTAAGGCTGAAGCGGAACAAATGACGATGAAGGCTGCAGCTTGGAAGGAATACAAGAGCGCTGCTATGATAGATATGATGCTCGATACTCTTCCAAAGGCAATTATCATGTCCAACTTTAAATACATATAAAAATATAAACTTAAAAATATACATTACATGATTCATTTTATAGGTTGCTGCTGAAGTCGCAGCACCTTTATCGCAAGCAAAGAAAATAACGATGGTTTCTAGTGGCAATGGAACCGTCGGAGCAGAGAAACTGACGGAAGAAGTATTTAACATTGTGACGCGTGTACCAGATATAGTTAAAAATTTAACAGGCGTGGATATCGCAAAGGTATGATTTCATTTGATACTTTATTTATTGTATTGACAGAGAACAAATGTACTTATAACTTTTTATTTCAATTTCAGTCTATCCATGCTGCGTAAGCACGGTCTATAAAAAAAAACTTTTAAATACTTCCTGACCACATTCGTACTTGTACGAAATATTTAATGAGTCTTTGATACATACATTTATTTTGTATATGCTGTTGCATATTAGGTTTGTTAGTTTCAACTTAATGTCGTTTCGTTGGATAACGAATTCGGTACTTTCACTGCCATTTACTTGAACGTATTTCTATCGATTTCGATTTGTGCCAATTTTGAATGAATTGTATTGTAACTCTGAGTAAATTCGAATTGGTATACAGTCTCGAAAATAGATTACAGATTCCATATACATTCGCACAAGATTCATACTTTAATCAAACGCAATAGATGGCTGTACATACCTAAGTTGCAGAGGCAGTGAATGTATATATTTGTTTTAATCAAAAATTATGTATTGCTTTTGCGTCTCGAAATATGTTACGTTCGTATAAAGATATTTTATTTTTGATTAGTAGATTTTTTTAAATCAGTATTTTATACACCTAGAAGAGAATAGTTAAAAAAAGTATGAAAAATATATCTTTTTGAATATCTTATTGACCAAACATGGTCCAGTTTTGTCCATACATAATAGAAACTATGCCACCGAGAGCAGAAACATTCCTCCAACTATACTATGCGTACCTTCCGATTATATTGATATAATTAATGGGTATGTCCGCTTTAGAAATGAAAGTGAAATCCGACACTCGATCATTGAATGTGGTTTGATGTTTAAGTAACTATGTCTAGTCCCTGGAATTTCAATATCTTTACGTAAATCTTTAGTTATATACATACTTCCAACACTCAAAGATGCACTAATATATTTTGCGTCGATTTTAGCTAGAATTTACTGTGATCTAACTCTTTATACGAAAACAACAATGATATAGCCATAGGTTCTTGAATTGTGTTTGAGAGCTTTGATGAATAAAAGAAAGATTCGATTTTATGTAAAGCGATTAAATGTTAAAATCAATATGTTCGTTGTGTACTAATTCGCCCATCCTATCGTTATGTTATATACGACGAAAACGGAAAACAATTGAAGTAATTTACACGTGTCAAACTTGATCTATTCGCGATTCATTCAAATTTGATTCAACCTGTGCAAACTGTCCTTACACGGAAAAATAAATAGCAATCTGTTTTTAAAGAGACATCATGATTTTTCATTCGAAACGATTTCGCGTTTGTATGCTGCAAAGTGTTCCCAAAGATAACGTTATCTAAAAATTTATTATATAGCACAAACTATGGACGCGTACAAGGGTTTTTTAGTAGATTTCTTAGCCGGCGGTGTGTCTGCAGCCGTTTCGAAAACTGTAGTCGCCCCCTTAGAAAGGGTAAAATTATTACTTCAAGTACAAGCTACTTCGAAACAAATACGTCCAGAAGACAGGTACAAAGGTACGATTACAGTCTGTGTATTAAACTTTAAGAAAGACGTTTTTAAAATTGTATATAAATTATCGTTTCATATATTCTATATTAGGTATGATGGATGCGTTCGTTCGCATACCCAAAGAAACCGGTGTCCTCAGCTTCTGGAGAGGCAATTTAGCTAATGTAATAAGATATTTTCCAACTCAAGCATTGAATTTCGCATTTAAAGACAAATTTAAAACTTTATTTTTGGGAGGTGTACCAAAAGACGCATTTTGGAAGCAGTTTGCTGGAAATTTAGCATCTGGCGGAGCTGCTGGAGCCACATCCCTGTTGTTCGTTTATCCACTTGACTTCGCTCGTACAAGGTATTCTCATTTTAAGCTTCTCATTTCTTACAATGCAATCATAAATTTACTTTAACAGATTGGCTGCGGATATTGGAAAATCGGATAAAAGGGAATTCAAAGGTTTGGGTGATTGCTTGGTAAAGATTTTCAAGTCAGACGGTTTTATCGGTTTATATCGTGGCTTCAACGTTAGCGTGCAAGGAATTATTATTTATAGAGCGGCATACTTTGGTTTCTATGACACCTTTAAAAGTATGCTGCCTGATCCAAAGAACACTCCATTGTATATTACCTTTTTAATTGCACAGGTAAATTGTACTTGTGAACACTGTACGATCAATTGGATTCATACGTACGAAATTTTTGTAGGTAGTAACAACAGTGGCTGGAATTATGTCATATCCTTTTGATACAGTCAGAAGACGTATGATGATGCAATCGGGTCTTAGTAAATCAGAGATGATGTACAAAAATACATTGGATTGCTGGGTAAAAACATCTAAGGCTGAAGGTGTTGGAGCTTTTTTTAAAGGCTCGGTTTCAAATATACTTCGGGGTACCGGTGGAGCAATAGTTTTAACGCTATACGATTCGCTTCAACATGTATTCGAGGAAGCGTTGAAAGGAAGCGACACTACTAAAAGTGAAAAAGTTTCTGCATCTAAATGATCCTTCGCATTGTTCACTTCAATATTGAAATGGTTTATAGATGTATGAAATTGAAATAAATATTAACTTTCACATAAACAAAATCTAGATTAGTATTGATATATTAAGTATAGAATACGTTTTTCCTGTCACCGTGTCAAATAAAATATCCCATAAAATATTCCAATTTATTTCTAAGCAAATATTTCATCAGAAATGTATATACACTTACCAATAAAAATAATACATTTTTAATACTTTATTCTTTCGTGCACTAGATAAAATGAATCTTAAAAGTACTAAATATCTCTACATACTCGATGCAATATATTAACACATCGACGAAGACCGAATTTGATCGCGTTTACTAATAAGTTGATTTGCATTCTTGCAAGTTGAGGGCATAAGAAATCGAGAAAGAAAAAAGAAACGATTCTATACAAAATTACAAATGCCTTCAAGTAAATGTCACAACTTTTATATTCTTAGGTATCGTATCTAATTCTTTCTGGAATTAGAACTGTACAGCTTAATTAAGCATAGTATGTCGATCATAAATGTTACGCCTTTGTTCACGTACTTGGCGTTTCCATTTATCTTGTTGATGCCCAACACGATTTAAAACATTACCTCTTTCACCCATAGGGTGAGACGTTCCGGGAGTTATCGATGTGTCATCCTGTTTAAGATTAGAAATTACTTTCTCGCCAACCCAATATAAAAAGTCATAACTTACTTCTTCATTGTTGTGTTCGTGGTAGCCGATATTCGCGGATGTTTTATGGATTCGTTTGTTCAGTAGTGGGTCCAAACAAATTAAGAACAACATATAGATGACTAGAAGAGATATGACCCAAATAACGAGTATTACTACTATCTGCAAACAGAAATGATTATTATTTTACAAGTTCGTTTGTTAAAAAGAATAAAGAACTTACTTTGATGATGGTGGTATTTCTATTTTCATATTTGCAGTCGCATCGTGAACAATATATTTCCTCTTTGCCTTTTAATTGATCTCCTGCTTTCGCTAATACAACACCTTCGCAGTTGCTGTGGATTAAGATGTATATATTTATTCTACGCGTGTAACAGATGTGTCATTAGGTTCTATAATGAAGCGAATGGAATTTTAATTACCATTGAGAAGGTGGAACATTTATAATATAGGTCTGCCGTTCTAATGATAATTGCGTCGCATTCACCATAGAGGCTAGACTAGGACAAATGCATTTACATCGTTTATCGTCGTATTGTGCCTGAAATCGTTCACATATTATTATAAGCTGTTATAATTAAATTTCATTCGACTCGTAAAATCACATTCTAACCTCGGACTGTGATAAACATGTCAGTATGATTACTGTTACGAGAAATATGTGTTTCAACATTATGTCGTTAGGCGTCACATCTAACACGTGTCTTCTTCCTTTTATTCAGATCTTTGCGATTATCCAGCACCTATTTGCGAAGAAAAAAAACTTACACCAACACCATTTTTATCTAACACTTTTTCTAAGAGCTGTCAAATGATACTGAATCACTGAATGATACAAACGAGCACAAACGAGTAGAAAGCAGTAGAAAGATAACTGCAGGTATTTCTCACAGGTGGCACGGTCCCGCGATAAATTTTCGTCCGATCGATAAGTCGCAGTAGCTCGATACGAGACAACGCGCGTATCTGTTTGAATTTCCTAATTTCTTTATCTCACTTTTCGTTTTCGAATATGATATTTTTATTTTTACTTCAACACATATATCTTTATCATTTGTATATTTTATTTACTTAATTGGAGCTGTTTGCAGAAAGTCGTTTCCAGGATTGATAATGCAAAGATGGGGGTTTTCAATAGTCAAAAGCGCTAGATAAAAGATCAATCTAGGTCGCAATCGCCTTCAAAAATTGTAATTTGCAATATTCGGCTCATGTAGCTATCGTAGTTTTATGAAAATAGCTGCAAACACAAAAATAGGAAATTTGAGGATGACTGCGGCCTAGATTGATCTCTTATCTAGCGCTTTTGTAATCCTGGAAACGAGTCTACCCGCAATTAGCAATGTGTAGACAGATTCGCGAAAATATGACTTAGTTAAGGAACATCTGGATTTATAATATACGTTGTTGTAGAGTATAAACACTAAAAGCGAACGTTTGTTTAGACAGTTTAATAAATGTTGAGATATTGAATATAAATCATACAATAGTCATTTCCTTTCCAAATTTCATATAATGAACTTTGTATTATATAGTTTATTACATTTTGATTAAAATAAATCAACATTCTTAAATATAATAAATAAATTTACTTCATCCATATTCTCTGCTGTACGATATACACTTATTAATTGTTCATCTCAATAGAATTAGTAACACTTTAGGACGTTCGGAACGCGCTTACATACTATATAATGATTATACCAACACACTCACATCATACAGATTCATACATATCACGTAAAACTCTCATTTCGAAGCGTACACAGGCAATATTTCAAATGAATCTCCTTACTTTCTGAGTAAACTCTTAAAATAATGTGGAATATTAATTACAGCTATATACCATCGATAGATCTATGTGTGTGTATGCATATACTTTTATACGTATATTTATGAGCTAGTATTATGCAACGAGTAATGAAACGTACAAATGGACAGGGCAGTCACTCTCAGACTTGCCATTGTACACGTTACTTGCAAAATAGATCTTGCACCATTTATTATCACAATTACAAGAATGTTATCAGTAAGATACAGAACGATGCAAGGTTCTTTGCGTTCATTCTCCTTGATAGTACTATGCTTTGTCCCGGACTGTTTTAAAGCAATTGAAAATAAATCAAGGGCCTTGTTTTTCAAAGTACACGAATGCATGGTACTTTGCAGTTATGATGCAGCTACGCCAGTAACATCAACTACCGCCACGAGTTTATCATTTGTGATTCGAACAAATTTAAGAACTCTGCCAAACTATGATTCCGATTAATATAGAGAGTACAACTGCTCCAACAACAACGAGTATACATTTTTTCTTGCGCAGTTTATTCTGATACATGCTTGCTTGCCTTACATGCGACGTAGCTTCGTTGACAGATACTACCGTCCTTTCAACCGAAGCTTCTATGGAATCGATTGCTTCTCCTTGATCATAGACTATAGTGCCGAGATCTTTGAAGATTTTATTAATATCGCTGATATTATTCTGTGAAAATAGTATATATTATTAGATTATTATTACATACAATATATTACTAGAACCTACCTCCAACTGTCGTATGCTTGCTTCTTGTTCCTCTAACATTCGCAGATTCTGTTCCTCTTTCATCTGCTGCTGTTGCATTTGTTTTTGAGTTCTACTGTCCTGTAATTCTATCAATGTTTCCTGTTTCTTCTCTCCATATGGTGGAAGACCAGCACTCGCTTTGGCCCTTCTAACCATTTCCTTCTCCTTAGAAGCCGCAAGCTTTTGCACTGCCTAAAATGTTATATACAGATAAATTGTTTTCACCGAGCATATACATAGATGGTCCTCTAAATAATATAATTCCTGAATTGCAACAAACTGGACTGAAATAGAACTTCATTTTCTTTCTTAATATGGTTAGCAATATTCTTAAATTCTTCTAATGTGTACACTATTTTAAATTACACCTACCCGTTGTTGTGACATGAAAGAAACGTATGCTTACTTGGAAAGAATTTAATGCACTTGTAAATTCCTCTTGGAGTCGCTCTCTTTGCATTTTGCGCTGTCTCTGTTCTCCAGGACTAGTCGATCCTGAATTGTTAGCTAACATAGCCAAATCTCGAAGGTGCACGCTGGTATCTTTCGCCAGCTGCTGTGTATAGTGTTGTATTTGATGCCTGGAAAGAATTCTTCCGTATAAACCTTGTTACACAAATTCTAAACTACATTTATTTAGAAGTACATTGATCTAAGGTTTTAAGCTGAACGATACTTCATCCGAACAGCGTTCTAAACTTCTAAAATGATAGTTGAACTCTTATATATTCTAGTACTTACAGCTGATTTCGAAGTTCCTGGGAGTCTGTCGAACCTCCCAGTTGAATGACCATCTTTTGCATCGAAGACACTGTCGAAACATAACCCAGATAAACATTGTATACGTGCATCGATGAGAAGAACAATGGAATTAGGTACGTACCATTTTGAGATATCTTCAAAATCGACGTGCTAATTGTTTGAGACAACCTGCCGAAGTCTTGTTCCCTGGCAGGACCACCATTGTGGTACGATGAGAAACCAATATCCATATTGACTGATTGTTTACTGAAGCTGGATCAATTAATCTTCACTGTATGAAACCGATCTCTTTATTAGAGGTTATTTTATCGCTGGTTAACACATTGGAATGATTAGCTTCGATAGAAGTCACTTTCACGGATTCCAAACCTCGAAGATAGAACGTTTGACAGATAGAACTGGAACGAAACGTATTTGTTTGATCGTATCGACACGAGGAATTCTTATCAGCACACCGAAAGATCCACAGCAACGTAACACGATGATAAGTGAAACACTAAAGAATTGATATCTGTGTGTGTATACCTTGTTGTCACGCTCCTGTCAATGGAATGAGCAGTGGGACGATTGTTTTACGCGATGACTCATACGGTTATCGTTGATGAATATCAATTTTTCTTGTAAAAGATGATTATACACCGACCTCGATGTTACGCCTAAAAATGTACCAAGTTCACTATGCGAAGCACTAAAACTTCGCGTAAATCGATAACGTGTTAGATAGGTCTTGAATGAATATAGCCGTCACAGTTCGTCACAGCCTGTACGTAATTCTACGCGAACGGTGACATCGGGATAGACAAACCGTTTCACTGTGGAAAAAATGGGGCCACTACGCATGTGAAACTGTCCGCGCTACCATTCGCACAAGAATTTGAAAACAAAATTTCAAGTGCTTGATATCATGAGAGAACTATGAACTTGTATACTGCACGCATGCACGCGATTATTGAATATCGCCCAGAGCTGGGAAATTTTTCTTTAATCCTTTACTGTTCCGCTAAAAATACCTCTAATTACTCATGTTGCTACGTCGCGGCATTCTGTATAATGAAATCTCCGTCCTGTTAAATTGCACGCAACGTTGAAAGTATAATTATATATGTATTTCCGAATGTATTCGTCGATGTTATCGTTTAACTTTTAATTACTCGCATGCAGTAGTTACAATCTCGAAACATTCAATTTATAGTGTTTCAAGCGTAAACAAATAAAGTACCGTTTACACTAGCGAATATTTACCAATATTTACTTTGCATTGAAGTAGCTCTTCTATATACTGGATAAAAATTGATTTTTAGAAAATGAAGTGTGAATCAGTGTGAATGCAATTGTTCGAACGGGGGTGAATTGAGAGCAACAATAAAATTCGGTGTCGCAAGATTGTTTTATTCGACCGAAGAAATACGTGTTTCATCGGAAACTGTTTTACAAGGCTCTTCCACAGGTTTGTTTGTTTCTTTAGAAATTACAATTGTGTCCTATGCATGTAGTAATAAATACTTTATTCAAATCGTCGGAAAAATCACATTGGTCGTTTACGTCTAATAGTTAAAAAATATATGTACAAAAAGTATTTACACGGAAAAATGAACGCTCCACACGCTGATAATGATAGAAAAATAATAAAGAAATATTTATTCATTCACCAGCGGGGAGGGAACTTTGCTTACGAAACGCATGATATCTAAATTACACTATGTACGAAGAAAGTTAATTCTTTAAAGAAACTATTGATTATTTTATAAAAAATTGTTGTTATTCTTGAAAATTGAACAATGAAAATATATAATGATGTCGACTATGTGTATATTGTATTTCAAAATGCGCTGACTATGGAAAGAGTGATTTGAACAGTTTGAATTTCGCGGGTTATGATCGTGTTGAATGTTTCAATTTTAAAAATAGAACGTTTTCGCGTATCCGAAGAAATATATTGTGAAAACTTTGCGATGGAAAAGAGCATCGTTATGATTCAAATTAATGAAAAAATGCTTAAAGTAATCCAGATTTCTCAAGACTATGCTTGAAGTCTGCCAGCACCTGTATAATAATAAAGATTTCGCAACCATATTCCCGTCCATAAATCACCGGGCACTTATTCAAATTTGAATGCAGACGATTTTTTAAATAAAAATGGTACTTACTAATTTTTTCGAATGTAGAGAATATGTAAATCATAATCTGACCAAAATATATCCTATATTTTCTAAATTTTAATTATTATTCTCATAAATTCTAATTTTTTAAATTTAAGTGGAGCAATTGTTTTCCAATTTGGCTTCTAGAGCTGTCCATAATAATTTCCAGTACATGTATATATTATCGTATCTAATCGTAGCTATATCTAATCAAATCAAAACAATCAAATATCAAGCTGGAATTTTACCATTGTGTTGAAGATAGGTAAGCGTCCGGTGATTTACGAACGGGAGTGTATTGGATTTTCAAAATGTTCGCCTACTGTCATGATCCCGCGGGAGTTTTTACATTAATAAATATTTTGAACTATAGCTACCATTTCTTTACCGAACATGGTACATTGTACATACATACATTTAACATACAGTTGAAAAACATCATTATCATTCGCATGCACCGATATAAATGAAGTATCGTATTCGTTTTGATTATCTCTCGAATTACTATGCATCGAATTCTGGTCTACAGAAAATTACACACGCGAGCGAAAAAGAGAGAAAGCGAGAGAGAGAGAGAGAAAGAGATAGAGAGAGAAATAGCGAAAGAAAGAGGGAGGGAGAAAAGGAATTAGCCGATTGAATTTCCAGTTTAACGTTTATCAATTAATTGAATTCAAGTGTATAAATTTCAACTCCTATATTCGAGTATTCAAATTCGAATTAAGTACTTTCTATCGGAACTGTATGCTCGAAATGATACTCCAAATTGTCACGGAATGCTCGAAAATATATAGTTGCTTTAAGTTGGAGCAAAATTCTCAACAATATATAAATAGTAAAAAAAAAGATGTAAGTACACACAATCGGAATGTTTCACTCGAAACATTCGAATACTCCATATACTGGCCACATTTTCAAAAAATACTGAAATAGTTGAAATTCAGTTCCATGTACTGTACTGGATCGCATCATTTTCCGAGTACTCGCACAGTTTTGATGTCTAGACATCGACTAATTTTTTTCTCCTATCTTCACATCGAAAATCACTGCCGCCCACGCAGATGTTTTTTTTATCACTGATTGTTCCATCATACTTTCAACTGGATTGTGCATCGTTCAGAGTAGCGTTTTTCCAAGTGTCATCGTTTACAAACGCGCTCGCTTGCTTTATGTACATTACAATCGTTCTAATCAATTAACTAATGTGATATCCAGTAATTATAATATCGGCTTTTTACTTAGGAGCACAATTCCATGAAGAATGGTATCTCGTACACATTCGTAAATCTTGTCAGAGGATTCCTTTGACGCGCAGCGTGTAGCGCCCCAAAAATCACAGCTTTGTATAAAATCATTTTCAGTTTCCATGTAAAAAGACGCTATTAAAATTTTGTTGGGTGATCGAGTTCGGATGTACGCATCAATTGGAAACTCGACGACCACTTGAGTAAGCTTTGAGGTATATTCCACATAGAATTACAGCTATCAACTGTATTTCTCGCCACGTTCTTTGGTCTCTCAGATTTTCTTTGGTTTATCTACCGTCCCTGTGTGTTCACTTAAACACCTAATATCTCACTTTTCACATGATTCGTCAGGCCACCGTAGTTACCACGACCGAGACAAATGGACCTGTTCAATGTTCTGTTCAGTGATCGAATCATAGGCTGGTCTCCTCAACAGAGTCAGTTCGCAGGAGCTTCCGCTTCTCGTCGAGGCCCACGAAGTATGTCGTTACGAAGCCTTTTGGTTTTACGTATGTCTCTCCTCGAAGATGACACTTGACGCCCTGTTGCTCGAGGACCGCAGCGGTGTCCGCCGTCACCTGTACAAAGACCATCTTTCTCTTAACGCGGACACTTTAGTTTTACGATAAATAACTGAATGGGTGTCCAGAATAAGGACGAATGTTACGAATTTTGTTATTCCAGGCTGCCTTAAGGCAGACTGTTTTAATTGCTACAGCGAGCAATTAATTGCTTGGAGCATAACGTTCGCTTATTTCTTTATAGACACTCATTTAATTATCGCGTAAAGCGAGAAGCTATTGTAATAACTAGTTCTGAATCGAACGGACTTGTATCTTGCCCGGGAGGCCTGTCGTGTCCATCCTTGATGCCATGTTCACAGGGTCTCCCCAAATGTCGTACAACGGTTTCTGAGCACCCACTACGCCTGCGGTAACTTCTCCATGGGATATACCAATTCTCAATCTAAAGAAACACGATCTCTGTAGGTCTCTTTGTGTTTAGAATTGAGTTATGTGTAAACGTAGAGCGGTACCTGTAAGGCTTCGTATAAAACAGCTTAGCATTCAGTTTGTCGAGGACTGCTATCATCTCAGCTGCAAATTCAGCCATCACTTTCACTACGTCGTCTCTACACACCTCTTCGCTTTCTGTACTGTGCATCGAATCGCGTCGACAGGCTTCTAATCCGCACGCTGCCATGTACGTAGTACCTGACGGATTACAAGTGTAATACATTATCGCGTGTATTATCCCTATATTTAACCGTGAGAATGTTCGCATTATTTCTTACCAGCAATCTTGATCTTTTCAATTTGACAAACGAATGGGGATTGAAACAACAATTTATCAAATTCACAAATGATTGCGTTCAGGGCCTCCAGAATGTTACTCTCGTCGATGCTGACGTCCGTTAGCGAAGCGAACATGACCGCTACGTTATTATGAGCTTCATGGTACGGTTCGTTCTCTTCGCTTCTGTTCATGTTCAAGTAGAATTCCGCTGCGAAGAAGGAACTCGAATGAGATAGATGCTAATGATTATTTCTGCGAATTAATATCTGTTAGAAACGTAACATACCAACATGTTCTGGCAAGATATTACGAAGTAGCAGTTTGTTAGCGTTTCTTGTGTGGAACGCTTCATCCTGTTCTTTCGTTAGCTGTCGTTTCCAAATGTAATCAAGCCTGCTCAAGTACTCCGCCTGCATAGATTGCCATCGAGATTAGTGCGTATTCAATACTGGCCGAAAAGAGTTGGTCTTTGGTTCAGAATAACTCACCTGACGATCAATGAGGTGCAAGGAAAATGTGAGGAAAACTACACTTAAAATGTGCGCCAGTCTTGGTTCCAAGTGTGGATTCATACTTTCGCTCGACTGTGGAGAAGAAACAAAAAATAAAGCAAGAACGATCATTATTATTAACATTCCCAGTCAGCCAGATCTGCTTCGAACCGATATCGATTACAGCCTGCAATCGTACGATGCGAAGTGAGGGCTCGTCTTCATCTACTTTGAATTGGACAGCACACTGTGCCATCACATATCAAACCTTATTCGGAAATAGTACTCGGTAGATCTACTGTTCTTGGATTCTCTCCGATATTTACATTAGTGCGATCGACCTGCCCTCTATAATGACGCCACGGTGTGCCATCTATCTGCCCTTTCTCTGCCTTATTCGGAAATAGATGTATGGTATTCTGCTGGAAAGGTGTGCCGTCCAATTCAAAGCAGCCTCAGAGCATTTTGCTGGCTGGGATCAATAGTGTCGATTGGAAAGTACACGCATACGGTGTCGAATAATTACCTTAAACAAATTCGCACGATGTATCCAAACGTTCCCCGAGTAAAATCCCACTACAGCGATACCTATCACTAGCTTTAAGAGATAATGGACTCTCAGAAACAAAAAGCTCGTTAGGATCGCTAGGGAGCAGGTTTGCGTCATTTGCTAAAAAGAGAAAATAACAATCGTTCAATTACGCAAAGACGGTCGCTCTGCAGCGTGTGAAACGTTAAACTAGAGACAAGTTTTACAGCGTTTAGGAAGTACCTACTAAATAATCTTACCCAGGGTGTAGCTGTGCACTCGAGTTCAGCAGCACCCGGCTCCGATATGCTCGACGTGATATTATTACTTGCCAGGTTGTCCACGTTCTTACACTCAAACTGAAATTACGCCTTCGATTAATTACTTGATTTCATTTAACATTATTCTAATCGGCTGAAGAAACTTTTAGTTTACTAACAATCATATCAAACATGGCACACGCAGCTAGCATGATCGTTATGACCAAGTAAAGTATCGTCCTGAGATACGCGCTCCAGACAACCTAAAACCCATAGTACAGAGATGAATACATAGAATAGACAAATAAATCGAGTACAAGCTAGACGAATATTCACTTTCACGCTGCTCTGATACAGGAAGCACAGGATTTTATTGCTTGGATGAGGAACGTGGCCTTCGCACTCGTCGTGCGGGTCCTTGTATCGGTTCCACGCGAAATGCATCCAGGCGATTGGCATCAGAACGATCAAGAATAGCATCGCTACCGAATAGCTGATCGCTGTGCTCACGTGCCACCTAAAAGTAAATCGATCATTGCTAGGACTCTGTGCTGCTCGTGCTCCGAAGTAGGTTACTGACCAGACGGTCTTACGAAGGGAACATACTCGGAGAAAGAAAGCGTAGGTACCAAGTAAATAAGTCCCATAAAAATTAGCACGAACGTGGCGCAGCTGACGTAGAACTTGAAAAGGGGATCTGGCTCCTTTAAGAACGGTATCTCCCAGCTCCACTGACGGAACGTTAGCAGTAACGGGTTTATGCTCTCCCATTTGCACCATTGTCTGAAAGGAGCATCGATAATGTTAGCCATTCATTGAACATATATATGTATACATTTATTTTATATATACATATAATTATATATATTATATATTAAGGACGAAGACTGGCGACATTACAGAGGAAATATTGAATAAGCAAAACGACGACTTCAATTAGGGATAGGACGACTCGGACCAGTCGACAGTCGAGCCAATTAATTACTCACTCCCACTTGGTGAGTGGCATTTGCTTAATTGCGGTCTCCATCTCGGCGTCCGCGGCTTTCAGCATCAGGTGGTAATCCTTCAGGCAAGAGTCCATGAAGTGGGTGCGCCGTCTGTAAGCCAGCACGTCGACATGATTGTTCATATTGCTCGTCAGCCGTCTGCTGTTCTTGGCTCCGGCGTTGACGCTCGACGGTCGAACGTTGTAGAATCGCACGTATTGTTTGTTAGCCGCCGGAGGGGAGTCCGGAGTGATGACTGTCAAGGTGTTCTCGCTGTTCTGCAACAAGGTTCGCCTGTCAACGATGCGAAACGCTCAACGGAAGTTCGTACGAACGGTCGATGGACGTTGATCGGTGGCGTAGGAATTGCTCGAACTTCGTTCAACGGGAACACAAGACGGTCACCTTCGATTAATCAATTGCTGCGGGCTTCCTACGCCACCGGGAAATACGCACCTGCGTAGGCAACGGCTCGTCGGGAAGCGTGGGCGTGATCAGGTAGCTGCGGATTTCGTATTTCTTCAGAATCTCATCGTTTAAGGACTCGACCGGTACGCAATCGTACTCGGTCGCGTCCACGAGATCCAACGTTTGTTGCGTCACGTGCACCTTGCCGGGCTTCCCGGTTTGCTCCATTTTATTAGCTATAACCACATCGCGTGACCAAACGTCGTACTGCCACTTGTTGGCTCCCAGTATACCAGATATTATGTTCCCAGAATGGACACCTATCCGCATGTTCACGTCCACGCCGCTTTCACGGCGCACCCTTGCTCTCACCTCTCTTATGATCTTTATCATGTCCAGTCCTGTAACGCGACACACTGATTTTATTATTCGGATTACACGGGCTGTGTCGAGTAACACAACGACTTCAAATAATTGTTTGTTGTACCAACAATTTGTTCGTCGAACCTACCCAGATCCACGCAGCTTTTCGCATGCTGCGAGTTAGGCGTGGGCACTCCACTCACGCAGTAATAGCAGTCACCCAGAAACTTGATTCGCAGAACGTTGTGCCTCTCGGAAGCCTCGTCGAAGCTGCCGAACAGGTCGTTCAGCGTTTCGACTAGTTTTCGAACCGGCAGGGTCACGGTCAGTCCAGAAAAGTTGACCACGTCCGCGTATAGAATGCTCACGTTGTTGTGCGTCTCCACGCACAGATCGCTACAATAGATCAACATTCTTAAATTCTAACACGAGATATCTCTTAATTGGGGAAAGCCGTTTTTAACGAGAGATCGTTCGAAAGTGCATCATTAAAATGAGGATTTGTCAACTTGTGGATTCTTTTAATTTTACCGAGTTAGAAATACAGGGTGGTCCACCTAAATATCTCCTTTATTTGTGATCACTAGACTGCGGATGTTTTTGTAGGCGAATTTTAAGAGAGTGGAATCAAATGAAATCTTGTTTTCAGTGGCAGTAGTCTTTGCAGATCTGAAATAAATAAAAATCGTACTAAACTCTGTCGGATTTTATATTCTAGCATCTTTTGAAAAAAAATATCGATGACCTTGAAAACTCCGGGGGGGGGGGGGGGAGATCTTGAGAAAAAAAAGTAACATTTGCAAAGCATTCACCTTGTGATACCATTTACATTGCACTAAAAACATTTGTTACGTCATCAAAAAATAAAGGAGATATTTAGGTGGCTACATTTAGGTGAACCGCCAATTGTGACTGATGGTTGTGCGTTGATTGAGTATACCTGTGAGGTCGTCCCTTGGCCGGAGGCTGCTTATGCTCCTCCATGAATTTGAATATGTCCCTGAAATCTTTTTTAATTTTGGCGGCTATATGTTGCGGCAATATACTTCGCGTGAGTTGTTCCTGGAAACGTTCGAAAAATTTAGAGTACTGTTCGATGTCTTTCTATCGCTGGGAATAAATGATCGAAGAGCAAACTTACTTCCTGATCTTTTTCATAGTTCAATCTCAGCGTCGACTCAACGCACTTCCGGCGATCGAGAAAGGACCGCCTGATAACGACCTCGTTCATGAACCTGAAGTACAATCCTAGGCCATTCACGCAAATAAAATATATCGTGTCTGTGATTACCTGGAACATCAGAGATCGAAAGACCGCGATTGTGAGTTAGGGTGAATAAGGGGGCTGCGATTAGTAAAACATCGATCAATAAAATGTGCTAAGTATTTCGTGATCTTATAAATCAAGCTTCTTTGCAACTGATCAAACTCTTTAAACCTAGCCCCATAATTAATAGGCACAGCTTTTCAAGGTTTCTCGTTGCAGGAAGTGATTCGATGAAGTGTCAACATGCAAACTTCCTGCACTTGGCGGCAAAACATTTGCGAGCTTATCTGTTCCATGCTAAACCCTTTCAAGCACTCTGTACCGCTTTAATTAAAAGTAAACGTATTCTAACATGTTTGAAAAATTGAAACGCGGCATACTCGAGAGTAAACGAAATTTTCGCTGTATAAATACCACTCAACAGATGGAGAATCTATTTGCAAGTAAAAACTTTTGTCTAGAAAATCGGAGAAATTCGAAGAGAAACTACTTGAGAGGATCGGGCCTCGAATAAAACAGAAAGTTCATAAAAATTGATCAAACTCGCAGGCGAACGGAATCTTTAGAAATCGCGCACGCTCTAAATCTACAAAATATTCAATCATCTACAAATAAAACAGGCTCGAAGAAGAGTTTTGAACGCCACAGGTAATAGCTGTTTATTGATTATCGTTCTAGCAACGAACGCGCTAACAGATTTGCAATTAGAAGAGCGTTAATCGCGTGTCCACGCGTTTGGAACAGCCTGTACAGCATCTACGTTAATCGTCGGCCCACGTGAGCGCCTAACACGACGATAAAAAACCTGGCTGATCCTCTAATCATCTTAAACGGCGCATTATCGCTGCTATCCATATTTATTCGGTCAAGCGGCTCACGTGAAGGAAATGCGTAAGGCGTCGGTGTTTACCTTGGTAACGTAATCGGACGTGTTTCTGTAAGTGATTAACGAGAGCGCGGCCAGGTAGCATATGGTGGCCGTGATCCCGAGTATGAAAGCGTGCAGATTCTCCGTCAGCGGCAAGAAGACGTAACAGGCCAGCAAAGCATGCGTCGCGTACGCCGGTCTGCAAAAAGGGAAGAAACGCAATATAAACATCTCCACCGTTTAAGGGGATAGTCTCGTTTCCAGGGTTGCAACGGTGCGGGATGCGCCTTCTCATTTCTCGTATTTGCTAAACAGCTTCGGAAATCAGCTGTTGAAGCTACTGAAATGGTTCGTGCGGCACTGGGAGAGAACGCTGTATCTTACAGAACATGCAAAAAGTGGTATCAAAGATTTAAAACAGGAAATTTTAAATCGGAAGACGACGATCGTTCCGGTGTACCGAGAAAGTTTGATGACGGTGAGTTAAAGGAATTGCTGAACGAAAATCCGACCCAGACGCAAGAATTGGCAGAAAGATTGGGAGTCACCAGACAAGATTTTATTACATTTAATGTACGTAAAATGTAATAAAATCTTGAATTTGGAAAAAAAGGGAAAGAACTTATTTGCACACCTAATACATGCGAAGAATAATGCAAATTACTCCTCGTAAATGTAAAAATAGGAACTTTGGGGGCGACTGCAGCCTAGGGGCTTTTTAGTAGTCTAAAGCGCTAGATAAAAGATCAATCCAGGCCGCAGTCGCGAATAATTTGCATTATTCGGAAGCATAAAGCTGCGTATATATTTTCTTAAAGCTGCGACAGCTACATGCTGCCGAATAATGCAAATTACGCCTCGTAAATGTAAAAATAGGACTGTTGAGGGCGACCGCGGCCTAAATTGATCTCTTACCTAGCGCTTTTAACTTCTGAAAAACCCCATCTTTGCATTATCGAGAGATGAGAAGGCGCATCGCGCATCCAGCAATCCTGGAAACGAGTCTACCCCCTTAAATAGAAGTTCACGGCTATCCGTTTCGTTAGCGGAACAACACCAGCGACGACGGATCCCGGCTAACACCCGGAAGAAAAATCCGCAGACCGATCGACGGATACCACGGGTTATGCAACTCCCAGGATCTGGCTCATTCTCCAACGGACCGTAGATTTAATACATTCCCGAGCGGTGGTTGTTTCATAATTTTCACGAACGTGTATGATTCACATCTAAGAATTCCTTATAGGAAATGCTTAATTTTAATCGCGCGTTATTCGCCGCTGCTTGTTTCATAATTTTTACAAACGATTTACGATTCCATCAATGTTTCAGCACGGAAGGACGATATTTCGCCAGATTTTACCAGTTTGATCTACATTATTATAATTATTCGCAGCGAGAAAATGTTTCGACCCTGTACGGTTCCGTTAAAAAAAATCAAAGCTGACCTTTCCGAGTCCTTGACGAGTCCACCAACAAAAAAAGCTAATAACACCAATACGTGGATTTCTCGAAACCATTGAATCTCCTTCAAAATAATCTCGCTGCGAATAATAATGAGGACGTAAATTAAGTTGATCATATCTGGCGGAGACACCCTGTGTTTTAACTCAAAAGTTTACGACATGCTCGGAATACGACGGAACAATTATAACTAGACTGCGAATCCTAATACATTTCTGAAGAAATTGGTTGAGTGAAATATGAAAGAGTAGAGGATTACAAAAATTCAAGTAATGTTGCTTTTAATGTAACAAAGTCGTTAAGGGATGAAATCAATTTCTACGTTATTCCTGCTTCCCGCAATCAATGCAAAACATTTTTATATTCCATAAAGATCCGAAGTCCAATTATAACATTTTCAGACAAATCATTTCAAACAAAGTAGCGATTAATTCAGTAAAGATTCGGTATTTTTAGTAAAGATCAAGCCTTCGTTTACGTTAACGAACATCGGCGCACGATGAAGAGATAACAACTGTACATGTACGCGGTGTTCTTATCACCGTGGCGATCGCGTTCGTGGCATGCACCCGGCTTCGCAGTTAATTGAAACGAGATGCGTGTTCTAGGAAGTGTTCGGTTCGCGGGAGCAGCGTTGCAAAACCGGCGACGCGGAGATTAATATCGATAAGTGGTTTGCCGATCTTTCGTAACCGGGTTTTCGCTTGCTTCCTCGAAAACCCGGCCAATGGGAGGGGAAAAAGAGTACATAGAGAAAAAGTGGCGTGGACCGAGCAAGGCCGCGGCTGCTAATTAAATGAGGGCCTTGGGCGACCGTCGCAGTCAGGGTTATCCGCGTCGCTGTGGTCGTTGAAGTCGTCAGAATGATACCTTATCGGCGGTATGCCCTCCGTGTAGGTGAGGGTGTAATACATGGGCACGGCTAGATCGCCGACCACCAGCAACACCACGACCAAACAGGACAACATCACTGGCCAGTAGCTGTTCTTAGCGATGATCTTCGACCGAAAGGACAAGGCTATCACTGGGCATAGCAACGCGCTGCCAACGATGCAGACGACTACGTCCGGCACGCAGTTCTCGATGCTGACCTGCGGGAAAATCATTTGTTCACTGACCGATTCTGTTCGTTAGGCGATCTCATCGGACTGCGGACCTTTATCCGAAAAGAACAAAAGAGATAGGAACCAAATAGAATGTGTTCTTCGTCCCTCAACAAAATTGAATACGTGGAAAATAACGTACAGTGGGTGTACAAAGTATTCGGACGCCTTTTAAAAACGAATAACTTTTTCAAAATTGAGCCTCGATAGCTTGAGTTTTTTTTTGAGATGATAGGACTAGTTTACTAGCTAATATTATTATCGCTTTATTTCAGATTTACAAAACAATTCGGTTGCATTAAAGAATAAAGTGCAATTGCACCTGGCGGGCGCATCGGTGCATTTACATAAAAAATAAGGTCGTAGGAAGTTAGGACGTAGGTGCCTCAGAGGGGACAACCGAGTGCAAAGGATTAAGTTTCACCTACTCGATTCTTCTACAAATGCGTAAAATCCGCAGTCCGATCCACTTTTTAAAATAAATTTTAACCGAGATGTGTTATATTTGCACCGAGTCACTAAAACCGCGGTCACATGCGCGTTCATACACGTTGCATACGTACGACCATGTCCGTAATTAACACCTTAACGACGGGTCCATGCGCTGACAACCTACATTATGAACTACGTTTGGTCACCTGATTATTCCGCATCAGAAATACCCGAAACAGTCATTCCATACTTTCCACGAGGAAAGTATCCATAAATTATTCAACATGCCCGAGACGTAAAGAAACGAAACGATTAAAAATAAACACACGACTCCTTTATTAATACGATATTATTTATGGAACCCGCAAATTCGGGACATTTATAAATTTGACTTTAAAATGACTTGACCTGAAACGGCTAATTTTATCTCCGGCTGTACGGCGTTGTTTTTATACCGCAACACTTGTATTTTAAGTACGAGACAAATAAAAAATTGAATCGAGCTCTCGATTACGGTCAGAGTAATTCCGATCTATTTCTGCCCGTATAAAACTACCGGGAATGGCAGTCATTTTTGGTTCAGTGAAGGTCTGATGATGGCAGCGAAATTAGCGGCACTCCTTCGTAATAGATTATCGATTTCAGGGGTGGATAGAGCGGAGAAGCGTTTCAATCGACTGGTCGCAAGACAGTCAAATACGAAGATGGTGGAAAATTTGTTTCAATGTGTTCGCTGTAGAGGTTCAATCTATTTTAGTCTACTAATCGACTGGTCGTAAGATATTTAAATACGAAGATGGAAGACAATTTGTTTCACCGCGGTTTCTCAGTCTATTTTGTAACTATTCAATTCAGATGTTCTCTCGACGTTCGTTGACCTCATCAATATTTTAGTTGCCAATCGATTGTTAAAACCTCCGAGTGTTCACTGATCTTCAAGCTCGATCGTAGTGACAGGTGTAACCTGACGTACTCGAGAATAATCTCAGCTGTGTCAATGTTTCGAACGCTTTTAACGAACTGAAAATTTATTTCCTTTCTCGTTAGTCTGTAAGGTTAACACGCAGGCCATTTAAATTTCAAATCGATAAGATTACTCGAAAGCGAATTTGAATTTGTGATCACCCAATTTAATTTATGCGCACGCGCACAATAGCTCAATTTATGTACACTAATTTGTTAACGACAACGACCCGACAACTTTTTTGTCGGTGTGATTTATGTACTTGGCTAGCGGGAACAAGGAAAGTATAATGTTTCCTGAACTACGTATTATGTATGCTAGTTTTAATGAAAACAATAATGAATTATATAACTCGATTCCACTCACCATCGTAACCAGGATCAGACAATACGTGGTACCGAGGACCAGTTGTAGTAGAACGAACAGCGACAGGTAACCATACTGAAACCTCCTCTGGTATACTGTGAACAGCTTCTCTAGGTCCTTAACTTTGAACTGTTTCTGAAAGTGAAAGCTCACGTGAGATTATGTAGTCGTGGTGTGACCGCCGTTTGAACTTTCTCGCTAAGTTAATAATAATGATCAACGTGGAATCGATCGATGTATTTCCATTCTTCAGCTTTCATGCCACCATAGCGTTCCTTCTTTCATACTGGATTATATCATGTTTAAATACTCATTCTCTCCAATTTCAATCTTCTGGTTACAAAACTCTCAAATTCGATTGAAATGAAAATAATTTACTGGACCAACCAATGATAAAATAACTACCCCCATTTTAACCACCTATCGTTCGAAATCTCGTGCTCGAAATGACACGCAGGAAGTATCAGAAACCTAAATGAACAATCTCTGCTCACACAAGATTTACCGAGGTAAAAGCAGGAACACTGTAAACATTTCATACAATTTGTTCAAGATTTTACCTCGGCGTCTCTTTGAAACGCTGCGAAACTGGCGTGGCAGACGCAGCACGTGAAATGATCTACTGATACTCGACTGAAATTCTGCCCAGCTCTGTTACCATTTCGAGTTTCGCGATCGATATGGTACTCGGAAAGCGATACGATCATTTTCTATCGATACCACCGCATTCATAAACGTGGAACTCGCAATAAGAATGGGATATGCAACGAGAAAATATTCTTCGTTCAAGGACTAGATAAATATTTATTAAACAAGAACCAGGAAATTACTATACAGACGAAATAAAGAGAGTGTTGGACTAGGTCGACCAGGCAGAGGAATTGACCAGGGGAGGCCAGATCAGAGGAATTGATTCGAATCGAGGGGAAAAAGTCACCCTCTCTCAGCCAGTTACCCCTCTCTCTTACACTAACTCTTTCTCACTTCAGTTCTTCAATCTAATATACAGAGTGACTCACCTAACGTTGCCACCTCAAATATCTTTTTTATTTTTATGTAATTTTTTTAGAGATATGAAGGTCACCTTCATTTTTTAATATGGAATGAGGTATTTTTTAATGTATCAACCGATGCAGCTAGACATTCGTTATAAAACAGTACTAACCTATATATGTCGAAAAGTTAGTAGTTCAGGAGATATTTCAATTTAAATAATTCTAATGTTCATATCTCTAAAAGAAATTACATAAAAACAAAAATATTTTTGGTATCGTATGAGCCCCACTTCACCATTCAACTTTGTCCTTCAGACATTTTATGTATCTTTAAAAACAACAAAGATATCCGAGGTGGCAACGTTAGGTGACTCACCCTGTATATTTAATAAAGAAACAAACACTCAATGAGAGAAAATATAAGACGATTGCATAAGTTCGTGCCCGATTTGAAAATAAAATTCAATGGTTAAATTTTAAAGAGTACAGCTTTATTAATCAATTATATAGTCAACATTCTTCTCTACAATTACAAAGGAATGGTGACGATATAATTTTTATTATGCAATCGTCTGATACAACCAAAATCTAAATCTACATAAATTTAAATAATGTAATTGCCGAGGTGAATCGGGAGAATTTTCGAATTCATTCCAGATTAAAAAATAACGATCTCGGCGCGAGTGAAACACAGTGACTGCGGTCACGTGGCCGAGGCGGAAGGGTGGGGATTAACGTCGTAGAAGGGGAAGCTAGAGTGGGGACACGAGTCTAAATCCAGCGACTCTGCGCACGATCGGCTCGATCATGATTTTCAGGCCCATTCCGGTCAGCATGTCGGGTCCGACGATCGATACGTTACCAAGAAAGTAACGTGATCAATATTTAGCAATACAGGCGGGCCACTTTCACCTGGAGGGATCGTTCGAATTGGACGCATGACAGGACCAGGTGTGCTCGGGGCACACGTTGACTTTCGAACGGAATCAAACCTCGTCAAAGGTGGCCTAATAATAGAGTATAGAGGTTCGTAACAACGTCCGCGAAGAACGGACAACGGCGTGGTGCTCCGCGGGGAATCGAATTCGGAATGAGAAGGTCTTTTAAGCGCGGTGCTAACTGAAATAGCGTTCTATTTGAAAACTGAATCATCAAGTGGGCGCGAGTGCTCCATTACCGTCGATCGTTGCTGAAATAAAGCTTCGTGGCCCACCCGTGCGCTCACACCGATTTGAAAAACAGAAAAATACACGATCCGAAACTCCGTGGATTGTTGATTTTACGAGATTCTTGCGTCGGTCGAGTCCTGAATGAAATTCCCCGCGAATCCCCTCTATTTTCCTCCCACAGCGATCACCGTTCAGTCGTAAAATTCTTCACGATGTCTAAAATATGATGTTATACATGAAACATAATTTGAGTATTGTCCCAGGATATTGTATGCGATTATTTCGGAGTAGCGTGCGAGGGTTGATCAATTTTTAATGACAGTAATCATCTCGAACCGATAGACCCAGTAACCCAGTAACGTGAATTCATAATTTCCTTTAAGATCGTCATTTATGGCACAGCCATTGATGGTTGTCAGAAACGTTCAAAAACGAGCAGGTACAATTTGGAAGCATAAAAAGAATTCAAGAATATCGATGTGTTATTTCCAGCTTGTTAAATTTTGACTGCGTTACGTTTCCAAAATATAAAGTGAAGGATCCAACCTTCCTTCGGCGACGAGATTAATTTGTCTCAGAAATTTTCATCGACGGAATCGAAAGTGAGTCCGTTCGAAATTGGTGAATCCCCGGGGAAATTCATTTTGAAAATGCGCCTGCACGTATTCGCGGTTACGATCAGAGGAAACGGCGAGCCTCGTGTGCACTGTTTTGATTTATTTTTGCGCGAGGAATCGCCTACTTTCCGCGTGCGCCATTATTACGGCCGCGGCCCGTGCATTCGTAGCTAATATACGTTATTACGCAGACGTAAGTCGTAAATTGTTAGTTTGAATCATAGGTAACTTCCGTTTTCTGCTCCATTTATGCCGATCCACGACCGTTTACGACGAGCATAAATTTGTCCGGCAAGTTGTTACCGATCACAGAAATAGGTGTTCCGTTTGAACATCTTTCTGATTGTTATTCATTCCTGATTTTACGATTCGTTAGATGGCAAACGAACAATTTAATAGAATACGCAATATCATTTTTATCTCCGTGGACAAGTAAAGCACTTAATCTTCGAACTCGTACCTCGGGATAAGCGTTCAATATACTTTCACTATAAACACGGTCTTCAGTTCCGGTAACGTGTTTATAGACACACGTGCTTCCCCGAAAAGACGTTGGCCACTTCTACTTGCACGGAACACCGGCCTGTTTTCCATGCCTATTATTAAGTTACTTTGTTGTAATCTACATTTAATCAATCTGGAATGGTTAATTAGACAATTTATCTGGGAGAGTGCTTGCGTGCTGAACGAGTTCACTAAATCTTCAATAAAAGTTCCTCGTGTCTAGGAAATATCGTATCACTGTTTGTTTATTAACACTAAACCTAGCGAGCCTTGAAAGTAACTGGTATTTACATGTTCCCTTATAAAAATGACAAGATTGATTTTATTTAGACCTTGTGCAGCTCCTATTGTAATATGTGTTCCACTAAAGATATCTGTACAATCATTTCTTATGAAATTATTTTATTTTTATTATTTATATCAATAATCGCAAAATAAAAGATCTGGAACCGGTCATTTTGTTTAGTGTTGACACGCTTAACAGGCTTTAATTCCGTTTCCTCGTTTAGTACATTGACGACGAAGAATATTATGTGACTTGTCAAAATTAAGTAAAAATTGATTTTCAAGGCGATAGTAAAATTGTTCACACCGAGAAGTTACTCTGTTCGCGTTAATTACCGAGATCGAATTGAAGGAAAAACCTTCGATGTTTCCCACGCGATGTACGATACAAACACGTGCAGTGCCGGTCATAAAAACTGGAATATCATTGATGAGTTTGCCGACTGTGTGCAATAATTCCGTCGAATCAACATTCGCTGTTTGTTTAAAGAACGAAGTATGCTTCGGATTGTTGAATAGCGTTGCAGATTCACGCCTCGTGCAGAGCTCCTTTCAAAAATAATGTGTGAAACACAGAAGTTTGAAGCGATGGTTCATCGGGAATGTGCAAACGACTGCCACGAGGCATAGTTAGTGGTTCAACCAGAACAATGTTAGCGCGAGATCTTTGAGTTTTGGTCCAGGCTGTTTCCTGGGTTCTGAGAAACGGTTTGTGCTAAAAATATCGGGTTGCATCTACTGAACACTGAAAGTCTGCTGTTCCATTGAACATCGCCGGCATTAGCTAGTATTAACAGAACAACGGGACTATAGTTAGGTAACAGAAGTCATTGTCTCGATCGTCACGCGGGGAAAGATGAAATAATTGATAGGAAACGTTCCGAGTACGTGGGGACCAGGAAAGGAACGCGACACGTGTCGTGCACATTTCCCGAGGGAAGGAACCGATCGGTTGGAACTAATGACCCTTCGATTTGTTTGCGAATCTGAGTCACTGTCGTTATTCGGAGAGGCGTTCACGAAAAATAAGATAACGAGGGGAACCATTATTTTCCCAACATGTTTTCTTCTTCGGTGTTTACAAACGTCGTGACTCAATAGACAGAGAATTGTGTGCACTGCACAAAATGGACATACGATATCTTTCGCTGCACAAGAAGTCTGTCATCTTGCTCTATTTTCTATTTTTTGAACTTTGAACTTCGATGTCTTCGGAAATGCAGAAGAAACGTTCCCAAAACGGAATCGAATAATAAGGAAAATTATTATTGCTTTACGCTATCTGTCTCCACGCAGAAATAACTCCATGAAGATCCAGCAACGAAAGTTTACGATCACGATAAAACTCATCTCATATTTCGTAAATCACAGTCGTCGCGCTTCTTGTTTCTGTGATCTTCTTTCGTTCACACGAAGACTATTCTACTGGTGATGCGGAAAGGCAAATTGCTGTTCTACTACCGTGTATCTAGTACACCAAGTACCAACTAGATCACGAAATAGTCTGTTTCATGACTCACAAAGGGGCAAACGCAGCAGACAAAAGGCCTCACCTCCTATTTCCGCAACTCTGCGAGCCGAAGTACCACTTCAAACCGTTTCTTTAGCAACGAGAGAGAAAAATTACAGGTCCATGATCGCAGCAGCTGTGACTCGCAGAACTGTAAGATGAAAACTAGGAACACACGACTAATTCCAACCGATTGAATCATACGGTGCAATCGAAGAATTGCTTCCTTGTCACAGAAAACGTAGATCACAATAGCTGTCCACCAAAGTTTACGATCACAATCTTCACTTTACAATTCAGCCAGTAAAAAGAACCAATCTAATCTGAGATTTACTCTAAAGTCAGTCGGAACAAGCTTAAGCAAAAAATTCGAGACGTGAGGATGGTTTAAAAGCCACGTGCCTATCACAACAATCATCTTCTGACGATAGTAAAATCCCCTGGAAGCCTACCTGTTATTTTCGCAATTGCAAAATCAGCCCACGGCTCAAGACCGGAAGCCGTATGTCTCTCACAAAAAGATAAACTCATAAAGAAGAAAACCCCAAAGACCTCACCTCATATCGCACCACGGCAAGAACAATGACACAACTAAACAAATAACGATTTTGAAGTTGGAACAGTAATAGATGCGTTTAGTAAAATGTCGTATTTTCTTTTTGAGCTAGTTCATATCTGTAGTGGAGCAGGAGCAGTGTCACTTTAGAGTTGATGGAGGCATCCGTAATGTCATTTTATAGAGTCTAGTCGAATTTACTTCCAAAAATATTTTTCTGAAAGGTTAAAGATGTCCGTACTATGTCGATGGAAATTTTATAATTTTCTTAAAATCGTTATTGCGAGAACACTACAAAATTTTTAGTTGTGTCACTTTCTTGTGTATAACGTGTCTCCGTTAAAAAATCATGTACGCATCACAACAAGGCGACGATCACATCTGGAGACCCTGAAAGGGCGAGAAACCTGGAGCGTACCTCTTAGTGGGGAATTTCGTAAAATCCGTAGAGCGAATCCACGCCCAGGGGTGTGCGAACTTGAGAAAGTCCGTGGTCACAACGAGCACAGGCACATGTTCACAAAATCGGAAGCAGCACACTGAAAATCGCGTTGTGGAACCGCGCGCGGCCGACGTGTGCGTATCCCCGGCGGTCACCGGCAGTCTGACGGAAAATCGGCGTGTATGCTCGGCGGGCCGCGTGAATTATGCAGCTGGTAAAGCACGATAAAAACCGGCGGACTATGCGTGTGGGCACACGTGTGTGTTTCCTGCGACTATGTGCGTTTGTATCGCGGGGCGCGAGCGGCGCCTCCAACGGCACCCGCGTCTCCTTTCCACGGCAGAAAAGCGGTCGGTGCCAGCACCCGGACTCGAAAGTTTCGTCGGAACGGGGAACACCATCTTTCTCTTTCTCTCTCTCCCTCTCCTTCTTTCCTCTTCTCTTCTCTCCTCTCCTCTCCTCGCGCGTGCGTTTTCGTGCATCCGCCGGAGCTCGCGGCGAACCTTTCGGTCCGGCGAATATTGATCTTCAATCCCGAACCCGCGGGTTCGACCTCTTCCCACACCCTCCACCTTTCCCTGTTCCACCTGTTCTCTCAATTATCATAATGCTTCGACGGCCGCTGTCACGCGCGCGTGATAACAACGCGGTACCTCGACCTCGCGTGATTTCGTTTTGTTCGGAGGGGTTCGAACCACAGTGCTTTTTTTTTATTGTAGAAAATCTCATAAGAAATTTATTTTAAGATAATGCAGAGTTCAATATTGGAATTACAAACAAGAGAAAATTTTTACAGAATGGGAATATACAAATACATAAACATTATCATGGAAACGTGTATTCCAACCGTTTATACTTACAGTGAGTGTAAAAAGTATTCCTACGCTCTTTAAAATGGAATAACTTTTTTATAAATGTTCCAAACGGCCTGATTTTTTATAAGCAATTAGAAGCTTTGGTTTACGACACTTTACGAAATGATGTAATTGATTATAAAAAATCAGGTCGGTTGGTACAATCATAAAAAAGTTATTCTATTTTGAAGGGCGTACGAATACTTTTTACACTCGCTGTATATGAGGACCCATATGGAACACTTTATATTAAGACCGCAGCTTTTAAAAAAAGACAACATGTAAAGGCAAGCTTTGATATCGGACTTGACTATTAGCAGTGAAATATCCATAGGTAGCTGAAACACAGTGCTCGGAGGAAAACTAATCATTTCTAAACTAATCCGCTTTTGACCCAAGACTCCTGATACTCTTTCCAAGAGGACGAGAAGGTGCGTCGACAGATAACAAAAACGCAACCTTGTTAAAAAGGAATTAAAGCGATCCTTATTGTTTGTTAAATACACAAAAGCTGGTTTTTTTATTAAAATTATTTATTATCTTGTAATTGCTGGCCAACTTTTCGTTGAATAATCGAAATGGAAATATCAATTTATTTCGCACTGGGAAGATACGATGATTAGACAACTGATTTTATCAAGCATCGAGGTCTTCAACAATAAAGCAGACTAGACGGCCATTTTGTTATTTGAACAGCTACTCCATTTGCTTCCAATGATAGGAATTAAATAAATAAACTGGATGCCAATATGGCGACGTCCGTCCTCGGAGACGTATTTATAAAAAGATTTTCTCCTCCCGGCGGATTTAATTGGATATCGAATTTTCCCAGAATTGTATAACCCAGAAGGTCGATATCTGAAAATATTTAGCATTCCCGCGCCGCTCGATTAGAACTATCGATAACGCGTTCTATCGATAGCGACCCGCTGTAAAATGTTGCCAAGCTCGTTGCCGATATCGCTTAGAAAAATAATCGTTTATCCGCGTCTTGGCGATAATTAATCAGTGACAGTTCATTTCCTACGACGAAGCAAATTGATTTTACTCGATCTTTACGATAAACGAATAGGCTCTCTATTTCATTAATTATTCGAATGTATCATATCGCACGTGTTATATTACAAGTTCTAACACGAAGAGATTGTTTAAAACGGAGCGAGAGGAAAATGTAGAAAACTTTCTTGTGTGTCTGACCATTGACCGTCGCTTCTACTTATTCTAAGTACAACGGAATGCGAGTGATTAAACTGGCTCGTAGGACGAGCAGCGAAGAGAAAATTCATTTTAAAAGTGAAATGTTGTGCTTTCTTCAATTCTGAATTATTATTATTATAGTTCAGAGTGAAACAGCAGCAGTAGATACGTCAATATCGTTCTCGTAATTATCTTTAGAAAGTTATACGACCGATCGCTAATTTACTCGGGATCACTCGAGCAAAATAAAACAAAGTCGCGTTGATCCCACTTGTACTTATAATTTATCGCTACTGGAAATAAATTGGAATCCTATACGTATCTGTAAGTGTGTACCATTAATTACAAACAATTAATACACTATTAATTGACGCAGTTTACGGAAACGAATAAAAAAACTACTCTGTGTAACATTAATATTTTCTATCCACTAATTTATATTTTATTTTAATATTGTAATTTATATTTTATTCTTTCTCCGGATTAAATGAATGAAACTGAGCTGACTCACAGTCCTATATTTTTCCCCCATATTACTCTTTTCTATCTACTAATTTATATTTTATTTTAACATTACAACCAGGTTTCCAACAGGATTTTCATTAACAATCCCGGAGAATCTGCACGTTACGAGTCCCAAGATTCAAGAGCGAATCGCTATCAATGCGCTTTCAGCCGAACGGATATCGTCGAAGGACACTCGATCGAGATTGGACAACACATTTTTTCGGTTCTATTACAGTTATCGAGTTACTTTATTGATACAAGCCAGCGATGCTACAAAAAGACTGTTAAGGCACGTGTACCGTAAAAACATCGATTTTTCCTTGTAATCCAGCCTGCCGGCGTGAAAAATGCGATACAACTCATCTAAGCGCAATCAACAATCTAAAGATACGGCGATCCACGGAAACGTTCACCAAGCGATGCGATATCGATGAACGTTCCTCATCATCTTCGCGACTACCGTTCGCGGGTAAAATGTAGAAGAATGATTTCAAATATCCGATCGAACAAATCGAACATTTTGATCAAAATTTTTATCGACAACGATAAAGGCAGGAGCAATGATAAGGCTCGTTATGCACAAAGAAAATTATGATAAAAATAAATGTATTTGGATTTTGGAGGGAACATTTTCATCATTTGAACGATTCAGATAGATTGAATATGCTGATGTGCACAAATGTATACAATGAATACGTCGATGTGAAAAGTTGTACACACGGTATACATGAAATCGACTATTTGCTATTAAATATTTGAAATAGTGTTTCACCCAACATCGCTAATGTCGGACTTGCAATTGAAAATTATCATTGTGGCCAGAATGTTTTCTCAGACCGTGTGAACCATCACTAAACGGAAGCAGTACGTCCGTGGTTAGTAAACTGTAGATTTTTATGCGAAATAAAAGTGTAGACTCTTGATACGACAAAATTGCAACCAGAGTTGGGCAAAAATTTAATCAACGATTGACGAATAAATTTCTACTTCAATCGTTAATCGCAATTAACAATTAAACTCCTACTTTAGTCGTTAATTGTGATTAACGATTGTAATTGTAATCGTCAATCGGATAATTGATTAATGACTAACTGCTGAAATTTCTTTTTAAACTGAGTTTTTGTTGAGATATATTTCTGTCAACTCTCCATCTCCGCTCTCTGTCTCTCCCTCCTTATTACAATTTATGGATAGACCGCGTGGCGATTAACTTCAACAATTGATTAAATTAGTCTCCGATTTTTCGATGATTTCTTTTTTTAAGAAACCGTTGAGATCAACTTCATCGATCGATTGAATCAATCGTTCATTTTTCAATGATTACCTTTTGTAATCGTACACATTAATCAATCAATCTTGGTTAAAATTTTAATTGATTTATGCCCAACTCTGATTGCAACAAAGAAACTTATAAATACAATTCAACATTTCCACAAAATATTATTGTTCATCAAAGTGATATTGGCATTTCGCGAAGACTTTCACGCATAAAGATCCGCAGTCTAGCGATTAGGATGATATCGAGGCGAGACAGCGAATTACGAAATTGCGGAGTCATCGATTTCGAAATTGCAAGTAATAATAACATTGTCTTCATACATGATAAAAATAGAGGTCGGGAGAAAACAAGAATGACAAACGTTTTTTCTGTCAATTTCATTGTGTGCCCATAATTATGAAAGTGGTAGGCTAACACTAAATGAATTCCATATAATGTTGAAATAACAAGCACTGGTTGATATTCTCCGGATATTGTTTCATTAAAACTGTTTAACCCTGGAACAGTGGCTGAAGCGTGACCAAATTTTAATGCTAATGCTGCTTAATGATCGCCGTAATTTTTACGGCATCGCAGACCTCGCTGTAATAGTTTTTTGCTTTCGTATCCAGATCTGCTGCATAAATGCTTGCGTCATAATAGCACCGATTACAGTGAAAGAATTTGTTTCGCTGTGAAATTTTTAAGTTTTAAGTTCTTTCAACCTTCTGAAGTTGCAAAGAAATTATTTAGCTAATTAAATGCAATTTTCCTCAATAAAAATATTATAAATGTTTCAGTAGCCAAAATATTGCGCATTATGGGTGCAGTTCTTTTACAAACTACATAATCCGTGAACAACGATTTGATATCCGAGAACGTGAGTGCACGCAAACATCCGCAGTCGAATAATCATATTAGCCGGGTCGTAAACATTGCCGTTTAGGGATTGAATGATTATTTGATTCAGCTAACGCCGGTCACCGTTCACCACCAAAACGGTCTCGCAACCAGTTAATATTTAAGCCGCAGGTGAATTCCATCGCGGTTCACAAACAAGTGACTCGGTCTTAAGTCGGTCCATAAATTACTTAGCTGACGTTAATCATCACCGTCGCGATTAAAACGAAATTGGCTCGAGATCGAACTCCTTTTTCGGCTCTACCGATATTTCCGTTTCAGAATATTTCGCCTATCCGTTGAGAAATACCGCTCGTATAAGAACACCGATCCAGAACTGGAATTCGCAGTCTCGGAACGTTCCTCCGAGCGTCGAGATCATGCTCGTGTGACGTAACAGTCGATTGCGGTATCAATTACCAAACAGGTGCTACAATTCAGCCGCATGATGCTCGATCTTTCGATAAAGTCGCACGCATCGTTCGTTCGAGAAATATGCCAACTACTCTGAAATCTCGTGAGCAATTATTTGTGCAGATAAAAAGTGGAAAATGGTGGTCTCGACCTCGTGTACAGGATGATCAACAAAATGGGGCCAAGTAATACTTTTTTGTAATTTTGCTTAGAAGAATTTGAATTTTTAATGTGGAAATGAATACTGTCTTCCAAAAAGCATTATGATTATAGGAATACAGTGTTTCCGCGATTGATGTGACTTTCGGGTATGCGGATGGTGTGACCTTTTTATCCCCTCTACTAGGGGGTTCCCCCTTGTGCGGTCGATCGCGCTACAGAGATATTAAGGTATTAGGGTGTTTAAATTGGGGCTTTATGATACTCGATGTTCCATTCTCAGGTATGGAATAGCATTAGTACAATACAACAATTTCCCGCTTAGCACCGTTGTTTACCCAGGATTGTCGTTTACATTTGGAAAAGTTATCCAAGAAATCTATGTTCGGCACACGTAGAAAAACGTAGTATGTACCATTTCGTTTCCTGAGACTCCATACCCCCGAGCTTCTCGCAATAATCGCGGGAACACTGCACTCATGTTTCGTTGTATTGTTATCCAGAAGGCGTTGCTAGTATCCTCGCAGAATTTGAGTTCCCAATGAAAAGTTGGATTCGTTATGATTCGAAATGATAGGGTTATAGTAAAAAAGTGATATCAATATTTGTAGCTTCAAATAGCGGTATCTCGAACGTGCAAACATGCGATTAATCTCGTTTTGCTATGAGATTCGAACTCTAATCCCTGAACAAGATTTATCGAACTTTTGTAGTTCCGAGGATCGGTACGGTTGATGAGAGCAGATCTTATGAGGTAACCCGTTTGTGTTCAATCGTAATCTCAAAGAGATTACTAGATTACCCTGAAAAATTTATCAAGATCTTAACTGGATTTTTACAGGTTATTAAATAGCTGCGCCTGGGTGAAAGAGGGGTTTGGAAATTACCGACAGAAAGTTGACGAGTCCATTATATCTTGTCCACAAACTGCATACTTGGAGACCAAACAGTCTATGTACTGATACATTATCAGCAGACTGCGGAAATGCATGCAAGTTTGCACTTTCATACACAAATAGATACTTTCATAGATACTCAGTCTATTAGCGAACCAGCCAAACCCTCTGAAACCACCTAAAACAGACGGTCAATGAAGAGAAGGGACTCGAAGGTAGGACCAACTTCATTCATCTTTTCCAATATTGTCCTAACTCCGTCGACTATATCAAATATTCAATCAACTCTGCAATTCAATTCTGTGAAACCACTCGAAGGGGGGAACTAACAGAAAATAAGAAAAATGGACACTTCCAATCTAGATGAAACTGTTGCATTCCTCCCATCTAGCTCTAATTTCACCAAGTATTTCAAAGATTGATACCTATCAAGAACCAACACAGTAAAACTCTCTGCAGCTTCTTAAAACCAATAGAAGATAAGGAAACTGAGGGGTTCCCTCTCAAGATAAACCAGGTTTACTCATCAAGACTGGCAGTGGCTAAAACCACCCGAAAGAAAGACCCATCAGAAAAGAAGAGAACTAAGGGATGCGATCTTAAGAGAAACCAGGTGTACTCATCGAGCATTCTAGAATCAACGATCAGCTAAGTGAACATCTCCGAAACCACCCAAAAGAAGGAATCATCAGGAAATAAGAAAACTGAGTGATTCCCTTTAAAGCAAACCAGATATACTCATCCAGACTGCTGGAATCATCGATCATCTGGGTCGAACCCTCTGAAACCAGCCAAAGGTAGCCAACCACCTCGGTCAAATCCTGTACAATCAGACAAAAGGAGGAATAAGAAAAAGCAGTGACTCACTCTTAAGCTAGACCAGGTCCACTCGTCGAGACTGTTCGGCGAGACGATCCGTGCATCGTCCACGATCTGCAGGGAGTTCAAGGACGCTCGGGTGACTAGTTCGACGTCCATGTTTCCTCGAGGCGTCGACTGCACGGGGTTCCGGAAACGGCGGCGGCTGGATTCACTTGACCAGCGGGTAGTACGAGAAGGAGGACAAGAAGGAAAACGGCGTCGGCCTCGCGGCCGTTCGATACATCGCGGCTACGATCCACGGGCAGACTGATCGTACGTGGAAATGAGTCACCACCCTGAAGCGACCGACCGCGTTCGCTTCGTGCTCCGTCACTGCGGCCTCTGAAGCGGCACTACCGTTAGAGCACCGCTTTATCGTGATAAGGGAAATGGGCCACTCTAGATCACGCTGTCCCCCTTTCCCTTCGTCTGTCCGCGCTGCACTCGAAACCCTCCAGCCGCGAAAATCGCGCGCTTTTCCGACCAGGAAAGCTTCCGCGACTCCCTCGCCGGCTCGCAACGCCTGTTGCGCTTCAGCTTCTCCACGGTGGCCTCGGATCCATTCACTCAACAGGATCCTCCGCGATCCAACGACGACGGGGTCGGTTAGCGTGCTGGAGCTGCAGGATCGGTCGCCACTGCAAGCAAAAACGTTCCTAAGCTTTTCTGCTACGATTCGGGGTGGGTGCGATTGCAGAAAGTGTGGCGCGATAAAGAGATAAGGATTAGTTATTACAATTAGTACGGAGATCTGATACTGTAATTGGAGAGGTTCGTTTCTGTTGATGAGGATGCCTCGCCGATACGGAGCTTAGTAATTTGTTCAGTGCATATCTGCGATGGGGATGAACAGAAAGTTGCCGAATCTGAGCTGTCCACGTTGGATAAAAAATTCGGAGCTACTAACCAACTTTTTATTAATGACTTTTATCGTAGAAAATTTTAGAGTAACTGTTACTTTTGGTCCCTGATGTAAACCATTTTGTTTCAAAGATAACAACATTGATGTAACGGAAGATGATAAGATCAGGTGACTCGCAGTGCATAATTCTAAAAAGTGCAGATAAGGAGAATCAAAAACGAGTGTAACGATATTGGACACGGGGATTAAAGTACAATTGCAACTATGTATGTTGAATATTACCTAAGAATTCACGAATGTGGTCAAGGGAGGATTATTGCATAGAATTAGAATAAAAGTGAAAATTCAGTTTTAAAGGTTACATACAAGTTCTCGGAGACTATCGCAACTAAACGAGCAAGAGGCGCGCAGGACAAATTGTTCGAAGAAACGCGACAGCTGGTTTAACGGAACCCGTTATTATGGCGGATGACTTTCTCTGTCGGATTCGCGACGCATCTCTGCCGAAAACCTGTTCCCCAGTGTCGGACGATAATTCCTTTCTGCGTTGAACATGTCGGGTGAGTCTAAGCTCCATCGAGAATGGCCGTTTCGAATTGTGATTCATTCTCGATCTTGATCCACAGCTCGTTCGCTGTTCGCTTCGCGGCATTGAGATCTTGATCGCCTGACCGTGACTCAAGTTTTGTACAAGGGGCGAGCGACTGATAGGAATCTCAACACACTTCTCCAAGCGAGACATGATACTTTTCGTGACAAATTGTCCGGCAGACGGGCACGTGACCGCTACTTGGTCAGTGACCCCCTGTTCCTCCCGATTAAAAGGAGGTTCTTTTTAATCTCAACGTATAGTGTTGCTTCGACTCTTTTTCACGTTACTGATCACTAGACTGCGGATTTTTATGCAGAATAAACATTGTTCGCGTCGATTACACTCAACAGGAGCCAAACAGGATCTTTCCTTCTTCGATAACTTTGATAAGCTGTGACTAATGCGTTGTAGCTTTTAAATTCTTTTAATCTATCTCATGCTTTAAAGTGCACCCACTCATTTTTATCAGGAATTCATAAAATCATCAATCCGCCGGTAACTTCTTTATCAATGAAATTTTACAATTAGACTTTAAACAGAATTTGAGAACGTATTTTGTTCTTTAATAAAAAGGGAGCTTATAATGTTTGTTCTCACTTGTGATATTTGGTGGAAAATGGAAGAGTATCGCTCTAGGTGACCCGGTATTGCCATCGAGTGTGAAAGTGACATTTTATGGGCAATCATCTGAACATTGTGGTGAACGAGTCACGGATGAATACTCCGCGCAACCGGAAGTAATGTGTGCATCCATGAATTGTCCCTTGTCAATCGGAGCGAGATCGCTCAGTGATCTATGCCGTGTTTCCATTCTACGCGCAAACATTCCCGCAGTTTCAAAATTTAAGTAAAAATGTAAGTCACGTAAACCTCAAGGTTCGCCAATTCCAAGAACCGCAGGAAAAATTCGCGTCCCAAAACAAAATACCAATAAACATTGCGATTTACATAAAATCTACCGTGATGTTATAGCCCATTTATTCATCGACGTGACGAAAATAATGATCGTCGCGTGACTTAAAAATGCAGTGGCCTCCCACTATGCTGCCAGTCTTTTAATCGTCGAATCTTAATCGCATCCTGCATTAGCAGCTTCGTATGCAAGCTGTGTCGCGGACACTCACAATGCCCATCCTTCCGGGTCATTTTAACAACTAAATCGACGACATTCGGAGAAAAGGTACAATTGATCTGTTCGCTACAGTGGTCAATGCCTTTTTTAATACTCCATCATATTTTATTGGGAATTACAATTTTGATCGTCCCCCTTTTTATTTATATCTCGCGAGTATGTATGCAATGCTTTTATCCGGATTGGTGTGGGCATTTATTTTTATTTGGTCAGTTTATTGGTCAGTTTGCCACAGTGCTCAATGCCTTTTTTTAAACTCCATCATATTTTATTGGGTATTTTTTATCTTCGCCCTCATTATCTATACCTTGCCAGTATTTATACGATATTTCATTTAGGACGTATTATGACATATAATTTTTTCCTCTCTCATTTGTTTCTATTTTTACTTAAAAAAGAGCAGTTACTTGTCCCAGTTCCCAGAATCACTCTGTACACTTTATTGGGTATTATCGATTTTTAAGCACAGGAAGAAAAAAGAGAAAATATGGAAATTTGTTCTAACAATAAACGACGTCCGCAAGTCGTACCAAAAACGAAATGATATCGGTGGTTCAAGGTCACCAGTGCGTCACCCCTACTGTTTCAAGCATTGCGGTTGCGCATTGACATAAGTGACTTCGCATAGGGGCGCTGGCATGATTTTGAATCGACCTCGCGCAAGAATAATCGGCCGGCAAATAAAATAAAATTGTTTTCACTTAGACAGATCGTTACGATAGGATCATGCGTACCGAAATATATCTAGAAACGCGATCCGCTAATTACGTGTGCCTCGATCAAAATTTTGACAGAAGCACCGACGCGACGACCAACTGATAATCGTGTCGCAGGATTAACGATCAATCGAGCAACCGGTTTAACACGCAATCGGTCGTGTAGCGCGGGTAATTTACGCGCAAAAAGAGTCACCAGTGTATCTCTCCGCGTACACTTATAACGCGACAAAAAACTGTTACGATACTGGGTCAGCCGAGAGCCGATCGTTAATTTAATGGCGAAACGGGAAAGCCTGGAGGAAGTCTTGTATTTGTAAACTGATTCCCGACACGGTGTAATAACGGTGGAATAATAACGAAAAACTTGAGCCAATCATGCGAAAGTGTCATTAATTTCGCATTATAGTTGTTCACCGAAAATGGTCGGAATAATAAGCCACCTGACGTTTAATTTCAGAAATATCACTCACGAACGCTGCCATAAAAAAATCAATTACTGCCGTGATCAAAACCGATACAAAAATTGAAAAATCACATTATTCTTCACTGAAATCGGTATTAAAAATACTTCTCGCCAATTCGTTCGACCATTCAATCGATTAGCGAACGTCTATATCGGGGAAGTCTGGAGAGATTCTTGAGAGAAATCGGTCAATCGAATGTGACAATTGTAATCACTATCTTGGAACAAGACACTCGACGCGTACACAGAAAAGTGTCAATTTTAAACTGTCCTTTGGATACCAGCGTAACTTTCGATAGTGGCCGCTAGGTTAGCAAACACATTTGTTTAATGATGATAAATAACACTCACCGGAATGAGAGAAGACGACGACACCCACCGTCCGGTTTGTATTTTCCGCCAAAACTGACCGCTGTAGCGCGCACGACGTACGATTTCCACTATGCAGACACGTTGCTCGGACAATTGGTCGGCGGTTCGGACGATTTAACCGCAGTGAACGGTCGCGCGCAATAAACCACTTTCGTCTGACGAAACTTGCCACTAGCGATATCTCCATGAAGCATGGTAAGCTCGACAGGTAACAACCGAGCCACGGACATGGGTCGTACACCTACGGCTCCTTTTCGATTCGAGTCATGGTGGAGATCCCAAGGACGCGCGCCAGCATCAAGCACACGATATGCGTGCACGTATAGGGTGTCCAAAAATTTGGGCGCTCCCGGGCGAGACCGTTGGGACCTGTTGATCGTCTCAGCACGTTCCCCCGCCTCTATGGTGTGTGTATTTTGTCCAGCGATAACGTTGATCAGTTCCTACGAAACACCGTACGATTACGAAATCATCATCGCTGTAATCATTAGACTGCGGATCTTTATGCGTTTATAAAGAAATTGATTGTGTGAAATATAAAACAGCAAAAGATTAGACTAAGAATACCGTAATGTTGTTTGTAATGTAACGAAGTCATTAAGGGATGAAATCAATTTTTATTTTATTTCTGCTTCCCACAGTAAATGAAGAACATTTTTATTTTGCATAAAGATCCGCAATCTAGTAACCACCATCACTGTAACCGACAGATTCAAAATTCCCAAGTGTACTCGATCGGTGAATCTACCCATTCCAAGTCGGCGCTCGAATTTCGAAACACCCGTTCCGATAATTCCCGCGTAATCGTAAGTACTCTGCGAAAATTCCAATCGCAACTATGATGTGTATACTTGGCCCAGCGATAACGTTGATCAATTCCTACGAAACTCCGTGCGATTACGAAATCTTCAATGTAACCGACAGATTCAAAATTTCCAGGTGCACTCAATCGAAGAATCTACCGATTCCAAGTCGAATCGACCGGTTCTAATTAATTCTACTTAATTCCCGCGTATTCGTAATTGCGTAACCGACGTACTGCGAAAATTCCGGTCGCAACCGATCGATCTGTAGAAGCAACGCTTGTGAAACGGCTGCTCTTAAATGGTATAGCAATGTCGGAAAAGCAACGTAATGGAATTTCGATACACCGTGTACGTGGATGGTTGTGGCTGTGGGTACACACACGCTCGGATCGCCGATGACTAACTCACCCGGCTCAATGGCACGAAAAGAACCTCGGGGACGCTTTATGACTTCCGCCGTCTCACGATCGGAAGGTCGTCGATCGACAGGTTTGCATCAGCCGTTGTCGCTTCACGAAAACGGCCGGGATCATCTGGTCGTAGAACTCATCGCGACGGTGTACGAGGACGGAACACTTTCTCCGAACGTGTTGCACGCTTCGTAGGAACCGCGCATCGTACTCGAACTCTGATAGGCGTCCTTTCGTTTTACCGTTTTGACGTCGTCGGTCAAGCCCAATCAGTTGCCCGCGACGAACCTCTTCTTCTCCCTCGCGTCGGTGCGTATACGAAACGCTTTCAACTTAATGCTTCGCAATGTTCCCGTGTTTTTTGCGTATGTAACGACGACGTAAACGTGCGACATCCGTAAAACTTGTCCACGTGATCGTACTCATGTTACCGGACATCAATGTCAGAATCGGACCCTTGTCCCTCGGACTTGTAACCGTTGACACGTGCTGGATATCCTCCGACCGACCGTTTCCAAACGCGATGATGTCATACTTCACTGTCTTCGTTTTCATGCGCGTATCCAGGATCCAGTATCGTCAGCGACAGAATAAAATGTTTCCAGATTTTCTAACTCGTCCACTTTGTCCTACGGTCGCGGCTCATTTTAACGGTGCACGTTCGTACCTGTTGCTGGCAAACGTATCACACTGTTTATAGTCGAACACTCCTGTTTCTTAAACCCGAAAACGCGCGGGCAGAGATTCTTGTATGCAGAAATGATTCTGTAATGGTTGTACGGACGTGGAACACCGACGTGCGCGATGGTCACTGTCGAGATTGGACACGTTTAGGTAAGACGATCAGTATTTGGTCAAGTCGCCAGAAACACGATGGATCGATGAGTTATCTTATATTTCCAGATAATATATCGATAGCGTCGCGGGAGGCTCGATGTTTATTTCAACGGGCGGTTCCATTACTCAAATTCTTACAGCTTGTTAATTACAGTGGAACTGATGTAATATTTACATTTGAAAAATCATCTGTTTACATCATTGTTTGCCTGTATTATTGTACAAATTCACGAAGAAATCGGTGGAACAACACACGAATATTTTTGTATTTTTTCATTGATGATACCCGAACCCGCCTCTGTCGTGATAAAGTTGTGTGCAACTTTGTTTGCGTTGGTATTTTTAGCGATGCAATTTCGAAGATAAGAAAGATACAGTCGCAATTTTTATAAAAGGGATATAGTGCAACACTTTTATTTCTTCAAATGGTACAGGTTTATGTTCAATGTGTACATGAAAAAGCTCCATGATACGCCGAGCATTTTCAATTACGAACAACCGCGAGACAGACCACTGAAATGTCTGCTCTTGAATAACAATACATTTACCGCCCTTTTGTAAGGTGCGTGTGTATAACCATTAGGATAGAATAATCATCGGTCTACGTGATTCATCCGGAATAACTTAATATAACCAATGTCCTTGGTTGAAACAATTTAATGACGCAGTGAGTATTTCATCGAATTTTTCCAAAATGAAAATGAGGAAAAAAAGACCAATCAACAGACTAGAATTTAATATAAACAGCTCAATTCGTATATATATACATACATATATCTCTATAGAAGGAATTCGTGCTTCTGTCTCTCTGTGAGAAATCTTACTACCTGCGGTTACGACTAAAAGTATTCGTTTGGAGTATGACGTCCCACTTCATTGTTCATTTAACTGAATTGCTCTTATTGAAGGTTCGATTCCATGATTTCGTGGTCAATATTCAATAGAGAAAATATGTATACATACATTATAAAAGATTGTATACTCTGAAAGTACTCTCCAGTACTCTGCGTATAACTTGATATACCTATCAGAAATATATCATCGGTTGAACTTTCGTCGTGACCTCTGCCGGAAGCTCGGCGTACATGGCACTCCATTCATTTGGAAAGTCTCGCTGTGCCGATTTGATGAATTCTAGGACCAAATTCATCGCTTCTGCACGAAAAAGTGTAAAGGCGTGAGAGTGCGTATTCTCATCTCGTAATGCAATAGGAAATGTAACGAAACGTACCGTCATCGGTGGCGCTTCCCTCGTATAATACATTCACCGCTAATTTTAGCAACGTCTGCATGTGCGGTTTTAAAATGGAATGGCCAGCTTGATACAACGTCAATATACTCCCAAAGACTGCCTTATTCTCCTCGAAATCTTCCTTCAACGGCAGCTGCTCAACAAAAACTGGAAACACCTGCTCCAGAGGCAGACTCCAATAATTGGTGATGATGAGTCGCGCGATCGCACCGACTGTATTGTCGCGAGCCCCCGCATGAGTTTCTTTCCCAAGCGCATTGGAGAGCACTGACAAAATGTCGGTGTAATGCCTGCGAAACTATTGCTAAAGAAATATTCCAATATCTCGATTTTTCGGTAGACTGATGGTCGAGACAATTTTGGCTACGCCACATTAAAAGGATACGGGAAGACAGCCTCTTTAGCGTGCAACACGAGTTCGCCGATTCCGTAAATCGCATTATTCCGGACCTCGTCCCCGGGATCGTCTGCGAGTCTTAATAATATAGGAAGGAATTGATTTACAGAGGCAGTGTGTTTCAGTCTTGAGAAACACTGTGCAATGGTCCCCACTACGAACGATTTCTCCGCTTCTGATTTGTTCTTTTTTGGAAACAATTAATTAATTAAGATACAACATTACTATGTTTTGTACTCGGCAAAGATAGAATCATACCAATCTTTCTAGAAGTTTTGGAAGCACCCTTTGGAAGAAAAGCGAGAACTCTTCTGGAGAGACTAGTTCTCCGAAATTGACCAACACATCACCCGCACATTCGAATAATAATTTATCTTGCTCAGCTTCAGTCTCGTCGTCTTCTAAATCCTCCTGATCCTGACATTGAGTCTGGCCTGTAACAATTGAACTTTCAGACATGTTAACTTTCAGACATCACTGAATTTTTCAATCTGAATTAAATACCAACCTAAAATAACATCCAGAATACAATTCATTATAGCTTCCTTGTGCCCCTCACCGGCAAAAACATCTGTCTTTATTTCCTTTAGTAATTCGGCGCAGGTTTCCAACCCACGAATTGCCACATTTCGCTCGTCATCTAGCCGTATTAATTCCGACAATTTTGGTATATACACAGAGAGAGCTTTCAACAATGCTTCCTTTCCTTCGTTTGTGTTAATTTTTGAGAAATTGATACAAAACTGTAGAAGACCGTCAATGGCAGCTTTCCGAATATCTTCTTGAGGATAATTGATTAATTTGAATGTTTCCTCGAAAGCTGTCTGAAGATATGGCAGGAATGCTTCTCTAGAATAATGACAAATGTAAAGTCGCGTGACAAACGTTTAAAATAGTCATTAATAAAATGTTTTACTCCGTATGTTCAGCAATGTCTTTTAAGGCCATAATCGCTTCCTCCTTCTCATCGATGTATGCATTTTCAACATTGTAACCTGCAATTTCATCATCGTCGTCGTCTTCGTCATCGGTATTCTCAATATCTTCCTCACTTTCGTTTTCGCTTTCAATGAAATCCTCGTAAACCGCAAAAGCAGAGCTTTCCTCTTCCTTATAGTGAGGCTGGAAATCGAATAACATTTCTATAAACTGATTTCTCGCAGTTTGTACTCCTTTCGAACAATGAACGCACCACTATGCCTTCCGAACTCTGCATACTTAATATTATCTTTCCAATAATTTCTGGTAAAGCGGACGCCATCTCTTTCTTCATTATAGCACTAATCGCGCCAAATAAGCTGTAAGTGGATTTTCTTAGATCCGGATCTTGCGTTTCCTTTAGATGATTGATTCCAAAACTAAGAGATCTGCCAGCCAAAGGTGCAAAATTTGTTTCGCCGATTGAATTCGCAAGCACTGCGAGCGTGGCTGTAATGTCGTTAATGAGTCTTAACAGTATTACACACTGCGTACAAGCTGAGTACCTTTAACCATACGAACCAAATGCTTGCACTTGAAGACACAAGGTTTCGTCTGTTTCTTTTTCCGAAAGGTAACTGTTCAAAATCGACATCACCCTTTCGAAATATGGCAACAAGTGCTCTTTACTGGCAATGGCTACTGAAGCGATAGTGCTCAGCGCTAGCGTTCTAACGTGTATCGGGGTGTCAGCATTCAGAATTTCGAGAAGTCTTTCCATAAACGTTGACAAATACGGTAGAATACTGTCGTTCAGATTTTCACAAAACATGTCCAACGCATAAAACATGCGGTCGATCGACGGTGGTGCATTTTTCTCTTGCTTAATATGAGCACATACTTGACTAAGATATTCAAATAATACAGGTAATAACTCGGAGGAATACTTCGAAATGTCTGGTTGCAAATATTCCGAAAACTGTCCGAGAGCAAAGAAAGCAGCATTTCGGACAACGGGAGCAGGATCGGTAATTCCTTGACAAGTGCAACGCAAGAAAAATTCAAGGTATTTAGAGCAGATGTATACCGAGCATCCCTCTGCTAATACAGCCATTGCTAGATACGATGCTTTCTTCGCATACATATCAGTTCCCTGTAGACTAGGTTCGATGTATCGCAGCTATAAAGATAAAGATTAAATTAATAGAGTAACGTCGTACTGGAAAACTTAGTACAAGCGCTACGAACTGTACCAATTGAGGAACTAGTTTTTCCGGTGGCAAATGAAGCGCAAGTAAATTCAACACTTGAGCGGCACAAGTTACAGGCTCATTGTCTTCATTATCGGTAAAATAATCTTCGTCTTCATCTGCGACTGTATGTATCGACATAAGATTGAACAACATATCTAAAATTGAAGGGATGCAAGTGAGCTTGTATACGAGAATAAAAAAGACTTTGTGTTTCTTAAAGTAACTCACCTATAATAGGCTCCACTAGTTGATGTTTTATCATGGCTTTTTTCTTTGTTTTTGCTAGCCAGCCAAGAGACACAACTGCTTTCACTCTGAGAGCACTATCTAAAGACTGGTTACCAGCAATAGCAAGGCACACACTGACAAGGAGTTTCACATGAGGTGCTATCACAGAAGTTGCATTTTCACATAGTTCATCTATTAGCTCAAAACATTCGATAGCTTTGTCTTCATTCGTAGAGGTAAGAGCTTGAATTGTGGCCATTATTTGGGGCATCAATTGCTGATAAGCATTCACCTGTTAAATATAATTCCTTATTAAATAAAGCCACCTAATGTTCTTTCTGATTAAATTTTCAATTGTGTAAGACTCACAATCCGTTGATCTTGAACTAAAGGAACAAGGTTTTGCATTATTCGTAGGATGTAATGTGCAACAGGGTGTCCTAGATCTTGTAAACTGTTCAATGTTTGACCCAGAAGAGCTATAATTGGTCCAGCATGTGTTTCGTACGCGTCGGGCGCAACTTCTGTCATAATTGACAGTGTATAGGTTCCCAACTGTAACAAATTTGTATCGTGCAGAAACAAAATGTGATAGAAACTTTACAAGTTTTATGTATACCTCATTCATTTTATACCTCTTTTTCATTTAAATTTTCACTAGTAATTAATTGTTGAGTGAACTGTAAAACTTCTGGCCATTCATTATTAGGCAATTCATGTTTTACAATTACACCTATTAACTGTGCGATAGCATTTTTAACAAATTTCTCTGGTTCATTAACTAACGCCTGGAACATAATAAAACACAGGATATACTGTGATCAAATCGAAATCCATTTTAAACTAGTATCTTCTTACCTGTAAAATTATTGATTTAAACTCCCTACGTATATGTTGTGGTAATTTTAACCAATGCTTTCCTTTGCCATAACGTTTCCGAAGCAATATAGCCGCACATTGACGTAACTAAACATATAAATTTCTTATTATAAACAGTTTGTGACAGAAATAATATGCAAAATATGTACCTCAGCACTCGGCGACGACACGATCAGCTGACACAATGCAGGCGTACTCTCTGGTTTCTTAAAAGCTTCTTTAAGTTCTGCGGTTCCCTTAAGAGAATCATATTGACATATTATTGCATAAATTGTGAAAGTCGCGGGTGATATATAGAACCTTGAAGAACTACATGCTAACTGCTAATGGAACGGATGCTTGTCCTTATTAAATGAAGTGACAACGTGCTACGCATACTGATATGTATATATTTATATCTATGTTACTAAGGATGAGGTTATACTTGGAAAAAGAAATAGAGCATTTCATGTATCGCATAGATTTGATACACAAGATCACAGCATTGGCTGATACGATCTACGAGAGAAATTTAATGAAATAAACTCAACAATATTTAAAATGGTTATCAACTGGGTTGAACACGTGTTTCGAACATCGCGAAATTTGTTTCTATTACTAATTGTCATTTCTCTGCACATACCTGTTGTATCGTCGCGTTATCAGCTACAAGCAACTTCGATAGTATTTCCTCCATTATTGGTTTAATATCAGCGATACGATATGTATTTGTTAAAAATTTCTGCACAAAGTAGCCGCTTCTCCACTGCCGCTGATCGGACAATCAGACTCAATCAGATCAGACTGGATCAGACTCGTTGGACGTATGACGTATGATGTGCAAGTGGGCATGCGCGCCAAACAACGTATAAACAGAGGATGAACTTTCTTTAGAATACTAAATTAGTTCTTCTACAAACTAGTTACGAATTACGAACAGTTCTAATAGAACAATGACATCTAAAAATGCAATCTATCATAATGTTTCTAATTTCTTTCCTTCTATAAAGATATGTATCACATGTAATTATTTCAAACAGGGAAATTTTTTCAAGTGACTGTACGACGACGCATGACTAACGTAGATGGAATTTGAAGCACAACTGTTTTACTGACCGAGTAGGGAATTCTAATTTTCACAAATAGCAAACTATTTAATCATGTTCACTGTTTAACCTAACGTTTTATAATGACCGTAACAACAATTCATTAACTGTGTTTTGCAAAATCGGGGTGCCAAAACTTTGGTTTCGGCTTCACCAAAACTTTGAGACAATTCAAATCGACCGCAAAATAGTTCCTAAATAGACGCCGTAAGTACTGCGCTTGCGCAGTATGTGTAGTCCTGCGTAACTGATCCAGGGAACCGGTCGATCGGGGTAAAGATTAAATTGGTAAGAAACTCGAATTAATTAATTTTATACTTAATAACGAACGGCTAGGATGATATTTTACCACTACTACACGTCGAGTAACAACAGTGGGACGAGTAATGAGGGTATTCGTACGTTGTTCGTTCTAAGCAATCGCTTCATTTTTAACCACCAGTTCATTTTTGACCAGGCTTTTTATCATCGTGTCTGTGCAATGTAAATCGCGCGAACCATTTGTTCCGATTTCGTCTAGTCCCGCAACGCGTCGAGCAGTTTATTATTTTAGAGCAAACCCCTTCCTCCCGTATCTCTCTTTCCCTATCTTGTTCACCCTTCTTTTGAATCGTGCTCTCTCTCTTTCTTCTTGCAGGTTCCTCTTTTCTCGTGAACGCTTCAATACGAAACCGTCTTGAAATAATGCGGTCTTCCAGATTCTTTGGAAACCTGCTTTGAAATTACACGTTAACAACAGTTTGCGGTAAGCATTAAGCATTTATCGTTCTTTATTTATCGTTCAATTAATGTTTCAAACAATTTTGTAAATATTTCAACTAAAAACCCCCCTTGTAGTTCTTCGTTTACATATATTCTGGATTAACTATCCATCGATTACGGATCAATTAAGGATCTGTGTGAAACTTGTAATTAGGTTAAGTGCAGGCGGGCTCCTGGATTCAAGTGTACAGTCATAGTGATTGGTATAGAAAGTAGATGTCTTAACTGGAAATCAGGGATGATTGTTATGGATTTTTACAATTAGATTTCTTTGTAGTTGATCTAAATTTTATTCATCATCATTCGTTTCGAAGCTGTCTTTTGAGAGCGGGAAATAAACAGAGACAAATCAAAAACATACTATTAGAATAGTGGCGCCGTGCAGCGGGTACAGTGATACCTGATACGTAAAAACCGCGCGCGATTTAAATCATATATTTCAAACCCTCACGAATCTTTTCTACAAATCATTCTAATTCAAGGATCATATCTCTATTATTTCCAATATCCTAAACCTTCCGTCTGTTTCTTTCTCGTTCCGATTATAACAGCATAATCACTTACTGTATAAATTGAAGATAATACCAATTCTAACTATGTTATTTGTTTTATGCAGTTTTGACAACCTTCAACACCGGGATCGGTCAACGTTTATCTTTCAATCGGACGATGAAACTCGGACATCGTGGGAATCTCAACAGTTACTGTGAGTGAAGTAATTAAATTTTGCATGTGTATTGTTGAACATTATTCTGCTAGACTTTTGTTACGATGATGATAAAATAAGGGTGCGTGTCCGACTGATTGCAAGCTGCGGAGCTGATGATCTAGCTCGAAAAAATATCGCAGAAACACAGGCTCGATGAAGCGCAGCGGATAGCCTGTCAGCGGCGTCATTGAGTGACTCCTCTTGCACCTCGTGCATATTCGTCGTCTGGTTTATGTACATTCCAGACAACTCGCGCCAGAAGTGGTTCTTTTCGTACAAATTTAGTATCTGGATCACGTGGTCTTGATCAGGCCCGACAAAAATAAAATAAACATAAATTAATTCAAAATTAAATAACGGGATGAATGAAGAGAAGTTCTTCGATCCCGCTGCAAGATCCAGCATGTCGGTCGTGTGTTGCGCAGTCAATCCAAACGTGAAATTAATGTCGATGATGGATCTGCTTCGTGTAAGCCGACACCACATGCGATCTGCCACCTCGCGTACCATGCTCTAATTTATTAGATAAGCAATCGTGCCGCTTTTGATTCCGCGAACCGATTCGAAGACATTATCGGTAGATACCGCGACACCGAAAGAATTGTACAAAGGTTCGATTATTCGAGAGGTAACGGAACGTCATTTGCAAGTGAAATTAAATTCGACAATATAAACGCAATATGCATCCAGCATGCCAATTATTATCATTAGCCTTTCGACGTCTGTCCTTGAGTTTATTTTTACCGGGAATTAAACTAACTGAATACATAGCTAGCTGTTTCATTGAGCATATCATAAAAAGTACATTTTAAAAAATTATTAATTAGAGCTGTGAGCGGTCCTAAGCATTGCCAATTATATAGCTATAAAAATCGACCGTTGTCCGAGGGTTAAGAATATTATTCCTGCTTATAAGTATCCCAGAGGACAGACTTCGATCTGGATCGAGTGTCGTCGGCTATTTCGAGACGTGACGGAACCAATTACAGTAAAAGCTCCTTCGTTGTCCAAAGGCCGGGGGGCTGAGCGGACAACGAGCGTGCCCGGACACTATTTTTGATTTATGACTGCGTCTAGATATCGCGCCGACCGCGCCGAGCGACTTCAATAGGAAGCCGAACATAGAGAAGGACAGAATGAGATACGGATCGGGTGACCGAAGCGTGTCGCCGTCGCCGGCACAGTTTAAAGGCCCACATTGTTGCTGTTGCTCGTTGCCTTCGAAACTTTGACCGTCGATTAAACCACTAAATACAGTTGAAACTATATCGTGTTTGGTGTCATTTTAATCAGAGAAATGCCAGAAATAAGTTAGTGAAAGTCCCATAAAGAAATAATGAAAATTAAGACGTTTGAAAATTCGGTTTACTCGAGTCAATGTTGTGGTGTTCACACCGATATACCCGAGCCGACATCAATCGACGCCGCCTACGGAGCGACTCGGCGTTGACAGGCAGTGGAATGGGTAGGCACTGGACAACGATCGTGCCCTTGATTTTGGACAACGAAGGAGCGATTACTGTATTGGGTCGGCGTTTCCGCGAGAAGGTGCGACACGTGTTTTATAGTAAGTGAGTATAGTAGTCCCTCGGAAAAGGAGCCGACATTATTTGAACACGTGATCGGGAAAAACGCCCGAAGGAACTCCATATTACTCAAATAAGAGTGACCCGACCGCCGTGTACATTTTTATGACTGAGACCCGGCAACAAGCTGTTCCAATAGAAAATCTGTGGCACGCTAACCCGGTAGCCATCGTCGTGACGACCGTATTATCTTCTTTACAACCTCCTGCCGGAGGATCTAGAGCTGCCGATGTCCTGGAGCCTCTGTTTTATTTCCTTTTTTCGAACGCATGAGAAAAAAACCTGAAAGGACTGAGAATGTAGACCTACTGTCTTCGGGCTCGTAAAGGGACGAACTCATTAAAAAAATTTGAGACGAGGCTCCGGTAAAAATTCAGATGGAATTTTTCAGTTCAAATTCTATGAGAGTGAATAAAGGTTGGATAATGTGAACACTATTAAAGCAACAAGGGTCCATTCGTTTTTTAGCAAAGAACGTTTTAATGCTACAGTATCTACTTCGCGGCGACTTAAATTAATAACATTCATAGTTCGCTATAAATATAAATAAAAGATATCGTCTCTTTCCAACTCGCTTTTATACAACTTATACATAACACACGCGTTCTTTCATATAGCAGAGATCGGTTCGTGATTAGCTAATTATACAGCAGCATTTTCCCGCGAGAAACACATTTTTCATCATTGTTATTCCTTGATAACAATCATTATTGTCCACTAACTAACTTCTCCCTATTTTCTCGTCGTCCGAGAGGCCTGCAACTCTTCCGTAGCTCTCTGCTCTGTTTTCGAATTCGACCCAAACGATTTCTAAAACGACAACTACCCTTCCGCACTGATCAGCGTCCTTCCACTGAAATCCTCGCGGAAAGAAAAAACGCTGGTGTATGGTTAGCTGGTTTGAGTTTCTAGCTGACGAATCTGGTCGGACTGCTTTCATCGCACTATTCCTCGAAAGTCCGACGTTAGCTTTCAGCATAGTACGTTGCGTCCTTCCGGTTTCGCACACCGACACAAGTATTCACATAGAGTGCTTGATCGGATCGTAGTACATCGCCGACGAAGGTGTCGTCGTCCCGTGATGAATGTTGGAGGTAACCGAGCCGGGTATGTTCGATATGCTCAAACCGCCGATGTTGCTTAGGTTCAGCGACCCTAGGGAGCCTAGCGAGCTCAGAGCGACCGATCCCGCAGGATGGCAGAAGTAGGATGGCTTCCGGTCGATCAGCCCGCCTCCGGAGCTGGTCGAATTCGAATTTGGACATTCCATCTTCAGCCCTGGAACAGAACGAAACACACACGATTAGCTTTGCACAGTGTGGATTAATTCGAAGAGTTTCTTATTTCGAGGAGGATTGATTTATAGAGGTTTTATGCATGAAATGAGCAAGAGTTCAAAACTCCAGAAAATTATTAAAGAACGCTGACTGCCGGAACAAGTACCCTACTATAGTGATTTTATAATCGTCAGGATGGGGAAACCAAATTCTTGCCAAACGTTTCTACGGTTGCACTCTTGGCGAGTGCGTCTCTGTACCGAGGAGTTTCTACTTGACGCGAAGTAGCCGGCTTCAAGTAGCTCGTCCTTGAACTGGTAAATTTTTCTGTAATTTCACCGTGGACCACACGCACGGACGCGACCCCGGGGAAAAGAGAAGAAAAAGCAAGAGTATCTCACGATACGAAATCGGTCCTTGTATAGGTACGATAAATCTGAAACTCCGGCAGCTCTCTTGAGCAGTTTCTTCCTCAAGTGACCACTTCACTCGTGTCTCGACGCCGTCCGACTCTCTTTCTCTCTTTCTGTCTGCTTCTGCTCGCTCCAATTCGTTATTCTGTAGCATGTTATCCGGCGACCGATCGCTCCGGATTCCTAACGATGTTCGAACATTGTTCGATAAAAATGTGCGCCGGTGGAAAACGACTTCGGCCCGCGTACAGTATAAATATTTCTAACTTCGCTAAATGGGCACTTTGTCCGGTGCCGGACAATTCGATTCAACGATTCCGGGCCGGAGTGAATGAAACGAGAAGTCGAAGCTCGACGGTTCGAGGTACAGAGAGCTACTGTACGTTCCGGTATTAAATGGAGCACAGAATGTGGCTCGCTCCGTGCACTAGCAAGACTTCTGGTGAAAATATACGCTTTCTTGCAAATTCTTTCTCCGCAATTACAAAAAATATCGATTTCTTTACTGTACGTCGCGTCGTCAGGATAGGAAGAGAGCCGCTCTCGTTGCAAGTGCGATCTCTCGCAATTCCATCTCGATACGCGATGCGTTCGACATGGGAATAAACTTTGACACCCACGCACCCTTCCATCCACCCTCTCCTCTCTCTCCCTCTGACACTCCTTTTCCGGCTCTCTTCGCCGGTTTCAGTCAGCAAAGTGTAAACGAGATCAATCTGCAGGCGCCTCCTCGGTAGGCACCGGATTTTCCTCTTTCTCTTTTTCTATACAGGTCCCGGGATGTATTTCTGGAGCGATCGCTCTACTCGCGACTATGGCATCGTTGTTGGCGCGAACGATATTCGTTCTGGTTTACCGTGCTCTTCCCCGTTCTTTCACCGTCGACGGTTTCTCGACCGGTGCCCGACGAACGTTCGAACAAGAAACAGAGACGAACTGGAGGAGAGGGCAGAGAGAAAGAGAAAAAAATTTCCGCGAGCTCATCGCTCGAGAAACTTCTGGATCGGTTGGCAGGGGTGTGCAGACGCCAGGGAGAGATTTTGACTGACGGCACTGCCATTCAGACCACACACGACGCCGTTTTCAGACAGTCGTTGCACACTTGCCCCTCGATCCGCTCGGAATCATTCTCGTTAGGTGCTGCTCGACTGATCTATGATCGACCGGCCAACAGCGCCGTCGCGAAGCTTCTTCTAGAAGAAAAATCCAACTGGATTTTTCAACCCTTAAATGGACCTTTAAAATGTACTTTAGAAAAGCAATCGTTCAAGTATATGTAGTGAGATAGTAAATCTACAAATTCTATTAACAAGACATTAAATAATTTAATAGATGTCTAGTAGAAATAAAGCATCTAATTATTCAGTTTCACAAATTGCTAGGTTGTTGATAAATAATTCAGAGTATGATCTCTGTTTGCCACGAAGTTACTCCGGATCCGTGGATCCACGGATCGAGGCTGGTACCGCGGAGAGGTTTAATAAACGAACGGGCTAATGTTTGAGATGGCACGGTCGATGTACTTAGATTAAAGAACCAACTTGTTTACGCCACTTGTAAATGTTTACGCGATAAGCGATTCGAGACCTCACTTACTAGCACGCGACTAACGGTAACCGATACAAAAAAAACGTGTATTTTCGTTCCTCTCGATCATTTGTTTATCGCTACGGCGATCGTAGTAGGTTATTGCATTCATGGATCCGGTTCATTCATAAATGAGGCTCTGCGTTACGATCTGTGGTTGATGTTTTCGCGTTCAGAACTGATTTGGTGATAGTGTGATTATTGGACTGCGGATCTCTAGAATATGTACAGTTGAAAATAATGCAAAAAAAATGTTATTATCTTTAAATTTTTGTCGTAAGGTAATTACGATTAAACTGCGGGTTTTATGCATTTATGACGAAAATGAATCGAAGTACAAAACAGTTGAAGAACCTGAAGAATGTAATCATGCAACAGTATCTTTACATTCTTGAAGTTCTTTAACTGTTTTGTACTTCGACTCATTTTCGTCATAAATCCACGAAATCCGCAGTCTAATCGTGATTGCCTTACGACAAAAATTTAGAGATAATATGTTGCGTTATTTTCAGTTTACATATTCTAGAAATCCGCAGTCTAATAATCTACTAAAATAATAAATCTAATACATACTGTTGCAAGATTACATTCTTCAGGTTCTTTAACTGTTTTATACTTCGACTCATTTTCGTCATAAATCCACGAAATCCGCAGTCTAATCGTGATTGCCTTACGACAAAAATTTAGAGATAATATGTTGCATTATTTTCAGTTTACATATTATTGTAGAAATCCGTAGTCTAATAATCACGATATCACTGGAGTTGTTGCATGATTCTCACTAAAATTATTGAGAGAAGAATTTAACTTTTCCTTAAAGATCCGCGGTCTAATCACGGTAGTGTGAAAGAAATAAAGAAGAAGATAATTTAAATAGATAGGAGAAAAGTGTGAAAAGGATTCGAAGATCGAGATAAATTATTCGAAAACGATGTCGTCGGACAATTTTGAGTAGACGTTTAACGAGCGTTTAATTGCCGCCCCGTGGAAACGAGGGTCGCCACGCTAAATTAATCTGATGGGGAACGCGTCGGTGTTTCGTGTCACGCCGTGTTACACGTGTTCGTTTACCAGTTACGAATTACGACTTCTCGCATGGGGTGTGACAGGAATGTCACCCCGACTAATAGGTTCTGTCAACCATAGTGATTTCGTGTCTGTCGTCTTGCGCGAAGAGTACTTTCTCGATGCAGATGCGAAAGGGTTCTGTATTTATCTAGATGAGAAATGGCTGAATAGAAGCTGCATAGCTGGTACTAGAATTTAATAAAGTTGAACCATAATTGAACGATCCACCTTTTCGGCGAATTGGATGAATGAAATTGATCAGTGGCGGCACTAGTCAAGTGGAGGCCCCAAGCGGTATAAATTTTGGGGCCCTCAAACTCAAGTTAGAAATAGAAGTTGCAAGAAAACTCTCATAAACTTATTAACAAAAAAGAAAAGTAATGAAAAATATCATATCGTTACACATTAAAAAAATTTAAAATTCGGGGCCCTATGGTATCCCGGGGCCCCACGCAGCCGCTTAGTCCGCTTACCGTTAGATCCGCCACTGAAATTGATCAGAGTCTACGTTATCGTACTCGAGGAACGAGTTCAGTAAAATATTTTGCAAATTCAAATAATTTATAAAGGATAATGCAGGAAGAATAGAGGTTCTAGTTGAAAGGATTTCAGAACGAGGCAGGATCGCGCGAATGTAAAACGTGTCGAGACAATTTCTGAACGAATAGCCGACAGTTGCGGTATCCGGCGCCCCGGCGCTCGTAAACCGTCTCCGGTTTTCCAGATGGCCCTCGACCGTCATGAATTGTCATTGTTGCCCTCGGCATCTTCAACGTGGACTCGTGAATCGCGGCGACAGACGAACGTCTGCGAAGTCTGCGAAAGTCTGTTCTCGCCAACGAGACGTCCGACTGCTGCTCGAGCGATCTTCCCAATAATTCTCGCACCGATCGATCCGTAAATCGGGAAAAATGATTGGAGCAAATTTCAAGGATACCACAAAATAAGCTTCATTCACATTATCTGAAATTTCAGTGTACCAAAGAATTCACGAAAGTTGAACATCAGAAATTGATTAGATCTATTTTGTCTCCAACAGTCATTTCCGGGGCGGAATCAACGGTACTAAAATTGAACTTCACCTTTTCGATTATTCACCGAAACGCTGCGGCTTAATTGCGTCCTCATTTCCGCGAGGAACGGTGTAAAATCTTAATTTCTCAATTTACATATTCTTGTTCCACCCTTACGTTACACACACACAATTCAGAATAGAATCTACACAAACTAATTCTGATCTTTAATCCCCTGTACGGTTGAAACGACATTCGGACTTATTAACCCCTTGCCCTACGATTTATTTTACAGTTTCAGTGATAAGAACTTTTATTGTAGTTCGTAATTTCCTACAAAAGGAGAAAGTTTGTTATACATGTTCTACAATAAATATACATTAACAAAACCAAAATAGAACTTCATCCCTGTTTAAAGGAGATTAATAAAGCACATATTTATTAGATTCTGTTCAGAATCTTCATCACGAGTCTGACACGATATTACAGGGCAAGGGGTTAAAAGCGCACGAACAAGTAAGACAAAGAACGAGTTCTCTCATCCCTACGTTATTAGAACATAATAGATCATGGGCTGAACTCCAGTGTCGCCGACATGAACCCATTGACGGCGCCGCGAGAACAATTCAAAGACAGGTAGATACAGGGTACTCACCATTGTCTGTCACAGGTGTCTGACAACCGCTATGCGAGGAGCTGACATTCCCCGCGGGGCTACTGTTCCCTGTTTCTGGGATTCCCTGAATGGCAGCATTGACATTTCCGCCAGCATTGTTGACCCCGAGCCCGTAAGCTACGTAATAGTCCTGTCCAGGTGTCTGAGAAGCTGCCACGGACTGGCACTTGTAGGCCATCATGGCCTCGTTGTCCTTGTACACAGAGTCCGAATGATGCTGTTGGTGATCCTTCGAGGAGAACCCTTCCGTAGGCCTGTAAGCCAGCTGGTCCTGGCTTCTAGGATAACCGGGTTCGCTCTTAAAAGCGACGATCTCGCCGTTCCTGTACAACGGTTCGCCGGTCTTGTAGGTGACTTCCGTCGTCTTGTAGGTCACTTCAGCAATGGGCGGTGTTTTGTAGCTAGCCTCAGGGTAGGCCCAGTCTGCGGAGACCGCGGATCCAGGAGCGTACATCGCGTACTCTTGGTAGTTCTGGTACTGGTTCTGGTAGCCGTTCGCATAATCCATGCTCGTAGGTGCCATGTTCTCGTAACCAGGTGCCTGGACGCTCATCGGTCCACTTCCAGAGAAGTACTGAGGGTACTGAGGTTTTAGAGCCTGGCACTTGCGACGGAAACCTCGCGGCCGCCGCCGGAAGCCTCCTTCCTCGAACATGTACTCTGTCGACGGGTCGATCGTCCAATAATGTCCTTTACCTGGTCTGCCCAGCCCCTTCGGCAGCTTGATGAAGCACTCGTTCAGGCTCAGATTGTGGCGCACAGAGTTCTTCCAGCCTTGATATGCGCCTCGGAAGAACGGGAACCGTTGCTGAAGAAAGGTGTAGATCTCCGAGAGGGTCAGCCTCTTGCCGGGACTCGACTGGATCGCCATCACGATCAGCGCGATGTAAGAGTAAGGCGGCTTCTCCTGGCGACGCGCGCCAGGTTTCCTCGGCAGCTCCGTGCTGGAAGGATTACAGATCAGCGAATCCAGGCTCTGGTCCTGACTCAAACTACTGCTGATCGATAGACTGGTCCTCGGTAGCACCGTAGAGGAATTCGGGTGGGTCAACGGGGATTGGTCCTGCAGGTGCAACGCTGCGTCCGACTCGTTCTTCATGATGAACCTCGCGTTCTCAGCGGCGCGAGGTGTCGACGGGACTATCACTGTCTGGTCCATGAAGTCTTCCTCTGGTCACGCTGCCATAGGCATTCTGGAATCCTCTCGAACTCGGCTGTACATCCACTTCACCAATTATCTTTCAACGAACTGAAACGTCCACGAGACCCGGCGAAGTCCTCCGTCGAATCTCACCGGTCAGTCAATGAATTCTGTCACTGATATCCAAACTAAGAAACGCAGATACTCACGATTGTGTAACTACTCGCGCGCGTTTATCGAGGACTCGCGTGGCGGCCACGCGTTTTCTCTGCGATCACAATGACGAGGAAGCGGCGGTCGTTATTTACGTGTGCCCGATGTAAATTGTTTGCACGGGGCCGCACGGTGGGGTCAATTATTTAGACTCGGCCCTGGACCGTGCGCTGTGATGCGACGCTAAGTGTTTTCGGATGACTGGACCCACGGATCTGCTCCGAACGCGGTGGAAGCTTGGCGCGTCGCGATGACGCGCGTTCCATCGTCACCACGCAGCCTCGTCCATGGTAGGCGTGATCAAACGATGGGCGGCAACCGACTCCCCATTGGCCGGCGTCTCGTGAAGCAGACTCCAATTCACAGACACCGCCAATGAGGACCATATGCTGCGCTACCGTCACGCCTGGCTAAGGACTGCCAGGACGAGAATGAGGACAAGAGACGACCGATGATAAAGATTGCATAACTCTTCGTTCTCATTGTTACGGAATCTACGGGATCGGTTTTCGGACCGCTCTCATTCAATTCGAACAATTGATTGAGACGTTTGATGGTTTACCACGATCGCGTTCTCGCTCTTCAGCTTTCTCATCCCGAAGGACGATTCAACTCTCAGACGGATTGAAAGAATTTCAACGACAGTGTCTGCTCATCGTTTTCAATTTATTGTTCGCGTTTTTTGCATCTAAATTCTTTTTATTCATGTCGCGGTTCATGCATTCATTTTTCTTTTTGTTTTGACTACACAATTTTAGAAATGGCCACGTCTCGAACTTTTAGTTTCGGAGTGATCACTTGCTTAATTCGTTCCATTCGAACATTTCAAACATGGTTTATTTGAGTTTTGGTAGAGGCATTTTTCACAACAGAATGGTATTGTACATGCTATTCGATTAGGTGAGATAGAAAACATATTTACGAAAAACTCAATTCGGTCACTTTGAATTTATCACTTAATTCTTCGGTATCTCACAGCGCCAATCCAAAGCACAGTAGCTCCTTGAAAATCAAATTGACAGGTTCGAACACTGCATTCTATGTTACAATTTAAACAGATCGTCTGCACAGACCACTCCATTTTATTATAGAACACATTCGCCCGGCGATCGCAGCATCTTCGGAACCGATTACCCGCGAACGACGCTAATCAATTTCACAATTTCGGTATACTTGCCAGTTCGACGACTATGAAAAAGCTCCCACAACCGATTGGTCCACCTGTCGGCCAACGAGATGCTGAACTCATGCTCCGCCCGAGTACAGAACCGCCTCCCTTTCCGTTCTTCTCCGCTGAATTTCTGCAGCATCATCGATTATCCCGAAATTAATCCCAATTATCGGGAAGTTTTGACTCGCGGTACCAGCTTCTTGCCGAGCGTCACTCGCACCAAGTATACTTCCATGAATCATGCATTCTTCGAATATTTAAGCCTTCGGGCGCATTTATTTTTACGAAGGAAAAGTATTTTTTGAGTTCAACCCCTACGGACATGCGATCGCGCAACGTCATTGAATATTTGTTTTCGGTGGCCCCGGTCGGCGATTTACTATATTTAACCAAACGCTTAGCTGCGGTACAAATATGTAAAACTGTTAAAAGTTCTACTGTTCTGTTGTTTGTAGGTAAATACGTCCGAAACTTCGTGGCTTTTCTTTTTTTAATGCGAAACACATAACCGAAAAACCTAAGATTTAAATGTTGGGGGTTAATCAACTCGGTGGATTTGGTTGTCCCATACAAAAATTCGAAATTACTACAAAAATAAACACGCGAGTGGTATGTTAAGCATTGTTACGTTAATTCCGACTTGCCAGCGTTACCGACTGAATAGATTTCTGTTCCGCACGAATAAATTAGAAAATGTTTACCTTGCACAAAGATCCGTAGCTACAATCCCCGAAGGGTGACGTTATTTTTTCTACGAATTTTCTCGGTCCTCTTATCGCAGTGCTGGCCGTCATCAAGGTTCGCTCGTAAGCAATCTGTCGTCAATTGGTTCGTTGATCACAAGTCGATCGGGGCGAAATGTTTACTCGCCTAAGCACGTGACAGAGTGTCGATTTACCAGGCCTGAAAGAATAGGGACCAAAGCTTATCGAGAGGCCCGGCTGTGTCACGATCGCCGAAAGATTCGATCCATGCCCCCCGATGTTTCTGCTCCTGAGACGTTCTCAGAAGAAATTCAGATAAGCCTTTTAGACGATTGAAGAACAATCATCCTTCGCTCATTGCCAATATTTTTTCGTAATTTTTCTTTGCTGCGAAAAGATGGTTAAATTATTTTGTACTACATTATTCCTTGTACAGAGAGTCACTTCTTATTTAATAATGTTTCTTTCAAAAGTAACAAATAGGAGAACTCGTGCACTTAAATGGTGCACGAGGGTTCAGTTCTTTTATTCGAACTTAAGTAGAACTTTAGTTTTTGACAATTTTGAATTATTCATTCTGGGTTACGCAGAGGATTAAAATTATGAAAATTGTTACGGAGCTACCTTCGGAGTTTTATAAAAAAACACGGAAACCTGGGAACGGAGCACCGAGATAGCGATCATTTAATGTCACCCTAATGCGACGTTCGTCCAGCGATATCGTTGCTCGCGTATCCTCTAGACCTCGAATTCTCAAGGAGTTTGTTTGCGTTACGAGGAACGATCCGACGAAAGAGAAGCGTCACGGCCATCTTGTCCCTGCCTTCGGGCCGGATCTCAGTTTTTCTCCTCACATGCTCTTCCACTCGAATCGAAAAAATTAAACAAATTATCCAACAAACATGCATCCCTTAAAACGAAGATATTAAACTTCTACTGCTATGACATTCGAAGGACATCTTTACGAAAGTTAGCTGCTTCAAGACTGATAAAACTGGTATCGCCACTATATCTTCAAAATAAAAGTATCTAAAACCAATCGGAAGCAAATAAGGCAATCAACGTGATATTATAATCATTACTTATTTTGCTCTGGCATTATTATGTCTAAACGAGCAGACAAATGAAAAAAAAACCGAAGTAATATGGTTAATTCTGTGGGGTCTCCGTGGACACTTGGTGTCTTAATAAATTCTCAATTTTACGATCGACCACTTCAGGGGAAATTAGATAGAAATGGTGGCTCGAGGGCTTTCAAGACGTCGAGATGGTCCTTGTTCGGTCTGCCAGGACACTCGAGCGAACCCCGCGCCTTAAGGACCGTGTTTACTATTTTATTGCTCCCAAGTTTCCCTCGTGACGTCTTCCGCGACAGCCTCGAGTGGTCCTAGCCTGGAGAGAAAAGAACTAATCGACCCCGGTCAGGGGGGGGGAGTCAAAAAATGCGTGTCGCATTTCTGGAATGAATTTGTAAAGAGATCGGACGACTGCTTTGTGTTGAGGTGTCGCATATTTTCTATCATTTAGATTAGACTGTACCGTATCGTTTTTTGAAATCAAAATACAATAGAACCTCGATTAACCGGCTTGATCGGGAGACAAACAGCTCGGATAAATTAAGGCCCGATGGATAATAATCGAGACCCGAGGGACATCATTAAAATGTACATTATATTCCAGAATCAATTTTTTATTTGTGAAAATTTGTTTCCCTTCATAATATAATTATTAGACTGCGGATCTGTGTGCATTTATAGCAAAATTGAGTGGATGGAATTCAAAATTGAAGATGTCAGCATATGATTTCGCCTCTGTTAAAATCATTAAGGGAAGAAATAACATTTAATTTAGTTTCCATTTCTTGCAATCCATGCAGACCATTTTTATTTTGCATAAAGATCCGCAGTCTAATAATCATATTTAAACGCGTATTTGTTTATAATCGGGATCCGGTTAATCGAGGTCCTACTGTACGTAAAATTGTAAGAACTATAGTTCGCAGCCCTCTTCCCAGTAACGCGGAGTCCTTGAAACCGTTTTATCGGTGCACCAAATTTTTTGCGTGGGACAGATTATCATTATCTGCTCTGAAAAGAAAATAAGCCTTCCGGCGCGTGGACGCCGCCTTTGTTCCGCTTCGACTGTAAACAACGGGGCTCTCTCCGAATCGCGACAGTTCCCGATGGCTTTTTTCAGATAAAACGGGAGACCACCCGAAGAAAACCCGTTTCGGTCGCACGTGTTCCCGTCGGAAAACCGCAGACCGGAACCAGACATTGCGGCCTCACGTGCGCGTTACGGACTCTCCGACTGTGTTTACATCCGCCGCGCGGTGGCCATTTTCATTCCGATCCTCCACCACAGTGGGCCGTTTCTGTATAATCGGTGGAACTCGAAAATTTTCATGTCGCGAAATATTCGGTACCAGAAAAATATCGTACCAGTTTCTCTCTGCTGTTTATGAAATTATTACTCCGACTTAAAACTGAAACGAGAACAGTAAATGAGAAAAATATACTTGTATATTTTCATACAATAAGTAAAAGCAATACCAGAATTAGATTCTGCGACCCGAAAAACCCCTCAAAAACACTGCTAATTCTCCGACTCGGAGGATTTGTAAATAACGATGTCCAAATTCCGAGTCCTTATCTTATTCGTCGGGGTGGAAACTGAAGAAACACCATCGAGAAGTGTGTTTATGGTCTCCGGTTCGGTGATGCTCGTGAATCCGCTCGCGAATTTCCGTTCTTCAGGGATCTCGGTGGATCCGGCAGCGACGAGCTGCCGAAGTTAGAGTCTCGCTGCTTGTGGAGAACACGTGAGGCCCTGACGGCCACCCAAGCGGCCATCAGACGCGCCGACGATATTCTCTGTTTACACGATACCGTAATTTTATACCGCTGATCCGTGGGTGCACGTTACGAGCCCTACGTTCCTGTCGCGGCTTCCACCCTGCGTTCCCTTTCGGAAGGGTTCCTTTTCCTGCGTACCTGTTCGATACGCAGCGACCCTAGCATAACCGAAGCTTTCCTGCATCGTCCTAATTAACATCAGAGCTAACGAGCCCTAAACTCGAGTGACGCACGTTATATTTAGATTTTCACGAAAACGCCAGAATATAAAATTCAATAGAATTTGGTACAATTTTTATTTTGGATCTACAAAGGCTGTTCCTACGAAAAATAGGATTTTATTTGATTCCACTTTCTTCAAATTTGACTATAAAAATTGAAAATTGCATTAACATCCGCAGTCTAGTTATATTCGTTTATAATAAAGCAGCCTTGAATTTATTTCGATTTAATGGGATTCAGTAACGATGCATACCGGAATAAAGAAGTATTATAACGTCACGAATTGTAAAATAAAAAATTATTCGGCTCGGCAGTTTTGAGATCATCATTTCTAATTTCACGTTTCGGGCGTGCGTGTCGCGTAGGCGGAAATTTTTGCGGCATCCTTTAGGGAAACGGATATCTTTTCTCTGGCAACGGGTCACTGTTTTGATTAGGCCCTAAACTGTATTCAAACCAAACAATTTTCTCTTTTCCTTCCTTTGTTGTCCTGCGTCCCGCGCGAGAACACGACGACGGCCGGGCCGCGCCAATGGAAGGGGCAAAATGGAGCAGCACGTGGTTAACAGACCGACTGCCTTGTGTTTTCCAGAAACATTTTTATAATTCTGCTTCTACCGTACAACTTTAATTAAGAGTGAAGAAAAGACTCGCTGACCGAAAGAAAAAAAATCTCAGTAATACTACTATGTACATAGTAAGTAACTGGAATAATAATTGCGAAATGAAATTTTATGATCTATTTATTGAAACAGTTTCCATTCTAATCGAGTTGTTGGATTTTCTAAGTCCACATTTTGAAAGTTCGCTCGAGGGCTAACAGCGCTAGACGGTTCACTTTGGTATTTTAGTTACATAATGTAAGAGCATAAAAAATAGGCCAATAGAAGGTTAGGGACAAAAGCATCACCACCCATGTCGTTTCCTCGCGAGGACAACCTTTCTCACGAGGATCCTCGAGAACAGTGGGCGGACTGTTTTCACCACTTCAGAGGGTCGAATCACCCTGAAGGACAGCGTGAAAAGTGTTCGAATCCGAGGGAAACAGTGTGCAATCTGATAGGAGTCTGTCACGAAACCTAGCGTAAAATGTTGGGTTGCGAAGAAATTAATTTCAAGCGATGAACATTAATCACACATAATAAAACATTTTCCATTTCGTTCGATCATCTTATGCCAGCTTTCTGGTAGCTTCATAATTACGCGCTCGTAAAATTTCTGGTCCTTATCGGCAAAAAACTGATCCATGTGCAATTTCAATTCTAGTTGCGATCGTAGATGTTCCTCGCGATCCAGAGATCGCGAGACAACCTATCGTCCCTTCGATCGATCCGTCCAGAAGCTCGTAAATCCCTGGCGAACACGTTCTCGTCCTGCTTTCCTCGAGCACCGTGATCTTCCCCTCGGATTTCTGCAGTCCATCCTTGGCGTACAGTGTCTGGATAGTGTTTCTTTTGCGTAAGATCAGGCTCGGCCGGTCGAGCAGACCGTAGAGCAAGGGAGATGGAAGACTGGCTCTCAAAATAAGACATGTTTACCCGCCGATGCTGCTATTTTGGAAAGAGCGCAAGTCTCTCTCTCCTGCGCGTAAGTTTCTACCGGTAGCTACCCTTGATTCCCTGCGATACTCCCGGCGAAAGCTCGGATTTCACGGGACCGCGGCGAAACATCTCCATTGTCCCCATATTTTTCCAATTTCCCTCTTGCCAATCACCATTTTCTTCTCCGTAAAAGTCACGAGAGTACTATCGATTTCACCGGCTAGAAGATCGCTGAATTTACATTTTCATTAACCTTTAAATAACTGCTTTAATATCAACTAAATATTTGCCAGCCGTCGCGAAATAACCCTGAATAGGAGTTCCAAAAAGCGACGTAAAATAAGGAAAAAAAAAAAAAAATTTGCCAGTGTGGTCGACGCCTTTGTTCATGTTCGAAACACTGAATTTAAAGTTTCGAGATTGTACATAATATAGACACGAATTAAAAGTTAACATCGGAAAAGTGAAATGGACAATTTTTATGTTTGTCAGAGATCTTGTATCCAACCGTCGTTCTTAACATCAACATTGCTCGTCTTTAAACAATCTTCGAGTACCTCGAACGAGCTTCAAGATGGACATACGGAAGCACGTTGCTTTCTCCTCGTTTTTTCCAGATCTAACGAAAGAAAAGACAAACGAGGGTAAAAAAAAGGGTACCCGGTACGAAGGCTAGAGAGGTCGTGTCAGAACAACCCCCTACGGTAGTCGAGATCCAAACACTAAAACACTGGATTAAGTGGGGTACACACGTTGCGTAAACAACTAGACTCGACGGGGGTGCGGAACGGTCTACTGAAAAATTTCGACGCTGCGGGATGCCTATTACTAGGCGCAGGGCGAACTTTAATCACGCTGTTGATTAATGATAGAATCGCGTATTTTATGCGTTCCCGGCCGTAAAGTGCAACAAGGACAATGCAACTAGCTTGCAAATTTGATTCGTTTCTAACGCTCTGGATTTTACTGCTCCGATTGCTCCTCGGGCTATTTTATGAAACTAAATATTAAACAAAAATTCCTCGAAGTTAGAAATTTTTTAATTAACAAATTCTACCTAGTTTTTTAAAGTAAGCAAATTACGCGACTACATAAAAGGAAGCTAAGGAGGTAGTAGAATGTTTACGAACAAATTAGCACATTGCTTAACAACAGAAATTTTAGTGACAACCTAATGTCTTCATGAGTATTATAAGTGCTGCAGAATAATAAGCATCGAATCCAATTTAAACAACCAAAGGAATGCTCGATTTGTCCACATTGCGCAACGATTTGTTTATACGATCCCGATTGTGCCATTCGAGCGACACAATATGGCGGCGCCACGTTCTCCACCGAAACTGTAATGCTTGCAGAAGCGCAATCCATTCGCCGTGAATTAGAAAGATTTATTATTCGACACGCCGCAATGTTTAGGCGATTACAATCGGCGCTAGTGGCCGCCAGCTTTATTTCACTTCGTTCGCAAGCTTGCGAATTAATATGCGCTCATAACCGCTTGCGGCTGGTCCTCGAGCGTGTGCCAAACAAGTAGGGCAAACATACCGCGGGATTATTTACGAAAAGAAGAAACAGAGTTGCGGGTGAATAATTGATGGCTAGTAGATCGCGAATGTTCACACAAATAGAGCTTTTAATCGATTAATTGAATTCATTAACAGCTGTTTAGATTGCTCTAGTCCCTTTAACCATTTTACACCCTCAAGGGGATCTTTACAATGTACTTTAACCCTCATGTCAATGGCCAATATTTTCTACGAATTTTCAACGATGTTACACTTTATAGTTTCAATGCATAGTTTTATACCTCAAATGTAAATTAATTTGTGATCATCCAAGAACAATAACAAATCCACAATAATTTTGCTATTTGTCAATAGAAATATTAAAAGAATTTTAAGGGTTAAAAATGCAAAGACTCAATTGAAATTAAAATTCCATCTGAATTCACAAATAGTTATATCGTTAATCGTCGAATAATTATTGACTTATGGGTTAACTTATGGGATCAGTTGTGGGTTAACAAATAAGACCAACTACTCTAGCACGGCGAAATGTCTTCCTTTTTATGTGATCAGGTTGATTCTATCGATGAAAAACAATGGTTTAGGGTTTTGGGGATGAAAGTCCTTTTGCAATATTAAAACGGTGTACAGAATTACACCGGGCTGATACGATCTGGTCGATCGGCCTCGTTCGAACTGGAACCGAAGAGCATTACAGCTGCAGCCATCTTGCCGGCATTTAACGGCGTCGTTAAACATTAACGACCGTTTGTTAAAAGACTCGCCCTACCGGAATAGAAACCTGGCACCGTGAACATGCCGCGGCCTGCGACTTACGAGCCGATGGTAAACGCGCGCGATTTCTCGAATCTCGAAACCGTGAACACCTATCAGCTCCTTTTATTTCTATTATTTCAACGAACAAAATAGAAAATATAAAGAAACATCCCTCTCCCGACGAAATTTCAAAATTCTTCTTTTCTTTATACTTCTTTACGAAAAACAACTTCGAAACTACACAACTCAACACCCTGCGAAGACAGAAAATGTTTCAATCACATTTCCAAAAGAATATGAAAATATTTAGAGAGGACCATTCAGATCGCCATACGACTAATGTTAGGGGAAACAGCGGAGCAAATGAATTAACTTAAAATAAACACGCGGTCGTCTAACAACATGATGAGATTGTTTTCACGGTACTATAACTCTTCGGATAGTTAGTGAATGCACATAAATTGTGAGTGAGTGATACGATACGAACGATACTAAAATAGATAGCGTTTACGCTGATTTCGCGTTACGATATGAATTATGGAAGACCGAGGATGTATTATTTCTTCGGATCGATTCGATTTCGTCGATTAAGGGCCAATGATTTTTAGCGAACGCGATCCTCCGCGAGGGAAACGCTATCTTCTAAGAATTTTCTCCGACGAACCGGAAGTTATAAATCTTAACTCTTTCTTCCACCACCCGTCCTTTCTCTCGGTGGGAATGTTTAAGACGATTTTCAGGCTTCGGGGCTGGTTGAAGCGTGACAGCAGGGCCGACAATACTTTTCCCGGGCTGGCACTGTTTACAAGACGGAGTATCGTTACGAGCTTTCGGACGTGAACCATCTGTTTGGACCGTCCAGCGGGAAGATGATACCAAAAAAGTATCTTTCTTTTCCTCGCGACTCGTCTTGCGTCACTCTTCGCCAACCCCTGAAGAAATTTTTGAAAATGTCTCGTCAAAAATCGAATTTGCACATGGATACCCTCTATATAATTCACATTTTACATTTTTTATTTCGCAGAGAATAATACCGGCACGAGTTCAACTTATTTTTATTTCAAAATCTGTTCTATCGTAATTTAATTTCGATCTGACAGTGTTTTTGGAACAGCGACTCTCTAGAACAAAATGTTGGTTGGTTAATAATTCGTATTTACTAATTCTACGTCGCCGATAGTTGATCTAGAAAATGCTACAGAATTTTTTTTCCATAGGGGTATATGGCGATTCCAAAAAAGTCTCTTATCAATTTAGTGTCATTTTCTACCTTACCTATATAACATTTTTTACCTTGGAGTGGGTTAATTCTGGATTGTTTTTTGGTTGGTTCTGGGGTGGTTCTATGTTAGATTTGGATATGATTATGTTTAATTTTTATTAAATGTAAACCCGGTAAGGTAGAAAATGACACTAAAATGAGAAATTTTTTTCACCGACAAAGAAGTATTACCGACGAGGAATTCTAACGGATGTCGATCATGTAGATTGCTATACTGTCAAGATGTCGTTAATGCGAATTTCTATTTTATCAATGTATATTAGTTTTTCATTTTATCAAGTAATTGTAAATTTTGTTAAATAGTTTTGGACACTTTTGTAAAATCAGATCTAAATAAACTTTCAAGGAAGTGACACAGTGAATAAATGAATTTAACGGAGCTAGAAGTGTGAAGAATGAAAATGAACAGGTTTGAAATAATCATGGATATTAATTTACAAGATATTTTTAAGTTTTGTTTGTGGTAAATGATCTATTCCTATAAAGTCGGTGTTGTATACTTCATTTGTAGTTATCATTATCAATTTGTGATTGCTTTACCGATACATTACCATCACAGAGATTCGAGTATCGGTTAGCAGATGTCGCTACTCGCATCAGAAGAGGGGTTGAGGGTTGAATCGATAATCATTTAATTACCGAGTAAATTTTATCCACATAAAACTTGTTGACATAAGTTCCAGAGTTATAAGCTGCAAGCAATTTCCGAGAGTACAAGTGTATACATCCGAAACATATGATCACGGAGAAAATCGTTTGGGTAAACCATAATTTAAAAAAAAAATTCACCATTTTGTTTGTACGCTGAAAGATTAATAGGGAACACGTTTCACGAATTATGCGATGCTTTGCGTAACACGCGGAGCTGAATTCTTAAATACTTTACCTCAGACTAAATAAAAACACCGGGCGAACCCCTGTCCCAACCTGTTCACCGACTGATTTCGTATATTTTCTGAATCAATATTGAATCTTCCGCGTGACCTTGGCACAACAGGTAGGTCAGTTAGGTCGGAGGAGGTCTTGCTCGTAATTTTTCTCCTTTCTACTGATTTATTCCCGACGTAGAACGCATTCGAAACTTTCGCTTGGTTGATCGATGGACCGATTTTCAATACTCGTAACACTCTGATGTAGGATGCAATTTACAATAAAAATACAATGAGTCAGCGAAGATATTTCTTTGGTTACTTGTCCGCGAGTTTGCTGGGTGAAATAACCTTTCACTTCGTCCGATTCGTTCTCTACATTCTCTTATTTGTTGTTTCCCTTACTAATTTGTTAGAAGAAGAAGAAACTTCGCATTTGTTGCACTTCTGCGTTTACAGTCAATGTTAAATTTTAGAATTAACCCATTGTTACAGTGATTGAAACGTCTTTATTCCGAAAAATATCGTAGAAGAGAAAAGAAAATTTATATTTTTTATATGGCTACATTTATATTTTTGCTTAAATATTGATTACAAACGAATCCAGTTTTATTTCAGTTAAAAAGAAAGGTGTAACATTCATATTTGTTAGACTTTGTTGCTTGTTAAAATAGGGTAAGGGGTTAAAACGAATAGAGTACATACATGAATACAATACAAATCGTTCGTGAATGTATAAGAATTGATGGACCAATTACATACTGTCTTGCAGAGTATTGCCTCGCGTTTTACGGAACAGAAGAACCATTGTGCGACAGCCTTTCTCTGGCGAAGCATGGTTTCCGATATCTCGGCGACGTTCCGACGCCGTTGTAAAATCATGGAACACGTTGCAGTCGCGTGGACCACTTCGCACTTTCGGGACAATTCATTCAGGACCCTCTGAAGAGTCTCTCGGCTGAAGGAAGGTGTAAGGTGATTCCGTAAGGTCTGGGTTAGGTCGTTGTGAAAAAACCATCTGCGAGTCCTGTCCCAATTAACCGCGGCAATAAAATAGGAAACTTACGAGTACGCACGTCACGACGGGTGTAAAGATTCGATTCGAAACCGCTCTGCTTTACGTCGACGAAACATCGCCACTTGAAAGACGCGTTCGCATTCTGCTCTCTCTCTCTCTATCTCTAACAGACTACACAGGAAACCTTTCTCCGTATCGGGATGAGAAAACTACAAATTCACGGATTAGCGAGATTAGACAGTTGTTGAATGAGTCTGCCCTTCTTAGTCACGACCTTCTTCTAGGACACTCAATGTTTTATTAGGTCGTTCGGAAAGTAATTTCGTTTTCTGAAGGGAAAATCAAAGCCAATTTTTTACCATTTAGAACAAGTTTTATGACATTTTGTTCTATGATCTGCCGCGATTTTTCAGAACATCCCTGCTCGTAGAATTTCTGTTTTCTATTAGCGAAAAATTGAGTTACGTGACTTCTCACGACTTTATTTCATTTTCCCCATTCTTAGAGACATCCGCAAAGTGTGAAAAACATAAGTTCTTTCAAGGGAAGGACTCCAAGTGTCCGACTTCGATTTTGATAATCTTTTGTGGGACGATGGTATATGGATTCCTAATGATGTATGCAAAATATTGTAGTTACTCAATAGTTTTAAAGATATAAACAATTGAACTTTCACACAACCTGCTTACACGGTTAATGGAACTTCGAAAACTTGAGCTGCAAATCATGGTATATCAACAAGGTATAAAAGTCCAATTGTTTATATCTTTAAAACTATTTATATATATCCATATAAATAACCATATATTATATCCATATACTATCGTTTCACAAAAAATTATCAAAATCGAAGTCGGACACTTGGGGTCCTCCCCTTGTTAGTTACAGAAATCTTTTGTCCACTTGAACAGAAGCATTCAATGAGTCCTATTTCACGGCATCGGAGATTTTGAGCCGAGAAAACGCGGAATCTGTGGCGGTGGAAACATATGCCACCCACGCGCCTAACACAGGGTTAAATTGTGGGTATTCAGCGACGCTCCATGCTCCGCATAACACAGTGATCGAGGACGGACCAATTTGGACGGTCGGAATTCGGTTTCTGTAAAGCACGGAACATTTGTTTCGGCTTAGAAGGGGGTCCATCCTGTAGGTGGTTGCTCGGTAGAGTAACAGAGAGAGAGGGAGAGAGAACCATTAAGAAAGAGAGGCTAGCATCGGCCATCTGGAACGACTTAAAAACACCGAGAGAATGGTCGAGACAAGGACGCACCTCTGGGCCCTACGCGTTGGTGATCTAGCCTAGGTCCTTTTCTCTCGGGTCTCGTGCCCTTTTCCCCTCCAGGGTCGAAGTATACGTGCACGGCAAGGGACGGGAAGGATCTGGGAGGATACGGTCAAGACAATGTGTCACCTCTTTGACGTGGTCGCGGCTACATGTACTCGTAAATCGGTCTAGATTAACCTGTGGATTATGGAGTACACGTCAAACAACGCCACCAGTCGCACAGCAGGGAAAAAGGCCGGTGATTGAAGAAAGTTGCCGTTTACCAAGGCCCACCGGCAATCCGTGGATTATGCCGGATTAACTCGAATAACGCCACCAGTCGATCCCGACGGATAATCGTCCTCATTGAGGAATCCCAATCTGATCTGGAAACTCCGATTCTTGACTTCCGACGGTTCGCTTACCGGAACCCACCGCTCCGAATTCTCGCTCGCGAAATCTCCACGAAAACAAACCTCGCTGTAGGCTCCTCAAACCGATTCGCCTCTTTGAGTCAATACAAAATTGCCGATCTCATGTATTTCTGGTAAATAGACTGCGGATCTTTATGGAAAATATTTTTACCTGAACTGCCACAAACCTGGAATGAAATAGAAATTTATTTTCTTGCGTTTAGGAGACTGAAAACAATGCAACAGCATTTTTCAATTCTTCACAGTACTTACACCTGCTCATTTAAATATATGTTAGTATCTGTATGATTTACTCTTCAAACTGATTCACCCCGTTTAATCACTATAAAATTGCCGATCTCATGTATTTCTGGTAAATAGACTGCGGATCCTTATGCAAAATATTTTTACCTGAACTGCCACAAACCTGGAATGAAATAGAAATTTATTTTCTTCCTTGTGATTAGCAGATTGAAAATACATTTAGATTTGTGGCGTAGAAATAAAGTAGTATCTGTACGCTCCGCTGGACCATTGTAGACTGTCGATTAGAACGGAAATGTTAGCGAATCTTCTGGTTATTTATCAATGTGGAATTCTTGTACCCACTTTGGGGTTCTAAGCTCACACATTGTATCCAAAAGCTTCCACCCGCCGCGTGGAAGGTGACGCGAATGACACAAGTGTCAAACAATCGTGTCCAAGTCTCGCAGCTGTTGATTTGTCATTGGACATTCTGCCAAGAGACTCTTCGGCGGGAATTGTTGGAAATAATCCGTGTGCGACGGTGCGAGGATCTTCTTACGAACGATTGTTACTCGCCTGGCAAAGACAAAGAGCTTCAAGTGCGCACGTGTCCGTTCAGCTTCATTCAAAAGTTCTGGCAAATAAAATTAACCGTTTCGTTGATTTATCGCCCTCGACGCATCCTCCGAGACACTTGGTTTTGATACACTCGTAATTTACTGCCAACTGATTCTCATATAAAATATGGAGGATGGAGAAGATTAATGTTCAAGTGTTTTGAACTAGAAAGAAAACGGACAACCGTTGAAAATCTTTATACAGTGATTAACGTCACTGTCGATCGTCTGTGTTTAATAAATTGCTGACAATTCGAGTACGAATAAATGCGTTTCGTATTATCTTTTTCTTTCATGTACAAAGTATTTTTTGAAGAAGGGCTTGGAGTGCGAAGGGTTAACTCGATAATCCGAATAAAAAGAGTTGCGAAGTTTCTAGCTTCGAGACGAATTTGGAGGAACAGGAAGGAAAGGTGCGCGTAGAAGACGGAAGTAGAGAGAGGGAGGAAGAGAACGCTTTGGTGGAAGGAGATTCGATGGCGAACAAGATCAAAGGGAAGCGACAACGGATACGCGTAAACCTCGTGAGCTGCGAATGCCGAAAAACCGACAGAGGTTCGAGGTAACCGAGCCGTTCTCGGGAAAACTCATCAAAGACTCGTGGACGGATAAATGTAACCCGGCCGTTTAGCGAGAACCTCTCGCTAATTTTAATTGCCGCCTGATTTACGTCTCGATACGTTCCCTCTCTCTCTTCCTCTCTCACTTTTCTATATTTCTTTCTCGATTCTTTTTCTCGACTTCAACCTTCCTCCTACCGCGAAGACTCCCCTCCATCGTGCTTTCGGCGCACACATGGGCGAGCTCGTTCCCTCCTACGGAAAATGATAAATTGACGAACGGAGCGCATATGGATTACGCATGATTTGTCGACGCTCGGCCGATTTGTCTTACAACTTCATTGCTGACTGCTTTTGATGCATTTTTTGTACGAAAACTTCTTCATGTGCAATCTTTGTGCAGAATAAAAATTGTCGGCACCCATTGCAAGGAATTGTAGCCCTCCATAACAGTCTTTTTTTCTTTAACAATATTAACCCTTCGCAATCGGAGCTATTTTAACTCGAAAATTAAACATTTCTTCCATGTATAGTACCTCATACAATACTTAAACGTGTAGTAATTGATTACATACCAACATATTTAATAATGTAAACAATATTGTGAATAATGATACAGTAATTTTTGTGGTGACTAAAAACTCTCCGAGTAACCACTCCAGTGCTGAGGGTTAATAAGTTAGAGACAATACTAAGCTGAAGGGAAAGTGCTGCCGTATTTTAAATGAGCAGGTTATTTTGTTTGTAAATCGAAAACACATGTCGATAGGGAAAATTAAATTTTTTAATACTGTTTTAAGTCGCGTCAATTCGTTTTTGTTATAAATGTACAAAAATCCGCAGTCTTTCAGTATTTCCTCGCAGCTTCGTTCGAAGTGTGGAGGCAATGCGTAAGATCGTTGAACATAAAGATGATAAGGGTTCGCACACAAAAGGTTGTCACACATAGTTCGAGGGAAGAATCCCGATTTGGTAGTCGGCTCTGTGAAAAACAGCAAAGTGGCAGCGTATTTAACCCAGACCCGTCGATCGATCCTCGCGGGCTAGCCGGGGCGGCTACGTGTCGGAACTAGGTTCCTCTCTGTCCGGCCATTTCACCTTTCCATGTATGTATTCAGGCCACGGAGCCGACGTAAGTGTGGACGCAATATTCAGTTTGGTTTGATGCCACAGTCCGTCACCCCTGCGGCTGTTTTCACACAAAACAAAGAAACCTCCCCTCACTGTTGGCCACGCCGATATTTCCTCGTTCCTGTCTCCGGCGTGCTAACCAAAGGGCGGCACCCCAACCCACCCTTTTCTTCGTCGACCTGCGCCTTTCTTCGATCGCGAACCCGCCACGAAAGTTCGCGACTGCCGGATGCGAACTTTAGGGGTGGCGAATGCTTCATCACCATTGGTCGAACGCCGCAACCATCCAATTACGAGAATGGTGGTGTTCCCCGGTTCGATGGAAGCTAAAGTGTCGCTGCTTATCGCGAAGGGTAGGGAAGACTGACGGGGATGTGACAGAACCCTTCAAGCACCGAGAATTCCTGCTGAGGGAACTTCGCATGATCGAGAAATTCGTGGTACCTCGTTTGTTGAACAGTGTCGCAAGTTCTTACAGTACTTACCGGATGTTTATTAGTATAAAATCCGTAGTCTGAGGGTACTTAACAGAAAATTGTCAATATTCTTGAGATTAAATGAAACCACCCGTTTTATTACATTCGAGATCGAAGAATAAGCACTTACTGGAAAAAATTACTGACACTGAAAACGGAGGGTCGTTGGAGAAATATTTACATATTACCGTGTTTACACTCCCGGATAGTGTAATTGTGTCCCTAACAAGTATTTGCAGGTGATAACGGGCTTGTTAGCGGTGCTCTGTTGAATGATTGACGCTAAATCCATCAGCTTCACGATGTCCCGCACCGTTGCCGGGCTAATAAAATTTTTAATTGTGTTTTCTCGTTCAAAATTTACTTAGAAAACATAATAGTTCAATTACTACACATTAATTTGAGTAAATGGAGGTTTTGCTTTGCAGCATTACGAACGTGCTGAAGTAATAAAAATATAATAATGAAAACGGGTGGGTTAGAAGACGATAACTTAGAAGCGTCCCATTTTCTGGAACAACCCCCGAGCCTTCAGAAACGTATATCTGTCGGTTTTCATCGAGTCACCACTACCACCCCAAAATACGTATTTCCGACGTGTCTAGAAGGGAGACGAACACTCGTCGCCGCGGTCAGAGAATGCCGTCTTTGGCAGACAGCGTGGCACCGAAACTTGTCTATCCTCTTCTTCCTCGTGGTCTTTTTTTTCTCTCGGGCGTGGCAATAAGGAAGTGGGCCCGCTGCTTAAGAAAACAGAGAGCCGCCAATATCGGGCAGGCCCTGCCGGTTGCCTGAGAAAACAGTGAACCGTTTTCGAAATCCTGTCGAGGATACGAGACGGACTTAGCTTTCCGTTCTGAATGGAAACGTGGTTGCTCGCGGCTTGTCCCACGTAGATGTCCTGTAACCTTTCTCCACCATATTCGGAACCGAATCTTTCAATAACATTGCCTGATAGTCTCTTTCGTCCTCGCGAACTCGGACATTCAAATGATCCTTGCGAAAAGCGGCTCGATGCTGCTATCTTTGCGCTTTTGAGGTTATGGAGCAATAGGGAACTTCAAGTTGGCGAATATTGTACGCGAGAGTGCATTCCTTTACTTCGTGAATAGCTTTATAGAATCTTGCCACGTTGTAGAATTAGATCAGCACGAAATAGTTTCATAAAACAGAAAATTAAGACTGTGATCTTTAATTGAATACCCGAGGTGGGAGTTTCAGATATAGGCATGGTTGCCATATTTACCTTTTCTTACCACAATCCACAATTGATAGAAATTTCGTTACTCCTTACAGAATTCTTTACGGTTCTATTGAATAGTTTTGATTTGATTGTTTAATGGAAGTGGAACGGAGCCCCAGAGCCGTAAAACGTTCGGTTGACCTAATGTGGGGATATTCGGGTTCGGTAGCAGAAAATATGAACTCAGAAGAGACTTGGGTCCTTCCAGACCGAAAAAGGAAGGGGCGATCGTCTTTCCGGCGTGTTCGGGCAGACAGCGTGGCACCGGCGGCAAGAAAATCCGTGCCGACGTCCAGAGTGGGCGGTGACCGCTTAATTAACGGCCTGACGAAAGGCAGCGGCAATTAATACGATACCAGTTTCCTTCTAGGCTTCGGTTGCTCCCGGCGGTCCAGCTTGCACGTGTGAAATACCAGAACACGATATTCGTTACGAATGGTGTGTCAGGCGATCTTTCCCCTGATCCCGCTGCCGCCGTGTTCGACAAAACAATGCGGTGATTGTGTAAACAAACAATGTCAGCTGGCGAACTGGCCATTGCTGACTGAGCCGCGCGGCTGAACAACATACATGATTCTGTAACCCTGAATGACTCGGTCACCTTGTTTAATTTTAATTTCATATTTTTTAGTATACGATTTTCTAGACGCTTGACAAAGAAATTTGGAAAATGCACATTCCGTCACAGTAAGTTCTCGACTTGCTTAGAACAATTATTCGAGTTGCGCGGTTTTTCACGAGTCAACTTGTATTTTCGGTCGTAAGAGAAAAATCGAATGAATGTTGATGAATATTTTCCAAGGTTCAGTCGCCATTGCGGAACAGAACTCGTTACCATTCTTCGAAAGTCAGTCTGTCTTACTGATTAACGAGTTACCAGCGTGAAAGACAGAAAGTTCGGTCCGGTGGAGGTGCAAGGCGAATATTGTGTACCTTTCGCTCATAATGGGGCTTAATGGAGCTGACTGTCAGCCCAGAGTTTCTCCTTGTCTCGGTAGCAGTCTGCTGCCGGACAATACGTGCTCGGTAGCCATGTTGCCGTCGCTATTTGACAGGACGCGTCTACACACCTCGTGTATCATACGAGTCATCGTCGTCATTATACCTGTTCTGCGACGTATCAGGGAGGGTGAAATTAAGGGTAGAATAATAGTGCAACTAAATCCGTTGTTTCTCCCACTACGAGTTTTATAAAGAAGTGGAAATCTGTTTGTAAAAATTTTAATTTTGTCTAATCACTTTCCCATTCTGTATAGTAATCATTTTTGTCATAACTGCATAAAATCTGCAGGCTATTGATTGCAATGCTAGGTTCAAACTTTGCGTTGATTTATATAATACATAGTGCAAATTCGAAGCCAGTTGAGATATCAGACGATAATCGAGGTCCCAAAATTGCCGTACCATAATTCAAAATATTGTTTACATTATTAAATATGTTGGTATCTAATCAATTACTAAACATTTAACTATTGTATGATATATTGTATCAATTTTACATCCATAAAACGGAAAAAAATCATATAAAATGGAATTATTTTAGGTGGGAAGAAATGTTTAATTTTAAGTGCAGAGGGTTAAACAGCTCGATTACGAGCTATGCACTGCAATTGCAATTTAACGAACTAGGAGCAGTGGAGCGAGTCCCAGCGGCGGAACAACTGGGTCAAAGGTCCTCTGTTTACCCTAACAGCCTCGTTATCGTCACCGGCCATCGTCACAGCGTTCGGACCGCTTCGCAACCCATCCCGTTGGGTTTCCTCCGCCAGTGAATTGGCACTTCCGGTCCGACCGTGGCGATTCATCGGTGACGAGCGTGGCCAAAGTCAAACCATTCCCGGAGGGCCGGTGTTTTGACACGATGGCACCTCCGGGGATAATCCTTTAAACGGCCACGACGGGTGGTCCCCGCGAGTCACCTTGCTCCCGCAGGACCTGCCTTCGCCTCCGTCGCTTCCGACTTTAATCCTGTCGGGCAATCCGGCGCGCGAGCACTTCCTGGCGTACTCCTGCGACCAGGAAATTCTGACGGTTAATCCGCCGATGTGCTCCGAGAACCCCGTGCTGACCGTAACTTCTCTGTACCTTTGCAGAATTACCCCGTCCGGCAACATGAAAATCGATTAGCATGGGGAAATTCGCATACGCGTTGTACATCAGTATTTATACCTCCCCTAACGCTTGGTACAGGCTATGTCCCTTATTTGCACGCCTGTTGTTCAGTTTCATGTTATTGTTGACCCCTTGCCGCGTTTCAACGAGTCGGACTCGTGATGAAGATTTTAACGAAGTCTAACGAGTATGAATGTCATGCCTTTCTTTTTAGATGAAATAAAATACGATTCGTACCCGCTTTCAATTTCTCGTTAAAACTTCTTTAATATTTTTGTTGATAAATATCAAAATTGTTGTAGATTTTACAGTCTCGAATCATTATAGATTAATTTACATGAGGAATAAGAATATGCATTGCAACTGTAAAGCACAATAGAACATCGTTGAACATCGTAGAAAATTTTGGTTATTAACATAAGGGTTAAATTAAATGTAGCCATACAAAACATATAAATCTTCTTTTCTCTTCTACATTTTTGGGGATAAACACGTTTCAATCTCTGTAACTGTAACGAAAATGTTACGGCAAGGGGTGAATCCTGTCCAATCTCTACATATGTCGCATTTGCTTCAAACCTTCAGAGACATTCACAAAAAGGCCACTCGAAAGAAATCGCTGACGAGAATTTGATGCACCTTCGTAGACACATATACCCAATGTCCATTTCTCTATCCTCGAAGACACAAAGCGACCACTGTCCTCGAATACACACGAATACCGTTACAGGACTCGACTATGCGTCGCGACGCGCCCTGTATAAAACCTGATATTCGAACAGAGATTCAACTGTCAAGCTGGGAATCGTAGAAACATGGGACATCCTCGGTGTCAGATGATCTCTGGCCACCCAATTCTCAAATTAGTCTGCCAATAAAATAAGGACAATTCCATCGTCCACAGTGGTCAACCCCTATGATCACCAGGTACCCAGCTTCAATTTCTTTTTAAAAATTCTTCAATTTTTTCTTGACCAATTGCAAGATTATTGAAAATTTTTATGGAAGATAACATTTTTTTCCTGAACTGCGAGAAACTCGGGGAAGTTATTTCCTCTTCCAATACGTTTAATAAGCTGAAAATAATACAACAGCAGTTTTTAATTCTTCTGATGTCTTTAATGTTTGAAATTACACCTACTCATTTTTCTCATAAATTGAAATTTCACTTTGCAGTACGTGATGACGTACTATGTAATGGAGTACTAATGACTCAATGGAGCATCGTAGGAAACTTCGGTGATTTACACAGGGGTTGAAACAATTTATAACACTGAAAAATGAAGTTTCTTGGGTTTTCGAGTTACGGAATACTGGAATGTTCGGTGAAGGGAACGCGTGGAAGGACGAAGGACCAGGACCAGAGGCTATTTATCGGTCACTCGGCTCCTGGAAGGCTCGCGCCGCTGCCGCAGGAACCTTTGTCTTTAATTCCCGGCATCCGGTTCCGGTCCTTATCTTACGTTACACATGTAACCTTCCGCGCTATTCGGCCCATTGTTGGCCACATGTGTCTCGTCTCAAGAGGTTTGCTTACGTTGGCCCCACCTAACATAGCAAAGCTATGCCCCGAGCCGAGTGTAAACTTCGCCGACAGACCGATCCTGGAATTCGATTGCACCTAATCGGTCTCTGGCAATGATATGACTCTATTTAAGTACCTTCGACAGGCTCCACCAGAAATCACCTCTTCTCCCAGAGAATCGGAAAACGTGGGAAATTACTCGCTCCTCTCGCGAAAACACTGTGCATTCCAAGATATTCACGGTCCGAGAAAAATAAGTCGAAATCTATCCGATAGCCAATTTGCAAACAATTCGACTTGCGGAATTTATTCAAATAAATTCCCGTTTTAACACGTTCCGTGCCGAGCCGTTTTTGCTCGACAATTAAACAAACTTATGTGGTTTGTTCTATCATATAGTAAGTTCTGGTCTTATTATACGCGGTTCATTCGTTCCAGCGCTTTCCGCGTTAGTCGAAAAACGTTTCGAATGCTCGTTTGAAAGGAAAATTCAAATAGATCAACTATGTTCATGGAAAATTTATCACTTATAAATATCTGAATGCTTACGCTGTACACAAGCACATATTTATCTTCGCTTCTGTCGCATATATACCGGCAAAGCTCCCATTCTGGCAATTAAAAAACGAATTTCACGTTTCGGAATTCGTTTTCTGATTCGCTTCAAAGGAGTAAGGACTCACTGTACTGCATTGTTTACAATGCCTCATTCTTTTGGTGGAAATATTAGATGATTGCATAAGTGCGTGCCCGATTTGAAAATAAAACTTAATAATCAATTATATATACAGTCACCATTCTTTTCTAATTGTAGAAAAAACCATTTTTTAATTTTAATTTAACCCATCTTTAACCAAATCTTTAACCAATCTTGAAAATTTAACCATTGAATTTTATTTTCAAATCGGGCACGAACTTATGCAATCATTTAATATATTTTACAGTGTTAAACTTGTTATAAAATAGACGTTTTTAGCGCATTAAATAAATATGTCAGCGTGTACCATCGGTGGTACGATTTAAACGTGTTAATATCGTTAACAAGGCCGTGTATTTTATCCGTTTATCGAAAAATTCTATTTGTTTTGGCTCCAGCACGCGTATCTTACGCTCCGAATATTAAGTCGGTATCAAAAGGTACACATCCCTTAAGCGTATTTACATTACAAGCTTTACAAGCCCCAACGTCAACAAATAAATATCATACAGGAGACATTTGCGTGCTCGGAAACATGGCCGTCCGCGTACGCACGCACACGCGAGTATACGAAATGTCATCACAGAAAACAAGATTTCCTCGAGATTCGTGATCCTGCGGTTTCCGAGCCAGCAGAGCGAACGAGGTTCATCCTCGCGCAAACTCCTCGAATCTCGTATAAATTTTCTACTAGCGCCGCACGTTCCTCGGGAACATACTTGAAACAGGTCGGGGGTGAAATTAATTCCAGGTTTAATCTTCGGTGGATGGCTACGAAAAACTTTGTACCGCTGAAAATCCCTTCTTCGAACAATCGTCACGCATTTCTCAACAATATTCTCACCGGTATACACTTTCCGTTGTTTAAATTGGTCCAAGTCCGGTGAAATTTTTCGTTCTTGAAATTATTTGGTCGTTCGGGAAGTCATTTCGCTTTCTCAAGGGAAAACGAAAGCCAATTCTTCACCATTTAGAATAAGTTTCATGACATTCTTGTTCTATAATCTCGCGATTTTTCAGGCAACTTAACACTTTTAATTACATTTTAAATTTTATAATTATTGAAATTATGACGTTGCTTACATGGAAAATGATTCGATAAATTTCTTTATCCAAGTACATATTGCAATAAAAATTGCACGAAATTAAATATATCGAGCCTTGTCATTTTTATCAGCTAAAACATTTTAATCGCTTTCAGTCCTCGGTAGTTTTAGAGTTAAGGATCCCATGCTAGTAGAATTTCTGTTTTCTGTTAGCAAAAAAATTTATTTGAAATGAAATTTGCACCGTATAAAAAAGTTGAAGGAACCGAAAAAAATGTTTATCCTTGCGGTAATAAAGAAGCAAAAGCTGATGAAAACGCCTACTTTGGTTTTGCAGATTTGACGCGATGACAATAAAAGTGCTTGAAAGTTTAGAAAGAAGAAGGTTAAGTAATAAAAAATAGAAGCAATGCCGTCTCTGCACGAAAAACGAAATTACTTTCCGAACGACCTGAATCATTCCGAAGATTAACTTTTTCGAAGGGTCGCGGGTCCTCGAAGCGACAATGGCCGCGTACAATGGCGGTTTCGGTGGCCGGCGGATCCAGTCAGCGACATCTAATAAACGAGTAAATAATTTCGGTCACGTAGCGTCTGCGGTGGCGGCTGCGGTCACAATGCCAGCTCCTTAAATAGGATTATATTAAGCTGTTTCACCGGCGATGAATGGCGAGTCAAATGGAGGATCGTCGAGGATGTTTTGGTAGGCGCGACTACGTGAGCAACGTCGATGGCCAGCGTCGATGATGGTGTGCCACCGTGGCGCGATCGGCAACACCAACAAGAACACGAAGAAGAAGATGGCTAGTTGACAGGTGAATGGTCACCGGGCGTCTTCGTGGTCCGTACTCCACGAGCTTTCCCACGTTCCCGGGGCTACTTACCATCCCGTGTCCTTTCGTTCGCCTTTCCTTGCGGCTTTCACCGTCCCCTAATCTTCCACACTTTGCGCAAATTCGTTGAGCATTATCTGGTACGAGGTGTCTCTTTATTGTATAATATGAAATGGTTCGTAACGTATTGTACGTGGCCGTCGTTCATCATTCTCGGGGCTGGAAAAGTCAGATATTAAAAATTATTACACAATTTTAGTAAACTTGTCTGAATCTTCGTTTCGAGTCTGACTCGTATGATAATTATATTGACCATCATAATTAAAAGCAAAGCAACAATGGCCGTATCCCAAGAACTTTTATAGTGTAAGTTAAAATTTTAAAAATATGAGTTTGGTAGTTACTTCACATCACATTATTTTAAGCGAAGTTAATTCAATGTAATTTTTACGATATTGTCGAAAATGAATCGTTAGATAGTACTTGTTATTTCAACATTATATGGAATTCATGCAGTGTCAATATCCTCGAAACAAGAGATATATGACTTAGACCAGTGGTGCACCCAGGGGAGGGGCAGGGAGCCAAATCCCCCCCAAGAAAAAAGGAAATAGAACACAGGAAAATTGGTAGCTTTTCAAAATTAAAATCGTGGAACAGCCCTCGTTACCGTTGCCAGATACTTTGGCTAAAAAAAAATTTTATCCGTTCAACTCGGTCGCCCCCAAGATTAAATCCTGAGTGCGCCACTGACTCAGACCAGTTTCATAATTATTTTCACATATATCTAAGACACATTTAGGAACTAACCGACTGTGGTATACATATAAAAGATTGAAACGCCTGGGAGAAGATCTTATTAACCACGGAGGGATTGTAAAACGGTTTCATAGCTGAATGCGGGGCCAGTTTTATTTTTCTTTCCACCGTTCTCTAACTAGACGGCTTGGCACCTAGTACGGTGCCATCATCGAGCAATCTATTATTCTTCCGGTCGATTCGTCGATCGACGGAACGTTTTATCGTTGATTTATCACTTGTTTGCTTTCTCTGTTCCCGCGCGGGAACACGGCGAACGACCGATTTATGAATGCCGATGGATGGCCAGCGGATCCGAGTCGTCGTCGACGTCGACGTAGCGACGGAGAAGCAGGACACGCGGACCACGGCGACGGGTCCTTCTATTCTCAGATGCTCGCCGATCTAGCGGCGACAAGATGCAACGCTATTTTCGACGGTCGCCGATCGATGCACAAGCTGCCACCGAAATGTTCGATCCCTGTTCGCCAGATGGATCTTAACCTATTTTTTAACCATCCGGGTCATTTCTGTCCGACTAGGATTTGTATGTCTAATACACAATGTACACTGTGAAGAAATTAGACACTCGTTTAAGGAAGAGTTTAATTAACCCACTAGCTGAAGATCGAGTAGATCACAAGATTTTCTAAAAAATCATGTCCTTAATCGTTAAGTCAGTGAAGCTCAAAATCGAATAGATGAAAAGACAATTTCTAAAAAATCATGTCCTTTTAATCGTTAAGTCAGTGAAGCTCAAGGTCGTACAGATCAAGAGAGAATTTCTAAAAAATCATGTCCTTAATCGTTAAGTCAGGGAAGCTCAAGGACGCACAGATCAAGAGACAATTTCTAAAAAATCTGATCATTAATCAGAAACCCCCCCCAAAATTATGCAGGCGAAAGAACCTTTTTCAAAAATCGTTAGTTGTTAATTCAGTGAAGGTAGTGCAGCCTAAGAAACGATTTCTGAAAATTCGTATAATTAATTGTTAACCCAGCGAAGTCTATAGTAGTAGAGATTAACCCCTTGTCGTAACACTTTCTTTACAGTGATTGAAACGTCTTTATCCCCAAAAATGTCGTAGAAGAGAAAAGAAAATTTGTATTTTTCGTATGGCTTCACATTGATCACAAACGGATCAAATTTGATTTCATGTAAAAAGAAACGCGTGACATTCCTACTTATTAGACTTGGTTAAAATCTTCAATCAATCTTCAATCAACATTTCCGCCTAATTGAGATCAGTCGAATCGAATGATCCATCAGCGACATATTCATAGATCGGTGCGCGAGCGTCCCGCGATCCACGAATTCTGTGATATGGTTCTGGAAGTATGTTCGCGGGAGAAAGCGAGGGTTGCGGAGGCGGATGGAGGCCCGAGCTGCTCTGTTGACTTTGGCTGCTTGCCCCGGTTAGGTGGCAGTACGGATGGAAATATCGGCCGCTAAAATAATTCGACGACAAAGACCGGCGATCCAAACGACAGCCTCGGCGGCCCGGTATCGCCGATTGGCGGGCTTTTTAAAACCGCCGCCCCGTCTTTCGAAAATAGTCCGCCGTGATTTTCGGCCGGGCGGCCCGGCTGTTGTATCCGATGAAAGCCCTCTGTTTTATGGAGGCCGGTTCAATCGGAATGCACGGTGTCCGAGCAAATGAGTAACAGAGTACGCTACAAAATGAAAGTTTAACGGCGCTGATGTACGAAACGCTGCCTGGCCTGTCCCTCTTTGAATCGCGTTTGCCGAGTCTTGCGCCACCCCGTCCAAGAATTCACGACGATCAATCCCTGCTAAACGGAATTATCAAGCCGACCCGTAAGGAATTTTTGTTGGCTGTCCTCGGTGCCAAATTCTGACGCTAGAATTCACCCGAGTGCGCAAATGACCTGCTTTTTATTTTGCTATTCACGATTTATCCGCCGGCGATTAAAATTGTGCAACGCTTTAACTACCGAGTGAACTTCTAAATTGAACATTTAAAAAATTAGTAACGTTATCATTTCGCAATTGAGTGTACCTATTCGGTGTGCACAACGTTTTCTTCTTATCACTAGACTGCGGATCTTTCTGCAAAATAAAAATCGCCTGCATCGATCACAAAAGATAGAAACCAAATTCGATGTTATTTCTTCTAACGGTTTTGAATTTCATCTACTCAATTTTGCTATAAATGCATAAAGATCCGCAGTCTACTTATCAGATATCCACACAGAGGTGGTTTCATATAAATAAACACATAAGCTCGGAACATCTAATTACGGGTAGCTCTGCCTGATAAGATCTTTTAACACGTCGGCTGACGTTCGGGTCGCCGATGACTGGTACTCGACTTGCCTCTGGCTCCATGAGGATCACCGATGACCGACGACTGTAAAATTAATTACAGCAGTTGATTCAAGTACTACGCGGATGCTTCTAACACTGTAAGGAACTCCTCCTCTCTCCTCGACAATCAAAAATGATAATGATAAAAAACCTTTGAATAGTGTAGTCCATCTTGGAATACTCTACTCTTATTTGAAGTGAAACTATTTTCGTTGTTAAACGAATAATGTTCTCATTAAACGTTCTCATCTAATCAAACCACGTGTGAGTTTTTTTGGCAACAGGTGAGAACAACACCTGGAAGATTCGGTACAGTCGATCTCCATCCACCTTTGTTGCCTGTGTATATATATTTTATTATATTATATTTAGATGCAGAGACCACCGTTGTTTGTTTATCAAAGAGCGCGGCCCACCTCGCGATTTCGACGACTCGACGCCATCAACGATCCCCGCAACATGGTGCCGTGATGTCTGCAAGGGGACCGTGGAATTCCATTGGAATTCATCTTTCCTCCTCAAATATTTGCTCTCTCGCGGAGCCACTTGAATCACTTTGAGCCGCTGCGAGGCGACTCACGATTCGGCGTTAAGAATACACGGACGCCTGGTTGGCCCCTAATGTTGACCGTGAAAGCGATATATTTAATGCCCTATGGCAGTTTCGAATTAGGCATGGGGTACACCTGTACTTGCCGTTCGTAGTCAGCTTGCTCCAACAAATTCCCATTTGTTAACATTCTGGAATGGTTATTATAGTTGGCAATATTTGACCGTGATCATTACTCAGCTTCAATTTTCTTCAATTCCTCAGTGGTCAATAATGCTATGGTCCCTGAAGATTTAGGGAATTGAAGGGACAGTGAAAATTGTGACTGAGGTCCAAGAACAAATTCTCATTCGTTAACATTTTTAAATACTTATCTCATAGTTGGTAAAATATTCGACCTTCATCTTCAATATCACAGTGGTCAATTATGCTATGATCCCTAAAGATTGAGGGAATTGAGAAGACTTTGAAGATTGTGACTAAGGTCCAAGAAATGGTGGTTTCGTTCGTAGCCAGAATGCTCCAACAAATTCCCATTGCTTGTAGTTGGCAAAATATTTGACCTCCATCTTCAACTTTCTTCAATTTCTTCATGGTCAATCATGCTATGGTCCCCAAAGATTTAGCGAATTGAGAAGACTCTGAAGATTGTGACCAAGGTCCAAGAAATGGTGGTTTCGTTCATAGCCAACATGCAGAATTTTCTTCGATTTCACAGTGGTCAATCATGCTACGGTCCCTGAAGATTCAGTGAATTAAGAAAACAGTGAAGATAGTGACATAGGTCCAAGAAATGGTGGTTTCTTGACCGAGACCAGTGCCAGGAACTAGCAAAACCGATTTCGTCAGGCTAGCACAGTAGGGCGCGTCCCGTCGGAACGACGATCGCGACGCAGCGATAAACCCCGTCGATTCGACGACTCACTGGTCCACCGTCTATCAGGTACCGATTATTTATACAATAAGCAAAATCCCGGGGCTCCCGGGCACTCGGTCGCGGCAGAATCAGCGGCACTCGTGGCTCGACCGAAGAAGGATCAACGCTGCCTGTCAAAAAACGAAATACCATCCGGTCCACTTCGAGGCCCGCCTGCCTGACTGCCGTCCACTCGAGAATGGTATTATGAATGAACGGACGTGAGGTGGAGAACGGGTGCAGAGAGAGAAGCGAGAGAGAGTGACTCGAGTCTCTCGAGGCTCTCCAGGCTCAATGGAACCGAGAGAAAAATCCGTGTGGTCATTTTTCGAACGGACAATGAGACTGACTACTCCCTTCCTCTCTTTCTCTCTCTCTCTTTATTCTTCTCACTTTCCAACTGGTTCCTTGCTACCCCCCTGGTTCATCCTGGATCACACGTTGCCCCGTGTTGCTGCGTCAGAACAGTGACACACGCTCGCTGCTCCAGGATTCCTCGGTGAACGAGAACCACAAGAGACAGAGAACGAAGCTGAACCCGAAGCTGACAATGAGTCTCACGGATGACTAGCTGCTACGTGGAGGATGCTGCCACGCACCGGGCAGCTATTTATGCGATCTCATTCCGAGACGAGGTGACACGGCCACGTCCCGTAAACAATACCGTCTTACGAGCGAAGAATCTCGACTGATTCGATTAACGGCGATGATTGGTTGTATCTTCGCATCGGATCTCGCGCGGGGTCTCTTCGAATTCTTTCCTCCCTGTTACCACGGGAGGGGCGAGCCTCTGGGGGCTGCTGGAATGTCAGTGGAACGTCACCATTAGAATTTTTCAACGTTCCTGACGTTCGAAGGTTCCTGGGGAAAATAACCTGAACGATCTCAAAGGATTTCCCTTCGTATTTTTATTTATTGAAATCGTTCGTACAGGAAAATATTTTCTCGCTTTGTATTTATACTGCATTCTATGCTTTGTATGAAAGTAAAATCGAACTTAAATTAGTTGGAATGTTCTTCAGACAAGGCAGAAAATGTTCGAGACAAAGATATCTACAAAGCTGAAAAAAATCAAGCATAGATTTCATAGAATCTCTTTCAGACAGGGATGAAGAAGTTCAAGATAAAGACACATTCGCGAAGATCAGTATAATCAAACATAAATTATTTGCAATGTTCTCCAGACAAGAAAGAAAATGTTCAAGACAATGCATCTAGAAAATGTTCAAGATAAAGACACATTCGCAAAGATCAGTAAAATCAAACATTTTGTTGGAACGTTCTTTAGACAAGAAAGAAAATGTTCAAGACAATGCATCTACAGAATGTTCAAGATAAAGACTCATTCGCAAAGATCAGTAAAATCAAACATAAATTAGATGGAACGATCTCCAGACAAGAAAGAAAATGTTCAAGAAAATGATACCTACAAATTGTTCAAGATAAAAACACATTTACAAAGATCAATCAAAGCAAACACGAATGAGGTTGGAGTGAAACCATAGCCACTGAGCGAGCCCAATTACAGAAATTAACCCAGCCGTTCGCGATTAACGTCTATTAAATTTCGAAAGCGGAGCCTGGTCGTTGAAGACCCTTGAGACGGCCGTTCGGTTCTGTGTGCGTGTCTGTGCGCGTGGTTATAGTGACGGGAGACCCCACATCAGGCCCTCGGAAGGCGTCAGACCTGTCGACGGTGGGTGGATGCGTTCCCGAAGACGAACGGCTTTTTTACGTGACGCCAGACGTTCCTTGCGCCTCGTCAACATGTCAACGACTTGACCGATGGATCGACGAAGGACTCCCGAAACGCCGTCTGGATCACGGCTGCGCATTGAGCCGCGTGATCGATCGGGAAGGCCCGTGATCGAGGGAACGGGGTATCGTGTGTCTCCTACGTGCCCCGACACTATTTCCGGAAATTTACTGTAACGCCCTGGCACTAACTACCTGAATAATTCAGCTCCAAAGACGTTGCCAGCAGCAGCGAGGACGAAGGATCGCTTGCAGCCACCATTTTGGACTTCTTTATGCGTTCGGTCGGCACGCATTGTTGCTATTCCAAGTGACGGGAGTTCTTCTCAATTTTTTTTTATTTAGTTTCAATGCCATTTTGCTTATTTTTACTATTTTACCAAACAGTCTTAAATTCAAGTTGGGGAGTTGACTGATTGACTGCATCGATTGCCAGAAAGTGAAACTAAATTGAATGTTATTTAATATATTGACAAGTTCCGTTTTTTAAATTCTCCAACAATTTTGAATTTCATCTACTCAATTTTACTAGAAATGCATACAGATCCGCAGTCTAGTGATTAATTTGTTAAAAGATAGTTTGATTTGTAAGCCTAAAGTTTCATTATTGGGAGCTCATGTCACCTGTTCGTGATTTTATATTTGATAAACCTTGGAAAAATTGATTGTCGATTGGATTAGATTTTTATTTGATTTACTGGTGCAGGGTATCGTGGATCTCGATCTTATTATTTCAGTTTTAGTCTGGTTCGCTCGTCAGCGGCAAATTGCTAGGTGTTAACGAGGAGCGGAAGCGATTCCTGCTTTACGATCCGCCCACCGATTTTAGCCGAAAAGGAAAGTGCCGTTGGCGACCCTCGTTCAGGAAGCAAATGATCGAGAAACCAAGCTCCATTTGTATAAACATGTTCATTTATCTCGTCGAGACTTCCACAGCTTTGTCGGTCAGCTTGGTGCTCGGTTCAAACCGGAAACACTCGATTTATTCAATTTTTTGGAGAGGTCTTCACGTCTAGTCTCTATAATCTCGTAGAAAGTAGTTACACGATGCAAGAAGGGTTCGATACAGTTGTCCTAATGCTTGTTTATGTAGATCCACCGCGGCACGCGTGAAAATCCATGGCAGTTATGGTTGTCACTTTGAAAACAGTTCCGGTGGTCGCAGCCGATTTCCTCTTGAGAAGACAAGCAGTGCAAACGCTGGGTGGTTCCGCTATCAAACGGTTGAACGCCTTCGAAGACGAATGTCTCTCGTCTCTTCCCTCGGCTTTTTTCCCTTCGCCGACACCACGTCGCCTCACCCCGTTCCTCCCTTTACTTCCTTTTCCTAGGGCCGGGGGCTTTCAAGCCCCATTACCGTCGCTTTGAAACACGGTGCAGCGGCCCGATGGGCTTTTTTATTGCTCTATTATTGGCCGCGGCCGGGAACGCCTCGCAAAAGATCGCCGAATGCCCCGGCAAAAAGCTGTCTCGACACCTCGTTCGTGGTCTGACCTCGTAAACCTCCGACATCTTCACTAGCAACGCCACACCACCTCGTAACCGTTCGTTTCCCATTCAGGAACGTTGCCTAATCCGGGCAGGCTTTTATTTTAATTGATCATAGATTCCACATACATAATTGATGGCTAGACAGCGAATTTTATGAAATTATGGCAAAAATTAGCAGGTGTAATTTAAAACAGTGAGAGAGAGAAAAAGAGACCATAAGGAAAATTTAAAAATACTGTTGTACTATTTTCAACCTATTAAACATATGTTAGGCAAGAAAATTAGTTTGTTACAATTCAAGTAGAAAATTTTTATTCTGCATAAAGATTCGCTGTCTATAAATGGCATACAATTCTTCTTCTCCAAAAAATCAATTGTTTTACATTTTCTTTAAGTATAAGTGCAGTGTGGAATATGTGTGCGAAAGGATTTGTTTGATTATCTCAAGTGATAGTAATTGACTTGAAATTTTGAAAGAATCTTCAGCACATACCCTGGAACAGCACGAACCAAAATGTTTGAAAGTCGTCAATTTTTTCTGATTTCTTTACGGTGCTAAAGGCCGAGAAACATTTCGAAAATCGGTTATTCGACTTCAAAATGCTGTCATTTTATAAACAAACAATTTCCATTTCTTTCGGCCCTGACCACAAGCTACATTCATTGATTAAACAACTTCATTTTTGATCATGCTTTTCAAAACACATACTCTATAAAAATATATACAACTCACGTAATCTTGATTAGTTTTATCGATTGATTTTATGAAGATAAAGTCACACACACACCCACTTCCAATATGAGTCCATGCATTTCTGATTTCCACATTCGGGCCAAAAAATGCCTCCTCGGTGTAACACCGGCGCGTGCAAGATCCGCGAACGGCGAACGCGATTGACGCCGTGTTTGTTGACGTATCGACTTTTCCGAAGGGAGATCTTTGATTCTGATAGACGCCGAGATTCCCGTTGATCCGTGTTATTAGTGGATCCCCTTGCACCGGCAAGTGCGCCGAACGCGCGTGTGAATCGATGAAATTCAAACAACCGCGAGAGAGATAGAGAGGGAAAACTAGCACCCCGATCGTAAATCGCGTTCAGCTGTCTGGATCACGGGGGAAAATTGATCTTTTTATAATTGGCTGTCGCGCGGTTCATGATCCGTCACGGAATTATGACGTCCGAGAGGGACGCTGTCTATCTAGCTTCCCTGATCCCCGTCTGGCGTGTCTGTCATAATATGTTCTTAATATTCAACGGCGTCCACGACAACTTGTGTTGTGTTAACAGAACTCATTGCCAGGATCAACAAGAAGCGGTTACAGTCGAGGTGCTCGTCCAAGACGCACAGGAACGTGTTACACCTAGGGCCTTTGTTGAAACGACAGGTTCTCCACCGGGCCCCCTTGATCTATTCGTTTCCGCGGAAATCATGCGCGACGTCACCTTTCCATTTCGTATTAATTTGGCGGCCGCTAAATTCCCCATGGCGAAGCAGGACCGGCTGTGTTGGTCTTGGTGCCGACGCTCACTCGGAGGATTGAACATTCGCGAAAAGGATTAATACAGATTGACGATCCACAACTCACAAGTTCCATTTTTAGATTCTGTGCTATTGTTAGTTGGTGGCTAATCGGAAAATAGAAACAGTAGACTTGGCCACAAAATTATTACTGCAGAGAATGAAGTGCTACCCACAGAGTTTCTTTTTGTCCATTTTTGATTAATGTGAATCCGTAGCTGTTTAATTGAGCGAAATATCGGTGAGTCTGAAGTACCTGTAAAATTACAGTACAGCCTCTGGGTTAACTGCATCAAGTGCCCCCTTAATCAGGGGGGTGTGGGTACCTGGGTAATGAAAGAATTATTAGGTCGTTCGGAAAGCAATTTCTATTTCGTGTGAAGATGGCATTGCTTTCATTTGTTGTTACTTAACTTTATTTTAATCAGTGAGTCTGAAGCACCTGTAAAATTAAAATAGAGCATCTCTGGGTTAGGTCCATCAAGTGCTCCCTTAATAAAAGAATGATTAAATTCAGTCTCGTTTCCTCGGTTAAAGGTATCGTGAAATTAGCATACCGGAGAGTATGTTGCAACCAAACAATAAGAGGGAATAAGTCTACTGAAAAAGTAGTGTGCATTCCTGAAGGAACAAAGGTTCTTGCTTCGGCTCCTTCGTACGTTCCACGTTCCTCAAAGTGTACTCGTCGGACAAGAGGAAGTGCTTTTTGTCCTGCCTCCGCGTCCTACGCGTATATTTAACTTGGCATACCTACTTCAACACCTTCTGCGCACGTGGGGCGCTGACTTCTTTACCATCTTCTATTGTCCGGCTCTTAGAGTCATTCACTAGAGAGCAACGAAACAAAACGTGTGCGCAAGCCTCGAACAATCAACGAGAAAAACTGGTGGTCCTATTAATAGTACCCAATACAACTACCGCACGAAAATAACGCTCTACCCAACAGATTCACTACCATTGTTAACGTTTGCACGACACAATGAATACCGAACTGGTAACCAGAAAAATATCGCTAATTAGAAGATTATTTAAAAAAACAAAAAATGGGAATTCAATCGATTCTTCCCATCGAAACTCTTCATTTATCTCGTTTAATAACGATTGATTAAATAATAGAAGTAGACTGCGGATCTTTATGCATTTATGAAGAAATTGGTTGCACGAAATATAAAACAGTAAGAGATTTAAAAAATTCAAGTATATTGTAATCTTGATTGGAATATAACAAAGTCGTTAAGAGATGAAATCAATTTTTATGTTATTCCTGCTTCTCACAATCAATGCAAAACATGTTTATTTTTCTTAATGATCCGCAGTCTAGTAATCGGCTATTCTTATTCGCAATTCCTGAGAACATTAATTACAATATTGAAGGAAATTCTTTTTAAGAAATTATTCCTTACACTCTGCGACTTGAATGTCCGAGAATGTCCAACTTGAAACACAAAGTTTCAGTGGAAACAGAGCACCCGAAGGTGCAAAGATGAAGTGGCGCGTTCACAGCAGAACCAACCTGCATGACGATCGTATGCAGGTCCCGGGAACAAGAGCGCGGAGGAAGAACAAGAAAAAAGCAGTTTCTATGCGTCTACGCGATTATTTCGAGAAGTCAAGGCGCCGAGACGCGTCCGCGTCTCTGACGGATGCCGCTAACGAGCACCGTCGACGATTGACAAAATATTCTCAGTGCGTGACCGAACGTAACCACGGCTGGCTTCGCTGCCATGCAATTTCGCGTTCGTGGTACTGCCCTGGAACAACATCGAAGATAACTATCGATTTGAGTTGCTCAAAAATTCTGATAATCGTCGTGGACATTTATGATGCATATAAAAGTTGCGATGGAGGTACGTAGAATTTTGCTAAACAGTTAATGGACTACGAACTTCTATGAAAATAGAAATTGTGTTAATCGTAAGAGATAGAGCTATATATAATACATTTATTTCTTTTCTTAATCATTTTAATAAGTTGATAATGCTGCAGTCGTACTTATAAATCCTTATTAAATATTTGATCTTATTATATACAGATACAGTTAAAGTGTTAGTATTGATTCTCGTGAATAATACCCAAAAATTGTTCCTTGCAAAATCAATAAATATTGAGCGCGACAAAAGAGTCATCTACGATTTCCAACATGGCCGTCACAGTTACCTCTACGCAACAATGAAACAATAATGAAATAATGAAACTGGTCCAACAAATATATTTCTTGTTTCGAGATATTTAAAGGAAAATGATATTAACACTAAATGAATTCATTATGAATTGATTAATCGAAGACAAGATAGATTAATATGAACAGCACCGAAAAGGTTGACCTGACAATCTAACAACAATCTAACTAATGAAGCTTCACCGTCGAACTTCAGCGTCGACAAACAAATCCGGAGCCTGAGCTTCCGGTTCGCTTCCGAGGCAGTTCGGACGCGTGCAGCGCCTGTAATCCGTGCCCGGGGAAAATGTATCAATCGCGCGGGGAAACATTTAGGAATAACAGAAAAGCCGGAAAAGTCAACGGGTAAATAGGTGGATAAATAAGTGAAGATCGAGAACGGACCCGGCTGATACCGGGGGCCGATGGTGATTCGGTTGGCGCAGGTGGTTTTGCGCGAGGACACGGAGCGGTGCTTGGCCTGCTGTTTTCAGAATAAACTGGCGAGCTTATACTCATAACAAGAAAAATATTAAATCACCGTCATCGCCCTGCGCCCACCCTATCGCCGGCCCTTATCTGTGTACAGCTTCCGATAATAATCGTGCACGGCTCGAGGAGAGAGAAAGAGAGAGAAAGAGCGCGAGAGCGGCAGCTTATTTGCGCTGGCCTGCTACCGATTATTTTTATTTCCACTTAAAACGTTAAAACGTAACAATTTACAAGGGGGACGACCGGTTCGGATTATTCGATGCTCCAGCGACAGATCAAAATAAATCTTCCGGCGATCTATATTGCCTCGTTAATGGACTGAAACTTGTAGACTTCCTCAGAATAGACCGCTCAAAAATAATAAATATACTAACAAACTCTTCATGCTCATGCTCTTCACGTTCTCATAGAAAAAATTATATCGATAAGAACACCGGTTATGATTAGACAGCGGATCTTTGTGCGAAATAAAAATTTTCTACGTGCAATATAGAAAGTTTCTTTTCTTAATATGTTTAACAGGGTGAGAATAATATGACAGTATTTTTAAATTCTTCTAATGTTTTTGCTGTTTTAAATTACACCTACTCTTTTTTGCCGTATGAAATCCGTTGTCTAGTTATGGTTGGTGATTACTGACACTGACGTCATCGAATTCTTCGATCAAACGCAACGTTCCTATGCATGCACAACGCATAATAGGGGTTGCGCAGTATGTATACCGTTTCTGTTCGAAAGACACATAATCTCCTTTGTGGTATCGCCTTAATGGATAGAGGAATACGTTTGCCAGTTTTATTCGTTTCCCATTATTCCGCTGGGGTTCTGGTGCCGAGCAGAGATTCCTCTTACACCGATTCGCCGGCAGGCTTAAGCCATATCAACGACGCACCGATTGAGCCATTATGGTCGTTCTGTAATGCTATTTCGAAGACAGGAGACGACCTGCCGGGACCAATCCGCGGCCCGTTCTCGTTCTACCGTGACACCGCAGGAGGCACTCGTGCACAATGGGCTTGCGTAAGGGCGCACCAGACCCAGAACGGCTCAGGGACGCTCGATTTACCGTGAAATCGGTGAATGAGCCCGTGTGTACACTCGCCTCCAATGTGTCAGCACGATGATCTTTTCCAGGGGGATCCCCGGCCGATCGGACCGATCCTTTCCAGGCTAATTGTTGCGTGGATGAATCCTCCTCTTCGCTCCGACAACCGCGCGGACGATGGTTTTCTTACAGTGGCTACGCTTTCGAAATGAGCATACTAACCCTTTTTGGCCCGAAGCGTTCCCTCTCCTCGAAATTGCTGATATTTATTTTCATGTGCCACTTATTCTAATTACTAATTTCTGGAAATCCATGGTCCACGGCTAAGGTGGGACAGTTTCAGTTCATGAAATGAGGGACGGATGAGGGTTAAATAAAAATTTCGATCAAAGTGGGTTTTTTCCAAGTGGGCTTTAAACTTTATTCGAAATTTTTATTTAAATAAAATTTTTGCCCAACTCTGGCTACGGACGATGAGATGAGTGTTTTACTTAAAAATTTGGCATACGTAATACGATAAATATAAAATACTCAATATTTTACACAATTAGAGTTTTTATTGTTCATTTTGTATGGAATGCAGAGAGATGTAGAAGATCGGATTTCAAGCATTCCCCAGAAAATAAACAATGAAAACTTTAATTGTGTCGACTATGGTGTCTTTTATATTTATCATCTTTAAGCGCCTTCCACCAACGACGACATGTCTTAAAAATCTTGTGACAAATATACAAAGATAACGCTTACATTGTACGACGAAATGATCAATTCAATCTACAGTAATCGCTCCTTCGTTGTCCTGAATCGTGGGCACGATCGTTGTCCAGTGCCTACCCACTCCACTGCCTGTCAACGAGAGGATTAGGCCTGCGTGGATCTGGTCGCCAGATGTGTCCCAGGATTGTCTAGACCCGCGCAGAACGGAGAACAATAGGAAAGGAATATGGCAAGGAAATGAGGAGTTTTTTAAAGCCAGACAGTTGACTGCTTTTGACTGCGAATGCTTTTCTTTATCATTTAACTAGCCGTTTCACTAAAGACGCAGTCATAAATCAAAAATAGTGTCCGGGCACGGTCGTTGTCCGCTCAAACCCCCGGCCTTTGGACAACGAAGGAACTTTTACTGTATCAATTTCAAGTGTATTGGCATTCAGATAGCGAAGAAAATATTCAGCCCACTTATACAGAGAAAAGAATTTTTCCATAATAATTTCCAGCTAGTACTGTCGGAATTCCAAGCAACAAGAGCGTTATAGAAAATCGACAGTCCACCTATAAAAAGAAAAATAATTTTCTGGTCGTGTATCTAGCGAATAAAATGGGACGAAAATGTTCAGCCCGCTTATAGAAAGAGGAATAATTTTGATCGGGCAAGCAGACAGAGCGGGAACGCGAGTAGAAAACGAGCTCTAGTCGTGAAGACACGAGGCAAGAGTAGATTTTCGTGTCGTGGGCGACCCACTTCTCAGTGTGAAAAGCCCCGGCGCTGCGGAAGCCGCGATGCTGTTCCTTTTTGGGCCACCCGCAACGAGTGCACCAGCGGGTCCCCATAGTCCGACTTGTACTACCCGCGGTGTGTTTACGAAATTACGGATGATAATGTAAGCATTTTTTCACGCTCTCCAACGCGTGTGGGTCTCGGGGGCCGCGTCCGCGTCCGATCATGCTCGGCCGCGTGTACGCGTCGCGTCTCGCTCCGGGGCTAATTTTAGGGTGTTCAACCCCCGTACGGTATGTTGCCCGACACCGTGCCTGTTTACACGCGCGTACGTCCCACGAAATTTCTGACACCGAATGCCATTAAACCGTCGAATGGACTACTCTTCTCGGAATTGCACCCGTTATATTGCCGCCGAAACGATAGATCGACGGGGCCGTCGATCTCTTTTAGCTTCGGTCACTGTACTCGCCATTTTGTCACGCGCATCTCTCGGCAGTTGTTCCCGACATTCTAGAAAATTGAAGTACCAAAAATCTTCGATTAAAGGAAAAAATGTTACAAAAGTTTTTACACATTTTCTGGTATATATGCTATTTTATTTTGTATAAAATCATCGAAATAAAATTGGTTGCGGAGACAAAACAGCTCCGATTGCAAAGGATATTAACACGTTCCCAGAAATGATCTCCTTTACAACAATAATAAAGTTTGCAGAACCAGCTGGACTACTTCGTTCATATTGAATCTCGAAATTGAATTTCACCCTCACCTACCCGTTGTGGCAAATTTTCTACTAGCTCTGCAGAGGCAGTACCATTCTATAAGCTCAGATTACATCCGAATCTTCCGCCATTAAATAATATACCGACGTTTCACGAAAAGAAACGATTTAAGAAAGCGAGTTAAAAGAAAACAATTCAATTTTCATGCGATCGATGCTGAATAGGCTGTTAAACAAAGAAAATCACGTTCCATGGTGCATCGACGGTATCAATGAGGCGCGGCAGCGTCGACGGGGTTCAAAGCTGTCCGAGGACGGGCCCAATAGAGAACAATTTAATCCGACGTGAAGAATAGAAGTCGATCGAGCATCGGCGCGGTGCCGGCTTCTCACGGTAGCAAATACGGCGTAACTAGCGGCCACGAATTCGAAACAATGAGCTCATTGTCCGTTTCTCATTGTGTATCTTTCTGGCCGGTAGGAGGAGGATCTCCCCGGCTAGGTTGCAGAGCCGCGGGGCCCTGAAGGTGCATCGGGCACAATGCGAGCGCGAGTGCGAGAGTGCGATCGTTCTTGCTCGACGTGCAACAATACAATCGGTAGGCGACAGGAGGATATCACGCGCACGACTGGCCACCGGCAATGACTTAATGCTATTTGGAGCCCACGGCCTCTCCGTTTGCACGCCATTATGCACGCGTGGCGGGTGTGCTCACCCGTGAACCGCTGTAACACGAACCACGAACAGAGATGCCGACGAAAGGCGCAGCGGAAATGTTTGCGGGCTGCTTTTCGGCCCGAACCCGGCCCGCCAAGTCGGAATCAATTTCCTTGGGAGAAAGTGGAGCTAGGGATGCTACCCTCGATCTTCGACCGGCAGTGGTATATACTCGTTTCCAGGATTTCCAGGATTCCCAGGATTCCCATTTCTCGATAATACACAGATGGACTTTTTCAGTAGTCAAAAGTGCTAGATGAAAAATCAATCTAGGCCTCAATCACCCACAAGAGTCCTATTTTTACTTTATTTTTAAAAAGTCTTGTGAGAAAATATTCTTGTTGAGAAAAAAGTGAGAAATTCTTCTCCTTTGTATAAGTGGGCTGAAAATTTTCGTTGTATTTTCTTCGCTGTCTGGATAAACTGCATTAACAGCTGGATGTTGATAAAAGAAAATGAGTTTTCTAAGGAGTGGTAGAAAGTAATTATGAGATTCAAAGATGAATACCGTAACTCACATAAAAGATATTTATTAAGCTACCATTGTCCCGACAAGATGTTTGAAGTCATGGTTAAGCGACAGGTTAAAATCCCTGGCAAGCCGCAGAGTGTGATAATTCTAGTTTACATGACGGTGTAACATATGAAACAAGCATAAAGTATTCACGAACGAACGGTAATACAGCGAAGTGGCGCGGGTAGGTAGGAAGATCGGTGGTCGCATCGGTTAATTAATTGCCCATTTTAAATTCGAATTACCATGTCATAATAATGTGTCACGCGTCAGGATCGCCGGGGGCGAGAACGCGGCGAGCGTCGATGCCCAAGGAGACACCGGTAGTATACACGAGGAAACTGTGGCGTGAGACACAACGACATGCATCGACCATACATTGGCATACATCGGCATACATCGGCATGTCGATGTGTTCGCAGCCGTGGCCAATTAAATTCGAAATTACCGGGGAAAACGTGGAAATTGTTACGGTGGACCGTGTGGAGAACGCGCGTTCGCGTGTACCCGGCAAACAATTTAGCCTTTAACGTCATAATGACGTTTGCATTTTCGACTGCGCCGCTGTTTACTTTATTTCGAATTAAAGCGCGATTAGGCGTGACCCCATCTGCGCGGATATCCGTATAATGATCGTTTCGTTTCCTGATCGGTTTGAAAATAATCAATCGGGATAAATCGAACGGCAACTACCCTTTCAGAGGATGGATTCGTTCGACCGGAGCCGAGATTCTTTCAGTGGCGATATAAAATAAACTAGCGCTCGTTTTTTTTGTTGATATCTCGAACCTCGTATCGACATAATTTTGCGTATTGCCCACGTAAGGGTCCACCCTTTGCAGACTCGGATGTTTTGCTCAGATCATTTTCCTCTGAGAACTAGATTATGTGTTACAGTGTTAAATAATGGGTGAAATAAACAATGATCGTTTGCTGTGTACATCATTTTCGAATTTATCTTTCAATGAAGCTACTCCGAAACAAGATCGCGAAGGGTTGAATTGTATGTTCGCATCTTCAGGAATTAGATACTCCATCCAGACAGTCCTCGGAGGGTTAAAACAGAATAGTAGCATATCTTCGTGATAACTAGACTGCGGATTTTATACATTTATAACGAGAATGGGTGGATGTAATTTAAAACAGTAAACACAGGACAATTTAAGAACATCCATACGTTATTTCCAAATTATTAACGATGTTAAAGATAGAAAAAAATTTTTATATGGTTTTTATGTTTTGTAATTGACGAAGAAAATTTTGATTTTACATAAAGATCCGCAGTCTACTGATAACACACATTGTCGCTGGCATAAATAAGAACCGAGGGCAGCGTATTTCGTCAGTATCGTTTCCCGGTTGGGGGTTGATAATTCCGACTACGGGAAATTCGAGTACAGTGATGGGCATTCGGCAGCAACCTAATCATAACTATCGGGGATTCGGCGAGAGGAGGCTCTCGCGAGGTTCGATAAATATTTTTCCCGTCGGAGATACGCATAACGAGAGAGAAGGAGAGAGAGAGAGAGAGAGAGAGAGGGGAGAGAGATTCCAGGCGATGCTTGCGCGACTCGCTAAACCGCTTTTCGAGCGCTTTTGCAGGATGGCGGGCCGTGGCGTCGTTGGCGTCGGCGTCGCGTCGGCCAGGAGCTGTGCTCCACATCCAGCCGACTATCGATCTGTACCCGCGGATACTATTGGATGCCGGACCATCGTTCTACACCGAGCAGCGAGCCAATTTCCATTGGTCCATGCCCGTACCTCGCTCCTCTTTCTGTTTTCCTTTCTTCTTTTTATTTGCCGGCCGCGCCGCTTTCCTTCTGTCCCCCTCGCGCCCCTCCGCGCCCGCCCCCCTGTTTCACCGAGCGTCCATCTGAAAGGCGCGGAAGCGAAAAGAAAAACCGAGAACGCAGAGAGAAAGATAAAAATATTCGGAATATTGTAACTTCCGGCGACCGGTTTGGTAATTGCCAATTTTAATTGGCTCCCTTCGGATCCCGGACTCTCTTCCCTTTTTTCCAACCCCCCACGGGCTTTCCTTCTACCTACCTATACTGTTATCTGCGATTCTTTTGCCTACGGTTTCTCCCCGCTCGAAGAGCCCCCGACTCTCTCCTTCTCTCTCTCTCTCTCTTTCGATCTTTTTCTCTCCGTGTGTTGGATGTAAATTAAATTCTATTTATCCACCGGGCTGCGCACCTTCGTTTGTCCGTTTTTTTCACCGACGTTTTCACGTATTCTTTTCGACAGACTCCTACCCTTTCGTCGAGTGCGGTCCCATCCCGTTCGTTTCTGTTCGAGTTTGTTTTAGAAGAGCACTGTCCGCGGCTCGCTCCTCGCTGAATTATTTATTAACAGCGTCGTTATACTTGCTCGCTACCGTCATTCAGATGCCACGAGATACACGCCTTTTCTACGCATCTGATCAGTACGCTCCACGCGTAAAGAGAGCAACATATTCTTAGAATTTTCTGATCTTTCGCTGTTTTGTATTTCACCCCATTATTGATTTACTTTCTTAATAATTTGAATAATTCGCTAATGATATATATTACAAATCTCGAAATCTCTTCATACCGTCACTACTTCGTGTTTCGCATACTCAGTTTTGTCATAAATGCGCGAAAGTCCTCGTAGTCACGAAATCGGAGGGGCAGCCATGAAAATAACGACAGCCTAACATATTATCTATCGGCATTATACTCGGGATTATCGTGTAAAAGGAGATTTTTAAGCTTCCTCTTGGTACAGCACAATTTTTGAGAAGCCTATAAAGCGCTAACAGGACGGAAAAGGTTCGAGATTCGCGATTGGTCGACGACTGGTCGAGGAAAAACGAAGTGAGCGAATAGAGAGGTTCGGTGGGGGCGGTAGTTTCTCTATTAAATTTCGACGAACATTTCCAACGTGTAAAAATCGAAACCGGAGGAAGCAAGGCACGCTGGGGCGGCGAAGGAGGGTGAAAACAGAAGAACGAGCGTACCGTGAAGAGGGAACAGCGGGAGCGAAAGGGGGTGGTTCGCTATCGTCTGCTCGTCCAGGGGAAAGACGACAGGTGCGTGTTTCCCAGAGACCCGCGGCGAAACGCGAAACTGGAATCGCTGCCGGAGTGCCGTGACCTAACCTCGATACACGTAGCCGAGCTTCTATCATTGTTACTTGTCCCTCTATCCTTCCTCGGTCTCTCCTCTATCCTCGTTCCTCGCACCCATTTCGAGAATCTATTTTTCCCCGCAAAAAACGACGGAAACCCGTCGCGCTCGAAACGGGGATCTTAATTGCATATACATATTGGCTTGTTACTTCATTAAACGACGCACTCCACTCTACTATTTTATTACTTACAATTAGTTGATACACTTGTAACGATTGATGTAAAAAATGAAATATTATTTCGTACTAAAATCGGGCATGAACTGCATCGATGTAATGCATTATTACATACTCAAAACGTTTTTACTCTGAAAGAGGCAACCGGAAGCGGTTCTCTTCAGTCCACTATCACGTTAAGAAAGCATTTCTGAATAAGCGCGAAAACTCAACAGGCGAGCAGGCAAAATGGCGCGCCGGGGGGATGAAGAAAGGGGATGAAGAAGTAGAAAGTTTTCTGAAACTTCTTTCTTGCGCGATGATGAGCTCTGTTGGCAACTTTAAATTACTGTGATGCGAGTCTGTTTCTCGGATTCGACGTCTCCCCGAGATTCTTCGCGAGGGACGGGGGAATCAATAATGCTCTCTACAGGGCGGTTCATAGTTGATTATAATGATTAGCGGACCTTCAGAATTTTCAGGTAGAAATTTCTTTCCTTCTGTAGTCAGTTTAAACAGTGTGTAAATCCCTCAATTTTTCGAATCTTAACACATTATCTACAACGACAACGGAAAATTTACTATTCATGCTTATATGTATATCATTGATTTATTTCACGCTCTGTGATAATATAGAAACAACATGTAAAATCGTTTTGGAAAAATGAAGTATAAATAAGAGACTAAAAACTGAAACGAAAAATTTCCTTGTTCAACAACGTAGAATTTACTACACATGCTTATATATCATTGAATTTATTTCACGATCTGTGATAAGATACAAACAACATATAAAATCGTTTTGAAAAATTCGAACATTAGGAGATTCAAAACTGAAATGATTTCATGCATATTTCAATCAAGATTGTTGTCTACGTATGCGGTGCTATTTAGCAAAATTAGCGGCTGTACTCCGATCCACAATACGCCAAAGCCTGGATCGGAACAGCTATTAAACAGCTAAAAAAGAACGTCCGAGGACTCGCACGGTTTAAAATTAACCAACACACGGAGAGCAGCCACAAAAAGGAGAATAAAAAGGTGGCGTGTATTTGTATTTAAACATACAAGCCACAGCGCAGCTCTTTTCTTTCGCGATCGAGACAGGATTTTGTAAGCTTTCGGTGGCAAAAGTTTCAACATCGTGTCTCATTGCTTAGAAAAGAAAAAAAGAGAGAGAAAGAGAGACAGGGAGAGGCAGGGGATGGAGGTGTGTCTACGTAAGACGGAAACGAAAGAAGGTTTACGCGTTCGATTCTCCGTCGCTCTCCATCCATTTCGTGGAGCGGGATGTTTGTTTAAGTAAGCCGTCGGGCAAGATATTTTCCTCTTTTTTCGCCGGTTCGTTCTTCTGTTTGAAATTGATGATTGCGCGAACCGCTAATACGGCCGCAATGGCTGCGCGGGAAGAAACGAGAAAAGTGGAACGAGCTCCGCAGGGAATCAAGCTGCGCGGAACGTTAATGGAACTGAGCTAATTTTTCCTCGGAAGAAAATTTTTAAACAAATCAAAGCACGTGGGGTTGACATAACCATGTCACGAATTACGTGTTCCATCTGAATATTAACAATTTATTTGCTCCATTTTTCAAATTTACTACCAGCAATGTTCAGCGCTGCAACGTGCGACTGACGCGTCCTCTCGAAACGATCGTCGTTTGGACGTGGTTTTTCCGTCGACGATGTTTACGTCACACGTGGGAACTTCGCCGCGATGTCATCAAACTTTCCAACAGTTTTTTACCACGGAGAATCTTCTTTCGGAAGCAAGGTTCTTCAACCTTGCAGCCAGCTGTCTCTCTAACGCGACGAAACGACGCGAAAGCGTTCACAGTTTCGAGATCGGACTAAACTTGAAGAACAACCAACCCCAGAAAAAGCCGTATGAACGATTCAAAAATTACTATTATTAAACAGAACTTTCATAAAGCAATTTATTAAACACACGCGTCCTCCTCTAGCGATTTCATTCTCTTTCCCCGTTTTCCGATATAAGACTCCGCCGAGCTCAAGGCGCCGAAAGGTAGGGGAAGAGTAGGTACGGGTCGTGCAAACTTAGGTGTAACGGATTTAGCAAAATTCAAGCGAGCGCTATTGTATTATCCACAATGTTAATCTACGGGCCGTAGGTTTAGCCTGCTCCGCCAACACCTTGGTCGCTGTCATCGTCCCGGGGCCGGCCGGGGATGCCGTTTGGTAGTCCGTTCGGCGGTGAAAAGCGTCTTACATGAAAGACTGAGAGGGGATCGAGTTTCACGGGATGCGCGTATGGGTTTTCCCGGGCAGGTTCCGGGCTCACGACAAGGCTACGGTCACTTCTCGGTTCTAGAATGATGGGGGCACCGCATCCTGCATCGGCGTATTTGCACGCCGCAGGCCGGATAATTTTTAAGTGTTTGCCGTCGAGATAAAGGACAGGGGAGAGAGAGGATGACTTTTGCCACCCTCGCTCCGTCCTCGGTGCTCTAAAATTGCCGGCGCGGTGCCCGCGGAACAGCGTGTGTTTGCACGGTTTAGAGGCTAATGCCGAGCCGCCATCCCGGGAGTTTACATTCCGCGCAAATACCACTTCTGACGCCCGTCACTTTCGCTCGTCGATCGCTAATTTAATCCCGCTTTTGATAGAGTGGCTGCCACAACCAATTAATAAACTGCCCGCCTCCCTCCACCCGGGATTCGCCATCCACTAGGCCGGCTGTGCTTTTGTTCCTTATATTGTCGAGAATTTCAGTCTCCCACGATCATCGAGAACCATTTTATTAGCGAAACGTATTTTGCTGACGCAAAGGTATTCAGCTGCCGGAAGTCTAACAAAAATCAGACGATCAAATTCAATCCCATGCACCTCGATTTATTTTACAAAGGTTGCGAGTTTATTGCGATTCGTCGCTGATGTTCAATCATACTTCAAGTTTCCGCAGTTATTAATTACAGATTTTGCGTGATTCCAGTATTTATCACTCTGTGAACTTCCAATGAAACCTGGTAAAATCAGGATAATAATTAGTGTAAACATTGTTTAATCTCCGACCCTAGAAATAAGCATAGAGGTTTTTCCCTTTTTCTCCAACCCCTTGTAGTACGATTTATTTTACAGTTGCAGTGATTAGGACTGCTTTGTCGAAGAACAATAAAGTTGTATTAGATTTGTATTTTAACATTTTTGGGGAACAGAAATGTCTGATGGCCTTGCAACAGTTTTAATGCTGGAGGGAGCGTTGTAGTTCGTCGGGGGGATCGGAGTAATTGTTTAAAAAATAGCACCGGACCCGAGGTTCGGGAACGAACGAAGTTCCTGGCCGGGCCGTCGGTGGTTTTCGCTCGAGGCGGGATTTGCCTGCATCTGCCGAAACACGTGCTACGGATAAAGCCAAGCTTTGGAACCGTTCCGTGCCGCCAATCCGTTAGTTCGCCGAAAGATAGAGTATATACCTATCGACCAGTTAGCAGAATCCCTTCGAGCACGCGTCAGTCTATTCCGTTCCTCTCGCCTTAGGGTCTCCAGTTTATGGAAAACCCGGGGTCGAGGATCTCTGGAAGGTAAACGTGTGCCCTGTTCTAGAATACTTGATGCCCACTGCTTCTCTAATTTCTGCCCGTGTATTCCACACTCGTTCAATTGTTCTTCAATGTTTACTGACAGCCAAGAGCCTTCGACATTAATTAAAATATTGATCGACTGCGCAGACTGTATGTACGCAGAAATGTAAAATAGTAAAAATATAAAAAGAAACTGTAAAGATATTTTTATGTGTAGTGAGGATCAATCTTTGGAACTTGGTGGAAGGAATTTTCTCTTAAAAATTATTACTGTATATTGTTATCAATTTATTAAAATGAATTTTGCTACCCCACTGTTAGCAATTCATTGAATTCAGTTTCTGGAAGTTGGCGAAGGGAATTTCTTCTTGAAAATCATAACTGTATCGTTCTCAATTTATTAAAATTAATTTAGCTACCTCGCTATTAACAATCCTTCCATTTCTTTCGCCATCAGAGACAGTCCCATCGACAATATACAAGTCCTGTCGGTGTAATTTTTAGCCTCGTGGCGAAAATTCGGCGAATCCGCGCGCGTAAAGGTGCACGCACACCCGTACACCGTGAAAATCGACTTTGAATCGGCAGAGGCAACACGTTACCCACTAAATTCGGCAATCCGTGGTTGAAACACGAGGCGAGAAGCTATCCGACTGTTTAAAAACGCGAATTCTCTCGTCGTAACGTGGAACAGGAGGCGAAGTAATCTCGCCGAGTGTTCCGACGGCACCGGTAAATCTCGACGCTTTTATGTGTTTCGGAGATGACATTTACTGTGAATCAGTTTCCACAGGCGTTATTGTTATCATACGAGATTCCACCGGTGTTACGCACCGGTCCGGATGTCGTTCGATCGCGCAAACATCGCGCAATGAACGGGCCATCGAGCGGGCGTTCGCGAGATATTCTTACCTTTCCATTACCGCCCACGCGACCGCCGTCAATGTGGAATAATGTTTCGCAGATTGCGACTAGAAATAATCGGGATCGATCTGTTCGCGAGAAAGTGGCTGGATCGGAAACCCACGGATGGTTTCCGTAGCCGCGAAGAGTCTGTTTGAACGATTTGCGAACCGTTAAACACGTTCGGAACGGTGTGGGTGATTTTATAGGGTGTCCCGTGAGAATCGATATGTAACACCGAAGGATACATTGAAAATTAACCCCACCCTTTTCCGTTCCGTAGATACGTTCCTGGAATTCCTGAACTTTTCTAATTGCGCCCCTTTTAGACGATTTTTAAAAATATGTTGGTGTCTAATCAATTACTAAACATTTAAGTATTGTATGAGGTATTATATCAATTTTGTATTCATACAAAGAAAAAATTTAATATAAAATGGAATTATTCTAGGTCGGAAGAAATATTTAATTTTCGAGTTAAAATAGCTCCGAGTACATATAAAGGGTTAAGCTACGAACTTACTGTATAGAGCATCATTTGTTAATGCAAATGTAGGTAGAAAATTGGCAGAAAATATTTTATATGTAGACGACGCAGCCTCCCAGAAGTGAATTACAAAAATCTTATAAGTTTTCAGACTGTGTATTCAATCTTTTATCATGCACAAAACCTTCGTTCGTTTGATAAATGAATTGCAATAATGTGGACAGAATTGTTAGCAAATGTGAGTCCACCGTAAAAATTCTGGCCGAATATAGGCACGAATCTTGCATGGAAATTCGGTCATCAGTTGTTTAAAAATTAAAATTTATTTTTATGCGAATGACTATATTTTTATACGGAATATGTGCCATAAAAATGTTTCGCGAAACCGGGATTTTCAACGATTTCGTTAAAATCAGCTTGTGATTTTTACGAAAAACTGCAGACTTTCGTAAAAAAATGGTGTATTTCTTGTCGGCCGAACAGTTATTCCGCCATCCAGTAATTAAATATCGCGAAATCGGGTTTACGATCGGCTTTTTAAAGCGCCACCGGAAACATAAAATTTCCGCATCCTCTTCCCGTATTATTGTTATCGCGATTTCGAGTCGGTCCACGGTTTTTCGTGTCCCACGGCCCGGTGAAATTTTTCATCGGGAAATTTCGTTCGGTTTATTAAGCCGATCCCCGTATGCGTCGCCCATCCCACCGGAACGAGTGCAATTTTTCGACGGCGCGATCGATTTGGCCGCGGCTAATTAAAAAGTCGCATCGGGTCCGTTTCTGTCGCGCTCCTGCCTGCTGCCTGCGCCAATATATTTTTGTAAGTAGCCGCGCGCGTCGCTGAAACCGGGAAAACCGGGAGTGAGAGAGAGAAAAATCGAACGAAATATTTTTTTTCCAAGCACTCCTCTACGCAAGACCAATAAACACGCTGGAACCGTTTACGCCGGATAATAGTTTTACAAGTGTAACGATGAAACGTTCGAAAGCCGCGAAAAGGTTGCGGGCTTGTTGCGATTCGGCCATTCGGATCTGTCGTCGCTGCTTTTCAATCGTACTTCCAGTTTTCGCAGTTATTAATGCTTGTGGAAAACATTCACGAGCAAATTTTAATTTTATTTCAACGCCCTCCAAATTTCTATATGAAAATTATACTTCTGTTTATATTTGTTTAACACTAAATCTACCACTACCGGTCAAATGACCGATTTTATATTTTTCATCTTACAATCACTGAAATTATAAAATTGCTTACATGGGTATTGATTCGATAAATTTCTTTATCCAAGCACATACTGTAATAAAAATTGCACGAAATCTAAATAAATAGAGCCTTGTCATTTTTGTAAGCTAAAACATTTTAATCGCGCTTACCGGTCAGTAGGTTTAGTGTTAAAAAAGGTTTTTGAGCATCCCCTCAGTTGATTTGCCAAAAATATTCCGCACGCAATGCGCTAAGAATGATTTAATCACAGATTTTCTGCAATTCCAGTATTTACCACTGCGCGAGCTTCCAATTTCGGTGTCGCGCAGGATAATAATTACCGTAAAGATTGTTTAATCTCCGACCCTATAAAAAAAAGAGTGTGATTAAGTTTTGGGGCTAGAAATGAGAAAAGAGGTTTCGTCTGGTTCATTACGTTTATTCCGTAAGTTATCGCCTTCGCACGACTCATCCTACGATAATAAGTAATATCATTAATTAATCGGTAATATCAATACGTTTCTTGTATACATATATATATCTGTCTATTTATACATATATACCTTCATCTATACAATATCTATAGCTATTTATGTATATATTTATATATATATATATATATATTTATACTCTTCTTTTATAATATACACGCAGAGATCTATCTACGATACGACTTCGTTTCGATCGTTCCTATTATTCACATGATCCGTATATCAAATAAATAATATATTATCGCAGCTCTCGTCGAACGTCGCGAGGAATGACGCCACGAATAAATGCACAAGGACGAGACTCGCGATCCTCGGGAACGTGATCACTATATCTTTTTACACCGAACGCTTCGCCACATCCTCATTCCTCCCCGTGAAACTGTCCACGAAGAAACTTTCATGGTTCCGAACCGTGTTGTTCCTGTCGCGGAATCGTGTTACCATTTTTACCACGTTTTTCTCTCTGATGAACTTTCCGAATGTTTAATCACAACATTTTCGATCGTTAATCTGTGAATCTGAAACGTTTACGAGTTCGTTCTTCGCTCCACACTTTGCACAATTCTTCTAGTCATTTATTTAACTAAATATTGCATTGTGTTCTATTATAGTAATTGTGTCATTACAGCACTCGTGTTCACGGAGGGAACGTTAATCCTCTTTACACATATTCCGGTTGAAATGGTTCATCGAACATAATTCAGTCAACAAATTGAAACGTCGCGGACGTTCAATATCGTTCGACGCACCGCTGGAAATTATTATTAAAAAATCGAGGAGGCGAGAATTTCGATCGCGTAAAAAATGAAACAAAAATAAAGGCGTTGATTGCCCACGATTGTAAAGGCTGTTTTCATGGAAACATTCAATTCAACGATATGCAACAGCGAAAATAGATGGAGGATGGTGATAAGAGGATTTTACAAGGTTACTTTCCTATTCGATGAGTAATTCGCGATACAGTTTACGCGACGAGCTGTCGATCGCCGCGAGAACGTCATCTACAGAAAAATGAATTCCGAATGATGATAGGTCAGGGAAGAGCTGCCACTGTTTGCTCAGGTGACGAACATAGTCATCGATATTCACAGCTCTTTTCCTGCTTCTCATCTGGCTCCGATTCATTAACGAACAACCGTCGCCGAGGTCACAGCGATTACACTCCGTCGGGGAGTTTGCAACTATCAATTTCCCGTATAAAATTCGGTGGGAAATCACTGAACCCCTTGCCTCGACAAGCCAACCCTTCACGAAGGCTACTCCAATTTTTACTATTATAATTTGCTGCAAGGAAAACTGATTGTGCTGCGTTAGACCTTTTTGGGCACAATCATCCTTTCTTAAATATCATCTCGATCGTGCAAGATTTTTATAAAATGTTCAATTGTACGAGGTATTGTATCAATTTTATATTCACACAAAGAAAAGAATTAACATAGAATGGAATTATTCTAGTTCGGAAGAAATGTTTAATTTTCGAGTTAAAGTAGCTCCGAGCGAAAAGGGTTAAAATAAGTTTCATGACATTTTGTTTCATAATCTTTCGGAGAGTATTAAATAAAATTGGAAATCAGCTCTCACAAAAATAGTCTGAAATTAGTAGGAACACATACGTGGTTCTTCTTTTCAAACAGTATTTCAATAAAAATGTATATTTGAAGAGTCGTATCTAAGAAATTCGGAGTTGCATCTCAAATGTCACTAACAGAGGCAAGGGGTAGAAACTGTCGTCGAATAAAAAGAGAAGCATCATCGCGCAAAGAAACGTTAATAAGCAACTTTCGGCAAGTTTTCGTGTTCGCTTATGCTCTTGCCCCGTGATTCGAAACCGGAGGAAGATTTGTTGTTCCGTGCGGGCTACCACCGATTCGGGGTTATTTGTCAATCCACGGATCCCTCGGCCGTGCACAAATACACGTGTACCCGGTTCTTTTTTTTTCGTAGCCGAACTGGGAACACGTGTTTCGCTGGCCGCGATAACGATTTTCAAAGCACCAGCAGCTTTCGACGGGCTCGTGCCAGGGACCGAGGGGATTTATTTCTTTTCCGAGGCCCCTATTCGCAATCGTCGGGCCCGTTCGTTCGAGCCACCGGTAATCAAAGTAGAAATCAGCTAGTATAGTTACGTTGAGTTACTTGAATACTTTACGGTAAACATTTCCCTCGACGGAGCAGCCCTGGGCATTGTTCCGACGCTAAAACATCCCTTCGTTTCGTTGAAATTAACCCTTATGTAGTTATTTAAAACCTTCCTGTATATTTAACATCTTTGCACAAATTCTCATTGTAAGACTATAAATTAATATAAAAGAATGGATATTCAGAGAAATTTTGTAAGAATTTTAAAAGAACATTAACAAATTGTTGGGTTAAAAACTACACCGATACTGACCACCCCTTTCGATTATCCTTCCCGAAAAATAATTTTTAAATAGACCTTTTTGGTTGCCGTGTGCGACGTGATTTTTCAAAAACTATTCGCGCCCAGGTCTGCTTCCGAGTCGCTATTAAATTTTTCCTATCTTTTAACATCCACTGCTGCGCCTACAACTGTTTTAAATACACATTCACGACTCTCGTTACGTGAACAAACTATCTACAGTTACGTATCGCGTAGCTCGAACTGTTTCTCGCATCTCGTTCGATCGACCACCGACTACTTTCGCGATTCTAGGACTTATCTATTAGTTCCACTCTTTGGCGAGCTCGTCCGTGGAAGGTATCCACTCCTGCTTCACGTAGACCAGGCTCGGGTCGTAGTGTTCGCCGTGGTGTTCTTCAAGGCTCCGATGGTGGGGCCTTGAATTCCGGTATTCTCAGTATTTGTGCAACGTGATCGGTAAATTGCCACTGGTGTTGACGGTGTTGCAGTCTTGGTAGTATCTGTGGTACAGGGGCGGCGACGGGGCTGCGCTCGACGAAAGCGGAGTGGGCGGGCTGGATCTGGAAATCATAGTAATCGCACCGTTAATTACCCTGAATACACAAATTCACTAATTCAAGCCACCAATTTCAAAGTACGGTTCGAGCGATTTTTACTAGACACCGAAAATTAACAAACTTCACTGGTGCTTTCACACTGTGTGTGAGTGAAATAAAAATGTATGTTCTTCCTCAATATATTTGAAAATCTTCTAATGTTTCAACTGTTTTAAATTGAACCTACCCAGGTTCGTGATAAATGCATAAAATCCACCGTCCAGTAATAAACTACCCTGGGCGAAAAGTGGCCCACAACGGTCCCTTCATTCCAGCCTCGAACGTTAAACATTTCAATAACAAAGTCAGAATTTCATGACCCACGGCTTTCCATAAAGCACTTTACAAAGGTGACTACACAATCAAATCAAATCGGAGTACAAAATCAACCAGCCGGCGTGTACGTTCAGGGGTGAAGCATGACGAGGAATTTAAAGATCTGCAGAGACTTTGATGACGTGCGAAACAATCTCGCCGGGTGACGCAAGAGAGAAGGTACCGCGATCGAAGCGGACCAATGTGGCTAAAGAATTTTTCTGCTAACCTATAAAGCTGACAGCTCGGCGATTGGGTGTCCTGATAAATGGCGGCGGTGTCGGGGCTGGCCGCCTCCTGGTACCACTGTGAGTGAGCGGCGGTGTTGTTGTGATTTCTCGAGTTGTATTCCGCGTGATCCATTATGTAACCGGCCGTGGGCGTGCAGTAAGGCGAGTACATGGTTCCGGGTGGTGATCCGTTGCTCCTGGACACGGTGCTGCCGTGTCCGTAGCCGGTGGTGGCCATCATCGCAGCGACGGCGGCGGTGGGAGAGGTCGTGGTGGTGCAAACAGCGGCTAAATGGTCCCTGGAGACGACCCCGGTACCCATCGATTCTCTGCTCGTCATGATCGAGTGTGAGTGAGGGTGCGGGTGTTGGAGGCCGTGAGGATGGTGCGTGTGGTGCTGGTTGTCCCTGGTCATCAGGCCGGCGTTGTTCTCCCGCGTGGTTATCAGAGCGTCGACGCTGAAGCTGGTGGGATCCAGGCCCATGGCGACGTCCTGGATGGCGTCCTGGTGGGTCTGATGAACCTGATGCACCTGATGACCGAGAGCACTCTGTATCACGCTCTGGCCCGGTATCGCGACGCCCGGTGTCGTCGTAGCCGCGGTGGTTTTCGCATCTTGTATCGGACTGTGAAGGCCGTATTTCGCTTGTACAGCCATGCAGTGACTTCCGGTGTCGTTCACCGGCTCCCTCTTCGGCTTGCACAGCGTCGTCTCCAGGGCTCCGAGTTTCTTAGCAGCGGAGTCCGACGGCGGCGGGATCACTATACCGTTAGTCTTGGCCTCCTCCTGGCTCCGTTTCTCCGGCACCAATCCCTGCCTCTTCAGAGCCTCCTCTTTCTCCTTCAAGGCGTCCTTCTTCTTGAAACGTCTACGGCGCCGCAGATAAGAACCGTTATCGAACATGTTGTAGCTGTCCGGGTCCAGCGACCAGTAGCTTCCTTTTCCTGGCTTCTTGTCGTCCCGGGGTACCTTCACGAAACACTCGTTCAAGCTGAGATTGTGCCTGATGGAATTCTGCCAGCCCTGTTTGTTCTCGCGATAATACGGGAACCGCTCCATGATGAACTGGTAGATACCGTTCAGCGTGATCTTCTTGTCGGGAGCGTTCTGTATCGCCATCGCGATCAAAGCTATGTAAGAATACGGCGGCTTCACCATGTCCTTGCCCGGGTGGTGGATGTGCTGCTGGGTGATACCAGACACAGGGTAACCAGCCGCTGTCGCGTACCCGCCGTATCGGTACTGCTCGTAGTAGCCGGGGGTGGCACCGACCCCCGGGTACGACGGGGTACCCATTCCAACGGGAACGGCCGTCGCGTGACGATAATACGCATTCTGCTCGCCGAACAGCGTGTGCATCTTCGCTGACACTTGGACACCGAATGGAACGAACTTTGGAGGATCTCTTTCCCGAGGAAGATCTCCGAGACACAACTATGGAACTTCAATACCCCGCGATCGCGACAACTGACATATCGTCGAGCGCCTCGAATTGAAGTTTCCCGCTCTACGAGACGATCACTCCACTGTACCGGGTCCGATCGCACTTTTCACTGTTGAACGGGGACTTTTGACAGGGAGCTAGGAACTTTCACCGTTCGGAGCCCGTCGGTCACTCACTGGCAAGGTATATCCTGTCGGTCGATCGATCGACGATCGGCGATAGGATCGATCCCGTCGCGGGTCGGCAAGACGGCTGCCGGCGTCGTTCGTTTGCTCGATCAGTGTTTTGTTGACGCTCGTTGATGACTCTCTGTGTCTAGCCGTTGGAAGTTAGTCCCGGCGGAGAAGGCGGCGTGGCGCGACTCGAGGCTGCGATCCGGTGGTCGATGCCAGGCTAACCCGTAAACCCGCGTGCACGCGTATTATGATACACAACAGGCCGGAGTTTACTCAACCCCGAGTAAAAACACACTGGGGCCTCGGCCTCGCGAGCGACCGAAGTGTCCCGAGTCGACCGAGCACGGCTGCGCGGCTCCTGGCGTGGCGCCTGTCGTCGAAAAATCACGAGTGCAACTCGGGACCTGCCGACCGCCGCCGCTCCAACCAATCCCAGCACAGCTACGGGGATCATGTGACTCCACCTACGGCCCCCAACCAATCGGAAGACCCGACGAGGCCTAACGAGCGTGGACGCCTCTGCGGCCCGCGTTGCCAACGACCGTGCGACGACCCTAACCTAGTCACGCCCTCGGCAGCCACCACAGGGCCGACGCAACAAAAGCGAGACAACGAGCGTCGCCCCGCGTGGTGTGAGAGCTCGCGAAATTTTTACAACCGCGTGTCGACGCCGACGCTACCGTCGGACACTTTTCTACCGAACATATTTTCGACACCGAGGATTTTTCCCCGGCCAGACCCGGAAAAAACTCGGACCACCAGCCACTGGATCTTCAGGATCGAGCACCCGCAATCTCGGAAGTGACTTGACCACGTGGTGCTCCGTTACACCGAATCGATCCGCGTTTCCGCCGGTTCTCACCGTCGTCCAGTGCTCGCTTTCCGGGGTCGAGTGACGGGTCTCGTTCTCACGGTGTGCTCTCGGACTGTTGCGAAGGGCCCAGCTTGTGGTAAATTATTGTTTCATGCACGCTTTATCGCCGCCTATGGCCCCACACTTGTTCTCAATCGCGGCTGCAACGGGGGACAGTTTCGGTGCAGTTCTCCCCACCCTCGATCATTTTTTCAAGTTTGCTATAGCGTTTCGTTTCAAATTGCGATCTCTTAATGGTGGTGGAAAATGAGATATATAGAACACAATTTAATTGTATTTCGGAGATTTTTCAGATTTAGATAGTGTGTTTAGATGATCAACCTTCGCGTCACATCAATTCCTCCGTTCAAGAATGGTAGTTGAAGTTGTGGTACATAGAATGTATATTCAGCGACTCCAGAGGTTTTCCCTGCTAAATGGTTTGAACGTGTTAATGAATTGTATTTGGATTTTCATTCATGCCATTCGCGAATTCGTAAAACTTAAGAAAACGCATAAACAATTAACAGTATTTTCGCATCATTCTTCCAGCAAGAAAGTTTCCGAAGAAACTTTCGATTCCCTCCGATTCTTATAAAACGATTTATGGAAATTCTGACTTGCATAAAGACCGCAATGTAATTATCAATTCTCCGGCCACGAATATACTGAAATTCGCATTCGGTAAATACAATTTACCGGTCATAGTCGAGATCGGTCGTTCCGGAACAGTAATGGTCCCAACAAATGGCGCACGCAATTAAGGGGCAGAAATTATTCGCTGGGAGGAGGCTGAGAAAACGCCGGCAATACTTTTCGCCGGAGGAGTACGGATAGGTGTGTAATCCGTGGACGAAGAAACTCGAGAAACCCCGACGGAAAAGGCTCGAGTGGTAGAGTTATATAGATAAGGGGGAGACATCACGTTCTTATAGACGAGGGATTCAATTTGGCGTCTGTTTTTCCAAGGGTTCGACTCCAGCCTTGCGAAAACACTCGAGAGGACACCTCGGCTCCCATCTTGCCGTTTCTCGGCACCTCGCGAATCATCCGAACCTCTATCCAGGTTCTCAAAATATCTTCGATCGACGGCATGTTCCACTTTTTTCCGTTTCCAATTCCGCGACGCCTCCGTCACGCTGCGCTGCTCGCGAAAAGTTTCACCATTAGCCATTAGATAGTCTTCGTCGAAACTCGAAACTGAATCAGATCAAAGTTGATTTTCCGAGCATCTTTTCGGATCTTCTGATATTTGTCTTCTTTGCAAATTCATATTATTTGCTGCGTTCGTGGAATTTGCGCTAATTAAGTGTTCTTCGAGTTATCAAAGCGGTAATTCTATCTACATTCATATTCTTAAATTTTCAATCTGTTCCTTCGGAGACTAGAATAATCATTCACCCATTTTTGTTCTACACGATAAATCAACAATTGCGTTTCGTTAATAACGTCACATTTTAAAGAAAAAGATCTCACACCGTAGACATACAAGGATCGATAATGTTACAGTAATGGAAATAGCAAAGGGGTGAATTTTCACCCTGAGGGACGCATGAGGGTTAATGGATGTCGCCATATTTCAAAGGAAGGCTCTAGAATGTTCAGTTAACGAGGGATTTATTCCTCATCCACTTTTGTCAGCCTAAATAGTACACATTTTGCCATTCTTCAATAGAAATTGCATTTTATTCTTAATAATCTTGTTCCTACAATTGTAAAAAATTGATAGTATTCATATTCCTGACGCTGATAAATACTTGGAGCTATTTTAACTCGAAAATTAAACGTTTCTTCCAACTTAAAATACAAATTCCATTTTATATAATTTTCTTTTTAATTGCTATAAAACCCCATTCAATACTTAAATGTTTAGTAATTGATTAGATACCGACATATTGAATCATGTAAACAGTATTTTGAACAATGGTACAGCAATTTTTAGTGGCGACACTGAGTCACCACTCAAATGCTAGGCCAAAGCCAATTCTATGAATATTTTGCGGAAGCAGACCCGAGGAGCTTCCAATACCTTACATAAGCCGGTAAAAGTTTCAATTTACCGATGCCTGACGAAGTTAATGGCCGCGATCGTCGCTCATTTTCCGGTTGGCGGGAGGGACAGGAAGACCCGATGACGCGACTACGCGGCGTCTAATTTTCATTTAAATGAAACGACGTCGCTGTAGATGTTTCTCTATTCCGGTCCCTTCGTACCTGTCGCCGCGGGCTACGCGAAACGCTCTCGAACTTCCGGCCAAAGTTTAATTGTCTTCGCTCGCGTTCTATCCAAATTCGTCGTTGGGTGGAACCGGCGCGGCGTTTCTCTAGCGGCTAATCCATTTGATAAGACCGTCTCGTGTTCGCGATTTTTTCCACGATCCTCCGGCGTCCCGTGTTTCGCGATTCACTTTGCATAGATTCCTCCATTTTGTACCACCTCTCTCTCTCTCTCTATTCAATTTCATATAACATTAACACAAAGTTTGTGGAATATTCATTAATTCAGTGGAATAGTCTCGACAGATTTGCTTGCTGAAATGAATTAATAAATTCATGCAGAATATTTTTTTCCTCGAACGAGTTTTCGAGACAAAATGGGAGCCACTCGCGAAGTGACTCATCACCGCGAGCTCATTGTTTAATAAAATCTGATAAGTCGCTTGTTCCTGCGACACTTACACAGACCGGATGCACGAAGGCCGTGTTCGATTTAATAAGATCGAGTGGCAAGGCGAAGTTCGCTCTTAATCGGGATTAGGGTCGATTCGGGAGCGCGTGTTAATATTATATGCGTACAGGCGATTTGCATATTTATTGAACAGACCGACGACAATCTATAGGGACAGCCTCGCAATCGAAGCAGTCGAAAACAGTAGCGAAAGCAACGAATACTAATCAGACTGCAGATCTTTGTGCAAAATCAAAGTTTTGTACATCAATTGCAAGACACGGGGGCACAGGGCGTTCTTAAATTCTTATAATCTTCTAATCTTTGTCTTCTTCTCTTCTAATCTTTGTAATGTAGACACGAATTTCACAGTGAAAAACTTAAACACAATAATACTTCATAGAATTTTAGCTTCGATGGAATTGTTACAATTGAGGTGCAAGATTTTAATTGTTGTTCGGATCGCTGACAAGCTTCCCTCGCGGCTCGCTCAAGAAATTTTGAAGCCGTTTCCAAATAAACGGCTGCCTTGACCTATCCCATGGGACGCGGTCCGCTCTTTTATGCCGGACAGAAACAATAAACGCGGAATTTCGAGGCCTCGGCGGGGTACGCGTTGCGTCAATCGACCCACAGAAGAAAGTCGATTTTCTTTCTGACGCATGCTGTCCGCGAATCGCAAGAAAAAGCGAGCGTTACGTGGTGCTTGGCTTCTGCAAACAATCGTTGCGTTAAGTGCCGTTCAAAGGCTACTGCGCCAAGGCCGGGAATTGAAATCTCCCGCTCGAACGAGTGCGCTCGCATACGTCGGCGAAGACCAATGCAATTGTCTGCACTTTATCTCCGCAGTTATCGCCATTATCTCGAGTTGCCGAACAAAATTCCACGCCTCTTATGAACGCACTAGATGAACACTCGCAGTATGATTGTATCTCGCAACACATAATTCTATCTCTCCTTTGAATCATTTTAATGAGAAGAAACCGGTTCCCGTGAAAGAGGAATATTTTGTAGACTTTTTAAAGTTCATCAAAGCATTGTAGTGCTTTCAAAATCGAAGTATACAGCTCCATCACCTTTAGCTTTTTCATTATCGCAAGGGTAAAAATTCAGTGCACGTAAGAAAAAATTCTATTTAAGAAGAGTACCATCGAATTACCATTTTTTCAACATTTTTTATGCGGTGCAAATTTAATTTCAAATAAAGTCATAAAAAGTCGTATAAACTCCATTTTTTGCCAATAGAAAACAGAAATTCGACGAGCATGGGATCTTTAAGTTGCCCGAAAAATCGCAATAGATTATAGAACGAAATGTCCTAAAACTTATTCTAAATGGTAGAAAATTGGCGTTCGTTTCCCTAAACTTTGTGGAAGTTTCGTCAAATCGAAGTGCACAATTAAGAGGAAGCTTAGCCGCGAACGTTCGCCGTTCTCCGAGAATGAAAATGGCGGTCGAGTTCCGCAGAAATCGCGAACCGATTGAGCAGGACCATAGCAGGGGATCGACGAGGACGCGGGGATATTTTTACCGTGCGAAGAAGCTCGGCGTGAAAGAAACGGGACCACGTCGAGCACCCGTATCACCCGATTGGATTAACCCGTGGAAGTCTCTTCGGATTCCGTATGCTTCTCGTCTGCCCGCCGGCCCGGTGTTTACACAACGATGAAATTTAATTCTCGGGACCACCGAACTGAGGAACTCGTGTAAACCAATACGCTGGCCGGCGAGTAGCTCGCCAGTCGGAATGACGGTTCCGCCGCAAAAACTCGGGGAGAAAAACCGAGTGAAAATCATTCGACGGTTCCATCGTGTTAGATCCGAATCCTCGCGAGACGCGTGTCCGATTCGCCTGACAGCTTGACTGACGGAACGGAAAGGCGACTAATCGAACCTTAATTAACCTAATGAGAGCCCCGACTGATGGCTTCCCTTTACGCTAACCCCTTGCTTCGCAACGTGGGTCTTCGAGCTTGTACGGTTTAATTAACTGTTCCTTCTCGGAATTGAAAGTGGATTGTCGTGAGGATTAAATTGAATTTGATAAACGTAATTCTTCTCCAGTGTAGAAAAGTCATAGTTTCATGCCTCAAGTCCTCGTATCTCTTAAAAACAATGTGTATGTATCTACAGGCTCTTCTTGGTCACCAAAATGGCGGAAGTGAGTCCGGTTCCTCCTCATTCGAGCAAGTTGCGACTAGGGTTTATCGTTCTTCAATCTAATATACGTATATTTAATAATTGAAGTCAGAAAAATGTTGGAATTATGAAACAAAATTTTAATTTGTAGAACTGTTAAATTGTTGTCTCTTTTACGTTGCTCCTCGAGTCAGTCCAAAGATATTCTGCAGCGGAAAAAGCTCGTTCAGCCTCTACGTACATTTGTAGGTCGAATAGTATGCATGCAACTCGCACAATTTTGATTACTGTTTAAGAAATGCGGTACTAAAAAATGATCCTGAAACAATCCCTAGTTGCGACTCTAAACTTCCGGACTGATTACATCAGAAAACTGAAAGTTCGATTCTCGAAAACATTTATCTACACCCCCAACCAAAATGGCGGTGTATCCGTGTTCGCCGGGCCGGTATAAAAAAGATGACTAACCGTCCGACTTTGCACGAGGGCCGGGAACCGAGTCAATCGAAGGTGATCTCGATTACGGGCACTGTAACAAAGTTTATTTTCAGTTCCCGGTGGTTTTCGGTGCTTGCCGAATTGTTGACGCGTCCGCGTCACTCGGGCCCGGTGCAAAAAAGTCCGGCCCCCGCGGGAAAGTGGTAATGCTAACCAGATTAGCTTTTTCTCTTAGCGGATTTGAGAAACAGCAGACGGGGCTGCATCGGCGTGTTTGTTATCTTTATGCGGGATCGCATCGGCCGCGGCGAGCGCGTCATAGTCTTGCATGAAAACGCGTGGAAACGGCGCTATACGTAAACGCGAACGAATTACAGGCTCGCGGGAGATACGATGCAGAATTGCCCGGTTGCTGTGAAGACAAACAGCGAGGGAACTTTTGGCAGAACACCCGTCGCAGAACGCCGACTCGCGCGGAAACCGCGGGAACCTTCCGCTAGGCTCCTAGCGGTCACCAAAATGGCCGACGGGAACCTAACTCGCCGCATTCGCCGAGTATTCCCTACGCAAAGCTCGACACTTTTGTTTCTTTTTAATTCTCTGTTTACGTAAACCAAGTTTTGTTAGAGCTTGCAGGATCCAAGAGGATTAGAAGTCACTGCGGACGTTTCTTCAATTTTGTGGGATTGTTGAAAAATGAGTAGATGCAATTTAACCTATTAAACACGTTAGGAAAGAAAATTCATTTCTACTGCGCTCCAGTTTGTTGCAGTTCAGGTAGAAAATATTTATTGCGATAAAGATCCGCTGTCTATTTATCAGGGTGTTAACCTAGGTACGTCTCCTTACGTCTTTTAATTAATTCATGCCTTCTCCCATGGAAAGATACATCTTCTCTTTCGTTCAAAAGCGATCCCTGACCGCAGATCTTAATTGTCTTAATTAAGGAAACATCTGTAAAAGAAAAATACCGGATAGGATCTAGCCATGGCCGCCACGAAATCAATTATCGCCATACAGGACGCTGTCATTTCGCTTGTGCTCACTCCACCGCATTAACGTTTTAGCTAATTGAACTACTTCAGCCGCTCTCCTTCCCACTATTTGTTTTCCCGCATTGTAAGAATAGACTGGTTTACGCAACGCTCGGGAATCCTTCCATATCTCTTACTTTACACAAGCGATTACGTTCGGTTAAACACAGTCCGTCCTTCGGTCCCATTTGATAAATATCAGTAAATTATTTACACAGAATTCCTGTCCAAATGTAGAAAGATAGAGGCTCGTCGTCGGTGGCGGCTGACAGGAGCAAAGAGGAAACGACCTGGTCCCGGGACAGTCTGGCAGTAGATTTATTTCCTTAAGGCAGACAATGAGGAAGGAAATGCGGCTGATACGTTTTCAAGAAAAATAAACGTCTCGCGGTCGTCTCTGCCCGAGGGGAAGGGGACGGAGTTGGACTTCGCGTTTGTTTTCGTCCCGGGCTTATTGGTCGCGTTATAGTGTTGCTAAACTTTAATCGAAATCCGAGTCCTTCCCATCGAACTCATTTCTCGAACTCGAATCTACTATCTTCGCTATTTTACTGTCTTCGTTATCTCAACAAGCTTCGAAGATAAATAGATTGTCTTAGACGTTATTTATTGTTAAGTCATTATTTTTTATTCGAATACAGTTTGGTTCAGACAATGAAGATTCTACTGCGATATAATTATTATAGAAACCATTGATATTTATCAGTAGACTGCGGATCTTTATGCAAAATAAAAATGTTCTGCATCGATTCTGTGCAGCAGGAGTAAAATAGAAATTAATTTCATCCCTTAATGACTTCATTGCGTTAAAAACAACATTGCAATATTCTTAAATTTTTCTAATCTTCCACTGTTTTATATTTCACCCAGCCAATTGTTTCATAAATGCATAAAAGTCCGCAGTCTATTTATCATATACAAGCATTACCAGTCGCATATTAACCAAATTCTGTAAAACATGTTTTCAGTTGATACTGTTTTATATCTCATTCTAAAATTGTATTAATAATTACAAAGACATAGAAAGAAAATGCCCGCTTGCAAGAAGGCTAATCGAAATTGTCGGAATAAGGACACTCGAATGAAGGGCCAAAATTTCTCGAAGAAGCTCATCCGTATAAAATTGGCAATGATCGCCGTCGCGGCGCGAAGACACCGTGCGCGCCGGTTAAACGAGGAAATAATGAACCGGAGTCCTCCTCGTCCCGCATAAATGGTCGCATAATGCGCGGGGCTAAATCCTGGACGCAATACGCGGAGAACCGTGCCGGTATAGCAATACATAACATACATACACACGGCGAAGAGGATGTACTCTGTGTGTACGAGCAGGCGAAACTGCGCAACCCTATCTGCCGGAGCCAACCGCAGAATATCACTGCACATCCAGATAATCCCGGTGGCCTATTGATATGCTGATGGTGAGACGTGTCGCGTGAAATTGCCACCCGGTACGCATTGTTCGGCTGAATTCCGGCTGGGCCCTTTTCAACTTCTCACCCTCGTCCCGGACAGATTCAATCCTATCGGCGCCAGACAGGTTTCTCGTTTTAGCGAGGAAAACCGTCGATTCCGCGGCCCGCGATTCGTTCGAATTGCGGTTATTGATCAGATGCTTCGATGGAGCTGATGGGGGTGAGTCCACGAAATCCTGCCATTCGATGTGCCGCAATTTTCTTGGTGTTAGTTGATTTCCATTTGGCAATCTTCAACCCTTCCGGGATCGTAGACGCATGAGGTAGTTTGAGGGATGATGCTTTCTTCGATTTATTTAATCACACCCTGCTTTGTCACTTGTACACACAGTCGGTCACGAAAATATTGGGACATAATGTAATTTTGGATTCTAAGCTGTTGAATTATCTTAAAATACGGCTTGTTTCTTATTAATAATTGCGTTAGTATAAAAGAAGAATCGAAAAGTGCAAAATTTCATGTCACAAAAATATTGGGACACTATCGGTTCAAGTTATAAAATAAAATTGTATTGTTTTGGGTATCTTTCATTTTTTGTAACATACTTATTATTTCTTGCAAATAGTCCTTGCTCATTTTACGCCATTCTTCTTCTATCCTGTTTTTCACTTCATCCCACAAATTCTCAACGGGATTGAAGTCGGGGGATTTGGGAGGGAGCTGCAATACTTTTGCACAATTGTACAAGTAGAAATTCCCGCATAATTCGGACCTTGTGCTTTGGGTCACTGTCTTGATAAAATTTAATCCCCGTTCAATCCGCATATTCGTAACATTGTTATTTTAAATCGTGTTTTAGAATATTTAAATATTTATATCTGTCTAAAATATCCTCGATGAACGCAATTTCACCTACACCGTTGCTAGATATGCACCCCTACACAATTACTGATCCACCGCCGTGCTTATATAGGGTTGGCAAGAAAGTAATTTCGGTATTTTAAGGTGAAATGAAACCGAATTTCTTTATTCAAGCGATGATTATTTATTCTCATTGGCAGAAGATCATCGAACAAAAGGGAGAGTATCTTAGTCATTAAAATTCATTGCTTGGATAAAAAAGTTGGGCTCTATTTCACTTTAAAACGCCGAAATTACTTTCTTGCCAGCCCAATATTAATGATATAATGATCCACCGTCAAAAAATTATATTGTATCCCAATTCTACTCCATCTATTGCCTACTTCAATCCGTTGCACTTCTGTTTCCTCCCTTCTCTTCTTCTTATCTATTTGGTTGCCGCATATGAAATGTCCGATTTTTGACATTCGACTTTCTTCTAAATGTATTTCGGCTAAGCTTACTCACCCCGTTCCATACAGCATTTTCAGCATGATCGTAGGGACTGTCCATCCTCATCTCAAAGTCCATCAACGAGGGTCCAAGATGAAATCGCGGAAGCAACCGAAAATTCTCGGCTGCCAGGCCGGAAACGGTGGCAGCTACTTTTCGTGTCTGGCGTTCTAGAAAAGTAGACGGTGTCGGGGTCACGAATAACTACGGGACCGCGGCAACGGAGAAGATAATAGCCATAGAGAGGAGTAAACGGCGAGAGCACCGGGCTGCTCCTCGTGGGCGGGTAACGCGGCTAATTCCGACTGTTTGGTTAGCAAGCATTTAAGGTTTGTCTTGGCTGTTGCTTCGTGTCTTTTAGACAGCCGATCTGTGTTCCGACCAAACGAAACGGAAGCTAAACGCTCCTGACGAGGTGACGAGCCGACGACTTCGTCGTCCGGCGTTCTGCTCCTTCCGCGGACGGGTCTGATTAACCCGATCGAGTCCGCGGGCTCCGTCGGGCTTCCGTCGGCCCTGCTCTTCGAGATCGGGAAAGCCTGCTTTTCTCTATTACAGTAAATTCCTGGCGATCTTCTTGTGGTGGATCACGCGTTGAAGTTCGCCATACCAGACTGATCGAAGCTTATTTATTTTGAAAATTAGTAGGCCCTGACGATAGGATCATTTCCAATTATTCAAAGGTCTCATAGTGTGAAATTTCACCCTCAACATCCTTAAGGGTTGATATTCTCAATGATTACAGTGCCTACATGAACATTTTAGAAAAGTTTCTTAAAGAAATTTCATTTATCCTTCAAGAATGAATACATTGATTAAAGTGCCTTCCACTGAAATAAATTTGTATTTGTTAACCCCTTGCCGTATCGTTTTCTTTACAGTTCCAGTGATTAAAACGTCTTTATCCCGAAAAATGTCGCAGAAGAGAAAAGAAAATTTATATTTTTTGTACGGCTACATTTATTTGAGTGCTTAAATATTGATTACAAACTAATCAAGTTTTATTTCATTTAAAAAGAAAGGTGTAACATTCCTAAATATTTGTTAGATTTTGTTTCAAATCTTCATGACGAGTGTGACTCGTTAAAATACGGCAAGGGGTTAAAAGAAACTTCATAAGGGATGAGTGGACGAGGGGATGAATCTCCACCTGATTTTGATACGAGCAAATAAATTGCAGGAATTATGAATGGAACCATTTCTGAAATAGCGAGGAATTATTTGGCGATTGTAATAGATGATCCACGTAAGAATTACAGCGGAAACAGCGACGCGACGGATGAATTAATGTATACAGAGGGGCTGCTGCGGTGCCTCGCTGTTAAGAAAAGCGTTATCAGGGAACGGAGCGCGTACAGAACCGGCAGGCATTTACGGATGCTATAGTATAGTCTAGTACGCCAGCCCAGGAAAAGCCGAAGGGAGGAACGTGCGCTTATGCCGGCGGTGTTTGTTCAGCCGCAACTTCTCTAAATCTTTTGTGCAGCGAGCGGCGGCGGAGGGTTGCGGTTGTCTCGTGTACCACACGCGGTTACATATGTGTCCGAGTAGTACCTATGTGCCTACTTAGCGCTCAGGTACCGCGTGCTTGCCTCTCGGATGGAAACGGATAGCTCTTTTACCCCCGGCGGCGGTTCGAAAACCAGCAAATTTCGAAAGTCCAAAAACCTTCGGAAAAACATGTCCCGAAACAAGTTCTGATTTGTTCGAATACCGAAAATTAACGCAGGCGTGCGAAGAAAACACACTAAATACAAGAAGTACATAACTCGTGTACTTTTGATTATTTTTACTTAGAAAAAACTACGCGTGTACTTGAAACGCCGACGAATGTGTGTGCGAAATCCGAATGCGGAAGGTTCAATAGTTTTCGTAGAAAAAATTCTCGAAAACCAGAATATGAGGTATAAGGGTGCTTCAAGAAAATGAAAAGTATTCTTGCATTGTTCTTTACGTGGACCTTAATGTATGATTAGACTGCGGATTTTATGCATTTACAACAAAAATGTGCAACCATTTAAAGCAGCGGACATGTTAAAAATATTTAAGGACATCGATGTATTAATTTCAGCTTGATATAGGATAATTAAAGGAAGAATGCAATTTTTATTTGGTGCCTGTGTCCTGCAATCAATGCAAACAATCTTTTTTTTTCATAAAGATCCGCAGTATTATATATATAATATAGTTAATAATGTATGTAGTCTAATCACACAATGTACATGTATTTCTTAAAACTGTATCGTTATAAATAAAGCAAAACTGCGTAAGATATTGTCATAGAACAATTTGCCTATGTAACAATTTCTAAGCAGCGTACGAGTGTTAAGATAATGTCTACGAAGGCAGTTCAACTATCTCAGATGTATTTCCACGCGGCACGTGTGTCGCAAGTAGCTTGCAAGTGAATTTGCACGTTACGTTTACTCCCCTAAGGGTGTCGGTAAAATAAATGCATTATTAACTAGCGGTTAATTTTCTTTTTAATTGTTCGCCGCGAGATAAGGTTGAATAATAGTTCCAGGGATCGAGAGAAGCCACCGTACCGGAGCGACAGCCGGCAGAGATAATGGCGTCGCGGTGAAAACGCGACGCATGGAAACGATGCCTGTTGTTATTTTACGGGGGCGGAATACCGGGCTAGCGGGGGGATCTCTCGTTAAACCGATTTGCACATCGGATGCACTCTCGATTCCTCGAACAGCGGACAATTTCACAGGGCTGTATTTACGCTGCCACCGCCGCTGCTGTCGTCCTACCCCACTCGTTTACGTATTTTCCTCTTTCCCGCAAATATATTGGCCTGATCTGCTTCGCGGTGGGCCAACCCCTTCATCCCTTTCCAAACGAAAAAATATAGACTGAAATTTATTAGGTAGTTGTACATAAGTTTCTGGCGTTTACTAACAAATGTCGGAAATAATACCACTTGTATGTAATTACTGGACAGCGGACTTTATGCATTTGTGGCGAAGAATTTCACACGTTAAAAACATTAGACGAATTTAAAAATACCTTTATATTATTATCAACCTATTGAACATGAGAGGAAATTTTCTATGTTACTCCGTTCTCTTGTATTTCAAGTGGAAAATTTCTATTTTGCATAAAGATCCGCTGTCTAGTAATTACAGTACTATAAACAAGCTTTAACCGAGTCTACCGTTAAAGGTAATTGTTTCCATTACATAGAAACTGTCGAATTTCGTAACGATAAAACATTTGCGGGAGACATTTGCTGTTGCGTTGCTTTATTTTTAAAAGATGCATGAATAAAATGTACGTTGTACTACATATTTTGTTGTTTCATTAAAAATTATAATTAAATACAATTCGAAACTGCGAGATATCTAAAAATCAATACACTTTTAGTGCTCCGTAGATCTAGTGTTAAATGAAGGAATTTATGCAAGGACTCATGCATATGCAGCGGATTTGATACATTTATGACGATAATGAGTAAATGTAATTTAATACAGTAAAAACATTAGAAGAATTTAAACGTGTTCTTATATTATTTTCAATCTATTAAACATATTACGTATGAAAATCATTTTCTATTTCACTCCAGTCCGCTCATGAAGGACTGTCTGCAAACACTATAGTCCTCAGAAGTCTGAGACATCGGCGGAGCGAGTTCGCGCGTTGTCGCAGAGAATCCTGTGAGTGTTGCTCTCCTCGCGTGATCCATCAAGCGGCATTGAAATAACGAAACATATTTCATTCACGAAACGTCGAAATTCAGGCGACCCGTGTGCGTTCTATCGCGGACGGGGAAAGCAGCAGTGGTTCATTTGCTCGTCTAGTTGAGTGCACGCCTCGCCGTGGCTTCCCTTTCGCGCTGACACGACGCAGCTTGCATTCGGACGTCACGTCACCCTCTGAACACCAGTCGTCCGCCATTAAATCGTTTTCTTCGTCGCTAGACAGCCGTGACTTCGCGTAGTCCCTGCACCGAGAGATCTCGTGGTCCACCAAAGTATTCTTCTAGACGTTTTAGTTGAAACAGAGAAACTTGAAGCTGTAGCTCCCTGGACAACGATTCTATTTGTATAAGAAGTGTAGATCTCGAGATCACTGTCTTATCGTTTTTAATTTATCATAACGACAGATTCGTAAGCTACCTTTTTCTGTTTGAATTTAAAGGAAAATCTAATTCAATCGAGATGAAGAATTAGGATGACAGTGAACAAATTCACTTAAAAAATCACGGCGTGAATGAAGTTAAAATCATGACTATGCTCGTGATTCTGCGATCGCTATGATAAATTACGGTTTGCGATTTTGCACGTCAAAATAAAAATTGTCTGCATCGATCGCAAGAAATAGAAACTAAATAGAATGTTATTTCCTCAAAAAATCATATATTGACACCTTCAATTTTTGAAATTGTTCAACGATTTTGAATTTCAGCTCCTCAATCTGGCTATAAAGTATGCTGCGAGGAAACAAGAAAGTAGGATCGGGAGAAGTTAGAGGAAGCAACAACCTTTAACAAAAGAACGGTAATAAAACACTGTAGAATACAAGAAGAAGGCAAGAAAGAGAATTCGTTACCACCTTCCTCGAAGTCCAGAAGATGAATATTATGCTTCCCGAAGATGTTGCATTGAATGAAGAAAGTATTGCAGCTTGAACTGAGGGTGTCTCAGCGAAGCGATCGGTAAGGAATTAATTTCGGCAATAATTACTGCAAGCATTGAAATCATTTTGTCATTTTCTGTGTAGACATGGGATAGCTGAAGATTTGACAGGACGAGCTTTGAGGAAATTACGGGTCCGAGAAAAACGGCAGCGTTATTGACACGATCAATCAGCTCACACGTTTCACGGATTACAAGACGCAGTTAAGGACGAGCCTAATCCCCGGAACATCGAACCGGAATCCCTCAGCTGTAAAATATCCCGTCCATTACCGCAACATTGCGGCGCGGTGCTAACCGCTCATATACATATCACGGGAGCCACGCTGGCCCCGAAAAACACACCGAAGTCGTAAAGCCTAGAGCGTGCACGCGGACGGAAAAGAATTCGGTGCCTAATTCGAGATGTTTATCCAAGCGGTGTTTCGGCCCTCTTAATTCATACGCGGTGTTGTTGCAGCTTAGCCCGCGCCAAATTTATTAAAATCGCTCGCGACGCGCCTGCACCGACGCGGCACATCGAACGCATCGCGTCTGCATTCTTGATCCGATCGGAACGGTCATCGGTCAGAAATTTCGTCTGCAATAACCTCTCCATGTATGTAAAACGGGTACACACCTGTTTCAAAAGTTTCATTGAGGCAAGTGTAAGAATAATTCAATGACAACACTTTTGTTTGATCACACTTTTCTAATTGATGACACCTCGCCATCGTGTCGATGACATTTTTCTGATTAAAACGAGTCCAGACACGACACGATTCGGATAGCAAGTACCTGAGTAATTCACGATACAGTAGGACCTCGTTTATCCGAACCGATGATATTAGTTTCACCTAAGAGATCTGTATAAGACACAGCTTATTTTATTTAGCAATGTAGCTAGATTGCTGTCCTATTATTCAAACACCCATGAGTAAACTGCGGATCTTTATGCTTTTATGGCGTCTGAAAATGTAAAAAAAAGCTAGGATATAAAACTCCACGGAATTTGATACGATTTTTATTTATTTCAGATCTATGAAGGCTACTACCACTGAAAATAAAATTTTATTTGTCTCCACTTTCTTAAAATGTGACTGTAACAATTAAAAATTGCATAAACCTCCGCAGTCTACATTCATGACTAGAATTTTCGTAGACGAATTTTAAGAAAGTGGAATAAAATAGAATCTTATTTTCCATGGTAGCAGACTTTTTAAATCTGAAATAAATTAAAATCTTATTAAATTATGTGATGATCTGTGTCCTAGCATTTTTTGAAAATTTTCAAAAGCCATAATTGTATAAAGATCCGCAGTCTATTCGTGACACTTGTCACTTCGGATAATCGAGGTTCTATTTCATCGTGAATTACTCGGATATTATGAAAAATGTCACGAATATGCTGGTACGAGTTTGGTAAGAAGATAATTAGAACATAAAAATACTGACAATTTCTCTGAATCGCTATAATATTGTAGCAGAGAGAACGAAAGACGAAGGGACCACCTTGGTGGTGGATTCACCGGAACGATCTATATCCTTTCAGGATCACGACAATGCGTGGAAAACGCTGGACGGTTTCGAATCGACTGGTATCGGCCAGCATTCCGGTGGTCCGCACGAAATCTTCGCGATTTCAGTGAAAAGGATCGAAATCCCTGGCATTATGCTCGGAACTCCGTGAGGAGACGTCAGACCACGATTTCTCGGTCATTTCATCGTTCTTTCACGAGAAAGGAAATCTCGGTTCGATCCAATATCGAGACACCTGTACCGGACGATGGCCTTTCTGGCCGCTCGATCCTTTCGAGAGCCTGTGGTCGATTCAATCGTGCTTGTTGGCAACAAACATCGATCGAACAACCACAAAACTGCAATTGAAAAATGTTCTACGCACCGTTCATTAAAGAATAATTATTATACAATAATAGTTGAATGAAACATTAAATATATACATACTCCATTTGAATAAATGTTGGAAAAAAGAGACTGAGAAATTGTGGGATGATTACGGACAGCTCTAGAAGCCAAATTGGAAAACAATTACCCCATTTAGATTTTACAAAATAGACAATATAAGAATAATAATTAAAATTGACAAAATATAGGATATTTTGGTCAGATTTGATTTGCGTAATCTTTACATTAGACAAAATTAGTAAGTACAATTTTTATTATATAATATAGGTTTTTTGCGTCCAAAGAATAAGTAACTTATTATTCAAAGTTCATCGAAATTTTTCGAACCAGACTAATTGTAAGTAATATTGTTTAAAATACATAAATCACATGTACTCATACTGTTTTTATTTCGTTGTTTTGATTTTCAACGAGGTGCGCCTCTCGCAGATTGGTTTGCGTTCGAAAGAAACAAAATTGTTGTTGGCTCGGCATTCTAAAAATTAGTTCGACGTCCTAAGGGCAACCTCAAGGGCTACCTGTGCCCCGAAGAAATTCCACTGTCGGATTTGCTCGATTCGATGCGGTGAACGCGACACGAGCTCGATTCCCTTTGTGATCGGACGCAGACCTGTGACGTGGTTGTGTAAACAGGTCAGTGGATTTCGATGCCGATGAATCGGTGTGGATAATTCGTGTAACCGTGCGGGAACTTTTCTGCGCGAGTTGCTTAAATTGCTTCTTCCCTTTATAGGTCAGGGGAAATTGATTCGTTCTTTGTGATCAATCCCGTCAAAATAAAGTTTCCACCTTTGTACCCCATCCCCACGCGATCTTATTCCTGGATCTTTCATTCTAGAAAATCTTGATCCATTCTTAATTCCAGAATATCATAGTTCATTCTTCGTCGGTCCAATTCTAACAATCTAAATTCGAAATTGTTCTTGGCACTCTCGTTATTTAATGCTCACGATTGAATCACTCAATTCGAACAAAATAATTTAAGTTAAAATAACCATTTAGAATTAACCATTTACAAAGATTTACAAATTAAGATGTAGATATGAAATTGATAGAATACCTCATACATTACTTAACTTATTTAGTAATTGATTAGATACCAACATATTTAATAATGTAAACAATATTTTAAATAATGGCACAGCAATTTTTCGTGGCGATTCTGGGTCACGACTCGACTGCCAAGAGTTAATTTTAATGCGAATGAACAGAATTTCTTCAGAATCTATTCAAAGCAAAATGATTATTTTTTTTGGTCACATCAACTTCTTGATTGGCTTTGTTCTTTGATATTTTCGTTTGGGGATGTTCCCGCGCGCTCTTCAACAATTAGCACCCTAACGAGACAGGTTGCGGGTATCGGAGCCAAATTGTTCGACCTTAGCAAACGGAACAAAAAATTCCTTTGGTATCCCAAGCCGACAGGTGCGATCGCCTTCACCTGCGGATATTATTTCTGTCAACCGTCCCCGTGTTTATCCGCATACATATTTGACGAACTCCTCTCGCGCGCAGGTCCAACCTCTAGGTCGGCGGCAGCGTGTTACCTGAAGAAGCAATCTCTGTCGCATGGAATAACATTTAGGCCAGTCTGCTTGGTTCACCGTAACCCTGTTCCTACCTGAACACTGCGTTACGCAGTCGTAATAGCCTTGAATCCATCCTGGATCGAGTATTGCTGCGAAATCTGGATTCGAGGATGTTCCGATTCAAATATACAGTTACTCGAATTAATATTCGGACACTCTAAAAAAGACGATAACTTTTTTAATATCGTACTATACAATTTGAACTTTTTTGGAAAGCTAGAGCAATTAGTTTACTACAGGATGTGGAAAGAAATTTTTTCAAACATTGCAACTGATCGGAAATGTAGAAAAAAATATATAAAAAAATCGTTTTAAAAACTACGCTTATATTAAAATGCACTAAAAAGGAGAAAATAATTTTTTTCCTGGTTCTTCATAAAATACCGAATCCAGTTAAATGAATAATTATATTTTTCCCCAAAATTTTAAGCAATTAGTTCAAAATTTCTTCTGTTATAAAATTAGTTGCGGAATACATAGAAAAATTTTATATAAATTTAAATAAGATCATGACATTAGTGACTATAAATAAAAGCGTGGTGTGCCCACAAAGATTACGTCAATATAGTTTAGCGCTCCACGCTTTTTGTGTTCAGACGAGATTTGTTTGATTTCGATTAATAAAATCCACTTGGCGGATTAAGTTGCCGGTAAATACGAAATTCGTGTACCGCCATGAGGTATGCGACTGTACCAGCCTCCTGCGGTCAGGTTGAGGGCAATAACCATTCACTTTAGCTCGAACATGGCTCCTATATGGCGCGAGAAATGCGGAGCTACCCTAGGCAACCCTCGAATAATATTTTGATATCCCCTCCTTCCCTTCTACCGCTCGCGGAGGACTTTTCTCCTCGTCTGATCCGCCACATATCAGCGGCAGGAAATTATTTTTCACACTCCCATATCCTTCGCCTCCCACGCCTCGAAATTGTAATGTTGTTCTTCCCGAAGGGAGGGGAAGAAGCCTTGCTCTCTCACCACCCCCGCGTAAATAGGGATTCCTAGAACGACTACACTCGGAAATTTATTGGAACCTTTCTGGATCTTGCGTGACTATACTCTGAAATTAGTTACAATCTTTTTAGATTCCCTAAACGATGGTGCACCCTAAAATCTATTGGAATTCATGAAGTTTCTGAGGCGATGCTGCACTTTGAAGTATGTTAGAATCTTTCTGGATTCCCTGAACGATGGTGCACCCTAAAATCTATTGGAATTCATGAATTTTCTGAGGCGATGCTGCACTTTGAAGTATGTTAGAATCTTCCAGGATTCCCTGAACGATGGTGCACCCTAAAATCTATTGGAATTCATGAATTTTCTGAGGCGATGCTGCACTTTGAAGTATGTTAGAATCTTTCTGGATTCCCTGAACGATGGTGCACCCTAAAATCTATTAGAATCTTCCAGAATTTTCACAACAATATTGCAATCGTAGCGAATGAATGCTGACGATAATTCAGAAATAAGATAACTAACTGTGAGAAGCATTCTTCTGTCTTCGTTGTAAAATCTGAATTCATTAAATTAGTTACGAAATTAATTAATTGGATTTCAACTTATTCTGGTGTATGTGGACAGTAAGAGAAAATCTTAAACATGATCGTGCTTCTATGCCCGCGCAAAACAACCTCTGAAATCCAGCATTACAATCACTGTAACAAAAATCCCATCTCGGACTCGTAAATATCGTTCGGGCAAACTGAATAATACACAAAAGTGTTTCCGAAGAGAAAGAAGGGGAACGATAAAAATCCGAATTGATCAGAAAAATCCGTACTCGAAGAACAAGTTTCCAGTGCTCGAGAGAGAGAGAGAGAGAGATCATCTGTCCGTTTCAAAATGGACTAAAATAAGATCTAACCGGTTCTACAATACAGTCGTTTCTGTGCCGGGAAGAATGAACGAGAGATAGAGAGAAACGGAGAGTGTGTTTGCGAGTGTGTAGGATGAGAACCATGAACTGGCACGCAGACAGGCGCACAAGTACGACAAGTACTTACAATTAGTACAGCGAACGCAGCCCCAAGCTGTGAGAGACTCGGTCGATATGTGGTCAGAATGAAGGGTGTGGCATTCGAGGACCGAAAGCTCTCTGTCGGACTCTCTCTCTCTCCTATCTGCTTTATCCTACCATTGGCTGTTGCCAGGTGTCGGGGAATGGCGGATCTTTCTGGCGTCGGCCCTCCTATGCTTTTAACAGCGTTTCAACTCCTTGGGAGCAACGCGCGCGCGAAAGATTTTCTGTTTAATTGCGCCGCGACGCGAAAGGGAGTGGCGAATTGCCGCTTCCGGATTTCGCGACCGACACCCGGCGAAAGTGGGTCCCCGTGTACGTTCGAAAGGATAATTCGCCCCTGCACTCGATTCCCGTGCTTATTCTACTATCGCGATTTTCCTCGCTTTCCCGCGGCCGAAGAATAGTTCCAGCGTTCTCGTGAAAATCTTCTTGCAACTAGCCTGCAGATTTTCACGTATTTAACACTAAACCTACCGAGCAGTAAAAGCGATTAAAATGTTTTAGCTCGCAAGAATGACAAGGCTCTGTTCATTTAGATTTTGTGCAATTTTTATTATTATTAAATTTGTCGAATCAATTTACATACAAGCAACTTGATAATTTCAATAATTGTAAGATGAAAAATATAAAACCGGTCATTTGACCGGCTGTGGTATCATAAGTAAACTGCGGATTTTATGCGTTCGTCACAGAAACGACTTGGTGCAATTTGAAAGAGACACTGACAGAATGTAACCCTTGTGTTCCTCTAAAAATATTATATTACAAAATTTCTCTGGATATCCGCTCTTTGCTCGCTAATGTATTAATTTCGAGTCTTCAAATGTGAATTTCTGCGAATATGTTAAGTACAAAAGGATTTAAAAGATCTGTACATTTTAGTTGGCTTTAGAATGTCTGAAATGAAACAAAAATGTTCTACCTGAATTGCAACAAACTGGGGTGAAATTCAAATTTCATTTCTTTCTTAGCCCTTAGCAGTCGAGGCCTTTTGATCGTTTATAACTCGTAAACCAATTAACCAATTTCAATGAAATTTTCGGAGCGTATAGAATTTATACAAGTTGACCAAACACATCTTTTAAATTTTCGTTATTGGCCCATCTAAAAATGTCGTAAAAATCAATTTTTACTATTGTTTTCCACAACTCCGACCAAATGCATTTTTTCAACATATTTTTTAGACGTCATTTACTAAACTAATTCTTCTAGCCTCACAGAGAAATTGAAGTCGTTTGGTCCATTCATATAGAAAAGTTATTCTGATTTAAAGTATGTGTGATCAGTTTTGCTCCTAACTGTATACTACATATAATTATTATACTATTATTGTACTACAATATTACTAAGACATAATTAGAATAATTGATTAATAAAGCTGTATTGCACGAACTTATGCAATCATCTGACACATTAAATCCGCAGTCTAGCAGGTGGAACACAAAATAGAGAAAATATTACATTGCTGTTCCTTGCGATCAATACAGAAAATTTGTATTTTTTTTGCATAAAGATCCAGACTAGTTCTAGAACTCGGCTTGCTTCCGGCGAGCATTCTCCGCGGAACTGGCATAATTGTTTTCAGCGAGAATTCATTCATTTGGATTCGCGTTCGTCGGTGGTCGGTTCAGACGCGTTTCGCCGCCGTGAAATTCAAACAATTTGTCTGAGGCCCGAGAACTTTAGGGGAAGTTATCTCTCTCTCTCTCTCGTGCGAGCGGAGAGAGTTCTCGTTCCGCCGTTGTCAAAAGTTAGTTAGGTAGACGGGAGCCGGGAGCAGACGGGAATTAGTTAGCGGTAAACACACCTCATCAATCTTCCTCGAACGTCGTCGTTCTCTTCATCATCGTGCCACCGACGATCTAAAATACCCGCGGACACGTGTCTCCATTAAAGTGGTGCTTGCTACGAAACCCCGGGCGTATACGTCATTCCCTGGACCGAATCATCGTTTATACCGGGAACCTTGATCGCCGTCATGCTGAAAATATATTTTTTCGGAAAGACACGCGCGACCTGTGACCGGATTTCCGCGCCTCTTCGGGGAACGCGCCTCTCGCGTCTGCCCTCGACTGGCGGATACTACTTTCTAGAGAGTCATAGTGATGGCGACAGCGTACCCCTTTGAAATTCTTAGACGACGGACACTTTATAAAAAAATTAAGACAAGTGCGAAGAACAGAAATTAAATGGTCGATTCTAGTGCAGATGTATTAAATTATAATGTATACATCGTGATGGCGACAGCGTATCCCTTTGAAATTGTTAGATAGTGGACACTTTATAAAAAAATTAAGACAAGTGCGAAGAACAGAAATTAAATGGTCGATTCTAGTGCAGATGTATTAAATTATAATGTATACATCGTGATGGCGACAGCGTATCCCTTTGAAATTGTTAGATAGTGGATACTTTGTAAAAAAATTAAGACGAATGCGAAGAATAGAAATTAAATGGTCGATTCTAGTGCAGATGTATTAAATTATAATGTACACATCGTGATGGCGACAGCGTATCCCTTTGAAATTGTTAGATAGTGGATATTTTGTAAAAAAATTAAGACGAATGCGAAGAACAGAAATTAAATGGTCGATTCTAGTGCAGATGTATTAAATTATAATGTATACATCGTGATGGCGACAGCGTATCCCTTTGAAATTGTTAGATAGTGGATATTTTGTAAAAAAATTAAGACGAATGCGAAGAATAGAAATTAAATTAGTCGATTCTAGTGGAAATTCTAAAAATTAATTTTTATTCTAATGTCTAAGAGCAAATAAATTTTTATTCATTTTTATTCATAGTGTTGATGGTCGTAGCGATGGCAACAGCGTACCCCTTTAATTTCTTAGAGCTGGATACTTTACAAAAAGAATTAAGACAAATACGATGAACAAAAATTAAATGGTCGATTCTAGTGCAAATTCTAAGGATGAATTTTTATTCTGATGCCTAAGAACAAATGAATTTTTATTCATAGTGATGGTCGCGGCGATGGCGACAGTGGACCCCTTTGAATTTGTTCGACGATGGAATGGATCACAGATTTTAAATAATTATAACATCACTTCCGGTGGCTAATGCGTAGACTGCGTATCTTTCTGCATTTATGACAAAAATGGGTAGGCGTAATTTAAGACGGTATTAACATTCGAAGAATTTAAACACACTGTTTGTACACAAGAGATTAGACTCTGGACCGTCTCGAGTTTCGAAGATATCGTAACGATTTATTTCTCAGCCTGGCAGAGTTACAGGAATGATTTTTCTGTGATTCTCGGCTGGTCGGGATGAATTTCGCGAGATCCGACCAATAAGTAGAACGAGAAGATTCGACAGCCGCGCGGCCGGAGGTGGTTAACGAAACATCACCCCGGATTAGGCTTGCGTCAAGCCACAAAACCAGCCTCTTCTCGGGGTTCGGCGCACGATGAAGAAACGGAGGTTATTCCTGGTTGAACAAACACTGGAATGGGTCGCGTGCGCCTCCCACATATTTATAGATTTTATCTCTCTTTGACTTCGCCGAGGCGAGTAGGCGTTCGTGTACTCGCGTGCAGCGCGAAGGGAAGCTCGGGGGGAGGATGCCGCGAAAAGCGGGAGAAAATTTGAGGAATGCCGCTGGGAAGAAGGAAAACATCGGGATCCAAGGTAGGGGGATCTCGTTAAATTCTAGAACGCCGATCGACAGCGGACACCAAAGGATTAGAATGATTAGATCATCGAAACGGCAAAGCGAGACGAGGTCCAAAAATTACTTCGATGTCTTCATCAGCAATCGATTCAATATTGTTTTTACAGTGGATGCTCGATAGAGAATTACACGATAGAATCTGATTTCGTCCTGGAAGAAAGGAGCAGGATTCGTATTTAGTACGATAGATTTTGCTTGAAGTGAATATTGTCCGTATTAATTGCAAAGAATTGAAAGTAATAGAACAAATTTTCCTAGAAAAAAGGAATAGCATTCATATTTAGTAGATATTGCTTGATTAGTAGTTTGCGCAAAAATGATAAATTGGCTGAGGATTTTTCTATGAAGTGAAAATTGTGCTTATTAATTGCAGAGGATTGAAAGTAATAAAATTCAAAGAATTGAAAGGGAAAATTATATTGATTAAAGTTCATCGCTGGAATAAAAAAACAGAAGGTTTTTACTTCACTATAGTTTGCACGAAGATAGTAAGTAGACTGAGAATTTTTTTCTGTAAGATGAAAATTGTCCGTATTAATTGCAAAGAATTGAAAGTAACGCAACAATATTTTTATACTCCCCGTCACAAATGCATCAGGTTCACAGAAAAATGGATTGTTCCAACGCGATCTCGTCAATTTCTGCAAGTGGTCTTAACAAATGTGATTTTCTTTTCGAGATGTCCATCGTGAAGATTAATCCGCAAAAAAAAGAACACTATCGACTCGTTTCACCGCGTTTGATAGGGGAAGGCTACGAATACAGCTGTGGGCTGTCAGCCGCGTCGCGTCGTTGAGACGTGTCTATCAGAATGTCGTTGAGGATGGCCCATAACTGTCATCGCCGCCATGCGACGATAATGCTCGCGGAGAATCCGGGAAAGCAATAATTGCGGGGCTAGGGATGTTTTCTTTCGCATTGGACGAAGCAGACCGTGTGCCGGGGACATCGTGCTGGGGAAAGAGAGAAAGACGATGAAGTGGATAGAAGAGTGACAGAGAAGACGGGAAGGAGGAAAGAGACGGCTTAAGAAAAGGAACGAGATAAAGGGGGAGGGAAGAAGAGGAGGGACGGAATTCGTGCTGAAATAACATTGGATGACTGTGGCATTGTCAACCCCCTAACTCGCGCACCTCTTCGCGTCTCTGTCTTCTCTGTTTCTTCATCGTGTTCGCTTTTTCCTCTCCGTCCCTCGAAACCGTATCTTTCTTCCCCTAGACCGACCTATCCTAGCTCTGGCTTAGTTTGATCGCTAGAATGTAGGTGCTCTCTCCGGGACAGAACAGACGGGGCTGCCAGGCGGAGGGATGAAACAACACCCCGTTCCCACCGTTCCATCCCTCCCTGTTTCTCTCTCTCTCACTCTCTCTCTCTTCGACAGGCCAGCAGAGTACAGTCTCTCCCGATCCGTTCCCTAAACGCGGCCAATAAAAACAACACGGCACGCCGCCGCGCGCCGCCACGAGAGCGCCGGTAGAAAGATCGAGGATACAGTGAATTATAAAAATAACAGTGCGAAACGATCGAACAATTGGCCGATTCAGTGGCTGTCTCGTTTCTGCAGGCTCGTGAAAAATCCCTCCCCTTCGAGGCCCCACCTCTCACGGACCATTCACGACAGCCGTGACAACTGTCCGCCACCTCCGGCCGCCTGTTTGTCTTTTTATTGTCCACCGACCGGCGAAAATTACGGGAATGAGCGTTGAATAAATAATGAGGGACCGTTCGCCGACACGCCGAGACGCGACGGCAATCCTGAGACTCCTACGCGATCCCTCGACCAATAGCCTCGATGTCGCCTCGAACACGTCAGCTTCGCTCCTGCGGGAACAGGCACTCGATACGTTCGGTACAGAAATACATTCTTCCCAAGTTTTGGGCGAGAACTTCGTCGAATCAGAAACTGTTCGCTATTGTTATCAACCCCTTGCGTCTCTGTCACCAAAAATGTCGTAAAAGAGAAAAGAAAATTTATATTTTTTGTATGGCTACATTTATTTTAATGCTTAAATATTGATTATATTACCAGACTGTAGATCTCTATGCATTTATAGCAAAATTGAGTAAATGAAATTCGAGATTGTTGAACAATTTTAAAAACTGAAGATATCGACATATGATTTCTTCTCTATTCAAATCATTGAAGGAAGAAATAACATTCAATTTGGTTTCTATTTCTTAGAATCGATGCAGGCAATTTTTATTTTGATTACAAATGAATCAAATTTTATTTCATTTGAAAAGAAAGGCGTAACATTCGTATTTGTTAGACTTTGTTCAAGATCTTCATGACGAGTGAGGCTCGTTAAAATACGGCAAGGGGTTGATAACGTCATTTACAGGCTATTGAAGCTACGTATAAATTTATTGTCCTAATTAACACTTTCACTACCGTGGACGGTATCTCGTCATCGTGTGCCTTCGTGTATCTTTATGACTGATAACATCGGTATCGCGGATCCCTCGGCCGTTTTCCAGAAAAGCACGAACACGCGATCCCGAAAATTAGGCGTCACTCTTCCGGATTGGAAGGAGGCTTCTTTGTGCCTGAAATATACGCCAGGATCCCGAACGAGTGGCATCTGTAATAACAACGTTCGCTCTTGCGGCTCTCCCTCTACGTGTACGCGCTGCTACGTGAACGCTACGTGCGATGGGCTTCCCAGAGTCCGATCAGCTGGTAATCGGTACCGTGCGAGAACATCTATCGAAGACTAGAAATCGCTAAGTTATCATTTGATCTCGGAAAAATCGAGAACGCCCGATCGGAACGTCCTATCATCCGCTAATTCATTTTCGAGACAAACTGACTCGTCTAATAATAATTTTACTGTGTTAACACATCACCGACCGGGGATTATTGCATAATTTTGAAAAATCTAGGGTACGTGGCTAAACTCTTTTTAATGGAAGCTTCGATAGCAACAGCAATTTTTATTGTGAACTAACAGGTCACCCTCAATAACGTCGTCTAATAGTTTCATTCAAGACTGTAATGTAAAAGAACATTTCTATGCTTTCTTTTGGTACAGCAAATTATTGAAAATCCTATTAACCCTTTGCCTTAAAATATCGTGTCTGACTCGAGATGAAGATTCTGAACAGATTCTGATAAAAATGTATGTTAATAACTTCCTTTAAACCAAAATAAAATTCTATTTTGGTTTTGTTAATATACAGCTGTTGGAGAACATATTTTTTAGGAAATTAGGATCTATAAAAAAGTTCTAATCACTGAAACCGGAAAATAAATCGTAGTAACACGTAAAGTGTTAAATTACAGCTGCTCATTATAAATGCTTAAAATCCGCTGTTTATAATCTACTATTCATTATATCTATGTATAATCAACTAACCAACTATTCAATCAGCTATTATTAACTCTTGGAATATTTTTCTTTCTCTAAATACACGGTGTTGGTCCAAATTAGGCTACTCCACCATATACCAGGCTTACCGCTTAAAAGGTGTGAAAAGGAAGAGATGAAAGTGGCTCGTCGCGTATTTACGTGAAACAATATTTTTGTTGGCTGTAAAAACGCGGCGACAGAGGACCAACCTCTCTGTTCCTCTTATACTCAATACCTCAACTACGCGAGGAAGACACGCGAGGACACTGTCATTCGTCGACTTGGTCCCTGCCGTCTCTTTCGACGCGCGTATGATAGACCGGATCGAAGAAACATTATTTTCGAAACCGAAAACGCCCGATACGGGAAAAGTTGTGGTTCGACGCTCTAATGACAGGTTCAAAATTTCAAAGTTGTGCGACGATGTCGTCAGGTTGCGCGTTGAGCTCAAAATTTGAAAATTTAGGGAAAACATCGATATTTTTTCTTTTTTCAGGATTGCAAGGGTGCGAGATGCGCCTTCTTTCTCAGTAATGCAGACATGGGGTTTTTCAGTATAGTCAAAAGTGTTGCCCTCAAAAATCCTATTTTTACGTTTACGAGATGTAATTCGTTCATAAAGCTACGATAGCTACATGCTGAGAATACCCCCTTAAGTTTGTCCTAGAGCCTAATTAATAGACAGCGGATCTTTATGCAATATAAAAATGTTCTTCCTAAATTGCAACACACCGAGTGCTTGGGATAGAATTGACGAAAATGTTATAAATAAATTGTTTGAAAGTATGCCTAAAAGACTTGAAGAGGTCATAAGGAACGAAGGGTGTCAAACTTCATATTAATTATGTCGTTTTATTGGTAAGAATTAAGAATACATACTTTCGGCAATCAATAAAAAAGGTACATAATTTTTTCTGTCATTGTTATAAACTTTATGTCATCTTTGGTGCTACACATACTAGTTTGTATTATATTACATACATAATCAATATTTTCCATTAATTCCTAAATTATTGATTCAAAATAGAAAATATGCATTTTTGAGACGTGTCAACATACTTCCCGCGGCGACTGCAATATGTATAGTAATTCTTCTAATATTTTCTCTTAAATTGCACCTATTCATAAATGCATAAAATCCGCTGTGTACTAATTAATGACCGTCGATGAATCCCACATTTACTGATGAATGGAAACTGTACGAGGTGGGCTGAATGAACCGGCTCGGCGCGGCGGCGTACGCGCGGCCCACCATGAGCCACGGTATTGTTTTGGTTATTTTGGCAAACCTAACACAACATCACTTGTTGTTTAACAAAATAATTGATTTTGTCGCCTAGTCTTTGAACTATGCTGCGATCCTCTTTCACGGCCTCAGCCTCTCGATCCCCCTACCTCTCATTCCGTTTCTCTGTCTACCCCCACCAGCTCTCTTTCACTCACTGTCTTTCGACTACTATGTGCCGCGGTGCAAGGCTCGCGTGCCAGATAGTTGACTACTTAGGTGGCGTACAAAAACAAATTATTCGATCCCGTTTGTTTATCCCGGGTCGAAGTCCCGAATGGATTAACGGCGCGACTCCCATTGTCACTGATTGCTGCCGTTTACGATAAACCTCGCGAACGATCGAGGATACCACCTGGAGGATCATTACTGTTTGGAGGACAATTTCCGCTGTTTAGTCTACCTTCTTTCGATAACAGGTTGAGAGGGTTTCCGGTTTCCCATTTCCATAAAATTGATTATTTTGCAAATTTCTCTGCGGTTTTCCTGAAAAGATTCCTAATAATTCATGCAAAAATCCGATTATTGTTATCGTCGCGTTATGAACGGGAATTGAAATGCGTATTTCCACTATAATTATTATTTTAACTTCTTCATCCCCAAAAATGTCGTAGAAGAGAACAGAAAATTTATATTTTATCATGATATGAATCAAATTTTATTTCATCTAAAAAGAAAGGCATAACATTCATATTTGTTAGACTTTGTTAAAATCTTCGTGACGAGTTTGACTGGTTAAAATACGACAAGGGGTACATACAATTAATAGAATAATTTGGCGAAATGTGGGATAAAAGTGTGAGAAGAACCGTACTTGTACTTACACAAGCGAATCGTCATGAAATGGTGGAATTAATCGGTGATATTTGTGGTACCGAAGGAACTGTAGGTATCATGGGGTCACACACTTCAAAAAGTATGTACGAATAAACGAAGAAGTGATCCATTAGGTAGGAAGCCCCGGCTGACACACCCTGACGCTATCAAAACACGCCTTAAAACTTATATTCCTGCGCTGCTGCGTGGTAGTGCTGGAAAAACTGTGTACGTGAGATAAAATAACAGAGTGTAGTTAACAGGCTTGGGTAAAAATATTCACGCTAGCTTCCATCTCCCCCTGTCCCTACCTTCGTCATCGCCAACCTCACCACCATCACCCTTTTAGTTCCTTTTTATCATTCTGTCCTTCTTCCACTATTACACTTATTTTCGAAAATAATATCTCTCAGTATAGATGTACATACATCTCGATGAAATGATTACATGAGAAATTTCGTTCTCGATAGTGTTAAATGTCTTCAATGGTGAAAATTTATTTGTACGTACAATTTTCGGCGACTCATTGTTAGTGATAGAATGAGAACAGTCAAATATCTCAGCAACGATAAGTTTTAGGTAACTTTTATACTCAGTCAGAATACGCCGATATATCGAAATCGAGCATAAAAAATTGAACATTCTATTTAAAAAAACGTTGGTGACCTTGAAAGTACCCAAAAAAGGCACAAAAAGAATAATATTATGATGGAGAGGCGCATTACAGTACACGAGAAGAATGAACAGGATAATTTCAAAGAATTTGGCATTTTATCATGATAATCACGATAATCAATATATAAAGTATATTTGAAAATACAAATGTTATTTATTCTGTATGTATATGTTTTATTAAGGTATTACAATGAAGTATGAAGTAATAATAGTATTATATATTAACTATTTTTGGAATCGATATTTGATTCTGAAGATTAATAATTTTCGCATATTACGCAAGTTACAGAATGTATTTACGTATAAAGCGATCACATTTACAACATTTTAATGGCGTGATGGCGTAGTGTCATCATGTCAGATGCATAAGCATCTGTAAATAATTTCTAACCGTAACAATTTTCAGTAAATTCTGCCAGAAATCAATTGATTATTTATTCCCTGACACATTATATTGATGAAAAATCAAGAGTATTGGATATTCATTACAGCAGCAAATGATTCGTGCCGCTTTTCCCATAAGACGCAATGTTAATTCCGGCACGAATTATTTGCTCTTCCTAAACGTCCGTACAGCGCCATATCATGCAGCGGCAAAACGCTCAAACTGTTAGCCAAATTTAGTTTCGAATCTACCGCTAGATGGCGCTGTTACCAACTTCCTGAACTTCTCTGTCGGTAACATTTGGCTAACAGTTTGAGCGTTTTGCCGCTGCATGAAATGGCGCTGTACGGACGTTTAGGAAGAGCAAATAATTCGTGCCGGAATTAACATTGCGTCTTATGGGAAAAGCGGCACGAATCATTTGCTGCTGTAATGAATATCCAATATTTTTCATTTTGCATGAATACATTATCTTTATTGTACAATACAGACACAGAGGATTCTCCAGTATACACCCACCAATTTTTTTAGCCCTTGAATAATAATTTCATTGAATATTTAACCATCCACGGTCACCTATCAATCTGTCAATAACGCGTAGTAGGTATGGTAGGTATTTATTCGGTCTGCCGTGTCAGCCATTTTGAAATTATCTTAAGAATTATCTTGTGACGTCACACTTTACCACTGTCTTTGCCTCACTGAACTCTCGGCTTTCCTATACGCTGCTATACACATACTATGTACACCTATGCCGGGTCTATAAGTATATATGCTCTAACAATAAGGTTGTACCCCTACTCTTTCTCTGTAATAAAGACATTGCGTGATTTTCATAGGGTGAATATTTTGAAATGTGTATGTTGTTCCGCGGCTATGTTCGCAGGGTCAACTTCTTCACGCATGCGTACTCAAATTTGATTACCGCAAAACCACCGGACAGTAAACACTCTGATCTCCTCTCTAGTCGTATATTCTATGCTTTGATCAAACCTGTCAATTAGAGTAACTGCGAAAACAGCTGGTATTCGTAGCCACCTAGCGTCTAACTCGCGAAACATGTTCACAGTTAGGAAATATGGCGTAAAGTGAATGTTGCGCATTTGTGATTTCGGTAAGGAATCGGATCTTGCTGTTGACTTTGTTTCCAACGGTGCACGTAAACGAACGTTGGTTAGGTTCCACAGAATAAAGAAACATACGGGTGGTCTCGTGTTTCCGAGCGAGTTATTTAAATATAGATGATTCAGAGGCATATAAACTGTGACGCAGCATGTACTACACGACCAGCCATTTCATAAGACCTTCGGATACGTTCGTTCTCGTTAGTGTCGGGATAACAAACTGGTACGGTATCAATTCGATGTTTCCGATTCCATTAGACCGCTAAATATCACCGTGAAAGCTGTGTGCTTCGTTTACGTACGATGTTTTCCTGATCAATACGAAAACAAAAAGGAACGTTCCTCCTCTAACTCGCTTCCATTGGCACGAGAGTGCATTCCGATCTTCTCTATGTTATACCCGCAATTTTTGTTCGTCTACGTCCTGTTGCTTTTTCATCGCATAAATATTTTGAAATGCGAGAGTCACACGTTCTTCTTCGTTTTTCGCCACTCTACAAACAACGCAGCGGCAATTGTGTGAGAAGAATCGAAACTGTGCTCGTGTTTGTGGACTCCTCGTTTCTGTGACTTTTGTTTGTATCGTAGTATATGTTGTTTTTATCTTTAGAACCTCTAAGACACGATTTTGAATGTGGCACCCGCGTTTCGCTCTTTAACCGTCCGCCGCCGGAGCGATTCAAGTCTGGAGACAATTTACACGGAATACAATAATGTAAAGTCAGTTTCGGAAGCTGTTTAGCGGTCTATGTAGTACGCACTATAACACGTTCTGACCAGTTCTGACTGGGTCAGAAAGACCCGGCAACCAACGCAACAGTTCTAAAGTCTCCCTCGTATTTCTTGAATCCGCCTTTTTTTTCGAACGAGAGAAATCGGAAAATGAAAAGTTCGTTTTCGTTCGCAACGAGCACAGAAAATGAAAACACCAAAGGTCGTTCAATTAAAAACGTAACTGGTGGAATGTAATTCTGATGTGTACCATGCGATACCGTCGTTAGTTAAACAAATGTTAGTCTTGTAACTCAAGACTCTCTTCCAATTTTCTGGGCCCGGCATAATAACATTGTGTTACTTTCGATCTTTTAGACTGAACAAATCAGTTGGTATACACGGACTGGATTCTATAATTTATTCTGACAGAAACGATATTTTCTATAAGACAGGACTCTTAGGTAAGTTTCGAATGTATAACATAATCATTACTCTAATAACAATTTAACAGAGATAGGTTTGTTTCTCAGCAAAATGTTTTTGTATACACATTGTTAGCATTTTCTCGAATCTTGTAGTTCGCTAAGAAGTTTTTAATCATTTACTATATTTAGACTGCGCAACTTTATGCAAAATAAATCTTATATGCATCAATTGCTACAAACAAGGGCCAAGTAATAATTTCTTTCATTCTTTAATAATGTTCATAAGCTGCAACTAATGCATTGATGTTCTTAAATTTTTTAAAACTGTCCACTGTTTTAAATTGCAACTACCCATTTTTGTCATAAATGCATAAAATCCGCAGTCTAATTATATTTATATAAAATACACATGTATTCTAAATCTATTAACAGAGGCATGTTATTAACATTGGATCGATGTAATTTTCATTCGGATTGCTTTTGTCTATTATTAGACGATAAATAAACAAAAACGAAGTCACATTTCTGTGGGATGATTATAGACTTTCAATTATTTGGCAATGTCTTTCTCAGAGAGTGAGAAAGAAAAGGAGGAAAGGAGGGGAGAATTCTGATCTCGGAGAAGAGAGCCATTTTCCAAGTCTTCGTTTAGACATTCTAAATATAACTGGAGGCTCTATAGGCTTTACTTACTGTGTCATACTGTGCAGAGTAGTATCTCACTGTGTTGCATAGATTTCACTCGTTTTCCACCTTTAGCATGGCATGACGCCAATTATATTTGTCTGAAAATTACTAATAAATTTCCATTACTTTATTTCTAAATAATAAATTCAATATTTTTCGAAGTGAATCTTACCTTTACTCTCTGATAATATATAGGGTAATATTTATTGGTGCAATAATCCAATAAAATCTTTCTATACGTATAATACTAATATTAACGCTTCAGATAAAATGCTCGTACACACTGCCTACATATTTGCTAACCATCAAAAGGTATCCATGGTACCGAATTGTCAGTCTTTGTTAATGGCAAGCTATAAATCGCAAAGGAATATAACGATCAGTTTCCAGTTCTTTTTGTAGACATAAAGATAGTAAGAGGAATAGTATTTAAGAGACTTCATTTTCGCTTTCTATTCATTTGAAACTGAACATCTATCGATCGAGAGAAAAATTCTTATACTAATATTTAAATGTATAATTAGTAGACTGCGGATGTTTATGCAATTTACAATTTCTGTAGACGAATTTTAAGAAACTCGAATCGAATAAAATCTTATTTTCCGTGGTAGTAACCTTTTGTAAAGTTCTGTCGTGCTTTATATCCTAGCATTTTTTGAAAATTTTTAAACGCCATAATTGCACAAAGATCCGCAGTCCAATAATTAGTATTAAAAGATGAAAGTTTTGTAGCATGTTAAAACAATTTGTGGAGAATAATCTTCGTCATCGATACACGTAGAACATTACTTTAATAATTTATACGTTCATCGAATTGTGTGGTAATTGTCGATCTACTTTATTTACAGATCATGGGTCCTATAATTCATTCATGTCCAATCGAGTTTTTTCTACCTCAGGGAACAGTGCATAAGAATGTTACTAATTCCTCGTACACCCTTGTCTCGACAACCAGTGTTAAAAATCTGTACGAATACATCGAAAAGCACTATCAAATACAGGCGGACAACTTTAAGTTGTACCTGGGATCGCCCGGGAAACTGGTTAATATTTCTACTATTTTCATTTACATCATTTACGTATACTCTTCTCGATTAAATTAACGATACCTTATTATCATCAGATTGACTTATCTGAAGTGAAAGATAAAGTTATGTCAGAAATTGATGTAGGTTTTTCTAATACCGAAGACTTAGTAAAATGTAAATATACACTCTTAGTTGTGAGGCCAACAGACACTTTGGTGTCGGGGATCTTTGGTCAGCACAGTGTTCAGCCGGAATCTCTTCATCAATCATTAGTATTGGAAGAAGATAATAATGTTGATTTTAAAAGTTCTATTAGACCTGAAACAGGTATACGATCGAATCTCATTGTAACATCGTTCTTTTCTCCTAAAACATGTTTCGTATTAATCCTTTAGCATTGTTAGAATTTTAATATCTTATTGTTTCAGGTTACGTCGGTTTGGTAAACCAAGCGATGACATGTTATTTAAATAGTTTACTCCAAGCATTGTACATGACTCCTGAATTTCGAAATGCACTGTACAATTGGGAATACACGGGTGAATCGGAGAAAGATGAAACTATTAGTATTCCATATCAATTGCAAAAATTATTCTTAAACTTACAGGTATTAATGTTACGCATGGTTATCAGAATTTCTGACACGATTCCATTTCGACAAGACCCATAATAAGGCCTTATTTGTAGACATCATCAAGATCGGCTGTGGAAACTACGGCGTTAACGAAAAGCTTCGGTTGGGATTCCACGGAAGCCTGGCAGCAGCACGACATTCAAGAGCTTTGCAGGGTAATGTTCGAAGCGTTAGAACGAAAATTTAAAAACACCGAACAAGCCGATTTAATCAACAAGTTTTACGAAGGTATAAATCCGAATTGTTATAGATTATTATATTATAACTAGACTGCGGATCTTCGGCGTTTATCGTTTATAAACATTTTCAAAAAATGCTGGAGTATCAAGTTCGTCGGGATTTAGTAAGATTTTCATTTATGACAAAAATGGGTACTGTAAATGTAATTTAAAGCAGTGGATATGTTAAAAAGATTTAAGGGCATCAATGTATTAGTTTCAGCTTAATAGAATAATTGAAAGAAGAACACAATTTTTATTTGGCTCCTGTGTCCTGCAATCAATGCAAACATTTTTTATTTTGCATGAAGATCCGCAGTCTAGTTATTACCAATGAAAATAGAATTTCAATTGGCACCAATCTCCTAAAATTTGTCTAGAGAAGTTGAAAATTCCATAAACATCCGCAGTCTAATTATAACCATTAAAAAATATTTGTGATCTGACGTTTGTGTTAATAGGAACAATGATCGATTACGTTAAATGCCTGGAATGTGGAACTGAAAAGTCCAGGGAAGATACGTTCCTCGATATACCGTTGCCAGTAAGACCGTTTGGTAGTAATGTAGCATATAGTAGCGTGGTGAGTTTCCAAGCCTATATTTCGACGAACACGGCGATGTACGTAATTATATGTATGGAAACTGTAATTTTTCATAGGAAGAAGCCTTAAGAGCATTTGTACAGTATGAAACATTAGAAGGAAACAACCAATATCATTGTGAAAAATGTAATAAAAAATGTGATGCGCATAAAGGATTGAAATTCATGAAATTTCCGTATCTTTTGACATTGCATCTGAAGAGATTCGACTTCGACTTCAACACTTTTCGCAGAGTTAAGCTCAACGACAAGTGAGTGTACACGAATTAATATACCGAATATACCGAGACGATTTCTGCAAACTTTATATTGTCATATTTCATTTTGTAATTTTAGAGTCACTTTTCCAAATGTATTAAACTTAAATCAATTCATATTGCCTACGATAAATGAAGAATCTACGATTAGTGAGAAGAACACGAACTTAGCGAAATCCGATGACAGCTCAACAATAGATTTCGGAACTTTAGACGATGATTACGCAACATGTGAAAATAGTCTTTCTAATAGTAATCATACGAAAAATAATGATCCAGATGAGGACGACGAAGGCAGGTTGATTTTATTAAGGCGAATGCAGTTCAAGAAAATTAATGAAAGTAGTTTATTTCCTTCAGGAGTAGACGTTCTAAGTAATGGTCCAACCTCATCAAATTATACCGAACATAATTACGAAAACGACAAAAATCGTGATAATAATGCTGTGGAGGGCCCTTATAATTATGAGTTGTTTTCAATCATGATACACAGCGGTAGTGCCAGCGGTGGTCACTATTATGCTTATATAAAAGACTTCAGAACGCAAGAATGGCTGTGCTTCAATGATCAAACCGTGACTCAGGTATGAGCATACGTTTTTATCGGCAAATAACTTGCAGACATTAACTAGTGAAATCTTGATTTAATTTTATATCGTATAATGTTCAAATTACGACGAGTTAAAATTCTAGATAACAAATGACGATATTCAAAAAACGTATGGCGGTGGCCCAACCAGGTCGTACTACAGTGGACCATGTAGCAGTACTAACGCATACATGCTTATGTACAGACAAATAGATCCTGATCGTAATGTTTTACCTATGCAGGTGCAGGATTTTCCAAGCCATATACAGGTACCGTGTACAATCATAAAAATCGGATCGTGTTTTAACTTGCTTGCGTTTACATTTGTCACGCGATCAAATTTTTCAGAAATTGTTGAAGAAAATGAAAGAGAACGAGGATTACAAGAGGAGAGACAGGCAATCGTGCGTACCTTATTACAAGGAACATATGTTTTTTCGAAGGGAGTTCAGCAAAGAAGTAACAGGGGGGTCGTATCGACAGGATAAAAAGGGACAAGATAAAAAAAACTATAAATTTATCGGGGATGGTCTGTGTTTCACATTGGCGGATTGCGAGATTAAACCATGTTCACTATTGAAACGGAAGCTTACGATTGAAGCACCAATTTGTTGTGTGCATGCTTCGAAAATGCACTCGTGCAAGATGAACTTTTTTTCCGACATAACTTGGTCGGAAGCTACAAAGATGGTTTGGAAGATGTTCGCGCCAGCAACAGATCTGAAACAGTGTCGTTTAGTCCGTTACGATTCCATCAACAAGCTTGTTTTGTGCCGTTACGAAGGAATGGAGCAAAAATCTTTCGCAGATGTTTGGAAAAGAGATGGGTATACGTTGATGTTAGAAATAAAGGACGAAAATGAGGTGGACATTGAGAATGAACAGAACGGTATGTAAATTAGACTGTCCAACAAATTTTTACTTTTTTTTTGACGTTTCGATTTTCACTGTGCATTTCTTATAGAAATTTGACTTTGGAAAAAAGACAATTTTTCACTTTAAACACAAAAGTGATGTTATTATAACAGATTTTGAATTGTTCTTCACAGCAAAAGATTCTCTAGACTGTCCCGAATACAGTGATATCCAATATTAATACATTATGAATGTTTAAACATGTTTAAACAATCCTTAAAAATGGAGAGACACCACTTTTGCACCAATTTCTCAGGATATTTTTCAGTTTATCTTAGAAAATAAGGATCCAGCGTAAAATCGAACTATATCACGCGGTAGAGCAGACTTTTATCTTGAGAAACCCCCCTTTGAAGTTTACAACGTCGACGTTTTTTTTCGAACCAGAAAGCAAAATATCTTCGCCCGACATGAGTTACCGCCAGTATCCCTTCGAATAACCACAATATTTGCTTAAAGTTCAAAAATATGTATTTTTTTTCAAAGCCAAATTCTCAAAAACTCTATGAGAATCGCATAGTGAAAGTCGAAACGTTTTTTTGGCTGTTGGACAGTATTATTATTGCTACCGCATATTCTTGGTCACGTATTAAAACGCGTTTTCTTCTATCACAAATATACAGTGATCACGACGAAAGTTTACGTTCTCGATGTCGCTGAAAAGAAGATCACGGAAGGTCCGTTGAAATTGCGAGCCCTGCGTACTCAACCGGTCGGCCAATATAAAAAAGTGCTATCAGATTTATTCGATATCGAGCTTAGTAAAATGACAGTGATACTCGGGGAACCAGGAAGCCAGTTAAGAGTGTTCGATCACGATGAGTCTATTCTATTGAGCAATACCGATCTCTCCGATAACGTCGACGTGTTTGTGATGTCCATGTGCAACGACGAATGGAAATCGTTCGTGGAGACGACAACGTTGTGCGACATTATATCGAATTATACGAATCACGAGAATATTCTCACGTTCCATTTGAAACTACCCGATCCGAGTAAAGTTAGTGAAATAACTGACAGTAAGTTATGCATTATTATTAGTTTGTAACATTCCGACGTGTTGTACCGCAAATTTTAATTGAAGGCTATATGATAGAATGGGTTAGCTCAACGTTAGGCGAGAGATGTACAGATACAGAGAAACCTACCGCCGAAAGTCCATCCAAAGGAAGTAACAGCAACATGCAACCGCAGCGTGCCGATGCTCCTAAGAGCAATTCGGTTTTAAAAATCGGAATTAGTAATGAGGATGTATCGGCAAAGAATGCGAGTCCACAATTGGGAGAAAACGAGAAGTGGAACACACCGGAACAGAGTAACAGCGAGGACAGCAGCCTTAGCGACAGTGATAAAACATTAGTCGGGGATCCTCTCGAATTTGACGATTTTAATGAACCGTACCGTCCATTCAATACGAATGTCGAGACTGATGATAAAGATTATTATTTTAAAGCTACACCCTACGAGGATAACGATAATCAATGTACGAACATCCATTTCATTCAATTGTAAACAACGCAGAAAGTTAGCGATGCGTCCTATGAAAATTTTAAATGTCCATTATCTCTTCTTTACAGTTCTGAAAGTAGAAGTATCCAGAAAGATGAAATACAGTATGCTTAAGACTAAACTAGAGCCACATATCGGTGTACCGAAAGAGTATTTTAAAATTTCCTACAGGTCCGAAGATCTTGAAGATTCTGCATACTATAAACTCCAAGAGAATTTTCTTAATAAAGAAGAGGAGGAGTACTTCACGGTCAAAGTTGGGCGCTTCTTTGACTTTAAAATAAAAATATACCGGGTGTATACAGTAATGGATAACGTAAGTCGCGTGCGTTGATGTTAATATACATAAATCAGTTTCTTTGATATTTTTCATGCATTTATCGACGCATTTGCTTTCTATATTATGTGCAGCTATTCCAGTATTTGGGTGCGTGGATATTATCCAGGGACATAACTGTCGCCGAGGCAAAGAAAGACATCTTAGAAAATATTAAGGATGCGCGGGATATAGATATACCGTTGAAGAGATGCCGGCTAAGAGAAAAACACTTATTGCTAGCGACTAAAGTGTATTTGGATCATCAGAAGCTTGACGAATTGCAGTTACATCCAAATTCTGAGATGGTCATACAAAAGTTAACTGATAACGAACCTGTTACCAACAGCAATCAAATTATAGTGCGAGTTGCGAATATGGAGCAGTTATATGAAATGTATCAGGAAATTGTTATGGATGAGAAGTCTACAGCAGAAATGAGGAGAAAGGTGAGAGAATCTGCGTAATACTATAAGGGAGGCAGAGAGAGAGAGAGCGAGAGAGAGGGAGTGGACTAGTTTCCAGGATTGCAAGGGTTTAGGACGCGCCTTCTCATTTTTCCATAGTGCCAAGATGGGGTCTTTCAGTAGTCAAAAACGCTAGATAAAAGAGAGAGAGAGAGAGATCACTCTAGGCCGCAATCGCCCTCAAAAGTCCTACCTTTACGTTTACGAGGCGAAATTTGCATTATTCGGAAGCATAAAGCTGCGATAGCTTAGGCCTAGAGTGATCATTTATCCAGCGATTTTGACTACTGAAAGACCCCACCTTTTTCTATCCCCAATAAAGTATTAATAAAACTATGTATAAAACATCTTCTTCACAATCGTGTAGACACGTAGAATTGCATAATAATTATTTGATATTTTTACTTAGTTGTCTGCGTTGGCGGTTATACCTGAAGAACATATAGAGATATCAAAAGCAAATAATAGAGAAGGCGGTGAATCGAGGTTAACATGGCACGGGCCGGACTCCGACGTCGAGTTCGATATTGATAATGGTTTTCTATTTTTTTATAGGTAAGTACAACATATTGGAAGATAATTCGAATTTACAATATAAATGGAATGTCTTTTTTTCTTGTTTTATCAGGGATAGCAGGTGCAAAAGAGATTTGTCCAACAACTCGAGTCGAGATGAGTCCAGCATAGCAAAGATACAAGAAATGCGCGATATGAACTCGCGTACTCGTCGGAAAGACAGATCGCTTAGAATATATTTGGCCAGCACAGAATGATCGTCCATTGAACATACATTTTCTGATATACGACTGTTAAATAGACACGTGTGGGAACATGAAGTCGAATATTCAAAAATCACCAAATATTCTGTGCTTCGGTAAAATCTTTGGCACTTTAACAATTTCGCGCTCCTAAAGGCCGATTGGTTCGTCGAATTCATCGAACTCGTGAAATTCCACGGGTTTCTTACAACACCGTGTGTTACCAAGAGAATTTGAAATCTCGATTGTCGCGATTGGTCTCGGAAGTTCTTTAAAATCGTATAAGGAACGTTAAACTGTCGATGATCTGCAGCTTATTAAGTTATTTTACCATCTATAACTGCTGCTGCTTAGTGATAATCCGAATTTAAATTAAGGACTTCTTACAATTTACAGTAGTGGCTCCACAATTGCAAGGTTTTTTCTTAGCTCTATACATATATTACTATCCTTTTTCTCTTGAGTTAATTACAGTTATCGAGCCATTACTGTATATGCGTATTTAGCTGATGTACATTCGGAGTTTCTGCATCAACATTTTCATAAATTCCCCGACATACCCACCCCCTTTATCATAAACAATTTAAAAACTTTCATACACGTGCATCAAACCATGTCGAACGAATTCTTAAAAAGCTGAAAGATTTTTAACACGTTCCGTGTCACGAGTCGTACACGCGGCCTGAATGGACACGGCCGTGTACCACTCGTGACCAGGGAAGCCAGACGGTGCGGCTCAACGGCTCAAGTGGCCCCTTACGTCTCCGTCCCTCGCCAAGATGCATGCCTCCGCTATCCCCACTCTTACCACTACCGCTGGCGCGACCGAGTGCTAGAATGAGAGCGGTAGCATGCTACCGACTCGGTCGCGCCAGCGGTAGTGGTAAGAGTGGGGATCTAGGCGAGGGACGGAGACGTAAGGGGCCTGGCGAGACTCGCAGCCGCGAGACTCGCATCTGGCATCCCTGCTCGTGACACGGAACGTGTTAACATCCGAATACAGCACAGAGTATATCTATTTGTTGAAAGACATTTATCTGACACAACAATACATAATCGTTTTAATGCCAGTGTAGGTTAAATAGCATTCATACGACATAATTCTCAGTTATATAAGTCCTTCGCCCTCCCTGTTTTAATTTGGTAGTAGTAGCGGTGTTAGATAGGTTTGTAAACTAATTCAGGGTTCAATACGTTACGCGGTTTTTTGTTTGTAAAAAAAAGGTAACACTGAATCGACCTAATATATTTAACGAATTCTCAAAAATTCTTAAAGTTATTAACTTGTCGTTACTACTACCGAATTAAATAGAAATTCTTCCATGTGATTTTTAAAATCCATTCTCGCTAGGCATGTGTCCTGCAGTACGTTGTAATTTATTTAATTATGTATGTTTATTCATCCATTACGTGTTATCGGTACAAAGAAACTTTTGTACCACTTGGAAAACCAAAAAGTACGTTTAGCCATGGCATTGTTGTTATTTCCTACAAATCTAATTTTCCAGTACAATGAGAAAAAGATTCTTCAAGAAAGTCCAGCAAATTTACATTTGTATAATAGATCAGTTGCTTGTAAATAATAAAACTTGTGAATCGAAAGTCAATATCTTTCTTCGTGTCAACAATCACCACACATTGTGAACATTGTGTACGATGCTAGGTTCTAGGATCTTCTATTGTGAGACAATGCACTGCATGCATGTAGGTCACCACTATCCTCTCGCATTTATCAACAGTTTAGCTTTGGCATTTTTCATTTCTTTGCTAATTCCATCATTAGAAACTTTGGTGCAGAAAGGTTTTCAGTAGAAGGGTGTTGTTGATCATTTGTCATTAATAGTTGGTTGACCATTAGTTCTGTGCAATTAATTCGCATTTGAAGTGAGATTATCGAATAAACATTAATGGACAGGAACATACAAGAATTCATTGAACCAAAAGAGAAATTGAAGATGTCTACTATACTCGCGATATAATATCAGTTGTACGGCGATTTACGATGTAAATCAGAAATCCTCAATTTTTAATATAGCTGTAATTTATATTGTATATTTGTCACAAGGATGCCTACTTTGGATTGTGCATGATCCATCAACAATCTGTTCAAGACGCGACAATCTAGGAGACTATATATATTGAAACAAAAAATATAAAACATAAGAATCATAACTTTGTTATAACGTGCTACGATCGATATATAAATTAATTTATTGAATTTCATTCAATTTCTTTATACTCATATATAGGTAATTGATACTTTTCTCCATCAACAATTTAATTGCACACTACAAAACCGAATTGATGATCGATGAAAGTTTATATATTTTCTGTGTTTTGTATATTAATGTAGACGTTTTATACGAAATTACAAAACACAGTTATAATTGTATACATCTGAATTGTTTGCTTGCGATTATAATCATAAATAATGTTAATGTAAATTCAAAAATGGAGGATTTAGTATTTAAATATGCTTTTCTTCGTTTTTATTTTTCTTTGTTTGCAACCAATCTTATTTATAATGTTTGGAGCTGGGCCTCGAGTATTCTTTAACAATTGTTCTTATAATTACCAAGCAGAATCATTTTCGGAATTGTGCCCATTAAGTGAAGTAGTAGGTATGCGCAAATAGTAAGTAATAATGTAGTATTGTGTAGAATCAATTATCAAGTGTTTATTCATTTTGTATGAATGTTACAGAATAGTAGGGGTGGGCTGGCACCCGGAAATTCAGGGTCGAGTCGGGTATTTTCCCCGGGTTCGGGTCGGGAACTCGAAAATTTCTATTGTTCAGAGTTTCAGAGACCCGAACGGCACAGATTTTGGGGTTCCCGATCCGACTCCACAACTTTAGGTACCCGAGTACAGTAAAGTCGCGATCTACATAGCTCCCTGAGGATCTCCACGATCACTGTCCCTTCGCCTACCCCTTCCACTGGGGGACATCCCCGCGAGGGACCAAGAAAAGGCACGGTCGACGCAGTAATACAAAAATAGTTTCCCTACACGATCTCTGTCCCTGCTCGGAACAGGCGATGGGAGCTAGATCGTGACTTTACTGTATCACTAATTTTCAGGTACCCGTCCACCCCTACAGAATACATACACATAAATTATTTTCTACTTGAGTGTTCGATTTCATCATACATCTACTGTAGGTGCTGTTACACCAACAGCTAGAACACTTGTCCATCGCTCTTCTAGATATTTAAATGTTTCGATTCATTGTAAATACTCATTGTTCATTAGAATGTTTTATTTAATCACTTAAATATTTACGCATACCTATAATGATAAACTTAAATACACCACAGCTCTTATATCTTGGTCCCTTCTACGAAATTGTAACACACAAAAATAACTTATTATATAAGAACAAATATGTACTTGAAATTATGTTGACTACAACACTTTGAATTAAATTATATTTATTATCATTATCATTTGGATTCTGTTCTTTTAAACTTTTCTTTACGAGAAATTTCTATATAATTATCGTTACATAATTCATTCAAAAAGATTTACATACAAATCTTCGTTTTATTTTTAAACCATTAAATGAACTGTAGTCATTTAAGAAATAATAAATGACAAATTATATTTTCGTACCTATTAGGAAGAACGGAATATATTAAATATAAATTTAATAATCAGGCTCTGATGTTTCATTCCTTCACTTGTTGTATTTGGAAAATACAATGATTGTCACGAATTACAATACAATTATTGTCTTTCTTTCATTTTTTTACAAGACAATTTCAAAATAAGTATTTTCAATGCTTTCGTTTGAAATTTGAATGTGGAGAACTAAGAGAATATTCTCTCTAAAAAATTTTAGTTTATGATTTACTCCACCGGTAAAGAAGATAACTGTTCCATGGATTCAATTTTACGGAGTAAACATTGCTAACTGTATCTTTAATCAACCTCTATAGTTCTCGTTATAGAGTATCAATAAGTTTAGATCGCTCTTACGCTTACTGTAGATCACATGATTGTAATGTTATGACGACAGGCATGTGTGTGTGTGTGTGCGTGGGAGAGCGCGGCGCCTATGTATACGATACGAGTCTATTCAAGTCTATTGTCGTTTCGAACATGGCCGCGGTGGAGTGCGAATCAAAAGACGACAACTCGGCGGACTTGTCGAAAACGCCGGTGTTTTCTGACGAAACTGTAAAAACGATCGAGCAACATGAATCGTTGGGAACACCGTTGCAAACTTCGTGGACTTTCTGGCTGGATAAGTAAGAACGTTTATCCATACTTTGCTGCGTAATATTTCGAATCCGTAGCGCTGTTTATTGCATATCAGTCTTGCCTTCTTTGTTTTATTCTTTTGCGAAACGTCACAGAAATGTACGCAAATCATTTTCGTCTCTATAGATATCGTCGCGCCTATCGTAAATAACGACAAAACATTGCTATATAAAACATACACTTCGTTCTTTGTTCATAGTGTGTATATACAGATCAAAAAATTTGTAAAATTAACAGAGCTGTGTCTGGCATAACTGTCGAGGAATATAAACAAAATTTAACGAAGATTTACACTGTGAACACAGTGCAGAGCTTTTGGGCTGTCTTCAATAATATACCAAATGCTAGCTCCGTGCAGGTTAGTAGAATTTTTCTTTCATATTGATCTCGAAAGTTAGTCAATAAATTCTGTACTAAATAGGTCTACGATTGATTCACTATTTCTTTACGTTTTATACTATTGTCGGTATCCATTGTTATTCTCTAACGTGTGTAATCTCAAAGAGACAGGAAATGACTCACATGTTACAGATTAAAACAACACTATCATATCTTGATTTATATATTTTTTCAATTCCAGGTTAAGTACAGTTATCATTTGATGAGAGACGAAAGATACCCACTATGGGAGGAACCTATTAATCAACATGGTGGAACATGGAGACTAAAGTGCCATAAGTCTGATACCGTAGGTATTGAAACTTTTATTCATGATCGTCACAAATATTATAGTGAAAATCATTTTTAGGAAGAAGTTTGGAAGGAAATGGTGCTTGCAGCTATTGGAGAACAGTTTGCAGAATGCGTGGCTGAAGACGACGAAGTCTGTGGGATAACTGTGTCTATTAGAGATAAAGAAGATATAATCCAAGTAATTTTTTAAGTAGAGTAAGTCCCCGACTTACATGGATTCGTTTTACACGGGTTCTTGGTAGGGCTGTTAATTTCCTTCGAGGTCAAAAATTTCGAAGCTTCAAAGGTGATGAGAATCAAAGTTTCGAAGCTTTGATTTGATCGATTCGTTCGATTCGTTTCCAGTTAACGGATAAGAGGCGAAAAAAGTAGATTCTGCGCGAATGAAGAGGCTCATTTTCTAAAATGCGTTACAATGTAAGCGTCGGCGATGCGAAAGTTTGGACGTAGCTGTTCGCAATTTCGCATCGCTAGGACCGCCACGGATGTAGCCTTCAAAAACCGCTTCGAAAATTTCGAAACTTCAAAGTTCCCTTCGAATCCTTCGAAGAGTCGAAGCCTCGGAAAAGTAACAGCCCTAGTTCTTAGAAGCGAATCAGAAAACCAATTCCAAACTGAAATTCGTTGTTCGATTGCCAGAACGAGAGCTTTGTTAAAAGCTAAGCAAAATAAGTTGCTTGTGTACAGCGTAGGCATTCAGCAATTTATGAGTGATCAATTTTCCATGAACATTGTTTGTTTATTTGAATTTTCCTTTGAAATGAGTACACGAGCGGCGCTCGGGCACTATTCGAGTTACGCGGTTTTTCGACTTACGCGGAAAGTGCTGGAACGAATTAACCGCTTAAGTCAACGACTTACTGTATTCAATGAGACAATGTAATCAATTTAATTGTCTACATACCAATAACTATGAAATGTCCCATATCCTTGTTTAGATATGGAATATCAATGCAGCTTCTGCTTCAAAAGCAACTGTGTTAAAAAAAGTTCGTTCTCTGTTGCCCAATGTTCACTTATCGGACTTTTATAAACGTAAGTTTCGGTCTAATTTGTAGTGTATTACCAATAATCTCATCATATTTTCAAATGAATTTATAAAACCTTCAAAATGTGTTTACAGCTCATCAGTCACATCACGCTTATGGTCGGTCTTAAAAGTACGTTACTATTATTATACTATTGGCCAGCAAATACGGAACAAGCAAATGATTGCCTGAAGATTTCTACGAGGACTTTAAATGGTATCATAAGGCTCTATGAAGTTATACCAAATGGAATGGAACTATGGAAGATTTTACTTTGTTGATAATAAATTGTTTACTGTGAAAGCTTAAACATCGTTGATATTGTATCAATTTTAAACTGTCAAATATATTTTTATATTTACAATATATGCCTACTTGTTTACCTACAGAATTTTCATTGTTTTCAATTAAAACCGTGACGAAATCGTATATTACTGTGCGATAAACGCAGGAATGTAAATAGAAATGATTTGAAAGTAAAATTATGAACATGTCTTTCGTAAAGATATTACTATACATAGATAAAGATTAGAAAATATTTTGAATTACTTTAATATTGTGCTTAGTACCATTTCATACAGTCTAAGATATCAAGTTTACTTGAAAAAGTAAAACACAATTATTTCAATGCGTTTCATTATAAAACAAAGTTTAACAGAGGCGATTCTATAAATTATTGGACATCCTTCTGGAATATACTCAGCCTTCCAAAGTAGCTTCGCGTTATGGACCATAAGAAATTCCGACAGATGTACGATATACATCGGTGGCGTCTGGCGCCAGACGTTGCTCACGATTTATGCGATTCGTCTTCGAAAAGGCGTGCCAATGACAAGTCCTTTGAGCCAGTCTTGTGAAAGGCTGCACGAATTCGAAGCAACAGTAATCATTGCCAATACGTATTTATAACAAAAACGAGTGGGTACAATTTAAAATAGTAGAAAGATGAAAAGAGAATTGGAAATAATATATTATTCACAACTTATTCAGATCATTCAAGCCAGAAAAAATCTATATGGCTTCTGTTTCTTGCAATTAATGCAGACAGTGTTGATTTTGCATAAAAATCCTCAGTCTAGTAAATTATCAATAGGCACGAGCCACTCGCATACAATTAATACTGATCAATTATAATTATTAAAGAAATCCGCTTTGCAACCATCTCGAAAATCGAAATAGAAAAAAAAATTAAACCGACTTCGAAAAGACGCACTAATAAAATGCACTAAAAAGTATGAAATAATTTCCATTTAATTTATGTGAATACACGCGAACTTAAATACACTCGAAATATTCTCGACACTGGAAATTACGAAAATACTTAAATTCTTCTACATGCTTTCACATATTGATATATCTTCTCTTCCCACCTACTGATTTCCAAGTTCACCATATTCCAATGAAATCATAATCAGCAACATCTGTCGTTTGGAAAATTTTCAATCTTGCGCCGCCTCCGGAAAGATTGTATTGTATTTAAGTTCGTGTGTGTTCACATAAATTAAATGGAAATTATTTCATACTTTTTAATGCATTTTTCTAGTGCGTTTTTTCGAAGTCGGTTTAATTTTTTTTACGCACTTTTTAGTGGAACGAGCAGAATTTGTAGAACACCGTAGGATGATTTTTCGATCTTATTGGTTATTTGCAATAAAAACCGCAAAGAACGAAAAAATGCAAAATTTGTTTTCACGGGACCACCCCGGGGACATACTCTACACTCTACAAAATGCAAAAGGTTTCGTTCCGATTGGTCCATCCATCTCGGCGTAATCGGTGGGCATACATAGAAAAAAAAGCGGAAAAAAGGCACATACAGATCGAATGGAGTAACCTCCGCCTTTTTCGAAGTCGGTTAACAATTACATTTCCGATTGCTCTTATTTCCTACGCAAGATCCTTCTGTATTCTACGATATTTTGTCGTTCAAGAAAAAGAAAATCATGAACGCGTAGGATCTTCCTCCACGCGCTTTCGAAAGCGGAAATTTGAATCCCTAATCTTATATCCATAAAACCGATTCGTGTGCCCGACTAAACGGCGCCGCCTTAACATTTTACGTCTTCGCGATATTCGTCAGATTGACGTCAACGGACGGGTATACCGGCGATTATCGATGCATACTTGAAGCGGGCCACCATTAAACTAGTTTTAAATTGCATGTAAATGATTTCTCGCGCGAAAATACTTTATCGTTTGCGTCAACTTATCCGCCGTCCGTTCGACGAATAAAAAATACCAAAAAGAATTCGGGAACCGATCGCACGCCCCCGTGCTATCTGGTCGAAATTTCGATCGCGTGCTTTTCTTTATACGGACTTGTGTAACCGGCTCTATCGATTATGATAAATACCGACATCAGAATTTGTGGAACCCGATTTTGGCAATACTATATTATTATCAGGGGAGATTATATAATAATACTATATTACAGAGTTGTTATTTTTATCAAGAAGAGAAGAACAATAAAATTTTAATCAAGATTGATCGATTAATAGTTCGAATAATCGACGATTGATTCAATCGATTGATGAAGTTAATCGTTAGTCATTGATTAAAAAAAGAAATCATCGAAAAATCGGAGACTGATTCAATTGATTGCTAGAGCGGGGGGACTTTAAATAATAATTCAAAAAGACACGGTTTTGATATATATACCAATAACTTAACTTGATTTTAAAAAAAATTACTTACACATTAGCTAGTAAACTAATCCTTCTAACGTTCCAAAAAAAACTCAAGCTGTTGGGTCCAATTTAGAAAAAGTTACGCGTTTTTAAAAGTTGTACGACCACTTTGTGGAAGTGTGATTGATGCTGATGATCGACTTTCAATCATTTATTCAAGATTCGCAGATGTATTTACAGATCAACGTCACACGACGTCCTTGTGCGCAGCCTTGCGGTACACATGCACGCGTATACGGTCAGGATTAATAAGGTTACGTTAATGGTGTCAGCAATCTCGAGAGACAACGGGATTAGAAGTGCCTGCAGTCGCATGCAGTTTCTCTCTGGCATGACTCACCGACCTGTAATTATTTACAAATCGGTTCTAGCGGGTTTAGAAAAAGAACGAGGACGGTCAGTTCACTCGTGTTCAAATTAGTGTGCGAATCATCGCCAGCGTGTGCAATCCTTTAGGATTTGAAATTCCTCAAAATGTTCCAGACTTGATTACGACATTTAACCCCTTGCCGTACTTTGACGAGTCAGATTCGTGAAGTCCTGTTAAAAACAAGAAAGCCTAACAAATATGAATGTTACGCGTTTCATTTCAGGATGAAATAAAATTTGATTCGTTTGTAATTAATATTTAAGCATTAAAATAAATGTAGCCATACCAAAAATATACATTTTCTTTTCCCTTCTACCAGTTTTGTGCATAAAGACGTTCCAATCACTGTAACTGTGAAAGAAAAAAGAAAATATTGTGTCGTTCAGATCAAATTGAGGAGCAACACGGTGATATATTTTATTCTGGACCAATTCACAAAGGCGTTAATCAACCCCTTGCACTACTATTTATTTCATCGTCCAGAATTTCACAGAAAAAGGAGAAAGTTTATATTTATTGTATGCCTATATTTTTCCTAAAGGCTATATCGAGTAAAATAATAAACATACAGATTTAGTAGACTTTGTTCAGAGTCTTCATCGCGAGTCTGACTCGATATTCTAGGGCAATGGGTTAAAACCAGAAATAATGAAAAAGGAATTATTAAATTTGAGCTTCGATTAAAATTGATCCAGCGACGCTTATTGTTAGGTTTATGATCATCCCACGACAGAGGAGAATTCAGGAATTTCCTGAATTCGGAATGGCAGCGTTACCGAGATTCGCGTAGGCTTTTATACGCGACGTTCCAGACGTACTCTCGCATACTTTCGGATTCCAAATATGGTCGTAACAATTTATTGCACCTGAATACGAGACCGTTTGACACTGCTCGAATCCGTCGCGTCGCTTTTAATTCGGCCCTACGAACACGTGCTCGTACGAGCACGAGGAAACCGTGGCGTGGCGCCAAGGAAATGAAACTTGAGATACAGAGATACCTGTTTAATCGGAAACTTCCACGACGATTAGAATATTTAATGACAGGCTACGTATATTTTATTTCGATGTGTGCAGCCAACGAGATTCGGGAATTCTCTCGAACTCGCTTGAAATCTCTTTCAACTGAAAGCGTATATGTGCACATATTTATGATAGTGGCCTGACAATAAGTCAAAATTTAAAAAAAAATGAGTTTATCAGTTTAGTTACCAGTAGACTGCGGATTTTATGCATTTATAACAAAAATGAGCAATTTAAAACAGTGAAATATTAAAAGACTTTACGAGTAGTATTAATATATTATTTTCGCCACGTCAAAATTATTAATGAAGAACATAAATTTATATGTAGCTCCTGCGTCTTGCAACTGACGAATTGATGCACAAAATTTTTATTTTGCATAATCATCCGGAGTCTAGTTATCTTATCATTTCACATCACATTGTTTCAAACTGAATTAATTCAATGTAATTTTTACGATATTGTCAAAACCGTTAGATAGTGCTTGTAGTTATTTCAACATTATACGGAATTCGTTTAGTGTTAATATCCTTTCCTTTAAATATCTCGAAACAAGAAATATGTGGCTTGGACCACTTTCGTAATTATGGGCACATATACATAAATAATCAAAATCAGTCAATAGAAACCATAATATCTTAAACAATTTTCTTGTGGAAGTACGTGCGTTCGGAATTATTACTCTTATTTGTTGCTTCGAGGTTGAACTAACTCTGCCAGTGGTCTCCTGTATTCCAGTTTCGAATCTCCTAAAAAAGGCAAAATTCCCTAACGTCCTTCCGTTTTACCTTGAGGCGAGACGAATGCGATCAGCTTATAATGAAGACCGCCATTTTACATGTTGTCTGTATCGGACGACTGCATCTACTTCCTTGTAGCCGCACTATACTTTACTTCCTGCGGTTACAAATTGTATACTAAAATTGAAATTGAAAAAAAGACGAAATACAAATATTTCCAATATTCTTCAAATAAAATACTATTTTCAAAAAAATTATTGCCTCGAATAAATTATCTTATTTTCAAAAATTACTGCATCAAATAAAATACTTTATTATTACAGTTGTGCACACACATACTTTAAAATAAATAGGATTATTTACTGTTTACTATTTAAAATACTATTTTTCCCAGCTCTGGATTAGTTTGTCCCAAAAGTTATTTTCACAATGGGCACGCTTGATATTGTTCGACAATACGGGCGAATATAAACAGCGGTTGTTCGTTAATGTTTTATTATTTCCTAAGCTTTCACTTTCGTAGCCGCGGCATTCGTACGCTTAAAAAACTGAATTCGCATTAGTCGAAAACGAAACCTTTACCATGTCAATAATTGTAGAATACAAAATCTGAGAGCTGTCGCTTTGACGTGCTGGATGGTTCTCGTGTTAGCCTCATGTCAGCATAGCTGAGATGATGAAGTATACATATAGTTGGTTTAAGAAGAAAAAATCACGCGAAATAAAGTTCGAGGTATCAAGGCACAATACGGACGAATAAATTAGTGTCTAACGTCGAACAGAATTTATCATGCGTCTGAAATGACGAAGCTTCGACTATCCACTTAAATTCGTTGTACGTACCGATCTTTATAGAATAACAGCTCGCGGACGTAGCTGTTTGGGCGAACATTACGTTACAATCTGTTGACGATAAATTACGGTTCGCCGTATCAGAAGGAAGCGACGGTTGCAACCAATTTGAGAATCATTAAATTAAATTGATTTAATGGGTTGTACACGTCTGAGCATTTACATACGGGCATGTAATCCACGGGTTGTCGAAAAGGTTTGGCAGTTCGTAGGTGAAGAATATATTAATGACTCGAGTCGACAACAGACCACGCTTTTATCATGTGCGCAAAGACGTGGATAAATAAATTGTTTATGCGACACTCGGTGGTTTCGTTTCACGGTAATTTATTGCCTGTTATTCACCGACAACCTTCAGAGGCCGACCGCGAGGAATTCTCGCCAAAAAACAAGAGAGGTGGAGAAAAGGAAAAATACGAGAAATAGTAAAAAAAGATATAATTGCATCCCGACGGTGGAATGAGTGGGCGCGCATAGTTGATAAATTCAGCTCAACCTTTAACAAATCGCTTTAACCGATCTGACGTCGCCGACGATGATCCTCGAGAATTTTCAACTTTGACATTCGTTAATCAATCGACAATGTCGCTCTGTGGGCGGGAGCCTTGCGTTCCACAGAGGCGCCGCATTCTTACGGCTAGCCCACCAAATATTCTGACATAGTTGATGGCGCCAGCTGACACCGTTACCGACAACGCGTATCATCAATCACACGGTCTAACAAATTTTAACTTTTTTAACTACGTAGTACGATAACTCCTACAGGTCTTCCAGGAAGCAATTTTCAACAGTTTTTGTGATCTCGATCTACTTTGGACAGATAGGGGTGGGAGCACGAATTTAGGGGATCAAGTTACCCTCTCTCTGCCAGTACCGGATTGGTCACGTGACATTGTGACGTGAAGCGGGGGGTATTAGATTTCGGGTCGAAAAAATGGGTCTGCGGCCAGACGCTTTTTATCCTTATACGAGCATATTTTGGGCTGGTTGAGGGCTCAATCTAAAGAGGAAGGCCCATCACAGCCCGCTCTGGTCATTACAGCAGTCAGAAAAGTCTTTAGTGTTAGAAAAATACATTGGAATCTGCGGGTATTTTTTCTCGATTTTTCCTCTACTTTGGACACTGATATTATTAGATATAAACATAATCTCGTTATTGTCATGACCAGAGCGGGCTGTGATGGGCCTTCCTCTTTAGATTGAGCCCTCAACCAGCCCAAAATATGCTCGTATAAGGACAAAAAGCGTCTGGCCGCAAACCCTTATTTCAACCCTTAAATCTAGTAAGATTCTAGTAAGTTTCTAGTTAGATTTCTGAGGGTCCTACCGCCTTAACCTTCCTCTTTAGAATGAGCCCTCACCTAGGGATGGGATCAGAGTTGGGCAAAAATTTAACCAACGATTGACGACTTTTCTACTTCAATCGTTAATCGCAATTAACAATTAATCTCCTACTTTAGTCGTTAATTGCGGTTAACGATTATAATAGCATAAAACAGTCGCACGCAACGCGATTGACCGCACCACGCAGGTCAAAACTCAGCGCAAAGCTCTTCTTGATAAGAGTAATCATCGAATAACGAGCGTCTAACGCAAGTCGATGATCCCACGCGTCAGATTTCAAACAAGTTCGTGCTTATGTTAACTCGAGCTTCATTTGCAGTCAAATGACTTGAACTTTGCGGAGCTGTTACGAGCGTCATCGGACCGGACGATCAAACTTATTTGCTCACGATCGGCGAGTGGAAAGGCACGGTTATAGACCGCAGACATTATCTATCACGGTTTCTCGGTTACCTCGAAATCTTGACTACCGGTAAAAGAATTGGAGAATCTCCGACGATGCCCGAGGTCATTGTACGGTCGGGCTGAACCTACTTTCGAGAACTTAATCTCTCGAGGGGCTCGATCGTGGTGACGCATTCGGTTACAGAACAACGAAATCGGAAGATCATCGAAATTCCTCGCCGTTGACGTTCGCCGAGGATTTCACGGTTTCCTCGAAACACGTCTGATCCCACATTAAAAGAGAGCCGTCATTTCGAAATAACTTAATAAGGAGATCATCGGAGTATTCGGCAATCGTTGGAGTTTCATTACCGAGAAACGAGCATGCTACAAACATCGAGATTCTCAGGATTACTTAGTTAGTCTCGGAAGTCGCAGCAAGTCGGCTCGAAAAAGATTCGTAACGGTATAGTAAACTCCAGCGCTAGTAAAAAATATAAAAAATCTCGTAATGGAATAATTCGCTGAGATCCTGAGAAAGACATTTATATCGATCGATGGCCTCTTCTATACAGAAACAAATAAATATTATTTGAAATGGTAAATTTGATCATTTAAATTTAAATATCAGATGGCTACATGATCTCGTAATCGCGAATCGTTCTCAATGGCTGCCTGATTTTGCATCAGGATCTCATCTACACACCCACTAACATCATCGACTACCGTTTTTCTTTCTGAGCACAGTCAGACGGACAGCAGACGGCCCTGGCACGTAACAATACAAATAGCCTAATCGCCGAAGCGGAAAGGAGCAAACAAAATTGTAGTCTTTCGAAGGTTTAAGCGGTAAACCTGGATACCATTTTACGCAGTGGGAAATGTGTTAAAACCTCTGCGAAATCAACGAAACGTGTAAAGAGAACCGTGCGAAGAAGAGAGACTCAGATATTTCGTGGCGTCGAGGTTCGATTTCATGGACGCATCGTTGAGGAAACAGGCAGCCTGCGTATATGCAAAGCGTATCGGAAAATCGTGTCGGTATGAACAGTATGAACTCGGTATGTGTTCGAACCGGACGCGATGATCGCGGCGCACCGAAAAAGGAAGTGGAAAAATCGTTTCCCCCTCGTCGTCGTAACGATCGGCCGGCCACCCGAGATCGAGAGGTGTGGAATTCGTTCCGGTTGACGTAATGGTTGCCGGATGCTTAGCGCTTCCCTGAAAGAGTTACGATGATCTTTGTCGGTTGCAAATATACGGATGTTTTCGCGATCGGTTGCACCGATACCGAAGCCGGGCCTGCTTCACACCTACAGTGACTCCCGTAAGTATTCGTGCGCCCTTTAAAACGGAGTTGTGCTAATTCAATTACACAATTACATAATTCAAACCTTTCAATTAATTCAATTGCTAAGTATTTTAATCAGATGTGTGTAATTGAAAATTTTAATCAAGATTGATTGATTAATGTGTACGATTAAAAATGGTAATCATTGAAAAATCGACGATTGATGCAATCGATTGTTGACGCTAATCGTCAATCGTTGATTAAAGAAAGAAATCATCGAAAAATCGGACACTGATTCGATTGATTTATGAAGTTAATCGTCAATCGTTAATTAAAAAAAGAAATCATCGAGAAAAAAAATTAATCATTGCGATTAACGATTGAAGTAGAAATTTCTGCCCAACTCTGCTGTATACACGAAATCTGTCCCGACCAGGGTTGCCATATGACGCCCCTTACGTTTCCGTCCCTCGCCTAGATGCTGCCTACGCTATCCCCACTCTTACCAGTACCGCTGGCGCGACCGAGTGCTAGAATGAGAGCGGTAGCATGCTACCGACTCGGTCGCGCCAGCGGTAGTGGTAAGAGTGGGGATAGCGGAGGCACCATCTAGGCGAGGGACGGAGACGTAAGGGGCCTGGCGAGACTCGCATATGGCTCCCCTGGTCCCGACCAGCTTTGCTCTCGCGTTTGAAACTCCACCAACAATGGGCAAAGCTCACCGGTCGCTAAAATTCGACGAATAAACAACTTTCGTTTTTCACCTATCGTCCTGACGATTTGTATCGGTGAATTACAAGGAGACAAGATCGAAGTCCTTTTCAACGTATGCTTTCAAGGTAAAAATGCGCGTATCCTTGAAAAAAGAAACAGTAAAATAATTCGAATAACGCTGAAGAAGCGTAACAGCTCTATTACGTAAAACATGTAATAATCCTCGTCGAATCCTTTTTTAATTTGAAACCAGTTATCCGCGTGTCAAGCGTTCTTCGCGTAACTAGGAAAAGACCGAGGAGCATAGTTGATCGATTAAAAATCAATCACGATTTATCGAGAGCACCTTGACCCGTTTACGCAATTTCTGCACAGTTGCTCTTTAAAACGAACAGTTGAAATCGTTTAGATTCCCGAGACCGTTCCATGGATCAGAGTCGCGGTAAATCGGCGAATACGAGGAGGCACGTTCGATCGTGGCCGATCGATCGATTTGGAAAGTAGAACGCCGCCATATACGATATTTCTAAGGACGTTCGATTTGGGCAAATTTTTCAACGTAATGCCGGTGTGTTTGTCATTCCTCCATTGATTTACTGATCGGACCGTCGATAAATCACAATTGCTTTCGCGAAACGTTAAGTAATCCTCAGCCGTTAATAAAAATAAACGACTGTCGTGGACAATGTAAATATATTTCTGTCAAAAAAATATATTTTTTGGAAAACATGTGCAAAAGTATATTTACATTTACGAACATAGATCTATCAGGAAAGCATATTTTTAATAATGATGAATCGATCTGGTATCTCTGACTACTTATTTTCTTCAGAAAAAAATGCGATCCATTTGTTAGTCTGAAGTTAAAAACAAATCGGGAATAGACTAATGGTATTTGGAAGTAATCTATCTATCTAATAATCTAGCTAAGACGTTAGCGTTTACTTGTGTAACGTGTTAGTACGAGAGTAATGGTGTTTTAGAGTTATTTAAATTGAAATATCTCCTGAACTACTAACTTTTCGACATACATAGGTTAGTACTTTTTTATAACGAATGTCCAGCTGCATCGATTGATGTATTAAAAAATACCTCATTTCATTTTAAAAAATGAAGGTGACCTTCATATCTCTAAAAAAGAATTACATAAAACAAAAATTTTTTTGGTATCGTATGAGCCCCATTTTACCATTCAACTTTGTCCTTCAGACATTTGACGTATCTTTGAAAACAACAAAGATATTTGAGGTGACAAAATGAGGTAACCCACCCTGTATTGTGCCATATACATATTGACGATAATATTGACCGTCTAGGGGCCACTTAAGGGTGGTTTTAGGTGGGGGAATGTAGCGCCAATTAATTGGACGGGGGTGTGTCGGAAGGACTTTAGGTTGAGAAGTGGGATTACACAACAGCATATACCCTCAGTGGAGGATGGACCCGGTGTTGACGCGTCAGCGCGAATCGTAGGCGGTGATACGTATAGTGGGTCCCTACGATCGTCTCACACCGGGCTAGGGGGTGTGATCTCACAATGGGGTTGTGAGTCCCCTGGCGGTGGGGGTTTAGGGGGTATGGGTAGGGATATATTCCCGCTCCCTCAAATTCCACCTGAGAGGGAAGAGAGTCCCACACTACCCCCCTGAACTTTATCTCAATGGGGGTGTGCGTAAATGAATTCCCCCACCGCCCCGAAACAAAAAAAAGGTTGAGAAGTGGGGAAAGTGTCAAAGAAATACTTTTGGTATTGTCTTCGGTCGGTTGGTTGTTCGGTGTTGTCCATCTGTCGGAGTTGAAATTATCGGAACGCGACGGTTGTAAATAATCGGCCGGTTCGCAGCTGATCCGTGCGCGTTTCTTGTCTGCTATATTGCTATAACAACCTTTTCAAGTATACCGCCAGTGATCGGGCGCAACCCGCCCGGGGGGTATAGCTACGAAGGGCAGCTATGTAGTTCAATGTATTATACAACGAAGGCATGGGCGAAAAGTTTGAGAACCTCTTCGTAGGTCTATTCTCGTAGGATTTGAGTGACATAATAGTGGGATGGCTACACGCTGACTGTTAAATGTGCAGCGAACTTGCGAGATAGCAATGATTACCTGGAGCGACGCCGGTTGCAGTAACAGCCAAGTTACTCGTCATCGTCGACGCTTATTGTTAGATGCACGCATACTAGAAATCGTAATTTCGCGGCGCGCACCTGCGCGTTCTCATTCCAGGAAGACCAATTTTTGAGAGAACGATTTATTACATATTTTCAATTTGTTTCATTTGCTACACATGTTATTCCACGTATATAACTTAATGGGAGGGTGATTAATTACTAGACTGCGGATCTTTATACCAAATAAAAAATGTCTGCGTCGATCCTACGTCACAGAAGCTAAATAAAAATTGTTTTCTCCCTTTAATTATTTTAGTAGACTGAAACTAATACGTTGATGTTCTTAAATTGTTCAAATATATCCACAGCTTTAAATTGTACGTATCAATTTGTGTTACGAATGCATAAAATACGCAGTCTATTAATTACGTAAAAAATGGCTTCACCGGTGATCGTTATCGGTGAACACGTCGGTTCGCTTCGTTCTCACGTTGGTCATTCTCATGGAAAAGCGTTATCACCGCAAAGTTTCTTCTGCGGTTGTCGGTTAACCGTTTTCTAATTACCAGCCAAATTACATCGTGACAAAAGCGCGCGTGTGTGTGTGTGTGTGCGTCCATCTCATCGTCCTAACAATTTACAATCCACATTTGTTTATACGGTTCGTTGAAAACGTTTCGAATGTTTTTTTTCCAACGGGGGACTGAATTCCGTCCGTGAATAACTGTTGTGAACGTTCGCATACGCAACATGGGGACGTTTATGGTTGCGTTATAATTATGTGGCTTTGTAACGCAAAAGGAACGATGAAAACGGTGAAAGTGGAATTAGGGAACAATGTATAAATCCGATTCCATTATTTCAACGCCATAAATAGATAGCAGAGAAGTAGATACGCATCTTCGTCGATAGCATCACCGGCGGGAAATAATAGGCAACGATTTTAATTATTATTCCGTTCGTGTACGGTCGCGAACGTGCGCTACCTGTGTGTTCAGTGTTCAGCGACGATCGCTTTAACACAGAGGCGATCATTCTATTTTGTAAATCACGGCTTATAGATAGGGATGGAATCAAGTCCAATATGTACTCACGAATCCGAGTCAATTTCAATAACCAAGTTTCATTTCATGAGTTTCGATTACTACTTAAAAGCAATAATGTTTCAATGATTATACTTGAAAAGTATTCATTTTATACGAACTGATAGCTTCGAATGAGCACTTACAAGTTTCGAAAAGATACTTATAAGTACTTCGATGTTGAAAGGAATCGAATCTTTCACAAGTAGTACTCGAATCTTGGAAATCAGAACTGCATAGTAGGTTTTAAGCACCTTCTTTATTAAATTCGTAACTATTTAAGAATAATATTTCATTTACAATATTTGGTTTCATCCTATTTCTATTTTATATAGATATTCACGTGCGTTTTTGATAAAATGGGTACTTCATTGAATTTTCACGCCAAATTAACAACGGGTCTTCTTTGCGTTCTAAATATTGTGATTACAGATAATTTCCCACTTCTAACACAGCAGACGATGAAGAAATAATGATTAGAAAAATCAGAGAATTTCCGGTACGATATTCATAAAAGTTTCGAACCTGTTCGACCAAGATTCGAATATACTTGCAAGTGTTATATTTCCGTTTACCAAAGTACTTGTAAAAGGTTCGAAACTGTCTGGCATAGGTTCGAGTATACTTAGGAGTACTATTTCTGTTTTTCGAAGTACTTATAGAGAGTTCGAATTCAATCAATCAAAGTTCGAACCTGTTTGCGAGATACTTGATCCCATCTCTACTTATAGATACACGACTTATTGGTATATAATAGCAGGTTCATGCACCGTTGCCGATACGTGCGTGCAAAACTTCAATAAGTCATAATTGAACGATGACAATGAAGATGCTTCGGTTTAATGGCGGTAATGATAATAATAATAAAATGTAATATGTAGCGGCGGAGAACGCGCGGATGGTTCGATGTATAAAAATAAATTGAGCAGAAGGAAAGACGGAAGTTGGTTGGATTTCGACATAACAGAAGCTCCGGTTGAATTGTAACGCAGTGGTACTCCCGTTGCGATGTAAATAAAGGGGAAAACCGTTCCACGCGAAACTGCACTTTCTTCGACGTCGAAGCGTCGCCAAACTACGCCGTTTGCTCGCAACCGATATTTCACCTCGGCTATTAATTTATAGTCCGACCAATGACCCACGTCACCGGAATCCTTGAACGACCGTGTGGTTTTTAGACGAGGAGGAATTGTAAATAATAGCAGCATCAGCGAAACAGGATCTAGTTAACATATTTATGAGCATATCGTCGATTCGGACACGGAAAACTATGATTTTAGGGTCCCGTGGATTATTCGTACACACCGTATGTAAATCGATAGGAAAACAATTATTCTCATTCGGTGCGTGTACCGACGAATATTCGTTAAACTCGAATTACTTCGAAGGGCATGGAACCCTGGAGAATGTGATCTTAAGGACCTAACTCGAACCAGCTGGAAGAACCGGATGAACAAGATCGAGCCGTTTCTCAGCCAGGCCGCGGCAGGTTCTCTCAATTTTCTCTCATATACCGTTCCGAACTCGGGTCTAATTAAAATCCCCTAATACACCGCGTTTCTCCTTCGAATTCGCCGTTCCTGCATGTCATTTTAAATTACGTACTCGAAACACTTCAGAAATTGATTGGCTCCGTGTACATATTAGATTGGTGCAAACAGAGTGGTCGAACTCTTGTTTCTCGATTTTACACCTTGTTTATAATAAAATTATAAGTCGAAAGAAAAGGAATAACATTCCGTTGTTTATCGCCTGGTTCTCGAAAAAACCGGGATGTAATTGAAATAAAATATTGTTCGAAGATAATGAATTTGATTTAAACGCCGAATAAAAATAAATCGTTATTCGTAAAATAATAAATTATTTCGAATGATTATTTGTTACCTTATTTGAAATAGAATGCGCCCAACTCTGGTAGATGCCTCTTATTTTTACGCAATTTATTTTCAGAAAGGTTGACCACTCTCGGCTAGGAGCACGTTCACTCTACCTCGCTGTAAATGTTTTCCTCTCGATGCCGGACGGTCCGTCCGCCAGTTTCCGAACACGTGGTCGGATGTTTTGAAATTGAGAATCGAGTGTAGATCCGTGTCAGGAAAACATATTTTTTTTCTTTTCGTTCTCACGAAAGTTCCTGTTGGCCCGGTGACGTCCTGCGAAGACGTAAACACTGGAAGAATCCGTGGACTCTGCTCCTGAAAGCGGGTGGAGTGGGGGTAGTGGTAGCGGCGCAGACGTCACCGGCGCGCGAACATATAATCGAGCGATCGAAGGGGAGCAGGCCAGTTTGCACAGATCGTTCAAGTGGAATGCGTCGTTGCGTCGTCGCTCCGTACCATCGACTCCACGTGAATTTCTTTCAGCACAGTGCCGTTAACATTTCATCGAACAACAAATACTCTTCGCGCCATAGGCTCTCGTTACGTAACTCACGGTTACACTTCGGGTCTCGAAGCCGGTGTCTCTTTGAAACGTTGGAGTTGTTTGAACAAGAGACGTTCCACACGTAATACACACACGCTTGTGCGGTACATCAAACACGCCGAGATTAACAGGAACCGTGCGAGAGAAGTGTGTTCCGCCAGACGGTCCAGCAGCAACAAAAGTGAAACGTTTTCCAACGACTATGTCCAGAACATTTGTGATTTTCGCCGCTGCCCTGACACTCGGATGCCATGTCCTGTGCGTCACTGGTTCCGCGATACCCATGTGGGAATTTCTCTCACGAGATGAGAAAGTAAGTATTGTCTCAAGGTTCCGACGTTAGCGATTCGCAAAACTCCTTTCGAGTCGGTACTTTCCTCTGAATAGTTTTCGTCCGATGACTAATTCGAATGTCACTTCAGCGTACATAGATTCACGTTTGCATACATGACTTCGATCGCGCGTGTTTCCATGGGGTGAAGTGGTAGTTGTCGATGTTGGAGAAAAAAAAAGTGAAACGACAATTATGCCAATGTTCGACGACGTATGCCTACCGTGTAGACATCCAAGTGATATTGGCAAAATCAAACTTTCACCAAACACCATCGGCTCTGCTCGCTAAAAATTCTTTCCCCGTGCACTTGTGCAGTCCGGTCGGGTGCAATTGCGCGAGCGCGCCTCGGACATTGACTTTTCTCATGACATTGCGCCGTTCGTCTCGCGTTCTTCTCTTTTTGCTGAAACACACCCCAGCTCGGGAATCAACAATCGACTATCTCTGATGCAACTGAGAATAAAATGTTCCTCAATTCATAAAAATTGCATGATAATTCATCTAGCACACGCTACGAAGATAAACGATTTTTCAGCCGGAGCTATTACGGTAATTACGATTACGGGCAATTATAGAAATCGATACAATGGCGCGATTTGCACGCAGATTTCCCACGACAACAAACAGTGGTATGTAGGTTGCGTATCGTGATAATTCATTTCAGTTGAACGTACTGAAGATGGTCACAATATTCGAATGAGTTACGCGAAGTTTTGCATACCGGCTTGTATTTCTTCTACATCCGGAGGTATTTCGCTTAGGCAAGGCAAAAGAAACGTGAAATCGATTTCACTGCTATGCGCGCTATGCGAGTAAGACGTTGTTTCATTGTGAGACGTACTTGCTTGTCTGTAAAAGCGTTTGCACGTTCGGTTGAAGTTCAAGAACGCTCTCATTATTCACGCTTGGATTCAACTTGTGTATCGCCGCTGCTGATCGACATATAGGTTAATGTACCTCCGACTTTCTGCCCTGAAAGATGATACATTTCGTAAATACAATTTGTTCGCTGTACACCTTTGTCGTATATTTTCATAAATGTTGAAAGAAACATTCACCAGGTCCTCGCATAGCCTCATTGTCGTTTCGTGCTAATTATTTATACTTACTTGGAGACTTTCTCCTATTTCCGGAATCCTTTAGGAGACAACACAATGATCCACCATCGATCACGTCGCCGGTCTATCTAGGTCAGCACCGGAAACCGTGCATCCTTGCCCATGTAGTCCGTCGAGATTCAAACGTATTACGTAGCGCAGTCTACGTAAAATTGACTGATGCTTTCTTTCACCAAATAAACGATGCCCATTAACACAATTTCGAATGACAATGTGTAATCGCTTTTAAGTGAATGCGAGTTTATTCTGCGAAACCATGAGAAATGTTAAATATTAGGAAACATATTTTTGGAAATGTTGGATCTACTAGGTAGATCGGAGAATCTATGACATTCGGATATCCGAACTTTATACGGGTTTCCGACCCGATTTCGACTTCGGGCACTCGCCCACTCCCTACTAGTTCAACTTTGAGTTTGAGAGAAGAAATAATGTTAATGAATGTTACCGCGCTGGGCGGGACGATGCGAGTGGTCGAACGAAATCGATCTATGATGAAGATGGTACCATTGGGAAACGTCTCAAAAAGATTCCACCATTATGCAAGCAGTCTGTCAACACCGGGTACACGTCCCTACTTATTAGGACGGTTTTCGAGAGGGCCGAAAGCTATTACAAATATATCATTAGAAATTCTAAGGTCGATCTTGTACGCGTAATCGTCCATAGATGGATCCAAAAGTGTGTGGACATCGATTATTGCGCTTTCCGTACGGACGCGAACGGGGGCATGTTTCGCGGCGGCGGCGACGACGCGACGGTTAGAATTTATCGTGACGAAAACAAAAAAAAAGGTGCGTATCGCAATCAGGTCCGATACGTGACGGACGGCCGGGCTACGGCTCGCATATATATTTGTTTGTTATAACTGTCGTGTAACCGATATCCCGTGCGTTACACATTGCCGAGTTTCACCGGACGCGCGCGGAATGCATTGGCGTACGGAATGGAAAACAGCTTTCGCGATGATCGGTACTTTGTGTAGAACAAAAAGAGCCACTGGCAATTTCTACCGACTTTTGCAACTACCGCAGCATTATCGAAAACAACTGCGTGTCTCGAGCACGCGCAACTGTTGTTCAATTCAGTTTTAAAGAATCCTTTTACTTACCACAACAAATTTATGCATTGCAGATTATTTAATTCAAATTTTATCTAAGAAATAGAAGATTTTTTCAAAATTGTGTATCGGTTAATCGCTCCCGTTTGTTCTTTGCGATCTTTAGAAGACCAACTTCGAAATTGTTCATCCCTTGCATAGGCAACCAGTTATACATTCGTTATATTTCTTCTGAAAATATTATAAAACCGTTAGACATGTTCGTCCTTTGGATCACAATGGATTTATAGTTTCAAAATAGAAATAAAAATCAATTTTTACTATTTTTTTTCGCAATTCCGACCAAATGCATTTTTCCAAAATATTTTTTAGACGTCATTTACTCAACTAATTCTTCTAGCCGTACAGAGAAATTAAAGTCGTTTGGTCCATTCATAAAAAAGTTATTCTGATTTCAAGTGTGTTGAATCAGTTATGCTCGTTAGTGTAAGATCACAATCTTAAATACTTAAATACTCTGTGCACCCTTTGGTACTCTATTAGCAGTAGTATGAGAACAACCGTAACAGTGGTCCATTATATTAACCAAAATATGTATTTTGTTCTAGATGAGCCACCTGTTCCGGGTGTTCAGCCAGCAGGTGTCCAAGTTCTGTGCAGAATCCTCGATGCCAGACTGCAACAAAAATCTGTTGGTCACGTGTCTAAAAAATTTGGCGAACATGGACGACACTGTTCTTGATAAACTGGACCCGTATCAGCATGGCGCAAAGGAAATGAGTAAGCGATTACATTAGATAAAGTGTTACTCACCCCACGGTCGCAATGTACTCCAAAAATCCCAGATGATTTGTGCCCATAATTATGAAAGTGGTCTACATCAAAATTTTAAAAAATTAGTCTATCAGTTATTTGAAATAACTTATTTCACAGCACATTCTTTGAAATGAACCGTTACATAGTGTCATTTCAACTTGTTATTTCAACATTATATGGAATTCATTTAGTGTTAATATCCTTTTCCTTTAAACATCCCAAATATTATCCTCGATCAGTAACTAGTTATCTCTGATCTGCTAACACTGTTTTTCTCCGTTATAGTTTGGCGTGCTATGGCGAAGAATGGATTTTCAACCAGGATGGGCCATGAGTCGGGCGATTCTTATTTCACAACTGGCTCCGATCCATTAGGTATGTCTGTAATTTGAAATTTCAGATATTATACTTGATTATAATCATTACACAACCCGTGACAAAAAGTTTCCGATCGGAGGCATTGATACGGATTTTACAGAAAACTTTATGGAGTGAAAACTGATGGGAAATTAAAAGGAGCTTATTAAAGAATGACAAACAATGAAATAACATAAGCTTCCATTTATTATAACAAAGAAACGAGAAAATAAACAAAATGTTACACGGAAAGAAGTTCCCGATTAATGGACAGTGTAAATCGAATTGAAAATTCTCGTTACTTTGTTATAATAAATGGAAGCTTATGTTATTTTGTTGTTTGTCATTCTTTAATAAGCCCCTTTTAATTTCCCATCAGTGTTCACTCCATAAAGTAATATTGTGTACTTCTAAAACATGAATGTTTTCTGTAAACTCCGTATCAATGCCTCCGATCGGAAACTTTTTGTCACCGGTTGTACATCGTTTTGGCTATTATCACACATTCAGGGTACAAAGAATTACATTTCGTTTGATTTTGAACAATTTCTTTGAACTACCTTACGAGATTATAGAGTCGGAAAGATAAATTAGGAAATCGGAAGAAAGGAAATACCAACTGCCGATCTAAGAATTTAAAATGTTTGTAAATCCGCGTGCAGGTTTCTCAGCAGAACGTAGTTCGAGTAAGAGATAAGTCGTTCGGCTGTATGAAAAGTAATTAGCGAGTGAAAGTTCTAATCGATAGAAAATCAAAACCCGTTCGAGAAATGAGATTAGCGATCAGCCGGGATCGCGTTACGAGCGCGGCGGTGTGTACCGCCCGGCGAAACGCGCTAATTAACCTTTATATTAACCGTGAAAATTGTAATCGCTCAGCAGTCGCCGGGATAATAATTTATTAATGGGATCGGAGTCCGTCCGATGTCCGTGACCCGACACGAACGAAAACAAATGGCGCCGCGAGAAAGTTCCAGCCACCGTCTCAATCGCTTTCGTTACACTAGAAAGTTTTTTTTTCATCTTTTCCCCCGAACGAGATCGCGTTTTGATAGCGCGACGCTCGTTCTCGGATCGACCGCTTTTCTTTGGTGCACTTTCACCCGATCCACGGTGGCGATCGAGGATTTTGGGTTGCCTTCCCTCGATCGTTCCCGGATAAGAATCGATCTAGTTGCAGAAAAACCGATGGTGCACGGCGAGAACGAAACACGGAGATGCTGCAGACGTTGAAAAAGAGGTCAATTTCTTCAAAAGCACTTTCACATTTTCTCCGAACGAAACCGGAGCAGTCTTTCCTATAAGAAGCGACTTTGAAAAGAAATCAATCGTCAAACAATTTGAGAACGCGACTCTGCATTTTACGTAAAGAAAATCAAATTGCTAGAGTTTTGCAGCTACGAAGGCACCTGTCGAAACAAACGCTGCTAGTGAACGTGTTAAAACTTGTTTGAAAAAAAAGGAATCCATTTCCGCGACTCGAAATTGAAGAAATTTCACTTTTCCTGCGAGTTTAGCGTATACATATGGATCTTCATACATATTCGCCTGCAATCCATCAAATTTCACTTCGGCGGGCTTCCTTTCGCGATGGTACTAACCGATATGTTTAGCAACAAAAATACATATAAAAGATATAGATTGAAAATTGCCTGGTTACTCGAAACTAAAAACTAGCACTACGGACGGTAGGGTTGATAATATATGAAAATATTTTAAAAGAAACGGCAGTACAGCTGTGAGGAATGTGTGCGAAGAATTTTCCATGGAACAAGTTGTTCGATCGCGACTCAAAAGCATTTCTGTTTTAACCAACGAACATTCCGAATGAATGAGATTCCTGCACGCGCCCCTTCGAATAGTCCTTGCAGAGGATAGTTACGATCCGACGATTGATCTGCCGGAAGTAGGAACTACCGATGCGGCCCGGTGTGAAAATATTACCCATTGAATTATCATAATGCGGAGGTCACGTCTAGGTTAAAAAATGACTCTCGCACCCGTACACGCAACGCGAATGCGTTTAAATGTGGCCGATCGTGCTGAAAATATTTACGACATATGTCCCGCCGGAACCCGTTCCACCTCACTTTTAAATTCGTACCTCGTAAGGACGCCAATATCCCCTTACCGGACAGCCAATCGAGACTCTTCGATTTCGAATTAACGTTAATCGCCGGGATTACGCGTTTAACTTATCGAATCATGCTCGTTCTTCCTGCTACACCGCACCTCCATTACAATACGTACAAGGAGTCTTCATGCTTTGAATGTTACATGCACAGGGTGTTCCTGAAATCATATTTTTTGCCTGTGTATTCATTGAACTTTATTTTACCACGTTTTTATTAGCTCGCTTTCTGGTTTGTCTGTCTGTTTGTTATAATTAACTATGTAATAAAGTAACTACATTTGTTGTACAGACCGCGGAACAACACAAAAGTAAAAACAAATGTAATTTTATTTTAATTTAGTCTGCCGTGTAATTTTCTAATAAAAATTCGGCGCTGTGTTCGACGTCGAACTCATTGGGAATCGATAATGCGCAGCCAAACATGTCAACCTGCTACTTGTACCGTTTCAAACATTATTATTTTTGCAGTCTTTTTGTCCGAATTTTCCGACTTTCCTTTGTAAGTATCTCAAACTTTTTTTCCTGGAAACTTTTCCAGGATCATAACGAACAAAACAAAAAAAGAATTACTTATATTGAGTTCATACAAAAATCCCATAGAAAAAAGCACTTTAATTTTTTTCCGAATTTTCCAATTTTTCTTTCCCTATAAACCTTATTCGGACCTTATACAAACATTTTAAAAAAAAATTAGCCAAATCGGTCCAGCCGTTCTCAAGTGATGATTTATTTACATAGATTAGTTTGGTTTAGTAAAAATAAAATTATCCTGCCTTTCTGGAAGGACCAGGACAGGTAACTTTGTATTCTTTTCAACTTCAACCATATGTAATTCTTTAACCCTTTATACAAATTGTCCCGAAAAGATGTTGAGCGACATTGGGTTAACTGAGGTCGGCTGAAGTGGCGAAGCGATTGCTTGACGAATAGAAAGATTCTATAAACTCTCTGACGTGTAACGTTAAATATTTTTGTTCAGCTACCAGCGACAGTGAAACGAACGGCCTGAGCGAAGAAACAGCACCGTCCCACAATTATGTTCGGCCACCTGCGGAACACACGGGCCCGTACCTTGTCGGGCCAATGGTAATTCGCGTTTATCCGGATGGTCGACCGGTTCCGGAGGACTCAACGCGTCCATTGCCACGCGACGAAGACGTCGAAGAATACAGGCCTTCTCGCGTACCGTCGATCGAGGAACTCGAAGCGGACAGGAACACGTTCTACGGAAAACGATCCAAGGGGAACTCGTTTTCCGAGGCTAAAAATCAGAATCATCGTCGTCACACGCCGTTTGATAGACGGCTGCTTCAAGAGGTCGTCGCGAAACGCAAGATTCATTACTACTGAGGAAACGCGACTCATCGCTGAGGAATGTATCTTCGGACGCCAGAACTGGCAGACACGAACGTGAAGTACGTGTATCCCGTACGAAAATGTTATGGTCTCGCTTGTTCAACCCTTACGGTATCGATGATTTTCGGGCCAGATGCATGCAGATTTTTTGAAATGAAATAATTGGTAATTTAGGGTCAAGACAGACTCGGTACCTTTTTATGCAGGCCCGCTAATATTACGAGGGTCGAGCTTAATTAACAATCGTAAAATATAGACGGTACTCGCACAGAATGTACCGCGTTCGACTGAACTGTAGCTAATGTGGTCTTTCATGGTGCAAATTGGAGACGGAATGATTTGTCGTACGGATGTAGATGATATTGATCGTTATTACTAGACTGCAGATCTTCATGCATTTAAGGAGAAATTGGTTGAGTGGAATATAAAACAGTAAAGGATTTAAAAAATTCAAGAATCTTGTAATGTTGCTTTTAATGTAACAAAGTCGTTACGGGATGAAATCAATTTTTATGTTATTCCTGCTTCCCACGATCAATGCAGAACATTTTTATTTTGCATAAAGATCCGTAGTCTAGTTATTACTCTAGGCCCTAGGATGACAGAATGAATTGCTGATAGATTCGCTTCTCAGAGTAGGTTATAAGATTTTAGCTTTATTTTGTTATTTCGTGTATTCTTTAGAGCGATATGCTACTGGTCAATGGTATAGGAGATTTTTGTTTAACAGTAACATCTGCTGCCATTTTTATGGTTCGTACTTGGAAACGAGATTTTGATCAATCCTGTACTTAGATCACTAGTATTGTAGTAGTTATAACAGCTGACTTAAACGATAGTATAATAAATGAGCGAATGGGTGATATTTTTTAAACAGCTTGCATCGTTAAACGTCCATTAATACATTTATGAACATTTGATAGAGTTAGCAACGGCGAATTTTTAAGAAGACTGCTCCCGCGAACGACATATTCTCACGTTTTCTTGATATTGAAAATAATTTAAACGTATATAACGAAGCATGAGCTGTTAAATGACGATTGGTCGGCCATTAAGGTCTATACTTTCATCGTTGTTGATTTTTGTTTTTGCATACGCATTTTAAACTTTCCTGTATATAGTTTGCTTATGTGTACATTCACCCGCTTCCACGCACGAATAATCGCCGACCATGAATATTTTCGATCATATATATGTATATCTTCTCATTCATTTACTATTTATTTCATCATCCCTATAATTGTTATTTATTTTTTGCATTGTATTCGATTAGAATTTGACCTGTATAACTATATTATAATTTGATAAATTAAATATATGTACTCGTTATTTGATCCTGCGAGAGATTGTTTTATGTCAATAACACCGTTGAGTTTTCTTTTCTAAGATGTTCGCCATAATGGCGTAAAGGAACTTACCTCGCTGAAAATTTTTGTTTCATTTTTAGCGCGAAATATATGTATTATATAATATTAAACAAAAATATTTTTATGCGTACGCGACATTATTATTGTACTTTATATAGAAGTCATGCGACTGAGTTTCTACGATAAAAAAAACGATTGTTTGTTATTAATACACACACCACATTACTCTTTACACAAAATTAAGATTACCGTATATAGTTGAATTTATCGAATAACTGTTAGATTTGTATGCGCATAATGCACGTGATATTTTATAATAACACATTACATGTTTTCTATCTGCTGAAATGTTTTTTATACGTGTATGTGTACATATAGTAATCTAGATTTTATATAAAAAGGGTTTCGTTCTCGTATACATATATGTAAAACTATAATTACACCGCTATTACCGAACAAAATGTGAACGATTATTATATTCGTAAATTTGTATAGATGACTTACAATAAAATGTGATACTTTATTTCGACGATTCTTATTTTAATGGAACAAATGCGACCACAGCAACCACAGACTTGTACAAACATATTGAAACATATCTCATCGATGTCAATCGATGTTGAAGAGAAGTTTGAACAACAAAATTCAAAAATTCCCGCCAGATGTCGCCCGTTCGTGGTGTACAAATTTGTGCACGCTTGCGCACCGGCTGGTTTTATTATTCAAATTACTCAACACTAAAGAGAAATCTCCTCTGAAAATAGATACAAAATTCGTCGTATATATGTGTAAGTAAATACATATAAATAATAGATATAAATAATGTTTTGAGCAACATTTAGTTCCCGAAATGATTTATATTTGTCGAACGTCATTATTAAACTGCGGATCTTTATGCAAAATAAAAATTGTTTACATCAATTACAAAGAACAGGTTCCAAATAGAAGCGATATTCTTTTCTCTATAATTTTAATAAGCTGAGCCTAATGAATGTTCTCGAACTCTTTTAATTTGTTAACTGTGTCAAATTCCACCTACTCATTTTTATTTTTTATAAATGTATAAAATCCGCAGTCTATTTAGTCATTATTCTATATTGTAGAATAATATACTGCATTTCAAATATTGCCGCACTTTCCAATGTTTCAAGTTTCAACTTGAAACACAGCGTCGGAGCGGCAACGCTGTCTACATGTAGTACTTCAAGGTCTTTCAACTTGACGACGTAAAATTCAAAAATTCCGACAGGAGTTTCGACTGTGTTGTTTGTACTCTGTGACAGTGCATATGCACATACTCCAGCGGATTGAAAATTATACCTTCAATGTCATCGACCGACCGTTGTTTACTGATCTTGGTTCTCTGTTTTTCATGCTTCAGCTAAATAAGGCAAGGGCGGAACAAGTATTTCGGTGGAAAGTGTATGGGGGGGCGGCAGAGTGAGATACGAAGGAGGCATTGAACTGATTCTCGTTGTTGAGTTTTTTCAAGTATTATTTAAATAAATAAAGGGAATAAAAATGTCCTATGAAACAAGTAAGTGACGCTGAACCGTTCCAGTAGGTTTTCGTATCGCCGAGTCGATTTATTACTGTTCTTTTCATGTAAATATCATTCCGATTCAACTTTCCGGTTGCTTATCTCAAGCCAAATCATAACACTTCAAATGCATCAATGATTTACATACAATATGTCAAGATGGATTAAATCCATAATATTTTCCAACTTGTGTTATATTTAGCCACGTATGCAAGCTTATCGTACCGATCATTGTGCAGCGTTTCTTTTTTATTCGGTAATGCGGTATTATTCGCACCTCGTTACCTTGCAATATATTTATCTCCTTTTTTCTCTCTCCTAGCGAGTGACGATTCGTCGAACAATTGAGATAAATGTCACTTATCAGATTAAATTTTATTCAATCTTTATGTTACATAAAGAAAAGATAAGAGACGACAATTTCATTTAAAATTACGATATATGTACCTATATAGGCATGATTTGTTAAAATTTAATTTATTTTTCCCATTAATTTTTAAATACTTCCAACACATTAACGATGCAATAAAAATATATTTGCTGTATAATTGATTATGATATTATTAAATAAAATCTGCTAACAGAGTCTCCAATAAAACATCAAAATTGTACGATCACAATTTTAGATCGAGATATAGTTTGTACGCTCGAAATAATTTCAAATATTGCATGTTGGACATCTGCCAATGTATTACGGAAGTGTATTTTAGTTCCAGCTGAAAAATATAGCAGTCTACTGTAGATTTAACTTTTCTAATTTTACATTCAATTGGAATTGAAGTTTCCTGGAAAAATTATTGTTTACATATTATTACGATAATAATTTTTTAAAAGATATGTGTGTGTATTTGCAGAATACATTTTTGCTACATTGCCCAGGACTCAGAGAGGGCAACCGCTAGTCTTAGGTGCTGATCCTAAAGGGAAGAACTTTTTGTACACTAATGGTAATAGTGTTATCATTCGAAATATTGATGTGAGCATATTAACTCTTTATTTAAATCCTTGAACAAATACTAAAATATATAACTTATTAAATAACTTGTTATTTTATAGAATCCGGCTATTGCGGATATTTATACTGAACATTCTTGTCCAGTTAACGTCGCGAAGTATTCTCCAAGTGGTTTCTACATAGCATCAGGAGGTATTGAAATTTGAAGAAGAAACAATGTCATCTGAAATATATAATTGCAATTTTTAAATACAATTTTTGCTTACAGACCAGTCTGGCAAAGTTCGTATTTGGGATACTGTGAACAAAGAACATATTTTGAAAAACGAATTCCATCCCATCGGAGGACCCATTAAGGATATAGCATGGTCACCTGATAGTCAACGTATGGTGGTAGTTGGAGAGGGAAGGGAAAGGTAAAGAGTAGAATACTTTATCAATGTAGCTCAGAATTGAATGATAAATTATTTTTTGTACTTTAGATTCGGTCATGTATTTATGGCAGAAACTGGCACATCTGTAGGTGAAATTTCGGGCCAGAGTAAGCCCATTAATTCTTGTGACTTCAGACCTACCAGACCGTTTAGACTGATCACTGGAAGCGAAGACAATACTATCGCTGTATTTGAAGGGCCACCGTTTAAGTTTAAGTATGTACATTTAATTTTTGAGCACTAATTTAAGCCAGAACATTTCGTGTAAGCTCATTTTTTGTTTGCATAGGATGACCAAGCAGGAGCACACTAGGTTTGTTCAAGCTGTCCGTTACTCGCCTAGCGGTAATCTGTTTGCATCTGCAGGATTCGACGGAAAAGTATTTATTTACGATGGTACAACTTCAGATTTAGTTGGGGAAGTCGGATCACCAGCTCATCAAGGCGGCGTATATGGAGTAAGCAAATTAAATACTTTTCAATATCTAATAATTAGACTGTGGATCTTTATTATGGCTAAACTTTCAAAAAATGCTACAATATAAAGTTGGACAGAATTTAGTACAATTTTCATTTATTTCAGATCTACAAAGGCTACTACTACTGAAAATAAAATTCTATTTTATTCCACTTTCTTAAAATTCGTCTACAAAAATTGAACATTGCATAAACATCCGCAGTCTACTAATAATATTATAAACGCTATTTATCAATTTACTGTAACTCGATAGGTAGCTTGGAAACCCGATGGCACACAACTACTAACTGCTTCTGGAGATAAGACATGCAAGCTATGGGATGTGGAAACTCGATCGCTGATCAGCGAATTCAATATGGGACCAGCAGTTGACGATCAACAGGTATAATAGTACCATAAATTCGATTGTTATTCAAAGTCGTGTGTTAAAGATTGAAATTATACTAGAAACTGTATCTTGCTTGTTTCAGGTCAGCTGTTTATGGCAAGGAAATCATTTGCTGTCTGTGTCATTAAGCGGATTTATTAATTATCTCGATGTCGACAATCCGGAGAAGCCAATTAGAATAATCAAGGTAACGCTCGATCGAAGTAATATAAATGGTAATATTTTATGAAGAATAAGTTTGACGTTATTATCATTTTCAGGGTCATAACAAACCAATAACAGTATTAACATTGAGTCCTGATAGAAGTACAATTTACACTGGATCTCATGACGGATACATTACCAATTGGAACGCAAATACAGGAGAGAATGACCGTATTCAGGGCCACGGGCATGGAAACCAAATTAACGGGATGAAAGCCGCGAAGAATTTGCTTTACACCGCCGGCATCGACGACACTTTGAGAACGGTGGAAATTGATGCGAACGCTTATACAGATACATCCGTTGTTAAGCTAGACTCCCAACCGCGAGGTCTAGATATTTACAACGGTATTGCTGTGATTGCTTCAATTAGACAGGTAAGAAGCGTTTTATAAGTTTATTCTAATTAAATTGTTCAGCTATCGTGCGTCTTCAGGTAATAATGATTCTATTTTTAGATTACTGTTACCCAAGATGGCCGAAAGGTATCCAGTGTACCAATCGATTACGAACCTTCCTGTGTGTCAATTAATCAGGAAAATGGCGACGTAGCTATAGGAGCTACATCAGACAATACAGTACGTCCATTAAGTCTCATAATTTATATGTGTGTTTTTAATTTGACGCTTTAACACTGTAATATAATTTTCAGGTTCGTATTTATACCCTATCAGGCACAAATTTGACTCCTAAAACTGAACTGGAACATTTGGGTCCAGTCACAGATGCATCTTACAGTCCTGATAACAAGTATTTGGTAGCTTGCGACGCAAACAGAAAAGTGATTCTTTATGTTGTTCCGGAGTACAAGGTAAAAACATTTCCAGTACTTAGAGAAATTGCGAAGATCCAGATTTATGCTATTTATGTGTAACAGTTTCAAAGTAAAATATTAACCGCTTTTTCAAATATGCCATTACATATTCAGTGCTTACATTCTTAGTGATGTAAATTCATATTCCACGCTTCTAATGTACGTAGTGCAATTAATATCTATTCTGGGCGAAACATATATGTAAACGCTAGTTGGTCTATGTCTTACATACAAATTTGTTTGTAATAATTGCTCTTCCTAAACGCTTGTGGGAATCTTAGAGGGTGAGTAGATCTTTGGCTTCAGACTTACTGCTGTGCGTACAACAGCTTTTGTTGCCTTCGGAAATATTATTCGACGAAATATAATTTTTTTTGCAGCTCGCGCACAATAGGGAATGGGGTTTCCACAACGCAAGAGTGAATTCTGTAGCGTGGTGTCCTGACTCGGCTATGGTTGCAAGTGGTAGCCTGGATACAACGATCATTATTTGGAGCGTTACAAATCCTACAAAGCATACTATCATTAAAAGTAAGTAACTCTACGTTCTGATATTATAACTAAAAGGAAAATGAATTTCTCACAGAATTATTTTCATTTCAGATGCGCATCCACAAAGCCAAATAACGCGTTTAGTGTGGCTGGATGAAGAAACATTGATCTCAGTCGGACAAGATTGCAATACTAAGATATGGCGTATAGAAAAGATTTAATTAATTTCTCTCGTAATATTTATCTTATTCTTTCGTTTCCTTTTTTTCTTTAAAGAGCTTACCTTTGGATGCATTTTATTTATTTTGTAGTCAACGGATATTGTGTATTATTTTTTTAATACGAGCCTTCAATAAGATTAATCAGATTCTACTGTGATCTTTTTTATATTCGATACATTTTTGAAAAGAATGATCAAAACGAGTGACACTTTAACCAACAAAAGCCGCCGCGATACTTTTTTACATTTTTCGCGCAGCGTCAATTATAAATAACATTTTTACACACTGTAATTATTTTTTAGATATTTACAGCGTAATAATAGACACACGGTGTTGTTTGATTCTTCGATTTTTACTGGGTGATTGTAAAAAGAATTGATTGTGGAAGAAAAAAAAAGGAAATCAAAAAACGAAAAAATATTTATTGTCTACTCTGTCTTTATTAAAACAGCGTAACGATAACAAGAAAACAGTAACAATTCGAACACTAAGGGTCTCGGAGTAACGCGATCACACTTTTTAAATTATTTGTACATTTAAAAACAAAATAATTGAGTCATTTATATATTTATATATAATTAATATATATATATTTATATTGTTATATATATATATATATATATATATTAAACTTGCCCTATCTTAATCAGTCTAGTACTGAATATCTCTTACAAAGATGAGGTACATAAGTTTTTATATTGAACCTTTTCCTAAGTTCTCGCGTTTAATAAAATATTCAACTTTTATATTCAACAACGATATTTACCTTATCCATGAAAACCCAGTTAAGGTATTATATAAATCTGAAGAGTCTTTATATTGCTTTGTATGTTTTTTCTTTTTTTAAATTCGTATGACTTAACGCTACATTGGACTTCCTCCAAGTAAATTGCGACAACGCGACTGTAATTAAAAGGAGCATACAACGTATTTAAGAAAGCATTTTAACAGCTTTATAATAAAAAAAAAAAGAAATCAAAATACTTTCACAGCAATACCATATCTCGATCGAAAGGAAAGTTTGGTATTCGTAAGAGAGAAAAATATCCTAATAAAATAAATAACAAAAACCAGAATATTTATGTAAGAATTTTCAATTTCAATTCTGTTTTCTAGTTAATAAAATACTTAGACCTAAGTTGAGTAACACATCATTAACTTGTTTTTTTTCGTTTTTTTTTTGAGAAAGACGTAACCTAAAGTAGGGTCATAATACAAATCAAGATATCTATAATAGTAATAGCTTCTATGGTTTCGGTGTACTGTATCGCGAACGTTTTTGCGGCGATGCTACCGGATGTCTATAAGAAACGTGTTTCCTAAGCGCGTCACGTGATCTTGATACATGCGAACAAGCTGTACAACTATACGAACTGTTACTATGAGTCTCCATGTGCACCCGCAAATTATATTGATTACTTAATTGTTTCCCACAGATAAGGCAAGTAACACTAGATTTATTATAATTCTGAGACGTTCTACCACTGACGGAGCTTGTAAGAAATTTGAAATTTGCGTCCCAAACCGGCGGCGGTTTCGTGTCTTCGACTGGAATAATCTGATCTTCTAAAACCGGTGTACTTTCATCCATTCCGCTGTCTGAATAGCCTTGCTCGGTGTACTTGTTAGATGAAGCATTAGCAGAAGGAATACTGACTTTTTCTCTCTGATTCAACTTTGCATTAATAGAGTAATAAGGCTTTGTTTTTACACAGTACGGTATACTTTCTTGATCATTGAACGTCTCCTCCGTATGCTCCGTCGTTTCTGCTGCCAGGACTGTGTCTAAGGATTCGCTGGTCGCGACACTGTCTCTACTTTCTTTCTTTATTGGTGGTTCGGATAAAGTTTTTTCTTGTAGTTGTATCGGAGGAGGTTGTACATATAAGCCGTTGTCGTGTCTTGAGTTTTTCTGTAAAGATAAAAGAAAAAGAATAACAGCAATCACAGGGAATGATGTTTACTTTTAATCATAAACACTGATTTATTTTTACTCATACGATTCTGCTTTTGTTTTTTTGTCAAATTTTCTGTTCTACCTAGCCTCTGAGATTCCTAAACATCTTTTTCCATCGGAAAATCTCTGCTGTTCTTGATTCTATGATTCTGGAAAGTATTCTACACTTCACAAGTATAAATTGACTTTTTTTTCTCTTTTAGCATGTTACTCTTGTGTAAAATATTCCATGCAGTCTTTTGTTCCCTTCTGATGAATGTAAGACTGTTAAATATGTATACATTGATTCTAAACTTTTTGTTATAGCCACTCTTGACTAAAAAAAATAGTAAGCATTATTGTAATGCGATGTAGATGTTGTGTAGAAAAGGTAAAAAAAAAAAGAAAAGAAAAGACTTGATTCGTTCTAAAGTATCTACCGAATGTTTAGTAGTGTAGAGATTCTTGGAGAAAGCTATTTTAGATATACCTGTAAACTCATTCTATGGGGAAAGGTTCCATGGGATGCATCCACTTGCATTTAGTTGCAACACACACAACGACCTTGATCTCGTGGATATCGTTTATATTCATTATCGTTCCTTCGATGCACGTATGAACATAACATGTGTAGTAGGTAATTCCATCGTGAGGTACTTCTTGAGGAACGACAGTGAATGTATTTAAGTGACCTGAACAAAACAACACGATCATAGGGTAATATAAAGATTAAAAAAGGAGAAAGCGAATATGCAATTTTGTTTTAGATGGTATTCTCTTATAGTATTGTACAGAGGAAGTGATTTTAATATTTAGAATGTCGTCCGAGTATGTAATTAATGCACTTAATTAATATAGTCCATGCAAATATAATGAATACAATGTAGGAAACGTAGAAATTAATGAAGTAGAGAAGTTGAAACTATAGAGATTAAGAATCTGCAAGATCTTTCCAACGAGAAAATTTAAATACCTAATAAATAATCCAATGTTTTTATTACATTCAGAGATGATAATTTGCACGTAACTCTTAATTGCATTTATCAAAACTTGATTAATACGATATGTTAATATTATTGTTTATGTGTATTTATACAAATTGTTTTTTCTCTACTTTTGTGTACCAGGTAACACTAGGAAATAACAATTATCAGCAAGGAATTGCCGATATTTATATGAGGCACTCGAAAAGATACATGCATTGTTACTCATTTTGTACAAAACACACAGAGGCAAGCTTCATCGGATAATTAATACTAGTTTATCAGATAATACTAAGTACCTTTTGCTATCGTAACTTAACACAATTGAATGCAGTGAAATGATTGCTTACGAATCAACAGAAAAATATACAATCTTAAATTATAAATTTCTAAAAGGAGCAATTAAAGTACTTTAAAATTTATATCGCACTAAGTTTGTATTGGGTTGGGTTCATAGTGTTCGTAAATTAAAATTGAAAGCTAAAATTCAGGTATTTATTCATGGATTTATTCAATAACATATTTACCATTCTGTTCTGTTACTTTCTGCCATTTTCGAGGTAACTTCTCGTGTTACTGTATAAACATATGAATAAGTACTTTAATTTTATCTTTGATTCTTAATTTGAAAACGCTATGAACTTTCTTTCCAACCCAATGCTTTACAAAGAAATTAATCGCATAATATATGCATACTTAAAATGCACTCATGCATTCCATGTGCAAAGCGATAAAATGAGGTTTGGTAGAACAGTGATAGAAATAAAAAGAAACAGATATAAAGGTATACCAGAAATATGCATTCAAATAAAACAATAAAGTATTAAGAAAATCGATAATATTATTAAACTATAATATAAACTTACCAGTCTAAAATGTTTCGCGCAATCATTGCTCTTTTGTCTCTATTTATAATATTAATTAATACACATATGAGATTTCTTACCCCAGCAATGTCTGCCAATCCACGGACATGCAGAGTGTCTGCCATAGCCAAAAGTGCAGGCAATTGCTCTTGATAAATATTCACCTCGCCATTATACATAAATGTGACAAGCGCGCACAAATTTGCATATTCCATGCCTGGCAATACAATGACAGGATGTTGTAAAGAACTTAAATCCTAAAAGATTGATTTACATCGATATAATATATATGATCTACAACATTCGTTTCTATCGAATATTTCTTTCAACACTTAATATAATTCAAAACATTCGTACTATATGAATACCTTAAATAATTCTTTAAAATAGTAACTACAAGCTGAAAGGATAATTTTGTGTGCATGTATATGTCTGCCACCTGCACTTAGCGTCACATCTGTTAAATAACCACCGTCGAGCAATTTAGGAAGGGAGCTCAATAGCGTATTTTGAAAATTATGCCACCGTAAACAAAATTGTTGACCTTCCATATTTCTGTGCTGCGAATAAAAATGTTGTGGACCTTAAAACTTTGCTTGTACCCTAAAATTATCATGTTACAATTAATACAAAATTCTACGTTATTCATTATATAAAAATGTCTTCTGGTTATGATTCATGTTTGACAATCTATTATTGCTCCGAGTAAGTTATGAGGAAAGAAACATAACAAAGTAATAGTGATAAAGAATAATATAATTAATTATGCAAAACAAACCATATTCAGATCAAATAAATAACTTGAGCATTAATAGAAGTTAAATAAAGTAAATATAAAAAGCACTGCTTTCTCGTGCGATTTCTCGATCGACAGTACATATATGTCGATGGAAATAACATTATAATGAAATTAGATTTTACGGAAACACTGTTACGAACAAGGTTATGTGTCTGGCGACTATCAAGATAAAACGGCAAAAAATTTTGCTCTGTCTTAATCAACCTATAAGTGCCGGACGAAAGGATAGTTGCGTTACTGCTGGTGGAACAGTTCGAGAGATAGACAATACTATTTATTTAATCAGGCTGCAGGTTCCAGCCAAGTCTATTATTGTACACTCGGGTATGGCTGGAGGAAAGGACAGGTATTAACTCGCAACTTCATAGGCAACAGACTTCCATTTCTCCGTTGATTTACTGCCGAAAAATTCCTTGAACCGCGAAAACGAATTTTAAGCTCCTGTGTCGCTTACCCTCACTTCAACAAATTCCGTTTGATAAATTCGACAAACGTATTCTTTATACGACACTTCACTTCCATCTGGCAAACCTCGCCATAATCACCCGTAACGTAGAAAAAAATATAGTCCGTTCAAGTCTGTTCGACGTGTGATTGTGTCTTCTACTCTGGCCATTAGAGGGCTACGAACGGCTTGTGTATTCTCGCAAGTACACAAGTATACCGTATACCATTCAACACAATCGCAAACAGCATGAACAGCAGATACAGAGAAGGAATGAGAGTGCCTGGGACTGGTACACTGTGGTACACCGACGAGATACATATTAGCAGAGAGGAAATCTCTGATATTAGTATCTCGTCGGTGGCACAGGGGGGTGCCTGGGATTGACAATTTGGCAAAGATATATTTGCAACAAGCATAAAAAATTTGCACCATTTTTCCAAATATTTATGAAATAATGTATAAGTATACTTGTACACCTTGCTTTTATATCGCCATCCAGCATTTTGAATTATCTTATGACGTCAGTTGTGGGCACCAGATACTCCGTTATCTTGGAACACTACGTCCTATGCATATCCTATACCTGTGCCAAGTCCCGCCAAGTCCAGCTATCTATAAGTATTATCACAGCCTACTCTAGTACTAGAGTACTCTATACTATGGATAGGAGAAGCCTGACGCTCGTTAGAAGAAGATTTTGCCAGTTTGCAAGAGGCACCATCAAATGTCAGACTGAACTATACTTCCCTTCGCACCCCGCGATCACCCGTGGAGCTCTACGCTTTGCCTCACTTCGCCACGCGCAGACGCACCACTGATATATACATACATCAGTGTGACGCACACTGACGCACACTAAAATAATATCAGTGTTCCGGCATCGACATTTGGTGGCGCTGGCATCGAAAAGTGCCTTCTTCTACTGGCTTCAACGGCTGTACTGCTGGCTTATGGGAATCTCCTATCCATAGTATATATATCAGTGGTTCAAACTGGTTCAAACAGAGACTCTCTGGTTCAAATTTCGGATATCTAATTTTTTCTGAAATTTCTTTGGTACACAAGGTCTTTCAGTATTGATGGTACCGTAGGTAAGAGGACAATTCTTCGAAAAAAATAAGTCAGAAATATAAATAGAATGAAATTTAGTTTGAGAAAAAATGTCGGGAAGCGTTAGCACTATCTACAATATTATTGAATATATGAATTGAACAAATGCAATTTTATGTGAAATATGAAAATTACATTGTAATCTTCTATTTGAATTGAAGATATTGGTTTTACCTACATTCTACATACATGTTGATACATGTATATCAATGGATATATCATGGACCTAAGTATGGTCTTCCCTAGATGCCGCTGGAGTTTCTGTTTGTTACGAATTATCAGAACTGACTGGAACTGACCATGGTTCATCGGTGTTCAATTGTATTTTAATCAAATATCGCGATAAAACGTCGCGCACGTTGTTCCACGTAAACATCCAAAAAACAAAATGTAGTATTTAAGTAATGAAATTTTTGTCGAATGTAGAAAATGTTTGACACGCATTTACGGGGAGGAATATGGTTTCGTATACTGTTCATTATTGTGTTCATATTCCCGCTGATCAATAGCAATGATAGAAAACAGTTGACGTTCTGCGACCAGAAAACATTTCGAAGGTAATTCATCGCAAAACTACTTTGCACACGTCTGATGTTTATGACGTGTTATTCGACGACACTTTATTTCGACATACATATTTTATTTGATCTCACGGATTTACAGTTTTGTCAACATCATTCAAATTTGATCGATTCGTATTATGTATTGGACTACGAACGTTGATAAAAATGTATGCAATTCGTTTCGTACATTGTCATCTTTTAATCAGTTACGGTTGAAATAAATGAATACAATTCTCAGTCTGATCGTTATAAATTAATTGTACGAATAAACGATCCAATAGTTCGAACAAAAGCAGCTTACCTGCAATTAAAAAAGTTATATAATTTCGATGTTGTTTTGTTGTAAGTTCATCATTTCTGTAAACTATAAATATCTTTATGTGAAAAGCGTCAAAGAATAAGGCAAACATTGATTATATTATTTGACTATTAATAGGAACTAAACATATATGTCTATGTTTTTCAGCTTAATTTTTGTAAGTACGTTAGATGGGAAAATATCTGCTTTGGATGCGAGCAATTTAGGGAAGAAACAATGGACCTTAGATTTCGATGAAGAACCTATGTTATCATCTAACATTCATTTTAGAGAAGTATATATATGCTAAACATTTTTATATTTTCATCTATTTCTTACTTACTTATTTATTATTGTTTCTAGTTCAATGATAATGGCAAAAGAGTTTATTTTATACCATCTTTAAGTGGAGGATTATATAAATTGGACAAGGAAAATTTAGAAGCAGTACCTGTGTCTACAACACAGTTAATACAGTCGTCTTTCCGTTACTCTGATGATTTAGTACTTTCTGGTGGTTCAGAAGTAAAATCTTATGGTAAATATATCAATGATGTGTCCATTAAATATATACGAGAGTATCTAGTTTTGCATTTCGAAATAATTTCCATATACATACATTCTCTCCAAGCATAACTCAGGACACCAAAGAATTTGGACAATCTTTTTCGAATTTGCATAATTATATAAAATTAAATAGCTTCTTTTACAACAGGAGTTTCAAGTACGACTGGAAAGATATTATACGAATGTGGAATTAATGGTTGCACTAATAACACTGGAGGGGAGTCATATATCGAGCAAGATGTGCTTATTGTTCAACGGTTCCAACAAACAGTACGAGCGGTTGAACCACGTACTGGTCATGAAAGGTAAATTATAATTTCAATGAATTTAGATTATGGTTAATCCTATTTCCTTAAATAGATGGAACTTCAGCGTTGGCCAACACGAGTTGGTATTGGTTCCTAATTCCGACGTGTATTGTCAAAACGAAATTGCAGCTCATATTAGGGATATTGAAATTAAAGTCGTTGTACCTGATGGTTTGATCTGGGCCGTTAGTAAAAATAATCCTGCAGTGAAATTGTGGCAGTACAAGGTGAGTTTTAGAGAAATACAGAAACTACGTTTAACTTGAAGATCCTGTACTAATTATTTGTATTTATGTTTTATTAGTTTGACTCTCCAATTGTAACTATATGGCGTGAGCATTCAAATACAAACAATGGGCATAAGTATTTGAAAGAAGTTAATTTGTTTGATAGTATGCAGTGGTCTTGGGGTTCAGAATTCTCAATTAATCCAGCAATTTATTTGGGTAAACATGGTAGACAGTTGTATATACAAGAAAATACAGAATTGCATAAATCATTGCAACAATCGTTACCGTACATTCAATCTTCGAAATATCCATTGCAGCTCTATCCTGCTATCGGTATGAAACTTTGTTTCCAGCTTTGTTTCCTATAGCAGAAGCACATTAAAATATTGTGTATTTTAGGTGATGAGATTATAAAAACTCTTCCAGTTCCAGAAGACGATGATCCAGATAACAATGCTTTGCTACAGATAAATGGCGCGCGAAGTACCACTGCGTTATCGGAGTACACAAAGGGTATAACAATTTCGAAAAATCTCGTAACAATGAAATGAAAAGTTCGTTACAAAATATCCTTTCTTTTGACAGACAGTGGATTTTACTTGTATTCAAAAGAACAGATGCAATTGAATAATAACAAACAATGTAATCGTACTACTTCGAACTCAACAATTACCGAGGAAAACGAAAAGCCATTTCGACCTAATAACACCAGCGACGAGGACGATGATACGCCTGTTCAAGTTATAATCGTTTCATTGTGGTACTGGTGGTACGTAAAATTAGGATAAGAAACCCAAAATACTAACTGCTGATAGAAAAATATTTTCTTTGAACAGGAAAGAAGTTTTGATAATCTCGATTACCACTGCAATTCTTCTAAACTTCATGTTAACACAGCGTCTGTTGAATGCTACCACTGTTGCCAAGGATGCAGTGCTTCCGGTAATAGAAATATTTCGAATGTCGTGTAATATGTACATTACTTGATTCGACGAATTTTTGTAGCCTTTGATAGTGGAAAGACACATCGAGACGAACACAAGTAATCAAATGAACAACGACAAAGAAAACATCGATGGTTTTACATCGCGTTACTTAACAGATTTCGAACCGGTGGATTGTTTAGGAAAAGGAGGATACGGTGTTGTCTTTGAAGCGAAGAATAAAATAGATGATTGCAATTATGCTATCAAGAGAATCGCTCTGCCAAATAGGTTGGATATTTTAATTTATGAATTTTTCTCTTTGAACGATTCTTCTTTATTATATAATGTTGTTTACAGCCAGTCTTCGAGAGAGCGTGTAATGCGAGAAGTGAAAGCTTTGGCCAAATTGGATCATCAGAATATTGTGAGATATTTTAATGCATGGTTGGAGTGTCCGCCTGCGGGCTGGCAAGAAAAACATGATCCAGAATGGATGAACAGATCGACGTTGCCAAACTTAGAATTTATGTCCGATGGAACTCCTATTGGAACAAAAGTCAATAATTCCGTGTGCATTACCGTTTCTCAAACCGACCAGTCTTCGATAGAGAGTGCATCTGAAGCGTACGATGCGCTGAATCACTGTGATTCGGAAGATTCCTTCATTGTTTTTGAAACATCCGATTCACACAAGCCAAATGAAAATGTAATCGACATGAGTAAATGCAGTACTGAAAGCTCGAATCTATCGGTTTCGATCGACGCCGGTGAAGAAATAATGCCAAGTATCGAAGACGTTACACGTTCGCAGAGTATTGTGTTTGAACATTTCGAGGGCGATAATCATTCGGAGAAAGAAGAGAAAAGAAAGCGGCAAAGATCGTTCTCTTTAGATTTGAACAACAAGGTGAATACTCGCAAGTCCCCGAAAATGTTTCTTTACATACAAATGCAGCTGTGCCAAAGGCTAAGCCTCAGAGAGTGGTTGAAGAATCAATCGAAGCGGGATTGTCGTCGAGTATTGAATTTGTTTCAGCAAATTGTTGAAGCTGTAGAATACGTTCACTTACAAGGACTTATCCATCGTGATCTGAAGGTAATCTGGAAATTAATTATACTTTTTCCATGTATAATACAAATATTTGACATATTCTTTTACCACACGAATTTCAGCCGTCGAACATATTTTTCTCTTTCGACGATAAAATAAAAGTGGGCGATTTTGGACTCGTCACCGCGATGACTGAAGGATACGGGGAAGTTCATACACCTACCTCGGAGAACGAAAAGACATTTTTAAAAAATAATTTACATACCGCAAACGTCGGCACTCATCTCTACATGTCTCCAGAACAAATGAACGGACTAGGTTATAATTACAAGGTTGATATCTACTCCTTGGGAATCATTTTGTTCGAGCTTCTTATTCCTTTTACCACCGAAATGGAAAGGGCAACGGCTCTTATGAATTTAAGAAAATCAGTGTTTCCAGAAGACTTTGACATCAATCATCCGGCTGAGGTAAGCGAATAAACTATTTAGCTCTCGTATATTTTGATCGAATCAAATTCATTGAAAACCTTCATTTTCAGTATGATTTACTCAAAATGATGCTGGATGAAAATCCTAGTAATAGACCTACAACGTTAGGTATCAAGGCAAAACCGCCATTATTGAATTACGAGATAGCCAACGGGTTTACTATAAACGGAGATACAAGGTGGCATTTCGAATTACCCCAGATTGTAAGACATTCCTCTGTGACCGGTAGTAGTAGCGGCGAATCCTGGGAACATATAACTTGAATAATTATGGATCAGTTTTAAAACTCGTATCATGAAAGATGCAGCAATGCATTTTATTTATTTCATTCATTTACTTGGCATTGAATTAAACAGAGAGTGCGTGCTCAAAACATTGCATCACGGAGCAGCACTTACTCAGAATTATTGAACAAGTCAATGCTTACAATTTAAACATATTCCTGTGAAAGCAATAGGTATATATAATTTAAATGTTACATCGTCTTTCATTAGCTATCTGTAGTATAAGTATTACAGACATTGTTAATTACAGTTTTTCTCTTTTTTTTCCTAAACGATTAATTTTTACAATATAGTATCTTATGTTGCATCGTCCAATTGTAAATATAAGCTGCCATCGTTGCGAAGCGGTATTTTTATAAATATAGTTTTTAAAATTTTAATTCGTGTTGGCTTAAATGGTTTTTTCTACTAGAATCATATTATTTCGTATCATTATAACCTTTGAAATTTTATTCATTTAAGTACACTGTTAAACGTGACTGTATTTACTGTTGCAAGTCAAAATTAACATAAATCTATTTTATAGAAAAAAGATATTAAATATAAGTATTTTATTGAAACACTGAAGAGTACGTTTATTTTTTTAGTATCATACTTCTCTCTAGCTTTCCTCATCTCACATCATTTCAATGATTTAGTAGTCATCTGTAATTCCCGATGCTACTTCGTTTGCAGCTTGTTGGCTACCGAGCAAAGTAATTCCATCCTTAGACTGAACAAAATTTATAACAGTAGTAGGATCATCGCTAAGTATACTCGGAAGTTTGTAAAAGCCGTGCCTAAAATTAATGTCTCTATTAAATTTAAGTAATCGTTTTTACTTTTATAAGATTATAACGTATTACCCTTTACGAATCTCTTGTACTTTTTCGAATATCCCCCAAAGTGTTATATACATGAAACATAGAATTGTAATTACACAGATAAAACACCATTCTTTCCACAATAAATTTTTAGATTCTGTAAACGAAATTTAATACTTTCTAGAACCAATAGTTGGACTGAATGCGATAGACGCAATAATTCTACATTACCTTTATTCTTATCTATTACAGTGATTCCAAACGTGAACGAAGCTCGATCTGAGATTGTGTAAGATTTATTTTTATGATGGCGAATATGACACGAGTAAAAATTTTCAATATCTTCCCGAGATGTATAGCTTGCAATATTGATAGTACTGACGCGACCATTGTCTTTTAAGTGATAAAAGTCACTGTTCAACAAAGAATAAGTTGTTACGGAAAGATATAAAAAACGTTTTATGTATTAAAGGGCTTTACCTGTTTCCATAAGATTGCAATAGTTTGTCCATTACTAACCATACGACATATGTTCTTCTAGAAATCGCAAGAACTGCTTTCTCACGGGCGACTTTATTGTAGAAACATGATAACTCGAGCTCTTGACCTATTAAGAGGGGAATTTCTTCATAGTAATCTATAAATTGCAACAAAATTTCAAATATATTTGTTGAACATAATGTGCGTATATTTTATTAACAATTATTACCGGACAAGCTAACAGTACGACTTGTGTAACGATTGCTCGTCGTTTCTAATACTGGTAATGATAACAGATCTACTTCATTTCCATCTATATCGACATATCCAAGAATAAAGCTGATTTGTGGTATGTCTGCACATTTAGGACATATCTTCTCCTATTGTGAAATCTATTATGATGATCAAATAGGGATGAATATTTCTGGTAAAACGTTTACCCGTATTTCGTCGCGTACAGCTCCCAAGAATATATTAGTTGCAGCTGTAATCATCCTTTCAGAAACTAAAGGTACATATCTTTTCTCATTTCCATTAATTTGCATATATAATCTTTTACCATCTTGAACCAGAACTATTTCAAACCATTCTCCTATTCTAATGTGTTCTGTACTTTCAGTTCCAACATAAGTCGCTTCCTGGTGAAGTCTAAGTTTAACTCTTCCCTCTTCTAACAATAGTAAAATGTATTTATTGGATAAATCGTCTGGTATGATTGCCACAATACCGTTTATATTCTCTACTTTGATTGCCATTGTGATCTGAATCGCAAAATTGATGAAAGTATTGTTATATTCAAGCTAGACTTTTTCAAATTATGTCCTTACTTGCCACGATTCCATGCTCCTTGGACACGGAAGTGTAACCGAGTCTGTTAAACCAACATATACGAAAGCCTCTTCATCGTCTCCCAGTAAATATTGCACATTAACAACATCAAAAGGAACAGTTTTATGCTTCTGATCGTGTTTACCCTAAACAGCATCGAGTAGTGTAAAAATATTAATACTCCAGCAACGACAATCAATATACCTTTGATGCAGAAAGTGGAACAGACACGAAGTTAATAATTATTTCTTGAATTTGGCCTTGAAATACTTCTCCAATTCTCATAACATGATCCAAATTATATGATATCGGAGTACACGAGAAAGTAGAAGTTCTATGTAAACGATTATCAACACGTAGTATACCGCGTGAACCACATATTACTGCAAATATTACATGCCATTGCCCAATCTATACAAAAAGTTCTATATAAATTATACAATACTAGAATATAGTAAAAATCTCCGATTTACTTCTACTTTATCTTCGTGAACTAAGGCCATTGTACAACCAGATATTTGTGACACAAGTATTACTTTTCCATTATGCAGGGATAATTTTACATAATCGCACAACGATCCTCGACAATTATTTTCATATCGATAGATCAGCACACCGAATGGCGTCAGAGGTAAAAATCTTAAATACATATGAAGTAAATGCGAAGGTCTTCCATTTATTGTATACAGAAGACTGCTTTTTTCTATGAAATGCGCTACTTCGTGTGATTTAACTGTAAATTAAACTAGCTTTATTATTCCTTCGATGAACAGTATTATTGATTATTAGACTGCGGATGTTTATGCATTTTCCAATATTTGTAGGCATATTTTAAGAAAGTGGAATGAAATAAAATCTTATTTTCAGTGGTAGTAGCCTTTGTAGATCCAAAACAAATAAAAATTGTATAAAATTCTGTCGAATTTTATATTCTATCCTTTTCTGAAGATTTTCATAAGCCAGAAATGCATAAAGATCTGCAGTCTATTAATTATAAACGTACCACCGCATGGTTTACTAAAACATTGACGAACTTCAGAAGCAGAACCAGAACAAGGGTCACCGTGGCCACTTGGAGATGGATTGTTACACATGCGATTTCTGAATTGTGTACCTATACCACAATTTAACGAACAAGGTGTCCAATGTGTCCATGCTGACCATTGGCCATTTACTAATAGGCAGAACATTCACAGTTTTATAGAAATGTTTTCAGTCTCATTACTGTACATCATGCTGTGTATTCTTACTTGAACAATTACTGATCGCACAAGCATTTATCTCTTTAAATGGACCTTTGCATGTTGCTTCCTGTGCGTTTTGCATTTTTAAGCATGATCGTTCCCGTATTTGTATGCCATTGCCACATTGTACACTACATGTGCTCCAATTGCTCCAGTCAGTCCAAGTTCCCACTATTCAGATATCAATCAACTGTTTATATTAACTGTTCTAAGTATTTCGTACTAGAAAGTATATTTACTTGAGTGCTTTTTGCAATTAAGTCCCACGCAGCTTTCAATCTCCAAAGCTGAATTGTCGCACATTAATTCAGGATTCGAAGGAACTGGACTGTTACAGATTCTTGTGCGATATTTTTTACCTCTTCCACAAACAGCGGTGCACGATGACCATGATCCCCAAGTACTCCAGCCTCCAGGACCTACATAAAAATATAATGCAATCCTAGTTAATGCCTATTTGATATAAGTTCAGGCTGCAAGAAGAAAAAAGGAAATGTTTGTTATGTTACATATAATTATATAATACAACATAAGTTCATTTACTTGGACATCCAACATCATACTTAACACAGTTCATCGCGTTCCAATATTGCATCTACATGAAAAGATTTAGCGATGTTGTTAAATACTCCTTTAAAATATATTTACATTGTAGTGATAATTAAAAATGTAGTTCTATCTCTTACTGCATTACTTCCAAGAATTTTCCTAACAATAGAATGCATACAATCAACAGAGAAACATAATTCGATCAGAGCAGGCAACTTTTTGTGTATCCGCTTGACAATTTGCATTTCTTCCACGCGTACGGGATGATTATACACAACATCTTCGTAGTCCTTCATTGTACAACCTAAAAACGTCTATATGTAAAATATGCCAAAGCATTGAAACAATTTGTAACATTTCTGTCGCACAGTTACCAGTTATTTGACAAGTTTCAATTTGGTAATTAGGACCGATGCAGGGACTACCATCGTTGGTAGGTGATGGATTATTACACGTACGGTGTCTACTTCTCTTGCCTTTGTATCCACATTTACCAGAACAAGAACTCCATAAACTCCAACTAGTCCATCCACCGTCGATGGGACACAAATTCTCATTTATCAATCCAAGCTCGCAATACAGATTTTGTACAGCGCTTGATATATCCCCTGTAATAAAGTTATTCAAAATTAGGTATCGAAATAATGCAGCAATAGTAGAGAACTATTAATAATACCAGCGATAGTAAAAGAACTTATTGATGCAACGAAGAATATAGAAATGTTCATTATTAGACAGCGGGTTTGATGCTTTTATAACAAAAATGAGTAGGTGCAATTTAAAATAGTCAAAACTGTAGAAGACTTTAAAAATACAGTAGAACTTCGAACATGATTGTTCGGATAATACAATAATTACATAGTTTCAGTATTGAACTAAATCCTTATTGAAGTGTGCAGTAAATCGTGTAGCGTATGGATTGGTTTAACGCAAACTAATTATTTGTGGAAAGTATTCAGACGATAAAGAATTCGAACATCAGAGATAATCGAGATTCTACTGTACTGTTATATTATTTTCAATTAAGAAAGAAAATCAATTTCTATTTCACTCCAGTTTGTTGCGATTTAGGCAAAAAATTTTTATTTTTCATAAAGATCCGCTGTCTATTCATTATCGATGGCAAAATAAACCGTTAAATAAATGAATGTGCAAAATTTGAAATAAGAATGAATCTACTATTGATTCTGAATCAATTTCGTTATAATTTTTTTATATAGCATCTCAGTTTGAATTCAAATGAACGCACCTATATCTACGAGATAAATTCTAACCAATCATATTCGTGAACGCTGCGCATGCGCAATATTTTATATGTAAAAACATACATATTTGGAATTACGTGTTCAAATAAATTGTATTAGAACTTTTATTATAGTATAAACAAATGTTGACAAGATAAAAATCAGTAACAGAATGAATAAATGAACAGAAAAACATAAAACATTATAAAAGAAAGAACATTAACACATAGCAACATAAAATCAATAAAAAAGGAAGATATAAACAAAAAGGTCAAATTGAAAATAGCGGTCGTGGGCAAAGAATCTGCTTCTTCCTTCTCGAAGTGCCGGAAGCGCCAAGGCGGTGCGCGGGAGAAACAGCATGTCGCTGAGACGCCACACATATACAACCTAAATGGGCGCGAGCCGCACGAACCTCGTGAAACGTTTTGTGTCACCGATAGTATTGAAACTATTGAAACAATTGTAACAAATTTTTGTAAGTGTTTCAGAATGCAAATGTACACATTGTAATTTGTATATTGTTCCTAGATTTAAGAAAATGTTTATGTTATTGTGTGATTTTCAGTATTGTTCGAGTTTTACTTATATAAACAAGTCTAACCTTCAAGTGCGGTATTACAGTGAAAAAGTTGAAAAATCAGTGTGTCATCAATAAATTGTTATAAATAGAAATGAAACAGTTAGTTACTAAATTAAGAATAATTGTGTAAGAGTCTGTAATTTAGTTTCTTCGTCTCCCGGTTGTTGTATTTTCAACAAAAGAGAGCAGAAGATATTTATTTCACGCTTATTATAAGTTTATCTCGAGCGCAGCTACAGTATATATTTAGCAGTCAAAAACAACCGAGGTATGTGTACGTATACTATATTGAAAATAAATTATTTTATCATTGAAAAATAAAAATATGAATTTTAAAAAATTGTTTTCTGTTTTTATCTAGCATAGAAATGACTCTCACAGAAATGGAACCGCTTAAGATACATTTAGACGCTCTGGAAATGGCAGGGAAAGTCGTGGATGCGCACATTACAGCGGATAGTAATTTTCCCTCCTTAATTAATCTCATGAGATACAATGTACAAGGTAATTTATTTATTTATAAATAATAACAGCTTCGTTATATATTTATTTGTTAGAATAACACACATATTTTATTTCACAGGTGGACCAACAGTTAGCGGTCTCGATGACAATGATTACCCCACTTTACACGGAATGTCGATGTGTTTCTCGAACGTGAATCAAATGAAACTGCACAGTAAAATTTCCTTGCCATCCGAAGTAATGGAACACTTTGATCGTATCCTTCAAAAGATTTTAATGTTTTTATCTTTATTTTTCATGTAGTGTGATTCCTTAATATTTGTTCAGATGTCCAATGTCACTGTATGATGGGCTTATTCACAGAAATTTCAAAAGCTTGGCTTACAATCGATAGCGACATATATGTCTGGTCATATGAGAATGAGTCAGTATTATTTTGACTGTTTGTACGCGCTGCAAATGAAACATGAACTGTAAATTGTTAGCGTAATGTTCTTTTAGGACTGACGTTGCTTATTTCGATGGATTAAACGAGACTATAGTAAGCGTGGGCTTAGTGAAGCCGAAACCAGGAGTATTTCAGTCTTACGTGAAGTATTTATTGATTCTTACAACTATGGTGGAGATAACTATTCTTGGAGTGACATTAACAGAACATTCTGAAGGTATCCAAGTTTTATCGTTATTTAGATAGACTTCTCTTAGCTTTATTATTTATTTTCTCTGTTTCTTCCTCAGGCACATCACCAGAAATGCAGTTAGTTCCTGAACCAATTTTTACAGTAACCACAGATGGTATAGGAATCACAGTAATAGCAAACACCAACAGTGGTAGAATTTTTCTTGGCGGTAGAAATGGTTCCCTTTATGAAATATATTATCAGGTAAACATATTTATATAAAAATGAACATTAGAATAAATAATTGTAATGCGGCATATTCATTGTACAGGCAGAGAGCAGTTGGTTCGGGAAACGTTGTAAAAAAATCAATCATTCCGAGGGTCCGCTATCATTCCTGGTGCCATCGTTTGTCACTATAGCTTTATCAGAAGATGAAACTATAATTCAAATTTCTGTGGACGATTCGCGTAACGTTTTGTACACTCTCGGTGACAAAGGAACAATTACAGTTTGGGATATCGACAACGATGGTGCATCCAAAGTCGCGTCTTTGTCTCAAGCTTCTTTAGTGCAAAATGCCGTTCATGTTGTTAAGTATGTACGCAATAATGAACGCATAAACAACGTAAAAGCAAATTAACAATTTTATTGGTATATATTTTAGGACTCTTGATAGCAATAACTTTCGACCATTGGTGAGCATATCTGCTATAACAGAATCCGAATCAATGCACTTAAATTTAGTTGTAGTTGCAGCGACGGGAACACGATTTTACTTCAGTTGTACCTCCATCACTAATCCAACAAGTAGACCGCAAGGCTTACAATTAATACACGTTAGATTACCACCAGGATATGCTGCCAATGCTACCGTAATGAGACCCAGAAAAGTTCAGATGGCACATTACAGAAAAGGTATTACTGATGAAAGTGTGTACGCTACAGTCCATAAGTAATTGGCCACTTGGCGGAATCGAATCTAAAAGTTTGTCGAATGTTAGGGAACTCTCCCTCCAACCTAATAAATTTTTAAATTGACAAAAATGAACGAAGTACGACTCTTTTGTTGCAGGAACGTTGATTCTCGTATGCGACGGAGACTCAGAAACAGCTTTGTGCTTAAGTAATGACGCTTATCCATTTACAAATTATTTAGCCGAAACTCAAAGTCCTCTATCCCTCGACAGTCCGGTATGGGCGATGTCAGAAATCCTTGTCGAACCAGCTATTCGGATCGAGAAGCAAAGTTGTTCTCAAGGAGAGCCGCCCCTTCTCGTAAGACAGCACATGGAAGCTCCGAGGAAGTTTATATTCTTAACATCTCAGGTATAGAGTGGATCAATGTCTTCGAATCAATCTGACAAGTCAATCTATTCACTATTTATATTTTCCAACACACGTAGGGTGCAATTGTTTTTGTACAAGTTCGTCCAGTAGATATTTTAAAACAACTTCTCTTGGAGCAACGTGGACCGGATACGGAAGCAGTTCGTGCGTACTTTCAATCGCAATCATTAGATCAGGCGTGTGCAACCTGTCTTATATTAGCCACGCTTGAAAGTTCTCAAAATGCTGAGGTAACTAAAATTGGAAATGCCTAGACATTCTCGAATATTCTTCGGAATCCCGATATATTCGAGAATCCTACAAATTTACATTAATTAAATAGTCAATCTTATTTTATAATGTATAGTTAGCGGAATGGGCAACGAGAGCATTCTTTTTATACGGCAGTCAACGAGTGACAGCAAGCATTGGACCCGGAATGGATGTACATAGTAGTTTTGCTAATATGAATACAGGTACCTTTGCACGTGTAAGTCTTGCTTTTATCCTTCCGTTATTACAAAATGTACTGATCAATTTTATGATTTGCATAGTGGACTTACGCACATCGACACCTAGAGTTCCTAATTATGATATGAGATACCAAGGTTTTCGGCCATACGTGCCTGTGGGACTTAATACAGACATTCCACTGCAACATTTCTCATCGAAGCACAATGGTTTATATTTATATGTAGGAAGAATACTTCGCCCTATATGGAGCATGCGTTGTATTAAGCAAGAAACCGTAAATAACAAGACTCAGGTAAAGCGATACGTATACATATGTATTACGTTAAATTATAATTAGACTGCGGATCTTCATGCAAAATAAAAATGTTTTACTTGAATTATAACAAACTGAAGTGAAACAGAAATTTATTTTCTTTGTCAATATGGATAAAACGTTGAAAATAATATAACAGAATTCTTAAATTCTTCTAATGTTTTCACTGTTTTAAATTACACCTACTCATTTTTGTTATTTTGTTATAATGATCTGCAGTCTAATTATAATCAACGATTGCAACAGCAGATAAAGATTTATTAAAGATCGATCAACACATTGTATCCTTCGTGCATCGTGTGTTTAATCATTTCAGATCTCTAGTACTATTCCAGCAAGACAAGTTACGTGGATTTTAGGACTTCTGCAAGCATTGAGATCATTTCTCAATAAAAACACTCATATTACTAAACAGTATGTACCGTATACGTTATTCTAGATTTGATTAGCAATCATTTCTAAGTTACACGTTCACTGATTAGAACTTGTTTCTTTCAGATCTAATACTAGCAGGACTATCACCGATGGATTTGATACAACTGTATCGAATCATTTCCAAGAACCTATAGTCGAAGAAAGAAATTCCTTAGCAGCTTTAAAAATTTTCATTACTCATGCTTGCGAAGTCTTGGAACTATGGAAGATCTTGTGTGAAAATCATTTAAATAACATTGTTAACTGTTTGTCGAAGGTAAATTACCAATACGATTTTTTATTATTTATCTTTTGAAATATATATGTTTTCACATTTTCTTTGTAGGATCAAATAAATCAATTTTCTACAGCTACCTTCAGAGACCTGATTCTTATCGGACACGAAATTTCTTCATTATTAATTATCCACCTTATTGATAGGTAAGTACACTAAATATAGCGTGTAGGTATTGTTTTTACGACCAAACATTAACGTTTAACAGTTATCTTGGAGACAATGCGTCCATTGATATTGTTAGTCAAAGGTTACGAGAAGTTTGTCCGAATTTATACAGAAGCGAAGATGCGGTGTGTTCTAAGGTATAAAAGAACGAGATTCTTAAGTTATCATTAGACTGCGGATCTTTATGCATTTGTTGAAAAATTTTTAAAATTGAAAATATACCAATATATGATTTCTCCTCCATTAAAATCATTAAGGGAAGAAATAACATTCAATTTGGTTTCTATTTCTTGCAATCGATGCAGACAATTTTTATTTCGCATAAACATCCGCAGTCTAGTATCATTAACGAGAATATCAATACAATTTTATAAATTCTATAAATTAAATTATAGGCTAACGAAATCATTTTGAAAGCAAAAAGTTGTACAAACCCGGAGGAAAAAGAGACTTGTTTGCAGTCTGCTTTAAAGCTGTGCAAGGAAGTGGCGCCCAGATTGAATTTGAGCGCAGTTTGCCAGCAATTCATTGCGTGTCAGTTTTATACGGGTGTACTCGAGTTATGTCTCTGCTGTGCAGACAGAGTAGACCCTAACAACGCTGCATTACATTATTACAAGAACAACGAGCCGAACGAGGATCAGGAAGGTCGATTTGCTTACATGAAGCGGATGGAAATTTATAAAGAATTTATTACATTATTGGATCATCTCCATAATCAGAGTATTTCGAATCCGTTAACGCCCACCGTTCCGAAGAAACCAGGGCCTCTTTCTCCGAACGCTTCAGCCGTATCTGTCACTCCAGTGAAAAAGATACTGCACGACATCATAAACGACGCGTTGCATTTCCCTTGCGAAACTCTTCACGTCTCGGTTTACGCTTGGATGATAGAGCGAAGGCTCCACGGAGAATTGGTGGCACTCGCGGCCCCATCTTTAGAAGCTTACCTTACACGTGTCAATGCACCTGACCTGCTCTGGCAGTTTTACGAAAGAAACAAAAATCATGCCGCCGCGGCCAAGATCTTGGACTCTCTGGCATCGAAAGAATCTAATATACCATTAGCGCAAAGGGTTGAATACTTAGCCCGTGCGGTTGTTTGCATGAGAAGCGATCAAGCTGGCTACGCTCCGTATCTTGGAGTTTTCTTACGCGAATTGGAAGACAAGGTAGAAGTGGCAAGAATACAACAGCAAATATTAGACACGGTTTACAATCAACATTTGACGGATCGATTGAACGAGGAGACATTTAGAGCATTAAATTATTCGTTACTCGATATTACGAAGCTATATGAAAAGTATGCGGACTCTTTGCAATTATGGGAATGCAAGTTGGCCATAATCCATTGCTCCGGCCATCAAGACGCAATGTTGATTCAAGAAATTTGGACCAATATCATCAATAACGAATTAAAGGATACGTCCACCGCAGAAGATAAAATGGCAATTTTAATGAGCAAAATTATATCCCTTGGCGAAGAGTATTCTGGATCTCCGCATTGTTTCCCAGTTGACTTTTTAATCAAGCAGTTGGAGATAAAAGCGTGTAAATTGAACGTATCGAATGCTAGGATTATATCTGGATTCCTGCAACTAGGAATTGCAATGGAGGATCTTTTGGATATCTACAAAATGATCGGGAAAGATACCAGAACCTGGTTGAACGAAGGAAACGAATTCCATCTAATACAGTCGACTGCTAATTTGGTTAATTATTTCATACACCACTCTAATATCACAAACAACTTTGTTAGGTAAAATATTTGTTATTACATTAGTATAGACTGCGGATCTTTATGTATTTATGACAAAAATGGGAATACATGTTATTAATTTAAAGCAGTAGACATGTTAAAAATATTTATGGACATCAATTATTAGTTTCAGCTTAATAGGACAACTGAAAGAAGAATACAAATTTTAATTGGCTCCTGTGTCCTGCAATCAATGCAAACATTTTTTATTTTGCATGAAGATCCACAGTCTATACATTAGATAAAGTAACGCTACTTAATTATTATTATTACAGGCGGAAAATCATCACAAAATGTCAAGATGTGATATCGAAATGTTTGACTACCTTATACAATCAACCTCACGGACAAAAATTAATAGCGGAGCTCAGGTCGATCCAGAGCGTTTTAAATCGTATGTAAAAAATCATTCGGCAACTCGTCGAGCGGACAGTGTTTTATAAAATTGTATAAAATCAGTGGATCAGAATGGAGCAAGTCACTCAACGGAGAGATCATTGTCGAAAAGTCAAGTAAAATGTAAATAGATGGTATTGCATTTGTTCTAATATTTTCGATATTGTATACAGTGTTTGTTCGTTTCATAATAAAACCGTCATATACGTGAATTGCAACGTTATTAATTTGTTTTACTATTCAACACGTTCATGCCAACGTACTATCGGTGATACAGACAAATTTTTGTGGTTTTGCGGTTCTTATCAGGAGCCGTTGTGAAATTTACATGTATTACGGAAAGCCTCTTTACTATACGTAATATATAAAGAGAATTAAACATTTTTACTAATTTTATAAATAGTGTAATACTGATCAATGTGTCAATATTGATATTACCAATAGACTGTGAAATAGAAAAATCTACGAATATTGTGATGTTATTTTCAACGTGAAAAGACTAAATTTGATTGAAAATGAAAAAGGATAAATTTTGATGAAACTACTGAATCCCACAATCGATGCAGAATAATTTTCATTTCGCATATAGATCCGCAGTCTATAATTACCGAGTTTTGTCAAAAGGGATAAGCTATTCAGTAACTAATAATTAGACTGCGAATCTTTATGCATTTATGAAGAAATTGGGCGAAATATAAAATAGTAAAAGATTTTCAAAATTTACGAATGTTGTAATATTGCTTTTAATGTGATAAAGTCGTTCCTGCTTCTCACAATCAATGCAAAACATTTTTATTTCGAATAAAGATCCACACAGTCTACTAATAATAATTGATGCAATGTAACTAAATAATAACAATTGATCGAGGATGTAGTTCCAACGTCTGAATATTTGTTGGTCCTGAAAAGGACCGTTTGTTGTTGTAGTGAAATACTTTCACTTATTTCGAGCTGGTGTATTTAGTAACTGCCTTGGTGCCCTCGCTGACTGCGTGCTTGGCCAATTCACCAGGCAATAAAAGCCTGACCGCGGTCTGAATTTCCCGGGAGGTGATGGTGGACCGTTTATTATAATGAGCCAGTCTTGATGCTTCGGCGGCGATGCGTTCAAACACATCATTAACGAAACTGTTCATGATGCTCATCGCCTTGCTGGAGATACCGGTGTCAGGGTGTACTTGTTTCAAGACTTTGTAGATGTAGATTGCGTAGCTTTCCTTCCTCTTCCTTTTCTTCTTCTTGTCGGCCTTGTTAATATTTTTCTGGGCCTTGCCGGCTTTCTTCACAGCTTTTCCACTTACTTTTGGCGGCATGATGTCGTCACGTCACGGTGTACTTACAGTTTGAAATTCAGATAAGACGTATCTGTACGACTGCAGAACAGAGAATGAGTGTTCACAGAAAACGGCCTCTTTATATAAGGCAAACGGTATCCTCCAGCGCACCAATCAGAACGCAGCAACCGTGCCTACCGTCTGATTGGTGGAGCGACTGTACATACCTTTGGACAATGGGATTGATTTCGTAGAACGCGTCCGGACACGTTTCTGTGGACGCTTTCACGAGCATTCGATATTCTACAAAGTCAACATTTAATTCTTATTTATACAGTATCTTATCGTTCTTTCTGTTAGGCTACAGCGAAATGATATGTTATTGCCATGATGTAATAACAATTTGTGTTCTTTGTCCCTGTTTCATCAAATAAACACCTTGAGTAAAAATATAAATACTTGTCTACATGCAGATATACGTAGGTACAGTATAGAAAATAAAATGTTAAGAATTATCACATTTGTTTTAGAATTTGTATTATGCAGAATACTGCGCAATCTGGAGGCATAATTTCAGAGTATACTTATTGTTAGTATACTATTTCTCATTGCGAGCGTTTCAGTACAAATACTCTTTTCATTACTGAGGTGTTATAAACATTAAACTCGATATTGAAATATGTTCACGATAAAATTCACGGAGTAATAAAAGTTGTAATTTAAGTCAGAGAGGATATTCTCTGTTAAAGTGTACGAACTTCCGCTACTCCGATTCGAATTTATACTGCATATGTGATGTGGAACTGTTTAATATCTTAGAATAAACAGAATTAAATTGATTATTTGGAAGAACGTATAATATGCACAATAATTTGTGTAAAAGAACAGAGCTGATACTCTACACCTGCTCCGAACCATCTGTTTCTTTCCTCCAATTGCAGCTTCGCATGTCGGCCATTGGTCGCAACATGTGTTGTGGAAAGGGCATAAATACGTAGCGCGGTCCCGTCCAGACCACAAAGTCGCTCCAATCGTGAAGACGAGAGGATCGTGTGCTTCGATTTATTTCTTTGAAATTCAACGAACTTGCTGAAAAATGTCCGGACGTGGTAAAGGAGGAAAAGCTAAGGCGAAGGCAAAGTCTCGCTCCAACAGAGCTGGATTGCAGTTCCCTGTAGGTCGTATCCATCGACTTCTCAGAAAAGGAAACTACGCAGAAAGAGTTGGTGCTGGAGCACCCGTTTACTTGGCAGCCGTTATGGAGTACTTGGCCGCTGAGGTTCTCGAATTGGCGGGAAACGCAGCGCGTGACAACAAGAAGACTAGAATCATCCCACGACATTTGCAACTCGCAATCAGAAACGACGAAGAGCTGAACAAACTTATGTCTGGTGTTACCATCGCTCAGGGAGGCGTCCTTCCCAACATCCAAGCAGTACTTTTACCAAAAAAGACTGAGAAGAAGGCTTAGACAAACTGGAGCAGAAACGAAAAACAAAATTGGCCCTTTTCAGGGCCCAAATATTTTACAATGTTGGAAACACTTTCAGTTCTATTAAGAAAGCTAGTCTTCCCTTTTATTTATAACGAAACTTATTTATATATATATCTATTAACACTTTAACACTAACCGTACCACGACCGGTTTCACATTTTTTATTTTTTAATTATTGAAATTATAAAGATGCTTCCGTCAGAAATTATTGAATAAATTTCTTTATTCAATCACGTATTATTATAAAAATTGTGAAAAATCTAAATTATTTCAAACGGTGTTAGTGTTAAGAATTTATTAGGATACTAGTCTCGATGAAAATGAGTGAATCTTCATATTTTTCAAACATTCAGTTCCAAGGACTATCATTTTTGGTGCATGACTTTTCTACAATTTTTTCACAAATGTCCGCCAGAAATTATAAAGAATAAGCTATCCCTGGAATGGTTAGTTGATTTTACTGGGAAAAAATTGATGATTAGGCAGGATGTAGGGTTTGATATTGCACACCGGTTGCCACATTCTGTTAGTTTGAAATAATGTACAGCCAATGATAAAATGAATTCTTGACACAAGTATAAGATATAGCGATTAAATAACGTGAAGGTACGGAGTATTATAATCAAAATCGATCGTTCGATTTAAACTTTGAATGTAGTCAATATTTGACTTTATATTTAACTGTCCTTTTTATATATTCATACTAAAATATTTTAATTCATTGAAATAACACAGACATGCTTTTATAAAAGTATACTTGTACGCTTGTATACTATGCTTTACTTCATCTACTTTAATATATATATATACTCACGCCTGTTCAACTACTATATAAATATATAGACTCCATAGATGTTTATGCAATTCTCTAAAAAAGTTGAATCAAATAGAATCTTGAAGAAGAAAGTAGAATCTTAAATCTTCAAATTCGATTGAATTTTGCATTCTAATATTTTTTGAAAATTTGTATACGCGCCATATAAATGCATAAAGATTCGCAGTCTATAATTATTACACTTCTTTATACTTAACTTCATTAGAGTGAGGATCGATAAACGAAGTAAACAAAATAATGGCAGCTGCATTATTAATTATACGAGTGGTAAAATCAAACGAGTTTGGAATGATATGTGATAAATAGATAAGATATGCAAATAAGAATAAGTCTTAAAGAATCGTTTTCAATAAAATCGTAAGAGTTTCGTATAACGCCAATGTCTACCATTTGAGTGATAATAAAGAAACCAATTATATATAATTATTTTAATGCTACAATGACGAATGTGTTAATAAACAAAATATTGACAATATTTAATTTTCTATTTGTTTGAATTCTACGATAAATCTGTTGGCAGCGCTGATGCATAAAAGAGAATGGAAACATCCGAATCCGGCTTGAACTGCGTGTACTGGTATGTATGGACGGCAGTTTTGCTAAATGAATGACTGTTATGAAGAAACGACTTTTTATGTAATATGAAACGAAGAAAATTAGTTAATCCCTAATCATGCAGTGTCTATAATAATAGCATTAATTTTTTTAGTGGTAAGATCAACATCCTTCACTAGGGACATCGTTTGATTTCAATGTATATAACCTTCTTTCTTGTCAATATGCAGCGCGTATCGGAAGTTTGTAATATAGAATTGCACTTACTTTTTCCTCAAGCTTATCAAATGAATCAGAATGCCCCTATTCAGGTTTTCTATCGCAAGCGTAATTGATCTGGTATCTCAATTTCTTCGATATCGAGAAAGTTAAAATTATTCTTTAAGTTAACGTCGCCTGTCATACGGTAATAATAGATTAGTGTATGTATAATGTCACAACGGAGCTAATTGTAATTTATCACAGTAATCGAGTTCCTTCAAATATAGGAAAGATAATTATTTGGCTAAATAATTGATCGACAACGTTGTTTCTGTTATAGATAACAGCCCACCATAAATAGAACTTTAATAAGACGGCATGTTTGTAAGAGTTTGGTTGCGAATTCTCACGGGGGATGAATGAGGAAGAATTATTGAAACGGTCTGCTGCAGAGCGAGATAGAATATTTAGCTGCTATGACCGTGGTAGAGAGAATGGAGCGGAGATCGACTCTTGGGAAGATCCTGCCTACGAAGTATATCATACGACTGACAGATATGGATTCATACAGTAAGCGATGATATTATTATTACTAGACTCGGGATTTTATGCATTTATGACAAATGTGAGGAGGTACCATTTAAAACTGTTAAAAGATTCAATGACTAAACCTATCGAGCCTTAAAAGTAACTGTTCCCTTATAAAAATGACAAGATTTATTTTATTTAGACGTTGTGTGGCTCCTATTATAATACGTGCTGTACTAAAGATATTTATACAATCAATTCTTATAAAATCATTTTTATTATTTCAATAATTGTAAAATAATAAATCTGGAAATAAATTTATATTTAGCTTCTATGCTTGCAAGTGATGCGCGAACTTTTTATTTTGCATAAAGATCCGGAGTCTAACTATTACTATTCTGACCGATCGCGTTAACGTTCCACGATGTTATGTTTCAGTGATAAGCGACTGCCACAAAAGCCGGACCCGAATGAAATTAAATGTCATCGGGTGGAAATGGAAAGATTGAAGAAATGGGAGAAAATGACGAAACAGTGGGATAGTACCTCTACGAAAGAGAAATTACGACGTAGAGTATACAAAGGAATTCCTAATAGATTTCGTGGTCAAGTTTGGGCACTGCTTCTGGGAATAAAAACATTGAAGAAAGAGCAAGCTGGTAAATACGATGAAATGTTGAAACTTGCGCGTCAGTGGTCTACCGAAATAAGACAAATCGATGCTGATGTAGCTAGACAATATAGAGATCATATCAATTATAGGTAAGTAAACGATACATAGTTGTAAAAATGCCAAACGATTCATGATCTAACATACTCAATGTATGTACGTACGTACATCTATTTTCTATTAACAGAGAACGATACAGCATAAAACAACGATCCATGTTTTATGTGTTGGCTGCTTATAGCATGTACAATATGGAAGTAGGCTATTGTCAAGGGATGTCTGTATTAGCTGGACTACTTTTATTATATATGGATGAAGAAGATGCATTTTGGGGTCTTTCTGTGTTACTGGCTGATAAGAAATACACTATGCATGGTCTGATCATATTTTCATATAATTGAAATCAAGTATAATCGTTTCTATTATAATTGAACGAATATATTTTCTGTTTAGGATTTTATGTTGATGGATTTCCGAAGCTGAATCGTTACATTGAACATCATGACAAGATCATGAATAAATTTCTGCCAAAATTGAAAAGGAAGCTCGATAAGTGTGGCTGCGATTCCATTCTTTACTCATTAAAATGGTTCTTTGTTGTTTTCCAAGAGAGGGTAGAGGAATATTCATTAATCTTTCACTGTTATTTAATCGTTACAGTATACACGTTCAGATTAAATATCATGACTAAATACGTTTTTCTCTTTTCTATCCATAATAGACGCCTGTTAGTCTTGGCCTTCGAATTTGGGACGTATTTTTATTAGACGGTGATCGTATTTTACCGGCTATGGCATACACTATCATGAAGATGCATAAACGTTTTCTTATGCCAATGGAAAGTCTAGACGAGTTTTGTAACTATATGCAAATCAAGCTGGAAAGAGATTTCTGCTTTGACGATGACACAGTAATAAGTAGTATGGAACGCAATATGGAAGAACTAAAACGTGCTAAATTGGATTATCCTGGTCCACCGTTGCCACACGAGTTGCCACGAATTCCATTCGGTACATTCAAAGAACCTTCATTTGCGAGCAAGGTAATTTACATTAAGGTGATTAACACTAGGTTTACGGAGCATTAAAAAAAAAGTGACCATTTTACATTACTAGACTGCGAATCTTTATGCAAAATAAAAATTGTCTGCATCGATTGCAAGAAATAGAAACTAAATTGAATGTTATTCCTTCCTGTATTAATTTCAATAGAGGAGAAATTATATATTGACATCTCCAATTTATAACATTTTTCAACAAATTTGAATTTCATCTACTCAATTTTGCTAGAAATGCATAAAGATACGCAGTCTATACGTTACTTTATCAAAATAACGAGAATATCTTGTATAGTATATGGTTTGATCTATATACTATTATGATCTGTTACATTTAGGTTGGAAGACGAAGCGAAGAATTTAGCGATGCACAGCATGCAATGCGTGAATCCATAACACAGCGTAGAGATTTGGTGATCGCCGAAGATGGTAGAGAAAGTACAACACCGGTTGAACCAACTGATTGTGGTCTTGGCGGTGAGTTACAATATAATGAAAACATAGTACATGGTGATATAAATACTTGCCTTCTGCATTCTAAACAAGAAAATACCACTAAGGATACGAAGAAAGACAAAGATACAGAGATTGATATAATGGTTATATATAACACTAGATTGTAAGATATTTTTTAAACATAGGTTTTTACAAAGAACAAAAAGAAAAAAAAGAAAGCTATTGCGTACAATAATAATCAGTTATTTAGATAAAACTTTACAACAAAAAGTACTCTAGAAGTATCACGATCGATACTGTATAGTCGTAGATAAACCTAACATGCTCAATATCGTCAGAACAAAGAGTTACACGTTACCTCTAAAACTTGTATTCAAAATTTTCGTTCTGTTCATTTCCAGACTGTGATTGTTTTGTAAAACATATATTTTTAAGAGATTTTCTGCAGAACAAACTGAAATAACGAAAAGCATGCATGTGTCAGAGAATTGAGTACATGAATGTTTATTATATTTTTGTTACCTTAGATTACTATTCAACTGAGAGTATGCCAAACTTTTGTTGCCATTTAAATAATAATTACTTAATGAAAGAACAAAAAAACCCGTAGTATGTAATATGCATTAATTTCTCTATTATACACATACATAGAAGAAAGCATGGTGATTGTTAGGGATAGAGAGACAGTTTTTAAGTTATATTATACTTGCGTGAAAAATCATTCTCTGTCGGAAGACACGTTTGTTCCAATATCCGATTGCAGTATAATAAAAATTGAAATATATGTGCAGGAAGCAAATTCTCACTTGATCCGAATCTTGATGATGGAGCCTCTCCCAATGGCTCGCGACGGTCATTGGCAGACACGTCTGTTACATCGACAGCCGACCTTTCCGTATTTAGTTCGGCGACACGGTGTCAAGCGTTAGACAATAGCCTCGATACTCAAAGTAATATTTCGAATGCTAGCTCGGGCAGCGGTGGCTTACCCACGCCCAAAGCAACGCCACCACAACCGAGTCCAGATGTTGTACGAATTTATGTATCATATAGTTCGCCCATATCCGAGTCATATAAGGATGATCTTCCACGTACGCTCCCACGGACTTTAGAGACTAACAGGATCCGCATACGGGTCGATCCCGATCAAACACCAATAGTGGAGAATCTCAAACCATTTTCATTAGAGAGTCCAGAAATTGAGTTGGACTTGAAATAATAATCTATTCGATCGACAGACATTAATTTCATGCATGAGTAAACGCATTTCATGACATTATGCTCACGAGGGAACCATACCGTGCGGTTCTCTCAAATTTTAATGACAGGTTTCTGCACGTGCAAATTTTACACTACCAATGCAGAATAATGATCGCATATGTCTGAAAGTGCACAATTAGGGGGGTAGATTCTCGTTTCTAGAATTGCAAGAGTGCGGGATGCGCCTTCTCATGTCTCGATAATGCAAAGATGGGGTTTTTCAGTAGTCAAAAGCGCTAGATAAAAGATCAATCTATGCCAAAACTCCTATTTTTACATTTACGAAGAGTAATTTGTATTATTTGGAAGCATAAAGCTGCGTATGTAGTTATTTTCATAAAGCTGCGATATTTACATGCTGAGAATACTCTAAAAATGGGGATTTTCAGTAGTCCAAAGCGCTAGATAAAAGATCAATTTAGGCAGCGATCACCCTCAAAAGCCCTATTTTTACGTTTATTTTACTACATTTTTATGTTTACAGTTACGTAGCTGTCGCAGCTTTATAAAAATAGCTGCATGCGCAGCTGTATGCTTAGGAATAATACAAATTATGCCTTGTAAATGTAAAATGTAGGAGTTTTGGCCTAGATTGATCTTTTATCTAGCATTTGTGAATATTGCAAAACCGCATCTTTGCATATCGAGAAATGAGAAGGCGCATGCGGCAGCTATCTCCTTCAGTAACACTTTCCAACCTTTTCTTTAACGCAGACGAAGAACATATCAGTTTATTGTTTAAAAGTAATATATATCGTGTACGGGACATTGTTGCTTTTCGAAATAACAAACGAATAGGACTTAATATAATTATACGACACTATTACATTAAGAGAACGAGACATAGACTTAATATCAGTTGGTTTCGATTTAATATCACTTGTTTTGAATGGATTCTAATATTTCATATATCGATGGTCACTGTATAATTATCATTGAAAGAAGTATGTGTACATGTATATGTATATTCTGTATTGGTAGATAGGATAGTTTATACGTGTAAAAAAGTTTCATTAAAATTTGATTGCACCGGCTTGATATTAAACACTGATTTAGATGAACAGAATTTTAAATCTGCATTGTATTATAAATTCGAGTATGCACATAACTATAATTATTGCCGTTTACTTTAAAGTAGTGATTATGGAATTAACGATAAACGTGATATACCATGGTATTTCTTGTTCGAATATAAATCAGTGTATGTTATATGCACTAGTCACGAATAATTATAGCCGTTTGCGCTTAATGATAACTACTTTGACACTTTTGCTATGGCCTAATTTATGTTCATAGAGAGAGAGAAAGTGAGAGAATAGAGATGGTTGAAATTTATGTAATAGAAATTTCTAATTTTTAGTCGATTGTTTTTAATTAACGATCAATAAGACTCTGAATAACGAGATCGTATTCATGTCTCTTATTGAATTAATTAATTGATTACTTATAAAAGGAACAGCATAATATTTGTCATGTGTGTCAAATTATATACTTGAAAGAACAATAAGATGATAGAACTTTATGCAGAAGAAAAACGAATTATATATATTAAAATTAATTATAATATTTAGTAAAATATTTAAAAACGAACGAAATTTTAAAGTATTATATGAATATTAATATATATATATATACATATGTAAGGTATTGCAACCACATTACAAATAGGAATATAAAACATTTAACATGTAAAATGTATAGATAATTTCTGTAAAGTATGTGTTTCTAAATCGCTCCATTTAACGAACATTATAAAAGATATTTTGGAATCTACTATAAATTGGCCATTCTATACATACAAATATGAGTCAATTTTCCATAGTAAATATAATACTAAAAGCGATATTTTTGTTACAATACTATAAGCATATAGAATCTTTTTGAATAGTCATTATTATATTTTCAGTATTGTGTACATTTCTCTGAAAATTTCTATGTGTAACTATCGCATACGTCGTGAACAAGTATACATAAAGTTCTATACTGTAGAAATATTTAACAAGTATAGATAACCATACGTTATTGGTATCTTCTGTAAGACACACAGAAACAGAATTATCTTCTTTAGTTGATTATAAATAGATGAGAATCAAAATGTTGTTGTTTTAGAAATTAATTTCGTGTAAATTTGAAAAGTAGCGTACTCGGTTACTGCTACCAATTACCATAGATGTCTTGCAACATTCGGGAACTTATGTTTTATTATGACGAAATTTCTAGCGTCAGTTTTTACATTGTCAATTATTCTAAGAATTCTGAAATATGTAAAATGATTTGTTAATCGTTCATTTTAGGATCAAGTATATGAGTTGGTGACATAATTTTCATATGATTTTGATATAATAAAAGCATAAAGATTTTAGTTAGTAGATTATTATAAAATAATAATCATATCCTTGAAAAAGTTACATTCTATATAAGTATGTTAAGTATTATACTGCCACAGTACTATTAGTCTCTTTTTTTATCTTAAGTTTCGCTTCTTTTTATAAAGACCAGTGACATATATACCATTGTATATACGTAGCATTTACTGAGAAAGGAAATCTTTCATTAGATATTACTTGAAGGAAGATGTCCGAACTAAAAGGGAAATCAATATTGTCAGAACTTTTGCCGTGGAATGTGAATATTGAACAGTCTTCTAATATGCTACATATTTATTGTTTAAATGTACAAAAAGTATTTTAATGTAATAGAACACATGCTTTTTAATTCCTTATTGATTCTGTAAAACATTCCTGAACATACAGTATTCCTTAATGTATATAGAGTTATGAAACCCATGGCTATCAACCTGACAGCACTCACTTGTTATATTTAATACCATAAGGTAATATTTGTTAAATAAATATTAAATGTTAACGGTTTGAAACTTTATTGCATTGTAAAAAAAAAAGAAGAAAGTTCAAACACGCAATGTACAGTTATATGATAACCCCGTTTAGAGGTTGCATGACATTAAATTTTCAAGAACCTAAAATATACATCATTAAAGTTGTAAGCCAAATATGGAATTGTAAAAATATGAAAAAACTCCAATACAAGTTCAGCGAATTACGTATAAATTTAAACATGTACATTCCTTTGTGTCACGTTAAGATATACAAATATTCTTTACTCGTTCATTAATTTTTAAGTCTACATATGTACTTTAAAGACCATTTATATTTATACATTTAGCTTTCATATTAAATTAAATATAAGGTATGAACTTTTGCCAATTACAAACGTCGCAAGTACATTCGCGTATTTTTTAGTTGTATTTTTAATATAAACACACAATAAGAAATTTATATATAATTTCTTCAGATTACTTTTTATAAACATTTATATTGCAGTGTTAATGGCTATATTACTTTTAATATTTTCCTCGTAATAGAAAATGATTAATCTTCTTTTTATACAGAAAGTAAAAGAAACGTACTCTTATTCAAATATTAATGAAAAAAATGATAACAAATACTACCTACTCCGAAGAAATTAGCCTTTAGGCTGTAATATAAAATGTGTATGCTTAGTAGGTCATGTTTTCTGTAATTTTAGTATAATATAATTCTCTTTGAATTAAACATATGGTCAAAGTAATTTTAGTAAAGATGAGAGATTGCATTGCCTTTATTAAATCAGTAGTTGATTTAAAACAGTGCTAATACATATATTTAATTGCTTCTAGTACAAGATCTTCTTGGTCAACTAGATTGTAAAATACAAAAATATCCATTAAAAGTAACATATTGTTTGTTTTGTTCATTATTCACATTCGTCTTATCGCACTATATAGATAAATTAAAGTTCAAATGTAATACCTGATGAAACATTTGTGTAATAATTAAAATTGTAGTTCAAGTCGATATTTTTTTTATACAAAAAATTTGAAAAATATGCGATATAGTATATAATAGGCTTGTGTGTATTATTCATAGGATACTTAGAACGAAGAGACACGATCTAATGACGCAATACTCGTATAACTTCTTAATGTCTGGTAAACCATGTTGTAAATTGATTGAAATCATCGAAATAGTAAATAAAAATATGAATTAAACAGTCATCTCTTTTTTCAAGAATATTTACTTTTTATTAACCAGTGTTAAATTGTTCAATCATTTACAAAATCACTGTCAATTTAACTAAAAATTAACATTGGGATAGCCGTGTTCGAAACAACAAGAACAACGCAGGTGTATATTTTACCATAGCTATTAATTATTAATTTGATACAATGAGCTTCGGTAGTTGTACAGTAAAGCTTTGATTTAAGACAGGAAATTCAAACTTGTTTCCCTCCGAGTCAAATCTCTTCCCACTACTACGAAAAGCTGTAGAGTTAGTGGGCAGTGGGCGGGATGTTAGTGGGATGAAGTCTAAGAGTGGGGGAAGAACCTAAGCGGAGAAGGTGCCGCGTATGACTCGCGAGCTACAAGTTGGAACTGCCTGATCTAAGAAAACGGAAACCGTAGGATCAACAAGGAACGAATATTCCCTCCACTGCGGAACGTACCCCGGAGGGGTCGAGAAGCTCGAGCTATCTTGTCTCGCCGAGCAGTGTAAAGTGCTAATAACATAAAGTTGCAATCCAATTGCATATTCACCAACTTATTTGTGGCATTTTTCTTTTCTTCCAGTATTTAGTGGTTTAATTGACGTATGTAGTGTGCCTTCACACAAAGAAATAGTAGAACCACAGGATCTAAAAGACAGCACGGATCCCAGAGTTTATCTTAGATCAATGCTTTACTGTACATATAATTAATTGAGGAAAATTCCACAAAACTATAATCGTAAACATATAATTTAATTCTCTTGTACTTCACTATTGTTCGTATTCGTCTATACATATTTTTTATGTATAAATACCAGAAAAAATACTCGTTTCATAAATCTTAAAAAGAATAAACACTTCGGTATTTATATAACAATACTAAATAAAAAAAAAAAGGAAAACTTTATATAGCACTATGTATCTGTAGAAAAGATTCTGTCCAATTTTCGTTAATACATATTACCCGAAGAAGAAGAGAAGGTGTAGTTGATAGTTCGTGTAACTACTATTAAAATGAATTTTCAATGAATCACTAATATAAATGCAAACACGGCAAGTAACTGATTCACTGGATGATAAAATATACGTAATACAAAATTGATTTTACTGTTGGTCTCTTGAATCGAAATGAATGTAATATTATTATAAAACTGCTGGTTTTCCGTCTCTCATTATTTGTTGTCCTGTATGATAACGCCAGAACATACTGTTTCCTCTTTTTAATTGGTTAGTAGCCGACAGATGAGACCAACAGTGCCGCCACCCATTATAAATTGGCATATGTGGAGGAAGACCGGCAACCAACCTATATTAAGAAATAAATTGATTTATCAAAGTTCATTCAATTGTGATAAAAGGGATTCTATACGTCGACCATGTATTAATACAACTTACCCGCAGTTATTAACAGCCATACAATGCGATACCACCCAGAATGGATATGCAGCTGTTGTTGCTATGAACTACAAAAATATAACAAGAAATAGTAATATAGAACTAGGCTGCGTTGCTTCTATAGCAATCGAATAATCATTTACTTACGTTTACGGTAGGATGCACATATGGTTTTGTCGCTTCATCGGTTAGAATGTATCTACCAATGATATAGCTAGTTGTGTTGAATAATGTCATTATAACTGCGATTCCGATAAGTTTAGGCATCAATCCTGCATAGTATCCCGCAATTCCATTTTCTTTATACACCTCCACAAACGAACTAAATAATCCACTAGAAATTCATAGGAAGAAAAAAGCGAATACAACTATAGTAGCAGAAGAATAATTACAGTAAGGGTGATAGTATACTTGTATTTCGTTTCTCTGCCAACGAACTGTGCCATCATCCTTAATGCGATGACCTCTAATGGATGACTGAATAGTATTGCTACCGTTCTACTAATTAGACCCTGTATTAGTTCACATATAAATGTCGTGCATTGTTTGCTGGAAAAGAAATTGACATAAATCATTAAGGGGGTAGACTCGCGTTTTTTCAGGATTGCAAGGGTTCGGGATGCGCCTTCTCATTTCTCAATAAAGCAAAGATGGGGTTTTTCAATAGTCAAAAGCGCTAGATAAAAGATCAATCTAGGCCGCAGTCGCCCTTAAAATTCCTATTTTTACATTTATGAGGCGTAATTTGCATTATTTGGCATTATGTAGCTGTTGCAGCTTTATGAAAATAGCTACATATGCAGCTGTATGTTTCCAAATAATGCAAATTACACTGTCTTGACTACTGAAAAACTCCATCGCATGCATTATCGAAAAACGAGAAGATGGAAAAACATAATACCAATCATTTCTCGCATAATATTAAATATGAAATTTCTGATTATACAAATATATACCTACTCCTCTTTCGTTTCTTCCTCTTCTTCCTTCTCTACTGCTTTCTTTATATAGTTAGATGTTTTATTAAAAACTACTGTACCTACAATGTCAGCACAGATCGTTGGAACAACGCCACGATAACATCCAGATATTCCATCCACTTTTTTTATATAGTTTACTAAAACAACAAAATGGTAGAAGCATTTTATATATGATTCGCAAGCAAAGATTACAGCAGATCGTGTGAGAACAAACGAATGGAAAAATAATTTATACTTTGTCTAAGATGATATCCGGAAGAGAAAATGTGTACTTACTGTATTCAAATATATTAGGCAAAGCCAAAGCCGGCTTTCTAAATAATATGGTAGTCGTAGGTCGTGGTAAAATCGGTTCATATCCAATCTGTTATAAAGAAAGATGGACCTCTGATCAATTATTGACATCCAAGCGATTCATTGACAATGCATGGTTCTTTACCTGTATTAAAACTTTGGCATATCCGACTGGATACAACACCGTATTAATGACCACTTTAATTAACGAAACCGATGATTGCTCTTCCTGTAACTGTATCATATTTAATTCGAATTTTTTTTTGCCTAAAGTCTAAAATTCTCTACGTATTTGTTTGCTTAACGATTTTGATTTGCGAAGCGTGATTAAAGCTTCGATCGTTACAATAAACCTTAGACGATCCTTTCACGATTTCGGCTCGAAAGCAGAATAACATTAGGCGTATTGCATACGCCGTTGAACCGCTGAACACGATAAGTACTACTTGCAGTACTTGCGAGTACTTGTTCCACCGACGAGATATATCTCGTCTGTGCTTGTTCACCTAACCCTTGCTCTCCGAGAGACCTTACGAAAACGGACATTCCCATCTACAACATAATATTCTGTGGCGTGGATTACAACTCGTGCTTTTCTCAACTTACGATTTATACCTATCAGAGAGGATATTCTGTACCTATCAACAAAATATGTATCTTCAACTTTTACATTAGTTACAAGAGCGAATGCAAATGTAATATTATGAATAATATTCATAAACTACAAACAAATGACACCACAGAATGCTTTCTTCGATACGTGTTCGTTTGTTTAACGTAAGAACCAAAATTTATCATCGCGGTTTCCTCACATTATTTTCATATAAAAGTCATCGTGTCGGAATTGTCAGAAATTCAAATAAATCGATTCAGGAAAAGATCGCACGCGTGTGGCGCCCAGTGGCGCCAGTGCTTCGATTGAGCTTGATTGAGCTGATTGAGCCCAACTTTTCTCGCGCACGCGCGCCGATTTCAGCCTCAGTAACGTAAGCTTCTCGATAAAATGGGGTTCCTTGAGCACCCCGCAGAATTTTAAAAAATGTATATAATTTGATTCTGAAAAATGAATGTATAACAAGTGTATTTGTGTATATTTTGTAACTCGTAGGATACGTCCTGGAGTCTTTTTGTCCGATAAGATTATTTCGGTACATTCCCGCCAATATAACTGCCTCAGGGCTCTGCTACCCAATAGTAGATACATTACTGTTTTCTCGCGCATGTGCGAGAAAAGTTGGGCTCAATCAAAGCACTGGATGAGCACAGCTTTATACATCTTTTGAAAATGTGACGTCGCACTTTACCACGGTCTTTGCTAGTCTTTGCCTCAGAGAAAATTATCTGTGCCGTGTCTATAGGTTTATATGGTCTAACTAAGTCTAAGTCTAAGGCCTAAGGTATAAAGTAAATAGAAATTTGTACGTTATCAATATAAAAAAGGATTCATACAGAGTCGAAATCTGTATGAAAACTTGTCAATTTCGTTTCCCCACATTTTGTGACCTTGAAATCCTACGTGCGTACAGTGTTGTCAGTACTCGATGCTCATCGAGAAAAATGTTAAATTATTATGTCCTATGGTGTATTGGATAATAAAATACGCACATATAACAAAACGTATGTTACAACTAATTGGTATTAAGTATTATGTTCTTGGTTTGTTCTCGAAATTTATCGACTCTACTTCCACTGAAATCACTTCTCATCAGAGGCAATAAGGCAATACCTGGGCAATACCTGACAATGTGACAATACCAATCGGAATGAATGCAATAAATTTCGAAAATTGTGTACTCGACAGCGCCATCTGCTGATATAAGTTGAAATATCATTTTTCTAGATCATTTTTCGTCATGGGTACTAGTGATGTAAAAAGGTGTGCGTAAAGGATATCGTGCTGAGCTCATCTCACTATTTGTGATTCATCCAGATTCATCTGTTCTGGCTTCGATGGCAGAACTACGTGCGAAGTAATCGAGTAGAATGTGATGTTTTGTGAAGGCAATAACGAGGTGAGTCCCGATCATCTTTTGCGATTATAACGGTAAAAACTTTCGGTCCGACATTTTTCCTCGTGGCGAACGCAGATACCGTTTTTTTTCTCTTCTTATTCTATCCAGAGAAATCATTTCGACAAACGCTAAGAGTACCGAACAACAGCGATTTGAAAAAAGAAATGTTCGATCGAGCTGTGCGAATGAAACGGTGCACATTCGAAATACTTCGTTGCGCGTTTAATTGTGACGAAATCGAATATTCCATTTGGCAGAACTGGGGGATAGAAAATAATCGTCGCGTGAAAAACAATTGACGGACAAACGTTACCGTTCCGAACAGGTTTATATCTATAGATAAATGTTTTGCAATGGAAACGAAGTTCCTTTACCGTACTATTAACACTTTCGTAAACGTTCGAATGAGTCGTGATTATTTATTGAAACGACACGGTTATTCTTTCTTTCGTGGAAACAGTTCCAGTTTATTGCGTGATATGCACTGTAATTGCAGTCGCGCAATAGATGTTCCTTACGAATCATTCACGTTTACGAGCGTTTAGCAAACGTAGATGAACAATTCTGTGAAATGTACGTACATTCTTCTACGAGAAGCATTAATCCTCTGCTAGATTATTTTTGCGACGAACGTAATGGAGATAATAATTGTGAAATCAAATATTCGATGAAACATGGTCGCTTGATTTTTGTTTTAGAATGCCAATACAGGCACCACAGTGGACTGAATTTCTTTCTTGTCCAGTTTGCTGTCATGATTTTGATGTGGCAATACGTGGCCCTATATCATTAGCATGTGGTCATACTATATGTCGTACGTGCCTTGCAAATTTACATCGTAAACAATGCCCTTTCGATCAAGTAAGTGACATCACAATTATCCTACATGTTTTCGTTAAACTATATTAGTAGCGGATAATATTTTAATCGACTATGTTGCTCTGTTTTTATTATCGGGAACAAAAACATCCGTGCGTCAACTTGAATATTTACGAACTATATGAAACTAAATTATTTTTCAGAGTATCATCAACACAGAAATAGAAAGATTACCAGTAAATGAAGCTTTACTGCAATTAGTAGGGAATCCTGTTCCCATAAATGTTGCAACAGCTTACCAGAAATTACTACCACCCGAAGACCATGCTAATTATTTGGCTGCTAAACGTTGTATTGAGGAACTTGCTCTATATCTCAAACCATGTCAGACAAATCCTACTTTAGCAGCAGGTATTAAAAGAGCAAAAGCATATTTTGTATAAACTTTCACCAACAAAGTATCTCTTAACTATATGAAATAATGTATTAATAAATGTAATATAGGTGGCATGGGACTAATTTCTCGGCCGATGCAAAGAAAACTAGTGACTCTTGTGGGTTGTCAGTTGGTTGTGCCAGAAGGAAGAGCGCGTGCGGTGAGAGCAGCCAGAAGTTTAGGAGAAAGATCGGTTACAGAATTGATACTACAACACCAAAATCCGCAACAGCTTAGCGCTAATTTATGGGCTGCTGTACGTGCTCGCGGTTGTCAATTTCTTGGGCCAGGTATGTTACAACGAATCTGATACAGTGTCCTCTCGATAATTGTCCAAAACGTGACAGACATAAAGGCCAGACATTTGGGAAATTTATCGAGAACTACTAAAAATGTTTCTAACGAAATCCAACACGTGTTAAATAAATTCGTTCACATTTTGAACAGCTATGCAAGAAGAAGTGCTGAAGCTTGTTTTACTGGCTTTGGAAGATGGATCAGCTCTTTCCAGGAAAGTGTTAGTCATGTTCGTAGTTCAACGTTTAGAATCACATTTTCCCCAAGCATCTAAAACAAGTATAGGACATGTTGTACAATTGTTATATAGGGCAAGTTGTTTCAAGGTAATATCCGTTTACAGTCATCATTGCGGTGATCGTTTGTTCAGCGAGATAGTTAATCAGAAAATTTCATCAGGTATCTAAACGAGAAGGAGATTCGTCGTTGATGCAGTTGAAAGAAGAATTCAGAACGTACGAGGCTTTAAGACGTGAACACGATGCACAGATTGTGCAGATTGCAACCGAAGCTGGTTTGAGAATAGCACCTGATCAGTGGTCTGCGTTATTATATGGAGATACCAGCCATAAATCTCACATGCAAAGTATTATAGACAAACTCCAAACTCCGCAGTCTTTTGCTCAAAGTGTACAAGAATTGGTTATTGCTCTTCAACGTACTCCCGATCCCGGACAATTAAGTAGTCTAAGACCTCAATTAGAACTGTTAGCTGCAATAGATCCTAGCCCAGGTACCATTTACTTCAAGTCGTATTTGTTAAATAAGCGTTTGAGATTGTCTCTGATTCTATTTATTATCGTTATTACAGAAACCGAACCTCCCACGTTAGCAGAATGTTGCGCAGCGTTAGAAGCTGTCAGAACAGTAGTTGCAGCATTAGTGGAATTTATTCAGCAACACGGTAACCGAAAAACACAGGATGGTACTCACAATGTAGGCCCGGGTCAACCAAAATATAAAGTGAGCATGTGCCGAGATCTTACGCTTAGGGGATCTTGTCCCAGGTCCACAAGCTGTACCTTTGCTCATAGTGACATGGAATTGGATAAGTAAGTAATGTTCAAGAAAAAAGAATATACGTAGTCGTGTGTGCATCGGATATTTAATAGACGATTTCCATTCATTCTATAGATACAGATCGAAAAATAGGAAGTTGAGTATCAGGTCGAATTTACCTGTGACTAACAATTCGGATATAAAGACAGACAAATCGGTTACCGGCTCAAATAATAAAACATACAAGCAAAATGATGATTTACCTTATCATTCCATAAAATCACATGATAATACTCACAGAGACAGTAAGTATTTGTAAGAGGTAAAATAATATACAAGAACGATCGAAGTAAACGGTTCTACTATTTTCTTTTCTAGATTTCAATTGTATAAATAAAATAAATCCAATGCAACATCACACTCCTTCAAGTGAAAACAATTTTGTTGGCTCTTTGACGAATTACATGTTACCACCTCCGCAAGGGGCGTCACCGATGGTACCGAACAAAAATATGGACATATATTGCTCTCATTACATTGTGCCCAATGCACCTGTTGATTATACGACACCTAATCTGAATATGTGGGACTCGTCGCAAGTTTCATCCAACGTAACCAATGGCGTTACAAATACGAAAAAGGTAAAGTAACTCTACTCTTCCTTTTGTTTAATAATAGACGTAAGTAACACCCATTAAACTGTTACACATTTATGTCGCAGCAGCGTACAGTAGCTAAAACATTGGCAATGTTGCTACAACGTAGAATGGAAATTTTAAACGAGTTGGAAACAATTGTCAACAAACAAGTGCCACAGATAAAGACGGTATGAGCGCGCGATTACTGAATTATTGTTATAAATATTTTTCTATGTATTATTTATTATATTTGTTTTCATATTTTGTCCACAGAATTACGATATGCAGGGAGATACAGTATCGTGCAACTTCTCCATATGGACAAATACGCCAAGTAATCTCATGGTTCCTCCGTCAAATATAAACTGTAACAACAACTTTCGGTGCACAGATCCGATCTTATTTGACGATGAATTCGTGCCATTTGACGCGTCATCTAGCAATAAATACGGACCAATTTCTAAATTATCCAAAAACTTAATGAGGTAGTAATTACAATTCAAGAAAATAATTATTGATAGAAATTTAAATATTAATGGAAAGCATAAGCGGAATCACACATTTTTTTTAGATCTAGTAACGGTGTACAACCTACCAATTTTTATACCGAAGGAACTGCACCTCCTCCGTATCGTCCCATGCCAACAGCGAACTCTGTTACATCTTGGTATTACGGAAATCAGCGTAAGTAAAATTGTTCTCTTTTTGTTAAATTTCCCGATGTTTGTAAAAATTTAAACCAACCGAAAAATGCTTTAATTACAGCTTATTCTGCAATTGCTGCGAACAGCGAAGTACAACCTATCAATAGTTCCGGTTTTGGGGACAACTATATCACGTTTGGTCGGAATATGTCCGAGTCGACTGCACACACTCAACTTTCACGGCCGGAGTGCATGTCTAAAGAGTATGTTGATAAATCTACAACTTATGAAATAGAAATCTGTACCTAATGTAATTTTTCAGCTTAATCCTCGAATCGCAAAGAGTGAAGCAACAGTTGAAACATCTTGAGAAGAAGATCAATGATTTGAAGGTATTATTAAATTATCGATTTTTAGACACTGCCACGGAATTTTCTTATAATGCAAGCAATAAGTTTGTAATCACCATAGTCTTTGTTTTGGTGGAATTAGACCACCGATCTTTATGCATTTATGAAGAAATTAGTAGTAGACTAGAAAAATTCAAGAATACCGTAATATTGTTTCTAACGTAACAATCAATGCAGAATATTTTTATTCATAAAGATCCGCAGTCTAGGTGGAATACAGTAAATTCTATTGATGCAACTTGACCAGAAAATTTTTTGATGTTGGATACACTGAAATATTTTGCATATTTTAATTGTAATATATGAAATATATGTTCAGCTTGCTACACAAGGAGCTACTTTCACGGCTGGAGAAAGGCTAGCACAAGAGCTGCAAATGATTGAAGCTGGCATTAGGGAAAAAGAGAAGGACGTACGAAATTGGAGCCCGTACGGCACTGTACCTTGGATTCAATCGTCAAATAATCTGCTTGGCACACAAAACTTCAATCAAGACTACAAACCAGAAGAGGTAAGTCGTTTCGTTCTAACAATTAGTTCAAAATTGAAATACATAACTGTACTACACGAATTTTTTCAACGTTTGTAAAAGATGTTATCGTGAATATTTCTATAATTCAATGATTTGAACGATTCTACAGGAAGACACATACGAGGCCGGTATTGCGAATGATATGCGGGAGCTAGAATTGCGATGGGAGTTCGAACTTCAAGAGCAAGAAAAGCATTGGTCGAGTGAAGAGGACAATTCTAAAAAATAATAGTAAGACAGTAAATCTTACTAGATCGTCTACTTCTTAGATCTGACCTTATTCGTTTAACGGCGACATGTTCTTTTGACATGCGCGGGATAATTTTTTGTGCGAACTTCCATGCATCAAGCATGATACACACTTTTTCCAAGGGAACGACTGAAAGTGAAGAACAAAAAAAAATAGAATTTGTACTATTTGCAAAGAATGAATTTAACGCCCTTCTAATACAATTAAAATAAGAACTCGCCACCGGACGATGACAATTTAAACATTATCGTTAGATATCCAGAGAAAGGAAATTTATCATTCGCTCTTCAACTTCGTGAAAAATTTCTCTTGTTGGTATAGTGTAACATAAAAAGTGGATTCACTACTTTCCCATGTACTATGCCTTTGCAAGTCTCTTGGTACATAGTATTCGTTCTATCACTGTGAAAATGTATACTGTCCTCTAAAATGATAAACCAGCATAGAGAGAGAAAAAAAAGAAAATACTAGCTACAAGTATGTGATATTCCGAAAGAATTTGTTGATCACAGTTTGTCAGATCCTTCATAACGGTAATTCATAACTTAGTTATGCAGGAAGTCGCATCATTTTTTATGTTTATTAGTCGCAGTAGCAATTTGTTATAGAGATCAATGTATTGTAAGAAGTGAGAGTTAGCCGCCGCATTGGGATTTACGTATATAGAACCGGTGAAGGTTTGATAAGGGATCCGTTGTGATGTTGTCATAATGGCAACATTCATTGACAAACTGATCGAACAGACGACAAGAAGCAGATTTGTTAAAATTTAACAGAAATTAATGTCAGTGTTTTATAAACATGACAGGATGTAGTATATTTTGTTTGTATGTTTGCACAATGAAGCAAAGGATATTATATTACTGATACATTCGGAAAGAATGCTATTTAACCTGCAACGAGGTTACATGATAAAATATTACGAAATACATATAGACGTTATGCGTAAACACAAAATTAACATATTTTGTTAAAATTTTGAATAATTAAGATATATATTTGCTCTAATTAATATATATGTATATATATATATATATGTATTTATATATGTATACATGTATTTATATATCAAATTATTGATTTTTAGCTTATAAAAAAAGTTTTAAAATGTTATGTAGCTTTCTTAATAGCATTACGTTCTATGGTTCATGTTTTCATATCTGAAAATATGTTCTTGAATAAAATACGATAACTACAGTATATCGTCATAATATTTTGTTCAAACTCTTACATAAAACGTTAACTTTTGGTTTTAAAAGTTTTTTTTTTACTGAAATTCATTTGCGTTTGGAATTTTAATTTGAATCCGTCTCTCTTTAGTAATTTGATATACAGTAACAAGATCGTGGAAAACAATGTATAAAAAGAAACTTTATCTTACGCTGTGATTTTATTTTTTAAAATCGAAAAACATATATTACTTAAGTAAACAATCAATACCGAAAAGCCTCCTATTTTGTATTTTGAGTATGAGATGTTACATTTTCAAATATCTAAAAGTTTGAGAAAATTTTTTAGTATGTATGAAAGAAAGTCATCCTTTTTTCTTTTCAATTTCTCGTTTAAAATTATTTTTCAATTCCATTGTGCCTGATAAAAATACTGTGTCACATTTCATTTACTATTTGTGACAGTGGTTTCCATATTATAATATTTTTACGCTGACGGTACATATTACTTTTTTCTTACTTATCAATCGATATTGACTAAACAAGCGGACTTTCAAATTCAGCGAACGTTTCGTTTTCCATTTTTTTTAAAATTTTCTATGTTCATAACACAGAATAACTGATTGAAAGTCACTGGCGCAAAACTATTTTTTACTAAAAGGCGAATGAATTGGAAACGAGACAGACTGTTATGTATGCGAGCTGCAGCTCTCACGTTTGTAAATATGTGTTCGATTTACGGACTTACGAGAAACCAAAACAGTCACATTGGCTTCCTCTTAACTATCATCTTAATTTCGTAACTGTAAACGCAGTTTGAATGTTAATATTATTGGAATACTTATATCTTGTTCTTATTTTCGTTCTTATACATGTATTGTAAAAGAGAAGATGAATTGAACGTTCCTTAGGAGAAAAGCATGATAACGCAAGTACTTGATTCTACTGATAAGAAGTTTATATTCTTCATTACTATATTTTCTTCTCTTGCATTTCATATACGACTAACGTCGAGTAAAGAAACTTTTCTTCCCGTTATTCGACCTTATCTAAATATTTAATATAATTTGAAATATATATTTCACAGAATGTGATAACGGAAAACGTTTCGTCGAATCAAACACGTTAAATGAAATTTACGACCTGTTTATACTGTAGTGATTTACGAATTGCAATAGCTTTTGGGTTCTTCTATTTTTTATGAAATAATATATAGCATAAATATTAATGATTCCAGTTTTAGTGGAAGTGACATTGTAGACTTTTATGAGACCTTTAGAGATCAAAGACAAAAGTTGATCTTTCTATCTTTCTCATTAAAAAATATTGTTTTACCTTTGCTACTACGAAACTAGATATGTTCAAGTAAAATGATTTCTTTCAACGTGAAATGTGCCTTTTGAAATCGTGCAGTACTACAAAGCTGAGTGAAACGTTTTATAGTTGCACGCGTTAGTTTCTCTTTCTCTAGTTCTGCGAATACGAGGCACATTATTCTGAATTAGAAAGAAATAATAATCCCAGAGCATAACTAGTTAACTTATGAAAAATTATGAGAAAAATGGTGCAATTTTATTTGTTTTTATTATTTGCCGATACAAATTCTTTTTCATGTGTAGTGGAATACCATGATGCGAGAAACAAAACGAAAATGTACCCGAATGTAAGAATAATTAGTTTAGTCTACTCCAGCTCATAAAAAATCATGTCTTTTTAAGTTATGGTTGCAGTATTGCCAGTCACATGGAGTAGCAGATAATCTATTTTTAATACTTACACGAAAATACAAGATTTTCCATTACAGATTTCAAAAAATACGCGACACTAAACTATTTGTTCGACGATTGACGGTAACATTGGTGTTATAATTACGTCTAGATTCGATGCTATATTTATATATATTTGAGAACTATGTTAGAAACTTTATTTATTTTGTTACTGATTTCACAGATAAATCTGATAAAGACTTTAAAATTTATGTAGTACAAATTTTCTATTTGCTACAGTGAGAATTTAATTTGCAATCGCTATACATTTATCAGAAGGTTTACATTTCGAAAATCACGAAACGTGAATTGGCCACAGTACTGAAGAAAGTGTGTGACAATATTGCAGAAAGGGGCCACCTTTTGATTTTTGTAAAAAAGAAAATCTACTTTTTACACGAGCATAGTCTTCAAATTTTAAACGATTATTTCGAATATTTCGTTGCAATAGGTCTACTATGATTGCAAATCAAACTCGGATGGTTTTACATGTTTTGTGGCAATTACCATTTGTATGTGTCGTAACATACCGGGTATTTCACCTAATATCTTTGTTGTATTTAAAGATACGTCAAATGTCTGAAGGACAAAGAAGGTAAAGTGGTGCTCATACGGATACCAAAAAGATTTTTGTTTTCAAGTAATTTTTTTTTAGAGATATGAAGGTCACCTTCATTTTTTTTAATGGAATGAGGTATTTTTTAATACATCAATCGATGCAGCTGGACATTCGTTATAAAAAAAACCTATGTATGTCGAAAAGTTGGTAGTTCAGGAGATATTTCAATTTAAATAATTCTAAAACACCATTGCTGTCGTACTAAGACGGTACACTATTAAATAAACGCTCTTGTCTTAGTACGACAGTAATGGTGTTTTAGAATGATTTAAATTGAAATATCTCCTGAACTACTAACTTTTCGACAAACATAGGTTAGTACTTTTCTATAACGAATGTCCAGCTGCATCGATTGATGTATTAAAAAATACCTCATTCCATTTAAAGAAATGAAGGTGACCTTGATATTTCTAAAAAAATTACACAAAAACAAAAATTTTTTTGGTATCGTATGAGCCCCATTTTACCATTCAACTTTGTCCTTCAGACATTTGACGTATCTTTAAAAACAACAAAGATATTTAATGTGGTCAAGTTAGGTGAAATACCCGGTATACAAAAATTATTGGGCACAAATACTACATTGCGCATACATATATATTATGTATATGTTTCTATTCGAATTACATTAAAGGGCATTTTTTAGTCTGAGCACAAGGTTGAATAATATAGAAGATTGAATGTTCCTTTCTGTAAATGAATACGGTCTTCAGAATTCGTTCAGATACAATCGTATGTATTTATCAAATTTATTAATTCCGTAAGCTACCGTTTCGCAATCGCTCCTCCTTTGTACACTATGAATGTAATTCCTTTACACGTACGACTGAGAGAAAAAGAAAGCCTTGTACACTTTACATGTTTCCGTCGTTTAAAGGAATTATGAAATTTGAGAATCTTTCTAGCGATCCATTCGTCAGATGTTGCCCTTCGACATGTTTCTCTGTCGTTTTCTTTCTTTCTTCTTTTTTTTTGTTTTTATTCATGATACGATTCGTTAATAAATGTAGAGTAAAAGCAAAGAGGGCTGTGTACACTGGGAAGTAATAAGCGCAACAATACTGTTTGTGCAAGCTTCAGATTAATTGCATGTTAAACATGTCACTATGTGTATAATGATACACGCGTACCTATGTTAATGGTATGAAGCCACATACAATCTATATTAACGTTCTTTGTTTGAACATATGAAAAACAATAATTATTATATACATATCGGTATATAATTGCATATAGTCAGCGCGCACTTGGCACTTAACAGTACGAATGGTACTTTTGTGACATTTATGTTAAATTAATTCCCGATTGTAAGATTTTTGTTATACTAGCCGTAAACATAATGGGCAATGCATTCGAATACATTCGGACTCGTTAGACCAACAGGAAAAGAAAGAATCGATTGGAATTTTCGTTTATTTGAATAGAACATCTTTAATAGTATAGACATATGTATGTATGTCACGTGTTCGCAATGCCCGTTGTGTTTAATTGTAATTGTTAGTCTGGCATTTTTAATGTATTTTTCTAAAATAAATAACTATGGAAAAACCGCATTATATATATACACACATATATATAATAATATAAAAGGATGGCATGTTCATGGTAAACTTTTTATGTATTATCCCGATTCTACTATTCACCGCTAGAGAACAGATTTTTCAATTATTAATCATACAATTACAATGGTAGGATTAATTTTGTGAATACATATTTCCTGATCCATCGTGTACGAAATACTTATCTATAAGAAATGGATATGTTATTCTCAATTTTCGTTTATTAGTGGCACGCCATCACCAGACAAAACGAAATTCGAGTTACGAATGCTTCGACAATAGGGAAAAGAACACTTGATTGGGGGTAATGGTGCATAAATGTCGAGATAAAACTCTTCGAATGTTTTATATCATCTATGAAAATCCACGAAAGTTTAATGTATTTTCTAACAATTGTACTGTAAGTGAAAGTGTAATATATTTATCTATTCAACATACATAGGAGTACTTTTTTACGAATCGTCCGTTCTAATGCTGATTCTAATTCGTCCGATTTAATCATTTGCAGTGTAAGAAATATTCGATTAGCATGTAACAAATAAATGCAGAGTTGTTTATATTGAATTTTTCAAGACAGAGATTTTTATCAGATTCAAACTATTCGCGCGTTTGGAAAATTCTCTTCATTACGGAGCATAACATTTTTCTAAAATTTGTCGTTAGATGGCGCTATTGGCCTCAATTGTGAGAAATCAAATATCCTCGTTCGAACTATTTAGAACTACAGACATAATTGCAACACTATTTTCAAATATTTGCAATACTGTATAAATGAATTTGAACTACCTGCAATTACATCCACAATGTATTGGTATATAAATAAATATTTAGTAACATATTTCAATATATTCTCTTCTTGTCTTGACTGAATTCATATTTTCTAAGTTTGAGATTGGAGCTCTATATGAATTCGAACCATTATTTTCAGCAATAATATTTGAAATTGGAAATGAAGAGAAAATACAAATATCTTCAATCTTCTTCAAATAAAATACTATTTTCAAAAATTACTGCCTCAAATTGAAAGCATACTTTAAAATAAATAGGATTATTTACTATCTACTATCTAAAATGCTAGTTTCCCCAGCTGTGGGCTCTATCCAGACAAGTGAGTATTTAAATTCAACGTGACGCGCGCGCCTTTGCCCAGTAGATAAGTTTGGTAGAATCGCGCACAATCCAGGACACTCCAACGACAACGACACTGGATTCAGTAGTGCATAAACGGTTGTAACTGTTGTAAGGTTCCGAACGCGAGTAGTACGCTAGCCTCAGTGTGGTTCAGTGTTATACAGTGAGTGTACACGGTCGATTTTATTGGAATTACACAGGGAGGAAGGGTGTGGAGTTCCGATCGTTTTCCGTGGTCGACTTTGATCTTTACAGTGGGCAAGTATTCAGTGAGAGAACGCGTGAAATATCGACGACGTGACGGCCACACGCAGGATTACGTTACTCGGTAGGTAGAAAACGTGCCAGTTATTCAGGAGAAAATCGATGCACACTGCTCGCGAGCCACGTGTGTGATGCAGTTATGAGTTCTATCGTAAGCTTGTTTAACGATCAAAACGTTCCGTGCAGTGATCAGAGAAAAACTCGGCGAGTGGAGACCCGTAGCCTCGAGAAATAGAAAGGAAACGGGAGAGAAAATAACGGTGACGTGTCTCGGTGTATGTGTGCGAGGATACTGTGTGAAGAAATCCTCGGAAATATTTGGGGAGCACAGGACGTGACAGAAACATGCCTGGTAATCGAGTAAGTGCCGTGCATGGCGTAAAGCCACCGCACTATCTGCACGAGTTGCCGGCCGAGGACGAGGAGCGGCTCGAGAAGATATTTCAAAACTTAGATCAGGACGGAAATGGGAAAATCGACGTGAAGGACTTGTCGAAGGCGCTCCGCGAGGTCGGAGTCGATAAATACTACGCCGAGGTAAGCTGAATTTTTGAAAACTTGCGTTGAGCTCTCTGTGCCTCGACGTAGGCGCCAACGTACGATCGAACCGAGCAATGCGGACATTCCATGTGACTTTCATATTCCTGATAAATAGATTCGTTGGAAAATATGACTATCAATTACTTTTTACCCTGCCATTCTCGTTTATTTCAGCGCTCCATTCATTCCAGTCGCACTTCCGCTGAAAATCCTGCTATAAGCGAGATTAGATTGTTCACTCTGCGAAAACGCGTGTACGCATGCACACCCATTAATCGCGTACTGCAGATGTTACATAAAATTCAAAGTTTTCGATTACTTCGAAAATATTTTACGTGTATGTACCGTATAATTTATTTCGAGTCTTTCGCTGTCAAATACAGATTTTTCCACGTCACATTTGCGCGTGAGATTTACGAATTTCAATTTCATCGTTATGTAACTCCAGCTTGATAAACTATTGGAGTATTCAAATTTTATTCAAATGTATGGCAGTTTCTAATATTAGACGGTAAAAAGCGAAATTTCAATTGGCTACAAATAGTCTGGGAATAGATTTACACATATTTTTGCCGGACTTGTACGGTTTCTCTTTCTTCTTTAAAGAACCCACAAAAGGATCTAGAATATACGGAGGGATCTCGAACTTTTCAATATATTTATTACCAATATTCTCGAATACAAATTTTTCAAGTATCTCGCGACCACGTTATCTATTTCATTTTTGATACGATGATTCCTAGATTACAGTAATTGTTTTTTTTCCAGGAATTCTTGGCTAGATCGGACAGCACCAAAAGTGGCGACATTAGTCTCGCGGAATTCATACATTATGTCCGCGAGCATGAAAAAAATTTACGTCTACAGTTCACCCATCTTGACAAGAACAAAGACGGTTAGTAAATCTGAACAAGAAATATTGACTAACGAAATGTTTTCAACCGCAATGCAGCCCCGAATTATCATCGAAAATAATTTATATGTACATATTGCGATTATAATTTATTTGCTCCGATTTTTTTCATTATACTACTTATTGACATAACAGGGTCTTGAACTCGTCTCAACCCGGAGACACAGAAACTTTGACTAGTTGAGCGTCATTATCTACTGTGTGTTCCGGATAAGCATCACCCATCACGTCATCCTACGTAACAGTAGATAATGATGTCTGCGATCCGAGGGGTTAAGGCCGCTTCAAGGTCGTATTATGTCCCATTAAATTTTTGACGCAATATCATTTTATTACAATTTATTACGGTTATTGATCGCTCAACAAATTCACTAACATAAATTTCTTCAATTTCACGAATCAGAAAAAAAATAATTCTCGAAAATACGAATCAAAGAAAAAGAAACGATGTTTCATTTAGACGCAACATTTTTTTCTAAAGCAATATTAAACAATGAACGATTACTATTCATCTAAACACAAACCTGTAACAATGTTTACTACGTGTCGAGGAGATCGGATTACTGTTGTCATCATTATTTCTTATTATTCATTCGACATTGACGCATCGTCGTCCGGTGTTGCGGAAACACACAATTTTCTTTGTGTTGACCGTATTTATGACTCGCTCTTTATTCTTTCAGGGAAAATTGACTTGGAGGAATTGATAAAATCGTTCGAGGAACTAGGCATAAAGATGGCCGACGGCGAAGCGAAGAAATTGTTGCAACGGTAGGTGTTTATCTGGCAACGATTTGTGTGCGTTTGTGCAAATCGTTCGAACGACGTGTAGTTCAAGCTATACGCTGCTCTGGCGACAATAGCATGAGTCACCGGAGCTTCGCGCACGCGGATCGATACGTTGATGCATAAATCTTTTTCTATTTTATAATTTTTATTCACAAGATAAAACGGTTGTTATTTAAAGAATCTCCCATCGCTATCGATTCACACTGCTTATATTATCCGATTTATAGAATGGACAAAGATGGAAGTCTTACAATTAGCTTCAACGAGTGGCGAGATTTTCTACTTTATGCCCCAAGTACCGACCTCCTGGGTCTTATCGAATACTGGCATCACACGAACGTAAGTATGTTCACACGACTTTACCATTGGTGTAACTATATTAGAAACTAGTAAGTAAACATAGAATAACATCAAATAAATACTATATATATCTTTCCTTTTTTTTTTAAATACTTTAATACAACATTCGCTATTAACTAATGAGTCTAACGTATTGCCCTTGATGGCGTCCATCAACTTAAATACACATATAATACAGTCAACCTCTCAACTAGACAGCGGATCTTTACGCGAGATAAAAATGTTCTACCTGAATTGCAACAAACTGGACTGAAATAGAAATGCATTTTCTTTCTTAACATGTCTATGTATGTATACTGAATGCATAAAATCCGCTGTCTACTCTTAACGATCGTTGGGATTTCATATACAAACTAAATCCTGTATCATTCTAGAAAATAGTATCAAACAGTAACTAACAACAACAGAAAAACTTGAAATAATTTATTTAATAAATTGTTACGAACGAGTTTTCGTAGTGTCTTTATTTTTTTCTCGGTCCTCTTTACGATTGACGTGTATATAATTTCCGTAATGATTGTCTGGGAACGTGGTTCCGTTTATCTTGAACAAGTGGCAAAAGTTACGCGTTCATCCCTCGTTAATGAAACACAAATGCAGCTGCGCAAATGGCTCTATGCGTCTGCCCGCTAGATAACCATTGTACGATGAACTCGTGGATGTAGTTTGCATGTGTACAAGTGGTAAGAGATCGAGTCGATTCCGGGCCTCTGATTGGTCGGCAGAGGGGGCTCGACCGGAGGTGTGACGTCTGGCTGTCATTCGAAATGACCTTGATAATCTGCCAGCTGTTCCCAGCACCTTTCCCCGCTCACTGTTAGACGTCCACCTCTACTCGTCGATTCGGTTCGTAAGCGCAAGCGCATTACAAGTGCGCACGCGTCGCGCGCATGCGTCCTTAGAGTCTCTTTCTTTTCCTATCCCCGCACAATCGCTTACCCTCCCATAGTGGTCGGAAAGGGTTGCAAGTCGAGCGATGCGCTTTCTAAAGTTCTAATTCGGTTTTCGAAACGGTCGTCGAGTGAAACCTTGCATTCAGAGTGATTTCGAAATTGGATGTTCCGATTATTAAATTTTCAAATTCCTTTTCCAGTAACGAATCACCTACTTAACAACGTTACGTCCTCGCGGAATTTGTAACCCTGACACGATGCATAGGTGTAGCGCACACAATGATAGGAAACGATGTTATGCTAATTTATCAACGCACCAACGGTTTCATTAGAAGTGATAACGGAAGGAAAACACGTACATTATATATATTCGCGACCACTTATATCTCGTTATCTAACAAACATAGAGCTTATACATGAGAATACACCTACTGCAGAACAGTGTCTAATTCGACCTTTATTTTTCTTGACCTAGCCGAATTGACTGCACAAATCAATGATAAATGATCGTTTTACGTTAGAATTATTCGATGAAAGCACACGGATTACTCGGACAAGAAATCAAGTCGAATTTTCTCGTAGACAAATGAATGTTTAGAATGGAACGCGGTACACTTATAACATTTTCTATTTAGTTTGAACTTGATTGTAAGCGGCGGGCTTTCTTAGGGTGGCGAAATATGTCTCAACGTTTCGTCAGCCGAGTATGTGCTAGGCTGTGAGGTCATCGTCTGCTGGGTACAGACCGACTATAGTGCTGTACCACAGATCTCGGAGCCCTAGGCCTAGAGACAGCGCCGCCACGAAAACTTGTCGTCCTAAATTTTAAGACATCTGTGTGCGTGGACCGTCTCTTTATGTTCCCTCTAATTAACCATCGAAGCAAGTAAGACATTTACGTTACTTCTATAAGTAGTTTTACAAATAGAGAATTACGTTCCCTCGTGACTTTCAATTGATTAGAGTTTTCCGAGCGCGTCAATCGCAATGAACATATACGAGCATGTTCACGTTGCATTCGTGTGTCAATGTATGCACTCGGAAACGTACACGTATTTACCGTTTGGCCCAGTATTTATCAGTTTCCTCAAAGGATGACGTACTTCATTATGACTCGGGTATTTTCGTGATGCAGCCACCATGACTGGATCGGTTTTAGTTAGCGCGTACTTCGCGCGGGTACGAACGTCATTAAATCAATTCAACAAATTTTTCTCTTTTCTTTCATCTCCACTGCCTTATACCCCCGTCGACCTTGACCAAGCTCGCAAAAAGTATTTTCCCGCTTTGTAGTTGCTATTGTTGCTAAGGAAAACCATTGTATCACAGGTGTCGCTACAATTTGCGAGTCAGGATGGTTAACTTTCACGTGAAAAGGGGGCCACGTGTGTTACGCATTCTCCGCATACTTGTCGGGAGCCAGCTAAAACGTACTTAACTTTTCGTTACCCGCACATATTGTATTTTACAATCTCAGAACTTTAAATCTAGCTTAAAAAAAGGTGTCGACCGTAATAGCAAATATTTATTTATTAAATAGTAATAATAAAAATTTATTTATGTTGGACTGATGTAAAGTTCTAAGTAACCGGCTTATGTATGTAGAAAGTGGAGTGCGAGTAATTGAAGGTTAAATACGGACATTTCTATGTACAACCTTCAATCGTTCTGACAACGTAATGTTGTAGTTACTAAACTGTAGATGTTTGGGGAGTAATTTACGAAAACTGGAATAACAATATGTTTGTCGAAGGTTCGGTCACATATATTTTTCAAATATTTTCAAACATATAGGGTGTCCAAAACCACCCGTCCAGGGGTGTTAACTTCTCAGATAAGCATATTCGGTAAAAATGTTTGTAATAAAAGTTGCAGGGATTAATGGAGGACATATGTCCATCACCTTGTATTTGACCTTCGGAACCATTTTCAAGGTTATTTGGAGGTCAGTACGTATTTTTTAAATGGGCACCCCTACTTTTGACTACGGATTCTGAAAGAGCTCGAAATTTCACGTTCAGATATGTACATACTTATGTTCTAGATTAAAAATGACTGCTAGAGGCCACAAAAAATATATACTGACCTCCAAATAACCTTGAAAATGGATCCGAAGATCAAATACAAGGTCATGGACAGATGTCCTCCATTAATCCCTGCAACTTTTATTGCAAATATTTTTACCGAATATGCTTATCTGAGAAGTTAGCACCACTGGACGGGTGGTTTTGGGCACCCTGTATAATATAATTAAACATTTCACCATAATACACATTTAAGCTAAAAATAAATTACTTTGCCAACGTCTGCTATATTTACTTTCTTTTTTTAAATACATATACGAAATGTGGTAATAACATTCTTTAATCTAGGTTATTCACACTAACCACACCGAGCCTAAAATGTGACTGGCATGCGTTGTTTTATAAAAATCGTAAGACTAAGTTAATTTAGATTTTTCGTAGTTTTTAAAAATGCGAAATCGGTCGTGGTTTTTAAAGTGTCTAGTACCAGACGTTGCAAATATTACGGGAGATTTTCCACTAAATTTCGCCCAGCTCTGGAATAGTTAGACTTTGGATGTTTATGCAATTTGCAATTTGTGTAGACGAATTTAGGGAAAGTGGAATAAAGTATTACAAGAAATACATAAAATTCTGTTGAATTTGATACTCAAGCATTTTTTCAACATTTTTATAAGCCATAAAAGCATAAAGATCCGCAGTCCAGTAATAGTCGAAGCCGATTTAGGTATGCACCCATTCTAACAGGTATTCTCCCAGGTATACATACGTACCTACTTGTGTGACGCACGCTGTAGAGTAGACATTGCAAGTTAATGGTGGGGGCATCCCCGGATGAACCGATTCTTCGTTCCTATTCCCCCACCGTTTCTTCACGTCTCGCGCTCTTCAGTCTCGAGATCGGACTCCGAGCTTTCGAATCGCTGGATCGTGGCGAGGCTCGTTTTCTTTGATTCGCTGTGCATATGAATCGTCAAATAGTTCTCGTTTCTATTCTCTCGTTTGTTCCCTCCGTCGTTCACGTGTCCTCGGGCACAGCTGTCACGAGGATAATTCACGTTGGTATAGCACGCGGATCGAACCGCGTCCTAGTCTAAATATTTTCCGGTCTAAAATAATCGCAGAGTTTTCGGGTGAAGACCGTTCGCCGATTTCCGTTATATACATATTCGGCAGGGATGTACACGTTAAAAAAGCCGGGAATTTTGAAGCACGAGAGCATCCCGCCTACCTGCCAGGTTTGCGAGGAATTTCTTCAAGGCTATCATGAGCTTCTGCAACGGGTGAGTGTCTCTCACCATGCTGTTCCAATGTAGCTATCTATGGGCACTTAAAAAGGGCAACGAGTCCAAATCTGGCCGGGAATTACACCGCGGTTTTAACCTCTATCCTGTATTTAAAATAGAATTTCGAACGTACAATCTAAACGCCGAGAATACTTCTGATAAATTTCCCAAGATATCTGAACTGATTGTGCATGACGATTTAAATCCGCGTTCCGATACGGATTTTGAGGTTAGACACGAGGAATCGTTTGATACACCGTTACAGATTTCTGTCTGCGAAGTCGGTTAGAGGTTATGGAAAGGCTGGGCGAAAATTCACGTGGAGGGAGGAGAAAGCGAAAGCTTGAAAGAACCTGCATTCTTGAACGCTCCGACGACATTCTTGCGAAATTCATTTCGGCTGATAAAACGACTCGAGTATTTGTACAAATATTTGCGTATCGAATGTTAATTATCGGACAGTTTACGATGACGCGGTGTTGTTGTCAAGTAAAATAATATCGAAATTTGTCTGTATGCTTGCACATATACATATGTATAATTTATTCGTTAAAAGTCGAACTGAAAACGGTTCGAGTGTAACCACGAGCTGACCGGCAAAAATTGACAGCAGCTAGACGGAACACGTGTTCCCATTGATTCCGCGCTCGCGCTAATGCTGTAGGAACTACATGTATAGGAACCTACATTTTAAATAGCACGAGAGTGAAATGTGGCTTTGGTGAAGAATATTGAGAGCAAGTTTCTAGCAATTGAGACACCATAGCGTTAGGTGTTAATACATTGACAAATTGCTGGACTCATTCATGCAAAGCGATGATTCATCGTGAATGTAAAATTTTCTGTCCCTTCTCCGGTTTGTTCGAGATTGTTCTGCTTTAAACATTCCTTCGACGCGAGAACGGTATTTCGCGCGGGAACATTCGTAGCGTTCGAATAGATGGGAAGTGAAACTACCGACTCGTAAAATCAATTTCAAATTATCGAAATAAATAATTGCACAACGAATTCTATCTTTAATTAACCCTATATTTCTTTGTGTTTTAATGGCAGCCACTAGTGTTGATATCTATATTTTCATCGCCGCACCTAAGTCTGACCGTCCTCTATTATTAAATTAATGCCATTATGTCACAAGACATTTAGGCAGGATTATTGCATTATGTCAGTGTAATTGCATAAGACTGGTAATCCACAGCTAACTGTACTAAACACAAATAATTGCGTAAAAACCGTGTGATTTTCGGAGATTATTTATTTCTCAATTGAGTATTTTATTCTGTGCTTTCTGCTAAATAAAGAATTATTGAAAAATCGCTAATATTACAACAAGAGCATTAACATTACTCAGGCTATCATTTATGTGCCATGCTTCGATACGAAATATGTATGTATTTTAACCGGTGACCGGACGATTGTTATCCGACACTCGACTCGCGATATCGATTTCCTCGTAATTTCTAACCAACATTGCCGTTCGTATATTTGCGACAGGTAGTAGACCGCTAGAAAACAAAATAATTCAATTGAATTCGTTGACACAACTTTTTCATCGCATCGGGAAGATCCAAAAAAATTTAACAGGAATTTCAAGCAATGATTGCTTACCATATGTATATCGTCCGTTCGTTAATCTTATCAATAAATCTTTTCAACCCGAATATTTAGCGTGCACGATTATCTATAAGCAGGAATTCCGTTCTTCTGCGAAAGCTAGGTTTTCAGATAACAAAGCAATTTTTCCCGTAAGATTTCTAGCCTGACTATGCTAAAATACCGATGATCTTCTGGCGCTCACCATACATCAAACGATCTCAAATTACATTTTTCATAGGCTCTAAAATTACTATATACCCCTATTGACATAAACGTGTTTTATTAACTATTACTCCGACGGTAGATTAATTTTCCTTAATGCCACGATTGTTCTGCCATTAGCTTGACCACGCGAAGTAACGGTGTGCATGATCGCGAGTCAAATGGATTACGATACCCGATTGTAGGCGTTCTCGTGAATTCTCTGTTCCTGCCGCACAACCAGGATTAAAATAATCAGTCTCGTGACCAGCGCGCGTGTCTTTACGCTGGGAGAGATATTCACCGAATAGATGTGGATTTAAAGGCGACATTGGGCGAGACACCAAGTGCAATCTGTTGGCTAGCAGCCCGAACATAACCACAGAAAGCTGCACGCTTCTTCTACCTTTCCAGTTCTGTTTGAAATTCGTTCCACCGAAATCGAACACGCCGCGACACGCGATTGAATATTTCTCTTTTACATACGTAGACAATGGATATCGCCGCGGACATCGATACCGACCACTTCTTCGTGCTTTATCAAGTGACGTATTCGTTTCGATTTTTCGGTATCCTTTTTCTTCGTGCTCGCTTGCTTACATCTATCGGACAGTGCAACAGTTCAAAGAGAAAAGAAAGCCCCTGATGACGAAACACTTGTTCTTCAGACGGTTTTCTTTTTTTTAAAAAGATCCTATTACGTCCCAGTTCGAATACTTTCCTCCGTCCCTCATTTCACGAACTGAAACCGTCCCTCGGTGTTTACATCTTTTTATAAAACATTTACATCTTAGATTTTTCGGTAGTTTCGCATACCTACCGACCATTAAAATCGACTGATGTGTATAGTATTATAAAAATAACAAGATTAGATTTATTTGTGTTTTGCGATTTTTACTATAATGTATACAGGAGTCAAAAAATATATTCAATCCATTCCCATGAAAACACCCTTAAAATTTCAATAATTGTCAAATAAAAAATCTAAAATGGGTCATTGGACCCCTCGTGGTAGGTTTAGTGTTAAAAAAAATAAAAGTAACGAAGTTTCAGGCAAATTTACCTGGAAATAGCAGAACGGTATAACTTATTTCAGGAAAACTGTGTTAAATTGCTACGAGGAACGGACGAGGATTAAAAAGATTAAACCATAGCACGAGTGCCGTTATCTGAAATATTTAAATCTATTCCGAAACGTGTAGGAACAGTTTTCTACGACAATTTCCAGATAGATTAGCAAAATGATTAGTCACCGATCGAAATGTTTTACGACATTCTTTTAAACAGTAATGACGATAGAAACCTCTTGTGTAATCAATCGAAGATGTACAAGGTCGAAATCTAATTCATTGAAACCCGACAATGAATCCGGGCTTCCCCGGTGCAATTTCGTAATTTCGTCTATCGATTTTCCGTGTTCGAAAATTTCAGTCCGAGAACAGGATTAGATTGAGAAGTATAGTCAAGTTTAATGGATCTAGTGCAAAATTGTCGAGGGCCCGCAAACATCATGGCGCGGCACTGTTTACGGCAGCTATGTACCTTGCTCACTTGCTCTCGCAATTATAGAACGTTTCGATATATTAAATCTCGGAAAGAAAAGACTCGGATTATTTCTATGACGAGCACTCGTTTGACACGTGCTGCGGGAATGGCTGCGTCTACCTCTGCGCTATTTATCGAAATAGCGCATCATTCGGTTGATGATAAAACATTCTTTTCCCCCCACTCCGCGCAGGCAACAATATCGTTTTCCCTGTTATTAACTGGAAGTAACAGTTATTAAAAGCTATTAACCTCCTGTTACTCGCACTCTACATACATTCCACATTCAACTGTTTACGGGGAACAAATTTTTATTCAATGAAACAACTACTTTGATGCAAAATAAATATTTATTAGTTTCGTCGACACCTTTGTTCACGCTTGAAACACTAAATTTAAAGTTTTGAGATTGTAAATACATACATACTATACGCGAGTAATTAAAAGTTAACAAATCTACGTACAGTGAGAGTACGAAGTATTCGTACACCTTTTCAAAATTGGACCCAGCAGCTCGAGTCTTTTTTTAGACGTTAGAGGGATTACTTGAATCAGCAAATCATTTTCTTTTTTAAATTGTTGTTTTTTAATTGTTATAAAAAGTAAAGGTTACGGTGCAGATAAAAAATTTAAAAATCGTGGCCTTTTTCCTTGGCAATTGCGACCGATAACAATTTAGAAAAAACTTATTTACATAAAAACTCAAGCTGTTGGGTACAATTTTGAAAATCTTCGTTTGAGAAGGTCAGCGAATATTTTGTACACCCTCTGAAGGACTAATTCTTTTCTTAACTGAATACTCTGGAAACAAACTTAAAACATAATTTTTAAAGATGTCCTGATTTTTAATTCGTGCGACCCCAGGTCCGAGTTTCTAAAAAAGCACGGTGTATACGTACATGTTTATTCTGTCGACCTTTGATATCGGTGCCGAGCGAAATTCCATTCGGCGTTTTCGGTGATCCTCGAATATTGGCGGCCGATTTGTATGAACTTTCACTTATCGACTATCCAATGCCCGGCCAAACCGTTTTCTAAATATTGTTCTGGTGTGTGTTGAAATTGTCAAGGTCGTTTCTAGTGGCGTGCACATTGAAAAACCGTCTCTGACGTAAATTGAGCCGAGCCGATCATTGGAAATGTCACCCCGGCACGTGGAAAAATGTGATGTAACGTCTGCGACCGATAAGACAGTCGAAAATCAGACGCTGTATATTTCACGATGTCTAGTCTAGCCGCTAAACTCTAGCGTGAAAATTGCAGCTGATCGGAGTTCAAGAATTATCTGACACGTGGTGCTCCCCGACTACCGGATCGAGTACAGTCTGTCTCGCGGTTGTGATTTTAGCGCGACTGATCGTGCTAAACTAGTTAATACCAGCTTCTTTGAGTGCAAGGCAGATAAAGAGATTCTGTCGCAGCATTTAATTCCTCGATAGGATGTGTTCCACCCTGTTCATCTTTCTCGAGAAAAATTCGGACGGAGGTGTCCGAGCGGCCACACGATTTGTGTACCGTGTGTACACGAATTTCTTCCGCGCACGCTTAGAAAAAGATATGTAGATAAGAACGAATCGGATAGAACATTCAAACGTGTGGAACATGGAGATTAGGAGGTTTAATCGTTCGCGGATCATTTGCGCACGACATATCGAAACGAAATTCGATTTTTCGCGCTATGGACTGTCTTCAAATGCAAGGCAGTTTTGCCCCATTCTCGGTACATAACGTGCGCATAACCGTAGAGAAACACGATGCCGTCGCCGCAATCGCAATGCATTGTATGCGACACGATTGATTATAATTTCTATGACGGTTTTCAGTATATGGATATTGGAGAGGACATTGGCGTCCCCGAAGATTTCACGACTAGCGAAATGGTCTCTGGAATGTGGTGGCGACACTTGGTGTCCGGTGGCGTAGCCGGTGCTGTCTCGCGAACGTGTACCGCCCCTTTGGATCGGATTAAAGTGTACCTGCAGGTGAGCTTGAGAAATAAACATTACTTAGTAAGGACAACGGTCGAATATAACACGACGATTTTTTTCTTTATTTTTTTTTTAACGAAATTTACAGTTTCCAGATCAAAGAAATATTAATATGTCGAATGTTTTTTTTCTAAAAATCATCCATATCTAAAGGGACGACGAGTAACAACGTTGAGGATGGAAAACTCGATTTTCCTCGATATGTCAACAGCTGTTCACTCTAGAAAAGAAATTGTGAATATTTTAATAACAAATTTATCTAGGTATGGATGATTGGCAAAGGATAGGCAAAAAATACTCTTGTGTAGATTATCTGATGTGTAAATTTCATAAGAATCTAGTCTTTTTCTTTTGAACGACATAACGTGTAAATTTGTTGTTTTCGTTCTTCGGATAATTTTTTCAATAAAAAGTAGGGTACACCTATTAACACTAACCGTATCACGACCGTAATTATTGAAATGATGAAGATGCTTCCATCAGAAATTGATCAATAAGTTTCTTTATTTAATCACGTATTATTGTCAAAATCGTGAAAAATTTAAATAAGCTCAGTCTCGTAATTTTTATAAAACAATGTATATTTGACACATTCTGTAGCCAGTACGATCAGTGTTAAAAAGTCTAAATATTGTAAACAGTGAGATTGTAATAGAGAAAATGGTCAGCTTCAGCTTTGCTTTATTTTATGACGAAGAAACATAATTCCAGGTACACGGAACCCGACACTGCAAAATTATGAGTTGCTTCAGGTACATGCTCCGTGAAGGAGGATCGATTAGCCTTTGGAGAGGGAACGGTATAAACGTACTTAAAATCGGACCTGAAAGCGCGCTAAAATTCATGGCGTATGAACAAATTAAGAGGGCACTTAAAGGAAACGATGTTCGAGAGCTCGAATTATACGAACGATTAATGGCAGGATCTTTAGCCGGAGGAATCAGTCAGTCAGCCATATATCCGCTAGAGGTATTATAAGAACATTAGCAATAGTGCAGCAGAGAACACGAATGAAAGTATCTGTACAAACTACGACTATTCATTTCGAATGATTCCTTAATTGTCTGTGGAATCTAAGATCTCTAAGAGTACATCTGAGAGATGTTACAGAAAATACTATGTAGATGATCCAGAGATGCTTCCATCAGTGCTCCTTTTGGTAATAGTAATAGTAATACAAGTCGAATGTTTATTACCTGATACTGATGCTATGGCTGATGTGTTTCAGGTACTCAAAACTAGATTTGCGCTTAGAAAAACAGGAGAATTTTCTGGTTTACTCGATGCCTCAAAGAAAATATATACACAAGGAGGTCTAAAATCTTTTTACAAAGGTTACATACCGAATTTAATAGGGATACTTCCATATGCTGGTATTGACCTGGCCGTGTACGAAGTGAGTACTTAGAATTGTGTGATGTAGTATATTGAATGTAACAGATGTCCCGATTCTAATATTTCTCTTCCCCTTATAGACTTTAAAGAATAGGTATTTACGAACACACGACAAAAACGAACAACCACCGTTTTGGATATTATTACTGTGCGGAACAACTTCTAGTACAGCTGGCCAAGTGTGTTCATATCCGTTAGCTTTAGTTAGGACACGATTACAAGCTGATATTGCACCAGATAAATCTCCTAACACCATGGTCGGTGTTTTTAAAGAAATTATTAGAAACGAAGGACTCCGTGGATTATACAGAGGTTTAACACCAAATTTCTTAAAGGTATAACGCAATTAATCATAAAAGTAGGTCAACTATAATTTTCTAGAAGCATTTATAAGCTCATCTATTTTCGATTTCAGGTGGCCCCAGCTGTATCGATTAGTTACATAGTCTACGAGAATTTCAGAGGACTACTAGGTGTAAATATGACGTGATGAATATTTATGTTAGGTGATATTAATTTAATTAAATTATTCTTTAAATCTATCTAAAGATATATAAAGCCATTCAATCATCGGCTAGTATAAGCAATTTGGGCACGCTCCGCCCCTTGTTGAACGTAACGTCGCTTATTTATTGTTAACTTGAGGCTTTCCCAATTATTTAAGCGTTCACTATCTCTATTTCTCCCGGACGTATCGAGCTATCATCGTATATCGATTAACACACGTTTATGAAAGATTTCAATCAAGAGAGGCTAATTGTAATGAAATGGCCAGTATAGGGGATTCGAAATAACATCCAATGCATTCGTACATGTACATTGTGCGTATGTTCGATACATGGCATTAATGGTTCAGTTGTAATCCCAGTTGGTTATCTACATGTACATTTTTGTTTCTAAGAAACAGAATAAATGTGTAGATTCTTCATTTCGAAATAGAAACGATAGTACAAAGATCTTCGGAAAAGAAGTATTACCGCTTAATTTCATTGTATCTTTTTTTTTAATGAAAAACACAAAAATGGAGAAAAATACGTTTGGTCATTGAAACGCAAAGGAAAATGAAATTTTTCACATACAATTTGCAAAGTGCTCTGAAAAATGGTTTAACATGTACATGTATTGATAATACGAAACATGGTTTTATCAAAATATAAACGAATGTATTCCTTAACAAATACACTAGAAAATGTTACGAATTGTGAAAATAGGGAGGGGTAGGGTTATATTGATACTGTGATATGTATGGTTATAAGCTAAATTGGGAACGTGATTCAGTGCATAACATCTGATTGATAGTAAGGAAATTTATTTAATTTTTATTAATTCTATCGTCCAGTCACTCGTCGACAAAAGTAATAATAGTAATAGTAATCTCTCCGGAAAACAGGATGTTATGCTGTGAATTGCAATTAGAAAACTGCACGTTTCATCGATCTTTTTTATAATTCATGTATTAAAAAACTTACTCCACGAACAAATATTAACGCTGTTCGTGCGTTATCTGTTACACATTTGTTCCAACGTAATTCATCTTCTGGTTAATGAATGTTACGAACGAGATGTGTATATCGTGTATATTATAAATATGTACAGTGACGCTTTATGGAAGTGTATCGTCGCGAGATAGTATTTATTGCCGCGTCTATTCACTTTTACCCATTAAAAGAATACGAATGACGAGTGATGGTGGTAATGCTCGGCAATCTTCGTAATACATTCTGGATGAACGTGAGCTAATATTTATGGTACTGCGTTTATAGAACTAGGAGTACCTTATTACTATTTTCCATCACTTTTTACATAGGCAAAACATATGTTTAAATGCAAAATCGCAGAACCCGTGTTTTGGGTAATTATAGCATTTACAATTTTAGTATATTGTACAGGAAAATATCATAATTCGTGTTGACATTTGGTGTAATTTTTAAGTTATGAGACAGCCATGATATTTTCAGAAGAATACTTTGTAAATAATTCTTATAAGTTGAAAGGGAGCTATAAGAATATTTTCTTTTTAGTATGCTACGCTAAAAATCAAATATATTATACAATATCACACAGTTCTTTTTTGCTGATCTGGTAGTTACTGCAAATTCAGAAACAGTGCGAATTGGTGAGGGCTATTCTGGTTCTTTTTATGGCTCGATGTTCATGTAAACGTAAGACTTTTGTAAAGAATAAACATAATTTATACATTATTGTCAAGCAATTTGGTTCCTAAATAGTTAACACTGGTTGTCGAATTTGACTGGTGGCAGATTATGTAATACATATTTAATTTCATGTTAAAAACGATCTTCCTGCCTCAACCTATATATATATATATATATATATATATATATATATATATATAGATATGATGTACAATATATATGTATGTTATAATATTCATCCTACATAATATAACATACATATATACATATATTAATAATAATATTCCATTTAAGAATATATATAAGTTGTGCTTCGTATAAAAATAGTCACTTTTTACTGTATTACCTATTTACCTGCTACTACGGTTTTATGTCATTCACCAAAGAACATCTTTTATGATTTTCCGAACAATTATATATAATTGTTTATTATATTATTCTTGATATACTGACTCTTGTATGGAAAAAATGACTATGAATATTTATTCTTGCAAATAAAATAATCCTGTAGAAGTTTTACGTTACTATTTTGCTAGTTACTTTGTATCTTCACAATGTATCTTCTTGAATTCAGTATTAAACAGACTTTTTATCATTGGAATCATGTACTTTATATTTCGACTGATTGTAACCGTATTTAAAATATGTTAATAAATTTATTTGTGATACATTTTTTTTGTTACAAAAATTTTCATGCATAGCGATTCTGTGCAAATAACTACTTTATTTCGTTCACATTTTAACAAAAATACAAGTTCTTAAAATAATGCTTTATCCACATCTCAAGTATATCTTCTTTTTTTTATTAAAAAGTTGTTACAAAATAGAAGCAGATTGTGCTATACACGTTCATTAATTGAAAATATTCTTGACCTTTTGTTTCCTATGCTTTTATTCTTAACTAAAAATAAATATATAGCTACATTTTTATAATATACCCACTAAACAAGAAAAAAAAAGAAAGATCAATATAGAAATCAGTGTATACTGAATACTTGTACATTAGTTAGGAACATTATTATTGAAGATATTAGTTTTCATGTGAATTTATAAAGTTCGTTCACTAGTTTTCTCGATAGTTATATTGCACGGTTTCACAGTAATAACTAATAGTAAAGTGATGTAAAATATTTCATCTTATTGTACCAAATCTCTATTCAGTATATACAAATATAAATGAAAAAAATATATATATAAAAAGTAGTAGAACACTAAAATGTTCGACGGAATCGACCTTATATAATCCAAATAATATCCAATATCAAAAAAGACATTTGAGCAAAACATTCTCAGAAATCTTGTAAACTATATACTCATCTATTAAATATCATCATTTTAAGTAAAATGCGCATACATATGTATACAAAATAGTAAGCCCAAGAAATATGCTAAGCATCAGAACATGATACCAGTGTGGAATGTCACAGACAGTTTTATGAAATATCTTTAGACTGTGTCTAAAAGTTTTGCAGCATCTTCGTCTAGGACCCAATATAATTCTCCGTTGTGTGGTTGTACACGAGCAGCTGGTAAACTTTCTCTATCTTGTAAGATTTTCTGTGAGATATTAAATTTAAGAATGAAAATATGACTTTCATATAAATATAATCAGAAAAATACGTTCGTTGTAATTTCAATGATATAATCACCTTAACAACTTCAGCTTTGCCAGATCCGGTAATGGGAAATATGCATTTTTTAGCATTATTTATTACAGGGAGTGTGAGAGTGATGCGAGACGGAGGTGGCTTAGGAGAGTCGTTAATTGGACAGACCCACAAGCTTGATTCATTCAAAATCTTATGGTCAGGAAAGAGCGAACATGTATGTCCATCGGGACCCAATCCCAAGAGAAGTACATCGAAACATGGAACACGATCAGGAGGAAAGAAAACGGACATCTTCTTAATATAATCTTTTGCAGCCTCTTCAGCTATAAACAGGACAATTTTCTGAGATAACAAACAAAACTTCCAATAAGAGATAAAGTAGATTCAAAGATTTTACCGGATAAGTCAGAATTAATTTTTATGAATTGATCCTCTGTTACTGGTATTTTTCCAATTAATTTTGCTTTATATTCTCCGTAAGTTGAATCTTTACTGTCGAAAGGAACTATTCTTTCATCACAGAAGAAAAAGTACCATTTACTCCAGTCGGTTGTGAGGCTGGGTAAACATGTGGCCAACAGTTGTACCAAAGAACCCCCTAATAAGTATTTAAGAAAAATATATAAATATATTATACGTAACTAAGAAAAATATTTGGATGAGTGGCTATAGCTATTCGTACAGACATTTTTCACTGATATCATATCTTCCATTTACTGCTGAAATGACTTCTCCTCGACAACAATACAGTCAGGGACAATATTAAGTGGACACTCTTAAAAATCGCATAACTTTTCTAAAATTGGTCCAAGGAACTTGAATTTTTTGAAGATGTTAGACCGACTAGTTTGCTAGAGAATGAAAATGATTTTGCAGATTTTGGTAACTTATATGCACATAGTTTAAAGATGAGAGCATAAGGGTGAAAAAGTCACAGATTTTCATAAACATTGCAACATTAACCGATTTCGATGAAATTTTCAATATGCATATAAGTTACGGAGATCTACAAAACGCATTTTTTAAATTATCGTTACAAGCTCACATAAAAAAGTTGACAAAACATAATTTTTTAAATTTGGTATGATTCCCATCAATTCCAATCTAAAACGAAAATTTTTGTGTACTCACTCTCTACATAGTAAGCTAGTCGGTCTAACATCTTCAAAAAATTCAAGTCCCTTGGACCAATTTTAAAAAAGTTATACGATTTTTAATTGTCGTCGACTGTAAGATTATATAATTACAGAACGTCTTTTACATCATTCCTAACCTATGCGTTTTTATATCTTAAAGGCATTGAAATGTGTAACAAAACAATTCATGCAATAACCAATATTCTGGGAATGATAAATTACATTGATAGTGAATCATATCACCTGATAATCCAACTTTGAACGTTTCACCGCTAGCAAGTGCTTCTTCGGCACTTGTTTGAAGAAGGTTAGACAAACATGACACCATAGATCCGTCCCGAGGGTCGATTAATATTTTCTCCATTATTTGCGAGCAACTTTCAGACAGCTCTCGAATTTTTAGTCATACGTAAATCCAATGTGACGAGTGGAACTAACAAAGATGCAAGGTGTTATTATACAGATACAAAGCATCGGTTTAACAGTAATCAGAATGCAGCATTAAATATTAACAATGACACGTGATGATTTTGCGATAACTACCTTCCGAACGATACTATTAATTATAGTATATGCATTTATTTTGTGTGAAAGACATTTTTCGGCTAACGTGATTCACAATATGGATTGCATCGTTGGGAAAAACAATTTGTGCTTGGCACATTTTATTGATATAACCTATACTTAGTCAACATTGTCTCACAATATATTAATTTTGAAACTATGCTTCTCAATATTTTTCATATGAAAACGATCCCAACTTTATTATGAAAACTTGACTTCGAGAAAATTTCTCGTAAAACAAGACATATTTATTTGTCGGCAAAAATCTAATTTTGCGATGGAGAACATGTTTTACATACTTACAGGCTTACAGGGCTATCCACGTAACTTATGTATTTAGAAACTCGTGCGCGTAACTGATTGTGAGTTACTGAGCAAGGAGCAAGTATATAAACTGATATAAACCAAAACGGTAACAGCGCAATATACAGGGTGTTCATACTATTACCAAGCTATTGCTATTACTAATAGCTGCTACAGCACAGCCAGCATTTTTCTTGTATATATATTAGATATAATAGTAAATATTAGAAGAAAATGAAAGAGGAAAAAGTAGTACATACTGTTTTAACGCAAGTGACCTTCAATTTTTTAAATGGAATGTTGTATATTTTTTTATATCACATGAAAGCGTATATCTATATAGACGAATTCATCCGTATACTGCACAGTGATCTTCAAGGTCATGCAAGGTCAGAAGTGGAAGAAACATCTTGAATATATTGTATAAATATTTATGAAAACTTTTTTGGTGAAAAATAAAGAATATTAGTTACAACAGTACATGACTATATAGGAGAACGAAAATTTTGCATAGAGAAACATTTCTCAAATTAGACAAAAATTAAGTTTTCTGTTAGGAGAATATCATATAGTAAAAGAGGTGGCAGACAAATTTGGTGCTAAGTTTCCCTACCATGTTCCTCTAATACAAAACTTAATTTTCGAGGATTCCGCAAAATTTTCGGCCGCGTGGCCTGTCGTTGAATTGCACTACTGAATTTTCGTAACAAATTTTCAACCTCCTGGCTTGTAGTTTAGTTGCACTATTTAAATTTCGTGCCACCTCCTTGGCTATCATATTATCCTGATACAAAATTCAATTTTCGAAGTATTCGAAAAATTTTCGGCTGTGTGGTTTGTCGTTGACTACTGAATTTTCGTGCCACCTCCCTTGCTATCATATTCGCCTAATACAAAATATAATCTATATATATAAGGTTTATTCTATTTAGTAACAAAGGGTTCAATCGCATTGGTCACTACGTTTCCTACGTTTCACTACGTTTGTTGCGCAATGTAAAACGGCCTTTTAACGTTCCTCGTTGTAGAGACATTTTGCGCTCGCAAGTTGACAACGGTTTTTTATCCCTCCAGAACCATGAAGTCATTTAGATTTTCGTGAAAGTCATTCTTGGTTGAGGTTAATAATAGTTGTAATTAAAAATTGTAAAAGGAATAGTGTAAGGTGACGTGAAAGTGATTACTCCGGAACAATGGATATCGAACAAATTCTTCGATACGACATTAAGCAATGTTTAAATTCGATAGTGGTTGGCATAGATACAGAGGTTATCGAAGGATGGAGCAAACTGAAAAAATTAGAAAGCGGGCCAGCGTACGGGCGACTAAGCAATTACGAAAGTATTTTGACGGAAACACTCAACGGTGAGATAGTGAATGTGGACGAGGTCCCAGGGATTTTGGAATGGTTCTCAAAGTATCTGACGGAGACACCATTTTCCGTTACCCCGATTTCGTATGCAATCGCAGCGATGATAAGAAACACAAAGATCAGATGTATGTCCGATTTGACGATGATACTCCAAACGTTAATAAAATACAATGTGTATCTGCCAGACACTGCGGATCATTCTTATCTTTGCGAGGCGATTGTCATAAGACTGTCTACGTTCTCAATGCCGCCCGATCCGAAAGAGATTTCCGAGTTCACTGACAATGCAACCAAAGTTCAAAACTTCTTGAAAACAGTACAAACACAGTCTAAGAATAACGAAAGGAACAATTTAATTTTTATATGTCTCCAAACATTATATAGAATTATATCGGACACTAGATGTAAACAAGATCCCGGACCTGGTTTAGCGGCTGTATTACAGTTAGTAGAACCGACCTTCATACCGCAAGCCGTTAATTGGATCCTTTTGGAATCGCACTATGATGCGCAACTGACTCACGCGTTGAAGGTGCTGTGCAATTGGCTTCCGAAATGTAGGGGAGATCGACTGAGCATCTGGATCATGAAATTTATACTCGGTTTAGAGAAGCAAAACAAATATTCTGTACTTATCGAGGTCACAAAGGCAACCCTCGATGTTATGCTTCACGCTTTGTTGGTTCCGGTAATTCGCCAGAACGCTTCTGAAATTGTGTTTCATGTTTTGAGAAAGCAGGGGTCTCCGGCTCTGTTTCGAGCTACAGAGAGAAATATACAATTAGTTTTAACTTTTTTAAAGAAGGAAGATTCTGAATCGAGCAAGAAATGCATGCAAAACTTGATCGATATTTTCAAAGCGCATACATTAAGATTTCCAGGTCATTGTTTGTATAGTAACATAGAAAACAGTTTTCCTGTTCAACCTAGAATGTACATTGTTAAAGCGATTTTGGATGAACAAGTCTGGGTTAACGAAATGGAGGAGATCGAGCCTATAATCGAATCGCCGAAACCACAGTCTGGTAAAGTTGGACTTTCCAATCTTGGGAACACTTGTTATATGAACAGTGTATTGCAAGCACTATTAATGACCAGACAATTTTGTTACGAAGTATTAACGTACAAGTCGTCGACTAATCCAAACGATCATGTTGTACTTAAGAACTTACAAAAGCTGTTCACTCTTTTATTGTACTCGAAAAGAATTTCATTGGCACCGACTGAAATTCTATTAGCTTCCCGTCCAGCTTATTTTCTACCAGGCCAACAACAAGATAGTTCAGAATTTCTCTGGTTAATATATTATTCTAACATAAATATACATATTTGCAGATCGAATGTTAATGCTGTTTCTATCAATTGATTTATTTATTTCAACAGTCATTTATTGAATCTCTTGCACGAACAAGAAAAATCTGCTACTGTTAACTGTGAAGCTAACGATTCCAGTCTGAAATATAAAGACGACAAAGAAATAAACGATGTCACGTTGACGAATGAGGACGGAGGTTCTATTAAGCGTTGGACAACCGAAGAAGATTTAACTGGAAGTATATCGTTAGAGAGGAAAACGCAATCATTGGCTGACTTTTCGCAAGGTACCATTTACTGTTTATGCTTGCGCTGTACATATTTACCACAACTTAAGAGGGTAGACTGTCGTTTCCAGGACTGCAAGGGTGAGGGATGCGCCTTCTCATTTCTCGATAATGCAAAAGATAAAAGATCAATCTAGGCCGCGATCGCTCTGAAAAGTCCTATTTACGTTTACGAGGCGTAATTTGAATATTTGGACATTGGAGGGCCTAGAAATTTAAGTATTTAAAATTTTGAATATTTGAAAATTGCAGGGCTTAGAGATAACAGTCCTATGTTTACGTTTACGAGGTGTAATTTGCATTATTCGGAAGCATAAAGCTGCGACAGTAGCTGTCTGCATGTAGCTTGCTCCCGAATAATGCAAATTACGCCTGGAAAACGTAAAAATAGGACTTTTGAGGGCGAAAAAGTCCATCGCATGCATTATCGAGAAATGCTTTAAATTCTAGAAACGAGTCTACTCTTTCTTAGAAATAACTATTTCACATTATTTTATAAACACAACAAGAATGCGGTCTATCCAAATTTTTGGCCATTTTTCCAATAGTGTATACCCCATGAAATAATTTTGTGAACCTAGTGTTAACATTAAATGTTATTCAACAGGTGACGATCTAGCACAGTCCCAGCAGCTCAGCGACTCTCACTCAGACTCCACCGACAGTGGAATACAATCGGTGGGTGGGGAGGACACCGGTACACAGGTACCTCTGGTACACAGGGTTCTAGGAGGGAAATGCAAAATTACTTACCAGTGCGCACAGTGTGATACCAGTTCCCACAACACGGACAAGTTTCGCGACTTACAACTGTGTTTCCCAGAGGAGATACAGGAGAATCAAGAGGTATCCGTGCAAGATCTCATCAACTACTATCTGACGCCTGAGAAGCTGACCGGCGATAACAAGTATCGATGCGACAAGTGTATGAAACTGTGCGATGCACAAAGGATTATCAAAATCCTGCACACGCCGACCTATCTGATCTTGATACTGAAGCATTTCCGTTACGATTTCGATACCCGGTTACGAACGAAACTCCGGCACAAAGTAATGTATAACGAAACTATTCAGTTACCGGTATTGACACCGTTATGCACAACCACCGAAACGTACCAACTGTACGCCGCTGTAGTACACTCCGGCTATAGCGTGGATTACGGTCATTATTTCACGTACGCACGTGACTCGAAGCAGAATTGGTACAAGTTCAACGACAGCTACGTTTCACAGACAACTTTCAACGACTTCAAGGACCTGAAACCGCCTGATACACCGTATATATTATTCTACGAGAAGTCCGTACCGTTCGAGGGGTTTTGCGACGAGGATAAACCGGAATTAACGACGCTGAGCAAAGCACTGCAAAGCCTGGTGGCGAACGACACCACGGCTTACATCGAGGAACTAAGGCATCAGGCGGAGAAATCTCAACATGGCCGACAAAGCTCTGTGCTGCTGCGGAGGAACGAGAATTCCGACGACGAGAATCCTCCTCCGAGCAGTTGTCGAGGCGCAGTTAACATGCCCACGCGTCGTTTTCTTTATTAGGTTAATTTCATATTTAAATAATATATTCTTTTATGAGAAATTGAAGTTTCAGGTGACTTTGTAATACATATTCCTTACGACTACGGGGAGGAGAAGATAACGGTTCCTTTGTAATTACAGTGCTATTTGCCTCGATCGGTGTAAGTGTTCAGTACCCCTGAAAAAAACAGTATTTTATAAAAATTAATATGTATTGGGCTGGCAAGAAAGTAATTTCGGTATTTTATGGTGAAATAGGAAACTCAATTATCTTATTCAAGAAATGAATTTTAATCAATAAAATATTTTCCATTTTGTTCGATGATCTTTTGCCATCTTTCTCGTAGCTTCTCAATTCTGTGCTCATAAAACTTCTGGTCCTTATCGGCAAAAGACTGATCCAAGTGCGATTTCAGATCATCATCATTTCACCTTAAAATAATTACTTTCTTGCCAACCCAATATATTATCGTAGCCCGATTTCTCTTTTAATTTTTCCAATGTACGTTTATCGTTCGACACACGGTGTATCACGTATGTATAAAAGCGTTACGTAAATTCTGTTTCGGCTCTAGAAGGGAGAAAGAACGATCGCCGTTGCTCTCAGAGGGTCGTGTCTAAGGAAGGAGAATTTCATTCCTGTCTCATAGCAGTTTGTACAAAAAGAAATAATTCTGTGTAATACGTTAGACGATGCACATTATACTCTACGACATTTTGTGTACGACATTTCATAGCGGTTCTTAAAACAAGTTCGAGTAACGCGTTGTAACAAATTCTTACCGTAGATCGGTGAATACTGCATTCAAATGTTGTCAAGTACAGTGACTGAATTTTCATCGGACTTTTCTAATGGTCGTTTCCTCGCGCAGAGAAACGACGTTATTCGAGGAACTGTATCAAAGATGATAAGGTCGATACTTTGTAAGAAGCGTAACGTAATTGGCTGTGTTTATACGTGCGTGCGTGTTTACAGATATGCAAAGGTGTTTTGCGAAAAGACCGGGAACACTATCAGTTTGATAATCATCGGCTTTCCGTGTTCTTCGTACCCAATTAGTTCAGACGAGCGCTCATTATTTGTCGATGCTATGCCACGTTCCAAATTTCTGAAGCTTATCCACGACATCGCATCTCATATACAAGGTGTTCATAAATTCGTAACTTACTTGACAAACAGCATTTCTGGTTCGGGATGAGCGTAACAACGCTGGGAGCACCGTTCGATCGAAACGTCTTCAGATCGTTTTGCTCGATCTGGTGTTTGCCAGCGTGGAGAAGTAAATTCGACGATTTTTCGCGATTTTACTTCGCACGTACCTATCCGTAGCGTTCGACGAAAAGGAACAGGGAAAACCTGAGGAAAAGTGTAAGATCGATAGTTGCTATTATTGTAAATAGATGTATTTAATCATAGTTACGATTTAGAAAGAAAAGAAAACACTCCAAGCATTACGAATCTGTGATAAATTTGTACTGTCAAATTGATAATGTTAATTTTCTCTTAGCTCAGTATTCAAACGAAACGACTACATCAGCCACTTTAATTTATAATGATTCAAGAAACGCTCTTAGTGTACAGTATTCGTTAGGTCTTATAGATTTGTAAATGCCCCTAGACAGTTCGCGCGAACAAATTCTTCATGTAACGTCGTTTATTTATTGTTCATTCGATATATATATATATTTTCATGATATTATATATGAGTATATATAATATAAATATATATTTATTATATTGTATATGAATATATATATTCATCACTACGAAGAATGGCACAAAACAGAGAGGGAGAGATAGAGAAAGAGAGAGCACGAGCATTGTGAAGAAGCGAGCGTTCAAACAGATCATTTTAAACTGCACAATCGCATCGTCGGCATTGATCAAACGATTTACAACGTGTGGTGCTTTTGGTTTCTATCCGTGTTTTATTTATGTTACATTAACCGTAACTATAATGTAGACCGAGTGTGAAAGACTTATTAAAGTACAGTTCGAAACAATAAAATTGATCATTGATGCTTGTCCAGTCTCCGGCGATCTTCGTCATTTATAGACTGCGGATCTTTATGCAAAATAAAAACTTTCTACCTGAATTTTAACATGCTAGGGTGGACATAAATACTTAATCTATTAAACATATTGAAAAAGAAATTAAGTACCCATTTTTATCATAAATGCATAAAATCCGCAGTCTAAATAGTCATTTATCATCCTCTGCTTCCTAGGAAACATTACATACTATTCTCAACGTGGATCACTTCGTCAGATGTTTTAAAAAATATTACAGAATCACCGATTTTATGCAACGAACATATATATATATTTACTGTCGGAAACGCGTCTTCTCATTAAATCGTCTGCGCGTCCAATCCACGTGTTTGTTTTGTCTTTGCGTGTCGTAATTGGAGATATCCCGTTTGATAACGATAAATCCATTTCGTGATCGAGACTGCCTTCCGTAGGACTTCCATATTACCCATTTTCGACTTTGACAGTCGAGTCGGACAGATCGGTGGATTTTTTCATTCAGTTATTCATGAACATTGCGATCTATCCGACGCAGCCATGAAGACAGTTTACTTAGCCAGTGTTATTAGTAAGTTCGAATGTATTGTCATCGTAGCATATTGTATCGTTATTTGACGCGTTTTTAGTGTCGAATTGGTAGACAGAAAAAGCAGTTTCTATTATATTTAGTGTCACATTAACAGACAGAAAAAGGAAGCTAAATGGCGTCTATTTTTAATTTCTTTCGTCTAATTAACTATTTAATATTTCTTTTTCTGCTTGACTCAACAATTCGAAACGTTTTGTGTTTTTCCATTTCGTTGTTTAAAAGAGTTCTCGTCGCTTGAACTTGAACCTGAACTTTACCACTTCCCACTTTCTCGAGAACTTACAATTTCTTCATTCTTAATTATTATAATTAGACGGATTATAATTGGCGGATGTTTATGCAGAATAAAAATTGTCTGCATCGATTGCAAGAAATAGAAACTAAATTGGATGGTATTTCTTCCCTTAATTATTTTCATAGAAGTGAAATCATATATGGACATCTTCAATTTCTAAAATTTTTCAACAATTTTCAATTTCACGCAGTCTATCATCTGCAGTCTTATTATAACGTTTTGTGAATGTGTCACAATTAATTTTCCTGATCATTTCAATTCATTGAGTTGAGATATTGTTACCACGCTCCAGCACGCGCCCGAAACAGTTAAATTGAATTGTATTATCTTGTATCGGTACTTGAAACGACGTCAATGACTTCGACTAACTAAGATTACTACTAAGATTATGACAATGCTCGATAATCGTTCGATAACACAGCACACACTGAATCAGTAGTATTGACGACTATCACTAAAATAACTCCGCGATTATCCTCTAACTACGGAATCCAGAGAACGAAACGCAAACAATTTTTCCAATTTCTTTTTACACATTTTTGCAGTCTTTGCAATTACGGAGATCGAATAAATCTTGCGCGTTCCTTAGCGAGATGGCCAATGAAAAAGCGTGGAAATTACAAGTACAAACTGATGGTGTCCCGCGTGTAGAGTTACAAATTATTCCAGCAAGGATTAATAAAAGCGTTTCTACTGAAACGAAGACTTGTCCATTTCAGACAAATTCATCTTATTTTATTAAATGTGTTAAACAGCCTTTGGTGCACGGGTTGGGTTCGTTGGATGGAGAAAATTTTGCCTCTCTTCTGTTTCTGGATCTCTTCTGTAGCTCCAGCTAGATTCCTGTTTGACAATTTTATTAATCACGAAGAGTAGATCGCTGGATCTCCCGGATCCTCTTCGAGCACCAATGAAAAAACTTTCCAATTGAGGGATTGAACGAATGTTTCTCTTTTTCTTTTCTAGAGAAAAAATTTGTTAAAATATTCTATTTCTTAATATTCTATTTTAAAAGATCTTTCCAATTGAGGGGCTGAATGAACGTTCCCCTTTTTCTCCTCTAAAGAAAAATTTTGTTGAAATATTTTATTTTAAAAGAGCTTTCCAATTGAGGGATTGAATGAGCGTTTTCCTTTTTCTTTTCCAGAGAAAAATTTTGTTGAAATATTTTATTTTGAAAGAACTTTCCAATTGAGGGGCTGAATGAACGTTCCCCTTTTTCTCCTCTAAAGAAAAATTTTGTTGAAATATTTTATTTTAAAAGAACTTTCCAATTGAGGGATTGAATGAACGCTTTTCTTTCTCTTTTCTACCGAAAAATTTTGTTGAAATATTGTATTTTCATTTAATCGCTAGGTTGTTTGGGCATGATGACCTACGGCTTATGTCTCGGCTGGTCGTCGCCGTCTTTGCCTCATCTTCTGGGGCTTGACAGTCCTGTACCTCTGACATCCGATCAGGCTAAATGGGTCACGTCCTGCCAAATGTTGGGTGGAGTCGGTGGCGCGTTGCTGTGCACCTATGTCATCAACATAATCGGTAGGAAGTGGACTATGGTTCTCACAGCAGTGCCAGCGATCGTATCATGGCTGATGATCGCTTTCGCTCGGTCCGTCTGGGTAACTACAATATTTTTGTTCCATCATCTGCGTGTATATTTCCAACAGAATATTGATCGGTATGCGATACTAATTGATAAGAAATCGAGAAATTCAATCTGATCACGTGTCGTTCGTTCTGATATTACTCTCTGTTCACGATTCTATACGATAATACTGACACTTTAAGCCGCGATCGTGAAATATTGTACCAACTTAGCAATATAATCGCGAAGAGATTCTGTTGTTACGATGTTACTCGGCTTTCATTGTTCGTTACTGTTTTTGCTTCAATTTCAATTTTTATTGTTACTTTAATGTAATTGTAATTTTTATTATTTCTAATGTTGCTTTAATTGTAATTTTTATTATTTCTAATGTGATTTTAATCGAAATTGTTATTTTTATTACACTTTTTATGTCAATTCCACATGCGTTCTTCTAATAAAGCTTTAAACTCGCTAAAAGCTTTTAACTTTAAACTCGTTTTTGTCGAAATCTATTTTTACTCTTCTCTTCTTTTGTTTCAATTAACATTTTTGCACCTTTAAGACTTCTTAGGGGGACGTCTTAAAAACCTTACGAATGTTCTACGAACGTCTCCTGAATGTCTTTTAGACGTCTTAACGTCTTTAAGACGTACCGTTTTGTAACACAAGACGTTCGGAAAACGTTTGTTGGACATTCGGGACATCTTAAAGACGTCTTTGTGCTATCTGGGAAGTCTCTCACAAAAAGGAAGTTAGAGATCTAATTGTCTGCACAGGAACTGTACATAGCAAGAGTGCTCTGCGGATTGAGTAGCGGTTCCGGCTACACGGCTGTCATAATGTACACCGGCGAGATCTCACCAGCTCGCATCAGGGGGATTCTAACGTCCGCGTTGACGCTAGCGGCGAAGTCTGGCATATTCTTCGAGTGGGCGATAGGTCCGTTCCTCTCGGTGAGGGATCTCGCCCTTACGTCCATGTCGTTACCGATCCTCTTCGTGTTGACCGTGATTTTGGTGCCGGAGTCACCCTACCATCTGATGCGTCGTGGAAAATACGACGAAGCGATCACGAGTCTCACGCGATTAAGAGGAACCACGGATGTCGTCGAGGAGGCTAAGCTCATAGAAAAGTCCGTGAAAGTGGATCTAGCGAGCGACACCGGCCTGGGAGAGCTACTCACCGTGTCGGGAAATCGCAAGTGAGTTAAATGCACCGTCTCTGAATCGTTAACCCTTTGCACTCCTTTGCAACCTAAATGAAACGTGTTTTTATATGTATTTGGGGTTCCTCCTTTATTTATTTAACCCATATGTAGCCAACCGAAATGTATAGATTATTTGAAACCTTTAATATCTCACATATTTGCACAAATTCTCATGTTAAGACCGTAAATGAATATATCAACGAGCAAAGAATGAACATTCAGAGAAATTTTATAATAATATTTGGAGGAACATTAACAAGTTGTTGAAAGAAATGCAGCAGATGGGTACCCGGGTACCGGGTTGGCTACACAAGGGTTAAGTCGTATTTGTTAGTTAAAATAAATATAAATTACAACAACGTTTCAGAGCTATATTTAATATACAGGGTGGGGCAATAACTATTAGCACCTTAGACATCTTCGAAACTATAAGTTTCACAGAAATATTTGCTGATATAAAATTGCACAGTACGAAGGGGGCCATCCGGTGGCGATAATAGTTTTTTTGCAGGTGGAGGTACTTCGGACATTTGAAGGTCACTTTCATTTTTTTAAATGGAAAGAGGTATTTTTTAATACATCAATCGATGCAGCTGGACATTCGTTATAAAAAAGTACTAACCTATGTATGTCGAAAAGTTAGTAGTTCAGGAGATATTTCAATTTAAATAACTCTAAAATACCATTGCGGTTACGTTTACTTACTTATGTAACGTCTTAGTACGACCGCAATGGTATTTTAGAGTTATTTAAATTGAAATATCTCCTGAACTACTAACTTTTCGACATACATAGGTTAGTACTTTTTTATAACGAATGTCCAGCTGCATCGATTGATGTATTAAAAAATACCTCTTTCCATTTGAAAAAATGAAAGTGACCTTCAAATGTCCGAAGTACCTCCACCTGCAAAAAAACTATTATCGCCACCGGATGGCCCCCTTCGTACTGTGCAATTTTATATCAGCAAATATTTCTGTGAAACTTGTAGTTTCAAAGATATCTGAGGTGCTAATAGTTATTGCCCCACCCTGTATACAGTAAAGTCGCGCGATCTAACTCCGATCGTCAGTTCCGAGCAGGGACAGAGATCGTGTAGGAAAAGTATTTTTAATGACTGCGTCGACCGCGTCGAAAGTACAAACGATGCCGAATGTAGTAAAGGACAGCATGTATGTAAACATGGACCGCGAGGCAGGGTTTCCTCTCGCGGGGATGCCCCCTAGTGGAAGGGGTAGGCGAAGGTACAGTGATCTCGTGGAGATCCTCAGGGAACTAGAAGAAAAGTATCGTAGTCGAATCGTCGTTACTGCTCAGATTTGAACTGTTTCACTTAAAACCTGGGTAAGAATCTAAGGCGGTAGACTCGTTTTCAGGATTGCAAGGGTGTGGGATTCGCCTTCTCATTTCTCGATAATACAAACACGGGCGTTTCAATAGTCAAAAACGCTAGATAAAAGATCGATCTAGGGCGCTATCTCCCTCAAAAGTCTTATTTTCTCGTTTACGAGGAGTAATTTACATCATTCGGCAGCATGTAGCTATAAAAATAGCTGAAAAAATAGGACTCTTGAGGGAGATAGCGCTCTAGATCGATCTTTTATCTAGCGTTTTTGACTACTGAAAAACTCCGTGTTTGTCAATTCTGGAAAAAGGAGTCTACCCCCTTAAAATAGTACGGAGCAGGGCTACCATATTTTTCTCTCGCCAGGCCCCTTACCCTTCCGCCTCTCGCCTGGCCGTGCACCGTACCTCGTCTTTGCACTCTTCCCACTAACGTTGGCGACAGCGGCGACACGCTTGCGTACGGTCGCGTCAGCAACTAGTGGGAAGAGTGGGAGGCTCCCGCCAGCGTTAGTGGGAAGAGTGCAAAGACGAGGTACGGTGCACGGCATGGCGAGAGGCGGAAGGGTAAGGGGCCTGGCGAGAGAAAAATATGGTAGCCCTGGTACGGAGTTGTTGGCTACAAAATTGAAAAATAGTTCGGAGTGCAAAGGGTTAAACAACGATCCTCTACCGTTGTTACCTTCCGCGAAGGAAGAGATTCATTAAGCAACAGGTGTGAGGATCACTATGATGATTGAAGATCTCCTTGTTCGAAACAGTAAGACGATCTTTCTGAAAACCTCTGAAAAGATTTTTGACGATGTTTGCTGATTTGTTTCCAGAGCCCTGATCGTCGTGGTGGCCCTGGTGCTGATCCAACAATGGAGCGGCAGCATGGCGGTGATGTCGTACGCCCAGCTGATTTTCGCCGCGACAGGCAACAGCTTCGAGAGCGAGTACGTGGCCATGATAGTGGGTCTCGTGCAAATTGTTTGCACGCTGCTCAGCACGGTCATAGTCGACAGTCTGGGTAGACGTACCTTGTTGATGGCCTCGACAATCGGCACCGGGCTGTCAACCGCGGTCGTCGGCACGTTCTTCTACCTTCAGAGAATCGGGAGCGACGTGACCGACATCGTTTGGATGCCGGCGATTGGCACGATGTTTTACATTTTCACGTACGCCATAGGGCTGGCTGGACTGCCGTTCACCATGATCAGCGAGGTGTTCCCAACGAACGTGAAAGCGCTCGGAAGCACAATCGGGATCTTGTCCTGCAACGCGTTCTCGTTCTCGGTTACATTTGCATATCTGATCATCGACGAGCAGCTCGGCAAGCACGCCGCCTTCTGGTTGTACGCGGCTGTCAGCTTCGTCGGTACGCTCTTCGTCTACTTCTACGTACCCGAGACGCGCAGGAAAACGCTGCAGGAGGTGCAGAACCAGCTGCACGGACGAAAGATCTTCTAGATTCTAGATTATGTTATGAAAGGATAAGTTATGAATAGACTCTGGGTGTTTATGCAAAATAAAAAGTTCGTGCATCGATTGCAAAACGCAGGAGCTAAATATAAAGTTGTATTCTTCATCAATAATTTTAATGTGGTGAAAATTATACAAAATAACATTTTTTCGTTTGACGCTGCGTTTCCGAGAAAATCGAGTTTGAAAATGCAGCGAATACACGTGCTATTGCATAGGAATCGCCTGACGCGTCTGACCATGATCAACCAATTCTACTTTCTGCGTATACTAAAGCACGCGAACCTGGCAGAACTTTAAACTCGATTTTCTCGGAAAAGAAGCGTCAATAAAAAAAGTGTTATTTCTTCTTTTCGAGTTATTTTTACATGTAGCTCGTGTACTCACTGCTCGGTTGCACCACCCGTCCGGCCACACCCTGTATATTAATACTCTTAAAGTCTTTTAATATCTTCACCGTTTCAAAGTGCACTTGCTCAACTTTGTTATAAATGCATAAAATCCGGAGTCTAGTTATGCATAGACTGCGGATCTTTATGCATTTATGAAGAACCTGGTTGGTTGGAATATAAAACAGTTTAAAATTTAAAATTACAATTTAAAAATTTCAAGAACGTTGTGATGTTACTGTTAATGTAACAAACATGATGATGACATCAATTTTTATGTTATTCCTGTTTTCCGCAATCAATGCCAAATATTGTTATTTTGCATACAGATCCGCAGTCTAGTTATGAAACGTCGATTTATACTATTTGCGCAGATACGGATACTATTTCCGTTCAGCACCGTACAAACGGTTCCGTTCAGTATAATAATATTTCTTTAGTTCAGTTTCCGGTACGTGTCTGTGCTGATACAATTCAATTTATGTTGGGATGCATTAAAGAGTGTTTGTCTGATCGATGCTGAATGGGACCGTTCCGTGTCTGTGCGGATGGTGCAAATCAGGCATGCACAACTGGACGATTTGGGAGCGCGAGATCTCGACTCGACTCGTGAGTTGGCCGCGAGCTGGCTGGCACACGTACTGTTGAGTGCTGACAAGAAGCTCCCTGGCAGGAATGCGGTGACGTAGGCAAGAATGCGCGCCCGATTGGTTGGCTTGGAAGGGGCGCGCCTTCTATTGGCCGAAGCGGTCACGCACACATTAATATTGCTATGCAGAACGATAGACCCCCCTTGCCTCTGTGCCCCCTCCCCCGGGGAGCTTCTTGTCAGCACTCAACGGTAGGGTGGGGAGAACTGTAACAGGAGCCGCCCACGAGCTTAATTAGGCGTGGTTTCCACGCCCTCGGAGCCAGGACGATATCCCGTGTGCCCCAAATTGTTCGACTCGCTCAGATCTGTAGAAAACGCTGTGAGATTCTATCGTGGAAATAAAGATAATGCGTTTTTATTTTAAAGAGAGTGGTAAAAATTATTCGGTTTCCACGCTCCCGAAGCCAGGACGATGTCCCGTGTGCTCCAAATTAGGGCTGTTACTTTTCCGAAGCTTCCACTCTTCGCAGATTCGAAGGATTCGAAAGAACGAAGGGAACTTCGAAGTTTTGGAATTTCGAAGTCTCGAAGCGGTTTTCGATGGCTACGCCCCCTCGACCCGGCCACGCGTCTCGCTTCCCGTGGCGGTCCTAGCGATGCGAAATTGCGAACAGCTACGTTCAAACTTTGAGCGTCTTCATTCGTGCAGATTCAACTTTTTTCGCCTCTTATCCGTTACCTGGAAACGAATCGAACAAATCGAAGCTTCGAAGTTTCGAAATCTTCGACCTTCGAAAGAAAGTAACAGCCTTACTCCAAATTGTTCGACTCGCTCAGATCCGTAGAGAATGCTGCGAGATTCTACCGCGAAAATAAAGACAATGCGGTTTTATTTTAAAGATAGTGGATCTACTGTGATCTACTACTTGCAGTTGCGGCGTTGTCGCGAGTTTATTTGACTGTAACTTGTCGAATTTCGGAGTCACGAAGCTCGCTCTCGAACATAACTGCGTCGCGTGCCTCATCATTGCCAGAAATCGGGATCTTAATTGGGATATTCATAACTTCGTTGAGCGGAGATCAGATAGGCTGGAAATACGTGCTCCCCAGCTCGTTACTGCCATTCAATACGAGCCAGATGATACCCCTCTTTTACAACGGCGTGGCTCTGGTTCGCCACACCGATTCGAACATATTATTAGACAGTTCATTTCGTCAGCGACCTCCTGGAATTCCTGAATAATGCAATCTTGATTAAACGGACGTTTAAAACTACACCGAGCCACTCGTTCTCTACTAGAAGAACAGAAAAACAAAGTAATTTCGTCGGGCAGTCTTTCAACCATCTCATATTAGGTGAAGTAAAAAGTTCTGAGCGTTTTTCGCTTTCGAAATAAAGCGAAAAACGCTCAGAACTTTTTACTTCACCTAATATTTCATTGTTATTCGTTATTATGTTCTCCTTATTTGTTTAACGTTCCCTTCTCGGTAAGTCGGGAGCTTAGAGCTTCCAGCGTTGTGCACGAGGACATTTTGTTAAGCTTCTTGTTAACGCGAACGGCACACAGCACTTTGTTAACTTGCAATTAAATTATAGCTCGCAGGTAATTTTCAACTCCTCGCGCGTCTCAAAGCGTTGTAGCTAATTGTAAGTAAGTCTCTGTGGAGGAGCTATAGACAATTCCGGAGGCTTAGGAGATCAGTCGAGCATGTCTGATACTATTGTGTTTAGGTTAGTTTGATTATTGTTGAATCGCGAGAATGAATGAAACATTTATTCTTTCTATTCTTTATATTCTTTGCGAAGCCTGAAAATAAATAAAAAAACGAATTGAGTAACAAGTGACTAGATAGCGGAATACGGAGGAGAAAAATCGAAGTATTCAAACACAGTTTGTTTATACGAGAGTTAATTGGTATATGCTTTCTTTGCTTCGTTAATCTTTAGTGTTTATTCAAGATTTAACGCTAAACCTACCAAGCATTAAAAGCTTATATCTGGTAAATAAAAATTGCGATACTAAATTTATTGAGGTTGTAATTTTCAATATAATAGATTACTAGACAGCGGATCTTTATGGCAAAAATTATTAGGCGTAATTTAAAACAGTAAACATATTATAAAAATTTAAAGATACTGTTACATTATCTTCAACCTATTGAACATATTAAGAAAGGAAATAAATCTCTATTTCACTCTAATTTGTTGCAATTCACATAAAAAACTTTTATTTTGCATAAAGATCCGCTGTCTATAGATTACAATCTCAATATTTTATTCAATCTCTACATTTTCAATATAATAGTTGGACAAGGAAATTTATTCCATTATTCTCCATAAATCAATTTCAGTAATTGGAAAATATAAAACCGGTCATTTCACAGTGGTAGGTTTAGCGTTAATGAAGCAATTAATATTAATTGGCTTATTTATTGACTGTTGGATAAATTATCGAATAAATTTTCTTCGATGTTCACATTTTGCGTACTCTGAAAAATTATCATATATGCGGGAACGTAAAATTCGATAGGATTTGGTACGATTTTTACAGTGGGTGTAGAAAGTATTCGAACACCCTTTAAAACAGAAGAACTTTTTTATAATGGTACCGAAAGACCTGATTTTTTATAATCAATTAGAAGCATTGGTTTACGAAATGATATGCAAAAAAGATTCTCTAAAAATTATAATTTACAAGGTTACATGTACAAATAAAAAAACAACATTTTTTAAAACTTTTTTATTTGGGCCCTTAATGAAAATTTAAAGTAGATGTTTTGTAGGTCTATGTTAATTATACACATGCTGAAAATTTTCATCGAAATCGGTTTTTTTCGAAATTAAATTTTTCAACAATTTTCAATTTTTCTATAAATGCATAAAGATCCGCAGTCTAGTAATTAACATTCGGTAGCGAGCGTCAGAATGTAACGTACCGTTCAAGCGTAAACATCCATTTAAATAAATCTCCTGTACTTCTTCCTTAAAATTTGCCTACAAAAATTAAAAATTGCATAAACATCCGCAGTCTAATATTAACATTGATTATGCTAATTGTATAAACGTGTACCGATTGCGTTCACCACTGGCTGATCTATACAGCTCGTTACTACTGACGCAGATCCTATGAGTTCCATCACTACCAACAGTGATTATATTACGTATAATCCCGACGGCGATCAAACGGATCCGCGCGATTACGAAGCGGTCGTTCTTGTGCATTTATAGCGCACGAAAACGCTGGCGATAATAAACACGTGGAAAGAACCAACTAAAAATTGTCGTTTTACTTTTTTGCCGCATTGAACAAAGTCTAACAAATGTGAATATTACGCCGTTCTTTCCAAATGAAATATTTAATTCGTTTGTAATCACTATTTAAGCATTAAAATAAATGTAGCCATACAAAAAAAAAAGATTTTCTTTTCTCTTCTACGACAGTTTTGGGGACAACGAAAAAAAGGGGGTTCAGAAAATGATAAAATGAATATTTATAGTCAACCGAGCACCGAACGTGACTGGTATTATTTTACAATAATAATACTACTACATTTATTTAGATTTTGTACGAATTTTATACGTGCTTGAATAAACACGGTTAGTAAAACATTTCTCGTGAAAACATTTTTATAGTTTCAGTAAAGGAAAAAATTCGGAAAGAATCATTTTGACCCGTGCGGTAACTCTATCATGAAAGAAATGTTAAGCGCACCGTGTGCTTGTGTAAAGAAACTTATTAAAATATTTCTCGTGAAAACATTTTTATAATTTCAGTAAAAGAACAAATTAAAATATGGTCATTCGGTCCTTTCGGAAATTTCTGTTATTCTGAGGAAACCGTGTTTACTCTCATTCTTTTACGTCGAACGTGTATTACCATGAATCGGATGCACGTGACTGGTTAATGTCTGCTCGCTGTCAACCGCATCTGTTAATATTTAACCATAGCTCTCGGCTTTAAAATGAATGGGAATGTCGTGCGTTTGACAAATGCCTTTCGAAGACCGTGTTTACCGGGACACTGCTGTAGGTTTTCAGGTCTGGCACAATCCAAAGTGATTTGAAAAAAAATCAATTGCAAAATTTGTACCGAACAGACAGACAAACAGACAAACAGTCAGACACGACATTGTAGGGCAAGAGGTTAAAATACCGAAATTACTTTCTTGCCAACCCAATATTTTGCAAATCCCGTTCACCAGAATGAAATAGATGAACGGAGGAAGAAACCGCAATAATTCAGTAACGAAATTGTGCGAAAGTCTATCAAATAAATTCCACGTAACAGAATTACCGTTCATCGATGGGTAGCGAAGCACCGTACCGGACGCTGCAGCTCCTGTTAATTAGCATCCTGGTAATCAATGCTGTTATCTACAGTGTAAACTGCGAATAAACACGCTCTAACTTGTGTGTAAAACACTCCACGTACACGCTGCACGTATAGTAGCCCCAGGAATTACGTTAAAGCTTCCATCAAACTGCTCTGAAAAGTGAGCCCGAGGAAAGTGACTATAATAGTCGCGACGTGACGTGTAAATAAGTCGATGGAAGTTCGTAAGTTCTTAGCGAAGCATGAATTTGTGCACTTACCTTTCGATCATGCGTCCTCATATAAGGACATACGAAATAAAAGCTTTCTTGTATCTAAATTCGGTAAATTTTATTGTTTGTAAACGTTGTCCTCATATTGAAACAAAATAATTCGTGACCGAGAGGGTTGAAATTATTGAAGTTGCAAGGATAATTCCATTAGAAATTATTAAATGAATTTCTTCATTAAAACACTTGTTGTTATAAAAATTGCAAGACATTTAGAACAATGTGTAGCAATCGCATTTTGTGCTATTTGAAATTATGAAGTAATTATTGAAGTTGTGAAGTAATCGATTCGCGATAGATTTCTTTATCCCAGCACATATTGTAATATAAATGGCACAAAATCTAAATAAACAGAACCTTGTCATTTTTGTAAGCTGAAACACTTTAATCGCTTTTGGTGCTCGGTGAGTTTAGCGTTAATATTAATTGTTAGTTAAAATTATACATACGTGCTGACGATGTCCATTAATTCCACCGAATTTCAAAAATAGAACCTTGTCATTTTTGTAAGCAATAAATATAAATAAAAATCATTTGAATCGATTTTAGTGCTCGGTAGGTTTACTGTTAATATAATTTGTTAGTTAAAATTATACACACGTGCTGATGTCCATTAATTTCACTTAAAAAATAATTGATCGCCTCGTTCTCACAAGTTACCGCTAACAACGCGAGCACCTTGTATAGCGTCGAGCTCCGACAATTAAAACCGGACTCCGTCGTCCCCGGTTGGAAACCTTTATCTGTGTAATTATGCTAGAAAATGTCCGACGTCCAGTCGCGATAGACGTCACGTGGCAGTCGCGAGCATGTCGAACGCGAGGCTTTACGCGGTGGCTTTCGTGGGTAAGCATAACGATTTCGAAAAAGCTGTTATCGGTCCAAGGATCGTGGATCATTAACGAAAGTTGCGTGAAGACAGTGAGCCTGGCCCAGGTGACCACGGGTCTGTTTCTGGGATGGCCTTCCCCGATGATCCCGAAGTTGATGGACTCGAGCTTGAAGCTGGACGAGGACGAAGCTTCGTGGACGGTGTCCTTGCTGAAGCTGGGAATGGCTGTTGGATGTATCCTCGCCATCTTTGTCGTTGATTTCGTCGGCAGAAAGATCTCCATACTAGTTACGATCGTTCCGACCATCGCCAGCTGGTCCATAATTGCCTGGGACTCGACGATTGAGGTGAGCCTGCGAAAACAATTCCAGAAACTCTTCTGGAAATCATACGCGCGACTACGGTAATACCTCGATTCATGCACAATTCGGGGCCCGAGTGCCGATTCCTTTGCCTCTCGTGTAAAATAACTAGACAGCGGATCTTTGTGCAAAATAAAAGTTGTCTAGGCCGAATTGCAACAAACTGGAGTGAAGTAGACTATTATTTTCTTTCTTAATGCGTTCAATAGATTGAAAATAATATAACAATCTAACAAATAAAAAATAATACAACAAAGAATTGAAATTCTTCGAATGTTTTTACTGTTTTAAATTACACCCACTCGTTTTTGTCGAAAAATAACATATCATGAAACAATAATAATCCAGAGACAAAACATTTTTTAAAAATTATTCTTTGCGAAACTTTTAGCAACATATTCGTGAGGGTTTCCTGATCGAAACGACTCCAAACACGGCACAATTTGGATCACGGTTCGGATAATCGAGGTTCCACTGTATCATGGATTGCAGAAGTAAATATGAACCAAACTGTACCGTGTTTGGACTCGTTTCAGTCAGAAAGATGCGGCGAATATGTTGATTATACTTTTTTCAAGAAAGACCACGAACTTTGAACTTTTTACCTAATAATTAATTCTAAAACATCAACATAAAACTGCCGTTCATTTGCTTCGGAAGTGACAGTAGACATGGATATGGTTTGTCCGAGTGGAAGTGAAACATTATTTTGCTGTTATCAATAATGCTCGACCTCCGGAGTAAATTTAGACTCGCAACGACGTAGAATTCCGTTTGTTTACAGCAATCTATCATTTATACTAAACCTACCACGGTCAAATGGTTTTATATTTTCCAATTACCGAAATTATAAAAATCCATTTATGGAAAATAATGGAATAAATTTCCTTGTCCAAGCATCTATTACATCGCAAAATTACAGACGATTTCTATAAAAATTTAGCGTTGCCATTTTTACAAGGCAATATTTACCAGATACTTTTAATGCTTGGTACGTTTAGTGTTAACAATGTAGTTATGCACTATTGATTATTACAGCGACCATATTTTTATAATTATGATTACTTTATCGGTGTCCTTTTGTGAGTACGCGGCCATTTTGTACACGTCAATAGCAATCGACGATGAAAGCACGGATCTGTAAACGATCGAATGATACAAAGCTAACGAACGGTTTGTGCTCCGATCGTTAGAAGACAAAAGTACCGTCGATAACGCGATTGTTTCGGTGTCCGCGTTTAATCGATCCAATGACACCGGTATCTGTCCACTCTTTGACGGTCCCCTCGATTACTATACATTCCCAGAATGACCCTGTATAAAGCTGTGACATGGAACGGCTTCAACATCGTCGAAAGTTCAATGAATTTTCGTTCTCTTCGCGAGTATTTCGTTCTGTTCGCAATATCGGACAAACGAGAACGTTACTCGATCCGCGAACAATGGACGCACTTGGACTGGATTAAACTGCACTCACTGGAATTGCATCTGTGACCACACCTTCGACACATTCTTGTAATTAAAACAAACTTGTGCCACCTTTCAGAGAACTTTTTTTGAATACGATAATCGGCATAACACGTTACTGTCCATCAACATTAGTGATTTCACCAGTTTTCAGAATTCATTGAAGAAATTATAGTTTTGCCACAAGAACGTCCGTTATCGTGTGACTCACCGCTAAAATTTATTCCGCTTCGTTCATGCATTTATAACAAAATGAGTCGGTACAATTTAACAGTAAAAACATCAGAAAAATTTCAAGATACTGTTACATAATTTCAATCTATTGAACGTACTAAAAATGTGTATTTAAAAATTGTTAAATCAATTTTGTACACTTTGTTATTCGAAGTCACAGAATAAAATAAATGTCTATTTCGCTCTAGTTGCAATTCAGGTAGAGAATTTGGATTTCGCATAAATATCTGCTATCTAGTAATTGATTATTCCAGTGATTCATTTTCAGGGTCTGCACTTAAAACTTGTTAAATCAATTTTGTACACTTTGTTATTCGAAGTCGCAGAATAAAATAAATGTCTATTTTGCTCTAGTTGCAATTCAGGTAGAAAATTTGGATTTCGCATAAATGTCTGCTATCTAGTAATTGATTATTCCAGTGATTCATTTTCAGGGTCTCCACTTAAAACTTGTTAAATCAATTTTATACACTTTGTTATTCGGAGTCACACCATAAAATAAATGTCTATTTCGCTCTAGTTGCAATTCAGGTAGAAAATTTGGATTTCGCATAAATGTCTGCTATCTAGTAATTGATTATTCCAGTAATTCATTTTCAGGGTCTCCACTTAAAACTTGTTAAATCAATTTTATACACTTTGTTATTCTAAGTCACACCATAAAATAAATGTCTATTTCGCTCTAGTTGCAATTCAGGTAGAAAATTTTGATTTCGCATAAATATCTGCTATCTAGTAATTGATTATTGCAGTGATTCATTTTCAGGGTCTGCACTTAAAACTTGTTAAATCAATTTTATACACTTTGTTATTCGAAGTCACACCATAAAATAAATGTCTATTTCGCTCTAGTTTCAATTCAGGTAGAAAATTTGGATTTCGCATAAATATCCGCTATGTAGTAATTGATTGCAGCGATTCATTTTCAGGGTCTGTACGTGGCGCGTTTCATAGGCGGCATAGGCAGTGGTCTGGTGTTCACAGCGGGTTCGATGTACGTGACCGAGATCTCTCCACCGGAAGTACGCGGAGCTATAGGAAGCTGCTTCGTGATAATGAACTACGTTGGAGGTCTTCTGGGTTACATAATCGGCTCGTTCGCCAGCATCGACGAGTACGCTTACGTGGCGATCTCGTTCTCGATGATACAGTTTCTTATGCTCATCTGGTTCCACGAGACTCCCTACTATCTCCTGCGTCAGAAACGTCACGGGGCTGCTTTGGACTCTCTGATGTTTTTGCGGGGATCCGGTGGGGTCTCCGAGGAAATGGACTCCATAATGAGATCAGTCGAGAGCGAGCCCAAGAACGTCCGGCTGTTCTCGGTCATCCCCTACCTGATGTCCAAACCAGGTATTTAGCTACAGATGTCGCGTGTCAATTCGTTGAAAGAAACTGGCTTAATTTCGACATTTGGAAACCCTGCTACAGTTCGCTATCGAAAGAAGACAGCTTCGAGTGGTCGTTTAACGCTAAACCTACCACTGTCGGTTAAATGACCGGTTTCATATTTTTCATCTTGCGATTATTGAGATTACGAAGTTGTTTATGTGGAAATTGATTCGAGAAATTTCTTTAAAAATTGCGTAAAATATGAATAAATAGAACCTTGTCATTTTTGTAAGCTGGAACATTTGAATCTCTTTTAGTGCTCGACAGGTGTAGCGTTAAAAATCCTTCAAAACCTCCAAAATAAGTCTTCAGTTACCATAAAAATCCTATGAAATCTGAATAAATTCAATCCCGTTATCATCATAAAGGAATATACTAGGGGTGTTCTTGGGAATCCCGAACATTTTCGGGAATCTCGCGCACACCCCTAGAATGGGTCCCATGGAAATCGCCGACACAAATTTCCCCGACACGATTTTCACCGATTATCATACAGTACATATTATCATACTGTGGTCGTCTCACGTCGTTGTGAATCAAATTCGTTGTCGGTTGTTGTCGGTTATTATCGTTTATATTCGTTTTAAGTTATTGTCGATCAAATCTGGAGTCGGTGAAATAATGTCGGTGAAAACCGTGTCGGTGATTTCCATGGAACCCGCCTAGAATATACGCCTATTTCTAGTGTTAAAGAGTCCCGCGACCTTAACTGCACCTTCCAACTTTTCAGGCGGCCCAAGAACGATGTTGTTAGGCGTCTGCATGATGATAGTGCAAGCCTTCTCCGGTTCCATCATCCTGAACGCCTACGCCGAGACGATCTTCAAGAACATCCACAATTACCGGGAGAAGGATAGCTACATGAGCATCGTGTTAGCGACGGTGCAGCTGATAAGCTACATCCTGTGCATCGGCCAGGTGGATCGCATCGGAAGGAGACCTCTGATGATCATTTCGATCATAGGTGTCACCATATGCAGTTTCATCCTCGGCGTCTACTTCTGTTTGGACGAGGAACACGTTAACGTTGAGAATCTACACTGGTTGGCCTTCGCGTGCGTTTTGTTGTATGCTGCTACAGTGTCCGTAGGTCTTAGCAGCTTGCCGTTCGTCATCATGAACGAGATCTTCCCGTTGTACGCTAAGACAGCCTGCATCAGCTTCTGTTTCTTCCTCAACTTCTTCTTCTCGTTCGTTCTGATCAAAGTGTGGAGCATCGTCGCTTTCGAACAGAACTTGTACACCGCTTTCTGGATCATCTCCTCGTTGAATATCTTCGGCATACTCTTCTTGGTGTACTATCTGCCCGAGACTAAGAGCTTGTCGCTCCTCAGGATACAGGAGGCGTTGGTTTGTAGGACAAGGATTTGAGATGTTAGAGTCCTTTTTAATAAAAAAATTCTGTAGCCGCACGGTTACTCTGGTATTCCAATTTTTAAACAAAATTACTAACCTGTGCATCGAAATTGAAGAAATATAAGTCTTGTGTATAAACTTGTGTACAGGTTCTTGGAGAATCTAGAAGGTTCGGGTAGCCGGGAATGGTTTGCCTGGAGGTGATCGAGGGCTCGTTTAGAAAACCACATAAATGATTTATTGAAAATCTTTGAACAGCCTTTTAAAAGTCCTCTTCGGCATCTATACAAACAGGTACTGGTAACACGATCGAATTTACAATAATATGTACACAGTCGAGGATGCGAACAGTCCGGAGACCGATCAGGGTACGAGCACTGTTTTTCGCACGTTCGAAAAAAGAGACAGATGCGTCGGACGTCGGCCAAATCGGACGAAAACGAGTCCACTGTGCTAGTACCCTAAAGGGGTCCCTACACGATCAATAATATTGTTAATATTCGCGTCAATATTGACCCTCTACAGGGTGTCCCAAAATTCCTTCAACAGCCGTAAATGGGAGGTTCCTGAGATCATTTCAAGCATCATTTTCCTTTGCAAAAATGTTATCCGTGGCTTTGTTTAGGAGTTATTAACGAAAAACACGGACCAATCAGGGCGCGACCTAGACGCGAGTTGGCACCAGGGAAGCCAGACGGTGCGGCTCAACGGCTCAAGTGGCCCCTTACGTCTCCGTCCCTCGCCTAGATGCATGCCTCCGCTATCCCCACTCTTACCGCTACCGCTGGCGCGACCGAGTGCTAGAATGAGAGCGGTAGCATGCTACCGACTCGGTCGCGCCCAGGGAAGCCAGACGGTGCGGCTCAACGGCTCAAGTGGCCCCTTACGTCTCCGTCCCTCGCCTAGATGCATGCCTCCGCTATCCCCACTCTTACCGCTACCGCTGGCGCGACCGAGTGCTAGAATGAGAGCGGTAGCATGCTACCGACTCGGTCGCGCCAGCGGTAGTGGTAAGAGTGGGGATTGGCGAGGGACGGAGACGTAAGGGGCCTGGCGAGACTCGCATCTGGCATCCCTGGTTGGCACAGTCGGTCCAGCGCGCCTACTGTCTATTGGCCGACTGTGCCAACTCGCGTCTAGGTTGCACTTTGATTGGTCCGTGTTTTTCGTTAATAACTCCTAAACAAAGCTGCGGATAACATTTTTGCAAAGGAAAATGTTGCTTCAAATGACGTCAGGAACCTCCCATTGATGAAATTTTGGGACACCCTGTATATCGAAGCGCGCACCAATATGCTTCGCTACAAACGCATCAATGTTCTCATCAATACTCATTCTGGCAAAAATATTCGTGGTGTTTTTGTTGTGAATTTCGAAATGTTTTCCAGTTCAGATTTGGGTTTTCTAGCATTGACTCTTTCACTGTGCGAACAAAAAATGCAAAGAGAAAGAGAAATAGACGCTGGTCCAAAGAGTGTACAAGCTAAGAAGCCGCTTTACACACGAACATTTGCTGAATTTTTTGCGTTCTACAGAACCGGACGACCACAAAAATTTTCTTCGAATGGACGAAGAAAGCTTTCAAACTTTATTAGAGCTAGTTAGGCCCAACGTTCAGAAGAAAGACACTGTTATGCGCGAAACTATCCCTGCAAACCAAAGACTTTCTATAACATTGAGATACCTAGCGTCTGGAATGGATTTGAATTTTTTTTTCACTCTATATAAAGAATTTCGCACTCTCCATCCGTACACACGCACACAGATCCAATATCGTAATTCAAAGAATAACATTAGCTTAATCAAACGCGTAATCTATCGACCTAGGAAGGAGCCATCGTCGCATATTCGCAGCCTCCCAAGTTCCCCGGTACGGAATTTGCGAAATTTGGCGTCCGTCGACGTCCTTAATTACGTAATTTCGGAGCACCTTGGACAACACATACGGACCCATTGTCAAAATTTCGAACCATAATTTACAGGGCTTTAACAAAATTTACAGGGCTACCCGAGTCTAATAACGCTGTCATAGAAAATTTGCTTGTTTCACCCAATTGTAGATTCACGGAGCGTAGAAATTCGGCGTCGTCCTCACGATGCGCCGTCACGTACTCACGAGCAACTGATATTGAAGGAAATATTGACAATAAACCTCCTGGACGTTCAAACGGTTCTTCAATATTGTAAGAAATTCTAATTTTCTATCAATATCCGCAAATACTGATAGGACGCTTCGATACGCTCCTAGACGATCAATATTTCCATCAATATTGACAATATTATTGACCGTGTAGGGACCACTTTAGTCGTTTAATCAGTTTCCGTGCGAACATCGAACCAAAGAGTGAGTACCGATTTTCGAGAGAAGAAACGCCGCTGCTCGCTCGAAAATACTTGGTTCGTCTTCGGAAAATGTACAATAGAAAAATAGGATTAACTACACCCGTCGGCCGAATTAATTAGTTAGCTATGGAAGAAAGTTTGTCCTGAAGCTACGTATCAGAAGAACGGTAACATTTCTGTCGACGTCGCTTCCGTAGAAATGTCCTCGCGCCTCATGGAAGCCTATCGTCGACAGAAGCGAAAAGAAAATGTCGGTGCAAGTTGTGGTACTTTCGCGCAAGAACGGTGAGATCGTAGAACGTCATAGGGGCAAGTGCAAACATTCATTTTGGGGCCATTCTTTTCCTCGAGCGTAGACGCTCAGCTGACAGAAACAACCTCCTGTCTAGCTTGAAATCTTGAGCGAAATTAAAATGCTCCGCGGCCAGGGTCGCCTCGATATAGACGGATTGCTTCTGTGGTGGTTCGTCTAAGCTTCTTTTACCCGACAGCGGTAAACAACAATCGTGCTGCTCGGTTTCCGAGCGACGCGAGTTCGAAAATATGTCTCCCAACTTGCCGCGTAAATATTTGTACGTACTGTGATCGACATCTTCAATATGGCGGACCGATAGACTATTCTATAGATTTTTACAAATCTCCAGCAACTGCGAGTTATTAAAAGCCCGATCAAACACGAGCCAAAATTGCGGAGATTTTATCAGAAAAATGAGAACGGCACGAGACTGTAATGCATTTTATGAAATTTCCGGTTCTATGAATTTTAATAAGCTCCCGGCAAATAGAAGGTATTGGAAGCTTGATAAAATACAAGTCAGAAATTGCGAAACGGTGAACGAGGAAAATAAATCCAGAATTTTGTCGATTACTTCGACGGTGCATTTGGAGTTTCTTTCATCGAAAAGCTTTTGTAAAGTATCAACGATTGGACACATTTCGTTAAAGCGAGTCTCATCGTCAGTTTCCAATTAAATCGATCGGCAAAGGGTTTATTAGCTTCGAAAACTGATGAAACGTGGTTCGCGTCGCTCGTGGAACCGAGCCGGTTTCAACTAGGATTAAAACGTTGCCGAGTGGTCCTTTGATCGGTAATTTTCGAATTAAGCGTCCATCTTGGAAGGGTCGGTGCTCATTAGTCGACGACGGAGACGTCACCGATCCGTCAATATTGGATCGACCGACGTGCAAACGCTTTTATTTGTCGGATTCGATTTGTTCCTGTTCCGTGTGCGACGGACGTGTCTCGCGTTAATCGGGAAACTTCGTGTCTTTATTTGTCCGGCGCGGCGCATCGATCACGAGAAACTTTTCCGATTGTCCCCTCAAACACGACACAAACGCGCCACCAGACCGGTATCTCGATGGCATTGGGTCGAGTTACAAGCTCTCGCGAATTTTTCTTTTCAGATAGACGCCGGACGCCCTGTTAAAGTCTCTTGCCAATTTTTTTTCCCATTTGTCGGACACTGTTTCACGGCTCATCAATCAACGTGTTCCCACGATTTTCTATTCACGGAATGCTTTGTAATGGTAATTTTTGTAATACTAATTATTCGGTACGCGGAAAAAGTAATTAAATGAAAATTCTGAGGATGCTGAAAGTGTCAAAACTTCATTAACGTGAGAGCGTTTGTTCTGCTGGAATGTTGTATAAAAGTAATTCGTTTAATGATACTCGCACGATGCAAGAGGAAATTCCATTTTGTGGTGTACAAAGTTCTCTCAAATATCCTTTTTACTTACGAACAAAAGTTTTTCTAAAAAGAAGGGGCTACAGTGGCGAAGCGATGGCGAACGAATAATATCCGCAAGAATTGCAACGATTCGTAACGCGGAATGTTTTACGCAAAACTATGCAAAGTACTGGATAAAGTGCATCGACGCTGTTGCTTTTAAACGGTGTCCGACCACGCTTCTACATAAATAAACATGAAAACAATCTACCTCGTTCTCTCCGCGTTATTCGTACAAAGACGACAGATATAAACTAACAACAATAATCTACAAATGAATTCGCAGCAGAACTCGCCGACCCGGAAACCCTTCAGAGATTATGGAAGACTCTCGTGAATCTGGATCCATCATCCTCCTTTTCCCTAGGCAACTGCCGAGTCTTAGCAACTCCTCGAACCTGATTCCTCGACCCAATGTTTCTCCTCGGCGGTGTTCGAGTGTCGAATCTCGCCGCGAGATTCGACAAGTGGCCGAACTTGACCGACTGCCCGATCGGCGGATTCCATTAACCGGAAATCCGTATGCCAGCAGACAATAGAATTGCCAATTCCGTTGTTCGACAAGCCGGTTTCGATCGGTCGTGCACGTGCAACACCCCGTGAGAATTAATAATTCATTGGAGCCGATGGTGCAATCGGCCGTGGGTCGATTGGTTGCCTCTGGCTTCGGGATGACTTTATCATCGACGTCATTATTGGGACCAGAGTGGCCAGATTGAAAGGGGCCACAGACGATGCAACTTATTGAGTTGCTTCAACCGTCTGAAAGACAATTGCAAAGTTTGTGGCGCGGCTGTACGACTTCTAAAACGCCGCGCCGGTCATCCGTCGATTCAGGTGTGGTGGATCAGAATGTTTTTCTGAGACTGGTCAATCGGCATCGAGTCCTGGATCCGCATCGGCGACGACGGGATCAGATTGATCGTCTCCGAGTCTTTCTTCGGTATCAGGATCGTCGCCGAGCTCTCTGGAACAGTAAAAGAACGAATACTTTAAACTCAAGTTGCCCGGCCGTGTTTATTTCACCACTTGGCCACGGCTACCGACGCCTTCGTCGGCCTGGCAGAAAATTATTCGAAGGATTTATTCGAAGACTTCGAATAAAACTACTTATGGATTAATTAATCCAATGAATCGCATTATAGCAGACTCTAGCACTCTCTATAATCGTATTGATTTCTTTACTGAGTCTTTGCACAATTTTAAAAAACAATTGCGCAGGATTATAGGATAATACCGTATCGTTTGTGTACCATTATTTTCTGTGCACGTCCCTTCTTTGTTATTCTTTGTTATTATGCGCGTAGTCCCTTATCCTTTTCTATTGTAAACACTTATGTAAAACTGACTGCCCGTCGGGTTGCCGGCCGTGTTCATCGCACTACTATTGTGTTCTGGGCTCGTCCCTCGGTCCTGGGTACGTGCTCATTCGAATTTCGAGCCACGAGCTGGTCGAAATTATTCGAAAGTTATTCGAAACCTTCGAATAATAAATAAAAATAATAGATGAAAATTTTACTCGAAGCTTCGAATAAATCTGCTTCGAATAAAAAAGTTATCTATTATTCGTCGAATAAATTCATAAATTCTGTCATATTTTGTATCCTGGCATTTTTTGAAGATTTTCAAAAGCCATAATTGAGGGGAACAGAAAAGTCACAATGTCGGAGGAGGTCCGACAGGGGATTGGAAAAATTCAAGATGATAAATCAGATCCGGTTTATGAATGTGCGAAGAGAGCTTCCAGGGAAAAGTATAATTGATTGCCGCGTTTGATTAAGTTTATCGCGCGACCCAATTACTCCACTTTATCCGTTTGTTCATAGCATGTGTTCCATCAATAAATTCATTTCGGCACATTTACACGTTCCGGTGATGATATAAGAACGCGCGAGCAGATGGAACGGGAGTCCAGAAATGAAATGTAGGATTCCGTAACAGGATTTCGAGATCAAACGACCGGTTTACGATTCGATTCGCGCGAATCTCGAGAAACATGCTTGGCGGAGATGATCGGCGTTGCTCTCCTTTGTTCGTTGGAAGACTGCCAACGGATAACAATAATCGAATCGACCCGGTGCTACCCCCGCAGCTAGCCTAACTGCTTCTCGCCTCCGGTTCCATCGATCTGAGGTCCGCGGAACAGTACGAAATCAATCGGCGATGTAATTACCGGATCGGTTCCCGATGATGTAGTTTACTGGAAATTTCGCGGCGCACGCCATCCTGTTAGCCGAGTTCATTAACGTTGTACAACCGAGACCGGGATACTGTTGAAAACTTCCTGCCGATACTAAATTACAGGCGACGTTCTGCCAACCGAGAATCCGATTTAACTCCGCGGAATATCTCCGTGCACGGAGATCACCACCAAAACGAACGCGGAGATGGAGTTGCTCAACTGCGAATACAACTTGCAATTTTTTCGAGGAAATCCCCGGGGATGTCGAAACGGAAATGTATCTCCTGCGTGGGGAGCTTTGGCGTGCTCGAGGTTGCGAATCGGGTAAGAATTTTTGATGGATTGCCAGCGCAAGTACCAATTTTGTCTGAGAAATCTCCGAAGATAGAGGAAAGCATTTTCTGCTGAGAATTCCAATGTGGAAAATATAAGTGAAGTGTTTGTTGCATTGCGAATGCAATTCTGAATTTTATCTAATGGCAACCATTTTTTACGGATGTTCTGGATGTTTTGAAGAATTTTCGATCGATTCCCAGTGCAACTGACAATTTCTTCTTACCTCCGAAGGTAGAGAGGAGAGTATTGTTTGCTGAGAATTCCAGTGTCAAAAATATCAGCGAAGTGTTGTTGCTTTGCAATTCTTAATTTTTTTAAAGAAATCCCCGAAAAAATTGAATACGAAAAGGATTTTCTGCTTTGGGATCTTCCATACACGAATTGTTGATGGATTGCGAATGCAATTCTGAATTGTCTCTAATGGCAACCATTTTTTACGGTTTGCCAGTACAACTGCCAATTTTTTCTGAGAAATCGAAGACATCGAACTGGGAAAATATTTTCTTTCGGAGGGATCAAAGAGAAAATGCGAGAACGAGTTTCCGTCGGTGAATAGCGTTCATTAATTTCGTTATCATTTATCTCTAGATTGGGATACCGTGCGCGGACATAAATCCTTGGGGATACAGCGTGGGGTACGGTTAGAGGCCTAATTTGTTAGTGCTTAGTCCTTCATCAGTCCCTAATTGGTCCTTGGTACAGAACTTGAGTCCTCCGGAGTTAATTTCGCACTATATCTCATGCGTTAACTGTTACGTGTGTGTATCGTGGGTCAGCTTGTACGAAATATGATTTATAATATTATATTCAACGTAACTTATTTCTCGTAGATCAAAAGAAAATTCTTCTGTTGCCAATATTGAATGGTAAATATTGGGTTGGAACGAAAGCTCGTAGCGTTTGTAATTGAAAATTGAAAGCTAAATTCAGATATTTATTCATAGATTTATTCAACAACATATTTTCCATTCTGTTCTATTACTTTTTGCCATTTTCGAGGTAACTTCTCGTGCTATCGAATAAACATATGAATAAATACCTCAATTTTATCTTCGATTCTTAATTCGAAAATGCTACAAACTTTCTTTCCAACCCAATATATAAACAGACAATAAAATTCTGGTTCACTATTAGCAGTGGCGGATCAAGTCAAGTGGGGGCCCCAAGCGGTAAAACTTTTGGAGCCTTCAAACTCAAGTTAGAAATAGAAGTTGCAAGAAAACTCTCATAAACTTATCAACACAAAGGAAAAGTAAAAGAAATGAATGCTGCGAAATTCGGGGCCTCACGCGGCCGCTTAGTCCGCACTGAAAACTAGAAAATTATTAAGGACAAAGATTCTCCAGATTCTGATGCCGAAGAATCGACTTTAGCTCAATGTACGCGAGCTATATTTTTCTGTTTGCTCACCTGATTTCACTTTCTGCTCCTCCAAAGCCGTGTCCGGGAATTGGACGTGCTTCCTAGCTGGCCTCCCCGACACTGGACTTTTCTCCAGAGTGTTCTGTCCCGCCGTGGGACTCTGTGTCGGTGTTGCGGTCGTTTTGGTTTCGTTGTTGGTTGCCGTTCGTCGGGAGCTCAAGCACGACGTGGCGGTGGTTGTTAGCGGCTGCGACACGTACCTCACTGGTGGAACCTTCAAAGGACACTTCATAAGACCCATTTGATAATTAACGCGTTCACTGCCGCTCATTTCTTTCTTCTGCCGAAACATTAGTCCGTCCCATCGTTCCCGACTTAGAAGCTTTATACGCGTGGTCGACGTTACTCAAGCACTCCGAGCAATATACAGTAATCGCTCCTTCGTTGTCCTGAATCGTGGGCACGATCGTTGTCCAGTGCCTACCCACTCCACTGCCTGTCAACGAGAGGATTAGGCCTGCGTGGATCTGGTCGCCAGATGTGTCCCAGGACTGTCTAGACCCGCGCAGAACGGAGAACAATAGGAAAGGAATATGGCAAGGAAATAAAGAGTTTTTTAAAGTTAGACAGTTGACTGCTTTTGACTTCGGATGCTTTTCTTTGTCATTTAACTAGCCGTTTCACTAAAGACGCAATCATAAATCAAAAATAGTGTCTGGGCACGGTCGTTGTCCGCTCAAACCCCCGGCCTTTGGACAACGAAGGAGCTTTTACTGTATAATTGTCTTGGGCATCTCTATGCAAATTTATGAAATGCAGAAAATCAGCAACGTTCTTATTTCACTTGTGTTTGTCACGGTTACAATAATTAGAGCTCTTTGTCTTTAATTATTCCTTAACCCTCATCCGTTCATCGTTTCACGAACTGAATCTGTCCCTCGGTGTCAAATTGACACAGTCGTAAAAAATCGATATAAATAATAAATAATAAATAGAAATAAAAAGAAATAACAAAGTAAACAGTTATTTTTCGATGTCTTCTTATTCAAATTGATGAGTTAACATTTACGTCTTAGGTTTTTCGGTTATGTGTAAAGAAAGAAATGCAGGATTTTTGTTCCTTTGTTTTAATTGCAATTTTATACCAATAAATATTTATGAGATATATGTCATTTTAAAGCTTGTTTTACGCTCTATTTAATTATGCTTTTGATATTTAATTTTATTCAAATTTTGATTTAATTATTTCGCTTTTATTTCAGGATGTCAAAACGCGATTTTCGCATTATTTTTTTCCGAGTTCAAACTAGGCCGAAGTGTCGCTCAAGCGGCTCGGAATATCAACGAAGTATGGGGCGAAGGAAGTGTCAACGAATTAGCTTCATAAATATTTTTAAATATTAAATTCTCTGTAAAATTAATTTTAATACTATTCCCCTCAGTAATATTAAAATCAATTCTCATATTAATTTAATGTTGCTATTAAATAATATTAAAGTTTCTATAAAATTAATTTTCATATTATTGTTTTTATTAAAACAATCTTAATAAAATTGTTTACGTGAGTTGTAACACTTTAAAAACAGGTTTAAATCCCGCATTTCTTTCTTTACAACCTAATAAAAGTCACGAAGTTGTAGGAAAATTTATCCACACAAATAACAGAATGGTATAATTTATTTCGGGAAAACTGAGTCAACTTGACACGAGCGACGGATGAGAGTTTACACTTTGCAGTCGGTGCTATTTTAACTTGGAAATTGAACATGGCAGTGAACGTGTTATGGTCGCTGGTCGGGAAATGAACGTGTTAAACGTAGAGAAGAAATGTTGAGTAGCACCTGAGCGACCTCCCCGTAACTTGTTTCGCTTGAAGATTTTGAACCGATTTATTTCCTCGAGGGTATTAACTCGCGTAAACAAATTAGGGATGTTAACGCGATCAAGAAGCCTCTCGACCACTTTGACAAGCCACAGGGAAGAAACTGATTTTCCCTGTTGATAGCTTCATCGAGATCCAATTAAAATAACAGCTTCGTTACGCATCGTCAACAATTTTTGTCGATGCACAGTGCTGGAGAAAACCTTCTTTATGACTACTAATACAAAGTGTGGCCAGTTAAAGTATACCTCTCCTGTAAAATTTTCTTTTTTTGACTTGTGTCACTTTTCTTAGGAACGAACGATGAGGAGGCCAGATTTTAAAGCGTTGCCTCCCTTGCCCTTGACCTGCAAGTTTACGTAATTTTCAAATGGCCCGGGCCATCGCGATGTTTTGAACAATCCTGGAGGCTTTGAATGCAGCGAGTTTTTTCCTTACAGTATTTACATCAGCCGCCAGAGAGAGAGAGAGAGAGAGTGAAAAGAAAAAAGAAGGGGTTAAGAACGAGGCGAAAGGCTTATTATAGCCCGATCAATTAAATTATTTCTAAACAATCGATGCTAAGTCGATACCTATTTTTGTTCGTGTTTCGTCGGGGCACGTTATTTAATGTTTAAGAAATGAGCAAACCGGGGTCATCGTGAATTTTGAGCGCAGATCGACAAATCCACAGAATCTCGTATCGTCGGGTTAAATCAGATCTGTCAGTGATGTTCGTGTCTGTCGAACCGGGTGACGTCTATTTGAGGGATCTTCGACAGGACGTCGGGACGTCAGCCGACGCTTCAAGGGAGCGAATAGCGCGTGTTCGATATCCATGCATTGCCGTGCAAGTTCGACGTCGCAGCCTATACAATTTGCATTAATCAACGTATAGAGTCGGGATCGAATTTCCTCTGCGCCAGCTGAGAGCATTGCCACGCGTTGAGTAGACATTCGAGGCATTCAGATGATCAAAATCCGACTCTAACTAGCAGGAAATCAGACTGCGGCGAGAAAGCAGTTCTGGGAAAAACATTTGTCATGGATTTTTGTCAAATTCCGCGCTGCTAACAGTCTTCGAAAAAGTCAGTATAGCGGCAACAAAATACCTCCGACATTTCTTCAAGTTCGAACTGTGACAATGAAAGTACATAATTAAAGAATATACAGCCTCATAAAGAAAATTATCAAGATAACAAATTTCACCAACGATACAAGTGTTTCTAAAAATTAGCATGGTTGCGTACAATTTTTATAACGAGCGACGAGTTTTGTCAACGAACTTATTCACAGATATGCAGTTTCATTAAAAGAAAAAAATTATGGATTATCATAGTAGACAGTATATGATTGTAAATCGAGCCTAAAAGAACAAACACCAACGTTGCAAGTGTTTCTAAAAATTAGCATGGTTGCGTACAATTTTTATAACGAGCGACAAGTTGTGTCAACAAAATTATGGATCGTCATAGTAGAAAGTACAAGATCCTAAAGAGAGACTAGAAGTGCATCTAAAATTTAGAACAGCTGCATTCGAAATCGTTACACAACGAAGATATTCAAATGATCCCTTCCAGACCCGAGTATATGCCACGAGACACCGTGGTACGTCTAATTCCGCGGTCACAGCGTAGATAAAATCGCACGCAGTACCATAGTTCATAAGAAAATGGTCGTGCCGTAAATTTCGAAGATAAGGATTCGGTATGGAGCGTTCCAATTACAATATCAAACACCCGCAAGCTCGATTCCAGCGCCTCACTGCCATTAGTCATCGACAAATTACCGAGCTCTCTAGATCTAGATGTCGGAAAAATGGTTCCGTCAGAGTGTCAAGTAATAGTCACTCAACTAACAAGATGGATTAAGATCGATCGTCGAAGCGCATTAGTGGAGAAAGCGTATTAATGGGATAATAGAGGATCGATTAGACGACGATCCAGAAGAACATCAATTGAGATCACACGAACGAGTTGCAGTCGACTGCCGGAAGCCCCATTTCGATAACGATCTACGTCCACGTGCCACGGAGATCTTTTTCAGCCTGGAACTACGGCGGTCTAGTCAAAAAGACGGGATTTCTTTTGATGGGACGCGAAGCGATGCAATTGGGTTTCGATCGAGGACGTGTTTGAACACGGTCGTCTGTAGCTTCTTTTCTAGACGAACGAAAGACACGCGATGGCCCTGGAATACACTTGTGTCACCGTTCCCCAATAATAGCAATTGCTGGACTAAAAATGTCGACCCGTGTCATGTGTCCCTTCGTCTGCCCTTTCGACGAATTCTTTGCGTCCCCTTATTCTTACATGCAGATCCTTGAGACGTCTAACACAGCACTTTGTACGGTTCCCGGTTGGGGCGTGGTTCGGAAAGAAAATATTTTGACAAGCATCCAATAAAATTCTCTCTTACAGACGTAGCATTGTAACATTTATTTGTTCTGTGATCGCTAGTCTGCGGATTTCCATCAATTATAATTCAAATGAATACTGAAATATATTAAAGTACGAAAGGCACTTTTGAGTCCGGTAAAGTGAAGAGCAGCCCATTTTGGCAAAGAGAAGGTTGCTTCAAATGAGCTCAGGAATCACCCTTTTCAAGAAAATACAGGGTGTCCCAAAATTCCTTCAACAGCCGGAAATGGGAGGTTCCTGGCATCATTTGAAGCAACATTTTCCTTTGCAAAAATGTTATCCTCGGCTTTGTTTAGGAGTTATTTATGAAAAACACGGACCAATCAGAGCGCGACCTAGACGCGAGTTGACACAGTCTAGTCGGCGCGGCGCGGCGCGCCAATTGTCTATTGGCTGACTGTGTCAACTCGTGTTTAGGTCGCGCTCTGATTGGTCCGTGTTTTTCGTTAATAACTCCTAAACAAAGCCGAGGATAATATTTCTGCAAAGGAAAACGTTGCTTCAAATGATGTCAGGAACCTCCCATTTCCGGCTGTTGAAGGAATTTTGGGACACCCTGTATAACATTTTTGAGACACCCTGTCTAAGATCGTCCAACAGAAATAGAATATATTGGGTTGGCAAGAAAGTAATTTCGGTATTTTCAGATTAAATAAAACCCAATTTTGGGAAAAGTTTGAAGTTTTATGAGCGCGGAATTATGAAGTTACCAGAAAGATGGCGAAAAATCATCGAACAAGATGGAAAACATTTTACTGATTAAAGTTGATTGCTTGAATAGAAAAATTGGGTTTTAAATTACTTTCTTGCCAACCCAATAAAATGTTGTCTTCCCAAAACACTTTTTCCGATCATTTAAAAAGTTCAATGAACAAATCTCGCGTCAAGAATCACAATGATCATAGAACTGATTCTCGCAGTAGATTTCCGCCAGATAAGAAAATGAAACAGTGTGAACAATACAATTAGTACACTTAACTTTTCGTCCCTTATCCCGTTCCTGTTTCCGCTGAGACAGTCTCAGAATACTGACCCTGTATTCGTAGTCGTCCGCGGCGGTCCCCCGACCAGCCATATATTCTTGATACTGGGAGATGACGCACAACAGCGAATATGTCTGAAGTAGAGGACAGATGGAACATAACCCGTAATTCGCCAACCAGCTCTGATAATCGTCTGATAACGTGACAGATTCGTTTCTGCCATGTGTTGGACGCAATGCGATCCGAAACGCTCGCCCGCACAATCGCGATTGAAACGCGACTACTTCACGTGATCGTTTATCGTTCACTTTAATTACCACGATTTAATTGCACTCGTAGGTCTGTAATCATTGGGGATTATTACATTTTAATAGCGTAATCAGATCTCATTTTGCCCAACGGTGATTTCCATTTATTATAATTTCTGTCGTTGAAATTGCAAATTTAATGATTGCGAATTTCATCATTACGACAAAGGGATAGCAGAGTGTAATTCGCATTGAGAATTAAAGTACATGTAGACTGCGGATGTTTATGCAATTTTGCAATCTCTGGAAATAGCATTTGTGGATCCAAAATGAATGAAAATCGTTCTAAATTGTTTCGAATTTAATGCATAAAGATCCGCAGTCTACTCAGTGCCGGATTAAGCAAGCGCGGGGCCCGTAGCAAATGTTATGGCGGGGCCCAAGGCTTTGCATCAGGGCCGCTCGTGTGCAAATGTAGCGCCCCTTTGCGGCAACCACAATGAATGAGCTTTTTTCTAGGAAAACTATCTGTGCTCCCTGGCATAGACAGGCGCTCATGTATCGACCCTTGTTTGTATAGTGCGGGGCCCCCAGAAGCGCGGAGCCCGTAGCATTTGCGACTCCTGCTACGGGGCTTAAGCCGGCCCTGAGTCTACTGATTACTGTGATTACCAGTGTCGTTCATTAAGTCTACTCACGTTCAGGGAGAAAAGGAAGAAGTTCAGCGTGTACAGCATCACTTTCGCCGGGTCGAAAGTAAACTGAAACAGAACATAAAGTTAGATCAGTCGATCGAGCCTTGCTCAAACACATGCAAATACATCGTCCACGTATCCCGGCGCTGTTATCGACACCTTTCTAAAAAAATTGCTCGTTGCGTACACGTTTCATTTTCTTCGTCAACAGCGCTCTGAAGTTTCTTTGAACGAACCTGCGTTTGATCGCTCAGCGAAACTATTTTTTGCGCGTGTTTTGTCGAAACGAGTCTTCCAGCCACGTGATTTCAACAGAGTCGAACTCGCATACAAATTTTTCCATTATTTCGACGCAACATTTTCGAAATACATTTTTACCTCGGCGGTATTTCACTCGCTTTTAGTTCTCCGTTTCGGAACGCAGAAAATTATATTTTTCATTCTTATTAATACGCGTTATATAATAATAATATTAATAATATTTGAACGCAACTTTTTCGAAATACTTTTCTACCCAGCAGCATTCCACTCGCTTTTAGTTCACCGCTTCGGAACGCAGAAAATTATATTTTTCATTCTTATTAATACGCGTTATATAATAATAATATTAATAATATTTAAACGCAACTTTTTCGAAATACTTTTCTATCTCAGCAGCATTTCACTCGCTTTTAGTTCTCTGTTTTGGAACGCAAACTTCGAAAAATTTGAAAACCTACACTTTTCACTCTTCCTAATAATTGCATGTACAGTTAAAAAATTAATTTTAGCTGCTCGTTCATCCTCACTTTATCATAATCACTTTACACTTCCACGGGACCGAAGTTTTTCTTTCGAGAATGTAATTTTCCGTTTCTTTTCCGGATTCACGGGAACGGTCACTCGATACTCTCGCAAAAACTTCGCTCTTTTCTATGTTTCGAGGGCGGAAAAAGCTCTGCAAGAACGTTAATGAAGATTACGCGTACGGTCGGATGCGCTATAACGCCGCGGCGGAGATGAACTTTTGCACCTGCCCCTGATGCGTACAGGCCTCGCTTAGTATGCGACACGGCCGATGAACATTTCCTTATGTCCTGCAGCGTCGTTTACGTGTTCATGGTTCTTATCTGCCGGCCTGTCCGCCGGAAATAACCTAACGAGTTTAACGAGCTCTGCCTTCTGTACGGACGGCTGACTACAACTGGCTTATTCCACTTCGCGAGCCAGGATTATTTGTATCGTCGTTTGTATACTTGCAAGCTAGACCAAAATTATACATTCTTGGCACTCGGGATACACAAAAATTAATGTTTTTTAGCCGATAAGAGCAAGTTGAATAATTCTCCCAATATTGAATCAGACAATTCTTGATTATTTAAACAGCTTCATGCAGTATATTTCCACTCAATAAACTGAATCGTGTAGCCAAAGAAACGAATGTGTGTGTATGAAATAATTCTGTTAGAAAAGAATATACACGAGCGAACGACTCAAGATCAAAGGAAAATATTTCTTCTCTGCAATTGAGTGTGATTGATATTTCCATGGCAGTTTTTATTAAAGCGTTCCCGGTCTTTTCAGTATCAGATGGTTTCTTTCGCGATAATAATAATAACATCAGTAAGTGTGCAACGTAACACAAAGCTTGGAGAATTATTATGATTAAAAATCTCGAGGAACCATCTTTATTTTCGCAAGAATATTTATTTGTCAAAAAGAAAGTTCTTGTCGGGAGCAGGAATATTTAATTAAACTTCGTCACACTTTGTCAAACTTTGTCGAACAGTTTCCGTCACTATTAACAGACTGCAATCGCCATGATCACGTAAAGTCCGCAGTCTATTGATTATGATGAATAAATGATGAACCACCAGAAGCTTCGCGATGACATGGTCTGCCCGCGTTATTACTTAATTCATTAGTCCGGTGAATACGCGATCGAGATTCCCGCAGCCACCTGTGAGTATCGGAGATCAATCCTCCGGGTGAATTGTGTTATGTCACTTCCCCCATGCGAGAACACGTGAGCATCGATGTACCTCGAGACGAGGTTAGACGAATGCTGTGTTTCAGGAAATGATCAATGTATCCAATTAAAAAATTAAAAATCACTGTTCTCCGGACTTATTGCTCCGGAAATCATTTCTATTATGGATAAATACAACTCCCAGTGGCAGTAGTGGGAGTCAGTCTTTGGTCAGACGTCGACGCTTTAAGTCGAACTACTACAAAAGTATTATTTTGGTCTGGCTAGAAACTCCTCCCGTGTGTTCACTTCCACATCGTTAAATTAAGTCATAAAGTATAAATATTATACCTAGTAGCAGTAGTACGAGGCAGTCTTTGGTCAGACATCGACGACGTAAATCGAACTCCTAGTGGCAGTAGTGCGGGTCAGTCTTTGGTCAGACGTCGATGCATTAAATCGAACTACTACATAAATATATTATTTTGGTCTGGCTAGAAACTCCTCTCGTGTGTTTAAATGCAACTTCCACATCGTTAAATTAAGTCATAATGTATAAACATTATTCCTAGTGGCAGTGGTGTCAGTCAGTCATTGGTCAGACATCGACGACGCGAATCGAATTCCCAGTGGAAGTAGTGCGAGTCAGTCTTTGGTCAGACGTCCACGCTTTAAATTGAACTACTACTTAAATATATTATTTTGGTGTTCAAATGCAACTTCTGCATCGTTAAATTAAGTCATGTGGCAGTAGTGTGAGTCAGTCTTTGGTCAGACATCGACGACGCAAATCGAATTCCTAGTGGAAGTAGTGCGAGTCAGTCTTTGGTCAGACATCAACGCTTTAAATCGAACTACAATTAATGTATTACTTTGGTCTGGCTACAAGCTCCCCCGTGTGTTCAAATGCAACTTCCACATCGTTAAATTAAGTCATAATGTATAAACATTATTCCTAGTGGCAGTAGTGTGAGCCAGTCTTTGGTCAGACATCGACGTTTTAAATCGAACTACTACTTAAATATTATTTTGGTCTGGCTAAAAGCTCCTCTCGTGTTCAAATGCAACTTCCACATCGTTAAATTAAGTCATAATGTATAAACATTATTCCTAGTGGCAGTGGTGTGAGTCAGTCTTTGACCAGACATCGACGACGCGAATCGAACTCCCAGTGGAAGTAGTGCGAGTCAGTCTTTGGTCAGACGTCGATGCTTTAAATCGAACTACTACTTAAATATATTATTTTGGTCTGGTTAAAAGCTCCACCCGTGTGTTCAAATGCAACTTCCACATCGTTAAATTAAATCATAAAGTATTGTATAAACATTGTTCTTTTTCTATCTTTCAAAGTATTTGTAGCACTTCAGGAAAATATAGGACATGTGTGTAAATCTTCTAGAGCCAAACAGAACACGATGGTTGATCTTTTTCGCATAAGCTTGTACAAGATTCTTGAGTGCGAGAGTACGAGACGTTGCTAAGCTTAGATATTCAGCAGGATATTTATGATTGAAGAAACTTGGAGAGTTTTCGGTGGGAAATGTTAGATAGACTGTTTAATAATAAACGAACATTTCGTAAGGGACCTGTGTCTAAGGTACGCCTACACGATGTACCTTTGAGACTGTATTCTCCACGCACTTGTTATAAGCTACTTTATCCTATTCTTCGAGGAGCAACAACCCCAATTCTAGTTTTTAGCAGAAACTTCAAATTCCCTTGCAAAGTGTTATCATAGTACTCGAGTACTCTTGAACATAGTTAATACATAAATTGTAAATAAATGTATATACATAAAATACTAAATTGCCTAATATTATCCTGTTAGACATATTAAGAAAGAAAATAAATTTCTATTTCACTCCAGTTTGTTGCAATTCATGTAAAAAATGATTATTTTTCTATCCATGAGGAATTATTCAATAAATTTATTTCTGTGGGCATATATTATTTAAAAATTGACTAAAAATATTGAGAAACATTTTTCTTATTTTTCTGCACTAACATAAAATAGTTTCAATGTTTTCTAAGGCTCAAAATATCCTCAGTGCTTCGACTACGAACTACAGCTATTTTTCAGTAAAAATCAGCACAAAACAACCGAGGCTTCAAAGCGAGGACGTGTATAGCTAGGAGAAATATCGGACCGTGTCTCTCGATCTCGAAAAATCGAGTGCACGCGTCAACGGAAATACCAGCTCTCCGGAGTTCGTACAACGTTTTCCATGCACGGTTGAGTGACGTCTTTCTCGAAAGACGTCAAAATCACGGGTGAATAATCACTCGACACGCGCGCTGCTTAGGAATAAAGCGCGCTAACGATTGTTGAACCCATTTGAGTTGAATGGCGATCAGCTCAAAACTCGAGGAGTTTAGTTCGGATTGCTGTCGGATAATTATCCGACGTTTCCGTTTCCGAACGACTCTCTCAACTCAATATTTCACGTGAAATGATTTACTTTAAGTCAAGTATCCAAAGGTGGTTCGGAACGCCGCGCCGTCGCTTAATAACCATAGCAATTGATTTGCGACGTAAAACCAAAAATTAAAAAAAAAAGTATCCAAAATAAAAAATTATTTGGTCAAACGCAAAATAAATTTTCTTATGTTATTTCTCGTAGAAAAATTCATACAGCTAGTACAATGCATAAACTGAGCTATTCGTTTAAGACAAAGGTCCACTAATTTTTCCAGGAAAAATATTGTGTAAATTGACTAATAAAAAATCCACATAAATTCCAATAAATTATCCATGTTTGAAACGTATAAGATTGTGTAATCTGATTTGAGCTTCCACTTGCTATAAACGTCGAATTTAATCTCAACTTTTACGAATTAATCCGTACAATCAAGAATTTGCATAGACACGGAATAATTAATTAATTCCGCGGTGAAATTAATGCGGGTCAGTAATCCTCGACAGGTTTTGCGGGAAACGATGCTGTCGCGGTATTGAATGATTTGCGAAATCGTGCGTCATCGATGTTGGAATAACTTCGCCATAACGCTGGTTCAATGGCGAGGCTAGTTACCGAGTCACCCACTCGAAACTTATGTTAGCGTTTCGCCGATGAAAGAGATGATTACGCGTATTGACAGGTGGCTCGTTAATGAAACTTCTCTGCTACGTCGTTGCGAGGTACGCGGACGTCTGTCCACAAAATTAGTAGATCAATTACAGCACGGTTTCCGCGATTGAGCCACGGGGCTCTCGTAAAAGATGACCCACTTCCGGCCTGGGAGAAAACTAGCGGAAAGCCACGTGTAATTAAACGAAATGAAGAACGTGGTAGAAAATTCCGCCGGGTTCTAAGGTCGAAATCAAGCCGCGTGATTTTCTAATTTCAACACCTAATTCAGACATATGCCTTTAACGATTTCGTGGTCGCCATGACTAGATCCATTCACATTTTCCATTCACATTTTGTTACATATTTTTGGAGCTAATTTTTTAAAATTCTTATTGATTCTTTCGTTGGACCTGATTAAAAAATGAGAGACGTTATTTTAACTGCGATGACGTTCAATGGCGTCTATCGCATTTTAATCCTCACAAAACATGTTTTTAACAATTCTTGCAGCTACTTTTTTGAGAATCATGTTGATTTTCTTCTTAGACCTGATTTAAAATTACATCCTTAATTTTAACTGCGATGATTATTATTATTATTATTTATTTAATGCTTTAAACCAAGTGTGGTTTATGAACTGCGATGATTGAGGAAATAGATGCATTTAACAATTTTGTGGTTGGTTTGACTAGATCCATTCAAATTCTTAAGCATTAATATTTTTTACAATATTTTTGGAGCTACTGTTCGGAGGTCCATGTTGATTCTCTTCTTGGACCTGATATTTGGTTTATCGAGATTAACTTGTAGAGAAACGAAGAATTTTTTAACCCTTTGCACTCCTTTGTCGAGTGTGACTCGACATCACAGGACGAAAAATGTAAATAAAATGGGTTTTTATATGCATTTGGTTCTTCCTTTATTTATTCAATTGTCTTATTTTTTAGGTAAAAACTACGACAAAGCTAGAGTAATATTTCATACAATTAGTAAAGAAAACTGTTTAAAATAAGTAGCAGTCAAGGAACACTGTCCTTTGAAGTAAATTTCAAATAAAATACTTAAAATAGTAGGGAGTTGGCAAGAAAATTGAGAAATAATTCGGAGTGCAAAGGGTTGATGTATTTGTTGCCTAATAATTCTGTCCCTCCAATCAACTGTGTCCAATTTGCACAAAGACCCGGGTGAATAAAAGAGCGGATGAATAATTGTTCTCCAACACCATCATTTTCGGAAGCGTTCCGAGAACATGCACGACAGTGATCGATCAAAAGCACTTTCGTGGTAAAAGGATCCGCGCGAGTTCCAGTACGATGCTCGAGGCCACGCGTCCGCGTGTCTCCGGTTTTTCCGCTAGTGTTTCCGTGAGAACCGACCGCATGATCATCCTTTCGCGTGGTAAGAGGATATGTTCGTGATAATTGCCGAGTCGCTTCGACCCCCGGACACATCTTCGAGGAAAAAGGGAAACGAGATGGTTTTTCCGCGGGGAAAAACGGTAACAGAGTGAACCGAAAACGATTGAAAGCGACAGACAGGGAGCACTGGAAATGTCGAGCGAAGAGCTTCCGCACACGACGCTTTTACACAGCTCGATAGAATGAACCAATCGATACGATCCGCAGCGCGGATTTTCGATTAGACATTTCTCTGACACCATTCCATCGCCGAGCTTTCCCAGCTTGGTTTTTGGAATTACGATTGCGAGCCACGGCGACATTACCGAACGCTCGGCCGTTCACTATGAAAGCCGAATTAAAAGAGAATACGACCATATTTTAAAAAAATTTTTCACACACTTGAACCGATGGAAAAATTTGCAGAACAAAGATGTGTCTGATATATTTTTTAATAATTATTTAAAATTATTATTTAGAAAGAATTTACCACGTGGCAGGAACGTTTATTATTTCCATGATGTTGTAAAGGAGAGCTACCGCTAGTTTACCTAAGGGAGTTGTGGAGCCCATAGAAAGCTTTTTGTTTGTGCCATGCACAGTAGGCAGTCAACCAGATCGAGATAAATCCCAGATAGCACAAAGACGTCTTAGAGATGTCTTTAAGAAAGAATCATAAATGTTAAAAAGAAGGGAAGGGTAAAAATAGATTTTGACAAAAACGAGGTTAAAGTTAAACGAATAAATAGCTTTATTAGAAGAACGGATGTGGAATTGATATAAAAAGTGTAATAAAGATAACGATTGCAGTTAAAATCACAGTAAAAATAATAAAAATTGAAATTACAATTAAAATTAAAATCACAATCAAAATTGAAGTTGAAATTGAAATTGGAATTGAAATTGAAATTGAGTTTGAGGTTAGAATCGGAATAGAAATTGGAATTGGAATAGAAATTGAAATTGAAATTGAGTTTGAGTTTGAGAGAGAGAGAGAGAGATTCGCCCGGACAAATAATACCAATGCTAATACCAACTGCTAGATTATAGCTATACAATAAAAACCACACTGTTGATGGTCTTAAAGAAGTTTTAAAGACGTCTTTTAAGGACGTAAGACTTTCAGATTTAAAATACACGTAAAATTGACGTCTTTAAGGCGTCGTGTGCTATCTGGGATGGACCGACAGTCTCGAAACGAAATATTCCTACGAAGTCTGGCGAACATTTCCATTGGGAAATGCTGGATACAAAACCAGGGTAGTAAGCTTGCGCTGGTTGGCACTGGATGGCTAAGATAAACCGACCTTTAAGGGAAATGATCTATCCTGGTGCAATATCTTCATCCACCGGAATAATAATCGGCCTTAGTTTTTCAATGTTCACGCTCCGAATCTTTGGGATAAAACAGTAAAGGTTTTCCAACATTTTTCTGGACGTACTCCATTTATTTTCGAATTGCAGGAAAAATGTTCTTTTGAAGGATTATTCTTTTGATCTAGCTCCGAATGTTTTGTATGTTCTATCAAGATTAATTCATTATAAATCAACTGCGCATTTTCGTGCCGTTCGTCTCTATCAATTTGTAAAACCCCAGTGAAATTTTCGTTTGAAAACAACTCTTTTCATCATGCTTCGTATATTTGAAAAAATAATAGTAAAGCTTTAGGACGTTCACAATTTAATCGTTCAAACGATTTTAGATTGAATGTTAAGAAGATGAGCATTCTGAACATTCAATCAACAAATAACTCACTGCACGACCTCCCAAGTCTTTATAAAGAAAGTTCTATGCGCTCCAAGTTCTAATAGTTCTACGCGTATAATACTTAACGACAGTGCACGTAACGTTTATGTCCTCGTAGAGAACTCTCTCGCTAATATTCCATTAAGTCGTCTGATATGAAATGTCGGATTCCAAACCATTTGCAATGAGAAGTTTTACGACTCTGGAAAAGTAGTCGAAGAATGAAAATTACACGAACGACATGGAACCTTATTAAGAAAGTTCGACGATAGTTCTACGTCTATAGTGCTGAACGGCAGCGCAAGTTTATGTTCGGTTTTCAAGAATGATAGTACTTACAGCAGCGACGAGCAGGTACAAAGTGTGGGCCGCGTCGACGAGACATGTCGCAGCCACGATGACGATCCACGGGATGAGGAAGAGGCGTTGATCCTGAAAGATCATCGGTCGTAAATGTACAGAGGTAAGTGGAACGACGTCAGGAGGAACGAACTCTGGCACGAACAGGTCTGTTTAATGACCCATTCTCGGCTTTAATATCTTTCTTCAGTTTCGTATCTCGAGGAGCATTTCCGGGACACAGTCTGCTCGAAAAGTTTAAGAGTCGAGGGCGAGCTTGCATCCGAAACAAGAGCCTCGAGCTTCCTCGAGTGGAAGAGAGACGATTGCAACAATGGCTCGTTGACTCACGCCGACGCGGTCGAGCAATAAAAAATGTATACCATTGTTAGCATCCTCGATCAATTGTGCCTCTGATCCGATTGCGAACCTACGCCTTCAGTTTAATGCTTCGCTCGAGAACTTTAAGCTGTCTCGGGTTGCATCGCGGGGCATTAGACGGTGGTCGTTTTCCGAACGAACCTGTTGCCTAAAGTTGCACGCAAGTTGCACAGAGTTCGCGTGGAATTTTTAATCGAAGGATAGCTCGTGCTTCCACTGCCGGTCAAATGACCGGTTCCATATTTTTCATTTCACAATTATTGAAACTATGAAGTTGGTTACATGAAAATAGATTTTTTTACTCGGGCACATTTTGTAATAAAAATTTGCGGAGAATGTAAATAAATAGAACCTTGTAATTTTTGTAAAGCTAATGAGACAAAAATCCTGCATTTCTTTCTTTACAGCGTAATATAATTATACGAGAATACAAGCAAAGGGATTAAAACCGACTTAATTAGACGTGTTGAAGTAAAACATATTTAATCTGTGCAAAATCCTTAGACTGGAAGGATCTCTGAAGCCTTAGTCCCGGGAATCCTTCAAAGTTGGACACTCATGTTTCTCATTTCTATCTTTCGTTTGAGAGCTTTAGAGTTTCTTTGAAATTTTCAGAGCCTTACGAACCTTCACAGTCTCCCGGATATCTATGGCTGTCTTCTGTGGAAGCTTGGTGTCTCTTAGAATTTTTGTGTTAGAACTCTGGCAGAATTTGATTAAAGAGTTCTTACCATTTTCTATGGAACCTTAATATTTCTGAGATTCGTGCGAGGACTCTTGGGAATCTATGACGTCTGTTGAATTTCTCGAGGGTCCTTCGAAGATCTCCAGATCTCCTGCGAAATGTTTCTGAATCTCTGAGCTGTTGTGATCCCTTAAGATTCTACGGATGCGCTTATACTTCTCTGAAATCCTGTGCCACTACCACAAGAGCTTGAGAATCTTTAGAGAAATTTTTAGGGTTTCGCTCGAATAATTTTATAAATAACGCCTTACACCAGATGGATTAATTACATTCAGAATTTGATTGTAACCTCCATCGTACCCGGAATAAACGTTGCTCGAATTACAAAAATCGGGGATCACAATCTCGGGTGAATCACTATTTTACAACGTGTGGATCAATTACATTCAGAATTCGATTGCAACCTCCATCATACCCGAAATCAACGTTACTCGAATTAGAAAAATCAGAGAACACATTCTCGGATGAATCATTATGTTGCGCCAAGTGGATCAATTTCATTCGAAATTTGCAATCTCCATCATACCGGAATCAACGTTACTCGAATTAGAAAAATCAGAGAACATATTCTCGGATGAATCATTATGTTGCGCCAAGTGGACCAATTACGTTCAAAATTTGCAACCTCCATCGTAGCCGGAATTAACGTTGCTCGAATTAGAGAATTGGGGATCACATTCTCGGATGAATCATTATTTTACACCAAGCAGATCAACTTCATTCATTTGATGGCGACCTCGCCGTACTCGGAATAAGCGTAGCTCGCATTAGAAGGATGAGAGGATCAGATTCCCGGATAAAAACGGATCTAATGGCGTGGCCTGTCGACAGTCTATCGATCCCGAACACATTTAATCTTCAATAAGTTCCCTTATCTGACTCGAACGTAAGCCGATGCCGGCTCGTGCCACGAATTCATCCAGACCTAAACCCTAATCGAGCTTTCATAATCCCTGTTCCGTCGTGCGTATGCAACGAACGGGTCGGACGAGAAGAATCGTTGCGAAAATACTCGTGTCCCTGGGGAGTACGGGTTTGGTCTTTCATTAAAAAATGACGGTGCCTGGATGATGAATGACCGACGAGAAAGGGCGAGAGTCCGAAAATATGGAGATCGCTGAGGAAAACCCGTTGCCATGGTTATTCCTGGCGGGTCGGCATCGGGAAATAGACGCGGCAGTTCAGTCTCACTGGGCAGTGATTAATGGATGAAGAGATCGATAAGAAGAAGGAACGTAGACCTGCCAGAGCGTATATTTAGCGCCCGAATCGCCAACTTCCAGAGAAAACAACCTCGTCGACGATAATACAATTCAGAATTTATCGGAAGTATTCTAGATACAGCAAAGCTTGGGCGAATCTGCTTTTTGGTAAACACCTGGTCCAATCTGGTCCAACTACTTAGTCCAACGAATTAGTTTAGTGAATGACACATCTATGGTAAAATATATGTTGAAAAAACGCATTTGGTCGGAATTGTGAAAAACAATAATAAATATTGATTTTTACGACTTTTTTAGCTGGGACAATAACGAAAATTTAAAAGATGTGTTTGGTCAACTTGTATACATTATATACGCCCCGAAAATTTCATTGAAATTGGTTAATTGGTTTACGAGTTATAAACGACGAAAAGTGGTAAATATTGAAATTTTTCATGATTTTCGGCCTTTTTACCACTTTTGATCGTTTATAACTCGTTCATAACCATAATTCCAATGAAATTTTCAGAACGTATATAGTTTATACGAGTTAACTCAGCTAACCGAACACATCTTTTAAAGCGGTAAAAACAATTTTTACTACTGTTTTTCACAATTCCGATCAAATGCATTTTCTAAACTAATTCTTCTAGCCTTACAGAGAAATTCAAGTCGTTTGGTTCATACATAAAAAAGTTATTCTGATTTAAAGTGTGTGTGATCAGTTATACTTCTAACTGTATATCCTTAAGGAGAATATTTTTCTCCTTGCTACCACTAGTGGTGCTAATTGACACTTTACCTACCGAAAGCCTATTAACCCCTTGCCATATTAATTAATATCTAAGCATTAATATCTAAGCGTTTTAATTAATATCTAAGCATTAAAATAATATCTAAGCATTAAAATAAATGTAGCCACACAGAAAATATAAATTTTCTTTTCCCTTTTACGACATTTTTGGCGATAAAGACGTTTTAATTACTGTAACTGTAAAGAAAATGGTACAGGGGTTAATAGGATTTTCAATAATTATGCTGTACCGAAAGAAAGCATGGAAATTTTCTTTTACATTACAATCTTGAATGGAACTGTTAGATGACGTTATCGAGGGTGACTTGTTCACAATAAAAATTGCTGTTGCAATAATCTACAAAATAAACTTGCAACTTGGTTTTACAGATTTTTCTATAACACTGTTCGACGCACGAACAACTTCCAGAAATGAATCAGAGTGTAGTAGGATCGCGAGTGGTGTTAGTCCTCGAAACAATTTCTTCCCGAGATTTGATTCGCTCCCAGTATTTCCACAGAGAAATTAACGTGAACCACCCCGTTTATTCCACCCCGACACAATGGATTGCAGATCCGATACGAAAACGTGTTCCTGTTTATTCAAGCGAGGAAGGAGAGAGTCTGTCGTGGATGTGTTAATGGAAATGCTAAATGCAATTCGGCTCCTACCGTTCTGTCGCTGCTGAACAAAGTGGAATAAAGGAATTCGAGAGAACCAACTCTTTGCGAATCTGTCTGTCTTCAGCACGCTGCAGTCTGCAAATTTCTGAAGTGAATTTAGTTGAACGAAATAAACAAAAATAATTTACATGAATAAAGAAACGAGTGTGCATGAGGGGAGCGTTTTATTTCGAAAATTTGTCAGTCGTTAACTGAACATCGTTTGTGTTAGGCCGTCCACACACGGATCGATCGGCGATTTGGTCGACGCGATTCCAGCAGGGTTGCCATATGACGCCCCTTACGTTTCCGTCCCTCGCCTAGATGCTGCCTCCGCTATCCCCACTCTTATCACTACCGCTGCCGCGACCGAGTCGGTAGCATGCTACCGCTCTCATGCTAGCACTCGGTCGCGGCAGCGGTAGTGGTAAGAGTGGGGATAGCGGAGGCATGCATCTAGGCGAGGGACGGAGACGTAAGGGGCCTGGCGAGGCTCGCATATGGCAAGCCTGGATTCCAGTCGCATGCGACTCTCCCCTCCACTTCACTTCCAATGCATATGAATGGAGAGCCGCACACGGGTCGATTCGTGGTCAACTGAAATCGGCGCGACTGAAATCGCCTCGATTCTAATCGCGTTCGGAAGCGAAGTTGGAAAATCGTTGTGGATCGTACGATTCGTGCGACTCATGGAGTACAGTTTGTGCAATTCATGTCATTCATACCTTGATTTGGCCATTATTTTTTGTAGTTTGAGTGCATTGCACTCTTCTATGTGGTCTATGCACTTAAGTTACATAGGTTATTATTTATTTATTATCTTTTTTATCGAGAAAAGCGTTTATCGGGAAGTATCGAGGCGCGACATATCTCGTCCGTAGTAGCGAAAGGGTTAAAAATCAAAATATTCCTAAACAGTATATTGAAATCAAATTTGGTGTTGGACAGTGTTATGATTTCATTAGAATATGGTGAACTTGGAAATCAGTAAGTGGGAAGAAAAGATACATTATGTAATATGTGAAAGCATGAGCTACTATACCAATTTTATATATTCACACAAAGAAAAAACTTAATATAGAATGGAGTTATTCCAGGTCGGAAGAAATGTTTAAACAGTAAAAACATTAGAAGAATTTCAAAATGCTGTTATATTATTTTCAGTCCATTGAACATATCAAGAAAGAAAATACATTTGTATTTCACCCCAGTTTGTTGCAATCAAAGATCAGCTGTCTACTTATAAAAACAACAAGATTTAATTGATTTGAAGTTTGTAGGTTCTCGGCAACTTTGTACGGTGTACTTTTTACGTAGAAACTGAACGTAGAGAAAAATGATTTTCGCTGGTTGGTGAATTCCGTGCCCGGGAGGGTTGAATCAGCGTTGATTCTGTGCTTCGATTGTTCGCCGATCATGATGGCAACAATGCCCACGGGTTGTGTAACATTTTATAGAACAGGTCCCCGAGGACCGCCGCAACGAGCAGCGAACGTTTCACTTCAGCCCGACAAGTGTCGCGGATTCGAAGGAATTGAATTTCAATTGACCGGGGAAGAGAGCAATGAATGGCTTCCTCGGCTTCGAGAATCGAGACGTATCGAACGAGCTTCGCATTTTTTCTCGCATTGTAGAAACCCGATCACGTTGCAGGAGCTGTCTTACGTAAGGAGTTGACTGGCAACGTGATTTACCTCGAAGACCGTCGATAAATCATTCCACCGACGCCACCGACGAATACTCGAGTCCACGTGGATACGTCAAAGGCGCCTAGACGCCCAGACGACGCTGTCGATTGACGCCACGCGTGCTTACGATTAGGCCCTGCCGGATTAATTATGAGAGCGGATCGCGGATCCCGCGAGCAAATTTCTACGCTCGCGAATTAGTCGAATAGTTTCCTGTAGCTATTTCAACGCCGGAATGCGTGCACGTTTAAGCAGCGAAGGTTATTTGTTGTACGAAAACATTTTTTAAACAGGACTTTAATCTGTTTTTTTCTTTTAAATTTTGTATACACACTTGCTTTCGATGACAATAAAAGTAGAAAATAAAATATATAACAAAAACTTTTTAAAAACCACGCTTATATTAAAATGCATTAAAAAGGAGAAACTAATTTTTTCCTGGTTCTCCATAAAATACCGAATCCAGTTAAATGATTAATAATATCTTTCCCCAAAATTTGAAGCAATTAGTTCAAAATTTCTTCTGTTATAAAATTAGTGTCGGAATAGATAGAAAAATTTATAATAATATAAATTTAAATAAAATCATTACAGTAGTGACTATAAAAATAAAAGCGTGGGGCGCCCACGAAGATTACGTCAATATAGTTTAGCGCTCCATGCTTTCATTTTTATTTTTATGGTCACTAATGTCATGATTTTATTTAAATTTATATGAAATTTTTCTATCTATTCCGGCAATAATTTTATAACAGAAGGAATTTTGAACTAATTGCTTAAAATGTTGGAGAAAAATATTATTGATCATTTAACTGGATTCGGTATTTTATGGAGAACTATGAAAAAAATGATTTTCTACCTTTTAGTGCATTTTAATATAAGCGTGGTTTTTAAAAAGTTTTTTATACATTTTGTTATTTTGCTTCAACATCGAGGCACGAGGGTCCTTTCTGTTTTTCAAATGGAATGCCCAATATTTTTCTGGAATTCGGATAAAGCATCAAATTCCGTGTACAACGGTATTATATCAAGTAGAGATTGAAATGAATGCGCAGCACTCGTTCGAAAAATTTTTCGTCCGTAATGACTCTCGGAGCGGCTCGTGTTCCTAGTAATTGATGCACACAATTTTTATTTTGAACGTTCCATATTAAAATAGTTAATTCAAATTTCTTTTTGCGAGTGATAAAATCGATTCTGAAATTTGTAGTCGGTATTGAAGTTGTAAGTGAAATGTTAAACACCAACGATTAAAATAAATAGAAGGATGAATATTTTGCTGTGGGTGTGGGGATCGGAAAGCGGCATTACTCACGGGACGACATGATATTTCAAATCAAATGTGATTGCGGCTAAGAGGATAGAAATAAGAACAGATCGTCGAGGGATGAGAGTTGCGAGAGTGCTTAAGAGTCGAGAGACTCTAATTGGATTGATACACTATTCGAAGGTAGAACTCGGACCGATTTTAACGATCGTATTAAAAGATCAAAATTAAAGCAATTTAATATTTAAAAATCTGTGTTAAGTCTATAAATCTTAGAATCGAGAGGAAGCGCGTCCGATCAGCTAGAGAATCTCTTGTTAATATGAAACAGGGGTCGGTTCTGATTAATGCACGCTCTCCTACACTTCAAGAATTTATCAGTTTAGTCATTTTAACCATTTCTCTTTAAAAATCGAACTAAACGATTGTATTAAAAAAACCAGAACTGAAGCAATTTAATATGTAGAAATCCGTGTCGAGTCTATGAATCTTAAAATCGAGAGGAAGCGTGTCCGATCGTATTAAAAAATCAAAATTAAAGCAATTTAATATTTAAAAATCTGTGTTATGTCTATAAATCTTAAAATCGAGAGGAAGCGCGTCCGATCAGCTAGAAAATCTCTTGTTAATATGAAACAAGGGTCGGTTCTGATTAATGCACGCTCTCTTACACTTTAAGAATTTATCAGTTTAATCACTTGAACCATTTATCTTTAGAAATCGGACTAAACGAACGTATTAAAAAATCCAAAATTAAAGCAATTTAATATTTAGAAATCTGTGTCAATTCTATAAATCTTAATAATCGAGAGGAAGCGCGTCCGATCAGCTAGAAAATCTCTTGTTAATATGAAACAGGGGTCGGTTCTGATTAATGCACGCTCCCTTACACTTTAAGAATTTATTTACGGCACAAATGCACGAAGATCTAGCCCCAACAGGCTTCATTTCTCGAGATTCCTTGGATCGCAGGTTTCAGCGGATAAAGCGCCTCCGACGTTACGAAACATCACGATCCATAAGTGTCGGGCCACCGCGGGCTAGATTTTCCAAGTCTCCATTCGAAGAAGCCTTTTTCCATTTATCTTTGTAAAATCGAGTCGGAAATCCCGGTATCCTTCGTCGTATTCCGGTATAAGAATACACTCTGCGCGAGCCACTTTCTCGCGAGGGGATTCAATTCCCCGTTTCAGATGGCACGCTAACATAAGCGCGTCGAGGACCGATTATTCTAATGCAACGGATAACGAAATGTACAAAGTAGAGCGCGTTTATGCGAGCTCAGTCCATCCTGCGGCTTCTTCAAATGATTCGATTTGAATAACTTCTTGCGTTCCACTCTCGTCCTTCGACATTTGTTTTATTCGTTAATGTATAATATGTTCGAGCATCTTTTCAAGAAATCTGCAACGACCATCTCTCGACAATGCAATTATTGGATCGAGGAATTAATTAGTACAAAATAAATCATTCCATGAAGTGAACTCATTAAATCGTAATGATACTGAAAGTCTCTGCGGCCGAATTAATTGAATCTCCTCGGTCCGACCCGACGCGTTCACGTTTCCGTTTTCAATGGCGGCATCCGATGATCTTCAAAGATGTGTTTCAGAAATTATTTCATTTTAGAAAAAATGAATCTTCTAGAATTTATTCTGAGAAAATGCAACGAGGTACAAATTTGTTCTTTTATGCAATGTTTGCTTACCATCGCGCAGTGCAAACATGAATTTTTCCAGATCTGTATTACCAGAATGGCGGCGCACATCATTAAAGAGACTTTGTTCTGCTTCGGAAACAATAAATCTTCTAGAATTAATTCAGAGAATGTGAAAAGAAATGAAAATTTTTTCTTTTCGAGCGTATTGCTGTTGTTAAAATGGCGGCACGTGTCTTCACTTTGACGCTAACTGAAGTAATACTCGGAGGGGAACGTTATAATAAAAATTTATTTTTGGTAGAACTTCGGTTAACGGACGAGTAACAATAAGTTCGCCATTCTCCGCGCACGTACCGTTCGATTTCGATTTTGCATTGCCTCGAGTTTCCGTAGGGCGGTAACGAAGATTCAATTCGATCACGGAGAAAAATCCGGAGAGATTTTGCGGTCGGACAATGTCAGTCAAGGGGGTTCCGGCTTATCTGGCTCGTAAATTTTTTGCTCCCTCGTTGACTAGATACTGTCCTACTATCCTCTCCCCATCGTTCTTCTTCTTTTTCCACGGGTCCTACTTTCATTTTTTCTCTGCCACTCTCTGACGCAGCTTGTTCTTTGTTGCTACCGTACTTCACAATCATCGTACATCTCTCAAAGCAACGCAGCATTGCTTTGTGATTTTTTGAGAGTGCATCATTTTAAGAGCACATTAACTGATTTGCACCGAAAGAAACTTTTTATTTAATCTTCTTGACGTGGTTGATCTAGTCTTCTTGACGTGCTTTACTTTATTTTATTGTTCTCATAATTTGTGTTTTCGAGGGATGGATTCATCGCCGTTCTTTTTCATCGCCTTTGCTGATCAATAGACTGCGGATCTTTATGCAAAATAAAAAATGTTTGCATTGATTGCAAGACACAGGAGCTAAATAACAATTTCATTCTTCTTTTAATTATCTTATTAAGGTGAAACTGATACACTGGTGGCCTTAAATCTTTTTAATACCTCCACTGTTTTAAATTGTACTTATCCATTTTTGTCATAAATGCATAAAATCCGCAGATTATTATATAATTTTGAAAAATCTATGGTACATGGGTAAACACTTCTTAATGGAAACTCTCAATAACGCCACGTAATAGTTTTTTAAAGATTGCAAAGTAAAAGAAAATTTCAACACAATTATTGAAAATCCTATTAAATCGTTGGAACGTCAAATGTTTGAAGTATCAATGGGGAAAAAAATAAGATGGAGAGTTTTCTACCAACTTCAACTGAACGTTGCTTAATCCATTTTGCAGAACCGGTTTATTTCTACAGGATGGTGGGACTTGTAGTAAAGCTTCTTTCCGCAGGCCTCTTTACATTTCCTCGAACCGACCTCGCAAACTTCACGAAGGGTTCTCGAAGCTCGTCTCCAAGTTTCCGCTTCATTTAATGGAAATACCGTGTTACACAGCTGAGTTTCTCCGATTTTCTAATTAAAGAGGGACCATGTTGCAAGACCCTCGCGTACATACGTAATACGAGGTCAAGTAAATATCATTCACGAAGAGCATATTCATTTTCCGAGGCAAGAACGAGTTTTAGTCGTCTGGTAAAGCCGATCTTCTCCGTGAGTATAGTTCAGTGTTTTACCATTTTACAGGAACTTCGTACAGGAACTGTACAGTGTAATCCGAGAATTCTAGTGTCCCTCGTAATCGACGTCTTATCGCCCTCGTATCGGTCCTCCTGCTAGTTTATCCCAAATGACGGACAAATCCACCCCCACGTTCTTACAGGACCGATGCAATTTTTATCATCGCCCCGAAGGAGCTGGCTCCTTGATACGGAAGAATCACGGAGGATCGAGTGGTCCTAGCGGGCTTTGGCTTGTCAGACAGAGGGATATATCGTGACCCGAGATGCCCCTGGACTTCAATATACTCTGTCCCCAGCGGTGAACTTCGGACGTATTTAAAACACCAGGGATATCGGAGTGAATCACAGAAAATACGATTTCCGGAGGGGAAACTTGGCGAATATGCTCGCCGATCATCTAAAATAATCTAGATCGTGGATTAACTAGTTATTATTCATTATTAGGTGAACAATTAGTACGTACAAAAACGAAAGCAAAATCGGTCAACGAGATCAAAACAGCCACCCAAGACGGAAGAACAATTTCATGGAACTGTTTCGAATACGTCGCGATTGGAAACGTTCGGATCGTAACTGAATCGTCGTGGACGCGGTGAGAGACAAAAAGGCTCATAACTAGACTGCGGATCTTTATGCGTTTATAACAAAATTAAGTAGATGAAAGTCAAAATTGCATGGACCATAACCAAAAAGATTATAAAAGGTTATAACCAAAACGAAAAAAAGTCATTAGAATAACAAGTATTTCATTATTGAGGGGGATCCAATTTTTTTGAACACTAACTGTTATTTGTAACCAAAAAGTATGAAAATCGATATTTTTTATTCATTTTGTTCTTCGAATTTTTTTCTTTATATCCTGTGTGTACAATATCTTAAATTTCAATGATAACCAACTTTTTATTAATGATTTTTATCGCAGTAAACTTTAGAACAACTGTTATTTTTGGTCCCTGCAAAATTGTTGAAAAATTTTAAAAATTGAAGATGTGAATACATGATATCTCCTCTATTAAAATCATTAAGGGAAGAAATAACATTCAATTTTGTTTCTATTTCATGCAATCGATATTCACAATTTTTATTTTGCATAAAGATCCGCAGTCTACTCATAACGTTCATGTATAATTCTCCTCTAATTAAATACTGTTTGAATTAATTCAGGAAAAAACAATTTCTGCGACTAAATCTGCAGGGTAGGATTTTCCCCTCGGTTTTCCTATCTCTCTCACCCTCTCTCTCCGATATCCACGCAGTTTTCTCTTGCAACATTGGAAACGGCGATCGAGGGATTGTCGACGGAGGCACCCGCGTCACTCAAAGGTGGAATTAATCTCATTCTCGCGTCGACGATTTCTATTTCGCGTAAGAAACACGCGACTCGGGATCAGACACGGTTTACGGGGGACACGGTGTCTCTCGGTAATATTTACACAAACGAAATCTCGCGGCGGTCTCCCGGAAACAGTGCTGGAATCCGGGAAATGTTCCGTGTGCCGCTGTTAAACGCGTTAATTAATTTTGCTCGGGGGAACGTTCGTTGTCGCCGCAATTTCATCTTCTTCCGGAAAGCTATTGCTTTCTTCGTCCCTTGAAATTGTATTCTACACCTTGATACAACGTACTGACTTTTAATAAAATGAATCCGACATCTCTGTGGATTTTCAATATCGTCTGTGCATTCGTGTTTGCACTTCGATATAATATACTAATTACAATTAATAAAGTGAGTATATAATTGTGCAGCTGAACTAGATTTGAAATATTTTCAGATCTGGAAGATTGCTGGCGAGGCTACTACACTAAACAGACGATAATATGCTGATTGATATTGATAATACTCTGAGAAAATTATAAATGATTTACGCTTCGACATATCCACTACTATGCAAAAGAAAGAAGCACCCAGTATAATTATAAAATTTTATTATTATTGTATTGTACAATGATTAATTTATTGCATTTAAAGTATTAGATAATCCGCAATAACACATATATCCTCAGAACTATTCAATTAAACAGCGGAACCCTTTTCCAAAACTCACTGTGTACTTGTTTGATTTTTTACGCTTTTCTATTAAATATCTCCGGGTGCTTCTTTCTTTCGTACAGCAGTGTACGTTGATTTCAAAAGGGATTAAAAAGGATTTGCCATCCGGGGCTCGCATCCAAGGTTTCTACACAGCTCGCTGGAATATCTCTGATACTTCAGCGATCAAAATGTGCTCTAGTGGTCGTTCCCATGGCACCAAATCCTTTGTAGGGCTTGTTCGACTATATGTACTTTATATCGATTGCTCTCAAAAATGCTTTAAACAAAAAATACAGAAAAGGGAAGACTGCATAGTTATTCGATAGCAATGGGTCTTCTGAAGAAGAGTATTCGCTAATCGCTAATTAAAGTCAACACTTAACCTACCATCACCGATCAAAATGACCGGTTCCAGATTTTTTGTTCTATGATTATTGATATAATAAAAATAATTTTATAAGAAATGATTGTATAAATACCTTTAGTGGAGCATATATTATATTAGGTATGCAAATAAGTTCCTTCTCCTTTTTTTCTACGATCATAACTTCTGACTGAATTCGAATTACTTCCCGATTTTGATGTCATCTGACAGAACCTTCTTTTAGTTTTAGAAGAGTCGCGATAAGCGCTCTAAGAGTTTCCAGTCCTATGCAATAATTTCAAGCAATATGTCGTGCGAGAAGCATCATGTCCGCTATTGCTTACTCTTTGCATTCCAGCTTAGGAAATCAGCTGTCGAAGCTGAAATGGTTTGCGCAGCACTGGGAGAGAACGCTGTATCTTACAGAACATGGAAAAAGTGGTACGACGACGATCGTTCAGGTGCACCGAGAAAGTTCGATGACGGTGAGTTAGAGGAGTTGCTCAACGAAAATCCGACCCAGACGGAAGAAGAATTGACCGAAAGACTGGGAGTCACCAGACAAGAGTTTACGTTACATTTTATGTAACAAAATCTTGAATTTGGAAAAAAAGAGGAAGAACTTACTTGCACACCTAATACAATAGTAGCTGCACGAAGTCTAAATAAAATCAATCTTGTCATTTTTATAAGGGAACCTGTCGGCTCGGTAGGTTTAGTGTTAAAGCTATCAATGTGCACAAGCTGCGAGAATTTTGTTATCCGGAAATGAGAAGGCTCACCTTGAAGAGACCATAGAGGAGCAGGATGCAGCAAATCACGCCGCAGCACGAGCACAGGAGTAGGGCCACGTTGATCCTCATCGTGGCTGAAGCAACAGAAGCGTGTTACACGTAAGACATTTATTGCTCCGCTGGTTTGTCGAGTGTATTGCGTTCCCAGCTATAGGAACTTAGTTATTGGTCAACGGCTACGTCTCGGAAGCGGTGAACGCGTGTTACCGTTATTACGAGATGGGTACTCACTGGGGGATATGGTGTCCGCTTCTAGGAAGCTGATAGACTTCGGCAAAGAACGATTTCCCCTCAGATACTCGCTCTCCCCCTGGAGCACTTTGCCGGTCATTAGCGCCAGCAAGATGAAGTATATCTGGAATGGAAAAAAGAGTAACCACTGAAAAAGGTTCCTCAAAATGAGCCTGAAATTTTTGTCGATTTCATCTTGGATACAGCCAAATCATTTTATACATCCCATTTTTCACATATTAAATTGCATATAAAATTTTTTCAGATGTTTTTGAAGCCATTTCCGAAAGCTTTCCGAATGATCTTTTTCACAACTGTCTACTCGTCAGAAACATTTTTGCCGAGTGTGCAACATATTTAATACAAGTCCAGCCAAATCCTTATGCATCCATTTTTTACATATATTCTTAATCCCTCAGATCCGACATACAAAAATTGCATATCAAATTTGTCGAGATGTTTTTCAACCCATTTCCGCAAGCTTTCCGTATGATCTTTCGCACAACTGTCTACTCGCCAGAAACATTTTTGCCGAATGAGCAATATATTTAATACAAATCCAGCCAAATCCTTATGCATCCATTTTTTACGTATTTTTAATCCCTTCGGATCCAACAAATAAAATTGCATATAAAATTTGTTTAGATGTTTTTCAAGCTGTTTCATCGAGATCAACCTGATCATTACACACAATATAACATCCGCAGTATATTGATCGCTTTCCGAAAGCTTTATGCGTTTGCATAAATTCCCATAAACATATTCGCCGAATGAGCAACATGTTTAATACAACAATATCGCTGAATTACAAGTGGATCCCGCTGTGACGTAGCACACAGTGTCATAAATTCTCGCTGTCTCAGCAGACAGCGCCAACGCGCAGCAACTCAAACACTTTTTCTGGGATCGAGTCTATTATAATTCACCGAATCAGCGAAACCCCAACATATGTACACAGCATTACGAAACACACTCGCGACATCAGCAGTTAACCCAGAATACGGAAACAATAGGAAATTCTCCCCCTTCTCATCCCCTGTTTAAAATTCTCCACATCGCGGAACTTTTTAGACGAACTTCACCGGGCAGGTTTCGTGAAGTTGAACGTAATTATAAATTATCGCACGTTGTTAAATTAGCTCGTATTTTTGTGCGAACTTTCCCAGCACGGAATTTTTTAGACGCTGCATTTTAATCCACATGGTAGCGGAAAGAAGTAATACTGAAATATTCATAACTGGACCTTCATACAACATGAAAATTGTTCGTCCATTATGTAAAATATAGATATACGATAGACATCAATTTTCTTTTTCTCATAATAAAATGTAAAATAATTCCACAAGGTGTAAAAACGTCCGAAGGATTTATGTTTTTAAAGGATTAAAATAAATCGTAAGGCGAAGGGTTGAAGCTTTCACCCATTCCATAAAAAAATCGATGCTCCCACATTCCAGGAGGTGTAAATACATCTAGCTAGATTTTCTTCGACGAAACAAATTCAAATCCGAGAGATTTATATTTTTAGAGGAGTAAAATAAATCATAAGGCGAAGGGTTGAAGCTTGCACCCATTCCATAAAAAAATCGATGCTCCCACATTCCAGGAGGTGTAAATACATCTAGCTAGATTTTCTTCGACGAAACAAATTCAAATCCGAGAGATTTATATTTTTAGAGGAGTAAAATAAATCATAAGGCGAAGGGTTGAAGGTTTCACCCATTCCATAAAAAAATCGATGCTCCCACATTCCAGGAGGTGTAAATACATCTAGCTAGATTTTCTTCGACGAAACAAATTCAAATCCGAGAGATTTATATTTTTAGAGGAGTAAAATAAATCATAAGGCGAAGGGTTGAAACTTCCTATTTACACGTGCCGTAAAAATCGATGCCCGCGAATTCTAAAGGGTGTAAAGGACGTCAACCAAGATTTTCTTCAACCAAATGAAAATCCACCCGAGGGATTTCACTGAGAAATTCGTAAACAATTGCAAGAATAATGAACGTTGACGAATTTCGAAGCGATTTTCGAACAGAGGGTTGTTTGTCTCGCGACAACACTAATTACAAGTGAAATCTAGGAAAAACAGAGAGCTCCGACCATGCGTCGTCGACGTGCTGCTCCGAGCCGTTGTCGACGTCATAACCGGCGAACACGTTCGAATTTAAAATGAAATTTCCGGCTGCCGGTTCCACGGAGATGGAGGGCGGCTTCTGCCCCCAAGATTGCACATTTTATTGCCTCCAGCCTCCTGTTTTCTCCGGCGAAATTCCACGGTCCCGGGTTAGCTCCGATCGCAATTGATTCCCCGACGATTGATCTGTATTCCTTCTTGTCTTTTTTGTCACGGGTCAACCTTCGACTACCGGGAAAACAAGGCATCCCGATGGAATTCGAGTTCCTGATTCGGATCGCGTCCCCCGGGAACGAGGGTAGTCCATGTCCAGACAATTCCCTCACGCACGAGTGCCGTTCGGGTTGCTTCGCCGTCCAATAGAATCCTGTCGCACCGTTGACGTATCTTGTACTTTTCCATGATTTTATTAACGTTTGTTATTTGCCCTTCGGACCCTCTTTTCCTTTCCTGAGACCCGAGCTTTAATTGTCCTGCACGAAAAGTAGTTGATGGTCCAGGGAGTTCAGTTCAGATTCTCGATTGTTATTAAATTTTATAGACTATTATTAGGTGTACAAATAAATTGGGTGACTTTTGAGCATACTTTTGTTCTTTATTTATAAACAAAAGGAATACACGTTACGTTTCGAAGCAATCAGCATTACTTTCTACACACTTCTCCCACCTTTCAGGTAGCTGGAAATGAAAGTATTCTGTAAATAAATAATATATCTATGAATGTAATCATGTAAATGATTTCTTTTATTAATCCTAAAGTACTATAGTGCATCAGCTTCTCATTACTATGACATAATTATAAGATTTCACCAAAAAATCAGGTGGCTTTATACTTTATGGTAATTTCGGGCAGTGTATATTCAACTGTAGAGTTCGTACTCAATAAAAATAAACGTATTTATTTTTTAAGCATCATTGCTTTTGTTCTGAAATATTTTTCATTCTTTAACAAGACATTCAACACTGTTTTCAGATATTCAGGAAAATTCAGCATTAGCAAGCAGAGATTGATCACGCGTTGTCTCGAGGTTTACTTCCAGCTACTATGACTTTTTACAGGATCTAAAATTAATGTTTTTTCAGGGAAAATTCAGCTTGATATACAGTAGAACTTTCGTAAAGTTCTGTCGTTTGTTCGCAGGCTCGGCAATAGTTTTACGGCTTCCAAAATTTATGTTCTTGCGGAAAGAGATTGTAGCAGTGTTTGTTTTCATCGACTTCGTTGGGAAATGTTTTCTCTGTTAACTACGTTTGCATGGAAGCAAGATAGATGATGATAGAACGACGCGGAATATAGTTAGCTGAGCGAACTTTCGGATTTATTACGGTGTATTTCTTTCTGTATGCAACTATCGATTTCAAAAAGATTATAAACCAGAAATAACATTTCGTAATTAATAATTTCATGGGAACCTCGAACGAGATTGCATGTATAATACTTTGTTCGAGGTTTCCATTTAATTACTTTCATTCAATTTCATATCCTTTTTAACCCTAGCAAGGTAAGGTCTAATGACACATAAATAGTAAAGAGGAGTGTCTCTTATAGACCCCGACCAATGAATTCCATAAATAGCCTCGTTTTTAATAAATCTGGGGTAAAGAATAAGACCGAATAAAAAGTAAACAGATTTAATTTTATTCATATAAAAATTCTTTTCAAAAATCTGAAGCTGGGATCTCTGAGACCCCACATTACCTTGCGAAGATTAAATGAAATTTAATGTTCCAATATCAAAATCTCGAAATCACAGATGAAAATAAATATTTTTCATATTCAGTATCCGATAGGCTCAAGAATCCCATCTTTCAGGGTTGTCAGTGAACGTAGGAGCTCGTCTCGAAGAATAATAAAGGGCGGAAAAATTCAATACTAGGTTAAATATAGAGTGATTCCTCGGCGTGTATCAATATTCGAGGGACGAAGGTCGCAACAAAAATAAAAATAAAATTTTATATCAGCACGAGCATCGCTTCTTTATTTATTTGCCTCTCTGTCGCGAATCCTTTCTCAAATATGAAAACACGAGACTGCCACGTTCTCTGTTCTGCGAACTTTTGCTTTATTAATTCTCAGAAACAAATATTTCCTGCGGCTGTGGAATTCATTTGCACAAATACGATCCATATTTTCTACCATTAGTATATTGCTAATAATTCTCCACACTCACCCACTAACATTAATTATCACAAAACGGCTCTTGTAAATTGAAATAAATTCCAACAATCCATGTAAATCGTTATTCGCTAAAAAATATATAATAAATAATGAAACACGTCGTAATCATGCCATAAAATGACCTATAAATTATATTGAAAATATCACAACGTTAATCTCCAATTTTTCGAATCCCCTGTAAAGCAGGAGCAGCATTAAATCATTTTCATGGCAGCAATAATTTTGCAGAGGGAACCACGCGGAACTAATATGGCATAATTACCTCGCAGAGCGATAAATAATGTATCGATTCATCATTTCCGGCAAAAGTTGCGCGCCGCTGTCACCGGGCGTATCAAATCATTGGAAAAGGAAAAATTCGAGCCGTCAGACGCGGCTTGCTGGCATTAATCATTTCACAACCGATTTGACACGCGTTATGGATGATTTACAAGTCCCGTGCGTACGCAGACCAGGATCGTGAAAGAGACGCGTTTCTCTGAAGGGTGGTTTGCAACGTTGGTCGTTCTTGTACGATGGTCGACCGCGATCGATCCTGCGTAACGTAGGTTATTGAAATTGCTTCCTCCCCGACTTATTGTCTCTCGTCGGTTAGTTTCCGATGGCCTTGGACCAATTTCGTCACTTTGTGCACGTCCGTCTTCGCGGACATGCTCGCGGAACCGTGAGGGATCACACCCACCGTGCTTCTTTCGTCTTCCGTTGCGCAACGGAGATGGAGCATGCACAATAGACTGTTTTTGCGAGGTTCCTCGAGAGAGGAAATTTTCCGCTGCCGCAATTTCCTGTGGTGTTGGAATACTGAATAATCGAGAGGTATAAATATCGAAGCTATTTGAAAAATTCAATGATGCAATTCAATTATATTAGGCGAAGTGAAAAGTTCTAAGCGTTTTTCGCTTTAAAAATAAATTATTTTTAAATTTATTATTTTATAATTTATTTTTAAAGCGAAAAACGCTCAGAACTTTTTACTTCGCCTAATATAATTGAATTGCATCATTGAATTTTGCAAATAGCTTCATAGCTAAATTTTTCAAAAACCTTCATCGCGAGTCTGGCTCGTGAAAATACGGGCAAGGGGTTAAATATTAGGTGAAGTAAAAAGTTGTGAGCGTTTTTCGCTTTAAAAATAAATTATAAAATAATAAATTTAAAAATAATTTAATTTTAAAGCGAAAAACGCTCACAACTTTTTACTTCACCTAATTATTAACCCCTTGCCCGTATTTTCACGAGCCAGACTCGCGATGAAGGTTTTTAACAAAGTCTGGCAAATATGAATGTTACGGGTTTCATTTTAGATGAAATAAAATTTGATTCGTTTGCAATCAATATTTAAGCGTTCAAATAAATGTAGGAATGCGGAAAATATACATTTTTTTTTTGTCCTTCTACGATCTTTGTGCATAAAGACGTTCTGATCACTGTAACTGTAAAGAAAATGGTACGGCAAGGGGTTAACATTCATCTCTACCACAATGGCAGACAGAAAGGTAGTGAACATTAAATAATTACTTGCATAAATTTGAGGGGGCTGCGTCAGCTTCAATGGTTCGCTTAAGGGTTGGAAATATTGGTAATAAGCAGACTGCGGATCTTTGTGCAAAATAAGAATTGTTTCTATTTTCAACAATTTTAATCAATCGAGAATAACATACATTGTTAGATTATCTTAATGTTTTTACTGTTTTAAATTACATCCACCGATTTTTGTCATGAATGCATAAAATCCACAGTCCAGTAATAAGTAATAATTATATTTTATCAATTGCGAGAGACACACGCAGGAGGTATGGCATTTATATCCTTCAATAATTCTCAACAGTATTTCCGAACTCTTTACAAGAGAATTAACCCGTTCTCGTAGCCCGCAGTCAAGAAATTAATCGAAGAATGCGACCAACGAAGCGATCGCTCGTGTATCGAAGCAAGGAAAATTGTCTAAAAAGGAAGAAAAACTTTCCACAGGTCGCTGAAGTTCAGGTTATCGATTCGCAGCGAGACCATCGTAATATCCGATTTATAATGGCCGGTAGCGCAAAAGTTGTAGCGTGTCATGGCGGCCTCGCGTATCCATCCTTAATGAAAACGCGTGTTCCGCGGAGCTTTACGTAAGCTGCTCGCGCAGTTCGTGATACAAAGAGGCTCCCCAAGCTTTCGATGACACGGACAGGGCTCGATTATTCCTGGCGAGCTCGAAACTCAGCGGGCTTAATCCAGGTATAAGCGGATAATAGTATAAAATTGTAATTAAACATCATCAATTGGTCGCTGCATTCCGTAGCAGCGCGGAGGATTAAACGCGGATTAAAGTGAACATATTTGTTGATCAAGCTGTTGGAAATATCTTCGCTATTTTACTCTCACGCGCAGAGGTGTGCTTGATCCTTTCGCACAAAAGTCTCCGCGATATCGGACGCATTCCCTGCGCGTCACATTTTGAAATTGGCGCACCGCGTTGGCGTATTGTTACATCTCAAAATGTCGTGGAATGAATAAAGGTTGCAAGTTCTTTTAGGATGTGTAGAATGTTCGCAGAATGTAAAAACATTGTTGCCGAACAATGCATCAATCAAATACGTGGTTTCGGCGAAACAGCGTCGATACAATCCGCGTCGCCGACTTCAATGTATCCCGATAAATCGCGAACGGAGAGAATCCAGACACATCGCAGTAACCCGGATATATATAAAACCCGACAAATGCTTCTACGCGGATAAATGTTTGCCGGCGAGTGCCTGTACACACGCCATCGAATTGGATTTTACGATGCGCGTTCAAACGATTTCGATTGCTCGGCGAACAAAAATATGTTTTAAAGGCTAAGTGCCCTCCGGCGATTGCCAACGCGCCGAGGAAACATCGGAGAGAAATAATGGCTGCCGTTCCCATAAACGTTCATTTTTGGCAATAGCCAAAATTTCGTTTAAGGGTTGATCAAATGTCGACGCGTCGCTCGAACGAAATATTTGACTGTGCATTTAAAACATTTCGTTTAAAATACCGGTTTACTATACTTCTTGCGCGAAAATCACGACACGAAGGATTTGATCCTGGTAAACAAATGGTTTCGGATAAATTCTATGCAAACCGTGTCGCCGAACCTGTGTTTTGGTGACACGTGTCGATACGTTAATAATTTAGCAGTATTTCATTTAACAATACGACGAGGAAAAAATAATCATTAAAAAACCACGACTTTTTCCCATAGGGAATTCTTTTCATTTCATTTTGTATCAGATTTACTGGAGGAAATGTAGCGGATTGATTAATATTTGCGAAGCTAATACATCAGATTCAATTTGAAGTTCCATCAAATTACATCGCGAACGAAGGAATTTATCCGATGTGAACAAATGATTGCTAATGGATTGCGTAAAAGCGAGTAATAACAATTTCTGTGTATTTTTACGGTTGTAAATATGTATCGAAAATTACTTTTCGCGTTATTCCCATCGAACAGCAGAAAGAATAAATAAATAAATAAATAAAAACATGGTAAATAAAAATAGAAGAACAGCTTCTTTCAATGCGTTCGTTATGCTTCAGTTTTTATCTCGGAGATTTCCGAACAAAAGGCCGCGGATTCATTTGCGCAGCTAATACATTATTCAAAGTTCCATCAAATTTGTCCGAACGATAATTCCATTATAAGCTCTGGATAAAGGGAAGCCACGCAGAAACCGCGGCAATTTGGAATTGTTGGAATGGCAGGAATATCCTTCGGAAAATTCCTGCTGTACACATTTCCGGTAGCGTTCTGCTTCGAATGTTCGAGGAATAAGTTGCCTCCGAGAGAACGCCAGGAATCCCAGAAACGAAATACGGAGGACGAAAATAAGAGAGACTTTGCCGGTCCCCTCGACGATTTTTAATTCGGAATTTCCGGGTGCCGTTACAGCGAGGGCGGTCGGGTAAAATGGAATTTCGTCCTACGGTTCGGAAAAAGCTTGGAGGTAGACGCGCTCGCGAGACATATGATATGGTTCAGCGATGTAGGCGAAGGAGAGAGTTCGATTACACATATTTGTTCTGATCTGGGTCTCTTCGTGATATACACTCCCTTCGATAAGTCACGGGACACCTGCTTTTCCTCCGAAGACAATCTTGGCTGTGCTGTTGCACAAAGCAGAATGATCATATTTGGGCACTTTACCCTATTATATTACGTTATGTTGTAATGAAATTCTGAACCGAGTAAGTTTATATGTGTTATTTGATCTTCAACGTCAATTGTCAAGAAAACTCTTCATTTTTGATAAACGGTTCCTGCAAGAAGATTGTTCTTCTCTATGAGTAGAATACGATACAATCATTAAAAAATTTGACCTCGGAAAAGTCTGTCAATTCCGCACAAAACTATTTCTTAAAATCAATGTGACCTGTGAGGATGTGTGTGGCGGACAATGGCAAAGCCAGCAATTCGGTTTCTTCCGATGGAACGGGCCATCGGCTACCCGTGGAGCTTCTTTACACCAGGCTTCTCCTGCTTTCCCCACTTTCACCCCTTGGAACGACCAGAGTGGCGTATCTCCGGTTTCGATGGCTTATTGAATTCGGTTCGGGGACCGTGGTCTTCTCGATATTGCTTTGATTACGGTTTATTTCCCGTCGTAATGCGACGCTTCTGTCGATGACTTCGGTGCTTTGTCTTGGTTGATAGTGACCCTTACCTTCGAGGTTCAACGTTGGATCCACGGAGCACTCACGGCGACCATTTCACGTCACTTCCATTTTGTAGAAGATTGGACCGATCAACTTCTTTTATGTATAACTTTGTATTAAGAAATTGTTCTTTCACCGTTGCAACCATTCGGGGCGATAGATTGTATATTTTTTATTTAATTACCAATAATTCTGGAGGTATTTTAACCCTCGTGCGCTTCTCAAGAAGAGTTGGATAAAAATGCTTGTATAAAAAGGGTACTGAATCATTTAATTGTGAAATGAAAAATATGTAACCGGCCATTTAATGGCAGACGTTTAGTGTTAAAAAATTATTGGTAATTTTTCAGATAAGACTTGAAAGAACTCCCAGTGACTTCTTCAGTCCAAGATCCGAAAATATATTGCAATATATGCTTGGCTAAAAAGTGTACTGAATCATTTAATTGTGAAATAAAAAATATAAAACCGGTCATTTGATGGTAGTGGTTAAAAAATTTTTGCCAATTTTTCAGATAATTGAAAGAACACCCAGTGACTTCTTCAAGATCCGAAGAATTTCGCACAAGCCGTAACGAGCACACAGTTAACGAAGACATGAGCGTCGAGTTGCCAATTGGTCTGGCGCAACTGGCCAATTTTTGCGAACCCAAGCCGGCAACCCTCGAGAGTTCCCGGCAACGTTCTCGATAATATTAGGTTGTAAAGAAAGATATGCAGGGTTTTTGTTCCTTTGTTTTAATTGCAATTTTATACCAATAAATATTTACCTTAATTTAATGAGTTATGTGTCATTTTAAAGCTTGTTTTACGTTCTATTTAATTATGCTTTTGATATATAATTATATTCAAAATTAAATTATTTGGATTTTATTTCAGGATGTCAAGAAGCGATTCTCGCATTATTTTTATCTACGAGTTCAAACTAGGCCGAAGTGCCGTTCAAGTGGCTCGAAATGTCAACGAAGTATGGGGCGAAGGAAGTGTCAACGAAAATTCTCTGTAAAATTAATTTTAATACTATTCCCCGCAATAATATTAAAATCAATTTTAAGAAAATAACACTTTAAAAACATAGGTTTAAATCCTGCATTTGTTTCCCTACAACCCAATACAATCGCGAAACAATTAAACACAATCGAGGGAAAACCCGCGAATCTCGAGTCTCGATTTCGTTCAACTTTGATCTTAATTAATTTAACGCAATCCCGAGCGATATCAAATTACCAACTGCGGCAAGCGTCAGATTCCCGCGATTGTTCGGCGAATCGAAATAAAGACACGTTCCCATCGTTGTTAATATTTCAACTGGATTGGACATGCTGATTCAATTCCGTGATTTTGTCCGATTGATTAATCCTGGTTTCCGACGCTGCGTGCGTATAACTAGTAATATTCAACTGGAAAATATTACATTTTTCACGAGGCTTTTTCAAGCGGAACATTTTCATCAAATAGCCCCGAGCTTCGACCAGGATTTTCCGATTGATGGGTAAAAATCACAACTGTTTTTCAACCCGGATTAATCGTTGCGGTTCGTATCATACTCACCTGCAAAATTTTTCTACACCGAATTTTGTTTGAAAAACGTCCAATGTGTCTCATTTCAAAGCACTATCGAAAATTGTTACGAGTAGAAACACGTTTTGAAACAACCCCTCTTTTAAGATTTTTAAATCTTAATTTTTAAATCATTTATAATTTAAATCTAAAAATTAAATCTAAATAATTTTAATCTAAATTTTTAAGTCACCCCTTTGTCGATACATACATTCTAAAGTGTAGTTATTTTACATTATATAAAAATAATTAAATTTTAAAATCTGGACCGAAACTTTTTCAATTTCCACGGAAAATCGCGCAACAAACACGCTCGGGGCCACCGAGGTCTCATCGGTTTTTCCCGGACAATGTTTAACAACTTGCCACTCAAGGAACGCTCCCGATGTCACATGTTTTATTGAAAGGCCAACTTTCCGATAGAGTTAATTATTCTATTAGGAAGTTTCGCGGACGGGTTCCCGATCGAGCGAACTTTATTTTCGCCAGGTAAGAAGAAAAGCGCAGGTCGTCATAGCAGAGATTTTAATCCGCCTCGAACTCTAACAAATTAAAAATCTTTACATCTGCGTTCGGCGAACTTCTTCGCCGCCGGCATTATAATTACTCAATACTGTTCGATACTCGGAAATGTTAGAAGTTCGACTTAATTGAAACAAATTGCACTTGTCGACTTGCGGTTATTGGAACGACAGAATCGATTTTCTTTAGACGGGTTTATATATTCTGAAACGTCAATAACGAAACCGACAGAATTTTCAATGAACTCGTCGAATGACGTTCTACCCCCATGCGTTTTTCACTACATTACAGAAGAGCGTTTGCTGAACGTCCAATCCAATTTTGGTGTAACACGCGCGCGGATAAATCAATTTGTTCAGTAATACCTCGCGGAAGGATCTTCTGTTTCCGATATTTGTAAATATTAAACAATTCGATTATTAAACAAACGAATATGGCGGCGCCCTCACCTGTCAAAGACACTGAAAAATGCACAACTTTAAGCAAGCATAACTCCTGAACCATTGATCCTACAGGTTGTAAACTTCTCTACTGGATTATCTACCAAACACATCATAATTCGTAGGAGAAAGGCACAAATTTTGAGTCCGGTAAAGTAAAGAGCAGCCCAGAAATGGGTAGATTGGAAGCAAAACTAGAAAAAATTTACCGAATTCAACTTATTAACCCTTATACGTTTCCCAGGGTGAAAATTCACCCTGATTTACTTATTTCACATACTGTGTAATTATTGATCTCTTTACGTCTATGTTGTGAGATGTATTTCTTTAAAATGTGACGTTACAAATAAAACATAATTTGCCAATTTATCGTGTAGAAGAAAAATGGCTGAATTTATTATTCCAGTCTCTTTTTTGCAACTATTTTTTAGGAACGTATGAGGATTATAAAAAGAATGCCTGTGCTAGAACTCGTCGCTATTTGTCGTGATTAAATGCTAAAAAAAATTCGTTGTAAAAATTTTCAGTTTTTGCGGAACAGAGAACCGAAAACAGCAAGTTCGGACTTTCGTTTATGTTCTTTTTGAGAACAGTGCTCACCAGGCGAGCTGCTGTATCAGGTGTGGTTTAGGTAAATAATAAGCATTCAGCAGCTGCAAGGCTCGCATAAACTTGTTTGTTGAGCTACGTGCACAGCACTGTAGCCGTACGTCCCGGTGGAGTGGCTCGGATAAACTTGTAGCTCCATGCAGGATGCAGAGTTCTCCATAAAAAACTTTACACGTGCTTACAGATTTTCCGTTCTTTTTATGCATTTCAGCGGGGCGTCAGTACGGTGGTCCGGTTACGTTCAACCAACTCGCCTCTCTACGTGTGCACGGTGTTTAAACTTTGCGATAATTACGGATTAACTTTGCGCAAAGTGTTCGAAAGGCGAACAACACCCTCGGTTTTATGTTTCCGAACGAAACTTTGTTTTATTGTATATTGCGCCCCTCTTTCTTGCGAGACTTTTTACGATCGAACGCGTCGGCTTTATCGGGTCGGTTATATTTCTGGTATGGATTCATCGCGATGGGAAAAATGCATTCGAGAAACACGTTAATATAGATTCGTTTTTATGACCACGCTTATATTAACTTGCCGTGTTGTTGTTGTTGTTGTATGGGTAAAATCTTGTAATCGAATTTCAAACCTCTTCCTAAAGTCCAATCTTGCTGAAATTTTGTATACACACTTGCTTCCGATGACAATAAAAGTAGAAAATGAAGTACATAAAAGAAACTTTTTAAAAACCACGCTTATATTAAAATGCACTATAAAGGAGAAAATCATTTTTTTCCTGGTTCTCCATAAAATACCGAATTCAGTTAAATGAGTAATAATATTTTTCTCGAAATTTTAGCAATTAGTTGAAAATTTCTTCTGTTATAAAATTAGTGTCGGATTCCATGGAAAAATTTATTGTTTTAAATAAAATCATAACATTAGTGACTATAAAAATAAAAGCGTGGAGCGCTAAATTATATTGACGTAATCTTCGTGGGCGCTCCACGCTTTTATTTATAGTCACTAATGTCATGATTTTATTTGAATTTATATTAAATTTTTCTATCTATTCCGGCACTAATTTTATAACAGAAGAAATTTTTTAACTAATTGCTTAAAATTTTGGGGAGAAATATTAATCATTTAACTGGATTCGGTATTTTATGGAGAACCAGGAAAAATATTATACTCTCCTTTTTAGTGCATTTTAATATAAGGGTGGTTTTTAAAAAGTCTTTTTATATATTTTATTTAGTGGAACGTTAGTTATGGTTATCTTGAATCAGAGTAGGGCGAACGCGCTTAAACAGGGCTCCGCAATTAGATGAACTCGGAGCGTGAATTTCGACGGACGCACTCAAGAGGTGCGCTGCAGATAATGCACTTTGTGGACCCTCTCTGGAGAATGCACTCCGGGCACTGTGCTACTGACGCACTCTGAAATGCGCACTCCGGAAATATGTAGGTACCTCAAAGCACTCGATGCAGTCTGACGTGCTTAAAAGAGAGGTCATCGTAAAAGGAAGATCACACTTTGTGAGATCACTTCGAAACTTTGCGAGAATAAAATTTTTTCAAACTCTCTGGAGTCTTGAATTTATAAAATTTCGAACAAAGAGAAGCGACTTCAGCTCTCCCTTTATCTTTACAATAAAAAAAGTCTTCGGAAAGACAAAGCTCGAGAAGAACCAACTTTTAAAAGTGGAACCTTTATGATGAACGCCGGAAGAATGTGTTTGATGTTTTCTACAGGAAGTTACAAGAGAGTAAAGCATTTATGACGAGAACGAATAAGTTTCTTTTAAAACAATAAAAAGTTTCTATTTTCTTCGTGAATTTTCAAGAAGGAAATTTCACCCCAAAGCAAGCACTACCTTCGTTTTACTATTATTCCAAAAATCCAGAAAAATAAACGGACTAGGATTAACCGGACTCTTTATAACGAAAAAAAGATTATTCTCCAATAATTTCGTACAGTTTGTGTTGCGAAAATCCGGAAGGAAAGTCGCGAGAAATACATTTCGAATTTATCTCGCTCAAGGCACTATTTTATCCTGGTCCGTCGTTCGACGGGGATTTTATTCGCTCGAATTGTTTCGGGGCAATTTGAACGCCGGCAATAACCAAAAATTTGCAATCAAATTTACCTGGGCGACGCCGACGTGCCGATACTCGCGCGCCAATTTTATTTCGTGATTGAAGATTTCCGCGTGGCACGTGTGCACGGTGCATCCTGGCGAAAAAACAAATTCCGGGTGCATCGGACTGAAGGATCGTATTCCCAACCATGAAACAAGAGAATCCGCTGTCATTAGTTGTGCGGATTCATTTTGGGCCTTTGCCCCGAAAATTTGTTCATTTGGAAATAACTGTGATATATTCCAGCGCTGGGAATAATTAGCATTGTTTTTTTTATACATATGTAACATGTCCTGCGAGTAGGGGAAACTTGCCAATAAAAATAATTAAAAAATTTCAAGTTTAGGACCATGAACTGCTTTGTTTAGCAATGTTTTAAAACATATTTGTACAGCGATTTCTTGTTGGCAGGTTAATCTTTTTAATGTTTTTAATGCAGTAGCTGTTCATTGAATTAATTCATCAAAATCTATTATTAACAGGTGATCAGTAGAAACAATTTTTCTATCCTTTTTCAATTTTCAACTGGATGATTGATATTAATAAATGAAAGAGTTGGAGGAGCTGATGATCCTCACAATGCTTCCCAATTAATTCGGATATGGAGAATGGTATTTACTGCATTCCTAGTTCATTAAATCGGATGTCTTGCATCATTTATACGTTAAATCTCCCGTGGGTCAAACTGTTGAATCGAGTTACGCGATTCCCAGCAACAATCGCGAAGCTAAACCGAGTTTAACTACCGAAATTATATCTAGGCGAATTTCATGGACACGTATTTCTAGATTTTATAGGGGATCCCAGCGATTCCGATACAATTCCTTTCCTTCGACATTTTCAATATTTTTTACCTTACGCGATCGTGCAGTCGACTGCAATATGTAATATCGCGAGTTACGCAAGATATAGAGATGTAAGTCTACATATTGCGGTATACATATGTATGATAAGCATACACCATGCACTCGGATAAAGTGTTCACCATTCGAATAAAATGGTATAAGAATACAAACATCTCGAATAAAATTCTAACAATGTTTGAATACACTGTTACGCATTTTACCATTTTGTAATTTTTATGTAATGTAATTATTCAATATTAATTTTAGAACCATCGTTCAGTCGCTTTATACATATTTTTATGACATTTTATGTCAAACCGCTGAAAGTTGAATCACATTTTCAAACATTCCTACTTTGCTGGACGTCAGACCTTTCCACCGTTCACTTTTCTCAACTATTACATTCAAAATTACATTTACGCAACTTTATATTACTAAAGTTGGAAGTTGTACAAACGACAAAAACATTGAGTTTATACTTTATACGTGTGACTTTTATTCAGTAAAAATTTTTTCATTTTAGTACGTTTACTTAACGACGTTAGATTTTGGTGATGTTTTATATGGATCGAATTGGGACAAGCTCAGAAACGATTGAAGAATTTCGAGGCAATTTTTCTAAGTGCATTTTCCTGAATGTTAAATGTCGTGTAAATAATATCTTCTTTAGTAATAGCAATGGATACGAGCGAAATAGAAGTTTTATATTTCCATTAAACATGTTACTCAGTTGAAATAAGTAGTATACAGTTCCCGAAATTTCCATAAAGCCAACTATACAGTAAAAGCTCCTTCGTTGTCCAAAGGCCGGGGGTTTGAGCGGACAACGACCGTGCCCGGACACTATTTTTGATTTATGACTGGGTCTTTAGTGAAACGGCTAGTTAAATGACAAAGAAAAGCATTCGCAGTCAGAAGCAGTCAACTGTCTGGCTTTAAAAAACTCCTTATTTCCTTGCCACATTCCTTTCCTATTGTTCTCCGTTCTGCGCGGGTCTAGACAGTCCTGGGACACATCTGGCGACCAGATCCACGCAGGCCTAATCCTCTCGTTGACAGGCAGTGGAGTGGGTAGGCACTGGACAACGATCGTGCCCACGATTCAGGACAACGAACGAGCGATTACTGTATTTTGACGTATTTTTTAAAAAATATTGTAAAGTTTACTACTTTTTCTCATCCACAATTATATTTAGTTGATAGTATCAACTAAATCAACTTGATACTAATCATAAATCTACGAGTATCTGCTCGGAAATGTTCACCTAGAAGCATAAAATGCATATAAAAGCCGCAGTCCAATGATAAAATATGTTTCAAGATTTTTTAAGAATTTCGTGAAAAATTTAATTTTTCACGCAGTTAAGGGGTGAATAAGTAGCACCAGCCCTCGTATTCTTTACGATCTCTCGTCATGCATGGGGAAACATGCGATGCAGTTCATTATGGCACACCTGTTTATTGCCCTCTTTACGACCGGAGCAATAAAACGCATGAATTCAGACACCCTTCGAATACGTAAAATTTTCAAAGTTTATCGGTGCCTTCTCCTCGAAATCAAATGTGGTCCGTCTACTCTGTATTCATAGGATTCTCCTTTTATTTTATTATACATGATGCTCGGGGAAAGTGTTATATTGGTCACCCCAGGATAAAATCATTAACTTACGGATTCAGTTCCAACGAATTTTTCCGCTAACGAATATAGCACTCGTTTAGGCATTTCAATCGATATCCAATCAATTAGTGCTGTTATGTTTGCTCGACCAGCTTAGCGTTACAGTTCAGGGAGTAACATTAAACATTGACGGTGAATATACACTGCTACCCTATTTCGACTAACCCTCTTACTTTCAGTGAGACAGTCATTGCGTTCAAGTATTCACGAAGTATTTTATTTTTCATGGTGTCGAAAAGGTACAAGTTTTCGCGTGAAAAATGCATGACGCGAGAGTGCAAATTTTTGGGAAAAAACGAAGCCGTTTTCTCACTTGTTGTTAGTTTGTCTGTAAAACATTCGCTTATTCTAAAAGAAGCCCGCTTTGTCGAAAATTATTTTAAATTGATCCTGGTGTAAAATAAAGTGAAAAAATTATTGAATAAAAACTTTATTTAATGGAACCATGCACATTATTGCACATGTTTTCTCTTCCTCGAAAAGTGTAAATCGAGATACTTTGACATTAAACGATGCAGCAGAGGTCCCAATTAGCAATCGTGATTGACACGCGTTGTTAAGGCAAAGGGCAAAATTCTATGAGATTTTCGTTTCGACCTGAACTGACGTAGCTCGGAATTTAATTATAATAAATGCGCTTTCCACGAGTTCCACCGATGAATGATGTCAATTTTGAAAAATATATCTGAACTTTCGAAAAGTCGCTATCGCGAGCGAAATAAATTTCCAAACGTAGATACAGCGCGATCACGGCGTTCGAGCCGGCAATAAATTCGACGGTGTCCCCCGCGTGAAACGAGTATTTATTACCGTGGGAAAAATATTTGACCGTCAAGTGGCAACTAACAAATTTGGAAACGCCACATGTCCGGATCCACGTATAGATCAAACTACTCGTGCTCGTCCGTCATCGTTATTCGGTTACCGTTTGTTGTCAATACACCATGGCTGCGCGAACTATTTTCCACCGCGTAAATATTTTCTTCCCGTCACCTCGGTCGAGTGGAAGATACTTCAAGATCGTTAATAAACCCCCCAGGATCCTTGTGCATTTATAAGTGGGAGTAGGGGGAGCAGGGGAAATTGGAAATACTAATGAAGTCTCTCCGAGGTGCTCTAATATTTGCAAGCTAATCAAATCTAGCAATTAATTTCTTTTCTTTGGTCCGAGCGTATTGAGAATTTTTATGAACTTTTATGAATGTTCAATCTACGGACATTAGATTTTTTTGTGTTTGTGACAAAAATGAGTAGGTGAAATTTAAAAGTGTAAAAACATCAGATAAATCGAAAAGACTACGATTATGTCATTTTATAATAGACACATTCGTAATGAAAATTTAAAACGTGTATTTAGGTTGGCAACTAAATTCGCGACCCTTTGTTTTGTAATTCTTTTATTGTATCATTACAACCTCATTCAGTGACCATTCCTTTTGAATTGTATATTATTGGAAAGCTCTGAATTTAGCGATTAATTTGATATAAAATACTCGTGTTTAAAAAATATATATAAGTGACTTTGTTTGAGAAAATGTGGAGGTCGCGAATTTAGTTACCAAACTAATATTTTGTAAATCTAAGTTAGTTATATACATGTACAAATATTTCGACTAGAAAAGTTTGACTAGAAAATCTAATTAAAGATTAAAAATCTTTTTTTACAATTTTTACATGTATATCGTAACTTACCTTCTAAACTTTCATACAGGCACAGATTTTTAAAAAGTGATCTTTACTTTTTCCTTCGCAATTGCGATCAATAAAATTAAAAAAAAATTATTTACACATTAGTTAGTAAACTGGCCTTTCTAACGTCTCAATATAAGTCAAGGTGTTGGGTCCGATTTTGAAACAAGTTATTTGTTTTTGTACGAATACGAATACTAAAGGTGCTAAATGAATTTATAAATTATCGAATCTATGAATTCCGAAGTTGAGCGGAAAAATATAATTAAAATATTGGCGTAAGGGTTAGAGTATTTCACGTGAAATATGAAATAATGCAAAAACTCACCCCCGTGTAGAGAGCACACGCGAAGCTGCCCCTTCTGACGGTGCGCCAGCAGCAACAGGACTGCATGATCGCCATGCTTCGGGCGCGTGGTTAACCGCACATTACACACTCCGCGATAGAGATAGAAGACGAACAACCGAATTTCAAACACTGATCGAACGACTCACTGGTCCGTCGAATGGCACGCGGACCATCGTCAAGTAACACGGTGTATGTTGAACAATGAACAAGTGGAGTCACTATGTCGAAACCATGATCGCTGGGGATTGTAACCGGCGCGTGTGGCAGCCCGGAGCCGACTGTCGCCTTTTGTACTGTTCTGTTCACCGCGCGAAAACTCAACTCGCTCATGCGCGATCGATTCCCGCGTTCAATTCGCAACCCCGAATGGGGAAACTTTACTATTCGCGGACAAAGCCGCGGCCGCTGAATGGGGAATAAAAGGAACGTGCTCTGGTAATTATTTTCGGTAAAAACAGGCAACGCGGCTCGTACACACTTCCTTTATTCCGAACAATGGATTCGTGCAGGAGCAATTGGGGAATATTAATTTTTATCTTTTATTTTATTACCGTAATACCGTAGGACCTCGATTAAGCGGATCCCGATTATATATAACTAGGCCCTCCGGGCGGGTTGCACTACAGGCGGTATACCTGAAAAGGTTGTTATAGCAGACAAAAAACCGTTATGAAGGCAAATAAATTTCCAAAAATAAAAAATTCAGTTTGGAATATAATGTACATTTTAATTATGTCCCTCGGGTCTTGATTATCCATCGGGCCTTAATTTATCCGTGCTGTTTGTCTCCCGATCAAGCCGGTTAATCGAGGTCCTACTGTACTATAAAAACTCATAACATGCAAACAAATCTCGATCTCGATCTCGATATATAATAAAATCGTGTCTCTCTGTCTGTTTGTGACGGCATCAACTGAGAACGGCTGAACGTAGGAAGCTGGGATTTGAGCCATTAGACGCAGCGTTCCTTCGGGAAGGTTTAGGAGACATCCACATTCGAAAAAGTCCATTCGTTCAAAAGTTTTGACATCATTAGTGACCAAAGACGACTTTTTCGCCCTCTTTCGGGCGCGTTTCTGCTTATAACTTTTGGATTTGTTATTGCACGTGCCCAAAGTCGCGGGTACAGCTAGTGTCTGTACTCTGTACAAACACCAGTTAATTTTCGTTTTATTCATAGGATCCCAGTTCCCACAATCACCCTGTATAATATGAAAACGTTATCACGAGCGCAGAGGTTCGAATGGTATCACTGATTTCCAATTATTAGCCAAGAGTGGGCTGGAATTCTAATTATGGGGCGAGATGATGCTATTTCTCGTTGAATGAGCAATTTCTATTCACCGCGACTTTTTCGTTAGGTTTTTTTCTCGCGGAAGAGCTTGGTTTATATTAGCCGGCACGTGTTGCATTACAGCGAAGGGTACATTGGGTTGTGCTCACCTGGAAACGGAATCGGGATACTGCGGAATGCTTGCGTAGGAGTTCGCCGGATGCTAATGGAAAAAGTTATCCCCGGAGATGCGGGTTTCATTAGCATCCCGATAGCGAACGCACAGGATTTGCGGTATCCATTCGTCAGCGTTAGATTCGACGAAATCGATAGAAATGTAGATGCCGAATTACTCGAAATTTCGAAAGGACCGTCGGATTTTCAAGAAAATTAATTTCCGAGGCAAAATCTATATCACCCGCCATTTTGTATGAAAAATGTTTTAACGATCGGAAGGGATTTTAGTATCGATCCTCCGCCAGTTGTGTCTCCACGTGTTGAATATTTTTCTGGTTAGATTGTATCTTTTTCGAGGGAGGTAAGTGATTTTGAAATGTTTGAACATATATCTGTAGTTTCAGTTTATGTATATTAATGTTTGCCAACTGTTGGTTTGGGCTGAAATTCATTTTCTCTTTGTCAGTAGCTATTATCAGTTCACGTGGAGTTCCTAATATGGCACTACCAAGGGTTCCCTAATATGGGTATAGCTATTGACATACTTGGTGTGGGTGCCGAATATGGCACTAGGTGTCATATTAGGGACTCAAGGTGTACGATATTAAGAACCCCTTTCGCTGGAACCTGCAAATGACACACCACAAAAAAAATACTTTTCCCAAGCCATATTAATTTTTGAACAAACTTGACCCGAGAATCTTATAGGGAGGAAATGCATCTACAACTGGTAATTTTTTGGTCGAAAGAGAGCATTCTACAATCATCAAAAAATGACATCAACAAAAAGTGATTCATATTTGGGAACTTTACCCTATTGTGAAACGAGTCTCATCACTACGGAGTGAAAAACTGAACGATTGCTCAAATTATGTGTCAACGTGAATACAATTTGAATTGTGCACAGCATGCTTGATCGCGAATATGCCCTTTTAAGGGCAAGAGCATTAGTGTTTGTCAATGAGATATGGAATATGGAAAATCTACCACGTCCTCCGGGGTGCTTACGATATGAATGTCAGCTCGCAACAATAATCAATGCCTGCAGCAATATGTCAAAAGCTTTAAAGCTTATCTCTCTTAACCAGTTTGCATCAGAAGCAGGTGTATCCGCTTATTTCTGACCATTATAATGGAAACGGATACGCCCTCGCGCGGCGAACTCTAAACACATCCTGCGAAATAATTAACGTTTGTTATCGTTCCACAGAAAGTTTATACGTTAATATTAATTATACACATCTCGAAACCAGATATCTGCTTGTTAAACACAGATTAATAATATAATAATATACCCAGGGAGACTCGAGATTCATTTCAAATGAAAGCCAAGCAAATTTTTCAATAAAAATATTCCCTACATTCAAAAGAGAAGAGATTTTCTCCCTTTAAAATAACTAAAATCCATTTAACACGAAAAGTTGGATTATTTGCACAATATTTCAATGATCGAGGCAATGCAGCTGTGCATTTCCGTGCACAACGAAAATTCTGGAAATTGCAATAACGTAAAACAATATTTACACCAAGAAAATGTTTAAATTGCAATTTCCGACCCAACATCAAGAAAATCCTGAAAGCAAAAGAATTTACATTAAATATATTGAATATATTGATATTGAAAATCATTCCCATCATTAAAATTCCCTGCAATATAATACTAGCCTATAATAAATAATATCATATTCCATTAATTCTTCGTTAAAATCGAGCGCGTCATTTTCTCGACGAAATCGTAATTCCATCACGGCATTACGAAGATTATATCCAAGATTCATTAACCTCAAAATCTAAATTTATTCAGTGACCGATAGTCGACCCGATTGCATTTTTAAATTCTCCGGGATTGGAAAAAGCGCTGCCAGACGAGCCAGAAAATTTTCGTGTTGGCAACCTATTTGGAAATGGTGGAACGAGTTCCGAGCATATTTCAGCTTCTTCCCCTAAAAACGACTGGGCTGCTCAGTAGTTTACGACCCCGTGGCTACCATAGGATGATCGTAAACTTTCCAGAATGATTTTGCCGCGTCGCTCGATCGGAGACAAAAGCATCGACCGCTACCTTTCGCGGTGCCTAGAATGAGATTTTCGTGAATCACCCCTTGAGAAATGTGTTTCCGTGACAAGGTCGATCCATCCCCTGCGAGTGGGTGAAGAAAACCGATCGATCGATCCTTGCGAACCTGTCGCTCGTTCGGAACCGCAATGTGAGACAAAAACGGTGGCAATTTGCTTAGAAGACTAGACAGCCAAAGATCTTCGAGAATTAATTTCGAGGGGATGAAACGAGATGCAAATTTTTTACTTTATGCAATATTTGCTTATCATCCTGTAGTTCAAACATGAATTTTTTCCATCCTGTAAGTATATTACCACAATGGCGGCACACATAGGTCTGTAAAGACACTTTTTAGAGAAAGTGTATTTTGTTCAAGAAAAAATGAATTTTCTCCTTGTTCTACAATTAATTCTGAGTGAATGAAAAGAGGTAAAAATTTGTTCTTTTATGCAACATTTCCGTGTCATCTTGTAGCACCAACATGAATTTTTACAAACCTATAAGTATGAATAAGAAGACACTTTTCAGAAATAATTCATAAAGGAATATATTTGTGCCTTTCTCCTGTAAATTATGCTGTATTTGGTATGTAATCCAGTAGATTTGTACCAGGGACGGCTGCAGATCGAAGTTTCGATCCTGTAGGATCAATGGTTCAGGAGTTATGCTTGCTTAAAGTTGAGCAATCTGCAGCGTTTTTCAAGCATAACTCCTGAACCATTGATTTGACAGGATCGATTCTACAGAATTCAACAAATCTACTGGATTACATACCAAATACATCATAATTTCTAGGCGAAAGGCACAAATTTTGAGTCCGGTATAGTAAAGTTTACCCTATCTTTTCCTTCTAGGATTCGTTCGGAAGAAATGAATCACATAAAATTGAAAATGAAATTTTAACGCCCCCGTAAATCCTCAGTGTCGACTGGAAAATTGTTTGAGTACCCTTCCCTTCTGATCTACCGATCTGCACACCAGAAAATCTGACGCGAAAGTAATAAGGGTAAACGTGTTTACCTGGAATATAACGTGTACAGAATACACCGTGCCAAGATCAACAATACGCCATCAGGTACAGTCAACATACGAAAGCGACTGACTAAAAATGTGGTCAGTATGCGACGAAGATTGACTTGAAAAGTTACCGAAGCAAGGAAAATCTAGCGACTATACATTGTTGCACGAGAGTGTTATAAAAACTTGCGGAGGAATTTTCACGTGAACGCTTGAGCTTGCGGGGACTTCAATTTTGCGTTGATCTCCTTCGAGTATGTCGTGCTCATAAATTCCGCAAATATTTTTCATTACACGGAGCCACGCGCGGTAACAGAAATCTCTCAAGAAACATTAATTAAAAGATAAATGCAACCAAACACCGTACAATTACAACATTTATACAGATTCACATTTCTGTAACGGAATTCTATCTTCACGTTTGTTTTATTTCGAAACAAATTCCTCTCGTATTTATATAAGGCTTCACAGGATCACGTAAGTGGAAAATGGCGTGAAGATTCGCAGCGGTAATTGCCGAGCATAAATATTTGAAATTCGACACTTTTCTCCGTGCATCGTAGTGCTTCGCTCTCGTTCGAAGACTTCTTTTTGACGCGTCCGTTCTAGTTTTATTACCGGCTGCAGTAGCCGGGACGTTTTACTGGCCGGGAGACATCGAACTTCTATACTCCGAATCGCCACGCGTCGCTACAAGGATTACGACACCCTCGTCTATCCCAGTGATTTCACCGAAACCTGTTAATAACCGCTAATTATAATAAGTATATCCCGAGACGATGTGACGTGAACGCTATTGCACAGTTACCAGATGAGGGGAAGGAGTCACGTGACCGCGGCGGAAGCGTGGGAATAGTGTTGTGGAAGGGGAAGGTAGAGTGGGGGCAAGGGCAGCTCTTTACATTACTATTCTCCTATAAATTATGATGTATTTGGTATGTAATCCAGTAGATTTATACCAGGGACGGCTGCAGATCAAAGTTTCGATCCTGTAGGATCAATGGTTCAGGAGCTATGCTTGCTTAAAGTTAAGCAATCTGCAGTGTTTGTGATGGGTAAAGGCGCCGCCATATTGGTAGTGACGGTCGCGCGCCATTACCTGTCAAAAACACTGCAGATTGCTCAACTTTAAGCAACCATAACTCCTGAACCATTGATCCTACAGGTTCGAAACCTCGATCTGCAGCCGCCCCGGGTACAAATCTACTGAATTACATACCAAATACATCTTAATTTACAGGAGAAAGGCACAAATTTTGAGTCCCGTAAAATAAAGTTTACCCGGGGCAAGTCTTAATCTGACTCTACGACTTCTTCCGAGGTTCTACGATTTTTTTTGTAGGTCTTATAAGTTCTTCGTAGATTATACAGTATTTCTCCAGACTCTACAGGTGTTTTCACAAGCCCGAGAATATTTTGTTGGATCCTACGAATAATTTCTAGGTCCTAAAATTGTTTCGTAGATCCTACACCCTCTTTATAGGCACTATAATTTTTTAGATTATAAATAAAGATCTCAGAGATTCTACTTTCGGAGATCCTACGATCTTTTTATAGACTCTACGCATCGTATTTTCGTGCCGCGACCCGTGTATCCGCGATTACAAGGACCGCGTAATTTTTCCCGGGCGCACCGGTATAAATCAGGACACCTGCGGACACCAACCCCTATTTCGTAGAATTTATTTCGCGAGCACAGGAGCAAGAAGGACACCTTCGCCGCAGGCAATAGCGGTTTTCCGTCGCATAGACACGAGACTGCCCTATAAATTGCGGCGGCCGACGAGGGCGGACAGTTGAAAGACAGCAGGAACACCGGAGAAAATAAAAGTACCGGTGATCGTGAACGACATGATACATTGGTTCGCAAAGGCTTCAGCCGTCATTCCTCGATGCTGTAATCAATTTTCCCGGCCCCCGACTTTTTATTCGCGGGACGATAAAACTGCCGCGTTTTGTGTGGGACTATCTGCTTTCGGTTGACCTTTCACAGATTGGAAAAACTCCGGAAGACAAAGTAACTCGCACCTGTCACGTAGCTTCCCTTGTCGAAGTTCTCGCCCATCAATTTTTTAATTTCACACCCGCGAAATATGTACCTCCTTTCGAAAATCCCCATTTGAAATTAACCGTGGTAGCAGGTGCGAAAGCGATCACAGGTGTTCTGTTGAAAACGTTACGGATTGGAACGTTTCTAAAAACAATAAAACAATTTGTTTATATAAAATATGTTTATAACAGGTTCAGCGTTCTTCGTCGAGGAAAAATTCGTGGTGTTTGTAGAACAATTTCCTGGAGTTTCCAAACAGGAGGAACTTCCTATCGTTTGTCGTCCACTCCTATTTAGCTTTATTGCGTTCGGAGAAACGAAATACTTCACTTGCTTCGCCGAGATTCATACGAGAGCGTAATTATTATTCTTTTTCGGACTTGAAGATGCGAGACAGCGTGCTCGGCGGATCATTAAATCGCTGAATGGACGATAGAGGGTGTAGAAGAATTATTCTTCTTCTACGAGCCGCGCTCGCCTCTCCTGCTTCTCGGAACTTTTTAATTGTTCTTCCTTCCCAGCGCCGCTTTGTGCCTCGGCGAGACGAAGGTACAGCGAAGTTCTCCTTTGAAAATAATTTTTTAATGCGCGAGAATGCGCCTTCATTTAGTTTTACGGATTTCTATTAAAATGCACTACGTGGTGGGAAACAGGGATTTTTATTGCGCCTGTCTCGCGCCAGCGGAAACTGATTCGTAGAAGTACATAAAATTATTATTATTAATTTGAACCTCCGAAGAATTATATAAAAGCTTAGGTACAAAACACAGTCAATTAAGAACATGTTTCAAAATGTAACTATTGTTCACGTTGACCAACCCCTTTACCCATTCTGTTAGCTTCGAACGCCAGGGACTTTGAAAGTTCAAGGGTTGAAATATTAATTTTTCGCAGGTTAGAGATAACGAAGACAGTGTTATTAGCGTTCTTCCTGGCACTGTCGCCGACACGGTAAGTCAGCCGCAAGCTCGGAAGCATCGGTGCCACCCAGGGTGGGTCATATAACCGCTGTGTAAATCAATTCTGGTGGTCCTGATGAGCTTAAGCTCGAGGTGTCACGTACTTTGCCGTGGTTGTCACCCTTTCCCTTTCCGCTAACACCTGCCGACTTGTTACTGCGCGCCAGCCACCGACACTGGCAGAATTTCCAAGTCTAAGCTCGTAAATGTCCCCTACGTGCATGTACCAGGCCAACCAACTTCGCAACCCGTGCCGCGAACTAATATCGGCCCGTCAGAAATTTCATCCGCACCGCTGTTCCAGCCAATGATCCGTTTCGTCAATCCAAATCTGAATTTACAGCTTCGACTTTTGATTATATGGTCGGAGATCAGTCTTCGAGAAACAGTTCTTTCGTTCCCTTTCGTCTTTCTTCTTTCCCAAAGAGGCATGAAATTCATTAGGATTTTGCTTGGTGTTCATATATTTTTCAATCATGTATAAAAATAACCAAATTTGGATATATATTTTTGCATCGAGTAGAAACTTTACTGTTAACATCAAATTAACACCAAGGATGATCCTAATGAATTTCGTATTTATTCTTTAAGTGAATTTATCGAGGGCGATGATAAGAAAGAAATTAATATATTTTTGCATCGAGCAGAAACTTTAATATCAACATCAAATTAAATTCTTTCTCATTATCACCCTCGCTAAATTGACTGAAGGAATGAATACTAAATTGTATCATTGCGACCGAGCTATCCTAATCGCTTAATTACCACGCGTATATATTAACTTGCCGTGTTGTTGTTGTATGCGTCAAATCTTCTTGCAATCGAATTTTAAACCTCTTCTCATAGTCCAATCTTGCTGAAATTTCTATACACACTTGCTTCCGATGACAATCAAAGGAGAAAATAAAAAATATGAAAAAAACTTTAAAAACCACTTTAAACTTTTCCATCTATTCCGACACTAATTTTATAACAGAAGATATTTTGAACTAATTGCTTAGAATTTTGGGGAAAAATATTATTAATCATTTAACTGGGTTCTCGGTACTTTATGGAGAACCAAGAAAAGAATTATTTTCTCCTTTTTAGTGCATTTTAATACAAGCGTGGTTTTTAAAAAGTTTTTTTATATACTTTCTTTATTCTGGAAATGAAAGGAATAAAGACTCGCGGCGCCAGTTAAAAACGCGACCCCATAACTTTCGCAGACGACAGTGGAAAAATTACGGAGGAAGATCATTCGCTCGCAACTTGCGAGAAGTAAACGAGCCGATACATAATAAGCCGGCTTACGGGAGCTGGATAGTAAAACGACACTATAATTCATCGGCCCGAATAGTTGCCTCGCTCCTCTTCGCGAAATTCCGCCTCCTTGTTACGAACTTGTTACTCGGAACGTTGGTTGAACGTAAACGTGCAGCTACTGCCGTATAAATACCTAACTCCGTGCGTAAATGGTCTTCCTCCTGTAAAGTCTGAATCCCTAATTAGCCTGCGTGGGAGGGAGCTATGTTGTGATACTGGAGCCATGATTTTGGTCTTTTGCTTTTCAGATTTAACGCTTGGAAGGCATAGCTTCAACAATTGTGAAGGTGACAATGGTTTGCTCCATTTGCATCAATCTTTGTAGTATCCTATATTAATGTTATGGTATTTCATCTGGATCCATTGAGCTCATTTGCATCCAATCGCAATTTCTTAACCAAAATTAATTTTTAACTAGAGGGATATTGTTGCTCGCTCGCTCCGCTCGCTCGCGAGTGAGGTTATTGTTGCTCGCTCGCTTCGCTCGCTCGCGAATAGGGTTGTTGTTGCTCACTCGCTTCGCGAGTTCGCTGTTCGCGGGTACGACTGCTCTTGCGAGAGGGTTATTAGTACTCATGGCTAGTAGGGTCTACAGCTATTAATGTTTTATATTTGGTGTGTGACTCTTGGAGAGTCACACAAAGAACTTCCCGATTCGTTAGCATTAGTTGCATAATTGAAAAAAAAAAATTTTTTTAATTAAAAAAAAAAAATTAAAAATGAAATATATATAATTACGTTTGTTTATTCGGTGGAAAATGTCCATCCTCTCGTATAAATTGCATTGTTGAATGAACTTCTTTCGAAAAAAACTAAAAAAACTAAAAAACTACTGGTCCAAAGTGGACCAAAATCTAATCAGCTCTAAGTTACAGCGGGACACATCGATTGCATCATTCATCATTCTGATCGCGTTGTTACTTTTTCAGAAAACGTTAACGAAAAATTTGATAACATACAAACGGCCATACGCACACACACACACACACACACACATACGAACATTTTGCTGAAAATAGTCTAAAATGACTGCAATGACCATGAAACGTGAAGATCTGCTAAAAAATCGATTTTCGATTTTCGGGGTAATTACAGTAACTTCCCTATAAAATCGGGAAGTTAATTAAAATTGAGTAGTTAGATGATTATGATCCAGAGTAGAAAATTATCGTTTCTCGTATTCTTCAGGGTCGAATTGTGACCAACTTGGACACTTTGTTTAATACTATAGGTTGAATATATGCACACATGTTACGTGGAAAAAATTCAACACTTTCTCTGAGGGTTAATAATCAATAACTAAGAATATCCTAACTCTTCAACTGCCAGAAGCTTATTAATACGTTGTATCTTAAAGAAGCTTAACCACTTTCTTTCAAGTCTTATCAATCGCAAAGGAGTAATTCACGTGTAATAATCTCTTTTATTAATACATGAAATGAAATCAATGATAAAGAGCATTGGCGACCACAATTGAGGAAATATAGTTCTTCGTTGCAGGAAATTATTAATAGCGAGATAGCTGTGACGGTCGCAATAGAAGGAACTGATTTATTTCCCATTCTACTACTTCTGTTAATGATGAATGACACTGGTGGCCACAGCTGCGACAGAAGTCATGACAAAAACAACTGAGGTTCTCCCGACGTAATTTTATAATTTACAAATCCCCACTCTGTCAAGATTGCTTTCGCTTCCTCGGGGAAAGATATAAAAATTTCATCTCGCTTTTCTCGGGATGGAAATCCTCCATTCTTCACAGAGAAGTACATTAATTTCATTTTTTCAGAAAGCTGCGTGAATTCAGATTATTACCATGGAGTTCTCGAAGCTATTTCTGCAAAACACTGTTTCATTAATTTCATCTGATCTAGGATATTTTGAATTGTTCTTCTTTTCCTCAGAGGTGAACGTGAATGCAAATAAAAACTTCGTTTCGACAAGAACGTGTTGAATTCCAACGCCATAACTTCGATGGCTTCACGAATTTCCAAATGTAATTTCGGGAGAGGATTCCCGAAGGTTCGGTGCTAGCAGAATATAATTTTTGAAAAATCGATTCCTTTTATGTCATCAAAGGTACGGAGCACCTTAACTCGCTGTCTTTATGAAGATACCCGAGGAGGCGAGTTCCCTCGATCCGTTTCGGGATTCTTACCAATTCTTCGTTCTTCTGATCTGTCGACAGCCATCTGGCTGCAGGAGCGTACCGTCCGATCAGCTCGGAGATGGGACATCTTTTTTCGATCGAATTTTCGCTGAATCGTACTCCGGTTTCTTATCGGGAAGTTTATTGATAGGGACGGCTGTCCTGGAAAATCAATATCTCCGTCGGACTTTAGGACGACAGGTGTGTCGACCTGCCTCACTCTGGAAAAAGGCTTTCTACGGCTTCGCAATTTCACGTCCCGTGGTATCAATCATCAGCAAGCAAAATGAAGCTCGCAGAAATCGCGCGAAATTTAATTGGAAAGTTCAATCCTGCCGGAAGAAGGGCTTCCGATGGCCGACTACGTTTTAACCGTGATATTGCTTGTCTCGCCGACGCTGTTAGGTTAATTCGACGAGAGGATCCTGAAGAAATCAATTGGTGTATGGAAAATAACAAAGTCTGCTTTTGTAATACAGTGAACGATCAAGAGACCAGAGTCGTCAGATTGAGACTTGTGCGTCTCCACTCTACCTTTCTGGCAGAGAGAGGGTAACTTCTCCTCCTCGAATTTTATGTATAGTCAAACATCTGTTTTGTGCGGTCTTTTTTTATGCGATTTGTTTTATGCGGTATATGAATATCGGATATCCTGCTGATCTCATTTCAGCAGGACACCCTGTATATGTATTGAATTATGTACATTTTGAAAATTTCTCCATGTTTAAAATGAGAAATTAAAATTTTTTAAATGTTCCCATGTGTAATTTAATTATTTATTTTGTTTGGAAAGCACTCTCTCGCTATTTCGTAAAGCTTTGACATATTTTCTAAGTGAGACTTTTTTTTATGCAGTCCCTCTCCACCGCATAAAAAAATTTTCTTTAATATGTTGTGAGAAATTATTCGTTATAGCTATTTATGAAGTTTGTGAATATTTTTCCTGCGGTCCCTATCTACCGCACAAAAACAGCAGGTTTGACTGTATTTTTGTGGAGAATAGTAGGTACAGTCTAAAACAGTAGATTTAAAAAAACACGCAGCATTTTTGGGAACGCAGCTTTGGCCAGTAATGTTCGCTAATCTTGCCAGTCATTTCCTTTTATATTTTATATGTATAGCTCTTCGACTGGTTGATTGGTTCTTCGCTCGCGAAAGTGGAGCATTGCTTCGCTATAAGCGCGCTACGACGACCTCCTTCGAATCGCCTCGTCGTAGGGGGTTAGCAGCGATTAGAATGCAGATTTTATGCATCCGTAGTAAATGCGACCGACGTGAAACACAACGCAATAGAAACTTCAATGTACCTTGACGCGGACTATTTTCTTCCAGGGAAATGTCCGCCGCGGATGCTTATGGAAATGTCGGCGTCTCTGCGGTATGCTTGGCCAAATTTATTACACATACGATATTTATTCCATTTCCTTCCTCGCTTTCGTATATGAATGCTATAAATTTGTGCAATCTCCATTCTGGGAATAAACTCGTAATTAATTTCGGCTTCTATGAAAGCAAATTCTACTTAATAAGCTTTACTCAGAATTTATTAAACATTCAGTCCTTTTATGCCTGACCTTCTTTGTTGGTATAAATCCTATGAAATGAATTTCTCTATTCTGAGAATAAATTCCTAATTAATTTCTGCTTTCGCAAAAGTAATAAGCCTTGCTTGAGCAATACTATTCATGTAGTAAACATTCGATCCTATATTTATTCAATTTTCTTTGATGCTGCTAAAAATTTCAACAAATTTGTGAATTCTCCAGTCCAGGAATAAGCTCCTAATTAATTTCTGTTTCCATGAAAATAATAAGCTCTTCAGTCGCGTCCACGCTCGTTAGAATCGGGGCCATGGGGATTCTAATTGCGACCATTGCTTTTTGTTACTTTAATTATTCATTAAGTTCGGGAACGCTGCTTGTCGTAATCGCATACACCGAAACCGTGCTGGCATTACCCAGGTCTCTGCCTTTGACTTTTGATTGACACAACGCGACGATAGTCTGCCTCTACGTGACCCAGTAAATGGCATGTCTCGGGCTGAGCCGAACAAATTCGCAATCAGTCACACCTAACTTCCGAGCACTCCCGTCGCCCTCTAATTTCCAAGTCTTTGATGGAATTTCTGAAGACAGGAGATCAAAAGAAATTCTGATACGCAACCGCATAAGTCATTAGACAACTTGATCCATCCGGTTCTCGTTGTAGGAGTTTTCCAACCCCGTAACTCATTTTTCATACAGAAACACGGACCCGACGACAGCAATATTTTAGAAAACTGATACCCCAAAGTCGGCTGTGATGAAAACCAGTTTTCAAAATATTTGTAAATCTCCTTTCCCGTAAAAACCGCCGGTGCTTGCAGTAAAAATTGATTATCAGAATTTGTCGTAAGGATGTGTCACATTTTCGAGGGTGTGTGGTTTAATATGTGCGTGGCCATTTTTCAGAAAGAATAACAAGTATTTCCTCGACTAAAATCGTATTGGTTACAAACATGGATTAGAAGTAACCGAAAATTTTCTCTCATCGATAACTGTTATGAACGATCGAAATGAACTTCTCTCATCGACAACTGCTTCGAGCAATCGAAACAGTTTTCCTTCATCGATAACAATTATCGAGGAGGATCCAATTTTTTGGGCACTAATAACTGTTATTCGTAACCAAAAAGTATAAAAATCGATATTTTTTAGTCATTTTGTTTTTCGAATTTTTTTCTTTATATTTTGTGTTCACTATCCTAAATTTCAATAATCAACTTCTTATTAATGATTTTTATCGAAGAAAATTTTAGAATAACTGTTATTTTTGGACCCTGGTCACTTTACATTTCCGCGTATCTTGTGCAAGGGTACTTGAAACGCTTAATTATAAAAATTATATTACAAAAATTTCCTTAATAAAAATTCCGTAAAATTAATTGTTTTAAATTTTCATCTTCCATTTCACCGACTCGAATGTAACAGAATTTATAAGGTGAAATTTGCATAACGCTGCAATATTAATATCTCTGTTCCCAGAATTTATAGCTGGAAGTGTGCAGCTTAATATGCGCGGAGCGATTTTTCGATAAAGAATGGCTTTCTGAAAGAAAAGTTTGAAAGTGCACCCTACCTTTGCTAAACGTCCGGGGGCCATTAAGGGCAGCATCGTAGGTCTGCAGGAATATTCCAAGGACAAAAAGGATCCTCCTCTTATCCTTTCGAATCCGAGCCAGATAAACTTCCAAGCCACGTAGCTCGTCTGTTAATGTACCTCAGACTTCTCTGCAGGAGGTGTTCCGGTCATAGGGGATGATTCGATGCTTCCCCTCGCATCCTGCCGGATCCGTTTTACGTTCCCACTCGTAAATCAATCCGAGATGACTCATATAGATTATCTTACTGCTGCATTTACGGGATTCGTCTGGTACACTCACTCGGGAACAGGACTTCCAATGGAAAATGAGGTCTGGACACGTCGGGAACCTATGACATCGCATATTCGTATATTTCTGCTCTTTATAGACATACAAAACAGCCTTTCCTCATTTCCTACTGCTAATTAATCTTATCATTGGTTAGTAGAAGGAACATTTTATTGGATACAATATTACATAATGTATATGTATATGTGAAGTAATTACTAGAAATAAGCTAAGGTTATCTTAATCTATTCGTGCGGATTAATAAAGTAATCGAAGAATTCAGAGGAATGTAGAAAAATACTAGAATTTTTATATTCACCGAATTTCGAGCCAATTCTTTCAAGATCACATTTTATCCATCCTCTTCCATGTGAATCGCAAGCAACGCGAGCATTTGAATTCCTCGATCAGTCGTTCGACTTGTGCATCGAAAGCTATGCTAACTAGCAAGTAACTACAGTCTCAGCTAGAGCTAGTACCTTTACCCGAGTATATGAGATACCCGGGTACTCGGCTACCAGGTTGTTTTGAACAAATAATTACGAAAATTTGTATTATTATGCATTATTTAAATTGTCATTTAATATTCATAACAATTTCCTGGAATTAAAAAAAATAAATGATTAGAAAAATCAGAGAATTTGCGGGGTACGATATTCATAAAAGTTTCGAATCTGTTCGACCAAAATTCGAATATACTTGCAAGTATTATTTCCGTTTACCAAAATACTTGTAAAAGGTTCTAAACTGTCTGGTGTAGGTTCGAGTATACTCAGGAGTACTATTTCTGTTTTTCGAAGTACTTATAGATAGTTCGAATTGAATCAATCAAAGTTCGAACCTGTTTGCGAGGTACTTGATCCCATCCCTAATTTTTACACATCAATTACGATCTATAGAAGCCAAGTAACAATTTATTTTCCTCATTAATACTTTTTATATGTTACAAACAGTGTATCGACACTGTTCAACTCATTTAATCTTCTTACTGTTTCGAAATACACCTATTCATTTTTCTCATAAATGCATAAAATCCGCAGTCTGCACTCATAAGTCACAGCTCTAGTCTCAGCCTCTTCTCGATCTTTGTGCCGCGTGAAATTCAATTTCCGGTACACGTGTGCAGTCCGCCATGATGTTATCTAGGTCTGGAACAGATCTGTCCGGCATCGACGAAAGATCGACGGGGGAACTAGATCGTGTAAATCGCGGCCCCCTGGTTCGGCCCCATCGGGAATACCAGATCGTCGAGTTTGAATCCATCTTTTATCCCATCTCTCGCGATCTGCTCCCTCAGTGCATCAACGAATTGCGAAGCCTTGTCTTTGGTCGTGATGGCCACTATGCAACCGCCCCACCTGCATCAAACGAAATCCCTCAGGTGCGCACCGTACATGCAAAGATACTTTTATTAATTCACGCGGCACCGGACGATTGATTGTCAACGCGGGTTCGATCAAAAATATAAATCCCGAAACTTGAAAAGCGTTCCGGTATTTACCGCAGTGCAGTTCAACTGCTTTGTTAATAATAAAACGACACATGAATAAAATGTGTAAAAACTGCGCGACTTTCATTTCAAGCATTTTGTGTTCACAGTGGAAATGGAAATGGTCGGCGTGGCTGATTAATACTAGATGTTTCCACTGGCTTTTATAAACCAACCTAAATGGAAGTAAAATAAATTGGAATATTTTTAGCTTGTACAAAGGCGTCCTCATTTTACACATTCATATGAAATGTTAAATACGTTCTCATTGAATAAATCAATGTGAAACATGGTTCGATAAACTCTCATTTCACGAATTGATATGGAATATTGTTTAACGTTGAACGCAAATATTACCGATATGTCTCTTAATAAAATTCATTATCCAGCACACACGAATGCTATGATAAATTTCGTTTAATTAATCAGGAGGTTAATGAGCATGCTCTTGCTTTTTCAGAAAATATGGATCCAGATTTTCGCGAATGGAATTTCGTCGAATTTTTGGATGTAAAATGTTTGTTCGTAAAGTGGAAAATTCGGAGGCAATAGACACCGGGATTGCGTGTTTCCGCGCCGTAAAAGCAATTTCGTGGGCACACTGGAGCCGGCAATTGAAACACACCCATGGATCGATTTGACACATCCCTCGTGTAGGGGTCGTACTCGACATTGAAAGGTCGTCAAAAAATTGATTGTCTATTCTTTAAATTCTCTAATATTATCCCGTGACGCTGTAATTATATCATCCACCCGGATTGAGGAATTTGATCACAGGATTAATTTTGATTCGTAACGTTGTTGCCAATCAACTCCACTGAAAAATTGTTTCTGTGAATTTCTTTTTTGTTCAGTGATTAAACAATTAAAGATCAGACGATTAAAATGACGATGATTGATCTCAGCACAGAAATATTCTTCAGCTAGCTAATACAATAACCAATCGATTGATTGGACTACCAATTAAATCCTAATTACATCCACTTCCTACCAATTCCTACTACTACTTTCTCTTTATTACATTTCCGGTCGTAATCGAATTTCCATCAATTTCCGTCAATCGCCTCTACCCTTTGTGCCAAGTAGTTGATTAGTTCGGCTCCTAAGAAGGTCAGCTATTAATCCCGAGCATATCAAGTCAAGTAAATTCCCCATTCATCGTGTAATCATTAATCAATATTTCTCACCAATCTATGATCCACAATTAAAGATTTATTTGGCGTGCATGCTCACGTTCGAAGGGAACTTATCGCGGTAGGAACGGCTGGAGTAGAATAGTTCGAATAAAATTGAATCGCACGGAACAATGGAAGTTCGCGTTCACTTTGAGATACGACAGCACCTATTTTCGAAGTCGTTTAAGTCGTCCTGGCGGCTAGCCTCCGTAATAAAATTCATCGCGTTTTCATCGTAAAACGATTAACCCGTTCCCCGGGGCTCGTTTCCGGTCCTGAGTTTCTTCTGTTCGATCTTCGCGTATTTCACGCGATTCCCATTCTCGTTCGAAACGCAACGGTGGCCAGTAGAACAAAATTTACAGTACTGTATATTCTGAAAGTTTCATTGTAATCGATGCTAAAATTTCGATTATTTGTAAGTATTATGTGTAACTTTTTAAAATTATGAATAGTCTTTCAATTTTATCAAAATTTCTTTTCATGCCATCTAGTGAACTAATTGTACTGACTTCTCAAGAAACTGCAAGTCGTTAGATGTATTTTCGCGAAAAGTATTCTCTTTTGGAGAGTGTACTCACGCGAGTCACTGTACACTCGCCAACTAATGGACGTTGCCGGACTCCGAAGGACCAAAAGCTCCAGCATGGATTAATAAAACAATGAACTCGCGGTGAAAAAGTTTAAACTTAATTAAATACGGATTTTCGACTGTATTTGCTTTGGCGTCTCTCGCGGAAAGAGGTCACCGATGAGAAGCGAGCAGGTTTATTTAATTTCCGTGGCAGTCGGAACGAAAAGCAATGCGTTATTTGCTGCTCAAAATAATTGAAACGTAGCGATCGGGAATTTATAATGCTGAAACGCTTGCATTAACCGTGGATTTCCGTCCGAAAATGCCGATTAAATAAGCAACACTTTTCTTTGGGGCGCGTGTCTCGTTTCATATGTACGGTTGATGTTACGTTTATAGAACGGTTTCGTTTTTCCACGCCTCCCGGACGACTTTAATTGAGCATACTAATTAATCGACCGCTCGCCTTGCTGTCTGTCTGGTAACCTTCCCCACACTTGTTCTTTTAAATAATTTCATGGCTCGGAGAGGATTTTGTATTCGGAACAAGCATATTTCCCCTTTGGACATTAAATGTTCGTGGTATTCATTTCAGTCTTTGCAAATAATAAATCTACCTTGAAATCTTCACTTTAAAAATGGAATAGATCTGTCAGTCTCGCAGTAAATTCATTTTGAAATTTTGTATTGATAAGAAGTATATTTCTGCTCTGAAGATTAAATACTCGAAAATAATCAGGCTCGTTCAATCTGGATTATAAAATCTTCAGCACGTTAAAAGATTCAACTGGTTGAAATAAATATTGCATTAAATCCATTTTGAAATATTCACCATTTCAAGCAACGCATCTGGCCAGTCTTTCTGGCTCAGAGATGTAAATAATGTTTGTGTTGAATGCAACATAAAATCACGCGACTTTTGTTTTCTTCTGAATATTTCTCAGGAGGCTAGTTTGTACAGCTACATTTATAGAGCAGCTCGGAGCGGGTAAAGGGGGTCAAGCAGAGAGTCAACAAACAAATTCGTCCGTGTTCCTGAAGTTTGGCTTCCCGTTAATTCATTCCAGGAACTCGCCGAGAACGGACTGCGTAACGCGTTGATTCTTCAACGTCCCAGATACCCGGCGTCCTCGGTGTGTCAAGAATTCCTCGAGCTAGCCCAAAGTCGGCAAAGTGATTTTCACTCTAACAGAAACGAGAACCGAGAACGCAGAGAGAAACAAGGAGACTGTGTGAACAGTCACGACAGCTTAAACTCGTCTGAATTAATCCCATTCAGATCTGAGTCTTAAGAGAATCTGATTCAAGAAAAACAAAAAGCTCTTCCCTAGAAAGCAAAATTAATTCTAGAGAGCATAAATGTTCATCCCTTCGCAAGTGAATGGCTCCAAGAATATACAGGGTGAACATTATAAAGCGTCACAGACGAATATCTCCAAAAATATTGATTGCACGCAAAAATGTTTCAGATGAAAGTTGTTCAGTACCGAGGGGGGCATCATGTGGTGGGACTTTTATTTTTCCCAATGGACACTCCAAGGTGAGGAGAAGGTCACCTTGATTTTTTAAAATGAAAAATGTATTGACTTCCATATGTCTTAAATCTAACAGTGAACGAGATATTATCGAAACAATTTTCTTTCTTCTTTGGATAATATCTCGTTAACTATTAGGTTTAGGATATATTAAGGTCAACACTTTTATACTCAAAATTTGATACTCTATCGATCTATAGTATAAAAGATAGGACATTCCACTTAAAAAAAGAAAGACCTTCACCTCACCTTGGAGTGTCCACTGGGAAAAATAAGAGTCCCACCGCATGATGTCCCCATCGGTACTGAACAACTTTCATCTGAAACATTTTTGCGTTTAATCAATATTTTTGGAGATATTCGTCTGTAACGCTTTATAATGTTCACCCTGTATCTACACTATTCTACACTCTTTAGAAATAGACAGACGAACGAAAAATAAATTCTAACCATTGCAGTTAAAAGAGAAAGGGTGCGCCATTTGGTCGGTCAAACTTACCCAGCTCCTGTGAGCCTAGCACCAAGAGCACCACAGCTCATTGCATTGTCGACGAGTGCATCGACGCTGTGATGGCTGCACTCGTACAATTTGTACAGACTGTTATGGCTTCCGGACATCAAGCTACCTAGCTGCTCGAGCTTCTCCTTTTCCATCAGCGTGCTGTCCTCGCTTACACGGCGGAAAGCTGCCACTCGGCCTGCCTCTGAAAAAGACAACCATAGAACCTTCTTAGAACAGCACATCTTCAGAAATGAAAATATTTCGAGAAAAGCAACGACCCCATTTAATACTTGGTAAATACCGTGGGTGTGAAAAGTATTCGTACGCCCTTTAAAATAGAATTACTTTTTTATAATTGTACCAAACGACCTGATTTTGTATGATCAATTAGAAGCATTGGTTTACGAAATGATACGCGAAAAAGTTATACTATTTTAAAGGGCGTATGAACACTTTTTACACCCACTGTAGTTTTAATACATATCTACCACAGAATGAAAAATATTGTGAGTAACTATTTTGATAAAATAAAATTTCGCATTTTAAACGCTCCGTTGCCCTCATTTTTTAAATTCTCTCTTAATTGTTCCAGCTTCCGAACTTCTTTGGCTCACAGCCACCATCTTGAAAGTTTCTCTGCTGAAAGTTTGCAGGTATAATTCCGTGTACAATTTTCAGGCTATTAAAATGGACTGCCATGCGAAATGATTTGTAATAACTGAGGCGGAAGTTCTCAGCCACTTTCTACCTTTAATAATCTTAATATGTTAAAAGTAATTTAAAACAACTTTTTACCATTTTGTTTTATCTACTCGGTTTTACACATCCATAAAATACGAAGTCTGCAGGATAGTATCGTATAGAAGTTATTCGCAGAGGTGATTTTTCGTCGAAACGGAGAAGCCTTTTAAACCGACTGAAATTTAATGAACGCAGCAATAACCGATGGACGGGATAAAGCACGCTCGCATGCATTCATAATCGAATGTATGCACAGGGCATTTGGGAACGCTACAGGCCGAGTAACCGAGGCTGTTCAAGGTATAAACCTCTCCTGTCAATTTTGCTCCTGTCGAGTGATTTAGAGATCACAGGGCCAGCCCGAGCAACAATTAATACATCAACGAGTAGTGTTCACAGTAAACATACCTCGAGTATGATTCTCGAATATTGCATGAACCTCGAGAGGAAATTCAGAAGGGTTCCACGTCGTGCTAAAATAAAGACGAAGAGGAAAACTACGAGAATATTTTCCTTCAATTGGAACTGTGCGGATGGCAAGAAAACACTCGAGAACTGTGTTTCCTCGGAAAGAGATTGCTCTTTCACGGGGTCTTCTTATTAATCAAATGTACTTTACTTTAGAATATTCGTGGTAAAAAATTGTGGCCGGAGGGAAATGGAATTGAGTAGTTCTAGATTGTAAATCTGTAGATTTTTATATTTCCATATAAATAATGAAATGAAAGAAATATTATAATTAAGTGGCTCCAAATTACAAACATGTTTCTATGTGTAGGAATGTACTAATTAGTATCCCGTCAATTTGTTATGCAAATTTATCGTTCGCTCGTTATTATCGTGAATAATTGACGTCTACAATCTGGCAATAACTGAAGGGATTAAAAATCGGTGCATGATTCTTGAAGCCTGAGCATTCTGCAAGTCTGTGATCGTGCCATAAATAACGAAACGATGAGAAAGGACCATTAATATTAGCGGACCTGTATCGTCCTCGCGTGCACAGGTCGTTTAGGAAAATGCAGCGACGGTGTCGCTTCTACGTTGATGTTAAATGCATGAAATTCAATCGTTCTAAGTAGTTTAAGAGGCCTGCTGCTATTTCTGCCAGAATGATGTAGCAGCAACAATTCCGAGCTGTGCGCTAAGAAATTTCCTTGAATTCCCCGATAGAAATTAATTTCCAGCTCGTCCAGTTACCACTGAATTGTTTTCAGTATACCGACCGTCGAGAATCTTCTTAATTGAAATCAGAGATGCGAGCCCAGTTTGGTTGTCTGCAGCTGCGGAGAGAAAGACAATGGAACCTTTGACGGGTCTTTCGCGCGATTTCCGTTGCGTTTCCACAGCAATAAATTATTGTGGCGGGTCAGAATATGGCGCTGAGGGCGGACAGTGACCGCAATCGATAAGCTGTTCACGTGAGAATTCATTGTTTCGCGAAGGAAACACGCGTAAATTATTAATAAGAAACTTTGTATCTCCAATATTGAGTTAACTAGACAATCGAGCCATGTATCGAGCGGCGACCGCGGCTTCTAGCGAGCTCAAATATCCCGAAGACCACCGGGAAATTCAAACATTCGAATTCCGCGATTTAGATACTCAAGTTTCCCGCGCGATGTGATCATGGTAGCCGCATGCTCGAAATTAAAATATTTAAATTCGTCGATTAAGAAATTTGAATTTACCGAACGAAACGGGCTTCTCAAAGCAAAATATGAAATCCACGTTTGGTGCCACTCCCCCCGTATGTTAACTACAAGCTTCACCGTTCGATCGACTCCGATAAATTCCAAGATTATTAGATTGAAATTTCCCGCATCTCCTCGAAGCCAGAATGAAATGCAAAAATTCCGTCCCCATTGATCGGTTTAGGATAATAGTGCATCGACGAAACAAATTAATCGAGAGCTAGTCAGCTGGCTTTTGAAATATCTTCAGACGTCTCCGCAAAACTGTTTGCATTCTCGCGCATAAATCACGGGCATCTCGATCAGAAATTTCCAGTGGACGCATGAATTAGACATCTTTTCGCTCGGTTCAATGAGCATTACATTCTGCTCCGTGAGTGGTGCTATATATCTCCGTCGACAAAGCGGTCTAATGCTCAGGATCCTTTCATTATTCAAACAGAGTCCGGCGGATTGCCTTCTTTGTAAGTAACATCGGCGTTTGCATACATGAATTATTCCCGCGAAAATGCCGGCGAAATCGGGCGGAACTTCGTCGAGAAAAATTGCGGCATAAGTAATCGATGTTTGCCGCGGGCAACTTTCCTCGTCCGACGGCAGCTTTTTCTCAAATTGATAAATATGAGAGCAACCTTTTACCTGTTGTTCGGTTAATTTTTTAGTAATATCCTGTTACCTTGGTACACGTGGAGGGCACGTTGCTTCAGCTTGAAAGGCTGCGACTCGCTGAAGGATCCAAGCCGAGAGATCTCCTTCAGCTTCTCGATCGTTGTTCCCAGCCCTTCGCAGATCTAAATAGATAATTTCAATTACTAAAGCTTTCTGTCGTTACCTTTAAAATTCTCGAAGGGAACATAATTTTGTACGATGTAGAAGAGTATTGAAAAGGATGTAAATAAATGATACGTTCGAGCGATATCGTGATTTCATTTTTTCCTCGATGATCGACGACGAGGTTTTCCCCTATCGCGGAATCGAAGAAAAAGTATATCACTACACGAGCACTATTATTATTAATGTTGTACGTCAAGTGCATACCTCGATTAGGGTGTATGGCTCCTCGTGGAGATCCGAGGTTACCGCAGGAACCATTTCGTCGACGGTGATACCGAGTGCCTCTTGGACATCGATTAATCTCTGCACGTGCTCCCAGTTCTTGCCTCTTTTGTTCGCTATCATCTGGAAACGAGGGAATAGAGGCTGGTGAACCGTGTCGTTCGATAGCCCATGGAATATTCATTGGTTTCTGGTCACCATTCTGACCCCTCAAATAATAATCCCGAGAGAAACCACAAAGCTATGTCGCTGGGAGTGAAATTAATAATTACTAGACTGCGGATCTTTATGCAAAATAAAAATTTTCTTCGTCACTTAAAGATGCAGGAACCATATAAAAATTTCTCCCTCTCTTTAACAATTGTAATAAATTAAAAATAACATATGGATGTCCCTAAATCGTCTTAATGTTTTTACTGTTTTAAATTACAACCATCCATTTTTGTCATAAATGCATAAAATCCGCAGTCTAGTAATTACCATTAAAAAATTGAGGAACAGCTGTGGATCACTAAAAACTACTAAATGCTAGCAGCTTAGTAATATGTTAATATACAAGCTCTGGAAATTTCAATATACCGAAGACGGCTCCTCGCCTCGAAACGAATGAAGACGTCAGAGTAAAGTTGTTCCGCGTTCAAGTTTCAGTAATTAATGTCTTCGCGGGAACTTCCGCGCCGATGCGTTTGTTACAATTGTTTTAAATAATTCCGCGACGAAGTCGTCTCCCATTTCGGTTGGTCCGCGAGCTCCGTCGAGTTTTAATTACTTCAAAAACTGAGCTCCGTTCCGCGGAAAGGACCCTTTGTCATCTCGCAAGGAGATCGTTCGGACGATTTTGATCCTTGTACTTCGTTGTTCGCTCGGCGAAGCGCATCGATCAAAGTCAGCGGTACAACAACCATAAAACTTAATCGAAAAGCAATCTCATTAGTCCCTTTGAAACTCTTAATCTTGTTGACGCTTCGAACCAATAATAATCGGACCGATTTAATGTGCTCGAGCGACGTCATTCTGGCTTCTTCGTTACGTTGAAACATTTGTGGCTGAACTAAGAGGATTTTTGTTCCATTATTTGCTTTCTGTATTGCTTCATATAATTTATTAATTCTCGAAACCCCGAATGTATGCATAAATTTATTTTCAAATCCGGACAAGCAGTTCTATCTTCTATTTCTGAGAGAAGCACCGAAAGTGTTAAAAAGCACTTGAAACAAAGATACGTGCGAAGCGTGTCTAAAGTTTTATTTAATTAATTTTATTCTGGAATCGTATTCTACCAGTTTACTGTACCACGCCCGTTCAACTTCTTGTGCGAATTATCACAGCACAAGAAGTTTCATCTCGACTTATCAAGCCTTTTGAATTCACTGCGTTTCTGCAGTGCTAGTTGACTCGCCGAAAAACAGTGTTAAAGCTTCTATATTAGTCAAAGAGATCTCATCTCCTGACATTGTTGTTCCAATTGCAACTTCATTTAACAGCAGAGACCACGCCGTTGTCTAGCAAACCGCATGTCATTAAAAGTTCGCGCCGAAATGATAGTGCAATTTAAACTTCAACCGGACAATGCGTGACCATGTATCTTCACATTTGGAAAGGTAAATAAATTTGGACACGGTATTCAAACTTAATAAACATTATTTCTATCACCATTTAAATGAAATTCTTCCCCTCACATTTTTAGTTTAGGCTTTCAACTGCAGGGAAGAACGGGTCACATTTGTTCCAGATTTAAAAAGCTTGTGACATTTCCTTCTCCTGTTCTCGTTAAAACGTGAAATATAATTCAGAATTATACCCGTTCCAACATTTTCTCTGTGCTAAGTAAAACGTCGGAGATGCTACAAATTGAATAGGAAAACATATTCAATGTTTCCGTGGGACAGTGTTTTAGCACTGCATCCACCGGAAGCTTTTTAATGACCGAGCTTTTGAATAATAATTTCAAAAGGAGTTCTTACATTATATTAATTCTACTTTTCTTTCAATTAAATGAAATTGGTGTCGCTTTATAACAATTTTATCACTGGGAAGAAAACGAGATGCTATTAGCAAGACCAGAAGATAATTTAAAGGAATTGTCTCGTTGTTTTCGAGCGATTCAGCCGGATTTTCAATTACAAATCGAGGAACATTACCTGGGCAGCCAGTCTGCACTCCGCAACCCTTAAATTGAAATCCGTGGTGGCAGCTTTGTTGTGACAGGCCTGGCTGTGCGCTATTACGAACACTGCGGTTTCGGGTAGAGTGACATTCGTTGCACGCAGCGGGTTAAATTCGATCAGCATCGCGGAACCTACGCGCACAGTCGCAAGTATTTAAGTTATTCAAACTTCAACAAACCACCGGTAGTGGCCGACGTCGTACCACGTCGAATGCTATTGCATTCGTTTTATTTTACTGTTCAAAATTACTTATGGTCATTTCCAAATCTTCCTGTAAGTCTCGAAGAATATGTTTGAAGGAAAGATTCTAATTACCAGCTTTCCCCAGAAATGCTATGGCCTGGTCCATTCCACCACCCTGGGTGCCTATGTACCTTTCAGCTCTGGCACTGAGGTCAGCCAGTTCACGTTTCGACAGTTGGCGCTGCAACACGAATTAATTATTCATTATTATCTAAAAGAAAATATATTTTCGAAGGTCCTACAATCATTGTATATCCTATTCGTAGCTCGTACAATTTTTTCACAGCCCTTACGAACATTTTACAGATCCTACAATTTTTTCATGGGTCCTCAAAATCATTCTGTAGGTTCCACAATTTTTTATATACGCCCTACACCCTGTTCGTAGGTCTTGCAATTTTTTCGCAGCCCTTAGAAATATTCCGTGAACTCTGGAATATTTCAAAGTCTACAAATAGTGCACTGGTGGTGGGAATCATTAAAACGACCCCGCGCGAAGGTATTAAAAAACTTTCGACTCGCCTCAATAGCGTCGTTCATGCCAACTGTATCGAAACTGGAAGCACTCGTCCCCATTAACGAAACGTTTGTCCGTAAGCGAGCCCGTTAATTGCGAAAGCGCGACACGGAGGGTTGAAAACGCTCTAACTGGAACAGCAAACTCCCCTATTCTTGGCGAGTTTCTCCTGTACGTCGAATCGCTAATTAAATTTGTTCGCGAGCTGTAAGTAGAATTTCATGCTCGGCAAAGAAATTCCCCCGAGAGACACGGTGTGTCGACGCAAAACCATTAAATTATTATTTATCGTTACATATTTGCGAGATAATCAAATTTAACATTTATCACGACAAGCTAGAAAATCGGCGTCTTCGAATACTTCTTTCCACGAGCTATACGCGCCACGAGTGTTTGTCGTCGCTGTGTATCAGTGGCTAGGACGAACAATCAATCAGCTTCCGGAGCTAATGGCTCTCTGAACTTTTCGAGCGTTCGCCGTGGAAATACCTTCTCGAGTGACGTTAGAAATCCCAGCAGGGGCTGCTCCACGGAAATCCCCTCGGCGAACCTTTTACCAGCGAAACCGGGAAACAATATCCTTTCTATTCGAAACACACAGACAAACGGTGGCATCCTGGTGTTCGTAGGCCCTAGGCACTCTTCGGTACCACTCAACGCTGTCTTCATCGCCTCAACATAACGCTAAACTGTCCTGCGAGCTTCTTTTCGATGACCGAGCTACTTTCTTCTGAGCTCCATCATTTTTTCCCAGGCTTCCAAACCTCTTTTGTTTTTGGAAACTCCACAATTTTTTCCAAGCTAAACAATTGTCTTTTTAAGATCTACTCCTTTTTCCTAAGTCCCAAAATTTGTTTGCAAGGTCTGCAACGTTTGTGGATATTCCACAATTCTTGTCAACACCCTACAACTTTTTCTAGGCTGCATAATTTTTTTCTGTGCTGTACAATTTTTTCCACAAGCTCCTCAATTGCCTTTGTAGGGTGGTCCACGATTCGTTCCTCTTCAATTCAAGGCTCTAATATTTCGTAGACCATACAGTTCTTTTCGCAAATTCCTGTACTCTGTGAGTGATCCCTACAAAACAGAAAGAGATGCAAATCTCCTGCGCGACGTTAGGGGATGATTTCGCAGTCGATGCATTCTCCATGCGAAAGTCGTTGTGGCTCCATTTCCATGTTTCTTCGAGGAGCATGGTCAATGGACAGGAAGGCATCAGAAATTCCCCCGATACCTCGGGAACACTGGTAGCATAATCTCGGCGGTCTCTATCTCTCTCGTATGCGACTCCGTTAAAAGCGACAGCTAGCGAACTTTCCACATCGATCTTCGCGGGCTTGAGAGGATGGAGTCACGTGAAAAGGCTGAGACAGGATTTTATTTATTTTGGCGAAGGACTTAGGATGAACATTCGTATACTGGAATATCTTGAACAGTGTGTGCGTCATTTTTTACGAAATTTTGTATTCTTATCTTCCACACAACTGTTCACTGCCTCCCAGAAAATTTTTGGGCTGCTCTTTACTTGCCGGACTCAAAATTTATAGAAGAAAGGCACAAATTTTGAGTCCGGTACAGTAAAAATTACCCAATTTTTGTTAGAAATAAAAAATGAATTACTCGCAGAAGGTATTTTTTAGTTTCAAATCACACCCTAAAATACACGGCTGTATCTCCGCCAATTTTCGGAATTTCCCAATGAAATTTTCAGAAGTTATTCTCAAAACTGTACACTTTTATACAAAAATCGCAATTCCCAAGCAGACAATAATCCGGACACGAAAAAATTGTAAACCACAACCTTGTCCTAATCGCACCACCGCGCATTGTGCATAATCCTTTAAGCTCCTGCTTATGGGGGTAGGTATAATGTTCAGGATTCCTATTGTGCTGTGCATACAGGATTAAAGCTTACATCCTATAGGAGCTTCGACCTTGTACATCGCACATGGTAAAGAGTCGTTGGTAAAAACCATCAAAAGCAAGATCGAGATTGAGGTAACTGAACTGGTAAATCGTAGATCCATCAAACTGCAAGAACTTGACAATTTTTGTAGAGGAAAGATACTTATTCGGCTATACCTGAAGAAATCCGTTCAAACAACTACGCAGACTGTAAGAACTTTATTCTCAATATTCTTCGGTGGATGTAGCCGCAGGGAGATCAAGAAGTTCGAGGAATATTACTGCTGTCCCGCGGAGTTCCTCTGTTGCCACTATCGCGACGAAAATCCACTTTTATCAGAATTGAACATATCTAAGTTTACCGTCGCGGAAAGTAATTCCTGACGTAAAAATCGTCGTTCACCTTTCACCCTGGTTATTCATCCCGAAGTTTCATAAGTCCGGTGTAATAACAGAGTGTCCGGGAGGGGCGTTTAATTAGTATTAATTTATGAGAAAGCGTTTGAGCCGGCGAAACTAAATTATAGAGAAGCCAGATTCTATTTTGATTTTGTGCTTGACGGTCTACATTGACTTTGCTAACATTGTTTGTACAATAACATCTTCGCCACTTCGCGGAACAGTTAGGCGATAAGTTCCCGCTGTACAATCACATTGTATGCTAATTAAGTTAATCTTGAGTGTGCAGTTCGTTTTTCTGAAAAAACATAAAGATCTTGTACATTAAAAATAAAATGGAAACAAACGTCTACTCATATTTTAAACAAGTGCACTAAATGAACAAAGATGCACAGTTTGACTATGAATGAATAAAAAGAAATGGTTTGTCTGGCATTTGTAGGGAAAAAACCGTAAAATTGTAAAACAATGTCGCGATTGCCTAAGAACGGTGTAACTCCGAGGGTTGACAGATAAATCTGTTCCACCCTCCGTTGGTAAAAGTTTTGCCGGAGTAATACTTCCGGAGGCGAAATTAAACAGATCGTTTACCGAGACCCTCCAGAAACCGACAAATTAATCCCCTGGGGTTGCGGAAATTTTCAAGTCATCTTTTAAAACGACATTAACGTCAGTATCGAGCGAAAATGAGAACGGGCGATCATTAGCCCCGCGGGCGAAATATCACGGGCGCGCAGCGAGAAATGACGACAGGTGGCTTTCATTAACTGTAGTTATCGCATGATTAGCCACAGTTTCGGATCGTTTATGTCTGGAAACAACGTAACGATGACGTACAACGTGATTAGCGAACGAATCGTTTCGCACCATTGCACTTTTTCGCTGCGAGAACGTTTTCCGTTGCGCGGACCGAGGCGATACCTGTTAACCTGTTTCATTATATGCGTTTTTACTCTCTCGCTTACACGTGACATTCAATATTTCACGTTCCGCAGCACTGTGCTCAGTGTAGCATGAGATAGGATTCTCTTTTTTATTTTTTAACGACCAGTTCGTGTTGGATTCGTGAGAGTTTTTTAATATCGTTTGCAACGAGCTCGTCTCGCTTTTGTTTTATTTTCGAGAATTATCAAACGCTGCAGAGAATTTGTTGAATTTTCGTCTGTCAGGTAATTGACGTTCAATTCAATTAGGATCTACAAAAACATTCTCCACGTCAAATTTATAAAAAATTACAAAAATGAACGTTGGAGCTGTTTCGTTGAATAATTTTGATCATAAAAGAGTGCTTTGAAGAAGTAAAATGAAGAAATTCAACGAATTGCAAATGGAGTGATTCTTTAACGTCAATATCGAAGATAGAGACAGCAGCAATTTTTAAAATTGAAAGTAGTGGTCCAGACTAAACTGGAATAAAGAAAAATAGCGGAAAGGTAGGAGCTCACCTGGCTGGCGCGCACAGTCAGAAGAACGGCGGCGGAGACGAGAGCGCTCGAGCTCGAGAGCCCTGAATTAGGAGGAATGTTTCCCCAAACTGCAGCCAGGATTCCCGAAGGAACGCCCTCCTCTGGGATCACCTCGAGGGCACCTTTCACGCCGCAGAGGAAATATTTGTACCAGTCCGGGCCACCGCCGGCGCCCTCGATGCAAGCACTGTGGAAAATTATGAATTTATCATTACAATTTATGAAATCATGAAAAAAGCGGGAAAATTTGATTAAATAAATTTCAATCTTGGCAGGTCCATTGAATCTTTTCAAATTCATACTTCTCTAACGCATTTGCTAGGTCTCGCACAAACAACAAATTTAACTTAGCAGTTCGAAGGACGAGAAATTAGATCAAGCTTCTGAAACATTGAACACGGCGAAGCAATCTAACTTTACTCGGCAATAACGAATATGGCAGCCCTTCCAATGATATTTATTCGGTTCGTCAAGATATCATGTTGATTCGAGCAAAGATCAAGGAAACGAATCTTCTCATCATGTTGATTCGGGCAAAGATCAAAGGTATATCCGCGGTTGTACGTTACTGCGCGGAAAAACGAAGAGCCCGACTCTGCGTTTTAGTGTCATTCGTTACAGATGAGGTGAACATTATTAGATACCCGCGTCGGGGAACATTCTTTCGAGTATGCCCTTTTACGAGGACGAATCCGAGTGCCATAGTCGCGAACGAACAGACTCGTCACGTGCAGAATTCCTCGAGTATCCTCTGTAAACGGATTGCAGAAAGTGTTCGGTTGGTTGACGACTGATGATCGATCTGCATTAGATCAATATTAGGTTCGATCGTGCTTGACTCTCTGTTTGCAATCGCAGTGTAATTTAATATCGCTGCACTGATCTCCTGCATGAATTTCTGTGAACCAGTATTACAGATTTTGCAACTGATTACGGCACTTGTGTGCGTTCGATGATTACTGTTGCGATGTATCATAAGCTGGGCTGTTGTATTCGATGAGCGACGGATGATAGAGGGACACTTCGCTTATCAAAGACATCTTCCTTCTTGTTGTGCCATATTGTGTAAAATTACTAAAGTAGGAAGAAGCGGGTTTACGAGCAGGGCACAAAGGTACTTAGAAGGTACAAGTTGTGTCGTGGAGACTTAACCTAACCTACTAAAGCAGGAAGATATAGAAAACCTAAAGTAGAACTAACGAAAGAATGAACCAAGAGATAAATTTGAAACTAGAAATTGCAAGGAAGAATAAAAATGGAACAATTTAGTTCACGGGAGATTAAAAGGTCACACAATGAAGCTAGCAAGATACCGAATAAAACATAATTAAGTATATCTACCACAAACATTTGAGAAACTGTGTCACGAAGCAAGTGAATTTGAGTCTCGAACCCGGAAGAAAATAACGATGAAACGAGCAAGAGACCGAATAAAACATAATTTGGTATGTCTACTACAAACATTTGAGAAACCGTGTCACGAAGCAAGTGAAGTTGAGTCTCGAACCCGGAAGAAAATAACAATGAAACAATTCGTAGCAGGTTAAAAGGGTCTAGCAATTCCGGCGGGTATAACGAGAGTAATAAGAGTATCGATTCCAGTCGCTTCGTTCTAACTTATCGTCGTAAGTGGAAACAGGAGTTTTCAGCGAGCCATGAAAGGGCCAGAATTTTTCGCCTCGCCAGAAGTACGGTGCTCGCTGGTGAGCTACGAGCCAGCCGATTCTTCAAACAGCGTTTTCACGCTCAATAAAGAGAGCCAGCTGAAAGTAACTCGCGACAATTCCTACGTAATAAGCGGCAGACGCCGCAGCTGTTTCCCTTTGGCGAACGGTGGTGACGAAAGAGGAACGCGCTCCGGTTCGCCAGTTTCCGCAAATATTGTCTCGCGGTTGTTTACAGACGAGCACGCGTTCCACGTCCCTTCGCGCCATTTCCCGGAAGCTGATCGATTGCAGCCGAGAGAAACGTACATTGCAGTTCCCTCGACTCGACGCGGAAATGAATGTTCCGAATGTATCCGGTCGGAAATGCGCGAGAACTTTTTCGTCGATTCGACGAATGTCCCAAATATTTCTTCGTTGACTTAACACGTTCGCTGCCTGATTTTCTGTTTTACAGAAAGAAAAGTCTTATTATTCCTTGTTACAAAACCGATGAAAAAGCCCGCGAGTAATTTCAGCGAGAAAAAGAGCAAATGAAATATTTTCCGTCCGCCTTAAAAACTAGCTCGATCCCCTGATCCAATTTATCCGCGTGAGATCTTGACGTCGCGCTGACTTCGCCTGATTCGTATCGAACAATTTGCTCTTGAGGGAACGTTCGTTCGTCGTATATGTATAATGCTTCGCAGTTACGCCAGTTTTCCGATTGACGGCCGCTAAAAACAGCGGGTGAATAATGAAATTACTCGCAACCCCTTTAACAGGGGTACAGTAGTATTGAGTAACTAAAACCAATCGTTTTTCTGCGTTGGATTTCTCTGATACTGTTCTGAATGCGCTAATACCCTTTTATTTCTCTTTGCGTCTCATCTCAGGCTGCTTTGTTCTCAAATTACAATGCTGTAATCGCATTAGCTTGATTTAAAAATTTTCTCTGCGTACAGTCAGTAAAATATACTTTCTTTGAAACAAGTACTCTGACTTCAAAGAAGTTTTAAAAGAATTAATTGTCGGAACGTTGAAAATTGTTGAATTTACGGAGCGATAAAGATGGGGCGCGCAGCTGCAGAGTACGTAGTTTCCAGACAACTAATTGCCTGAAAGCGAAATGCTTCGGAGTGAGTACTCTCTGTACTCTAAATTACAGAGTGGAGGTCATTAGCCAAATTGAGACAAAAATTGCGGAAGTTGCACACAAAACAATTTTTTTCCAAATAATAATTCCAGAAGAAATTAATGCACCGTACTAGGAAGTTTGATCCTTCAACTTTTCTATATGGTTGTGCTTCTTTAATCAGAGGCGAGAGTCGGCCGCTCTTTTCCAGCGAATTAGTTTCTCCAGCGCGGGGTCGAATGCCATTTATTTTTGTCCCTTCCCGCGAGAAATCCGCCGGTCAGAAATTTCTCGCCGACGGAAATTGCATTCCAATGTTCCGCGCGGGAATTGTGCATTAACTTCGGAGCTTGTTTCGTCCGGACGCTCACGGTCGGGCTCCAAGGATGAAAATACGCCGGGGCGACGGATATGTATTCCGACCCATCCACAAATAGGTTTCGCACATTCCCCGGTTATCGGCGAAAATATGTCCAAGCTCGTTTTGCAGTCAATTGATCCTTTCCGCTATTGCGACGCCCGTACGTCGCCATTCACAGATATTTGATGGAACGCGGGAGGAAAGGCGGTCTAATTTAAATCCTGGCGTGAATGACTGCCGGAGTGGACCTAATGTGTATTTCATGGTTAATTACCGGCGCTAACACATTAACATGAAAAAGAAAACACTGCGAATGTTTCTCTTTTCCGGGCTACCTGGATTGATCCTACTTTACGATTCGTAGATAATTAGTAGCCTGCTGATTTTCATTTCACGTTGCTCACCTGACGTCTTTGAAGTTACACTCGAAATCCTTGTACTTCGATTCCAGATTGCTCAGGCGAACTTCATTGTCCCGCGAGACAGCCACGGCAACGAGGACGTCTTGTTCGATGGCCATGGGACAAACAGCGTATCCGCAATAATCGATGTGCTCGCCAATTAAGTTAACTCTGCGAACAGACGGGCAAAATATATTCGATTATACCCCGGGGAGTTGAAGTCTTCGATGCCGGTGCAAATAACCGCCGGATAAACGAGATTGGACTCTAGCTGTTATGAAACTGTTGTTCTTCACGTTTGTGCGAGCGTGCGAAACGTTGCACGGCAAATACTATCGATTAGAGAAACATTCGACCATTTAAATGTAATTTTTACAAACAGTGTACAAATTTACAGAGTGCACAACTTTTGATGGGACTGTGAATCAAGCTTTAACCCTTCAGGGAACACAGGTTACAGATGTTACCATAATTTGTTGGCTGCTTTTTATATCATTCATAGCTATCCTCAAATTCTGTAAAATAAACAGTAATGCTTGAAAGTTCGTCACACCAAGTGTAATCAATTTTTAAACATTCTTTGGAGCCAGTAGACTGCACAGAGGTCGTCCCTGAAGGATTAAAGATCAAAGCCTGTACCGCCAAGATATTTGGCATACCTTCCGGGAACTCTGACGAAGAACGAAGGTTGGACATCATACTTCTTCGCGAAATGAGTAGCCAAGGTCTCCAGCCTCTTCCGCAACCCCTCATCCGGTTGCAAAACGGGAACCGCCTCTTCCGCGTCGCTTTTTCTGTTCGTCATTTCTGGAAGGAAATCCGATTTGTATTAACTGATACAAAATTGGTAAATTTTCTGTGGAAATGAAATTGATCTCTGTTCCAGGTCTGCAGACTCTTTAAACAGCGCGACATAATTTCCCGGCGAAACGGTCGATAATCGAATTACCTCGTGATTCGATTCGCATCAGAGTGGAAATTATTTCCTCGTCGGAGTGGATTCCAAGCAATGATGCCTTTGAATGAAAATCGCGCGAACGAGGTCAACGTCATTAAGCACGATCATGCTGCCGCGGAAGATAGCGGGCCCGCACGATTTCTGTGTCGCGGCTCTCGTTTAAAGCCTAACTGGTTGCCAGATTGCAATCTTGCTTACGGGACAACAACGTTCTTGAGCGATCGAAAACAAAATTCCGTGAGACGATTGTTTGTAGTTCCCGGTCGAGTGTCGCTTCCTCAAGCATTTCGAGCTGCGCACGAGTGATCGTCGTCGGAAAAAAGACGATTGCGTCACGATAACATCGAACTCGGTGAATCATGATAAACACAGAACGATTTTTATCGGCGCAATAAGCTGCCGCGAACGCTATCAACCTGCTCGACTGTAAAGTTCCGGTGAAAACGGTCTCGGGGTTCCCATCGTTTCAACGAGGCTTTTAAAATGCAAACGACCACGTACGCGTATTTCTTGCATGCGATAAATATCGGATCGCAGATCCATCTAGCCGTCCTCATCGCTTGTTTAAAGCGAAATGTGATTTGTTGCTTCGAGTACCCCCGATCGAACCTAAATCGTTTTACAAGCGTTTCCGGTGATAGTGAAGCAGCGGAAGTGTTCGCAGCATCTAGAGATGAATGTTCAAAAAAGCTTAGACAAGTATAGGTACGAAAAAGCTTATTGATAATCTTCAAATAAGCGTTAACAGGTGTTCAAATAAGACTAATTTACCTGATGATAGATAAGATTGAAGTCAATGCAGCGATTGCTAACGATTATCCGGCAGTTCGAAGAGGTATAATGATTATCCGCGTCCAAACGATCGGCAGAGTTCGCGATAACTGGTTCTCGTCGGTGCATCAAAACACCTGACCTTTTCGCTGAACCATCGACGTGTTGCAACCGTGCGTTTAGTTTCGAAAATATCGTTCATCGGTTGCCGGAGGATGTTTAGGCAAGTCTTAAATATATTCGGTTGTCTTCAACATCTTCTTTCCGTTCATTAACAAAATGGAGAATGACAATCGATTCACAAAATCATCGACTATAAGTAACTTTAATTTCTGGTATTCAATATCACGCGAAGGTCATGATTCGACGCACAAAACTATCAATGACCTTGAAATCTCGAGAAAATGTAACCTTAAAAAGATTGTTATCCATCGCAATGTTTAATTGTGGATAATTCATTGCTACCAACTCATTGAAATTAATAATGAAATTTTTATCTAACGATTGTGTGAACAAGGTACTTTTGATGATAAAAAGAAGAAAAAACGTACATAGTAAAATTAAATTAGCCGAATTCTTGCGCCCTTCGAAGGACTTCTAAAGTTTCTAAAGTTTCCCCTGATTGGTCGCAGGTGGCGGCACCAATCAGCACTTGCGGAACACCGTGTCGCGGCTGTTCAAACTAGCCTCCGTTACCGTTCGAGAATTCGATCGACAATTGATTTGAATTGCGAAAAACACGTCGAACATTTAACCCCTTAGCCATCCAACCAAATAACAAATCTAGAAAAATGTATAATTTTTGTATACGTTCCGAAATACTTCTATATAGAAGTATCATCTATATAGTTGATAAAGAACGTGAACGAATTTTTACAACTACCTATTTAATAATTATATGGTAACTCAACTTCTGAATCTCGCTTGGGATGCACTGTTGAAATGGTTAATGATAATATCACTCGAGCAACGTCACGCGTACGATTCGATAAGAACGCTCTTCATATAAATGCTTATTGTATCCGGCGATAACAAACCAGACCTACCCCACGTACAAATATTCACACACTTGCAACATACACTGTTATCTCTGATCAACTTGTTCATTAGTAATAGAAGATAATTTTCAAAATACCCAAACAATAATAAAGAAAGAAACTCGTTTAACCGTTCACTATTCGAAAGGAAAATTGATCCACAAAAATATAAATCTGCACAAGTGTGCGCGTAACACGTTGCAAATGCATTTGTACTTGCATCGGACGACAATACATGCAAAGCGCAGGTCTGGGTAAACAAACACGATGCCGGCTATTGCCACGTCGACTTTAACGTGCAAAACTGCAGGAAGAATCTACGCTCGCGATATTATTTCGAATGAAAGCCAGTGGACGAATTTAAACAACAGAATTGACATACCTGCGACTACACTTCGTTGTTTTCGTTCACTGATAAAATAGTCAGAATTTGTAGTTTTACGACAGAGCGTTTTCACTAACTTACCACAGATGTCGCTGTGAGTAATTTTTGGGAATACTTTCGCATCGTGCGTAAATAATTGCATATTCAATTAGATAATTGGATATTAATGTTGAATATCAATGCACAGTAATTCCATAAACATTTCCATACCGTTGAGAAAATATTTCACCGCAGCTTGTCCTCGTTTGCGAAATATCTCGAGCATAAAGGAGACCTTTCAATACAACTGATAAGATCCGCTCCGCGATGGCTGGAGAAGTGTGAACAAGTATAAAATATACAATGTCTATCTACGTTTGCGTTTTTTCTGTGATGTAAGCTACGTGACAGTTGTCGAATATATAGGTTATGTATACGTCCGAATGGTTTTGGTAGGGAAGAAAACGGAGTACTTAAAATGAGTGAAAAAAATCCCAACACTGCCCTGGTTCGACGGGTAAACAAGTTACTCGAATCGAGGGTCGAACACGACAAGGTATTCGAAGAATATACTACTACGTGCATCACTTGTTAAAATCGTTTCATAACTGAAATGGAGAGAATCATTTGGACGTTTGTCTGTTCTAGGATACACTCGAGGCATTGAAAGAATTGTCCACGTTCTTCACGGAGAACACGCTGAACGCTCGACGGAATCTACGCAGCAAGATAGAGAGGCGAAGTTTGGTCATCAACGAGGAGTTTTTGTCTGCTTTCAGAGAAGTGAAAGCTTCCTTGGATGACATCTATCAAGACGTTCTAGCCATGAACACCGCTGTACAATGTATGACGAACCGTCTGCAAAGCACCAAAACCCAAACGTCGCAGCTCATCAATGAAACGACTAAACTCCAGAGTAAAAGGTATACTCGATTTGTGAAATGAAATCAGAGCACTCTGAAACGTTATACTAATGTTTTCAGTCAAACTTTGTCCATGCAACACGAAGTTGCAACTGCGTTCATTAAGAATTTTCAACTAACTCAGGCCGAGTTAGGCATTTTGCATGGACCTAGCAGAGATTCGCCTATAACAGAAGAATTCTTCTCTGTGGTCAATCGTGTTCAGGTATGCCTGTACAAATTAATACATCCATGGATGTTGGAGGAAATTGTTAATAGGTTCTTAATATTACAGGAGATTCATAGCAATTGCAGGATATTAATGCAGTCAGGATATCAAACATTGGGCTTAGATATCATGCAAAGGATGACTCTGTTACAAGAGTCGGCTCTTGAAAGGCTATACAGGTGGACGCAGAATCAGTGTAAAAACATTGAAAACGAGCGTTTAGCACCACTGTTAATTAAAGCAATGAATAAACTGCAAGACAGGCCTGTTTTATTTAAGTATGTTCTTAGAATTTCATAATATCTACAAATACTTGCATACATGTTGACGAACCATTTCGTATTTATTCTTTCAGATATATCTTAGACGAATATTGTTCAGCCAGAAGAACTGCGTTGGTAGGATCTTTCATAGATGCATTGACATTGGGGGAGGGATATGGTGGAACACCAAATCCCATTGAAATGCATGCAAACGATCCGAAAAGATATGTCGGCGACATGCTAGCTTGGTTGCACCAGGCTATTCCCGTTGAAAGGGAAAATATTTTAACATTGATGAAAGGCTGTGACAAAACTGGTAAAACCTTGAACGATTATCTTCTACCATTTGCTTCGACTGTTTCATAGAATGCTCGTTTCAGACATATCCGATCAAGTTAAACAATCTTTGAGTAACATCACGGAGGGTCTTTGCCACCCGTTGAAGTCAAGAATAGAACACGTTGTTTCCGCGGACGCGCCAGCCACGATGTTATACTCGGTGACAACTCTTCTCAGATTTTACCGCGACATAATTCAGCAAGCAATACCCGAGAGTGTCCTAGACTTGACATTGTCGGATTTATTGGTGCTCAGCGAGAAAAGTTTCCTTAGCAGGCTGCAGAAAGAGACGCGAATCGCGCTTGGAGAACGCGCAGAACCTCCTGGAACTGATCTGGTACCAGCTCCATCCGTTTCACGATTATTAGCGCTTCTAAATGAAATTCTATCTGTGGCCAGCATCGCGGAGGATAGAGAAAAAGACATGCTACAAGTTCGTATTATTTCGAACATTAACTTAACCAATGCTAACTATCTGTTAAATAATGTATCGAGTTATCTGCAGATAGTATCTTGCATCATCGATCCACTTCTGCAAGAAGTGAACGAAACCGCATCCCGATTACCCACAGTGGACATGGCTGTGTATCTCCTGAATTGCATGCATCAAATACAGTCTACCTTAGCATTGTACGAATACATGGATCAAAGATTAGAAAGATTACAGGTAACCTACTGATTTTCAAATCGGGTTGTATTTTGAATATGTAATGTTTTAAAACCGTACATTTTAGGCACAATCCGATGCACAAATCGATACTCTTACATCGGAACAAGCGAGCTCTTTAGTGGCGCATTTAAATCTTGGATCGATCTATACAATTTTGCAAGGGCACGAGCAAGGCCCGTTATCCTCTATTCCTGGCATGGATCCTCTGAGCGTAAAAGAATTTACAGTAAGTCATTATTTGAACAATATAAAATGATTACTATCGGTAAACGATTCTTGCACTGTCTCTTATTTTATAGAACAAACTGGAAGCTTTCTTAGTGATGCCGGATGTACTGTTACTCCCTCAAATCAGTTTATTACAAAGCAACAATCATCGCGTAATAACGCAAAAACGATCCTTCGAAGTGATCGGAGCCATTTACAAGCAACTATACGAATCCTGTCACGATCCGAAAAATCTATATCAAAATCCGAATGGTCTCTTCTCGAGGAGCCCGGAAGACCTTTTAAGGATCTTGATCGCTGAGTAATTATTTACGAGAAACTTGTAAATACATAATTGTAAAAATAACTTTTAATAAATTTTTAAGCTTGGTCTTCGTGGCCTATCACGATCTCACACGAAGCCGTACTGAATCACGTCCAATCACGTCGCTGTCAACTGAAGGTGTGTGTTCAACGGATAGAATGTTATTTTTTAATTTGTTTCAATCAAAAATGTGACAAAATCCGTCTATATATGTGATCATGCGCAGTAGAAGTTAGTCACCGAAGTTTCGCCTCTGTACGAACACTGTGTGCTTCATGGTTAACCCTCATATGCGTATTTTAATATTTCTCTACGATCCTGTTGTATATAGTTGACGTGTTTGTTTAAAATTTAAGAGTAAATGATTCAATCGAAGCAGATGAAAATATTTCGTGCAACTGTTTTTGAAGCGAGTTTTTCTCTTTTTGCGCGAATTGTCCCGTTCGTCGGCCGCATCGAAGCGGACCAATGAGCGGCGGCCTCAGCGAAGCCGACCAATGAGCAGCGGCCGTATCGCCGGAGGTGTCGGATAGAGGACTCACCTTTAGCGAAAACGGCGCGGAGGCAACTGGCAAAGTGCGCGCGCCATTGGGCGACGATTGGCCCGGCGCTCGGCCGTCAGTCGTCAGTGTTCAGTCTGGTGCGGTGGAACGCGTTCGTGTCCGGTTGCGTTTGGCTCTCGAGCCGCGCGTCTTTCATTCATCGCTTCTCCGCGGTAGTAACACCCGTGTCGCTTCCCGAACCCGCAGATTCTCTCGCGAACAGTCACGGGGACGGATGTGAGAACCGGCGCTTCTGCGATTGCTGAGATGCGGACACTCGCGGCCGAACGGTCGGTGCAGCAGCGTACATTACGCGTGTAAACACACAATGGACATGGTCGTCCTGTGCACAAAGGACGGATAGAAAGCAGTGAGTGAGTGAGTGGATTATAGTGTCCAAGATGGCGGAGTCAAGCTATTATCAGGTGAGTCGCAGGTCCATCCACGCTCTCTTTACGAACTGGTGCGCGGGTTTCTCGCCGACCGACCGGTCGTTCTCCAACGATCTTCGAGAAAATCTATCGTTGGCGAACGTAATCGAATCGAGCACGCGACGATTTCTCGGACACCTCCGCGGCCTTTCGTTCTCACCGACGCTCTCTCCCACTTGTCTCTCCCTCGATCTCGAGGAAGGTATTCTCCGATGAACGATCGGTGGATCTCCTCGAGATCGCGATTATCGATTCTCGACCGTCTCCTGCGAACACAGAAATCGACTCACCGCTAATATCATTCGTTTCTTATATTCTCCTCCGATCCGATTCCGTAATAATATTCGCGAGACTACATGTTGCTTCGCGGGCTGAATATGTGCAGGGTCGTTTTTAGGCCCGTTACTCACATCCGTTTTTCTAACGTGCGGTACCGGAATTGCGGTCTGAAATACTATGGATTCAATTAGGCACTGCTCATTTGTTTGAACCGTAGTTGCGGCGCCGCAATACACAATATTTACCGCACGTTAGAAAAACGGATGTGTGTAGCGGGCCTTACGAGACGCCGATCGCTGTACGCGGCCGAAAAATCACCCGGTTACGGATCAAGCGAGGCGTGACGGGCATCGTGCACCTGATTGCAACCACGACTCGTCCAATGTGCTCCTGAGAACTTTCCAAACAGAGCAGTAGCACCTGTTTCAGCCGGCAAGTGGTATTTCCCCGAGGTTACGGGAATAGTCTCTTGCGGGCAGCGTTTGTCAGAAGCGTAGCAACGGGCCGAGGATCGGTCTGACAGGAGGCGGCCGATCGCGCACGGCAGCACCATTACGCGGTGCTGCGCTTTACGCTAAACCTACCAAGCGCGAAACATATAAAAATGTCTCGTAGAGTGATAATATTGAATTTAATTTAACTTCATTATAATATACGCTCCAATAAAAAGGTTCATTCAGCTATTCCCTATGAAAGCGTCTTTACAATTTGAATTATTGTGAAATAGGAAACCCGTCATTTGACCATGGCAGGTTTACTGTTACGATGGGGACTGTCTCGTGTACACGCTGAAACATTTATGAACTTCATGAATTTTTCCTTAATTGATACAGAATTTTTTATACAGTTTTAATTGCTTCGTTCGTGGTCCTATCTCGCCCGCGATAAATGCCTGTGTAAAATCGTATCCTGCCGGCATAGATCAGCCGAAATCTGAGGGGGATTTAAAACAATAAACGTCAAGAATTAGTCGTGGGAAATTAAATTTTATTCTTTCAAAAAAAGATGGACTTTCTGACCCCCTGAAGGCGGTCTCCTTTAAATAAATCGGGCGACTGCTATGTATGTATTGATTTTCCTGAAATCCAAATACTTAAAATTCTAGGAGTTCCTTGAAAAGGGGCACAAAGAATTTCGCCTTCGCTATCAACCTAAAATTAGCAGTGGTACGTGGCACGTGGCACCCTTCAGTTAGGCCAACGTAAAACGCGTAGAAAGCCAATTTCCGGTGACCCGTGCCGTTCCATAAATTCGCGGATTAGTCATGCTTTAATTCCAAATGCGCGCTCTCCGAGAAAATCCTCGAGCCGATAGTTTCCAAGTACGATGTCGATATTTATTTCGTTTATTTACCGGGGCTAAGGTGTAAAGCCAGGTACGTAAATATTTTTGGCGAAACACGACGCGATAACTTCGCACACGTAAGCCGCTTCCGGTTCGCGTGCCTCGTGAGACAGAGCCGTGATCGTCACCCTGCGCGATTGTCGTGCGGATTTGCACGACTTTCGCAATTCGCCTAACGGACGCTCTTCGCGCGGTGCGTAACCCAAAAATAAAATGGTACACGTCGCCGAGACACCCGCGCGCGCTCTCAGAGCCTCGCGTTCTATTTGCCCGCGGCGATTAATCATAACCGCACAGCCGGCTATCATTAGAGTTTTTGGCTAGCGTAAATTTTCCATTGAGCTCTTCGATTTTTCCCGCTAGGCAAACGCAGTTCACTCGGAACTGAATCGGCGAGATCAAAACCGAAAGAGGATCAATTTTCCGAACACTGCAATTTATTTACAGGCTGTAATTTTTCTTAGTTTCATAGAGCTATAAAAGATCTATAGTTTGCACCTCACTGTCCCTACTGAGGCGCCGCTAAAGTTTACTATTTTTTTTTACAATGATTCCGTCTTCAATAAAACCTCATAGATGGGAAAACTGGATTTAGAATTGAAACGGTACTCGTACAAACTCAGTAAAGTGAAAATTGTTTGGAATTATGTTGTAATTAGTTTTAATGGCGCCTCAAAGTTGTCGTTCAAGTGCAAAGAGTTATGCGACATGTGTTTTATTTTAACCTTTATTAGCCGTTAATGAACCTTCTGCTCATCGACGCTGAACTAGTAAGATCGAGAGGACCGTTTCAGTGACGTAATTTGCCCCGGAGGGCATTACCGAGTGCCCCGGGGCGTTTCTGCAATTTTTTCGGAAGTCGCATCGCAACGAACCGGTCGGACATTTCCTTCAGAAAATCACGCGCATGAAAACAAGTAAACAACTGAACGGACAGCGGTTCACGGGGACCGTAAACATTTCCGGTCATATTTCGTCGTGGAAAACGCAACGAGTGTTGACCTCTGCGGATTATTATGCACGGCACACATATTACGGAATGCATGGAAATAGCTCGTGGCGTCAGTGTGTCAGACGTACACAAGGAAACGGGGTTCGTTGCTTCTTTAAATCGTTCTGCAGCCGCCGCGGCACGGTTTTATTGCCGGTTACGAAAACTATAGCCACGAAACCTTGGATGAAACTATGCTGATCGAGCGAGATGCGAACCCGTCGCTCCGGGCTTGGTCGGTCTACGGGCTCTGCCAAAGAAAATAGTGATAATTATACCGAGCGGCGAGAATTTTGCGCAGACGCTCGTCTCCGGTGTAAATGGGTATGTATTCATTTTCAAAGGGGGCTTACGTAACCGAGGATGGGTTCAGCCGATCCGTTTCACCTGGACAGGCTCCCCTTCTTGATAAGGGTCTTGACTAGAGTCGCCAGATTAAGGGAAAAAATTACCCTCTCTTTCTGCCAGTACCGGATTAGTCACGCGATATTGCGACACGTGCACGTCAGAGACGAATAGCGTTGTACATAGAAGGGGAAGGTATAGCTTTTATACTCCATATTCACCCTTTTGCAAATCAAATTCAACCTTTTACAAATACAGTACAGTAGAACTTCGATTATCCGTGCTAATTAGTGGAACATGGTTGTTCGGATAATACAACAATTACACAGTTTCAGTCCTTATTGAAGTGTGCAGTAAATCGTGTAGCTTATGGGCAGTGTTTCCCAACCTTTTTTGTACCATGCCCCACCTAAGCCCTTCTAAAATTCTTATGCCCCCTCTATGTAACGTATACATAACTTTCAGTATTCAAAAATTGAATTGTAAAATGAAGAAACTTAAATGATAGGTTTTAGGAAGAAATCACTATGAAACTGTTGAGGAAACACAGTTCTCTAAAAGTACAAAAACAGTACTAAAAATTCAAGTACGAAATCATTTTAATGAAAGATTTTTCTATATTATTTTAATTATTCGTAATTATTTATCGTTTACATTTTTAGCGAGATCCTTGCGCTTGATGCTTGCTGCACAGAGGTTTTATGTTAGGTTCCAATTTAGTTAGCTTCAGTCTCAAATCTCCCCGTTGTGTTATATCCAGCCGATTTATTTTTTTAGCAGCAAATCATTTATGGCACTAAATCCACATTTAACGAAATATGAAGATGGAAACGGTAACAATAGTTTTCTTGCACATTTGATTAATTTACAGTAAATCCTCTATAATCGTAAAAGCCTCGGGGAGGTTCGTTTGCAAAGTTCGTTGACGGACACTATTTTTTTGAGCTTCAGAGACCGGGCTGAACGTAGAAAAAGACAGTGTGCAGAGGCCCGGAGGTTCTATTGTACTCTTAAGTAAGTTTTTGTCAAAAAATCAAATCAAATGTAAATTAATTGTTAGGAAATTCAAAATTCTATTTATTGCAGAGATGTACATCAAACACTTTTTACAATAGATTCATAAAATCGCAGTGAAATCGTGAGAAGCAGTCGCCTTAGGAAACCATTGACTCTCATTCAAAAAATCCATTCAGTAACGGAGGGAGTACGGCCGGTGCCAATGCTTCTTAACTGATAACCGGCGCACGTGTTATCAGCGGGAATCATTGCACGGAACATTCATCATCTAACACAATTCGAGCCGCTTATGTAAGCGCATTTCACATTCCCCGCGATACAAATTATCAGGGTTTTGCGCTCGCTCGCGCGTTGATATCGATTGTCGCGCGAATAACCGTCGAATGAAGTTGAAGGTGGAGTTCGTTCCCGGTCGAACGGGTTCTCGATGAGTGTCACTGTTATCGTGGCTCGCGATAAGAGATAAGGGAGCATCGGCGAAGACGGTTTTCAGTCTCGCACGAATGCTCGAATTCGTTCGACGCGGCCCGGCGCGATAGAAAAAACAATGCAAATCTAGACGATCCGTGGAAATCGCGCATGCTGTGATAAAAGTTGTTCTGGCTCGCAAAAGCCTGGCGAGAGAAGAAAAAGTGAACTCGCGACGATAGTCGGCGAGATAAAAGCCGTCGCGACACCGCACTTTTGCCGCAACAGGTGGTCGAGGAGCGCGTTGCACCGATGCGATGGGACCAAGTGCATCGCGAGCTGCATCGAACCCACGCTGCATACGAGTCCTTTACAGGCAAAAATAAGAGCGCCTGAACTAATTGCACACGTAATACTACGAATTCTAGCGGAGCACATCATCATTTCAGTTATTAAATATTGCTTTTCCAATGCGGACGAGTTGTCGATGTTGGTATTTTTTAGAGTTTTAGAATTTTGGAGTTATTTTTCTCGGACTGTTTTTTTTGGTATGATTTCTTCGTTTGTATTGTATGGGGTGGTGGATCACGCGTTTGTATTATAGATTAGTGTTATTGCATCCTTTATACAGTGCGGTTTTTATTTCTATAGTATTTCTACGGTACTTTCGATCAAATTACGTAATAGCGTATGACGAGCAAGGGCGAGGTGCAGCCAAAGGCTGTTTCGAAACCAGACCGGCGAACTAGGTTGAACTAGTCGAGGAGAAAAAATGATTTCGTGCCTGCGTTTGGGAACTAAGCTCGAGTCAAGTACCTCCAATTATCTTCTGTAAAGTATTCCTATACTTTCTGTATTGCCTGACGTAGTTATCTGAACAGATTAGACTGGAATATTCTATCTATTTTGTTATTACTAATCTTCCTGATTCTGCTTGATTCAGCTCTAGTCTGCCCGCCAGGCGTTCATGACGCCCGATTATGTTACAGTATTGTAACTTTCTCACGTAACCAGTGAACTATTCGAACTTAAAAATCCGACTTATCAGCTGGTTCGTGTTATGTTAATCAATTCTAGAGGGGCGGTGTTATGTTCAGTATCTCGAGAACGGATTAACTCTCTTCCGCGATTAAGGCATTGTTTCGATCAGTATTTCTGCATGGTTTGATTTACGCAGTATTGTTGTGCTGTAATTCACAGTTTCGGGGAAAGAACATACACGATAACGAACTTGTATCCGTTTCATTTTATTCAATATTTTTTTTTTCTTATTTAACAATGAATTAATCCCCTGCAATATGATTCTCTTATCCTGAATAATTTCTTAAAAGAAAAAGAGAATTTATATCCACTTCATGTCTACAATTAATGCGTAACTAACGATTATTAACGATTGAATAACGAACTTGTATTCGTTTTATTTTATTGAACATTTCTTCTTATTTAACAATGAATTAATCCCCTGCAATACGATTCTTTTATCCTGAATAATTTCTTAAAAGAAAAAGAGAATTTATATCCACTTCATGTCCACAATTAACATTAAACCTATCAGGCATTAAAAGTATCTGTTAAATATTGCCATAGAAAAATGACAACACTGAATTTATTGAGATTGTAATCTTCAATATAGTAGATGCTTGGACAAGGAGATTTATTCCATTATTTTCCATAAACGAATTTTTACCATTTCGATAATTGGAAACCATAAAACCGGTCATATGACCGTGGTAGGTTTACTGTTAAATATTGATAACAAAGTGGTCCCAAATTCACGAGACTATTTAAAATTCGAATTTGTTCATAAAGAAATAAATGCGAATTTTTAAAAGGCTCTAAAACGTATTACTTCGATTAAAAATAAATGATCGGTATTTGGTTGGTTACATTTGAAATCTTCATCACTCGATATCACATGGCAGCGAATTAATCTTAAAGGCATAGCGTATCATTCGATACTCGGGCGACTGCGTGAATGAATCATTCGATTGTTATTCCGATAGGACTGTATGAATCGATCTTCGGTGAATACTAGCAGGTGCATATTGAACTTGGTCCCATCGACGGCAGGCTGCACTCTGGTCGCGCGATGATGAATAGATCGGTTGGATTTAATCGTGCACGTTCGTTTCGATCCGATGACGCCGGCGAACGATCGAGCGAAACGCTCGCTGATCGCTCTTAAATTAATAGAACGGCCGATCAACGGACGACGCTAATTGCCCGTGTTCGTTATCACCGGTACCATTGGCACCGATGAAAGCTGGTCAAGCGTTTTCGCGCACCAAATGCGAATTCCCGTGGCCGTAAAAAAGCCAACGATCCAATACAGCGGAATTCCACCGTGTGTTATTTATAACGTCGCGCGCAGCACAGTTGAACAATGTCGTTTATTTCGGTGCGAGGGATGGGAAAGAAGTCGAAAAGTTGTGGACATCTGCCCACTGCCATTTGGTACTGCATTTCACCGTGCGCGGTAGGTTGTCGACATTCTTTCTACCCCCATTTTTGGTTTCTTCTGAAATGATTTATCGCGTTAACATTAGTGTCCATAAATCACCAGCCCATAAGTTGTTTGGCACTGGATATATTTATCGCGTTAGTGTCTCTAGAACTCTTAGAATTATAATACACGGTTACAATACATTTCATCTTCATATACAATTTCTTTTGGACGGTCTAGTTATAAAAATATTTTTGTATCGACCAATCTGGTTTTGTGGTTTTTTTTTACACTTCATTCTTTTTACAATTCATTCAGTCCTTTGTTGTTGAATGCGTCAAATCTTGTAATCGAATTTTAAACCTCTTCCCATACTCCAATCTTCGATGACAATATTTGCCGCCATACTCGTGGGATCAAAGATAACTAACCTAATCTTACCCAACCTCGTCTTATAGGAATATCCAAATTTATTAGGATATTCATTTATTGACTGTAAAAACAGGATAATAAATTATCCAATCATGATACAATATTTTCGCTTTTAGAAAAGATTTTCGTTGAAGTGGTAATTAAAATCGATTACAAGATATGTAAAGACTAAAAAGTGGAAAATAAAATATATAAAAAAGCTTTTTAAAAACCACGCTTATATTAAAACGCACTAAAAAGGAGAAAATAATTTTTTTCCAGGTTCTCCATAAAAAAACCGAATCCAGTAAAATGATTAATAATATGTTTTCCCCAAAATTTTAAGCAGTTAGTTCAAAATTTCTTCTGTTCTAAAATTAGTGTCGGAATAGATAGAAAAATTTAATATAAATTTAAATAACATCATGACATAAGTGGCTATAAAAATAAAATTTTTTCAAAATTTATAGTCACTAACGTCATGATTTTATTTGAATTTATATTAAATTTTTCTTTTGAAGAAGAAATTTTGAGCTAATTGATAAAAATTTTGGGGAAAAATATTATCAATCATTTAACTAGATTCGATATTTTATGGAGAACCAGGGAAAAAATTATTTTCTCCTTTTTAGTGCATTTTAATATAAGCGTGGTTTTTTAAAAGTTTTTTTCATATATTTTTTACTCTGAATTCATTGCTAAATTCTTTCGAATTACTTTTGTTTGGCATAAAGATCTGCGGCGAACGCAATTAGAAAATGGAGGCTCGCTTTTCAGTTCGCAGACGTCCCGATTTTAACAGGGACGTTTCTGCAGACTCACACGGCAACGTTTGATCAGACCAGTCACCCGTAATTGCGCGCGAAACTAAGTTTCATCCGAGTTAAGTACCTAGCAGCAGCCGCGATCCGTCCGAAACGGATGCCGGCATTAAATCTCGATCGTGCCTTCTTAATTGATCGTATATTTCGATCAAGGTCGACCAGGAGCCAAACGATTTAAATATTGATCGATTAGCGGTATTAATAGTCCGATCGCAATGTGCGCGGAGCGTCGATCCCCGGGGATCGTGTTCACGAAGATCAATATTTTCTCCCGCGACTACAGTTTTATAACTGTGAACGGGCTGAATGGGCGAACTGAACACACGGTGTGCACATCCGCAGTACGTGCCAGACAATTTCCGGCGGCGCGAAGCTCTAAACACGCTTCAGAAAGTTGTTTTCCTCGCAAATTTGCGGGCTATCGATTCCGCCTCGGGTTTCGCGGAAAAACGCCCGCGACCACGGTTATTTCAATCCCCGTTGGAACAAAGCTTGAAAATAAATTCCCTCTTTAATCCTTCGCGGGCGAAAACATTTTTTATCGCCTTAGCATCTTCTTTATGAGCACAATTATTAATTTTATCTAGAATAAGTTCACAGAAGAGGATAATTTTTATATTGTACGTCTACATTTGCTTGAATGCTTGAAATTTTACTCTCGAATTTTTTTCTTTTTTTACCACGCTTATTATTAACAGGCCGTGTAGTTGTTGTATGCGTAAAATCTAGTAATCGAATTTTCAACCTGTTCCCATAGTCCAATCTTGCTGAAATTTTGTATACACACTTGCTTCCCATGGCAATAAAAGGAGAAAATAAAATATGTAAAAAAACTTTTTAGAAACCATGCTTGTATTAAAATGCACTAAAAAGGAGATAATAATTTTTTTCCTGGTTCTCCATAAAATACCGAATCCAGTTAAATGATTAATAATATTTTTCCCCAAAATTTTAAGCAATTAGTTCAATATTTCGTCTGTTATAAAATTAGTGTCGGCATAGATAGAAACTAAACTAAACTATATTGACGTAATCTTCGTGGTCGTTCCACGCTCTTATTTATAGTCACTAATGTCATGATTTTATTTGAATCTGTATTAAATTTTTCTATCTATTCCGACACTAATTTTATAACAGAATAAATTTTGAACTAATTGCTTAAAATTTTGGGGAAAAATATTAATCATTTAACTGGATTCGGTATTTTATGGAAAACCAGGAAAAAAATTATTATCTCCTTTTTACTGCATTTTAATATACGCGTGGTTTTTAAAAAGTTGTTTTTCATTTATTTCAATTTTTCTTACCACTAATGCGAAGAATAATAAAAGAATCTTTTAACGCGCGGAAGAACATAATATAATATCGTGCCTCCAACCACACCACGTTCTGTATACAGTAAAAGCTCCTTCGTTGTCCAAAGGCCGGGGGGCTGAGCGGACAACGAGCGTGCCCGGACACTATTTTTGATTTATGACTGCGTCTAGATATCGCGCCGACCGCGCCGAGCGACTTCAATAGGAAGCCGAACATAGAGAAGGACAGAATGAGATACGGATCGGGTGACCGAAGCGTGTCGCCGTCGCCGGCACAGTTTAAAGGCCCACATTGTTGCTGTTGCTCGTTGCCTTCGAAACTTTGACCGTCGATTAAACCACTAAATACAGTTGAAACTATATTGTGTTTGGTGTCATTTTAATCAGAGAAATGCCAGAAATAAGTTAGTGAAAGTCCCATAAAGAAATAATTAAAATTAAGACGTTTGAAAATTCGGTTTACTCGAGTCAATGTTGTGGTGTTCACACCGATATACCCGAGCCGACATCAATCGACGCCGCCTATGGAGCGACTCGGCGTTGACAGGCAGTGGAATGGGTAGGCACTGAACAACGATCGTGCCCTTGATTTTGGACAACGAAGGAGCGATTACTGTATTTTCGATGGAACGTTCAAAAATAAAAGGAGGCTTGAAATCGATCGGCTCCGAAAGTTCTGCTGTTTCAAAACGCAGTTTCGGACACGTGTTCCTCCGAATCGTTCAATAAAAGTCGTACAGTGCAAGTCGAACTGTTATGTATACTCATTCGTGACTAACATCTTGCCAAATTAATTTTTGAAAGAAAAATTTGTCTAACTTTTATGTAAGCACATAAAAAAAAGTTAAAAAAGGCATCTCAATTTAGTTTTTTCTAAAGAATGTTTTAAACAAAGTGTACAGTCCCAATATCTATTGGTATTGGTTTCGCGTCTAGATTTTCTAGAATCGCTATAAAAAGCCGGAGACCGTGTTCCCGTGGTGGTATCGATCAAAGTCGATAGAAACCGCTGGAAAATGGTATTTATGATGTCTAATTGAGTGGTCCCATAAATCCAACGGTAATAGATATATCGCACGGTGGGACAGTCTCGCGTAGACATTCCATGGTGCTCGTGGCACGATCACATCCTTGTCGGCGAGCCGCATATTTCACGGTATAAGCTCTGGATCGCGAGGCATCGGTCGAATAATCGAATTCGGAATCTGTTTCAGGGCGATTACATCAGGCACCCGGTTCTTTACGAACTGTCGAGCAAGTATGGAGTGGCTGGCAGTGACCAGGTGCCCTTGCCGGCTCGTCTCGACGAGCTCCGGGAGCACATACGCCGAGAAATACGCAAGGTATGTCGACGTTTCGCTTATCCTTCTCCGGCCGCACACCTCTTCTCCGAACCTCTCTTTTCTCTCTCTCTCTCTCTCTCTCTCTCTCTCTTTTGCTCGACGTGTATCTTATACACGGTAGCACCGCTCGCACGGGTACACGGTTCCTCGGTGGAAACGGGGGTGGCAGGGGAAAAGAGGAAGGAACCTCGCTTCCTTCTTGTCCTCTCCTTTTTCGCTGATCTCCGGATGGGGAAAGATCGGGGGATCCCTGTGTCTGCGATCGGTGAATCGCGCGGTTTAATTCAATTAACGCTCGGTGACAAATTGCATCAATTTTTACAGCGATTGTTGTGTAGATTAACACGTTCGCTACCAGCATTTGTTTCCTTGCTTACCTTCCTTGTTCGAAAGTTTTATTAAATGCAACGTACCCAATTTTTTGAATTATCAAAACAGTTTAGCAGAGGGATTCTTGAAACGGATTCTCTGAAAATTATGCATTCTACTATGACTTTACACAACGAAGTGCATACAATTAATTTGACTGTTTTCTAGTGAACTGTCACATATTTGTAACGGTGGTAGCGAACATGTTAATTGTTGAGGGACCGAGAGTCTCACCGTTAGACGATTTAATTAATTCAGTGTTTGGTAACAAGTAAATTGGATCAATGGTAGCAACAATTCTAACATTCTTTGAAATTACAAAAGAATAGAGGTCCATGCCAGAGTAAAACGTAGTTAACGTTCATAAAAATCCCATTCTTCGAAATTTTAGGATTCATCAAATAAACTGGATGAATATTAGGCAGGGTTGTGCAGAATTACAATTGAATTACTCCAGGAATTATAATTGCAAAGTCATATTGTAATTTATAATTCAGATCTTCATTCAATTAAATTACAATGTAATTCGTAATTGAAATTGGAGTACAATTATAAAATATTGTATTTCAATTACACATCTGATTAAAATACTTGGTAATTGAATTAATCGAACGGTTTGAATTATGTAATTCAGTTACGACGTAGTTGAATTACAATTGAAATACAATGTAATTCAATTAGCACAACTCTGATATTAGGAGACATTTTTGTACAACACAATTTCGAGAAATGATCCGGCCATTACTCGTGTCAACCGATATCTCATTTTCCTAACGCTTGATAAAAAGTAGAAGGTTAATTCGTGATCAAGGAGTTGGGAGGGCAGGAAGCTAGAAAGCAACATTAATCTGTGGACCGAGGAATTATTGCAAGGATATTTTTGCTGGCGGTGATCGCTTTGTTATTAAATATGGAAAAATAGGGATAGTAATGGACCGTGTAATTTCTGGGTAGACGGAGAGAGACACGTGGGCTCTTAGAGTAGATAGAAACTCGAGGGTGGTCCGCGTGGAAACGAGTTCCACGCTCTACCTTTTCTCTTCCTCTCACTCGGCTCGTTTTTCCTTTTCGTGATTGCACCGCGACCTCTATCCATACAGTCTCGTTGAGCCGAGCTCGGTTTAGCAAAAATGTGATTACACCCTTGCCTCGCCGCGTTTATTCCGCGTCTGGCAGCTGCAGTTATTCTTCGCGAGGATCGTTGTACGCGAGCCTGGAAACGGGGTCGGGGATTTCAGAACCGTTTAACAAACGGTTTTCTATTCCAGGAACGCGTGACCATATCGGTTATCCTGCATCCTTGGGCGAACGCTAATTTCCTCCTGCAAATTAAAAACCCAACATTCAGCCGCGTTCTAGATAACTTTGTAATCAGATTCCTCCCTTTCATCACCGAAATTTGATGGTAATTGTTCCTTTGACGTGCCCTGCCATTTTTGTATTTTTCAAAATTTTGGGAAAATCTTCGGGTAACATATACAGTACACATATACACTACACATATAAAATATAATTTAATAAAAATTTGAATAAAATTAAATATCAAAAGCATAATTAAATAGAGTAAATACAAGCTTTAAAATGACATATAACTCATTAAATTAAGGTGAATATTTATTGGTATAAAATTTCAATTAAAACAAACGAACAAAAATCCTGCATTTCTTTCTTCACAACCTAATACATACTCCAAAGCAGACGTATACCGAGGTACCACTGTATGAATGTTTTAGTAAATCAAAACTGTTTTAGTAAAACCGTACACTCTTCTGGGATAGAAGGACCTGTGCAAACCCATTTACAACTATCAAAAGAAAAATTTGCGCGAGCTTAAAATTATTATGCGAGTACTTCATACCATTACACTTATGTAACCAAAAAATTCCATCTAACCGATACTCTGATAAAAATTCTGTAATATACCCTGGACTATGAATTCAGAAAAATAGAAGGGTTTCTAAATTTCGACGTACAAACTTGACGCACGAGTACTCCAGACTATTAGTATTAATAAGAAGATGAAATATTTCCTCTCTCTTCAAGCCACCGCGGTCCGTCCGACAAATTACCCGGCATCCTGTGCAGGATTGCGACGATCCCGAAGCGGGTCATCGTTTCATTAAACGCCGCTCGCGAATATTATTCACGGCTCGCGCGCATGATTAGAGGGTACGGCGGCACCCGTCAGGTGCGAGCTCGCGGGTGAAAAGTTATAGGAAATCTAATGGGGGGGTAATAGAATGAGAGGATAGGCCGTATAGCGTTGCTATAATTTTACGTCTCATTTGCCGCGGCGAACGGGAGGGGAAAGAAAGAGAAGAGGAGTGGTGTTTCGGCGGACAGAGAATGACGCTCGACTGATCGATGGATCGATAACAATAATAATAACCGCTCGCATCTGAATTCCGTGAAGCGAGATTCCGCTTCTGATTCGGGGACAACCGATCCGGGACACATTCGTTCTCGATGACTGGCGAAAACGATCCTTGTCCCGGCTTCATTGCTACGTTCGACTGCGCGCATTAATGAAACAATGAACAATAAAGCGTGTTTGGTGAATTGTGACGAAACTGTTCTACCGGCAGCCTTCAAGCTACGCGGGATACGCATGTCGAGGCCATCCTCGAATCGTAACATGATTACATTTCGATCGCTGCTATTTTTATTACCGAGAGCTAGAAGCATTTCAAATTTCGCGTACGAGTCAAGCATAAAATAGTAATTCCGTCCGGAATTATATTAAAATCTGGTTTTAATTGGAATCGTTTGAGAATCGAATCAATTAACGATAGAGATCACTAACTGGCGTTGTATTGTATTTTCTCTAGATAATAATTAGAGTAGAGAATTAGGTGGAGGTTTTTACTAAAAGAGTAAAATTGTATCTAAAACATAGTACATGTTACGAGCAATTATTGCACATTAAAACACAAGCAATAAATGTTCCATCTTTTTTCTCTGACGATTTTATTAACACATTGAATTCAAGGCAGCGGCTAATATGGTTTTTGTAGAGTTAGGAGCAAAACTGATCACACACACTTCAAATCCGAATAACTGTTTTATGAAAGGACCAAACGATAGCAATTTTTCCGTAAGGCTAGAAGAATTAGTTTAGTAAGTAACGTCTAAAAAATATGTTGAAAATTGCATTTGATCGGAGTTGTGAAAAACAATAGTAAAAATTGATTCCTACGAATTTTTTAGCTGGGTCAATGACGAAAATTTAAAAGATTCGTTTCAGTGAAACTTCATTGAAAATTTCATTGAAATTGGTTAATTGGTTTACGAGTTATAAACGATCAAAAGTGGTAAAAATCGAAATTTTTCAAGATCTTCGGGGTTTTTACCACATTTAATAATTTATAACTCGTCAACCAATTAACCAATTTCAATGAAATTTTCGGAGCGTATATAATTTATACAAGTTGACCAAATACACCTTTTAAATTTTCGTTATTGGCTCAGCTAAAAAAGTCGTAAAAATCAATTTCTACTATTGTTTTTCACAATTCCGACCAAATGCATTTTTTCAACATATTTTTTAGACGTCACTTACTAAACTAATTCTTCTAGCCTTACGGAGAAATTGAATTCGTTTGGTCCATTCATAAAAAAGTAGATCAGTTTTGCTCCTAACTGCATATTGCATGCTGAAATGCAGATGAACGTTCATCATCTGTGATCATTCACAATACGTAATGAAGAATAGAAAAGATCGTGGTCGTCAAAATCATTAAAAATAGCTCGGGTGAAGTGTGCATTAACTAAGGATCGACTGAATTGACGATAGAGGTGACTAACTGGCGTCGAGCAAACGCTTTCGGGGTTGAAAGGCTTACGAAACGAATCGATCGCGGGGGCGGTAGTAGGAATTAAAGATGACCAGCTGGCGTGAACCGACTCGAACCTGTCCGCTCTGTTGCAGGAGTTGAAAATAAAGGCCGGCGCCGAGAAGCTGAGGGAAGTCGCGACCGATCGTAAAGCGCTGTCCGACGTGGCGACGATCGTGAAAAAGGCGAACAGCAAGCTGAACGAGCTGCAGGCGGAGCTGCAGCAGCTCGAGAGTCAAATTATATTGACGCAGGGCCAGCCCCAGTCGCCCCAGCAAAATCACTCGAACGGTCAAGGTAAGAAAAGCCCGAAGTCTCTCTCGCTCGCGCGCGCGCGTACACCGGCCGACACAGAGATACCATCTTTGTAGTCGCGTTAACGCTGCATGCCATTGACCGAGAGGATAAGCCAGGACTTCATGCTCGCCTAAACGGGTTTTATGTAATGCCGCGGCGTTAGACCTTTCCGTGCCGATCAATTACCGGACTCTTGGCTTGAACCTTGCGCGCACCGAGAACAAGAACCAGTCTCTCTCTCTCTCTCTCTCTCTCTCTCTCTCTCTCACTTTGGACATCGTTCTGTTGCTTTCAAACGAGTTCAAGGATTTTTCAGCAATCGTGCGAAATCGGGATTCGGCAGGACCCTACCGTGCTGGATCGTTAACCCTTGCTACATCCACGGGATACTTATACATCGATATAATCGTACAGTTCATATAATTAGACCATAAACCGGTGGCTCTGCAACAAAATCGGGTCTCGCGGTCGAGGTAGCTTGGAACAAGGTCCAGATTAATTTTTATTTCCTCAAAACTTGCAGAAAGCTTTAGATTACTAGTTGAATTAAAAGCTGTGTAATGTAACTCCGAATTTTCTCATTTTACTACATGGTACTTCTTTTTAAATTTATTTTACGTCGCTTTTTTAACTGCTGTGGTTATTTCGCGACGGGACCTACAGTTTTTATAAGGTGGGTTCCAAACCACCTTGGGCATCACAGTTTAAAATGGCACATAGAATATTTCCAGAAAGCTAGAAGCGTTAAAAAGGAGCGCGATAGTTAAACATTCACTGTCATCAACATATCCCTTCATTCTCCGAAAATCGACGTAAAAGACTGGTCCACTCCGCTCCGGAGCGATCCATCATTTCGCTTATCTGATCCCAGCCGCATAATTACATAATTGTTGTCTAAGCCCCGGCTACCACAAGCGCGCAAAAAGCCGGTTCGGCCCGGTCGGCGTATTTTTCCGTGGCTCGGCCGCCTCACTGCCCTTTTTACCGACGTATCAATTAATGTTTCTGCTTATTCACGGGCAACTTATCGATACATCGTAGTAATGGCGAGAGTACGTTCCGGTACGTTCCCTCCTACCACGCTAACGACTGGCCAGTGTCGTTAACGAGCGGCCACTTAATAACTCCACCCGCTAACGAGCCGTCGAGACGACGTCTTCGGGTTTATAAAGCTCGGCCGTGCATGCGAGCTACCGCTTCATTCCCTGTATATCGCATCGGGCTCGGCAAATCGAGCGTGTCCAGCCCCGAGGCGTAACACACACGCCGCGAGTATGCTCTTCGACGCGACGGAATCGTTCCGTCGACGATCCGCGGCTTGATAAACTGCGCTGAAAAATCGTTTACGCTCCTGGCGCGCAGTATCGCTCCGCTGGTGTTCTGGGTCCCGGGTAATTTGTTTAGGAACGCGACGCATCCATCTCCGAATCCGCCCGGGGGCGTGGTCAGCCTTTAGAGGTTTAGCAACACTCAAGAACCCGGATTGGTGCGTTTTCCGAATTTGAGAGAAGTTGGGTAGTTTGAACTGAGAATTTAGTTTTTGAGAAAATACACCTTCCCGGATTTATGTCTATTTATCCAGCTAACAGCGTTCGTTCGATTGAAAGATTTCTACTTTACGTCCTTATTGAAAGACGCTCAGCATAATCTCGACCGTCGTCGTAAATCGTCGTTTATTGCTCCGCTAACCATAAAAATAATCCTTGTCAGATTAACGACGCCTTCCTTGCGGTTTATCATACTCGTTTCTGCCACGTTTCGTGGAAACTAGGAGTTGCTCGAATTTCAGTTAAATCGTCTCCAATCAAATACTCAAAAACGATCATTCGAATGAACATTCTGATTCGCACACTCTTTCACGAATTATGAAGATGTATCAAACATGATCATGAACTGACTGAAAAATATACACTTTCGATCACCCATTTCTTACCACGCTTATATTAGCTTGCCGTTTGTCGTTGTTGTATGCGTCAAATCTTGTAATCGAATTTTAAACCACTTCCCGATAAGCTAGAGACTTGAAACTTTAAACATAGCTCAGAACTGGATGACAATGCAATATTAAAAAACAAATTTTTAAAAAACTGTGCGTCTAGGAGAAAGTAATTTGTAATATCAACCGTCACATCGCCACGCGACGCTCGGTATAACGTCATCGCGTTCAGCTATCCCCACTCCGCGCGCCAGCCCTCCCTACTCCACTACGTTTTCCCACTCCGACTCATCCCCACTCCACTGGCCCACTTCGCACCGAAGGAGATCAGTGTGGTTGTGGTGTTTCGTTCGATCAGTTCCATTTCGGACAATTTCGTACTCCATCAAGAGACGTCGTCTCTCGGAGTCATCCCCCCATTCTATCTTGCGTTTCTATATCTTACTATTTCATACCAGTATTACTATATCTTGCGTTCCATTTAAAAAAGACTAAAAAGTAGAAAATAAAAAATATATAAAAAAACCTTTTAAAAACCACGCTTATATTAAAATGCACTAAGAAGGGGAAAATAATTTTCTTAGACATTAGTGACTATAAATAAAAGCGTGGAGCGCCCACGAAGATTACGTCAATATAGCTTAGCGCTCCACGCTTTTATTTATAGTCACTAATGTCTAAGAAAATTATTTTCTCCTTTTTAGTGCATTTTAACATAAGCGTGGTTTTTAAAAGGTTTTTTTATATATTTTTTCTATACTGATTCTAGACTTGGAAAACTCTCAGCTCCGGGCTAGAATGAGCTTACACAACTAATGAAATTATTGTTCGAATCGAAAGACTCGGACGCGCCCCGCCCGTCGTAAATATACTTTTATAGCTTCGCCCGGCAATAAAGTTGATATTTACGGTCAGGTTACACGGCGCTGTCCGGCCACGCTTAATCGGAACAATAACTTCCCCGGATTAGCGCTCGCGAGCGGGCCCCGACCTCTCACTCTCCCAAGTTCCCTGAGATTCTAATCCGTGAATCACCGGGCACGTATCGCGTATAAATCTGGGGGCCCGGTGTCTCTCGGTTAGGTTCGAGCGACGAGCGCATTGGAAACGTCACTTTGTACAGTTAGGTCGTTCCGCGGGACACGCGTTTCCAGTCAACGGAACATTGTCATCCGGAAACGGCGCTCTAATGGCATTTCCAGGCATTCCCCCCCTTAGAGCGCGCGAGCAGCGCGCCGGGGTGCAGTTACCGGGCATAAATTAGGAATGATTAACTGTGATCCTCGTAATCGCGGGTCATGGCACTCGGCGAACAGCCACGGGCGTAGAAACGCCGATTTCGAATGATAGTCGCGTGATCAACGATATCGTTCGATGAATCAATTCGGTTCTCAGAATCCATTCGATCGCACTAATTGCTTCCATTATTGCGACTAATGCGCTGTCGAATGAAAATGTACGGGCCGAGTACCGCGAAATTGATCGTGGGATTCTGCTACGTCAAAAGACGATCTTTCTCAGCTCGCGTGTTTCGACGGTCAGCGATTAAATACGCTGACTGATGCTTCCTCGGTGGATGACATCATCTTGTGTCCCTAATCTGTAGACTGCGGATCTTTATGGAAAATAAAAAATGTTTGCATTGATTGCAAGACAAAATAACAAATTCATTCTTCTTTTAACCTGTTCGCTGCCACCGTCACAAATATGTGACATCCATAATCTGAAAGTTCACTTAAAAACAGTTAAATTTATTTTATGCACTTCGTTGTTTAAAGTCATAGTCGAATGCATAATTTTCAGGGAATCCGTGACTTCCTTCTGCTAAACTGTTTTAACAACTCAATATTGGATACGTTGCATTTAATAAAACTTTCAAGCGAGGAAGGTAAGCAACGAAACAAATGTTGGTGGCCTTAAATCTTTCTAATACCTCCACTGTTTTAAATTGTACGTACCCATTTTTGTCATAAATGCATCAAATCCGCAGTCTACTAATCTGATTAGGCTAGCGAAAATTACCACTCGTACGATTTTAACTTTAAATATACCAGCGCAGGTCAATAACGATCGGTCTGAAATTTTTTATTATACGATTCTTGAGCAACAACAGTGAAGTGAAATTATAATTCGTAGAATAAAATTCAAGTACCTAAATATCGCAGTGAAATTCCATTATCTAAATATCGTAGACTATCTCCCACTGCTTCTGGAAACGTGAGATCGCCCGATAAGTCTATTAGTCATTATCTGTTAATTGTCGTTGAGGATAGACCTGTGAAAGCAACAATGGCTCTTGTAGTGGATCTGGTAGAGTTTCTGTGGGATGACTCACCTGCGCTTTTCAAGTGAAACACTGCTCCGATTCCCAGCACCTTCGAGTCGCTATATAGTTCGCAGTGTTTCTCATCTGGGTAAACAAAAGGCTCGTGAACGAGACGCAAACAATAAAGTCGAAGAAGAGGACCATAAATTGTAAGTGTCCTGTGAACCGAGTCCTACTTGGACAAAATTCAATCCCTAATTTCGAAAACATTTTTTTTACATTACCTAATCAATTTACAAATTAACTAACTTGATTAAAATAACATTACCTAAATTACTCCTTCTAATATCCAAAAATTCTCACGTCTCGTTCGTTTCAATTCTAAACTTGAATTTACATTAAGTTGAAATTTCAATTAAAATTAAAAGTTTTTAAAGGGTGTCCATTTAACCCTTAGCACTCGAGTGGTGACTCTGAGGCGCCACGAAAAGTTGCTGTACCATTATTGAAAACATTGTTTACGTTACTAGATATGTTGGTGTTTATTCAATTACTAAATTTGGATATTGTATATGGTATTAAAGTAATTTCATATCCACCAAATTTAAAATATAAAGAATTGAAATATTAGTTCGGCAACTAAGATCGCGACCTCCACATTTTCTCGAACAAAGTCATTTATATATATTTTTTAAGCACAAGTATTTTATATCGCAAAATTTAGAGCTTTCCAATGATATACAGTTTAAAAGGAATGGTCACTGAATGAGGTTGTAATGATGCAATAAAAGAATTACGAAACAAAAGGTCGCGAATTTAGTTGCCAACCTAATATTTTAGGTTGGAAGAAAGGTTTAATTATCAAGTTAAAATAGCTCCGAGTGCAAAGGGTTAATTTTGTCCGCCTAGTGCATAGTCTTCAGTTAGCGAGTTTCTTCAGGGATCTTGTCCCCAAATCGACGGAAGATTGACTCAGCGAAAAATGAGCGAAACGGACCCAAGGTTACCTTGTCGTGATAATCGGTATATCAATCCTTTGGTTGACTAGTATCGGCAAATCGCGGGTTCTCTGGTTCCGTCGACCTTGAAAGGCTGGTTACGCCACTGTGCGAAGCAGTTCGCTATCGGTGCCGCTTCGTGACGCGCCCGCGGCTCCTCTCGCGTATTCGCATATTCGCATACTCGCTCGCTAGAAGACTAGAAGCGCGGATCGGTCTTCTGTTCCCTTTGAATTGACGGTAAGTGGTAGCGTCTATTTATACCGTGGACCCAGACGCTCTATCCAATCCAGTTAAGTCAGTCATCATACATTGTCGGGACTAGTAACTCGCCTTCGGGCCATCTCATTCACCCGCGATGCCCTGTGCCATTCAACTCGGCTCGAACAATGCGACTGCGTCGAGAAAAGATGCTGTTTGTGGGAACGGAATATCGGCAGTCTCTCGCCAATCCTTGCGTCGATAATTGCATAAATGATTTTAACCAGTACAACTTGCACGGTCCTCAAAAATGGTAACAAGATCTTGGAATACTTTCGCCATTTTCGCTGTTCACTTCAAATCGATTGGATTTTATTTGTAATTCATCATTGTGAAGAGATAACTTTCATTCTCGATGGTTGTGGAAGAGATCCTACGGAAATGGTATTTTTAAAGAAATAATTCCAAATGCACCCTTCGCACATTCCTCGGAAATGGTCCCACGATTTTGGATACTTTGACCATTTTCGCTGTTCACTTCAAATCGATTGGATTTTATTTGTAATTCTGCATTGTAAAGAAATAGCTTTCATTCTCAATGGTTGTGCAAGAGATCCTACAGAAATGGTATTGTACTTTTAAAGAAATAAAAATAAAAATCCTAGGATAATATCTAATTTATGATGTCACATTTTAAAAAAATATTTATGATCCTCAATGAATAGTAATGAATACACAACAAACATAAGCTCGTCAGGATCGATGAGATGCAAGGAATATTGAAAGATCGATAGCGAGCAAGAATCTCGACTTTCCAGTTTCTATTTCATTAAATAAATTGCTTCGACATTGTGCGACTTTTGTAGCTGCTATAACTGGCGTTGTAATGGTGTTCGAAGCCCATTATAAAGTAACTCGAAGCGGTACACGTTCAAGTCGTCAGCCACGGCGTACAGTAGGAACGTTTTTAAATTAAGGGACCGTGGTTTGGAATGTGGGTCAGGTGGCGTGGTAAATCCGAGCGTCTATTTAAAACGATAATAATGTCTTGTTCGTATGTAGAGCGAAATCGTGGACCCTTCTGCGATTATTATTAAACGTCTCATAAACGTACCGAGCGATTCCGGCCGCCAATACGCAAAATCTGGAACACGGGACGCTGAAATCTGTTGCATTGCTGTAAATATTCCTCCCGTTTTTCTGGACACGGAGGAAACGTTAATCATACAAATCGCGACAATTTTCACGAATAATTTAAAGTGACCATTTACGAGGAGTAGAATGGTACCAATTTTTAATCTGTCTAAGTATACGTCGATATATTATTTTCAATTTATTAAAATCAGTAAGAAAAAAAATACAATCTATCTTCTGCTTCTTGCAATTGATTCGAACAATTTTTATTTCGCATAAAAATCCGCAGTCTACTTACTTCTGATTTTCTTTTTCCATAGAGATTGACATTAAATGTAACTGTAATTTACTTAAATCATTTCATTTTTAAAGTACATTTAGAAGGGTTCTCGATCGAGGATCTAATTCGAGGTTCAGGGCCGCGTCGCTCGTGTTCCACCGAAAACCAGAGTAGATTCGGAGCAAGATATAAAGACGGTAGAGAGGAGAAAGTAGATTCCCGGTCTCGTCCTCGAAGAAGCGAATAACGAACGCCGCGCACGAGGGCTCCCGGCTTCACTTTCCAGTTGGCCGAGCCGTACGTGCGTGTAATACGCGTTCTTCCACCGCGAGGGACGGAGAAAACGCTCCCCCTCCCGCACGGACACAGACACGAAGTACACCGGTGTCCACAATACGATCAAAAGCGCGTTTACCGGAGTCGATCGGTCGAAGGATCGGTCCCGATCGGATCGGATCGGTCCCGTTGCGAGCTAGCGCGAGTATCGGGGCCCGAGGCGGTCCCAGCCTGGCCCGCTTCGACGCGGATCGAGATCGCGTTTCAACCCGAACCGAACCCACGCTTTCGCATTCCACGCTGTCGAGATACCGAACGGACCCTCGGGGCCCTCTTCTACATCCTCGGAGTCCTTCTTCAGGGGCTACTCGCTTCCATCTACGACCCTAAACGATAACCGCGCATATTTCTTGCGGACCTAGATCTACAAGGACAAGTAAAGAAACAATGAAAAATATCGTCTTCTCGTTTTATTAACTATGATGCACTGTACCAAAAAAATTGTGAACATTACTTTCGACAATATCTCACTACTAATCTTTTATGCAACTAGTAGCTCTGAAACTTCTATAAGAAATATACATTTTTTTTTATTTTTCGAGACTTTCTAATAATGGCTATCTGGCTGAGCACTATTGTGATATATTGGGTTGGGGACGAAGTTTCTTCGTATTTTAATGCAGAAATGAATAAAGTGTTTTCCATATTTCAAACGAAGTTTATTAAATCAAGTATGTGCCTTTTTGATCGACCACATTTTGCCATTTTTGAGGTAAAAACCCATAATACCATCGCTGTAGAACTTCTGTGATTTCTGGGCGAGAAACTGCGACACGTGATTTCCACAGGCCTCTTTTGAAGTCAACTTCTCACACCATTAGAGAGTTCTGTAGAGACCGAAACAAATGGTAGTCTGATGGTGCAATATCACGACTATGTATACGGTGGATGCATCAAAACTTTCCAGTAAAGCTCTCTTAATTTCTGACGTGTCGCCAAATATGTCGATCCATTAAATTTTTCAATGTTAACTCGTGAGGCACCCAAGCATCGAGCTGTTTTTTGTATCTAGCCTTCCTTATATGGTTTGGAACTGTTTTGCGGTCGATGTTTAGTTCCTTACCGATATCACGACTGCTAATGTGCCGGTCTTGCTTAACTGTTTGCATGATTTCATCGACTTCTTCAGTGACTGGTCGACCAGAACGAGGTGTATCTTTGACATCAAAATTTCCAGATTCAAAACGCTTGAACGAACTTTGTGCCACACGTACTGATACTGTATCACGTCTATAAACATCACAAAGTTTTTTAGCAGCTTGAGCCGCATTCTTTCCTTTTTTGTAACTAAATTTCAAAATGTATCGAATTTCTTCTTTGTTTTCACTCATTTTCAAGACGTAATATCTTTTGACTAACTAAAGAAATATCACAATTTCTTGTTTGTAATTACTCTATGATATGTCATCTTTCAGACACACTCAAGTAATGTTAGATCGGGGCGGTAATCTATCGGGAGGATGCGAAGAAACTTTTTCCCCAACCCAATATTTCAGAAATCTTTTAATTGTTTTCGGGGGCGGTCACAGGGGCCATCGACCGGCTATTTTGATAGCCATAGGCGCCCCCAACTTAGAATCCGTGGCAAATGCAAGTCGTAAATCATTTCTCGACTAGATGAAACACAAAGGGCGAGGGTTCCACGTTCTAGAAACCAGAAAGAGGGGAAAACGCGCCGCAACGAACCGTTACTTCGACGAATGCACAGGTACACCCGGTGCCCTGGCCAGCATTATCATAATTTCGCGGTGCGGGATAAATGCAGGCGGCTTCGAGCGGAGTCCATGCGTGTCGCGAGATATCTCTGTTACCGCGGCACGGATCATTAAATTTCTAAAGTTTCCGCGGACTGTCGCAAGCTTCAGTCAATCGTTGTGATTTCGGGGTGAACAATGGAAACAATAGGAATATGGTGTTTCCAACACCCGTCTATTATTGTCGAACAGATCATAATAGTTCACCGAAACACAGTTTGATCGACAGTAATTGATAAACCGTGATTGATATTGCGTACTTCAGGCATTCACGATTCTACGTCGTTGCAATAGTGGAGCGTAAATAGAAAAGTTAAATGTCTTGAAATGATTTGACCTCGTTAATATTATTTCTAATTTGTTTGAAAGGGGAACTAAACTCATAAATCTAATTTTGTTCTTATACTTAGAATTCAGCTAATTAACCCCTTGTCGTACTTTGACGAGCCTGACTCGTGACGAAGGTTTTTAACAAAGTTTAACAAATATGAATGTTGCGCGTTTCATTTCAGATGAAATAATATTAGATTCGTTTGTAATCAACATTTACGCATTAAAACCAATGTAGCCATACAAAAAATATACATTTACTTTATCCCTTCTATGACATTTTTGTGCATAAGACGTTCTAATCACTGTAACTGTGAAAGAAAAGGTACGGCAAGGGGTTAAAGTACCATTTTTTCCATTATCGGACACAGTCCAGACTTCGCATAGAGTCGACTGAAAATTTTGCGACACCCTGTAGGCAGTTTCGAGTACTATAGTGTCATAGTCCGAGAAACAAAGGTATTAACAATCGCAGGTAGTTTCGCTGATAAGAACTTGCAAGCAGAGATACGGGCGTTGTCACGTTGCGGAAGGTCAGGATGATTATTCAGCTTCGCCCCCATGTTACCAGTTCTTTAATTAAAACAACTGTAACTTTTAATATTGATCTAAGGAAACGTCGAACCGGATGTTGACTTTGAATAAAGAAAAACATCGCGCGCCTTGATGATCATTCTCCATCGGAAGATAAGGATTGATCGATGCTCCGATAACCGTTTGAAAAGTCTTTCGTGTCGTGGCGATGAGTTTCCTGTATATCGTAAATGCTTCGAATTATGGTCGTCGATATCTCGATGACAAATAGGATAAATTACTATAATGACTTTGCGTGTTACTTGAGGACAAAGTGCGATCGATAGTCTGTTAATTACTTGAAAGCGGAAAACGAACATTGTTTCATAATTTCTTGGAATTTCGATGACAAAACAGGAGTGGAACCGTGTAAAGTACCTAACCTCTATTTTGTAGTAATCTTGTTTGCTGCTATAATCTTTACTGTTTTATCTAATGTATACAAATACGAATTCAAATGTGCCATTTATTCAGCAAAGAAGCATTAGTTAATTCAGCGTATTAATAATTCCAAACTTGCTTAAATACTTGAGATCTTTATCTTGTGGACTGAATACCATAATTATTCACTTTTCCCAAATTCATTTTACATTAACATATCAATTTGTTCGGAGCAAAGCGATTGTCGCTGCGATAGACAATAATGGTGACAGTCTAATATAATCGGCGGCGACTTAATAAATTCGTAGCGCGCGCAGCCGGTAGTCCGGTCCTTGTCTCCCGATTAAAATCGAGAAATACCGGTACCGGGACGACCACGATTCCGTAAAACTTTCCTGATTTACGGTCGCAGGCTTCTCTTTCTTTCCCCGGCTGCTATCGTTGTTCCACGGCGTTCGTTCAAGTGGCCGGACCGCTTCCAGATACACGCAACGCGTTACATAAGTTGCGCACGCTTCGTCTGCGAATCGCCTCGACCGCGCTGGATTTCGAAAAATCTTCCAGAAAAAATATCCTGCCCGTGACAAGCCCCAAAATACGCGTTTCAGGATTTTTTCCGATTTTCTTCGATGAAAATCCCAGCTACAAAAGATGAAAATTGATGCAAGGACGCGCAACATCCTATTTTCGAACCAGGAATTCTTAATGCATGAAAGAAATCATCAGCCTTACGCTCGAGTTGAGTAACACCGGTGAAAATTTTACTGTCGCAGTTTAACACCGGTCTTAATTAGAACGATTATCCTAATTGAGGACTTTAGCGCTGTTCGGTCGACGTACAGAAGCAGCTAGCAGTTGCTGCAACGCGTAGACGAGACGCAGACGCAACTTCGTGCTTCCGTGAACTAGTTTACGGAAACCGAAAGTCAACGAAGTTTCTCTTCGGTGCAGATTTTGTTGTCGAAACCAGAATCTGGCTTCAGGAAACGGACTGATCTAGACTGGACGCCGTAGAAAAATTCCTGCAAACATTTTTTATAACAGTTAATCGGTCTTGTAGGTTTTCATCCAGCCAAAACGAACTTCTCTTTCGATCGAACGAGATCTGTTTTATGATTAAAAAAATATGATTATCGATATTTCCATGCACCGATGCCCCGTAACATCCAAAAATAGAAAAGCGAATTGAAGTCGCCTAACAAGGTAATTACAAGCTAAAAGAAGTAAAGCATGCGTATCATGACTCGATGAAATGCTCTAGTCGTAAAAGGAGAAATGTTCTCTGCACGCTTATCGCGTCCACTTAAAATTTTCTTCCACTCATTAAGTGGAAGAACAAATTGCCCTAACGTGACAGAGGCGTCGTAAAATCCGCGGACTAATTGATCGGTGGAAAAAACTAGGAATTTCCCGCCTTTCACTCGAATTATTTATTTTAAAATTGTGTATCCTGTTCGAAAATCATTATCTCGCGGATGATCGATTTCGCGATATCCGTGATTCAGGGGTTCACGTATTCGCGGCACGCTCGTGTCGTCATCGCGCGCGACGCGAGTAAAAAATCGGTGATCGATAAGGTCTGAGTCACGAATTACAAAAGTGCCTCGTAACTCTGGCACGGTGCCGTTGACGCGTATCCTGCGAATTGCGAATTCGCGTTTATCCGAGGCGAAGGTGCGCAAAGTGCGAACCGATCAGGCTTCCGCGGCGATCGCGCGCGCGTTTTCACGCCCACGGTCGTCCAATGAGAGAAAACGGCTCGTAGAAGCCGATACTATCTAACCGTTCTTATCACAACTCACCGCGCAAACTGTTTCGCCGACGATCTCCCCGCTCGCTGCTTGTCCTACAAGACCGCGAACCGCATTTTCCAGTAATCACAAGCTTGTCGCAGAAATCGGTCGGCCCAGCCGCGATCCCTATCGAATAATTCACGACCTGCATTCGATTTCTGCTGACCCGGCGCGATTTTGAAACGCACATTTTTCCGATCGCGTAATTCCCAGAGGTAGCCGATTGTTTAACGCGCTCACTGCCGTGTCACCCATATTTGGACGACGGAAAATTCATTTCTGCGATCATGCGGTCTGCGCGCTACATTTTAACGTCGTAAATCGTTAACCTACAGTGGCCCAGAAAAGTGTTCGTACGCCCTTTAAAACAGGATAACTTTTTTATAGTTGTACCAAACGACCTGATGTTTTGTGAGCAATTAGGAGCATCGGTTTACTAAATGATGTGCAAAAAAATTTTCCACAAATTATAATTTACAAGGTTACATGCAAAAATAAAAAAGGCATTTTTTAGAACTTTTTTATTTGGGCCCTTAATGAAAATTTAAAATATTTTTTAAATCTATGTTATTTATACACGTACTGAAAGTTTCATGAAAATCGATTGAGATACACAGATTTCGATGAAATTTTCGGTATGTGTATAGATAGCACAGATCTACAAAATATTTTAAATTTTCATTAAGGGCCCAAATTAAAAGTTTCAAAAAATGCCTTTTTTATTTTTGCATGTAACCCAACAGTAAACCACTGTTTCTAATTGCTTATAAAACATCAGGTCGTTTGGCACAATTGTAAAAAAGTTATTCTTTTTTAAAGGGAGTAAGAACACTTTTATGGGCCACTGATCCGTCAACAACAATTTCAATTGCGAACCAACAATATGAAAAAAGTGATCATTTTCAAATTATTGAAATAAATTGTTTGAGCTTCGGGTTGTAATTATTCGTGCAGTGTACTGGATTGTTTGTTCCGGCCCGCTGCAGAGGGTCGCATTGCTGCATTGCGGAACTGAATGCGTTTGCACGATATAAAAATTGTCTGCCGATACCAGAATAAAAAATACTATGGAATTCGATGTTCCATGGATTTTGTTTTTAATTTATCAGAACCATTCGCGAGGAAAGCTATTTTTCAAGAACCACTAAAATCCCACCAAAGTCCCAAAAATCCGGGTTTCGAGTCAGCATTCGTCCCGTTTCTAATTTTATCAAGGACTCGCAAAGTAGTTCTCAGAACGAAAATTTCTTTCCTCCCATCCAGCAACTGTGGCACAATCGTTGTGCAACATTTACGCTAATTAATAGCGGATTGTGTCGCGGTGGCTGACGCGTTTGACGCAACCGATCGTTAACACGACGGTGGGGGTGGAATTAGCGTGCAGGAGCGCCGCGATTTCAGTTCGCGCCGGCCGAAGACCGAACTCTTCCTAGTCACGCTAATTATTTTAATCAGACCCGTAATAAGGATGTTGCAGTCCCGGCTCGATCCCCGTTCACGGTGCGGCAACAATTATTTCTTATGTTGTATTAATGGCGGCCGCGCCGTAGGAAGTCTGGCCCATGAGGTTCCGGTCAGGAGCGCACCGTGGCGTTCGGACACCCTAATCATCTTTCTTTCATCGAACCCTTCGTTCCTGAAAATAAGCTTCAGTCAAAATATTCTTTGATCTTCATTTCTTTCGCGTCTACTTTATAAAAATATACATATTTTACCATGATATCATACAATCCTTCAATCCACTACACAATTATTAGTGCAATCAATCAACGCAATACATAATTAATAGATTGCAGATTTTTTTAATGGCGATTTACAATTTATTATTTATGAGAATTTTTTTGGGACACTTTCTTTACATTAGTCTCGTAAGTTTCCCACTCCGGGACGAAAAGATAGCACAATTTGGAATTAATGTAATTTCTGTTTATTAAACATTAGAAATTCAATTTTTTACTACAAATATTTTTAGTGTGTCCTTCATAACATATATGAATGAAATGAAACGAAGCTTCATTAACTTATCTATTTTTATTGAATGAAGTAGAATTATTAACGAAATATATTGGTACGAAATGATGACACACTTAACGAAAAGCTTGAAATATAACAGAATTAATCGATAAAAATCAATGCTCAATATTTTGTAGGACCTCCTTTACAGCTAACGACTTTAATTATTCGGTTTGGTAAATATTTATACAATTTTTTATTAAATAAGCACGAAAGAAGCTAGAATGTACCCACTTTATCAATTACGTTTTGCAATGAATGTTTACTCTTCGGTAACTTCTGCACAACTGACAAATGTAAAACTGTTATTTTTGCTATCATTTTGTCCCGCTTGAGGGCCCCAATAACGTTTCCATTTCGAAAATTCTATTGAAGTAAATATGGTGGATGATATTCAGTACATTGTACGTACAGCCATGTCAGAATACGTTGACATATTAAAATATTCATTTCCTTCAGTTTAATGAAGGAAAATTATTAATGAAGGAAACTGAGGAAAAACAGATGATGTGCTTATCTTTTTGTCCCGGAGTGTAGGACCCGAATTTTTCTCGAAGAATGTGAGAAGAATTAGGCCCTGATCCCAATGCGAATTGCATAATGCGGCCCTGGTTCCGGTCCGTAAGTCCGCGGCCGCATGAATCGCGCGAACGCGCGGAAAAATCATGAATGGGCGAGAGCCCGTAGTCGCTGCCGTGCGTCCGGCGAAAGAGGAAACCGTGTTGCAGCCTATAGACAGCCAAGATTAGAATTTTTAATTTGTTTCCAAGACGATCTACTCGCGGCGCCCTATAATTGCGGCGCGGGCTCGCTCATTAATCTCACGCTGCTTAATATCGCTCACGGTTCGGCTAATCGCGAATCGTTGCGAAATATATAAATAAATTCTCGAAGACTGAAGATCTTACCGATCGAAGTATTAAAAACATTTGAACTCGGATTTCCTAAAATATACATATAATAATAACTTGGATTTTATGAAAAATCCCACTATACTTGCCAGGAAACACTAATTATATTCCCAATAAATCTCGCTTGCGCCTCGAGGACGAGCTAATTGCAGGGGAAAATAATAGTATACCAATAAATTAAAAATAATTTGAACAAAACACAATTCAGGTCTGAAGGGGTTAATCGAGGCAAAGCCGATCGCTATCGCGGAAGCGGATATTTTTATCTCGCGTCTGGCTCGATGAAAAGCTCTTCGGCAGCTTGAGCACGAAGTTTCACGCGATCCGAGGGAATCACGTACACTCGAGAAGACTTCGATGATGCGAACGGGTGCATCGTTTACGTTGCATTTCACGTTCAATACAGGGGTTGCGAGCGTTGCACCCCGGGGGGTCGTCAAACCCACGAAGACCAACCAGCCGAAAGCGAAAAGAGCGGCGTCGGTTCTTGAAACAGTCTGTTACTCTTTTTAAACGCTAGGATAATTCCATTGATTGTTTCGCGCGAGCGGAATCGCCGAGGAGGAGGAACAGAGAGGATTGGCAGAGTTTCGCAGCCTGGAAACAAGGGAAGCCTTTGTAGCCGCCCCCCTCGATGCCAGAAGCGGAATATAATGGGGCACGTGTTCTGGTGCTGCGCTAATGACATGGTTTCAAGGAGTCCCCCATGCCGCCATTGTTCTCGCAATTTCTCCGCTCGCGAATTATACCCTCCCCACTTCCCTCGCATTCCTTTTGTTTCCTGTGTCATCCGATTCCTCCCTTCCGACGTTGTTTCTGCCCCTCTCGTCGCGGCCGCATCCTCCTTCCGGTTCGCTGGTTCCGGTGTCTCCGAGGACTCATCCGGTTCGCATAATTCGCCTTTTGCCAGGCAATCACCGCGTCGCACACCCCTGTCGCTGCACGTAAACCCTCTCTTTAGTTAACCCGTTCAGCGCTACAAGATTATCGTCGCTTGGCTGCGAATCTTTATGCATACTGAAGAGTTTGCTACCACTATTCGTTTCTCCGCTTATCTTCATTGTTAGAATGTTTTACGAAATGCGAAGTTTGTATAAAATGAATATTTTACTAAAATAACTTACCACCGTCACTGAATTTTCCGATGGAAACCCGGTCAGTGCTGCAAGATTATCGCCGCTAGACCGCGAATCTTGATGAAAACTGAAAATTTTGCTACTACTATTCGTTTCTCCGCTTATCTTCATTGTTAGGATGTACAGTAATCGCTCCTTCGTTGTCCTGAATCGCGGGCACGATCGTTGTCCAGTACCTACCCACTCTACTGCCTGACAACGAGAGGATTAGACCTGCGTGGATCTGGTCGCCAGATGTGTCCCAGGACTGTCTAGATCCGCGCAGAACGGAGAACAATAGGAAAGGAATATGGCAAGGGAATAAGGAGTTTTTCAAAGCCAGACAGTTGACTGCTTTTGACTGCGAATGCTTTTCTTTGTCATTTAACTAGCCGTTTCACTAAAGACGCAGTCATAAATCAAAAATAGTGTCCGGACACGGTCGTTGTCCGCTCAAACCCCCGGCCTTTGGACAACGAAGGAGCTTTTACTGTATTACGAAATGCGAAATTTGTATAAAATGAATATTTTACTAAAACAACTTACCACCGTCACTGAATTTTCCAACGGAAACCCGGTCAGTGCTGCAAGATTATCGCCGCTAGACCGCGAATCTTGATGAAAACTGAAAATTTTGCTACCACTATTCGTTTATCCGCTTATCTTCATTGTTAGGATGTTTTACGAAATGCGAAGTTTGTATAAAATGAATATTTTACTAAAACAACTTACCACCGGCTCTGAATTTCCCAATGGAAACGCAATTGTGCACCTATCGCGATCGGTTTGCGCGCAAGACTCTGACATGGCCGAATAAGGCGAGAGCAGGACAGAGAGGAAAATAGGAGAGGATATCGAGCATGGGAATGCATACGGGAACAAGATCGGGCTCGGCTTCGAGCTGGGGATCCAGGAGAATCCGAGCGTGCGGACAGGTTCCCCAGGAAACAAGGAAAAAGAACAACGGAAGGAAGAGCCGGTTGGCGAACGGAAAAGGATAATGACGCACAGAAAGGGAAGTAAATAAGAAGAGGACAATGAGGAGGATATCGCCTGCGGCTGAACGTTCCGCGGCAGCCATTAGGGGCTATTGAACGGCGCCAGATCGATTCTCTCGCTCGCGTACTCTTTGTTGAAACGCGCGAGGATTTTCTCGAATCTGGATTTCCCATACTGTTTGTACAGAGACGATGATTCGAATCGAAAAATTGAAAAAATGTGAAGTATGAACTACGACGTCCAGAAAAATAATTTTAAATTTTCAAATCGTGAATTTTATGATTTTTTATAAATTCTTTTTAAGGACTGTTCAGGGTATACAGTTTAGAGGTACCACTACGTGTATTCGCTTGAAATATCCTCGCAAAAAAGTCAAGCGTGAAATTGTTCGCAATTCAATTATAGTCAAGATTTAACACGCGTTATCGTCGTTTTTCCACGGGTAAATCCGACATCTATCGATGATAAATCGTTCCGGCGAGGCCTTCACGGTTCACTCGGCTCGAAAGAAATTTTGTCGGCCAGGTACACCAGGAAATTCACGCGCTTTTCGCCATTGTTCGGCTCCGTAATCCTTTGAATGCCATTTACCCGACAGGCGTTTGGCTCACGCTCTCGAAACCGCGTACGTACAGAGGAAAGTTACGAATATCGTAAAGGAATCTTGACAAAGGTTCCTTACTTGTGCAAAGTCCTGCATTTCCAAATAAAAATTCGACAGAAAACGGAGACATGAGAATTTGCTTTTTAGTTTGAAACTTTGCTATTACATTAAATATGAACAACACATTGAGAGTACTTTCTCTTCATTCGAATTAATACGAACGTGGTAATCACAGGTAGCGATTCAATCAGTAGAAATTCGCGAATTTTCGCCTATGGATTCAGTGATCGCGCGAGATCGAGGGATCGACGAGCGGCCATTTCTGTGTATCGGTTACGCAGGAAATCCGTGTGCCACGCCATAACCTGCTCGGTGTGTGTCTAGCGCCCCGAGAGATCGCGAAAACCGAGGGGGGAAAATAAAACGGAGAAATAAACGCGAAAGACACGAGGAGAAAAATGCTCGCTGGGCGTGTCCGGCCGCGTTAAAACAGGAGCCGCGCGTGTTTCGCAAGCGCCGCCGATATAATTACGTAAGTGGAATTGATTACTGTAATTGTTCGAGGTTCCGGCCCGCCCGGAAGCTGCACTTACAACTCCGACACTCGGTTTTCAGGAGGCTGCCGCGAGAGAGCTCCGCGATCTACTTTTCCCCGAGCCGGAGCGTGGTTTATGCAAATCGAATATAACAGCGCGAGTCCGCTCCGAAGTCGACGGGTGGTCTCTTTAATCACACTGTCCAACAAATTTCAACTTTTTTTATGTTCCCAATATACTGTTGGGTCCTACTTATAGAGTTTTTTGCGCTGATTCCGAATCTGTCCTTAATTTTTCTCCTATACGCACAGTTTTTGAGAAAAAAACATATATTTCAACTTTAAACAAATATCATGATGTTATTATAAAAGATATTGAATTGTCCTTTACAGCAAAAGATTCGGTGTTCGGGAAAGTCTACAGAATCTTTTGCTGTAGAGAACAATTCAATATCTTTTATAATAACATCACAATATTTGTTTAAAGTTGAAAAATATGTTTTTTTTTTCAAAGCCATGTTTCTCAAAAACTGTGCGTATAGGAGAAAAATTAAGGACAGATTCGGAATCATCGCAAAAAACTCTACAGGGTGTCCCAAAATTACCTTAGTTTAATGAAATGGGAGATTCCCGAGATCATTTCAAGCGACATTTTCCTTTGCAAAAATGTTATCCGCGGCTTTGTTTAGGAGTTATTAACGAAAAACACGGACCAATCAGAGCGCGACCTAGACGCGAGTTGGCACAGTCGGCCAATAGACAATAGGCGCGCCGGGCCGACTGTGCCAACTCGCGCCTAGATCGCGTTCTCATTGGTCCGTGTTTTTCGTTAATAACTCCTAAACAAAGCCGCGGATAACATTTTTGCAAAGGAAAATGTCGCTTGAAATGATCTCGGGAACCTCCCATTTCATTAAACTAAGGTAATTTTGGGACACCCTGTATAAGAAGCACCCAACAGTAATTGTGGAACAAATTTGGTGTTGGACAGTGTCATCTACAGAACGTTTTAAAAATGGTCCTTGAAGTGATCTGTAAATGTGGATTTTTTATTCATTCAGATGGATTAATTACAAAAATGTATTTTTTGGAGACAGTCAAGATATTTCATTTTCCAGTTTTATACGCAATTATTTAGTGGTTCAAACGAATTGATCTCATTCGTGAAACTGGACAAATTTTTAAAAATTACTTGGTCGATTTTGTTAATTAACTTCAATTTTGAGTCGGCCTGTACAACGCGGAATCTATTCCGCCGTTATTCCCAGAACGATATTCCCTGAAAGATCGCTTTTAATCCACGACGATCCGGCATAATAAATCGCCTCGATTCACTGTATCGATTTAATATATTATAACACCGGCATCAGCTTTTTATGCAAATCCATGATTTCATAGTGTCTGACCTTAATTTACGCCCGCTTAATTACGCCGTAAAAGAGGAGCATTGGATCGCGCTCCAGGAACGTAGAATTTATGGGCGGCGATTACGTTGGTATCGTGTTTCCATGCGCCTTTTTCCGATTTCCGTCAGCCGTTTATGTAAATCTCGTGTTGCTGTTAGCTACGGAGTGTCACCGTTTATTATCGACGGCATTTTCTCACCTGCTCAACGTGTAATTTCAACGAAAAGGAGCATTCCGATATCCAACTAGCACTTCTACTTTTAATTATATCGAATTACCTTGTTGCTGTTGCGGTAGATAAAGTTACGAAAGGTAATTTCCACGTGCATTTTATTCACTTTGTGCGTTGCAAAATGGTCCAGTCAGAAATATTAGCATCCCATATTTCGTTCTCGGAAAGAGGAAATTTCCGAACACGTAAAAACATTATGAATTATTATGAATTGATTTAAGACTAATTGGCATTTAATGTACAGGGTAGTCAAGCTAAGGCTTGCCACCTATCCTTCAATTATGACGATATACAAATAATTTAAGGGGTTACGCCACCCTGAGATTTTTAAAAAATCGATTTTTTTAAATTTAGAGTTCAGAGAATAATTTAAGCTATAGTAGATGCAACAGCAAGAGAAATTGAAGTCGTTTGGTCCATCCATAAAAAAAGTTACTCTGATTTAAAGTGTGTGTGATCAGTTTTGCTCCTAACTGTATAATTCTAATATTGGATGGGGGTAGAAAAGAAAGTGTACACTTTCTAAGGGTTGATGGATAAAAGTACTAGAAACACATTTATTGCCCGTGTGAAAGATGATGCTCCCTATTTCATTATTTTACGATTACCATTAATGCAATTGTAGATTGTCGAGGTGTGAGATGATCCCGGGGCTAATTGATCGGTCGATTTTGCCGCGGATTAACGTTGCGCAATGAGTTGTTCGCAGTTCGCGATTCCCAGTCAGTGGGACTATGGGGACTGTGGGACTCCCCCATGCGTTGCGGGCCCGTGGCGAAAAGCGGCGATGGGAATTTCGCTGGTAACGGTGCGCGCGCGGAACAAAAGAGAATCGGTTGTGTATTCTTTTCTACCCTCCCCTCCCTCGATCGAGGCGAGTATTGTACCTGGCGGCGCATTAAACACGTGGGAGTCTTTTGCGCCGCCGCTCTGCGATATCCCCAGTGGGTTACAGGAAGTGAGATTCGAGCACTTTACGATTTCACTATTGGACACTTGAAACTCGCGGATGTAACGAGACGCGCTTATACGAACTAACCGCCCACGCGGATCGAGGCTGCCTCGGATCTAAACAAAGATCCGTTGGATCCGCGCTAACCGGCGGGTTTCACCGATTGCTGCGCGCACCGCCGGCAAAAATGCGTTTCTTCTTTCCTCAGACTGTTAAAAAGAAAATCGTGAAACTTTTTGCACAGGTTGTGTGACTCATCGGCACGTCTATTTTTTATTTGCACCTCCATGCGGTTTTAGAGGGTGAAATCACCCTTGGAAAGATTGTAGGATTTTCGTCCTCGCGGAATATATCGAGAACAGTGAGGAATATCGAAAAAATGTTGACAATTGCAACGCAGACTGTGTAAAAATACTTTTTCGAAAACTGCGTTTTGAATCACGTCTAAATAAAAATCTATTGTCCAGCGGTACGATTTGATATCCAGTGAACGGCCAGATTTTTGTGAACGCTGTGGTTAAAGTTAAATTGCTAATTAAAAATCACAAAGAAAATGTAAAATTCTTTTGTAACAAAAACGTAACAGTAATATCTAATAATTAGACTGCGGATCTTTATGCATTTATGAAGAAATTGGTTGGGCGAAATATGAAACATTTAAGAAATTCGGAAACGTTGTAATGTTGCTTTTAATGTAACAAAGTGGTTAAGGGATGAAATCAATTTTTATGTTATTTCTGCTTCCCACAATCGATGCGAAACATTTTTATTTTGCATAAAGATCCGCAGTCTACTAATAATAGTAAAATCTAAACAGTAATTCAGCATATTCTAATGCTGAATTATAATGCTGTACTTTGCGTTCCGAAAATTTATGGTATACGACAAAAATAATGAAATTCGGCTAATGTTTGATGTCCACAGCGATCGAGTAAGAGAGAGAGAAAGAGAATTTTTCCGTGAAATTCGTGCTTTCGTCGTTCAGACTCAGCCGGATCGTATCGAGAGGCGGCATTTTATTTTCAACGCCTATTTTCGTTTCAGACACGCCTCTGTCACCGATGGGGCCGTCGTCGCCGAGTCAGGAGGGTCTATTCACGGATCCTCGATTTTTATCCTTGGAGAAGCAGCTCAATATCGAACTCAAGGTAGACGTCGTTTACTAAGTAAAAAGACCAACCGGAGAAAAGGAGAACAGAAGAGAAGGAAAACCCAGTCTCTCCGAGTCCGAATTCAATCATATTCAAACAATACGTCAATTTAACCTTCGCATTACTTCAATTACTGTCCCCGTCGACCGACGCGCGGCGAATCGCGTTGCAAATCGCTCGCATCAAAGTTGCAGAAACTGCAACCTTCAGCTTGTCCCGTTATATCATTCGAGAGTAATTGCTAGACCGGGGATTTTGTGCATTAGCAACGATCGGAACGTCTCGCAATTAGTATAATTACTGGTGCCCCTCCGTCCAAGCAGAAATTGATCGAACATTCTGTTCTTTTCGTAGTGTGTTGCTTGTTCGAGAAAGTCGGGTTTGAAAATTTGGCTCTTGGCTCGCGTGTCTGGCCATTGCTTGCTATTTCTACTTGCGTGTCGGGGTGTAGAGTAACAGTATCGTTTTACGATAATGCAAAATCAATCCAAATTGGACAGACGGTGGAGCAATTTAATTTAAAATTCGGACGAAGAATATTGTCCCTTCGCTTCACGGATTGCAATTCCATTTTTGCTCGATTCAGAAACACATTCAATTCGTTTTTAAAAATTGTACTTTCCCGTGGCTATATTTTAAAGTAAAGTAAGAATGCGTCTACCTATAAATTTTTACCTATTTTCAAAATAATATATTCCCATAGAAAAAAACAAATTTGCAATCGTAAATTGAAAATATTATAACCCGTAATTTCCAGTACTTCATTCTTTAATTGGCAGAGCTCTGTATCACCAGCTGTTATTAGCAAATTAATAACTCGTTCGAAGGACAATCGGCTCTCTCTCTGCTTACATAATAATTGTCTTCGCGAGTTCAGAAGTCTGAGACGCTTTTAAACGAGCAACAATAAAGTCTTTTTCTCGTTACTTTCGCACAGCGTTTGCACGAGGATGCACACAAAAGCAGAATTGCGTGAGCATCCAGTTAATCGTTTATTCCACTTTCACGCTGTGATTTTTGTTAGGAGCTCCGAGGACTTTCGATCGCGGCTCGTGCGAATCGTTCGAGGGAAACGGCGCGATTGCGCCAAGATCCACGGTCCGCTAATTACGTTTATTGTTTACGCATAAACGTGGAAGGCCGGTTATTATTTCGCACCGATCGCCTCCATATGGGCAGCGTGTGTGTCGTAATGACTCGTGTAATGACGATCGCGCGAGCACCGTAACAATCCGTCTGCAATTCGCGAACGATTAACCGAAGAAGACGGTAACAGAGTTCCACTCGGGCTGTTGTGAGTCACAGCAGTGAATCGCCGGCAGCTTTTTTCCCACTAAAGATAGCTTCCACACACCGTCGCACGGCGATTTATACTAATCGGTGGACGCGACGAGCTTTGAACTTGCTTTTGTGGGCTCGCTCGCGAGATCAATTCAGCCGAGTTCAATCCAATCGTGAATATTACTCTTCTCTTCCCCCTTTTCCGTTTCTCGTTCGCTCTTCTGCGACGTGCCCCTTAAACTTCTTTTTTATACAGTTAGGAGCAAAACTGATCACTAGACTGCGGATTTTATGCATTTATGGCAAAAATGGGTAAGTACAATTTAGAGCAGTGGACTTATTAAAAAGATTTAAAGACATCAGAGTATTGGTTTCAACTTAATCAGATACTTCAAAGAAGAAAGAAATTTTTATTTCGCTCCTGTGTTTTGCAATCGATGCAAACATTTTTTATTTTGTACAAAGATCCGCAGTCTACTGATCACACACATTTTAAATCAGAATAACCTTTTTTTGTGAATGGGCCAAACGACTTCAATATCTCCGTGTTTGATCAACTCGTATAAATTATATACGCTCCGAAAATTTCATTGAAATCGGTTAATTGGTTCACGAGTTATAATCGATCAAAAGTGGTAAAAACGCCGAACATTTTGAAACATTGAAATTTTTACGACTTTTGATCGTTTATAACTCGTAAACCAATTAACCAATTTCAATGAAATTTTCGGAGCGTATATAATTTATACTGGTTGACCGAACACATCTTTTTTATATTTTCGTTATTGGCCCAGCTAAAAAAGTCGTAAATGTCAATTTGTACTATTGTATTTCACAATAACGACCAAATGTATTTTTGCAACATATTTTTTAAATGCCATTCACTAAACTAATTCTTCTAGCCTTACAGAGAAATCGAAGTCGTTTGGTCCATTCATAAAAAAGTTATTCTCATTTAAAGTGTGTGTGATCAGTTTTGCTCAGTCGTACTTACATTTATTCAGTAATTATATTTACCATTCTTGATGTTCGCCTATGATTCACTGTTGACCGACCTTTTTATTGGAGTAATTTAACTAGAATTAACTACATGCAGTCTAGACACGTTAATTAGAAGCAAAATCATAAAAAGATGCACCAGTGCGTCGCCTACAAACATTTAATCATACGTTGCTTAATGCAGCGTCACTTAATATTCTCATTACTTTGCCTCCTGCGACTATAAACACTCGCGGTGACGTTTGTAAAAAGCAAACATCAATTTCGTTTAGAAAACAGCGCTACGCAAACAGCAATTTTTAATGATCTTTACTGAATACTCTCTCGGTTTTTTAATAACAATGACGCAACGTTTATGATGCAGTACAATCAAAAAACAACGGTAAATAGAATGTCGATTTAGAAAACATGTAATTCTTCTCTCGTTTCTCTGAACACATTAACTCGTCTTTCTTGTGTTTATTCATTTCTTGCAATTCCAGAGGAACATTTCGTGTAAATACAAGCCACTTAAACTCAATCATCTTATAACCATTTTCATACTTTGTTGCCAATCAATTTTTCAACGGCTTCTTTCGCGTAACTTTTTTGCAGAATACACATCCGCCGTGTAAAAAGAGATCCACGTGTGTAATCAGAGTTAATCGATGTACACTGGAGGTTTTTTCGCCTCGAGAGCTGTAAATGTTGTTCGTGTATGATTCGCGGTCCACGTGACCGGAAACGTGTCGACCAGCGAACTTTGACACTGTTGACGGTGCGCGAGATTCAGCCACGCTCTCGCATCAGCTCTCGAATGATCGATGAGCCTCGAACTATCGATTCTGGCAGCGACCCAATCCGCGAATGTCAACGAATCCGAAATCCCGAAGCGGTGATCCGCCCCACGACAAAATCGTATCTTTGCGTCGTATTACGCGAGGCGTTTCAGACCGTAATAGGCTTAGCTATCGAGCTGGTGAATACCTACGATGTTTAGGAAACGCGTAGTCTCGCGTCAGCTCTCACAGGTTAAACAACGAAAATGCCGAAATTTTCGTGGAGAAAGGTGAATCGCGAAAATTAAATAAAATCATTGCTCTCTCTTGGAACAGCTTGACCAATGATACGCGACTTGTGACTCTGTTACACAATGATTCATCAGTTTATTAACCACGTTTGAAAATTGGTGATCACAGGAAAATTTAATTCGTAGAAGAATAACAGTTTAGTTCGTTAACGTTTCAACTGGGTGATCTTCCAATCGTGATCCGTTACTGAGACGTCATGAAAGACCGGGGAAATTGAGATGGCAAACATTCTATCATACAGATCATACTCGACGTAATTACAATGTAGTTTATACGAATATGAGTATTACGAGAATTAAGTGGAGGAGTTACAAAGGAACTATCAAGCCTTTAAATAATAAAAGCACCGAGAAGTATAATTACTAATTTGCAATTCCCCTTAAAAATTAAAAGAACAAACTACCAATCCTTTAAACAATAAAACCACCTAGCACAAGCCTAACTTGCAGCACCCCATAAAAACACCGAAAAGTAAAATTACTAATTTGCAATTCCCCTTAAAAATTAAAAGAACAAACTACCAATCCTTTAAATAATAAAAGCACCGATAAGTAAAATTACTAATTTTGAATTCCCCTTAAAAATTAAAAGAACAAACTACCAATCCTTTAAATAATAAAAGCACCTAGCACAAGCCTAATTTGCAACGTCCCATAAAAGATAAAGCAATGCCTTCAGTCCATCTTAAATTTCACACAGAACGCGTACAGGAACAAATAGAAATACTTAACAATTTCCCACGAAAACAGCCGTGTGGTATTTGCAACAGTAAATAACTGACAGTAATCGTGAAGCGGAGGGATAAATAGATTTGCACGATGTATGAAACGAGTCAAGATAATTTAATGAGTGGTTTTAAAATCATTGGTTGAAAGGGACTCGGTTTTTAGACAGGGGTTTCCGATCGTGTTCTCGTTTCCCAGTTCTGGTAATTTGTTGGTTAATACGTGTTCCCGTTGGCGTTAAAGGTGAAGCAGGGGGCGGAGAACATGATCCAGAGTTTAACGAGCGGCAGGGACAAGAAGTTGCTGCAGGAGGCGCAGCAAATGCTGGACGATTCCCGTGCGAAAATCGAGTTCCTACGTATGCGGATAATGAAGGTGCGACAGGCTCGTCAGCAACAAGAACGCGGCGATGCTCCGCCACCGAACGGAGAAGCAACTAGCAATAAAGGTACGCTGTTTTCCTTGTTCCATGGTCCAATCTATGATTCATTAGGCAACGCTGCCCTCTGGAAGCCTTATGTTTCTTCTACGCCACTTTGCAATTTTAGACTCGTTAATTCAAAGTTGAAATCTACAAACTGTACCTGGAAACGACGAAGCAAAAGACAAAGACACCAAAGACAAAGCAAACCTACCACCACCGGTCAAAATGACCAGTTCCAATTTTTTATTTTACAATTATTGGAATAATAAAAATGATTTCATAAGGGATGGCAAAAAGTCTAAATAAAATCAATCTTGTCATTTTTATAAATGTACTTACCAGTTACTTTTAAGGCTCGGTAGGTTTAGTATTAAAATCTTTGGCATTCTTTAATATTTTATCGAAACACTTCAGAATAAATTCTCTTAATAATTAGGAATGATTGAGTGGAAAGAATTGAAAGAACTTTTCAAATAGAATCTACATTTTTTCATCATTTTTCTTTACCTTTTATTTTTTTTTCCTTATTTTACGTCGCTTTTGGAACTCCTATTCAGGGTTATTTCGCGACGGGACCTACAGTTTTTATAAGGTGGGTTCCGAACCACCTTGGGCACTACACAGTTTAAATAGCACATGGAATTTCCAGAGGTTACCTTTTATTTTGCGGAGTTAATCGATTTGGAAAATGACCGGCTCATTGAATAATTCTGTTTTCAAGGTCTACGATCAGCAACCTTTTGCATAATACTTAATTAAACCCTGGCAGAGGAAGTGAATCGAACTGGACCAGCTCCAGATAGAAATTTACAATCCCAATTTGTACTTCCTCCGATGAGTCTTCCAGTGGTGAACATATTTGTTCTTTAATATCGTTACCCGTGATCTACCTTTTGCATAATACTTAATTGAACCCTGGCAAACAAGGTGAATCCGACTGAAGCCATTACTGACTTAAAAGCTTCGGCGGAAGGTCACAAGCTTAGCTTCGTCCGGCAAATCTCTACAAACATGCATAGGTACAACAGGGACCACTGGAAACACTAGAAAAATTCAAGAATACCGTCATAATACTTTCAATCTAATCAAATTATTCAATGAAAAAATAGATCTCTATTCAACTTCTGTTTTCTTTTCACTGAGCCGTTTGAAGTTCCAGAAACCGCATACGGAGCGACCGAGCAGTTAGTCACTTGCGGTACGCAATTAGTTGCAATTAAAATTCTGTCCCCCCCATCCTCTTATCGATATTTCCTCCTGATAGGTCGTGATTCATACCACAAACGCGTTCGAGCCCATTGCACGGTGCTAACTGCTGAAATATATTCCACAGCCTGTCCATGAAATGTGATAGTAATTCGGTGGAAGTTACCGAAGGACGTTCGTAGAATGGTGGATCCCCGTTCACACAGCAAATTGTTTCTTTTCTTTTTTCGTTCGCGGTATTGTAACTCCTTCGACGCGAATAATGTTCAGTTAACGAGGCCAGTTCAACGTTAGCGGAGCGATAAAGGAACTTGAGTAATTATTCTCTGATCATCAGGATCTGTAGGAGTGCTATTTCTGTTTTTCGAAGTACATACTTATAGAGAGTTCGATTTCAATGAATCATAGTTCTGGTACTTGATTCCATCCCTAGTTCCCGGAGGCTCAAGAGGCAATTTTCATTCAGTGTAGAATTTCCTCGAAATTCTTTTGGGAAAATCTGCGATATTACTTTTTCGAATTTCGGAGTCCATTTCTTAATAAAATACTGAACTAGGTTCGCGAGCTCGATACAAATATCAATTCAAAAATTGTATAGTTCATTTAAATTTTCCACTTTTTTTTGTTAAAGGTGTTTTAGACGTTTTCATAAGTGCATTTTGATAAATTATCAACACTCGATTGATCGACAACAAACTCAAAAATAGACACAACCGTATATTTCATTGATGTATTGCGCCAGGGTGTAAATAATTCAATCAGTAAATGGATCATGTGTTCTGTGCCAGTGTAGGCTATCTATCGATCGAAAATATACACACACAGACCCGTATCACTTCAAAAATCCGCCATTATTCGTTCCACTTGACTCCCGTCCATGAGATGTGTGGTTCGAAAAGAGTCGAATGCACGTCCTGCCACGATTCGGAGGACACCGGCAGTCTCGCATGACGTAAAATCAATCTCGCTTTCGGTCTCGACATCACCGGATCGCTGGTCGTATTTCAGTGCGTCGCCATTCGTGGACAAATCCTCTTCTATCTCTATGTGCTTTCGATCTATCTTCGCGAGGACCAGTTCAGACGATCATGGACCGACCCTCTTGTGTAAGAACTGCATCACCCTGTACATCCTTGTAACACAATCATTCAATTAATTAAATTCAATTTTCGAATGGGTGAAGTGAATCTCCTTTTTATCATTTTTCTCAACGAACAAACAACGAGCACAATTTTGTAAAAGTATAAAACATGCAGATTTTGTAAACTCGCATCTTACCCCTCGTTTTCAGCCCCTGAGTTTTTTGAGTGAACGAAGTGATTCCCTTTTATAATTATTCTCAACGAACAAACAACGAGCACAATTTTGTAAAAGTATAAAACATGCAAATTTTATAAACTCGCATCTTACCCCTCGTTTTCAGCCCCTGAGTTTTTTGAGTGAACGAAGTGATTCCCTTTTATAATTATTCTCAACGAACAAACAGCGAGCACAATTTTGTAAAAGTATAAAACATGCAGATTTTGTAAACTCGCATCTTACCCCTCGATTTCAGCCCCTGAGTTTTTTGAGTGAACGAAGTGATTCCCTTTTATAATTATTCTCAATGAACAAACAACGAGCACAATTTTGTAAAAGCATAAAACATGCAAATTTTATAAACTCGCATCTTACTCCTCGTTTTCAGCCCCTGAATTTTTGATTGAACGAAGTGAAGTCCCTTTTATAATTTTTCTCGACAAACAAGCAACAAGTTTAATTTCAAGGGAACGTTCCCTCGTTGTTCAAGCCCTGCAAAATCAGATTTTCTCGAAAGCTGAGTAAACGAACGGCGTTTCCCCGTCGACTTAACAGAAGTATAGTATACAAGGGGGATTGTCCGCTATGATTCCAGATAAATACGAGCCCAGCCTGGAGCTCGCGTTAGAGGAACGGGTGGAGGAGCTGCGACACCGTTTGCGGATCGAAGCTGCTGTGGTGGAAGGAGCTAAGAACGTGATACGTCTGCTGCAAAGTGCCAAAGTCGCTGATAAGAAGGCGTTAACGGAGGTACGTATCATTTCCTGTTCAATACCCGCGTGACGATATAGGATACGAGCGACTGACGTTCCGATAATGAAAAGCTTTTGTGTTGTTCGTCCGCCGATACGCGCCGTCAAAAGCGAACTATCGCCCATCCGTTATTAACAGACGCGCATTCTTCGCCGCGATATTATTGGACAATGTATTCGAGACGGTCTTTCACGCAGGGAAATTCCCTGTCGATGTTTTCTGTCCATGGAATCTCGTTTGCGAGACAGGAACCTTCATAATACGCGATTCGCTCTGGTCTCGAGCGAAGGAAAAAGAAAACATTCGCGATGTATCTTCCGCTGTTACGGCTCGAACAATTGGAAAAAGAGCCAATCGTAGGGATGAACAATCGATACGATGATTGCGTAATACTGTATGAAAGTGGCTGTCGATTGCTTGTCGTTGCGTTACCTCGGTAAGTAACGCATTGTTCCTGTTCGTCTCTTTGAATCGATGGGATAGAATCTATCGCGTCTTGATTACTCCTTCTCCAGGATTACAAGGGTGCGGGATTCGCCTTCTCATTTCTCGATAATGCAAACGCGGGGTTTTTCAGTAGTCAAAAACGCTAGATAAAAGATCGATCTAGGGCGCTATCTCCCTCAAAAGTCCTATTTTTTCGTTTACGAGGCGTAATTTGCATTATTTGGAAGCATACACCTGCGCATGCTATTTTCATAGCTACATGCTGCCGAATAATGCAAATTACGCATCGTACACAACAAAAATTAAACCGACTTCGAAGAAACGCACTGAAAGAATGCACTAAAAAGTATGAAATAGTTTCCATTTAATTTATGTGAATACACACAAACTTAAATACAATACAATCTTTTCGAAGGCGGCGCAAAATTGAAAATTTTTCAAATCACAGATGTTGCTGATTATGATTTCATTGGAATGTGGTGGACTTGGAAATCAGTAGGTGGGAAGAGAATAATATGTGAAAGCATGTAGAAGAATTTAAGGATTTTCATAATTTCCAGTTTCAAAAATTTGAATGACCTGGTGTAGTATAGACAGAGGCTTTTGGGATTCTCTCAAGAAAGACGATAAACGATACCGTCATCGTTTAGGCTTGGCAGGTACAAGCCCACAAATCTGTTTTTCATTTGCTGAAAGTTTGTCGCCTGCCTGGTGAGACCAGTGAATTCGGATTAATTCGCGTGTCGTTGTCCGCTAGTTGGAACCTCTTACAATTAGTGCCCTGTAAATCCAATCTTTACCCGAGGAGGATAAGATCTATTGATTGATTCTTTTCTGTCCTCTGGTATGTTAATTGGAACTTTCTTTGGTGCAGATTTTGCACTCCGAATGATCATTAGCACATTTTAGTCTCAGCTACTTGCGCCAGCTGGCTACACGTAAAAGAGACTATTGACCGAGACTATTGACCGAACGTGACACTCGAAAACTTCGATCAGAGAGCCTCACAAAGTCACCATGGTTCCTCAAGTGCCTCTTCGAGTCACTAACGTTCAACCACACGGGAGATTATTCAAACGAAGTAGTAAAGATTCAGTCAGAAAACCATCATGAATATGTTGGTAAAAGTTTCGTAACAAAATGATCGTATGTATTGTTTCATTGGTATACTGAAATCTAGTGTTCTAGCCCAAAATATTCTAAGATTCCGTCACCAATTATGAAACACGCGCTACACCCTCAAGGTGCAAAGTCTTCTTCGGTTCAATAAAAATGTCGATCAACCCCTTGCCGTATTTTGACGAGCTAGACTCGTGCTGAAGGTTTTTAACAGTCCAACAAATATGAATGTTACGTGTTCCATTTTAAATGAAATAAAATTTGATTCGTTTGTAATAAATATTTAATAGGAGTGTGCGAGATCCCGGTCGGGGCGGGAATTTTTCTCGGGATCGGGACGGAATCCTGAAAATTCCCGGATTTCCCGAAAATATAATATCTGTGACTCCCGACATTTTGAAGTTTCTCCATACTTCCAATAATTACAGAATCCGAAAGCCACTGTGTTCTCGAAGATTACATATCTTACTAGTCGGGAATGTTTATATTAGTAATATTGTAGAAAGTAATTGAAAAATATTGACAAATATTATTCTATATCCCGTACATTGTCGGGAATCCCGGATATTTTACGGGAATCTCGCACACCCCTAATATTTAAGCACTAAACTAAATGCAGCCATACAAAAAATCTACATTTTCGTTTCCCTCCCACGAGATTTTTGTGCAAAAGACGTTTTAATCACTGTAACTGTGAAGAAAATGTTACGGCAGGGGGTTAAAAACGACGGTCCACCTCTAAAATGAATGCAGAGCCGAAAGCTGGAATGGAGGTTCCGAGTGGAGCCTTTGGCGAGACTCGTAGCCTCGGAATCGTTGCTCGACGTGGTCGACCACGTCTCGGCTTGCGCGTCGCTGGCGTACACGCACCGGTCCCGAAATAGCGGCTAATCCCCGCTACCCCGTCGCCTTCTATGACGCCTTTTCGGGTCGGGCTTAGTTGCCACCTCTCGAGGGGAGCTGGCGCAACCCAGTCGTAGGCAACGCGATAAACCAACGACATGTGTGCCAATCAACCGCGGACCGAGATCAGGGTAGACGCGTGTGCCCTGTCGGAGGACCTTCCTGGAGACTTCGCCGGTGCCCGCGGCTAGGATCATCTTCACCGGAACTATGACCTGATTCCTCGACAAGACTCTCTCCCTCTCTTCCTCTCTCCGTTTCACCCGGTCGCTCTTCTATGTCCACACAGAAGATACAAGAAGACTGACATCTCCGGGTCGAAGACATCCGGAGGATACCTGTGAACGCACTCGGGATCTATCTTCGCCCGAGTAGCAGACTCTCTCGAGACCTCTCGAAGACTTTCGTCCCGAGGATTGAAAATCTGCGGACGGAAATAGAGGATCTGGAAAGCGGTCCTCGGCAACGTGCATTTATTTGGATCGAGTGATCGATCTCTCGCTGATCAAGGTGGTCGATACCGACGCGAGTATCATCTGGTTTTCCAGGTATATTCGGCGCGGCCGCGCGGCGTTGCTCCACATTGATGCCGGTGCTAATTATACCGCGGCCCGACGCGCGCCGTTTGTCACCAAAAACCAGCGGCTGACCCGACCCTCGAGAGAACCGCTGCCGCCGCGGAATCAACGTAAATATTATGGGCAACCGATCCGATCGCTGAGACGACGAATTCCTCGTCCGTTGTCCTCGTCATCGTCGTCGGATGTCGTCGGACGAGCGCGGCAAAGTGTTTTACCATTTTCCGGCGATACCGCGGCTGCGAAAGCGGTCGATCACTGCGGCCGCCGCGCTGAAAATAGACCGCGGAGACGCAATATCGCCGTCTTTCCGCGAACAACCGTGCAACGTGGCCGCGGATTTGTGAAAGACGCTCCGAAAATAATGAACCTCCCACGAGCGGGTCCTTCGGGATAATCGGAAAATAATAAGCTGCCATTTTTTCGTTGCGACCAGTGAAAAGTCTCGATGTGCGAGTACGAAGTTCTAGCCCGACGTAGAACGCACGTCTCGCGATCGTTAGTTCGAGATAAAAATTCCTGGCCAGTCGGGGATTGACGAGAATCGTGCCGGTGGGTGCCATTCCTTGAGAAAAGTTGACTGACGAGTCGATCGATGCTGCAAGGAAAGTATACGTATCAGGATTTCCCAAGAAGCGCATGGATTATCCGCGATCTTGTGAAACGACGAGGATGCATAAACGAGATGTCCACCGGTTGCCATTTTTTTCTGAAGCCTAAGCTATGCGCTACGTTGTGAAACGGTCTCCCTCGTGCAGATAACGATTGATCACTTCACTCGGAAATTATTTCAAGACTCTGCGATTCCTGGTCGGTTACCGAACGGCGAGGAAGAGAAACGAGCGCGAGGCAGTCTGTCGGTGCCGTTTCACGCGAAGACGAGATAAAATTTGATATGCGAGGCAGATTAATGTCGCAACTGTCTCCCCCGTGAGAAACGAAGTTGTACGGGATCTTGGAGAGGATCTATTTAAAGCGACGCCGTATTGAGAAATGTATCTGCCAAGACAATTATTTCGAGCTTCCTGAAGATGGTAGATCGATGTCTGCGACGGTAGTTGATGTCGCTAGACAAAGGACGAATTCTCGCGTTACGCTCTCGTTGAGGGATGCGTGTGCCAAGATGAAGTCGAAGCTCGCCGGAGTATATAGATCTTCGTGTGGGAAGCTACCAGTCGTTGCGTAGACGAGAGACTTTCGGAACAGGCAACGAACGTTCGTACAAAATCTAGGTCTACTCTTAATTGTCTCGAAAGAAGCGTGGCGAAATTTCTGAGAGAAATATTCCGCCATCAATTACCTGCAAAGGCAAGATCTTCAAGGGAGCAACGATTTAGCTACCTGCTCGGAGACACTTGCTGATAAAATATCAAGCACCAAGCCGAACTCCGCGCATATTCTCGCTCGCACCACCAGCAAAAAATCCTCGAGGTAGCAGGGACCAGGTGCAAATCAGAGGTAATTTCGGAGTCGTCGCAGCCGCGGAGGTCGAATCGATGATCACGGTATCGCCGTCGCCAGTTGTAGAGTTCCGGCATGCGTGTTCGCGTGGCGGCCGGTTGAACGGCCGTGCGGAGGATGTTTTGCGGTGGGTAACGGCCTGGAGGAGACTGAAGAAGCATCGGCGACATGTACGGCCGTCAGGGCGAGCCTGGTAACGCGCAACAGCCGCCGTGGTTGGTGCGTGCGGAAGTCACGATCCGACATAGCACGCCGACGACCTCGGAGTCAGGCGAGACGCCGGTGGCGGTATCCTCGGATGCAAGCGGCGTGCGTATGGTGTACAGGTGGAACACGAGCCAGTCGCCACCACCTGCGGTGTCAGCCTCTTCGTCTTCGCAGTCGATTCCGTCCGGGTCCTCCAGCTCGTTCGGTTTCCAGAGAGGCAACATCCTCTTCACTTCAACACCGCCGCCCAGGCCCAGTCCTGGATTCTACACGATTCCGAGGTCAGGCTCCTCCGGGAACGAGGAATCCTTGTCCTCCAGAGGAAGAGGGATCTCCGACTCTGGATACAACAGCGAATACTCTCCGCAGACCTACTCGAGCCTACCGACGCGTAGACCATCGCAACAGTACAACCGCAGATGCAAAAGCACCTGCAGCATCGTTTTATCCGCCGTTGACGTCACCGACGGATCCAGGAAGGAGACCTCCGGCAAGATCGCCACCAGCGAGTCCACCAAACACTCGTACGATCAATCCTGGAGACACCATTCCACCCAGCACGTGTTCTCCAGGCAACAGTTCACCACTGTCCCCGAGGTGGAGGAGGAGGAGAGTGCCAGTGTGGTGACTACACAGTTGAGCAAGGATAAGGTTGCTACGCAGACGATCGCTGTCAGCAAAGACGCTGCCTCGCAGACCACGGACATCGAGTGCAGGGAGTCCTCGTCGACGGTGTTCAGCAAGAGCAAGGTCAGGAGGAAGGCGGCCGCTGGGCTACTTCCGTTTGACGAGCAGAAGAAGAAGAAGGTGAGTGAGGGGGTCTTCGTTTGAATAGTGTGGGCGCTATCACTCTAACTTCCACTTGCTTCACACCCCTAAGGCACCAAAATAACCCGCCAGGGCGTTACAGCTTCGTTTCCTTTTAGCAAGAGACTGAATCGTCGACCGCAGCCTCCGAGACCGCAAGCCTAGGACCCTCCGTGGATTCAGAAAGATCCGATTCGTCGGCGAAAGACGACAGCGCTCGACGAAAATCCCGAACAGTTCACATCGACGTCTACTGCACCGGGACCGAGGACGACGAGAACTCCGACACGTCGGACAACGAGCGAGACACGCCGTCGACCGTCTTCGAGAACCCGGACGTGAGAGTGACGCACAGGCAGGTGCCGGATACGGTACTTCCCAGAGGATTCCAGGACGACAAGGCGTTCCTGAAGAGAGCGACGGAGCGGAGATGCGACAGTTTCAAGCACGCGCCCATGAGGATGCCTTCTATAGCTAGCTCGAAGGGGTACGACAGCGACGACATGCTCAGCTCGCTGTACCCCTCTCAGTTCAGCTCGTACAGCGCGCTGAGGGACCTGGACTCTGTGCCTTGGTCAGCGGCTTCCTCGAACGTGGGGTTTCCCTTCGATTACGACTCCGCCGCGGCCACCAGCTGCAAGGACACCTTCTCGGATATAGAATCGCTGATCGCCTCGAGGTCTGGCCTGACACCCTCCGACAGCTTCGAGTACGCCAGTTCCAGCGATCGGGAGAGGATTCGCCGCATGGAGGAGAACTGGGCCAAAGCTGAAGAAAGATGCAGAGACTGGCGGTCGGCAAAGACCGACCGGAAACACCTGGCGCAGAGCAAGAAGATCAGGGAGTACATGGAGAGGCACGAAGCTGACTGGTCCTCGGCCGACAGCGGAGAAGAGTCCGACGAAAGCGGTACGGTCGGATGGAGCTTCGTGTCCAGCGAGGAGAGCCAGAAGATGGTGAAGAGAACCTCCAGCGTTAGAAGAAGTAGCAAAGAGGTCGCGGGAACTGCTGAGAGCAGCATCGCGCCTGCTAACAGAGAGGATGAACCTCCCCGCAAACAGTCGCAGCAGGATCACTCCGATTCCACCACCAGAAGCGGCAGTGCTCCACAGACCCATAGTTTGCGCGATCAGATTGGACCCTTTGCGTCCAAAAGTCCCTCTCCACTTCCGTCGAAGATGCCCTCTAGGGTCACCTCTCCTTTCATGACTCCGCAAGGCGAGAGAACCGATCATATCATTAAGGCCTCTATTTTTGGAAGAGTCGTCAACGCCTTTCGCAAACCTGGACACCATATTGGACCCTCCAAGAATCCTAATTGCTCCTGCGATCACTGTAGAAGATACTTCGAGGAACTGAACTCCAGGGACCGGACCGGGTCCATGAGCGAGTTCGAACGACAAACCGGCTTCCGGTTGCAGAGCGAGAGGAAAATCGTTCGACCCCTACCGAAGAACTGTAAATCGTGAGAGGGTGCATCTCACTCACTTTGTTTTCATCGCTTTTTTTATTTGACTACTCCGTTATAATGATTATGTAAGGTCGTGTTGCAAGCGTGTGTTTAAATTATATTTATCGATTACTATATGATATTCCATACTCGTAGTCCTTTTTTTAATTTACAACTGTTACAAACATCTTGCCAGAACGTTCTGCTGAGTATCGAGCATTTATGTAAGCCTACTGGCACGCGCGATTGTCTACGTTGTTCATGCTGTTAATAAATATTGGTTATATTAGTAACGGCGTTTTCTCACGTGTCTTCTTCGCACCATTACACACTGATCGTCGTCAGCATCCCTTTCTATACTTCCACTTTGAATTACTTCAGGCTCAAGCAAGTCTCGCGGAATCAAGTAGAAAGCTGGACCTATTGAGATTATCCCTTGAACTTAGAAGACAGGAGCTGCCGCCCGACAGCGGAACTGCTGCTCAGTTGAAGAGAGAGCTGGCTAGCGTGCAGTCAGCTAGCCCTGTACCGGTGACTTATACTTCTCTGCAACCTTTCCGTGGACCTCTCGAGGGCAGAGCTACCGTGCCCGCCTCAGTTTCAAGATGTGCAGCTGTAACTGGACAGCTAGAGGTGAGAGAAGACCCCATGTAATCGTAATGAGTTCAACAGCGATTCAGCATCGTTTGACATGTGGTTTACGCATCAGGTTAGACTAATGGGATGTCAAGACTTGGCGGAGGAAGTGCCTGGACGTACCAGACGAGAGCATCCAGCGAGTCCAGACCTGCGCAGCTTCGTCAAGGGAGTCACAGGCCGTAGCTCGAGCAAATCCTACAGCGTTAAGGATGAAACAAGTAGTGAGTATCCGTAACTGACTATATTCTCCTGATTTCGAGTTTACGTTAACGCTCGCGCTTTTCTTACAGATGATATTATGGCAGTCATTAAGCTGGACAACCAAACAGTAGCACAAACAAGTTGGCGACCATGTTCCCAGCAGGCTTGGGATCAAAGGTATATTTCACTGCACACCTTCATTCGAAAAGATACTCTTTGTTCAAACCTGCGTAAACGTACCGTCTCTTCAGGTTTTCCATTGAACTAGATAAATCAAGAGAGCTTGAGATAGGCATTTACTGGAAAGACTGGAGGTCCCTTTGCGCCGTGAAATTCTTGCGTCTGGAGGAGTTCATCGACGACGTCAGACACGGAATGGCCCTTCAGTTGGAACCTCAGGGTCTCCTGTTTGCTGAGATTAAATTCCTAAACCCGATGATCTCGAGGAAGCCTAAGCTGCAACGTCAACGCAAGATCTTCAAGCAGCAAGTGAAGAACTTCCCTAGAGCCAATCAGATGAACATCAACGTCGCCACTTGGGGCAGGCTACTGAAACGATCAGCCCCTTCGCTACACAATACACGAAACTCTGAGAGTCCGCCGTCAGGTAATTGTACATGCATTGTCGCGTTTTTGATGCGTTGGGCAAGGGACCAATTTATGGCAAAAATGAGTGGGTGCCATTTAAAGCAGTGAAAAAGTTAGAATGATCTAGTAACGCCAATCTAATGATTTCAGCTTGTTAAGGTTATTAAAATAAGAATTAAACGTCTATCCGACTCCAGTCTCTTGCAAATGATGCAGACAATTTTTATTTTCCATGAAAATCTGGAATCTAGTGATTAGTGACCTTGTGTTTTTCAGGACCGCAACCTTTGCAGCTAGTTTTTGATACTTCCTTGGAGGACAAGCCCGAAACACCTGGGGAACTGCCTGACCCTGACAAAGGAGGACTCGGAGGAGCTAGACCCCTGGGACTGTCAGCATCCAGCAGTAGTCCCACACTGCCACGACCTCCGGAACATCCTCCACCACCTCCTCCCACGATCACCAAGAAACCCTCGTTGCCAGCGCCGCCCCCGCCACCTAAACTAGATCAAGAGGTATGTCCAGAGAAATACACATCGTTCTTACTTATATATTATCTTAGTGTAATTACCATTGAAACAACCAGCCGATAAAAAGTATATTTGAACGGAGATGTAGTATATTGAGGATCCATTGTTTTATGAAAGTATTTAAAAGTTTCCTAAGTATTTTCTGTTACTTGAAAGGTTCAGGGTTTTGTTGGTACACTGGTTATGGGTGAAAGATCATGTAGAACACGTATATACAATCCAGTTGAAGCCGTATACTTTCTAACGTTTGTATATATACTTTGACAAGGCATGTTAGGGTATATTATATACTTTCGACTGCGCAACGTATACTAGTATTTACAATTCACAATTTGCCGCTTTGAAAACGCAACGAATATACAGGACGTCCCATCTGAATCGGTCCCCTCGAATATCTTCGAAATGATTTATGATTTTCAGAGATATTCGAGAGGGGATCGATTTAAATGGGACATCCTGTATAATACCACGTTTATACATGAAGACCGACTAAAATGCCAGGAGTATCGAGGATTAGCGTACTGTTAGATGCTTCAAGTGTACAGATGTTAATGTATTTTTACATGTACATTTTTTTTTACAATTTTTATTCTGTTTTACCGCTAGCTTCTTTTGCGCATAGCTGTTTCTCGCAAAGTCCGACACCAATGTAACCGAGAACGTCGTTACGTGGCAATGTGCAAGTGCTCTCTCGATAAAGTCGCAACAAACTCCCTTCAATTATCTAGCTTATCGTTTATTATGAATCTAATGTATAATTCGAGAAATTTGATCCGTTCGGCATACACACGTGTTGGTGTTGCGCCGCGGCGCAAAGTAAATTGGTAATCGAAACATAGTTCCCCAGAGTTAAGCAGATAGTAATGTAGTTGCAGAGTGCATTAAGGGAGTTTGATTTCCTGCACAACGAGGAAAAGGGGGGGCCTCAGGGCGCAAATTTGAGGCCTCTTGTTACAGAGCCTCGTCCTGTGCTGATTGCACCACCCTCTCCACGCACACCCTCGCCCCAACCTGTCGTCGAGTTTCCTGAAGATGAGGTACATACCTCCTTTACACGCAGCTTTATTGTTCTTGTGACTCTGCTCCTTTCTTACTCACATATTCTACGCGATACCGCCTCTCGAAACTCATTGGCGGCTCATACTAAATGAAGGGGTCTCTCTACGTTGATCTATTCAGACTTTCAAATTATATTATATTGTATATACAGGGTGGTCCACCTAGATGTAGCCTAGCAAAATTGAGTAGGTTAAATTCAATCTTGTTGAAGAATTTTAAAAGTTGAAGATGTCAATGTATGATTAAGGGAAGAAATAACATTCAATTTGGTTTCTATTTCTTGCAATCGATGCAGACAATTTTTATTTTGCATAATAGTTTTAATGTCAACTAGAATATGCACAAGGAACTTATTCTTATATTATTATAATTAAATCTTCCTTTCTATCGATCGTATATTTGTTGATGCAAGATGTATTGATGATCTCGGCGCACTGGTTCGATCAATTTTTACTTAAAAGCAATTTTGCAATTTCTCAAATTCAAATTTCGACGTTTCGATCTATGTTTAGATCATTTTCAATTATTAAAATTAACCTTAAAATCTGTAGGCCCTGTCGCTTAATAACGATAGCAGTTGAAGAAGCGACGTAAAATAAAATAATAAAAGAATATGCAAGGGAAAAAAATATACATTTACATGAAAGAAGATATCGATGGCCTTGAAAACTCTAGAAAAAAGATCTTGTGTGATGAAAAATAAATGAGATATTTATATTTAGGTGGACCACCCTGTATAAATTGTGGTGGTCTATAAAAAAAATCCTGTATATAAGTATATAAATGGCGTATTCTAGAATATGTTATAAAGGAATGAATTAAATAACCATTTTTATGTAGACATTAGTATAGAAACCCCTTGGCAAACCATTGCCAATTCTCACCGAGCTAACAGGCCTTTCGTAGGGAGCATGCCAATCAAACTGTTGCATGTACCTGTGTCTATATTCTGTACAAAAGCTTCTAACTCTGTACTCGTGACGCTCTCTGTAATGTTCTGTTTATTTCTGTCCTCGACAATGCAAATACTTAAGGGTACTACGGTTCTAGGTGCTCTAACAATTACTCAGAGCTCTGGTGGACGGTATATGATTCATAAAGTTCGTTCATCCACTCCATTAATAAACAGACTACAAATTGTATGTAGTTCGCTATGTAAACCTTTAACAAACGAATGCCTGTCTCATGTTGGATATTGTTGAAACGTTTTTACATAAATATCCGTAGTCTACTAATAACGTTATGCATTTTGTTGAAACTTGATTGTTAGCGGCCTACATTTTACAATTCATAAAACTGTTAACACGACTACAACGACGCTACCAATTAATCTCTGAGTGATTAATGTTCATGTATTTGTTGCGCTGTGGGGGATAATACAATCTGAGACGAATGATTTTAACGATTGTAGGTCGTGTACGAAATGCCCTCTAAGCCTTCTCAATACAGAGACAGTGCCTACGAGTCTAGAAGACACTCGCAGCTGACCGGAATGACCATAGAGAACTTTAGGCTGCTCTCGGTCCTGGGTCGTGGTCATTTCGGCAAAGTGATTTTGTCGCAGTACAGAAACACGGGGGAGTACTTCGCGATTAAAGCGTTGAAGAAGGGAGACATTATCGCAAGGGACGAAGTTGAGTCATTGTTGTCAGAGAAAAGAATATTCGAAGTGGCGAATGCAACGCGCCACCCCTTCCTGGTGAACCTCTTCGCTTGTTTCCAAACAGAGGTACAGAATCGTATCAATCTCAGTTAACTCTTGTGTAGTCAACCAAAACGTATAGATTATTTAAAACCTTGCTGTAGTTAACATGTGTGTGTTCGCACAAATTCTCATTATGAGACTATAAATTAATACAGTTACGCACATAACCGATCACTGGACTGTGGATTTTATGCATTTATGACAAAAATGGGTACGTACAATTTAAAACAGTGGAGGTATTAAAAAGATTTAAGCCCACCAGTGCATTAGTTGCACCTTAATAAGACAATTAAAAGAAGAATGAAATTTTTATTTGACCCAGACATTTGTCCGGGGCGCCATTCTGGCTGTAAGTGTGAGAAAAATATTGATGTATTAAATATCTAATTAAGGGCGGGCAATTTATCTTTTTGTCCGGGGCGACGTAACCGCTAGAGCGGGCGCTGGATCAGTTACGTGCGTAACTGTATATTAGCGAGTAAAGAACGGACATTCAGAGAAATTTTGTAATATTTTTTAGAGGAACATTAACAAATACCCGGTTGACTACACAAGGGTTAAGGGAGGGGGTACTCTGGTTTCACGATTCCGTTGCACGAATTTTCGCAACAAACAGTAACAGTTTCGTTTTCCATAGGCACACGTGTGTTTTGTGATGGAGTACGCAGCTGGAGGAGACCTCATGATGCATATACACGCGGACGTCTTCGGGGAGCCACGAGCAGTCTTTTACTCAGCTTGTGTTGTGTTAGGGTTGCAATATTTGCATGAGAGTCGTATCATTTACAGGTAGACTTTGACAAATTCTTCTGCAGTTGAAAACCATTACTTCTTGTGGCAGTTTTATAAAGTACCAATGTGCCTGTTGACCTTCCAGAGATTTGAAACTAGACAATTTATTATTGGATACAGAGGGATATGTGAAGATCGCAGATTTTGGTTTGTGTAAAGAGGGAATGGGTTACGGGGATAGAACAGGAACTTTCTGTGGAACGCCAGAGTTCTTGGCACCTGAGGTTCTCACTGAAACCTCCTACACCAGAGCAGTTGATTGGTGGGGCCTTGGTGTACTGATATTTGAAATGCTCGTTGGCGAGGTAAGTTCGATTGTCATCTGCATTTTTAGACTGAGAACTTTCGTGCAAATGGATGGAGAACATTTTTGGTTTGCACAGAGATCCATAATCTACAGACAATTCTACAGCGTTATCTTTTTTAGTCTCCTTTCCCTGGGGACGACGAGGAAGAAGTATTTGACTCGATTGTGAATGACGAAGTTCGCTATCCGCGATTCCTTTCTCTGGAAGCAATAGCAATAATGCGAAGGGTGAGTACGCTGCTCTTTATTATTGAGGATTTGCTTATTATAACAGTAGCGACATGAGAAATATTTGGACCTTGTTTCCTCACAGTTGCTAAGGAAAAACCCTGATAGAAGATTGGGCAGCAGTGAAAGAGATGCTGAGGATGTTAAAAAGCAGGCATTCTTTAGGCACATAGCTTGGGACGATTTACTTCTGAGACGCGTGAAGCCACCGTTTGTTCCAGTGATTGTGAGTACCAGTTCTTCATCTTTCTCACGGGTTGATGTCGATACCAATATTTCCTCTAACCGGTACATCGTGACTTCGCTTCTATTCCAGCATTCTGTGGAAGACGTCAGTAATTTCGATGAGGAATTTACATCCGAGAAACCGCAACTAACTCCGCCTAAAGATCCTAGACCACTTAGCGATTTAGAACAAAGTCTATTTAAAGATTTTACGTATATGGCTGACTGGTGCTAGCCATGTCGATAATATCAATAATGTTGTTCGTCTTTTTTGTTAAATTTGATATGGAAATCATATTCGGCATTCTATTAATATCGTTTCAGAGATCATTTTAGGGGCAATCGAATCGCAATGAATTAACAATACCGGTAATTATATATGTAATTTGTTTAATTATCAGAAATAATATGTTCCACACTTCATAATGTTATGTATTGTACAGATGTTTTATTTTTTAGTGTCATGGTATATAATCGGACATAGAGAATTGAGAGAAAAAAAAAAGATACGAATTATGTTCTACCGTTGAATCTCAGGTTTTTAATTAATATATGATCTTCAGGCTTTTAACTCGTAGTTATACATTTTCAGATTTACATTTATCACGATTACTGGTTAGTTTCAATGTAAGGAAAAATAGTTGTTAGTCACTTGAGATATTTCGAGACAACATTCGCTGCTTATCGGACGAAAAGGCAGGAAAAGAAACATAAATGAATATACATGTACTTTTGTAGCATGTTCAATATTTTGATACGAAGCTATTGCTATTTGGTATCTAAATTTTAAAAAAGGTTTTTTTGTCGTATCACGAGACGTTTTATCAGATCTCAACATAGCCACGATTCTAAACACCGACCAATCGTCTGAAATTACTTCTTTCTAGATACAAGTATTATTTTACAATTTTTTCATCGTACACGTATCATTTGTATCTATATTAATCACTTTTCAACTTCTTCAGATTTCTATCCCTCCTCCCCGTGTATCGTAAAAAGATATTAACTGTATAAACATAATTAATATTCATAAAGTGCAGTAAATAAATCAAAATGTAACTATATTTGCTCATGCTCATGTGATAGGGAATTGAATGAAAGAAATGGCACCTGTGTGCAACACTATTGATCACGGTAATTAACATTGGGCACTAACATTTATTAATTGGCATTAATTGCGCGTGCATCTACTTACTAATCAACACGATCAACAGTTGAAATCAAGTTTTTTACGACTAGCTAAATCGAATTGTAAACAAACAAACCTACAAAACTTTGAAACGAACAAATTTCTAGAGGTTTGATTCCTACCCTAATCTATTTGTTAATTTTACTCTATCATTTAGTTACATATTTTCACGATTCCAGTATGTGATGGAATACATTCGGTATTCTAGTGCTACGCATTGTAAATATGTAACCAAACGTCGTCTAGAAATAATGCATAAGATCCATAAGTACAATAGTTCAGCTTGATATGTTATTACAACATAATATCACAAGGGCAACACATGTAGTAGCACATTCTTAGTAGTCATATTTCACCTTTCATTATAAACATCACACTACCATTCTTCTTACTCACTCTTTTCTTTATATTCTGGTGAACAGTCGCGATTACCTTGTACAATCATCACAAATATATGCGTTACATCTTAGTTACTCAGAGTTCTGCACTAACATCGTTCTCTCTACACCTGACAAATTTATATTTAACACAATAGACCCGCAAACGATTTCTGAAAATATCACTAGTAATACACAATACACTAATGTACTTTCATCGAGTTCATTTCCTCTATCTTTTATACGAAACATTTTTAAATTAAACGTGACTATCGGTCTAAACGTTTTCTATGCAAGAATTTTTTAAATGAAACCTATCGGAGATGATTGTGAAAGCTTATATGCACGTTCGAGTGGGAAAAGATTTGTCGAAACAATTGATCATAAATATATACAAATTACAATGCTGTGATACTAACGTAAAAAGGTTTCATTTCGAATAATTCTCATTGTGTTCGTTTCGTCACAGAAAAGAAGTTCTTGCAATTTTTAAAAAGAAAGGGCCGTATTTGAAATTTATGAAACATAAAACCGTTTGTATCACTTGTGATAGTTCCGAGTATCAATCTCGAATTCTAGTTGCCTTAATGCACCGATAAATTAATAAACCGTTTGGTAACTATTTTGTACCGAGACCATGTAAATTGAAGTGAAGACCTACTTACGCCGAGGTGCTCATGTAACACATTGTTTCTAATGTGCCTATTTTATACAATTCTCATATATAGGTTCTACGATTTAGCCGAGTAACTATAATATAACTTTAGTTGTAATGTACAAGGACGTTTAAAAATCTGTGTAACGGCGTCTTCTTATGTAACGGACAAGAAAATATGTAACGTCGAGGTTCTTGGTGAACGTTCTACCGAGAGATCCATAATGAATTTCAAGGAACAATTTATTTTTATAGTCCACGAGTAATCGGTTACATTATTTCTACACGTCTAACTGCCAAAAGAAAACGGATTTTTATAAAAAAAAATCAATCCACACCGTAGAGAAGAATATTTTCTTGTCGATCTATTAATTGTATACTATATCCACCTACCTAAAACGTATGTATACATTAATCAGTAAAGAAAAAAAGAATGATACTGTATTAACATTAACATCACATACATAAGTACTTTTACGAGAACGAAGTTTCTTCATGTATACTGGCAACTTTAACGATTGGATAATGATGTTCGCAAAAAAAACATGATAATTGAAAAATGTATATATATAATAGAAGTGTCGTACATTTTTTTGTAGATAGATCTATTTTTAACACTCAAAAGTAGAAACCTTATTAGATCGTACTTTCGTTACTTATTTTTATATACACGTAGCTAATAATGTAGACCCGCTAAGTTCTAATCTTAGGTAACATGTTCACTGTATTTATCTTTAATCTAATAGTAATGAGAAACAGCATGTGCCTCGTAGCGTTTATTAAAAATCACATGAACAGCTAGTATGCCTAGATAAAAAGGATACCCACAGACTATCCTTGAAAAAATAATTTATTTAACATATACATTTGCAGTGGCAGCTTAATACATATCACTCTGTTTAGTTAAGTAACTTTCAACAGTACTTCCCAAGTTTACAATACTACGAATATATAAGCAATAATTACTTTCAATAATAAATACCTAAAAGCAATGTACAATTATCCAGTGTTCGATCATTTCTAGTCCTTGTATAACTTTACAATTGTAACTTACAACTGTGAATTCAATGTACATACAGTGGCTCACGAAAGTATTCGAACGGCCTTTGAAACAGAATAACTTTTTTGTAATTGTACCAAACGACCTGATTTTTTATAATCAACTAGCTGCTCGTGGCGTGCCTCAACTAGCTGCTCCGAGCGGATTGTCCTGGCGGGCGACGCACAGTGGGCAATTTCGATAAAATCTCGCTTATATGCAATACTTTAAATTTTCTTTAAGGGCCCTAATAAAAAATTTTTAAAAAATGCCTTTTTTATTTTTGCATGTAACCTTGTAAATTATAATTTTTCGGAAAATCTTTTTTGCATATCATTTCATAAACCAATGCTTCTAATTGATTATAAAAAATCAGGTTGTTTGGTACAATTATAAAAAAGTTATTCTGTTTTAAAGGGCGTTCGAATACTTTCGCGAGCCACTGTATGATAGAAAAGAACTGTCCTATTAACACAGAAGTATTAATAATTTCAGAAAATAATAATCTATCCGTTCTCATCTGCTTTGTCTATGTCAGTCTCTGTGTTTTTGTCAGTATGATCCGAGTTTAAAGATTTTGCTAGTTCGTATAAGTTGGAAGTATTTTTCCTAATTTCCTTCTCTAAATCTAGCTTTCTTTCTTCCTTCTCCTTCATCAATTTAGTAACTTCTGGAGACATAGGTTTGACTAGGCCTTTAGTCACTTTGTAGATAATGCTGGTGCTATCCTCGGATTTAAAAACAAATGTGATCCTGCAGGAAACAGCTTACTAGTGTAAATTATTTATTAACTACACGCTTTAATTGTACAAATGATTTTATCCTTACGTATCGCTGTTTAAGCCTTCTTGTATTTCTTCAATTTTGCTCAAGGACATGTTGTACAACGTTGGCCATGGTACGTAGAATTCGGTTTCGGAGTTCTTCTTCTTTTTAACTTCTAAGTAGAGTAAATCCACGCTCTCATTGTATTTATAATTGACGTCCCAATATTGTCGTGCTGAAAATGAATAGTAAATATTAATTTGAAAACATTTTTGCAAGGCTTATTATTATTACGATAGTAGTTCAATTACCTTCGCACAGTTCGATGTAAACATAGAACGTTGTACTTATCTTCACAGGATCTGTGCATCCCAATTTTCCGATGTGATAATACTAAAATAATTACGACGGAGATTAAAATCGTTTAAATAAAAAATCTAATAATCTACTATACACCCAAATAAATTATTCTACTTACGCTAGGATGACATATATCGTACATTTTCAACAATAATTGTTACATTTGATAGAAAAGACAGCAGAAGTTAGATTAGCAACCATTGCCAAACAATGAAGTTAGGTTATGTCTCGTTGACCAAAAAAGACGTAAATATCAGTAAATATCAATTCCTAAAGAAGAATCTGAATACAGCGCCACTGAACGTAGTGTCAAGTTGCTCAAACTGTTAGCCAAAATTACCGACAGATAGAACAATTTTACAGACTTGAAATCCGACAAGTGGGTTCTAGACTAGAAGAAGTTACGGCTGTATTTACTTCTATTCTGCAGTTCAGAGGCCCTTGTTATCTATTGCCTTGAAACCCCGTCGGGTCAGGACTCGCAAGAGCTCTTGGGGCGGGAATGTACAGAAACAATCTGTACCGGATAAAAAGACTCCAGGACGTGTCCTACGAGTTACAAAATATACAGAAATACACATGTTATACATTCATTTTTCACCACCCCTTGCCATATGCCATCGTTTTAATTTTCTGTCCATATATTGTATATGTATACATTGTATAATTGGTTTCACTTTTTTGTATATATTTTGCATATGTCGTGCATATATTTTCGCATATTCTGCATATTAATTTTGCATAAAGATCCGCTGTCTAGTGATCATGAAGAAAATCGTACGGCAATGGTTTGACGTACAGAATGTTTTAAAAAATAACGAAGCTCTATAAATGTCGTCCAGAATGCATATTAAAAAGAAAAAAGAAATAATTGATGGATGGATATATAGAATTTTATCCTGAATTTCTTCTTGGCGATCACCGGCAGTGGTGGGAATGGTGGTGACGGCGGCGGTGGCGGTGGCGGTAGCGGTGGTGGTAGCGGTGGCGGTAGCGGTGGCGGTACGTGTCGTTTAGGAACGTTAGGGATAAAGTTAGTGGGGACGTTGCTCTTGCCGTTGATCGTTGGGTGATTGGGCGCCGTTTGCGCGGCACGTACTTACTTACGTATACGTGTAGACATAGTTCGTTCCGTTGGTCGGATCCGACGTCCGATCTCCCCATGGATACGTTTCCGATTGATTCGATCGTTTGCTGTGCAATGCTCTCGGGTGTTTGACGGTCGGCAACGCGCGGTTCATTGTGCTTATGAAACGACATGTCGAAATTAAGGGTGAACGGTACCACGACGCATGAAAATTCATCCCACTTTCGGTGCGCAAACAGCATCGAAACAACATTCCGGTGTGGTAACTCGAACCGGGTTTCGCTCTGATGTGCGAAGACAAACAGTATGTTCATCGAGAAGGAAAGAAGAAGGAAATTGTTCGAGAGCGTGTTTCGTGCGAGCCCGTCGACCACGGCGGGATGGTTCTTCCTCTTGCTCGGTCTAATCGTTGGATGTTGCGATGCGGGTCAAACAGGTGTGTTTCACGCGTCTACGTTCTTCGCTTTCGTATTCTTCTTTCTACTTTCGCGAATCGGGGCTGGTGTTTTTGCAGTAACGTAGGCGTTCGTACCGAGAATCGATTCGCCGACTACCCTCGTGAACCGCAGTGGACTTTCCGTGTGCCGCGCTCCGAGAGAGAAATACGCGCGAAACGGAGAAGCTAAAACAGAAATCGACGCGTTATCGGTGCTTGTTTAGATGAAAACGAAATTCAATTGAAATCGAACGAAATGAAAACAGGGGATCGAACGTGCAACGTTCGTACGAAGAAAAGTCGATTCGTTTTCTTCGTGGAGTTCGTTGTCAAACGTCGGCCCCTCCCGGGGTGATCTCTTTGAGAAAGGGGTAGCGAACGACGAGATAATTCGAAGGAAATGCGTTCCCAAGGGTCCGAAATGGATCGATGGCGACGCGTCTGGGCGCTTTTCAAAACGGTTAGATACTAGATACCCTATCGACCGGCTGGCATTACGACGACGAGCATGCGCGATTCAATGAACGTGGATTTGTAAAATCATCCGCTCGGATGGCGCGCGAGTGCTTGTTTTGACGAATGCGCGCACCGGAATCAAGAACAACAACGATGCAATACGCTCGTAAAATCGCGCGACGTTATACAGGGTGATTTTGGGAACTGGGACAAGGCACTGCTCTTTTTTAAGTGCACAAAGAAAAAAATTGCACTTTATTCCTTAATGCAACTCAATTGTTTTGTTAAATCAATCGATTCCTTTTATTATCCTACGTATAGAAGTATTAACTCGATGTCATCGAAATGTCAATACTTTAAGAGATATTTGACAATTTTCTGTCACAGTGAACGCGGCATTAGTTTCTACAATTCATATCGAGAGTTTCGGACACAAAAATAATAGTTTCGGATACGTTTCTCATACAAAATGTCAAATATCTCGTGAAGGATGATAAAAGGGATCGGTTGGTACAACAAACCAATTGGGTCGCATTAAAGAATAAAGTACAATTGCACCTGGCGGGTGCATCGGTGCATCCACATGAAAAATGAGGTCATAGGAAGTTAGGACGTATCATGACAAATGATTTTTTCCTATTTCCACTTAAAAAGCGGCAGTAACTTGTCCCAGTTCCCAGACTCTCCTTGTATGCATTCTATCTATAAACTCTCTGTCAACTATAAAGGATTGATTACAGGTGCGGACGGACTCCAGCAGAGTTGCAAACTCGAAGGTCTCCATCCGCTCTTGATCGTCACCTACAAAAATATAACGATATCGGTAAGTAATATGTATTATTCAAAGAATACGTGTAAGAGAGAAACAGAGTATGTACTCACAAACATTGGTCCGTCTTTAGGTGGATAGAATCACTGTACCGCACGAGGAACGGGTGACCGTTCGATGCAGGGAACTCGGTAAATACAAGCTGATCGGTGATTCGTTGCTGCATTGTCGGAATGCGAGCTGGACCGGGAAAGTGCCGTATTGCGTCCCGACGACGGTCATTTCGAATTATACCGGTGAGTGGCTCGAGAAGCAGCTTCTTTCGAATAGTCGATCCGTTTAATTTCCTCGATCGACGCTGGTTCGACTCGCTAGAATCGAGAGAATCGAGTTCTCCTGACGGAGACGAGGACGATACCTGTGTTTAGTTATTCTCCTCTGATGACTGTTCGAGGAGAAACAGAGGACGTACCACCGACGATCATGTTCGGACTACCAGCTGGTTCGGCGGCCGTGGAACCGTCCGGTGCACTCGCGGTCTTTCCAGGAAGCATTCTTCACTTGGAGTGCCTTTTCGCTAGGAAGCTTGGTAACCCGGAATGGACCTGGACATCTACCTATCGCCAGTATTTAAGTGGTGAGTAATCGGCGTCCCTTCGATGTTATCCGTCGGGATATCGGAGGTACGCAGCAACCGTTACGATCGTTTTCGTTTTGGGAAACGCGCGGAGAAATTTCAACGTGCTAGCCGCAAGAGTCTGGTAATTATGGTGATTGCACGATAGAACATTTAGTTTCTTTCTTGAACGCAAATTCTCCGTATACAGTCTTGTCTCCCATAGTGTGACTTTCGTCTCTACGGATGGTGTTACTTTTTTACTCTCACTGCTACAGGGTTCCCCCATAGTCGATCGGTAGTGCTACAATATACAGTAAAGTCGCGATCTAGCTCCCTGAGGATCTCCACGACCACTGTCCCTTCGTCTACCCGTTCCACTGGGGAGTATCTCCGCGAGGGGCCGAGAAGCTCGACCTGTTGTTTCTTTCCGTTGCGCCTTCGGCCGCGCGGTCCGTGTTTACATGCTGTCCTTTTCTACGTTCGGCATCCTTTGTACTTTCGGCGCGGTCATAAAAAAAATAGTTTCCCTACACAATCCCTGCCCCTGCTCGGAACAAGCGATGGGGGCTGGATCGCGACTTTACTGTACCTCTACGCTTTCTGAGCCTCCATATCCCCGAGGTTGTACACTATGGAAGACAAAACTGTACAAAAACACAAGCTATTGCAACGTAAAGTCGATCGCGTGGTAAAAAGCATGGGAACACCAACGAACGTTGCGTTGTAGCGGTTTCCATTCGCTGCAGGATGGGCGATCGCAGCTAGCGAAAGGGATTGGAAATACCGGCTATCGATATATTACGCGAAAGCTCAAGATTCCGGTACGTACACCTGCTCCACGCCCCGCGGACTGTCCAACTCCATTCGTGTTCACGTTGCTGGTAAGTAATCGAGTCCCTCTTCGAAGAAAGAATAGACACGATGGTCGAAGGGTGGTTCACCAGATATTACCACCTCGATTTTCGTCATTATTATTATTCGCAAGCGAAGAATGTTTGTATAAAGTTGAATTGTTTCGAGAGATGTATACTTTGGTGTTGTGAGTTTTTTTGTAGATGGACGCGAGAGATATGAAGGTCATCTTGTGATTTCATAACGACAGTAAAATTAAAATATCTCCTTAACTAATGGTTTTTCGATATTAATAAGTAGACTACGGAGTTTATATGCATTTATGACAAAAATGTGACAAGCCAAAAATATTCAAGGACATCAATGTGTTAGTTTCAACTTAATAGGATAATTAAAAGACGAATACAATTTTTATTTGGCTCTTGTGTCCTGCAATCAATGCAAAAATTTTTTATTTTGCATAAAAATCCGCAATACTTTTTTGTAGAGAATATGAAGCTTCATCGATCCCATTTAAAAAAATACTGATGACAAATTCATATGTCTTCTTCTATCTCCTGAACTACTAACTTTTCGACATACATGGGTCAGTACTTTTTTATAACGAATGTCCAGCTGGATCGATTGATGTATTAAAAAATACCTCGTTCCATTTAAAAAAATGAAGTGACCCCTTCATATCTCAAAAAAAAAATTACATAAAAACAAAAATTTTTTTCTATCGAATAAGCCCCATTTTACCATTCAACTTTGTCCTTCAGACATTTGACGTATCTTTAAGAACAACAAAGATATTTGAGGTGGCAACGTTAGGTGACTCACCCTGTATAAACATTCTTCGATGACGAAAATCGAGGTGGTAATATCTGGTGATCCACCCTGTATAGTACATATGTATAACTTCCCGCGCCTTACGGTTTACGGTTTGCAGACGTTCAATGCCCGGTTTTGAGCCTGCCGGAACCACCGTTGCTCGGGAAGATCGAAGGTGCGAAGATGGGTCACGGAGCGATGTTCGAGTGCCCTGTTGGATACAGACTGGAGGGTGCTCCCGGCATAACGTGTCAATACAATGGTACGAAACAAAGCTAATCGTAAAATACCGAAGATAATTACTTGGCGTCGCTCTTAGGTAAATGGTCCGGTGACATGCCACGATGCGAGACGATCGAGTGTCCGGCTCTGGATACGCTCGACGATTCCCGGTTGCAGCTGATCGAGTACAATAACAGTTTCGGCGATAGGGCGGTGTTTACTTGCATGTGGGGCCATAAGCTCGTCGGTTCGGATACTATAAAATGCAAAGAGGACGGCTCGTGGAGCGGAGACGTGCCGATTTGTGCTGGTAAAAATACTTCTCGCGTTAATAATAATATATTTAATATAAATACTTACGCTCTTCAACGGATATAACTCTTGCGACGCGACGTTAACGAGTAACGAACGTTCCGCAGAAATTACTTGCCCACCACCATCGGTACCGAAAAGCGGACGAATCATCGAGCAAACCCACCGTCACAATTCGGAGAGGAAACATCATCGCGGTCGAATACACAAAGTCGGCGCGCTCGTCAGATACGCCTGCTTGCCGGGTCATCAACTTCTCGGCGAGGCTTCAATAATATGCACCGAAGACGGCACGTGGTCTCACGCATCACCGATTTGTAAGCATATTTGTAATACCGGTTTGTAAGTTTTCCTAGGATTTAAAGACACGTGTTCATCTGAGAGTAAAACAATCGCGAGTTACTCTCGAGAGTCACATTGTGAAGATCTGTTTAAAAAAATGGACCGCAAAATTGATCTTGCTGATCTTGAAAATCAAGGTCAAAAGGTCAACATTTCTTTCCTGTTGCACCGTATAGTACTCATCGCGAGGAAGAAAAATCTCACGGGAACCATCGATTTCAACTGAACCGTTCTCTTAAAAAACGATGTTGCGGTTCCACTTAACTTCTAGAACAATTTCACTGTTACAATGTTTTTATATTTGCATGTTTCCAAAGTAAGTATATTTACTTCCAATATTATCCAATATTCCACAATTTACTTCAAATATATTTACTTTGGAAACATGCAAATATAATAACATTGTAACAGTGAAATTGTTCTAGAAGTTAAATAGAACTTTAACATCGTTTTTTAGGAGAACGGTCGACTTGAGACCCATGGTTCCTTTGAGATTTTTCTACTACCATAGGTAGCAGGAGCAAAGATGAATTACTATCGCACGTAACCACCGCAGCAATGATCAGCTAAACCAATGGTTCGCTAAACTGTTGTGCATCTTCTATACAGGGAGGTCCGTTTAAATATCTCTTACACCTAAATATCTCTTCAAGTTATTGTGATGCAAAAAATATTTGTTGCGTAATGTGCATGGTGTCAATGGACCAAATATCTGGCACGAATATTTTTTTCCGAGGGTAATTTTTTTCGGAGTTGTCAAGGTCATCGATGTTTTTTGGTACATAACTACATTTCTTTTTATTGCTTCGGGTAACTGATCGAAAAATACATTCAGATATTTATAAAAATATGACCTTGAAATGACCTTGATCTTCGAAAATTAAAGTTTTACCTTCAGATCAAGGTCAATGTCATGTAATTATACATATCTGAATGCATTTTTCGATCAGTTACACGATGCAATAAAAAAAAAATGTAGTTATGTACCAAAAAACATCGATGACCTTGACAACTCGGAAAAAAATATTCGTGCCAGATATTTGGTCCATTGACACCATGCACATTACGTAACAAATATTTTTTGCATCGCAATAACCTGAAGAGACATTTAGGTGTCCTTATTTAAACAGACCTCCCTGTAATCTTCGAAACATTTCTTTCTTTCTTATTAAGTACTTATTAAGTAAACGAGTATATTCTTATAACTATTGAAATTCATCTGAGAGCTACGCTTATGAATTTCAAATGGCCTGAGACGCCTTTCCGAGAGTTGACGCTCGCGTGAATCTCCGAGAGCAAAACATTTCTGAAGTATGTACTCTCGAACGGACACGCAAATTGAGAGTACTCTCGAGAGCATCTATCTACAGAAATTCTCAGATGGATACGTACCTTTAGTGTGGTTATTTACGATCGCGTTGATTTCCAGGCAAAGTGAGATGTCCTTATCCGGGTGATCCACCGCACGGACGAATCGCTCCTCTCAAGTTTTGGTACAAACCCGGCGATAACATACAGGTAAAGAAGATCTCGGTCTTGCGATACATTGGATCAGCAATTAAATAACGCTATCTCTCTTCCAGGTCACCTGCTCGCCTGGATACGTAACACCGCTGGAACCTGTCAGGAGGCCAACTTGTAGGGAAAACGGCATATGGAGCGCGCCACCGCCTCCCTGCAGATCGTACAAAGACGTTTAATCCGATATAATCGATCGACTAAATTTCACGACGAAAAATATTTCGTACCTACTCACATATGTACATCGACATCGACGCTACACGATCTGCCGTGAGAGATCAGCCTGTGCGATCTATCATCGTCGATCGCTATCCGGCGGATAAGACGCGTATGCCGCGCCGAATCCGCAAGACATAATACATATCAATCATAAGATCGCTGACTTTCGTAACATCGTTCAGCGTGTTTTTCTTTTATCTTCAAATTTCATTGGCGGAGAAAACGTCTGGAAAATTGCAGCAGGATATTCGCTTCGCAGATACGACCACCCGATACGATGATCTCTCATTTGAAATATTGCGACTAAACGATTGGCGACAGAACTGTCTCGTTTAGAATGATTTTCTCCTTTCGCTTCGTTCCTGTTCTCCGTAACGAGTAGACAATATAGAGAACGAATCGGTTTTGTCGCCGCTGCACGCGTCGCCTCGTCTCGCGTAACGCCGTATCAGCGTAAAGAACGAGACTAACAGAATTGTTTCGTACACAAAATAGTCGAAGAATGAGCTTAATAAACAAAGAACAAAAGGCGGGTAAATAGCGGTGTATGTGCGCGTGCGTATATATGTATGAAAAAGAAAAAACGAGAAAAAGAGAGAGAGAGAGAGAAAGAGAGGTGCTCTTACACCTCTGTATAGATGCAATAAATGAATGCGATACGCATAGGTTGTTCGATGACTGTTTCTAACCTTTAGAAGCACGTAGGTTTTCGCGACTTTCTCCTTATACATGGTATATATACATCTTTGTATGTAAAATAAAGTTGAGTTATTCTCTAAGATTGCCAGTTTCTAAATACGATAAGACATGCATTGTTATCGTATGTACCATCTCCGGGTACGAATTCTCGTTTCCAGGCGCAGCTATGAATCGTAAATCGTAAAGGGTAATATACAGGTGTCATTCTACACAAAGATCATGGCTACGAAAGTGATCGAACTGTACAAGGACAGTAGATGGTCCACGAAAGACAAACTCGACCAATATCGTGGGATTTTAAAGTTGTACGGTTAGGGGATACTATATCATATACGTGTGTAGTCGGTAGATTGCGGATTTTCATGCATTTATGAAGAGATTAGAAAAATTTAAGAATATTGTAATGTTGTAACGCAAGAACATTATTCAGGGATGAAATCAATTTTTATTTTACTCTACTGCATAAAGATCCGCAGTCTACTAATCAGCTACGATTTATCTAATCAACTTCGCTATTCTTCGATCGCACAGGCCGCGAGAAAAAGTTGCGACAACAAGATGCTGTAAAGTTGAAGAGGAGGGTATCGTGGCAGCTGAACACGTTCCGAGAGGACGTGAAAAAGTACCGGCAACTCGTCAAAGACACCAAAAGCCAAGCGTACAGAGTGCTGCGAGGTCACCGGGATTTGCAGTTGAAATGCCTTGATCGTGGAGCAGAGGTTTGTTTCGCGATCGAAGCTCTAAGGACTGAATGTCGATCTGATTCGATTTGCAGCACACCTACTCGACCATCTACGAGGATAATTGTCTGAGGCGACGTCGACTGGACATACTTCGTTACGAAAAAAAAAAGAAAATGAAGCTTTGCTTCGAATTGCAGGTGATGTTAGCGAGATATCCGAGGTGATCCAATTGTATACTAAAATTTGAATTCGCACGGACATGTAACACAGTTGGAGCACGCGGAATTCTCCGAGAGGTATGAAGAGGAACAGGAGATGATACGGACCGCAGCGGAAGGTCGGCAACAACAACTGATAGCGCGCTATCAGCTGGCTATAGCGAAGCAAAACGCAGCGAAAGCGATACACATAACGTACAGCTGTATGCTTGAAATCTTGAAGCAGGTACAATTCTCTGCTAATACTACTCTGCAAACTACTGAACGAAACCGTTCCGCGAAGGATTCGGTGCGACACGACGCCCTGTTGGATATATTGAAGCAAGATCGGCGAAGTCAATGCAAGGTGATACTCAAGGCGACGATAATGGGGCAGCTGGCGGTCGAAGAAGCCGACGACATAGAACAGAAGTGCAAACTGCTCACGCGAAAAGTTTGGAACAACATGAAGGAGCGGGAACGCACTTTGGCGCTTGTTCGCTGCCAAGTTGAAGATCTATGGTCGTACGCGCAATCTTTGATACGAACCGAAGTAAGTGCCCGCGATAAGACCAGAACCGAAAAACAGTGTTTTCTCGACAAATGTACCAAATGTCTGGTCTTTCAAAAGATCAATCTAGGCCGCAATCGCCCTCAAAAGTCCAATTTTTATCCCTGGCCGATAATTGTCCCTGGTCGGACCCGTGTTTTGGACAATTGTCGACGAAACAGTCAGTTACAAGAACGACAAAATATTATTTCCTTCGCTTGAAGCCGCTTGGTTACGAAAACCACTGTATTCGTTGCGCGTGTCACGACAGAGCGAAACAATATTCACCATGCAAGTTAGGGACGCTACGATGGCGGCGAACGAATCGTTGGAAAGGCAGGTGAAATCCCTCGAGACAGTCTTACAGAAAGTTCAAGAGTCGCTGCTGGTGCGATCTTATCGAGAGTTACTGTCGAGGTACCCTCGCTTGTCTATTACAGTATTTTCTTCGTAACTGTGAAAACTTCGGATCTGCAGAGTCACAGTTGTATGTAGAAGAGACACTAGAGATTCTTTGTAGTGTTCTGACCTGGAGAAAGAAAGACTGTCGATTAGCGTAGGTATAGATGGTTTCGTTCTGTGATTTGCGTTTCCCACTGTGCTTATCAGGTTGGAAGAACAAATGAAACAGAGAACGCGATTGCTCGAGCAATTCAACCGTAATGTCCGAGAACGCGACGCGCTGTTGTCGCAGAAAAACGATGCTTTAGCCAGTCTATCGGAGATCGAGCATGCTATTGTCGCTAACGTGGAAGCGTGAGTATTCCGGACAGTTACGATTCAACGATTACATTATTGATGATATTGTTCGGCTGCAGATATAACGCGGACAGAAATGCTCTTCTGACTCAGATCACGATGCAACAGCAGCGTCGAATTGAGCACAAGAAGGTAAGAAAAGTTCGTGGCGAGGTGTTAATGGACATACGAGCTGCGTTACAAAACATGGTAGCTATGCTATTCTGCGTGAGGAGAGGAATCGTTAGAGCACAGAAGAAAAAGACATCGAAAGAAGACAAGGACGACACGGAAGAAGAGGCTCTACCAGCAATGGAAAAAGTCGAAACGGAGGGTAATGATCGACAATGTTCATGTTTAAATGACAATTCCCGTACCGTACGTTTGCTCTTTAGGTCTAGCGTTACTGTCGACCGTGAGTCGAAAAGTAGGGGCACTATTTGGAATGAGCAACTTCGAATTTGATCAAGACAGGGACGAGAGAGCGAAAGATCTGTACCAAACTTACGTGTCTAACTATAATTCGAAACTGAAGTTTAGAGACGAGGAAGTAGATGCTACAGGTAAGCTTGACCTTGAATGGCCTTCAGCTTCACCAAAACACACATCATTCCATCTAAAAAAAAATATAGTTGATCTTTATACGTACCCTCTGCCTTTATCTAGAACAAATGGGTAGTAACACTAGATTATAAACTTTCAGGTTTCATCGTTGAGCACGAAGCGATCGACTCCACGGTACTGACAAGGGCTGATATCAAATTAAGAAGCAGACAGGCTGTCGAAGCTTTTACGCGATTAGAATAACGACAGTATACCAGTGGACGATACCACGATTCTCCATAGATTCTATGAAAATTGACTCTCCGATTATTTACACGGTATTCGTCGAGAATTTATTTACAAAAGTCTATTGACAAATAAGAGGTATATTACGACATGTCGTTGATTCGCCCCCAACCCAAACGTTCCTTCTTGATTTGCAGTCTCAACCAGGAAGGCGTATCCTTCTCGAAAGGAATAGCATTCGGATACTTCAAAGGTGGTTTCGGTTCTCTGAAAGGATGAACGTTCTTCAATTTTCTCAATAGATAATACTTCATCGTCTCTTTAGGATCTCTGTGATGTTCAATATAAAGATTGAAAGGTTGTCCCAGTGGGAACCATTCCTGCCGCTTAACGTATTGGTTCGGGAACTTGTACTCGAATATTGGTTCCGCCGCATCTACGAAAAAAAAAGTACAACAGATTCTAGACTCGATGTAGAATAACTGTGATTCCATCGGATCAAAGTAATTCCAACAAGCATACACACCTAACGACGAATGATAAAATTCTGTTACTGAAGAGTCCCAATCACTCTGGAAAAATGCTAAACCCGCGGGCGTAAGATCGTCTTGATACTCCCGGTAAAATTCTAGCGTTGTCCAATCGCGTTCTTCCAACTGCAGACTGTACAAATAAAATGTAAATTACATCGTACATCGAGCATCGAATGGGTTGTATGTTATTTACCAAGGTTGAGCCTTCTTATATTTAGAATAATCTAAACGCTTATTTTGCTTGTAAAGCACGAATATGTAACGATAATATCCAATTCCTCTGGATGGAATGGGCTTCATGTAATCCACTATTTGTTCTCCCTTTTCCACTGCGTTCCCAGGAATGTTACCTCTACGAATAACATTACAGTTCCCTATTATATATTACCTAAAATGATTTACATCGACACGGATTAATTCAATACTCACACGAACCAGTGACAATACTCGTTATTCCATTTTTGCAAGTTACCATCCGGTGTACTCATGATCAAAGTCCACAAAGTGTCATCCTTCGCCGAATAATTAACATTCGGAGGTTCATGCGCTTCGCTAGGCTTTATAACATTCCCTGTATAAACTTTGACGAATTTATCATCCTGGACTTGATAGTTTATTTCTAAAGGTACAACTGGTTTGAAATACGCATCCTTGAATAAATGTTGAAAGACACCGTAATGGTCTGCGATTCTATGCATGTCCGAGGGACTATTTGTGTTTAACCATATCTCTCTTACTACATCCATGTCGATCGATACTATAAAAACAATAATTTTGTCATTGTAAAATTAATAATAAACAAAACCTCCAGAGAGAGAAGTTCTATTTACACGACTTGTTTCTCGATTGCTTCTCCGTATCGGGATCTTTTTCAATAGCCTTTTTCTCAGCCAGCCAAGTCTTTGTTGCATCTTTCGGCACTCTCGGAACGGCGAACCCAATATCTACTTTGAACGACGTCTCTGGATCCGGTTGGTTCAAAGCTGAAAGAAACATTGTTGGAGAAGAATTTATGCGAACATTATTGTCGTAATTGTCTTACCTGCGAGCCGTTGCTGTAAGGTACGAGCAACTGTCGGCGGTTGTCCTCGTATATGATGTCCATGTCGAACTTGTCCGATACAAATCCTCGAGGGCGGAGAGAAATCGTTTGTGAAAATTCGAAATAACCTGGTTGCCATTGTTGCAATAATATCACGCGAATGTTGTAAAATACGGACGTGTAGTCATCGAAACTCCTCACGACAAATTATCGCACGGTAGAGACTGTTTAAAATGATAGATGTAAATGAAGAGGTTATGTTCGCTCCGTATCAATAAACGTATCGCAGTATGCTAAATACAAACCAATACAAACGCAGTTTTCTCTACCGTCGCGCTTTCTATCCCTTCCATTCTGATGCGCATCGCCGTGCGGTAGATTTTATCACAATCAGTAAGTCTTCGAAACGCCGTCCCCCTTCTCTATAAAATAATCTCTCTTCGATTATGATTTAAAAAGAAAAACTGCACAAAATGTACGAATATGGAAAAGTTTATTTTAAATTTATTCTTCTCTTGCGTCATCTTGCGTAAAGATTCAAATTGTATTTTGATTTAGCTGCTTATGCATAGCACCGAAGCGAAATTGAAGTAAATACCTATTTTTCGAAGTTATTTTTTTAGAGAATTCGAATTCAATCAATCAAAGTCAATCAAATTTCGAACCTGTTATAGGTACTTGATCACATCCCTATAAAATAGACGACAGCACTGTCGCAATAGCGGATCATCAGCCAATCAAAGCAAAGAGAATCTTACGTCCGCCCTCTTTAACGTCGCGTTGCGTCACCCGAAGTGCGCGACGTCACGGAGGAAAATACTGTACATACACGTGTATATGTACATGTATTTTATCAATTTCACACATGTAAATACGTATGTACGGTAAGTATGTATACGTAATACCTACATGCAGACGATTGATATGATATGATAGACATTTCATTCACGTTGGAAAGAATTTATCATTATCGATTGTTTGCGTAGTAAACCGAGTAAACGGATTCGTAATACATAATTTCTATAAATAACGGTCGGTCATTCATAAACCTCATCTCTTATGGATACTAATCGAACATTATGGATGTATGTATAGGTGCATATACATATGCACATAAGCGCGTATATATAATATGTAACACGTATCGTTTGAACTGTCTCGTAGCTTCGAATCACATCGATGAATCGTAAACGTGAAACGAAAGCAGATGATAGAGAGTTTATATGTAGAATGTAACGGACAACGATCGAGGCGAATGTAATAATAATGTAATTTATCGTACGATCAACCTCGCCGAGATATTAATCCAAGTATGCACGTAGTATATGTATATATATGTGTGTGTGTGTGTGTGTGTGTGTGCAGAATAAATTGGTAACGGCATGATACTTTACAATTTGAGAGGATCGTTTCTTAATTATCCGGAGCGTCTTTCGAGACGTCTATACGTTCAAGGTCTAATCGTGAAATGTAGCAGGAACGATTTCCACAGTGTCGAGTAGACATTTGTTAACGAATTTGTCTGTAGGCTTCAACAAATTTTCGTCTGGGAGAATTAAAAAAATTTTGTGCTGCCACCACACGACATCAACTCGCATCGGCGTGTATTTTCTACGTTGATGTTCGAACGAAGAGGTCGTTGAAAAGTTCCTGCTCGAACGAATCCGTGCGAACATGGCAGACTGCCATTGGCAGATAGCAGTTTTGCGGTTTCGCACTGATCGCGACTGCAAAAGTTTTCACGTTCGGGAACAAAGGATATGAGCCGTAGTTCGTCTAGCAGAACGAATGTGTGTATGCTGCAGAGAAGAAAATCGGGACGTCCGAAGTTTCTTCGAGTTGATCTTTAACGGGTAAGCGAGACGATCTTCATTTCAATTTCAACCCCGTGCTCTTCGACTCGTGATTCGTGGTTTACAACGGACGTCTATTCAAAGAGAGAATACGTGCACCGCGAAAAAAAGGCCAGGAAAGACCAATTTGTTTTCGATGTGCGGAACAAAGCCAGCCGAACTTTTTGTCCGTCGCGTTGTCCTCACGCTGAATCGTTTACCGAAAGGGGCATAAAAAATAATATCTGCATTTACAACGATCCTGTGACAGTGGTAACGGTTGTGTGGTTCGAGTAGCGCGATCACGACTACAATGGATGCAACGATAGGCTTTATTCCAAGTCTATGTGTACCGTTCTGTTTTGTGGAATTCTAACGATTCGACGAATTTTGTCCGAAAGCTGTTCGGAACATCGGTAAACCGTCGATTTGACGTACGGTTCCTCGAACGTGTCGATACAGTTTGTCAGAGTTCGTTCTATGCGCTCTTTTTATACCCTTTTCGAACGATTCGATAGAAGAGTTATGCGTCGGAGAATATACTGAACGTCGGTCGTACGCGTGAGTAAATAATCACAGAGATTGTTGAATAAAAAATTCCATAAATCGTGGACAGAGATTAGCGGATCTTTTCAGGCAAAATATCTCTAAACTTAGCTGTCTGAAAACGAGAAGACTGTCTCTTAATGATAACTGTACAACACGTTTCATTAGCTACGGCTCGATCAACAAAAACAGAGGACATGGATGGAACCAGAGCAGCGGAGGTTTTGCCTTTGCTGCAAGAGCGTCTGGCCATATTACCGGGTGGCCGAGACCGTAGGGGAGGACCGGTACTTGTCTTTCCTACTACTCCCAGACGAGAGCGTGCAAAACCGGAGGACTATCGTCGTCTGCTACAGTATCTCTTGACTGTACCCAGCGACGAGGCTAGGGGTTTACGTTTCACGGTTATCGTGGACATGCGTGGTGCTACTTGGGACTCCGTTAAACCGATTTTAAAGGTTGATACTTTGCACTCCTGTAATTTAAGCGAGTCCGTATTAATCTGTATTATCTGTATTAAAAGCCAAATTTTCTCTGTTGAAGGTGTTGCACGAACATTTCCATCGATCGGTTCACGTCGCCTTCATCATAAAACCGGAAAACTTCTGGCAGAAACAACGGACTACCTTGGCTAAACAAAAGAAATATAATTTCGAGGTGAGCAAGATTTTCGTTTTGGAAGAATGGCACCAGCAGCAACTAGACGATTCGGTAATGATCTCTATAATTTCAGATAAACACCATAAGCTTAGATGCTCTCGCAAAGGTAATAGATCCATCGCAATTGACCTCGGATTTGGACGGATCGTTGCAATACGACCATGCACAGTGGATCGATACGAGGCTCGCGGTGGAAGATTTCACGTGGCAGGCGGCCGATCTTCTCGATCGATTGGACGATCTACAGGAGGATTTGAGTCGTAACGATTTCGCGGACGACGTGGCCGGAGCTAAACACGGAATCGATCTGCACAATGAGATGAAGAAGAAAATCGTCAAGGTTCCGGTGGAGGAGATCGAGGTCGTCGGGCAACGGTTGCTGCAGCGTTTTAACAACAGTAAAAGTCACTTAATTTCCAATCGACGCTGCCGCTACACTTTCCTCCCTACTTTCTCTAATTCCTAATCTGTGTAATCCTAGGCATGGCTACGACCAGCAGCGAAGGCGGCAGCATCGAGAGCGGCGCGATCGGAGGCACCGATCCCGATGGCAGAGCATTGGAAGCTTTGGTGATCCAGCACTTGGATTCCGTGCACGCGGCGCAGCAACATCTGCTGCAGGTCTGGCATATCAAGAAGATGAAGCTAGACCAGTGCTTTCAACTGAGGCTGTTCGAGCAGGATTGCGAGAAAATGTTCGACTGGATTTGCCACAACAGAGAAAGATTTCTGGGGAATTACGTGGAGATCGGACGATCTTATCAGCTGGCGAAAAGTTTTCAGGAGGAGCACAAGCACTTCACCATGAGCTCGATGAACGTTTACGTGAACGTGAATAAAATTCTGACGATGGCTAGTCGGTTGCTGGAGACGCAGCATTACGCTGCTGGACACGTTAGAGCCGTTGCCGGTCGTCTGGACCGAGCTTGGAAAGAATTCGCTGCCGGCTTGGATGAGCGAACCGCGGTTCTCAGTTTGAGCGTTGTCTTTCACCATAAGGCCGAGCAGTACGTCGACAGCGTCTCGGGATGGAGTCAAGCTTGCGACGCTGGCAATTTACCTAACGAAATACCGATTCTAGAATCTCATATACGGCAGCACCAGTCGCTTTACGAGGCGATGTGTCAGGCTTACACAGAGGTAATTCTTCATTTCTGATCAAATCGCTTCGGATTCGGAAACGAAAACGAACTTGATTCGCGGTTACAATCGCGGCTCGTGTTATTTGATTTCGATTCGAGTGAATAGAATCTATACGTTTAAAGAGGCGACGAAAGTACTGAAAAACAAGTCGTACTTGCCTTTCATAGTAATGGAGAATGATATTTAACAGGTGTATGACGCGTATCAAGCACTTTTGAGCGGACTAGGCTCGATGCTACAAGTCTGTCACAGCCTGAGTTCGATTCACGGTTCGAACTCGGATACGTTTCGCATCGATTACGTACGAGACAATTAGTATCTTGTTACCTTTTATAGCTTCTAACCGGTGGACGTGCGCTTTGGTATAAACAGGGTGGTCGGTAGATGGTGAGAGTTAACTCTTTCGAACGAAAACACGGGTCAGGTTCGCGTGCACGCCCATCGGTGGTTATCCTCGAGGTGTTGACGACTTCCGGTTGTTCTATCCTCGTTTATTTTTTTTTTACTATCGCGCGAATCCGAATGTATTAATGTTCTGACGACGTAAACGCCGTCACGAAATGCTTAGCAAATGTTTAACACGGTTTTGGGTAATCCTATTGTTTAGGTACATAGTACCAGTAAGAAGCTTCTTTATCAACTGGATCATCTCGTGCAAGTCTGTAATCAACCACAAGGGATAGACCATACGGCCAGAAAACATGTACGTCCATTGGTGTGTGCATGCAGTGTGTACATGTTTGTATTCCCCGCGGACCAGCTTTTCTTGTTCGTCTAATATTTCTTTCGTACCTTTCACGAACGACCGCGCGCGCGGACACGCTTCGATGAAACAAGAATAGATTGCATGTTTGTTCGGTTGCTTGAGCCAGGCGCTTGAACCGTGTGTACTCACGGATTCGACGAAGCTGTCTGTCGGTACTCGGTAGTAGATTGTTCGCTTTACGCTTTCAACGAAATGCCGAATGGTCAAAAGGGGAATTGAAAATGCTCGATTTATTCAGAGCCAAGATGGACACGGCATCGACGGACATTCCGGTATGAGTGGAAATCCGGCTGCCGATTATAGCGAGGGTGCGTCTCACGTTTTGGCGGTGATTCACCAAATATTGGGTCACCACAGAGCACTGGAAGCGCGTTGGCATGCTCGGAAAGTGAAGCTTCATCAGCGTCTCGCGTTAAGGTACGTCGCTAGATCCCTTGTTTTTGAAAAGATTTTTTCGTTCTGATCACTTAGAGAATCGGATCGGTTGTAGATTATTCCAAGAGGACGTGAAGCAAGTGCTGGATTGGCTGACGAATCACGGCGAGGTATTTATTAGGAAGAACACGGGAGTAGGTCGTAATCTTCAAAAGGCCAGAGTGTACCAGAAGAGCCACGAGCATTTTGAGAACGTCGCGCAGGTATGCAGATGTTCCGATGATTTTCCATGATCGAGAAAACCGTGTTCCGATGATATTGGTGTACTCTTTCCTTGGTACAGAATACGTACACGAACGCCACCAAATTGCTCACCGCTGCACAAGAATTAGCGCACACCGGGGAATGCGCCGCTGACGAGATATACACGGTTGCGCAAGAATTGGAAGCTCATGTTAGTAGTTTCGCAGCCAGAGTCGAGCAACGTCGACGAAGATTGGATTTGGCGGTTGTGTTTTACACTCACGAGAAGGAGGTATCGTATTTCCGACCGTAATGCTGTAACGGATTAAGGAAGAAGAATCGATCGAGTGACGTGACGCGTACGTTGTTTGTTTGGCCAGTTGAGCGGTTGGGTCGACGAATTGCGGCAAGAGTTGCAGCAGGACGAGGTCGCAGAGAATCTGGAGAATGCAGAGATATTGTTGGAACAGTGTGCGCAGCATAGGGCCTCTTGCTTGGAAGCTTGCACGTCCACCATTGTGCAGGGCGAGGCGTTGCTTCGAGAACTTCGGGAATCCACCGATGCTCCTGACAGTACTGGCTCGGTGAGCAATCTTCTCGTTTGCTTTCAAGGTGACGAACGGCAAGCAACTAAGAGAGGCAGCTAAAGCGAACACGTGCAATTCTCTTACAGATCGCTGCGGTGGAAGCTGCGCTCGATAGGCTGGCCGGTTTGAGACAGGAATTGGAAGATTTGTGGGCTACTAGAAAGCTGAGACTCGAATTCTGTCTGCGATTGCGCGTTTTCGAAAGGGATGCTTTGGAAGCGAGTGGTCAGCTGGAGATGTGGGCGCAAGAGCTGCAAGGTCCTCCTCGAGAGGGATCGCCGGAGCAGCTGTTGCGCGTACATAACGACGGCGTTGCTCATATGCAGAACACTGCCTTTCAAGTTCTGCAACAAGGCCAGGAACTTGCTCAAGTAAGAATCGCTCGAATAAAATTTCTATAATTCGTACGAATGTAATATTGAAAATTCACGGAATTTTGAATCGGTCCAGGTGCTCGAACAATCTGGAGTATGTATAATGGCGGATGGTCAGCACAGTGCCGCGTCTAGAGTTCAAGTGTTACTAGAGTTCTTGAACGAGAGAGAAATGGACGCGGAAGATTTGGCAGAAATGCGAAGGGTTCGCCTGGAACAAGCCTCCCAATTGGTGCAATTGCAGACGGACGCCACTCACGTAGCCAATTGGATTCGTAACGGAGAAGCGATGCTGCTGGCGTCGCTGAGAGTTCCGGAGAACCTGCAGGACGCCGAGCAACTTCGTTTGGAACACGAGCAGTTCCAGGTTGCTATAGAAAAGACGCATACCTCGGCTGTCCAAGTAAGAAAATCACTTTCTTCTTTCTTATTTATGGTACACAAGGAGAAGATTACATAATTCGATCGTTTGGTAGGTGAAGCACAGAGCCGACGCTCTGGTCAGCGCGAATCATTACGATCCGAAGAGCATAAGGGAGGTCGCCGAGGACGTGACCAAGAGATGGCAGCAATTGGTCACGTGCGCCGAGGAGAGACATAAATTAGTGACCGCTAGTATTAATTTTTACAAAACCGCGGAGCAAGTACGTTCCGTATTAGATAGTCTCGAACGCGAATATAAGAGAGACGAAGATTGGTGTGCCTCTGGCGAAAAAGCGACGCAAGTGCCGACGCTCGTCGGCAAGCATCAGGAACAAAAGGAAGCCTTTCTGAAAGCGTGCACGTTGGTACGGCGAACCGCGGAAACATTCCTGAAATATACGAATCGCAGCCTACAATTTTATAGCTATCAGTCGAATAGTGCTGGTTCCGAGAATAAAGTTAAAAGTACGTGTTTCACGCGATATTTTCGTCCAGCTCGGTTTACTTTATACTTCTAGCGATAGCCACGATCTCACGTTCGACCGTTTTCTCCAGGTATTTTGGAAGAATTACTCAGTAAGGAGAACCGAGTCCTCGAGTATTGGACGCAACGAAAAAAGCGACTGGACCAGTGTCATCAGTACGTTCTTTTCGAGCGCAGCGCTAAACAGGCCCTGGAGTGGATTCGAGAAACCGGCGAGTTGTATTTAGCCACGCATACCAACGTTGGCAAGAATCGTATCGAGAACGAGCAATTGTTGCGCGAGCACAATGAGTTCAAGGGAGCCGCTAAGGTAAGATGTTCTTGTTTCCTCGTTGAATTCCGATTCGATCCCCTTGTTCTTGTGACTCGTAGGAAACGAGAGAACGGGTGAAGCTGTTGATACAACTTGCCGATAACTTGGTTGAGAAGGGTCACGCTCACGCGGCCGCTATCAAACAATCTGTTGCCGAAGTCGATCTACGATACAAGGACTTCAGCACGCGTATGGATTGCTACAAGACCCAGATCGAAGATGATTTAGGGATCCAATCCGACGACGGCCAGAAAGATTTGTCCATCGATCGTAACTCTGATCCTCTGCTCGAGGAGAAGATCAAGGGAAAAGACCTGAAGGAGTTGAACGAGGAGAAAAGGCGGTCGGCACGGCGAAAAGAGTAAGCGTTTTTGTCGTTCGAGGACCTTTTCTTCCATCTGATGGAATTTCCGTCTTTGTCTGTGCGAGGCCTTATGGTTTTCTTGCGCCTCCGCAGATTTATAATGGCAGAGCTGCTCCAAACGGAACGCACTTACGTGAAAGATCTGGAAACCTGTATTCGTTGCTTTTTGGAGGAAACGCGATGCGGCAAAGGAAACATTCCGGCGGGACTGCAAGGTCGGGAATCGATCATCTTTAGCAATATGGAAGAGATTCATCAGTTTCATAGCAATATATTTCTCCGCGAATTGGAAAAGTACGAGACCATGCCGGAGGACGTTGGACATTGTTTCGTCACTTGGGTATGTTTCGAATTTCCGTTGGTGTCTCGATCGGAATCATCGTTGCATATTTAATCGTTATTAATTCGCTTCGTGTTCGTTTCGCGTAGGCGCCCAAGTTTGACATGTACGTGACGTACTGTAAAAATAAACCGGAGAGCAACCAGTTCCTGGTCGCACACGGCGGCACATGGTTCGAGGAACTGCAAAGAAAGCATCGTGTCGAGCATCCGATCGCCGCGTACCTAATCAAACCCGTGCAGAGAATCACAAAGTATCAGCTGCTCCTCAAAGATCTTCAGGTACGTAGGCATCCGTACCCTCACGGCCGATAAATCAATAGCGTTTCCACCTGGCTTCGCTTTCTTGTGCTATTTTCTGGTAAACAGTGTATACAGTGACTCGCGTAATTGATCAAATACGCTTTAAAACGAAAGAACTTGTTTAAAATTAGACTGAACCACTCGAGTTTTTACACGGCTTGTAAAACGATCGTTTGAAAAACATTGCACTCGATCGGAACTTTTCGCGTCCGATTAGAATATTTGATCGATCAAACGAGTACTGTACAGACATGTTTCACCGTTTTTCTTTCTATTCCGGTTTCGTTGAAACTTCCCTCTTATCCCATTTGCCCGAACTCTCAGGCTTGCTGCCAAGAAGGACAGGGCGAGATAAAAGATGGCTTGGAAGTGATGTTAAATGTGCCTAAGAAAGCAAACGATGCCTTACATTTGAGCATGCTGGAAGGATGCGACGTAAGAATAGACACTCTCGGCGATGTAGTGCTGCAAGACTCGTTCACCGTGTGGGACCCGAAGCAACTGATCAGAAAAGGCAGAGATCGGCATATATTCCTCTTCGAGTTGTACCTGCTGTTCAGCAAGGAGGTCAAAGATTCTGCCGGGAAGGTGGGTAATCGGCGAAAGCATAGCAATTAGACAATTTTGTCGATGCATTCGAGACCGGAGACGCGACGCGCGCCGTTCGAAATCTTTTAGCTGTACGCCGGTAACTTAATCTTACGTCAATTTTTTTATTCGATCCATTAAAATGACGGGTTCTAATAGTTGTACATTTTTGAAAGTTACGCACGGCGTTCAGCTAACCGACGCTCCGGTCGCGAATACGCGAACACGTATATCGCAGATAAACAATTTTATCTTGCCTTAGGTGAAATATATTTACAAGAGCCGTCTGATGACCTCCGAACTGGGCGTAACCGAGCACATCGAGGGCGACGAGTGCAAATTCGCGGTTTGGACGGGCCGAGCGCCGACCAGCGACACGCGCGTCGTGCTTCGTGCCAATTCGATGGATGCCAAGCAGTTGTGGGTGAAGAGATTGCGCGAGGTTATCCAAGAAACGTATTTCAGTTTAAGCATGCCCAAGAGCCCTGCGAAAAAGAGTTCGAGTCAACGATCGAGCAGAGACCTTGAGGAGTGCGCGTCTCTAGACGACAGCGTCGAGAATTTGGACAGGAACTCCTTGGCATCCTTCGGGTCTACCAACACCACGGACTCTGACAAGGTAAGGCGTCACACTTCCGATTTTCCATTCCATCGTAATGATAGTTTTCGCAGTTTGAAAACTGTTTCAATCCCGGATACAGGGTTCCCTAGCACAAGCAGGGAGAAGACAGAATTGAAATATTTTACACTCGGTTTTCTACGGAGAATCATTCCCTTCTATACGAGGTTGTACATACCATGAATAGTAGGGCACCCTGTACATCCTATAAGAGAATTTTGAACTTGGTATTAAGGTAGTTTTCACTTCGAACGAAATATCAGATTCGTATGTTCGTATGTTCGTTATCGGAAATTAATTGATACGATAACTGCGATATAACTGTGAATCACTCGTATCCTATCTCTCCGCATAAAAAATTGTCAAAGGGACTGTGATACCCGATTGCCCATTTAACGTTGTTTGGTCCTGAGTTCGTTCACCTATCCTGATCCGAGCGGCACAGTGGGTAACAAACGTTTCAATGGGCCCTTGCGAATAGTGAAATTCTAACTTGATCGTAAAGCTTGACTTGAAGAATATCATTGGTCAAGGTCGTTCAAGCATGCCTCAAGGATTTCCTTGAAGAGCTTGTTAAATGCGGAGGGAATGGTAATATTGAAATAATCCGGGCACTGTAAACGTTACTTGGAACGCTGTAACGCGAACGAGCACCGGTTGCTCTGTTGTTCGGTTTGGATGGGTTATTCGGTCCAGCAGCAGAAAGGGATGAACCAACCTACGACCCAACCGTCCGAATCATCCGATGAGGATTTTTTCGAAGGGCTTGTTAGGTGGAGTGGGAATGGTTATATTGAAATAATCCGGGTACTCTAAACGTAACCCGGAGACCGTTGCAACTCGAACGAGCACCGGTTGCTCTGTTGGCCGGTTTGGATGGGTTATTCGGTCTAGCAGTCGAAACGGATGATACCAACTAACCAACCAACCGAATCATCCAACGAGCAGGCGTGCGAGCGAGCGAGCAAGAGCAGTTTTGGGTGGGGTTCGGGAATAATCGAAAAGTGAGCAAGCGCGTCGGGAGCGGGTCGCGTGTACGGGAGGCGAGAGACGCGAGGCTATCGAGGAAGAAAAGAGACGCGGAAACTCGGTGTCGGACGGAAGGGGTAAGGGGCGAAGGGTGAGAAATAGATCGGCGGGACAGGGACAGGGACAGGGAAGGAGGCTGATAGGTAACAGGCTCAGTACGGGCGCGACACTCGGGTCGAACAGGTCGTCCGCTCGACGGTGAGTGGCTACCGACACGACCGATCCCGTTCAAGTCGGGAGTTACGTTTTCGAACGTTGTTCGTCGGTGAGAGGAACAGAGACACACATACACCGGAAGAACCATGTCGATCGTAGGGTCGACGATTGTTCCGTGTTTCGCCGTGTACGCTCGGCCATTCTATTTCCACACGTGAACTGAGAGAGCACGAGGCGAAACTGTCATGACGTCGCCAGCAGGAAAGCCTGCAACGATGGTCCAGAAAGCCCGCAGGAAGATCTCGTTACCCTGGTTCCGGCAGACCTCGGTCGCTCAGCCGCATGCTGCCCTATCCAGGCAGCACACCATCGACACTCCGGGCTCGTTCCAGAACCGTCGTTTGCACCGTCAAACCTCTCTGTCCCAGGTACTCGAGCACTCGGAAACTTGCTGCTGTCTGTGCCGCGTATCACGTATGCGCGGTGCTGCTGCTGTTGCTGCTGTTACCGCTGGCATCGCATTCTTCCCCGAGATATCCTCCCTCCGCGATATTTGTTTTCTCTCGTCAGTGCTCGCTTCCCTTCCGCCAACCAATCTCCCGGATCTTTCGGCAAGTGCAACGGTGCAGTGGTGCCGCGATGCGACGATCAATCTTCTCCTACCCGAAAACTATTACCACCCCCTTGCTCGCGTGTGCCCTTATTCGGTCGTTGAAAAGGGAAACGCTCGCTTCCGTGCGAACTCTCGGTAAGACCGCGGGTATCGTGCGACGATTTACACTTCCCCGACTTGTCGGCATATTTCGCGGGGTTAACCCCTTGCCCTGTAACGTCCAGGCAGACTCGGAATAATTTCAAAAGGAGTCCAACAACGGCGCGTTTCCCCCTGTCATCGATATTTAACCATTAGCCAGGAATACAAAAGCTATACGCCGTTTCCGGCTCTTCCGGGCAATCGTGAACGTCGAAGTGGTTCTCATTGTTGTCGATACAAAGGAAATAACAGCGAGAGGGGTTAAGAAACTTACGTAATCGAACCGTTTCTTCGACGCATCATCGTTCTTCTCGTTTTGAACGCGTTGTCATCGTCCACGTCCGCTCCCGCCGTATCGGTAGCCACATCCGCTGCTCTGCCTTTCGTCCTCGATCGAGGCTGTCCTTATTCGGCCTCGTTCCCTGCCGATTTGCCTCTCAAGACGATGCTTTGCTACCCCCTTGCACACGATGCGCCATTGGGTTGCCCTACCGATCCCAGTTCCCAGCGAGACAGAGAATTTATGGAAAGACCGACGATTCCGCGAGGTCAATGAGAAAATCGCGTTTCCATCGGAAGCGAGGCACCCAGTATTCGACGCCAAGCACAGATATTATTGGCTTCTGCCCCCAAGTTTGTCCGTCGCGTTAAAATCTTTGATCGAACTTGAACAACACCGGTGTCGGCGCGATATTCGCCGACAAATTGTACGCGAACGACGAGCAGATCTTGGACGAGCGATGCTGTCGGCTCGAATCGGTTCTAATTTCCGGTCAACGACTACACCGAGACCGGGTCCTTCGTTCGATAAGACACGTATCGAGAGCACGGACGGAGATTCGAGTAGAATCGGCAAAATTTGGCACGTGGAAAAAGTCTATTTTCGTCGGGCGGAATGCGACGCAGGACCACAACCAGTTAGCATCTTCTAACTGTTTTGACTTCTCGACCGTTTATCGTCGCGCAATCGTGCATAGAAGCGTCGGATCCTCGCCGCGTGCACCAGCCCTGATCCAGACTCGATCGGAGACCTTCGATGCTCGTCGATCGGGAGTTTTAATGTTTCAGCGCGAAGGAATTGTGTGTCGTGTCCTAGGGGCTTCTAGAGTGTACTTCGTTTAACTCGATGAAACGCGCTGACGCGAGAGCGTTAAAGCTATTAACGCTTCTCGAAGGTGACCACACTCTCCACACCTTAATTTCCGCTCCTCCGGAAGTCGCGTTCTGCTGCGACGACGATTACGAGGCTTATCTCCGGGGATGCGTCAAGCCGCGCGGTTATCGCGCGCGAATCTTCTCGCGCTGCGTAATGGCGAAAGTAAATAGTACATATCGAGTGGTGGATAGAGTATATCGAGGATCGAGACGCGATAAAACGGAGGAGGGACGAGAATCGACGCCCCACGCATCTGCCATTCATGCCTGTTTTCGTTTGTTTGCTCGTCGAGCGCGGCACGCTCGAGCTCGGGAGAAATATAGGCGCGTTAGGCACGGTTAGGAGACCGCAGACTGTCCACCGAAGACAAGCTATTTCGATAAAATCGAAATCACCGGAGCATCGGTAATCCATTAAACGCTCCATCGGTCTGCAAAGTCATAGATAATCGGTGCTCGGCATTTTGTCAATCCGCCGCTCGTCTCCGCTCCCTTCAACTTTCCACTTGCTCAACTCCGATTTCAACTCGTCTCACCGGCTCCTGTGCATCCCGTCCGGGTGCTCGCATTTTTCACGTTAGCTCGTGTATTTTTTACGTTCCAAGTTCAAAGTCCCACGACGTTGCCGCGCCTTGTTCGCGACCCAAATTGAGAAACAGAGGCTGTCCAGCGAAGATGATTCCTTGCCAAACCCCTTGCCCCGATACCCCATCTCCGAAACCTCATAGATCTCGGCTGCTAAACTTGACTATGACGGCTCCAGAGACGTCACGCGATTCTCGAAGCTACTCGCCGCGGTGCACAACTTTCAAAGCCACCCACACTTTCAAGTGTTTCAAGCATTTGGGCATGGTCCACCTTGTCGAACGCTTTTCCTTGCTTTGTCATTAGTTACACCGCAAGACGGCGCGTGAATTACTATTCATTGTCAATATCCATTGTTTCCGTCTTGCTTTGCAAATTATCACCGGACAAGCAAAAGCGACGACAGGAAAGAGCGAAATCTTGTTAAAGTTGCTCTACCGTAATATTATTCGCGTAACTGCAGCGCCGTGTTTCAACGTTTTTATTCGAACAATATCAAACGATACCGCGTCAGACGTTTATTTTAAACAATGGCACGTGGGACACATTTAAGCGGTGAAAAAAGGTGCAATTTTTAGCACACAGGGACGGAAACATTAGTGTCGCAGAAATTTTCTCGTAGACCGGTAAGGTCGCGCAGGGCTATTTTAAACTTCTTAAATAATCCAGACACTTATGGTAAAAATGCAAAAGGCGGACCGAACAAAAATGTTCTCTGCCTGTAAGGAATATCGAATATTATTTTACGTTATAGTGAATTACGACTTTAGTAGGAGGTAGAAGAATATAAAGTTTTTAAAATAGAAACAGACAAACGCGTGTACTATAGAGATCCATTCTTAATTGGTAAGACAATATTCGCTTGGAAACGGAACGTTTCACAACTTCATGACACGAACATTTTAAATTCCATGTTCTTCGTAGAAACCAGAGATGGGCAAAAATTTTATTTACATAGAAATTTCGAATAAAGTGGGTTTATTCGTAAAATTATTCGTGGGAAGTCTTCGAACGAATCCTTCGAATAATTTTCCGCCAGGCAGACGAAGGCGTCGGTAGCCGTGGCAAAGGGGTGGAATAAACGCGGCCGGGCAAAAAACCCAAAACTTGTTTATTTTTCATAATTCTTTCATGGAAGTGGCGCCAGCTAGTTCGTGGCGTTCTTCCGATTAAAATGACACAAAACTCGATAGAATTTGGACTGTGTCTAGTGGTCTTCGAAGTCTTCGAATTATTTGACGAATAAAACCACTAGACACAGTCCAAATTCTATCGAGTTTAGAGGCATTTTAATCGGAAGAACGCCACGAACTAACTGGAGCCATTTCCATGAAAAAATTATGAAAAATGAAACGGGTTTTGCAATTGAATTACACACCGTTATACCTGATTGGGCGTCGGGTTGCCCGGCCGTGTTTATTGCACCCCTTTGCCACGGTTACCGACGCCTTCGTCGACCTGGCAGAAAATTATTCGAAGGATTTATTCGAAATTTTTATGGATTAGGTTGTAAAGAAAGAAATGCAGGGTTTTTGTTCCTGTGTTTTAATTACAATTGTATACCAATAAATATTTACCTTAATTTAATGAGTTATATGTCATTTCAAAGCATGTTTTACGCTCTATTTAATTATGCTTTTGATATTTAATTTTATCCAAATTTTTATTACATTATCTGGCTTTTATTTCAGGATGTCAAAACGCGATTTTCACATTATTTTGTTCTATGAGTTCAAACTAGGCTGAAGTGCCGCTCAAGCGGCTCGGAATATCAACGAAGTATGGGGCGAAGATAATAGTTTGATCTCATAGAAAAAAATAATGCGACAATCGCGTTTTGACACTCTGCAATAAAAACCATATTAATAAAAATTTGACTAATATCAACTATCAAAAGCATAATTAAATAGAGCGTGAAACAAGCTTTAAAGTGACGTATAACAAATAAAATTGAGGCAAATATTTATTGGCGTAAAATTGCAATTAAAACAAAGGAACAAAAATCCTGCATTTCTTTCTTTAGAACCTGATAAATAAAATGTTTGCCCATCTCTGATAGAAAGCGACTGTGGGTGGGGTCGAGGAGAGAGAGAAGCATGCGTTTATGGTTCTCCATGAATGATTCCAGACCGGCATAACCGAGCTGACTTGGGTTATCGCGGATCACTCGGCGGCACCTGGCTCGAGGGAGTTGACGGTGACGAAAGGTCAGCAAGTCGAAGTATTGGAAAATGGAAGCAACATCAGCGGTGTCAACACAGCCGAGTGGACCCACGTGCGTCTGCTGGTTGCGCAAGGACAGGTCGATCCTCCACCGGAGGGGTTGGTGCCGACGAGCGCGTTGAAACAACCACCGTCAGCTTCCAACAAGACATCCCCATCTAGAAAGACTCCGAGCCAACAGCATCAGCACCAACATCACCACCAGCCGCAACAACAACAGCAACAGCAATATCATCCAGGGTGGAGCAATCAAAGTCAAACTTCCTCGAGTTCCGGCGGAATTACGACACCCGTGTCGTCATCCTCCGGCATCGGATTAACGTCTTCGTCATCGTCCTCGTCGTCGTCGTCATCGTCGGCAGTAGCGGCCGCGGCCGCAGCCGCAGCCGCCGCCACGGTATCCACCGGCGTAGCGTCCACTGGATTAAACACCCAGAACGTCGTCGCCACCACGCTACCAGACGACGCAGGTCAGTACGCTAATCGCTAACCATTAGGTAAAGGCACCAGTAATTGAGTTTGTATCAGTAACGAATAACAATGATTTCAGCGCACTGGTTCGACTTGATGCTACTACTCAAGCAATTTTGCAAATTATCGATCGATGTTTCTCTGATTCAGTGGCCTCTTCAAATTCTAACGTTTCTCCTCAGTCATTGTATCACAGGCATGGAATCAACATGTGTTCTAACGTTGTCAGCAGTTTAAAATCATTTTGTCACATAGCAAGTATCTCTTTGGTTTTTTGTCTATGGAATACAGCACAATTTTATATCAATTCAATAATTTTTACAGACGCAATTATATCAAAATTTTTCTTGAAAATGGTCTAAAGTTTTGACCGAAACGTTGAAAATTTTGTGGTAATTTGCAAAATAGCTTGAGTAGTAGCATCAGATCGAACCAGTGCGCTGAAATCATTGATATTCGCTATTAACAAATTGTCGATCGAGTTCAAGGAAACAGTTTGTATCAGTAGTCGACCATCTTTTCAGGAAAACGTGATAAATAATGTTCCTGGACGTAAGAATCTTTCAAAAAAACCGCGACAGATAAATATATTATGTCATCCCATATTTATAAACATACGGCGGTAAGGGACCAATGCACTTAAGGGAATAGACTCGTTTCCAGGATTGCAAGGGTGCGGGATTCGCCTTCTCATTTCTCGATAATACAAACACGGGATTTTCCAGAAGTCAAAAACGCTAGATAAAAGACCGATCTAGGGCGCTGCCTCCTTCAAAAGTCCTATTTTTTTGTTTACGAGGCGTAATTTGCATTATACAAGATGTATTAATGCTATCGGCGCACTGGTTCGATCACTTTTTTTTACTTCAAAGCAATTTTGAAATTTAAAGTAGCTTGTGTAACGGCATGGGACCAGCACGTGTTGTCGTTTCAAAGTAATTAAAATAATTTCATTAAGCAAGTGAGTAACAAAGTACACAATTAGATATTCAATGTTTAATTGACTGATGGTAATAGTCGATACTATTTAGTTTGTTTAATAATTTACAGACGCAGTCATTAATTTTCTTGAAAATGATCTAAACAGAGATCGAAACGTCGAAAGGTAAATTTAAATTGCAAAATTGCTTTGAAGTAAAAAAAAGTGATCGAACCAGTGCGCCGATAGCATTAATACATATTGTATCAACAATTATACGATCGATGGAAAGGAATATTTAGTAATTTGCATTATTCGGAAGCATACAACTGCGCGTGTAGCTATGAACATGTTCGGGAGCAGTCTAAAGAAGGTTCTCGTGGGTATAAGATCGTGAGATAGTGAACACAGAGAAAAAAAATTAAACCGACTTCGAAAAAACGCACTGAAAAAATTCACTAAAAAGTATGAAATAATTTCCATTTAATTTAGAGGCGACGCAAAATTGAAAATTTTCCAAATGACAGATGTTGCTGATTATGATTTCATTGGAATACGGTGGACTTGGAAATCAGTAGGTGGGAAGAGAAGATAACATTAGTATGTGAAAGCATGTGGAAGAATTTGGGACCGCTCCGCAGAACGATGCGGTAAAAGTAAAATGGGGAAGGATATTTAAGCGAAGGAGGAAGCGTTTAGAACGTTGAGATAGACGGACAGGTCGGAGCGAGGCGGAATAAGTTGGAGTAAAGCAACGGCTGATAGTGAACCGAGTAAAATGTAGCACCATAGGAGGAGAACCGAATAAAGTAGATTACGATGTGGGATAGGAAAAACACGGCGGAATGAAAAATTCCAAGTGAAATCGCTGCAGCGAAGGGAAGCGTGAGTTGGAAAAATCGTGCGAGTACATTGGTGCATATTGCATAGGCGCTGCATATCGCGTTGTACTATAAGGCACTGTACAATATTGTATTATGCTATACTCGCCGGTAGATCGGTGTCAAAATACGGTTATATATTTGAGAACGTTTATGGTATACGCGCGCTCCGACGCAGCCGTATCGGATCAATACGACGATGTACGTACCGGGATAACTATGTCCTTGACCGGTGAGTCTCCGATTGGCGTACCAGTGGAGCAAGGTGTTACATATTCGACGTAATCGACGTACTCCACATCGATGGTCGATAACCTTTTCTAAAATTGTGTCACATTAACTTGTTGGCAGCCGCGAGGCACGCTCGTGTCCCGAGATTTCTAGCGGAACGACACGCGGAATATGCACGGTTTTCCGCGTTCCACTCTCTCTCTCCCTCTTTCAGTTTCTCGTTCGCTTCTCAAGATTGAGCCTGGGGATGCGGACGTTTCCGACAACCGCGCAATTAGCGACGATTAAGAGCGTTCGAGCTCTCATTCGCCGATTTTCCTCGAACATGTTTTCCCAGGTATTACTTCCGTACTCGATGCTTCTCGTTGCGATACAAGACAATAGCAAAGTTAAATCGTTCGCCAAAGATCCGAGTAGTATCCACGAATCCGTATGAATTCGATAGAACTGCGGTCGAGACTTCATTGCGGAAAAATAAAGATACTAACTTCGAACGCTGGTAGTTTCCTCGAACGAGTTATCGATTAAAACGCGTAATTTCTGAAAAGGAGATCGCGTTATCGCGGAATCCTTTTCCTCTAAATCCCTATCTGCCAATGTAAAATTCTTCGTTTATCTATTCCAGAGAGCGTTGCGAGCGATGGAAGCGGCACGGCGAACACGAGTTCTCCTGGGAACAAGAGACGCGGTTTCAGCGGGTGAGTAACAAGCCAGCCGAGAGTCGATTGGAAGTTCGATTTGAGGAGCTACGTACACCAAGAAACGTGAAAAATAGGGTTAAATAAAAGAATATATATACAGGGTGAGTCACCTAACGTTGCCACCTCCAATATCTTTGTTGTTTTTAAAGATACGTCAAATGTCTGAAGGACAAAGTTGAATGGTAAAATGTGACTCATACGATACCAAAAAAATTTGTTGGTTTTATGTAATTTTTTTTAGAGATATGAAGGTCACCTTCATTTGATGACCTTGAAGTACCATTTTAAAAAATGAAGGTGGCCTTGGCAATAATTAAAAAGAAAATTTTCGAACTGTTTTTATTGCAATGTTGCCAATCGAAAACAGATCGACTTCTGTTTAAAATATTTTTCTGTCAGATTATCGCAAGCGCTTGATTGAAAAATCGTGAAAAGCGTTACGTGGGACACCCTGTATACAAGAGGGTAGATATTTTTAAATGTTCCACAACCAAAAGTTCGTGCACAAAGGTGTCTGTAGCCCCTTAACGAAATAGCGAACGAGCCGAAAGAGAAATTTGTAATTCTCTGACCGTGCAGACGAAAGTGGCTGCCACCACCGTTGCGTAAGCTCAGCCAAGGTAAAGTTGAGAAATCAACGAACGCAACGGCGACAGCAGCAGCAACACCGACGCCGACGCCAACGCCGGCGTCCACATCGACCGCGCTCGCGTCCGCCGATCGTTCCACACTGAAGAAGCACGTTTCGGAAAAGCGATTCAAGTTGCCCAGCGGTGCGGAGCAAACGCGAGTATCGAGGTCCGCCGCCCCATTATCCATTTCTGGTTTGGCGTCCACTTTGGCCGGCACATCGACGCACGTCTCCACTGCAGCTTCGGACGCGGCGGACCTCGACACGGCGGACCTCGACGCGGACATTCAGGCCGAAGTCGACGTCAAGGAAGAGGAGAAAGGCGAGATCGAGGAAAGCTCGAAACTGGAGAAGGACCAGCCGGAGTCCGACGATATCGAGGCTCTGACTTATTCCGAACAAAACGGAGCGGACGACGTCGAGGACGATCTGGAGCTTCCGCCGCCCATGAAACCCATCACCGACCCCATCCTCGTAGGAACCGCGAACGGAGCCTCCGGTGCCGCCATCCCCGCGGAAAGTTGCGGAAAGTCTCGGGTGAGAATCATTCGTGTACGGAGAATCGTTAATATCCAGAGTGCAGTATTTAAAATAGGTCAGCCGAATATCTTGCTCGCTACTCGTGTCAGAGAACAAATGCATCGGATGACGCCTGCTCGGTTTCGAGCATAATCCGACGTTACTAATCTTCTTCTAGGTCGCGAGGTGTAAACGAAGTATCAAGATCAACTCTTCTTTTTTTTTATTTGTGTTCTGAGAAAGCGTTTCAAGACGACTACAATGATCTACAGTCAGTCACATAATTGATTCTGCTATCGGTTATGAGACTGACTGTATATTACGAAGGTCGTTCATCGAAGAATGAATTATGCGATACTCCAATTTATTCGTGTAACGGAACAGTGCTTTTGCAACTAAATTGATTCGCGGGTGTCCTTCCACAGGCGTCCGAGCGGTCCACAAAGATTCTGGACGGTGCTACGACGGTCGACTTAGCGGAAATCGAGCAGATCGTAAAAGAGAGAATGGTAAGTGTGTCCGGTCGAATGAGTACCGATGAGTTTGGCGTTGACCGCTAACGCGTATCAACCACGACGACAGGAACAGCACACGGAGAACCAGGAGAGGCAGAGTCTGTTGCGAACGCCCAGCGGTAAGAGTTCGAGCGTCGCTGCTGCTGGCGACGAAGATGCCTACAACGAAGGCTCGATGTCCACAACGGAAACCGTTACCAGCATGGAAGCGACGACGACGATGGCGACGGCAACAGCGACGGCTACGTCGACCGCAACGGCCACGGCGATGACCAGCAATCCGCCTTACATCTCCATGGAGGAGTCCGACGCCGAAAGTACCATTCTAACGAAGCGACAGTTCGTCATACGAGAATTAGTGGAAACGGAGAAGTATTACGTGAACGATCTCGGGCAAATAGTGGAGGGCTACCTGGCGCTGATGCGGGACGAGAATTGCGAGATCCCTTTGCCGGAGGATTTGAAAGGCGGAAAGGATAAAATGGTATTTGGCAATTTAGAGGCGATCTACGAGTGGCACAGAGAGTGAGTTTTCCTTTAAAATTTCTCTTATAACGCGGGTAGTGGCTGGATCGATCGAACGGTTCAAAGAGGTTCGTATTTAATTCGATGACTTTGTCGATGGGACAGTTTCTTCTTGAAAGCGCTGGAACGATGCCTGGAGCGGCCAGAAGAGCTCGGTCCACTTTTCAAGAGGTACGAAAGGAAGCTGCACATGTACGTCGTCTACTGTCAAAACAAACCTGTCTCCGAATACATTGTTTCCGAGTATATCGACACCTACTTCGAGGTACGCCTGTGCTCTTCGTCGGGCTCTCCCTTCTGGCATTCGGCATTTCTCGTTTCCGTAAACCTCCGATTGTGCCGTAGGACCTGAGACAGAAGCTCGGACACCGGTTACAGCTGTGCGACCTTCTGATCAAGCCCGTGCAGAGAATCACCAAGTATCAACTTCTTCTCAGAGAAGCGTTGAGGCTCACCGAACGAACAAGAAGAACCTCGGAGATCGAAGGTTTGAGAGCCGCGGTTCACGTGATGCGCGTTATTCCGAAGGCGGCCAACGACATGATGGACGTCGGAAGACTGCAGGGATTCGACGTAAGCGATCTTCTTACGCGGCTCCGATTTTCGTCCTAGTGTACCGGCGCGTTCACCCGTCTCGGTGCTCCTTTCAGGGAAAGATCACCGCGCAGGGCAAGTTGTTGCTGCACGGTCCGCTCTTGGTGTCGGAATTGTCGAATCTCTCGAGCAGAGGAAGGGAATGGCATGTTTTTCTCTTCGAGCAGAACATCATCTTCAGCGAAGCTGTCGGCAAGAAAACGCAGTTCACGAATCCCGCCTACACTTACAAAGCTCATATCCAGGTGAGCGTCCGTTTACGATCCTCTCGATGGACTCGATATATTAGGCTGGAGGGTAAGTTCTGCCGTATTTTAATTAAACATATGTTTGTATAAATTGATTCACATGTTCAATTAAAATACGACAGAACTTTCCCTCCAACCTAATATATAGGGAATAATTTATAAACAGGCTGCTAGAAAATTGAAATTTCCAGTAAAAGAATGCCGGGCCCGGGCACCCTTGACCCGATTCCGTGTCCTTGTTGCTCGTTGTTGCCCGAATAAACGTTGAAACGCGTTGTTTTTCGCGTGGCAGGTGAATAAGATGAGCCTGGAGAAGTGCTACGACGATCCGGAGAAGTTCGAGATCCGATCGACAGACCCCCGGAAACCTGGCCTCAGATTCTTTTGCAGCGCTCTCGAAGAGACCGGGCCACGGAAGCAGGAATGGGTAGAAACGATCACTGCCATCCTGCAGACCCAACGTGACTTTCTGAAGGCGATACAGTCGCCGATTGCCTACCAAAAGGAACTTACCAAAGATCCACTGTAAGCGTCTCTCTATCTAATTCACACAACATTGCATTGACTCTCTTTCAACGCTCGACCTGTGAAGATTCGTTCCGACATATTTTTGTATATTTTATATATATATATGAAGAAAAAAAGATACAGAGAACTGCGCTGTACACGCTAGAGAACCGTAGTCGTCTCCTGAAAGATAATAGCCCGTTCGTTTCTCTGTTTTCTCCTTCTCGTGTTTCCGTTCTCTCTCACCACTACCTGAATATTTATTATCTCTAATCACGATACACGTACGTTTCTATCTCTCTCACTTTCACTCTCTCCTTCTACCTATCTATCAATCTATCTATTTAACTATCTATCTATTTATCTATCTCTCCACCATATTGTGCGAAGTGCTTCCTCTTGTTTGCCTTAACATCGCAGTCTGAGAATCTCTACCTCGCTGTTGCTGTGGAGTGGCTTTAGCGCGAGAGCGTCTTTCACTATATATACACTCACTGGCTACGTAATGTACCTACCTCCTTTTTCGAGTCGTTTTATAGACGTTCCTCCGACCGGGCTTGCTACGGTTCACCCGAGACACGATCATTTACATTACTATGCAATATACGTAGTTTATCATACGATTAACAGACAAAACGATACGGTACGATACCATTAACTATTACTACACGCTACGACACGACACACAGCCCAGACAAGACCGGTATGCTACACTTAATGGATGCGATACGATGCTGTGCGATACGATGCAATGCGATGTCACGCGACAAGATGCAACTCGATGCGAACTAAATGGACTCTGTTATTCCTCGACTATATGTTCGCACACCTGTGCAGGTGGGGGTAGGTATAACAATGTATATTCACTGTTACACGAACTCCGCCCTTTTCGCACACACACACACACACTCTACACACAAATCCCAACACTTTATACATACACACACCGACACACTATTCCTTTACTCGTATGTCGTGTTTGGAGACAAAGAGAACAAGAAATAAAAGAGCGTGTCTGCTGCATGTTTCCGTATACGTGCGTCATGTATCTGTGCCGTGTGTCTGCATGCATTTGACGCGTGCGTGCGTGCGTGCGTGTACGAATGCGTGCTGTGTATGGTCGTGTATTTGTATGTGCGTGGAGCCGCGCGTCGATGAGGGGTGGGGTAATACAGTGACCTCGACGAGAAAAAGAGTTTCATTGACAAAATATAATACGAGTCGTTTAATAGTTGAGTACAACGAACGAACACGATGTCAAAATTCATACTTTTGCTAGAAACCGCCGCTCATTTGTTCAAACAGTTTCCTCCGTTTGACGAGAATGTATAATAACGATTAAGAATAGAGGAACACGATTATAATATTCATCGCATACGTATTGTGCTTAACTCTTGTATCGTTAAAACAGAAAAGGAAAAAAACTCAAAGAAGCGCGCGTGCAAAGAAAACGGATAGCCGCAGAGGTACACGTGCCACACGAAACGAGGTACACGACACGCCGGGTTATTATTATAGTTCAGGTGCTATTCCACCCCCCAACAGGAACATACATTACCTATTAACAACTTAACGTTGCAAGTGTATAATACTTTTAATAATGTTTATATAATACAAGGTGGATGGAAAGGAGTTGGGGATAGTATGCTGTACATAGATGTGCATTCGCGAGAGACGACATAAAAACTAAGACTAATGATTCCGCGAGACCGTAAACATTTTGTTTAGAATAAATTGTACATTGATCAACATTCTCGAGTGTGTGATGCGTCCTTTTCCCACGCCCATTCTAACAAAACTTAATTACCCTTCTGTTCGATTAACAGCTTGTTTCTCTCTTATCGTTTGCCAAAACACGGTACTGCGTCGATCGTTCGCGATCGGACAAAACCGCAGGTTCCTCTCCGAGCCTGTTCCTCGACCTCTGCACAAAGATGTTTCCGATAAACTAACAACACTGGGTACTGGATATCGCGTGGGTATCGGGCTTCGGTGATTGGTGTTTCTTCGATGATTCACTCGAGTTTAACCCTTTACGAGAGACTGTACATTATCCCAAAAGTGGTCCAACGTGCGGCTCTGGCTGAATTTTTTCTAACCGCATTTTCAACCAATACGGGACGCCGTTTTCCATTAGAGACCGCTATCGTATAAAGTTCCCGTTGAGCGCGCACGATGACCACCGACTTGTAAAAGGTCAAACGAGTAGGAAACGACTACCATCTGAGACTGCAATTTGCAAAAATTCGCCGACACCGCGCGACAAAATTTTCTAAAGTTGTCGAGGCGATGCGACCTTCACAAACACGCATCGCTCAAGACACGAGTTCAGGAACGAGAAGATATGCCAACCCTTAGCACTCGATTGGCGAGTACAAAGCTCTTCTAAAAATTTGTATCGAAGAAATTAGATAAATTTAACGCTAACCTGCCACCACCGGTCCAATGACCGGTTCCAGATTTTTGGATTCATAATTATTGAAATTATAAAGATGCTTTCGTGGTGAATGATCAGATAAAAGATTTACTAGCGCCGCTAACTTGACCACCTTGAATATCTCGCTTAGATTTAGTAATAGAAAAAAAAACGTTATAGGACCCTATTAACCTAACCGAAGGGGCAATATAATGATTGGGAAAAAACTTTCTTCAAGGTCATTTTTTTCTAATAGATATCAAGGGCATCAATTTTTTTTTAAAACCACGAAGGATATTGTATAATATGTCATTGGAGAGGACTTCACCCCTACTGTTACATCGCGATGAAAAAATATGTAGTTCCATTTTTAAAAAAATTAAAAAAATGACCTTGAAAAAAGTTTTTTCCCAATCATTATATTGCCCCTTCGGTTAGGTGAATATTGTCCTACAACGTTTTTTTTTCTATTACTAAAACTAAGCGAGATATTCAAGGTGGTCAAGTTAGCTGGGACACCCTGTATATATAATGATCCGTTTATAATAAAATACAAAAATAAAAACTATAAACCGCACAAAGTTCAAATAAATTTAATTTTGTTATTTTTAATGCTCGGTAGGTGCAGGGTTAAGTAAAATAAACTTCATATAAGAAATCTATTGATTTTGGAGTTGAATCAGCTTCGAGTGCGAAGGGTTGTAACTCGTACGTCTGAATACGATATAATCTGAGCATTGAATCGAGCCAGGAACGAAATACCGTAACCGTGTTAGACGAAGGAAAAAGGCGCACGCGTCCATGGATGCGGTACCGTGTTTAAATTTCATTTATAATTTGCTGGCGTACAGTCGTGGCGCGAGCCCGGAATCTCCGTGTCGAGGAAGCGTTCTCTCGACGGTTTCATCGACGATATCGCAGTGCTTGTCGAAACCAAACGAGGACGGAAAGAACGAGATGCTGTCCGGTTCGGCCACCTCATCCGCTGCGAAAACCCTGGTGGCAGCGATTATGACGTCGTCGGTGACAGCGAGCGCGACCGCGACAGCAACCGGTGCCACGGCTGCGACAACCACCACGTCGCTTCTCCAACGATCTCGCACCGGGGCCGGTACTTTCGACGAATCCTCGAGGACCCCGAGCCCTACCAAGAGCAGACTGCATTTTCTCGAAGGATTTCGGAGCACGTTGCGACCACGGTCTCCTGTTCGCAACAATAACTCGATCCCGGTAAGCGACAACATTGCACAGACTCCACCTCGATACGTATTCCGGTCGTTCGACGCGCGAAATCGGACGCTTCTCATTTCCCGTCGAATTTTTTGATATCGAGATATTCCACCCCGAGAAGCATCCCGTCCGATTTCGCGCGGGAACGACCCCTGTACGAATCTATTTTGCTTATCCGTAATTGGGAATTCTTGCAATTGCAGCAAAAGGATTCTTCTTTCTCTGCCTCTTGATGCCTGCTGCTATTCCCTCTCTATCGTATAACTTTTCGTTGGTGCAGCGATCAGTTCTCTAATTTTTGTCCTTGAACGAACCAAGAGATGACACGCGCGGCGCGCTCCTTTCCCGAACGGATTTGTATCTTTCCGCAACGAGCCAACCGTGAAATTATGCACGCATCGCAGAGATATCTTAAACGCTTCGGATCCTGACAGTCGAATGTAATCGTACTTTTCGTTTCGACCGCGGTTGTCTCTTATTCTGTGTTGCGCGCACGACGTACCTTTCTTCGTCGTTGTCTATCGTCGTCGTCGTCGTCGTCGCCGTCATCGTCGTCGTCGTCATCGTCGTTGTCATCGTCACCGCTGTTTAAATGTCCTTGCCGATGCCACCGCCGTCGTCTCCGCCACCGCTATCGTTACCATTCCACTGTGGACAGCATTCCGTTACCGTGACGTTCTCTTTGAATGGTATATAGGTTTCGTTGCCGGTGCTATTGCTCTCCGTCGATGTTGCTGTACGCTAACTCCTCCTCTGTCTGTCTGCCTCTGCTATCTCTTCTCTCACTTTCTCTCTGTTTCCATCTTCTGTCTTACCCCAGCGTAGACGCATCAGTCTCTGTCGCTTTCTCTCCTTCCTGTTTGCTTCCGTATGATCGGTGATTGAATACGACGCAGTTGTTGATCAGCGCTACCGGGTACGAATTAACAAGGCGTTAACACCTTGGGGACGACGATTCGACGAGCATTCGAGGGAGAGGCAGTGAGAGAAAGAGAGAGAGAGCGCGCGAAGGGAATTCAAGTTTACGAATCGGTATCGATTTAGGCTCAACATTTTTCTTGGCAACGTGATCGATTCTTACCGCCCGGTGTCCCCAAAGTGTTAAAGAAGCTTCGTAGATACGGGGGCTGAGGGAAGCGATTCGAGCGGAGGGATACGAAAAACGATTGTCGGCGAATCGGACTCGACTCGAGACGGTAAAAATCGCGGCTAGAATGATCGAGAGAGCGAGCCGGTGCATGAGGCCCGAAAGGGATGAGAAAGGACTGGTCGCAATGTTAATAGGTAGATTCCGCAGATCGTTCCAGGTAGCAGAGTAAGGTTGACCGCGGATTGGGGGAAATTGCGTGCCGGAGAGGAGCTGGAGATCTCTCGATTGGACGGTCCAGGGTTGATCGTCTCTCCGGTGGTCGGGAGGAAAGAAGAGTTCTGGATCCCGGCGAGTCTCGTTCCGAATTCGTCTATCAGCCGCGCATGGTCTTTCCGTCCGCGGAGAATCGATACCGAGGCGGCCGAGAGCGTTCGCGTTCCGCGCGAGCATCCCGCCGACGAGAACGGTCCGCCCGCGATCTTGACTATCCCGTGTTCGATCAGGGCGACGGCCGGTGGCGTGGCTCGTCTCGTGCTGGAGGTTCGTCGCGCGGAACGAGCGATCGTCTCATGGAAGAAGGAGGGACAACGTGGCGACATCGAGAGAACCGACCGGTATCGCATCTGCCAAACGGCCGATTCCCTCTCTCTCGAGATCGTCCCCTGCTTGCCCTCCGATTCCGGCGTTTACCACTGCCGCGTCGATCACGAGACAGGCTCTTGCTCCGCGAAAATTCCTCTACGAGTTGTGGGTACGTTCCGAACGCCTCCCAAATTACGGTACTCGCTCCAAGATGATCGACGAGTAAACACGCTTCATCCCCGTCGCTAGAGGCCGCCCCTTTTGGGTGCTTGGTCGCGCAAAGAGGTAGTTTCTTAACACTAAACCTACCACTGCCGGTCAAATCACCGGTTTTATCATTTTCATCTTACAATTATTGAAATTATGAAGTTGCTTACATGGAAATTGATTCGATACATTTCTTTATCCAATAAAAATTGTACAAAATCTAAATAGAGCCTTGTCATTTTTGTATGCTAAAACATTTCAATCGTTTTCAGCGGTCGATAGGTTTAGTGTTAATTTGATGACTTTTTTAACCCTTAGCACTCGAATGGTGACTCTGAGGCACCACTAAAAATTGCTGTACCATTATTCAAAATATTGTTTACATTATTAAATGCGTCGGTATATAATCAATTGCTGAACATTTAGGTATTGTGTGAGCTATTATACCAGTTTCGTATCCATAAAATTTGAAAAATCATAGGGAATTTTTTAGTTAAAATTGCTGCGAGTGCAAAGGATTAATGCATCTCCTTCTTCTTCGCTTCATCGTGCATATAAGCAACACAGTCCCTTTAGGTTTGTTTACTCTCGGAGCGAATATCGTAAACCGCGGCCCGTACGGAATCAATGAGAACCAATCGATCTTCCAGGTATCGGTCCGAACGTCTGGAACGCCGCAAACGAAAGTAGCGGAGTTGACGAGTCGACCGTCAACGATCCATCGATCGGAACGTCCGTTGACGACAACTCCGCGCTCCTGGGTCTCGTAAAGAGTCCGCGACCTTCGAAGAACGCTGAGGTCGTGAGTCGAGAAGCGGCTGCGGCATGGTTCGCCGAAATGTACGTGGAGCCGAAGGAACTAGGGAACGGCAGGTTCGCGAGAGTTTATCGAGCCAGGGACCAAGGAACCGGTCGAGAAGTGGCGCTGAAGCAAGTGTCCCGATCGAAACAGTCTCGATCGTTGACGTGCGCCGAATACGATTTGCTACGAGCCGCTCGCCACGACAACATCGTCCGAGCGTTCGCTCTCTTCGAGGAGGTGCCGCAACCGGACACCGACACCATAGTTCTTGAACTGTGAGTACGATCCCTGAATCCTCAGCGTCCCGAACGACGAGTCCGATTCGTACTGGATAGACTGCGGATCTTTATGCAAGATAAAATTGTTCTGGCATTGATTCTGGGAAGCAGAAGTAAAAGAAACATTGATTTTATCCCCTCATGACTTTGTTACATTAAAAACAGTCATCTTTTACTGTTTTATATTTTATCCAATCAATTTCTTCATAAAAGCATAAAGATCCGCAGTCTAGCTATGGACACATCAAAGGTTGCCGTGTCAATCCGTGCGAAAATCCGTAGAGTCAACGGTTCGAGTTTGTTCGCGTATCTCGGTGGTAAGATCGACTACACGGAAGGAACCGTCTCGAGGTACACCGGTCAGTTGTTGTCCGCGCTATGGTGGTTGCACTCCCGGAAACGAGCTCATCTGGACATCAAACCGGAGAACGTTCTGATCGATCGAGACAAGGATGCCGTCAAGTTGATCGACTTCGGCGAAGCTGTGAAAACCGCGCCGCTCGACCAGGTCGTCCCTCCGGTGGATCTGGAGTTCGCAGCTCCGGAATCCGTCCTCGGAAAACCGATGGGCCCGTACACTGACATGTGGGCCACCGGAGTCTTTATCTACGTGCTTCTAAGGTACCGTATTCTACCTGTCCGTTGGTTTGCTTGATTCCCGGCGGAGATTCATCTTTATTTCGTTCTAGCGGACTTTCGCCGTTCTTGGACGACTCGATCGAGGAGACCACCACCAACATCTTGAAATGCGACTTCTGTTTCCCCGAGGAATATTTCGCGACAATATCGAGGGATGCGAAGGATCTCCTCCGAGGACTGCTGTGTCTGCGCGGTGAAGAGAGAGCAACTGCTCGAATCTCTTTGTCGTCGCCTTGGTTCCAGGTACACGGACAGAAACTTTTCGCCTTTCCTATCCCGTGCAAAAATGAATTTACGGTCCGGGAATTGATCGCGCAACGTTAATCGTCTTGCTTGCAGATCTCTATCGGCACGACGATTCCTTCCTCGAGGATGGCTGCGTTCATCGACCGACGCGCTCATCGTTCAAAGTCTCGCCAGGACCGGAACAGTAGCTTTTACTCGTGAAACCACCAACTGCGATTCTCGAAAAGGAAACACGCTGTATTTATTAGTGCACAATTTTACAAATTTCTCGCCGAGGATCCTGACCGATTGTAAATAAATCGACAGCCGCAACTTGCACCGTTGCGCTCGCGGATCATCGGTCTTGTCGTCGCGCTCAATATACAAATGTGAGTTCACGCGTACGTATGCGCGCACGTCGAACGAGTTTTCTCAAACTGCCTGCTATATGAAAGAAAAACGACGTTCCGTCATTCGCAAGGGAACCTTGCGAGTTTGCTTACGCTTCGACCGCTCGCGATACGATATCGAACTAGATTCGTGATGAAAATTCCGAATCTCTCGAATTCTATTCCGCTGTTGCGAATATAGAAACGCGACGAATAGAAATTTTCGTTGTCTTCTAGATCAGAAATTCTAATTAATAGCAGGGAAATTCGTGCGGCGCGAGGGTTTGAAGCGCGGCTAGCAGCTATATCGAGAAACGTGAGAAAATACATGTACAGAATATCACCTGTTTCGATGACGGACACGCATCGGAACGTGTTCACGTAGCAGGACATTTTGACCGTAAACGCAAACGTTGTACTTAGCCGGTAATTTTGTTAGTCGAGTAATTTTTGTATCTATACTCGGAGATCCGGTTCGTCGCTCGAAGAAGCGGCGAATCGCGGAAGATGATATGTCGCAACGACGACGAATCGAAATAAATCACACTCCCATCCATGATGCAATGCAGAGCCAATGTCTTGATCCTACGATGGCGACATTCTTGATCGTTTCGAATGCTCGAGCAAGTGCCGTTCGTATTCCTCCGGCGAGGTGAACGATTTCTTGCCGCAGAGTAAACAGCACCTTGCGTCCTTTCTCTTGATCGCACGACAATTCGCTCGATGGCTACTCGGGTCCACCGTGTCGTCCAGCTTCTCGTTGCAGCTCGGACATGTCGAGTCTCCCACGTGTTCTGCGTGTTCCTGTACACGCTCTTCGGCGTTAGCCACGGTTTCCTGCGTGCTGTTCGAACCGGGAACAGTAACGTCGCTGGAATTCGATTTGGTAAGTGCGATATCGCTGCTTGGAGGCACAGTAACCGTCGAGGCAGAGGTAGAGGCAGAAACCTCTCTGTTTTGGTCTGATTCCAAGGGATCTTTCGAAGACGCGGCCGGACTTTTGCAATGGCTCGCCACATGCTCGGCGAGGGCTTCCTTCGAAGCAAACGGGACTCCGCACAAGTCGCAAGAGCAGTCCGTCCGTTCGGGTCGTTGGCATTTGCTTACGTGCTCTCTCAGCACTCTTTTCTCGAGAAACTCGGCGTCGCAATGCTCACAGCGGTATCTCCTCTGTCCGTGGCGCAGCGCGCGATGCTTCGCAAGCAACGACTCGCTCTCGTAACAGGCCGAGCAGTCGGTGCACACGTGCCCGGATAACTGAGAATGCACCGCGACCGAATGCGTCTGCAGCTCGCGCTTCGAATTGAACGTCTCCTTGCAAAGCTCGCAACGAACGGTTTTGCATTCGAGCGGTGGAACAGACACAGGCGTGGTTTCAGAAACGTGGAGTCGACTCGTCTCTGCCTCGACTTGGACAGACGACGCGATCGGTGACTCGATCGCTTTCGGGATCAGGACTTTCTTTTCCTTTTCTTGCGATTTCTGTTGGGACTTGATCGGTTCCGGGACTGAAGGCTGTTCCACTTCCAGCTTCACCGCCACTTGAAGCTGCGCCTCGATCTCAGCCTTGATCTCGACCTCTGTTTTAATCGGTTCGTCCACGGGACTTTTCGAGGCCCATTGCGATGCCTGAGAGTTCATTACTTTCAAAACGTCCTCCCAAACGAGCTCTTCGTCGCTGTGGCAAGTGTCCGTGAGCAACGAGAACACCGTGCTTCTCTGGCCTTCTTCCGAGACCGATATCTTTTCGTTTTCGCGCTCGTTCTTCGGTGTCGTCGGCTCCTCGATGCTGGAATCATGAATCGAAGTTGAAACGATGCTTGCGACCGGTACTGTCATCGACACCTGACTCGCTCTAGATCCCCATCTTGGCCTTCCTCTCGCCCTACCGGCGTACCCTCGGGTTCGGGGCCTTCCTCGTCCACGCCGGAACAAACCTCGCGTGATTCGTGGAGTGCTATCCGCCAATTCTTCTTCTTTTCCTTTCACCTTTTCTAACTCCTTCTCCTTATCTTTTTGCTCCTTCTTGAGGTGCTCGCCGAGCGAGTACAACGGTTTTCGAGACACATTGTTCGTGCGCGCGTTCGGAAACACGTGACGCAACGTATTGTCGGCTACGTAAATCTGTTGGAAAAACTTGTAAGACTGCTCCAATTTATCGACGCATTCGTCGCACATCTTTGTCGGTAGCGCGTCCTCGTCGTCAATTTCTATCAAAAGTTTTAGTTTCGATAGAAGACTCATCTCTGTGCCCTTTCCCTTGCTTGTCATACTTACGAGATTGTGTTTCTTCGTAGCACAGGTTCGGCACCACTGATTCGCTTCGAACTCGGAAGGGCAATTATTTGCCGAACCTTGGCTTGCCTCTACTGTGCCTTCCATCGAATTCTCTTGGCCATTCGGTTGACTCTTCTGCGGGAAACAACGTTACGGAGTTAGGCTATCGTTCGCATCGTTTCGATATCGTTGCCGATATCCGTCGATCTTGCGAATTCAGCCGATCGCGTATCGTACGTATACCGATATCGGATTACGGAGCATTACGCGAAGTGATCACTTTATGTATCGATTGTAAGAAAAATCCGTGTTTAATTTAATGGAAAGCTATAGGTTTTCTTAATTATTCGAACAATTTGATAATAATATAACATCCCTGTTATAGAAGTTCGTCCGATCTTTTTACCGTTTAAAATTTCACCCACTCATTCTTGTCGTGGATGCATAAAATCGCATAATATCTACGGTTCGCGAACGATGACGAAGGAAAACAGAGATTACTTACCCGTTGCGACTTCGTAGATTTTAACGCTCTTGAAAGATCGCCCCAATGCGGCGAAGGGACCGCATTCTCTTTCAAAGTGCCTTTGCTCAGGTAGCAATCTTCCGTGAAATGATTGTTGCAGACGAAAAACTTCATGGACCGTAACGTGTCCAAATCCTTTCCGATTAGGTCCACGTGACCACTGTTGATCAACCACCTCACGCAAAGACTGGTATCGCAAACGGGAAGCTCGTGAAGTATTTGCTCCTTTCCACGACCGTCCAGGCAATCGATGTATCTACATTTTGTCACTTCTTCCATTTTACCGGAACGGACTCTGTGCATGAAACGTTGCGAAAATCGATTTCAGAATCAGATATTTTCGAACCGGAACGATTCTTTTTTCCCCCGTATAAAATCACGGTGCTACGCGTACTCCGTACAGGTTAGACATAGTGATGGCGCGAAAAGTAAACTATCGTTGGCTGCACCTGCCATCTTTCGTCATCTGTCAACAGCATCGATAGAATTTTATCGGGTGTTACGTCTCGTTTCGCGTTTATATAGCTTCTGACCGAGCGCAGAAATGCGCGAAAACCACGGTGTCAGCCTTAGATCATATATACTTATAGATTCGACATAGGATATGCATAGACGCAGTGCTCCGAGATAACGGAGTATCTGGTGCCCACAGCTGACGTCACAAGATAATTCAAAATGGCATAAAAATATGTAGCATAATAATTGTACAAGATTGTTCAGATACTTTCCCGCCAATATCACTGCTACCTTTTCCACACAATATAGATACGTTACTGTGTGGGCAAGCATGCAAGAACTCACACTGACTCACACGAACTATGTTGATTCACTGATTGATTTACTGATTCACGCTGTGATCCACGGTGATCCACTGTGATCTTAAAATTCCTATAATGTTTTCTATTCTGGGGAATTTTTGTTGAAATTTTAGGAATCCTCCAGGAATCCTCCAAGCTTTCGACAGTATTCGACAACTTTAGTAAACTTTAGTTTAGTGCCTCGCGTCAAGTCGTATCAAGGCTGCTCGGGCGTTCATAGTAGCAACAAATGATGCGAGATACTCGATTCGTACTAATTACAAGAAATCCAAGTTTGTGAATTATCGGTAACCAATACAATCAACAATTGTGAACGCATACTGTCGACGTACAGTATGTTATCGTCGATCCAAAAATGTAAGTACGTCATCTACCATGAGTTACCGCGACATAAGAAGGTATACTCGTTTCGATTATTCGCTCTCGATAATATATATGTATATAAGATTAGTGCAGATTAGTGTGGACGACTGAAAGAGTCGATTGACAACAATTAAATCGTCCAAATTTTATTTACGTCCTCGATGGTTTTATCACCGAAATTTCAAACTACCGAAAGACTAAATCGCGTATAATGAGACAATCAACGAGCATTCTCACTATACTCCAAGGTACCGACGTAAAAGCCGTGAAAGTAATTACGGAAATTGCAAGTAACGAACGGAGGGAGTGTTGGAGGAGAAAGAGAAAATCTGGTGTAAATAGTAGCGAGCACGAGTGTAGAGTCAAGCTTATGTGTATCTGTGTGTAAACAACGATTGCGTTGTGTATATAGAAACGGAATGGAACGAATAAGTATTCGATGAACGTGAACACGTCAACGAAAAGCGTGGCAGAAATCGTGTAGAACGGTGTACGAAACATTGAACGTCTCTTTTGCTCGCAGTATCGGGATCAATTCGAACATTCGAACCAGTTCGAGTAGTTGAGTCGAACGAAGGACAATATACGAGAGAAAGAGAAGGAAAGGAAGAAACGAAGAAACAAGGAAGAAAGACGAAGAGAAAAGGAAGATGTTAAGGTTATGCCGGAGTACGTTCCATGACACGTGACACGATATCGAGTATATTGCTTACGTGTAGGGACACAGAGGAGGTCGTGAACGTGAGAAGAAATCTTCGGATGCTAGTGGTTCGGTATGCAGGGGCATCAGCAGAACGTCGTGTTTCAGCGGGTCGGTTCCGCCCTGTTTTACGGGTTGTCGTCTCTGATGATCACGGTCGTGAACAAAACGGTGCTGACATCGTTCGAATTCCCGTCGTTTCAAGTGCTCGGCATCGGTCAGATGCTGGCGACGATCGCGTTGTTGTTAACCGCGAAGAAGCTGCGCTACGTCGAGTTCCCTCATCTAGAAACGTCGACGTTCGGAAAGATATGGCCGTTGCCGGTGATCTACATCGGTAACATGATCTTCGGACTAGGCGGTACCAAACAGCTCAGCCTGCCGATGTTCACCGCTCTGAGACGATTTAGCATTCTGATGACGATGATCGCCGAGTACTATATCCTGGGCGCAAAGGCGCGCGTTTCCGTTCAGTTGAGCGTCTACACGATGATCGCCGGAGCGGTGGTCGCGGCATTGAACGACCTTGCTTTCAATCTCGAGGGTTACTTGTTCATCCTGTTGAACGACCTGTTCACGGCCGCGAACGGTGTCTACATGAAGAAGAAGCTGGAATCGAAGGAGCTTGGGAAATACGGATTGATGTACTATAACTCGTTGTTCATGATCGTTCCTGCGATCGCGATCGCCGGCTCGACGGGAGACGCGCGCTCCGCCCTCGAGTTCCCTCATTGGAACAACTTTTTCTTTATCCTACAGTTCGGACTCTCCTGCGTGATGGGCTTCGTCCTCTCCTATAGCATGATCCTCTGCACTATGCACAACTCTGCCTTGACCACCACCATAATCGGCTGCTTGAAAAACATATGCGTCACGTATCTCGGGATGATCGTCGGCGGTGACTACATATTCACCTGGCTGAACTTTATCGGACTGAACTTGAGCGTGATCGGTAGCCTAGTCTACACGTGGGTTACATTCCGGAAGAAAGAACCGTCCGACCCTAAATACTCTCCGCTCGGTCAGGATCAACCGAGCAGACCTCAAAGCGTGTAATCTCGAACGATGTTACGATACTTCGTCTTTCTTTTCGTCCTTGTCTTCGCCTTCGTTCTCGTCTTCGTATTTACCTCGAGGTTTACACGAGAGCGAGCGTTGCTCGTTCATTCTCCCGTTGTCGATCCCCTATTTCTCGCTCGTTATGTTATGTTTCTCCGTCGTTACTTGCAGACGCGAAATCAATCGGGAAAGGGTGAAATGAGTAAATGCGTGCGTGTGTCTCTCCGCGTGTATGGGAAAGAGAGCGAGAAGAGCGAAGCACGGCGAGACGTCCTTCATACCAAAGCAACAAGGCCATAGTCCCCTGGATCGATGTAAACGCGAGGCTCGCTGTGTAAACTACGTCGATTAGTAGTAAATTGCTTGTAAATAGTTATATAGACTGTAACAGTGTTCATACGTTTCTAGGGGAAAAAAAACCAATGATCTTCGATGTGTACAGAGCGTGTACAGAACGTGTACAAAAGAAAAGTTTTATCGAAATAAATTCTACCGATAGAGAAGAAGAATGATGTCGACCGTTATTGTTCCTCGATCGGTTTCAGGCGGTTCGGTTGGCGCGGCTCGAAGGTTTCTCAGCGAAGCGTCGTTCGCGAGGGATTACGCGAAGGACCGAGTCGATCTGACGCGGATGCAACGAACGGTCTTGACGGCGGGTGCCGCCGCGATATCCTTCACGAATCCGTTTCGCGGCGACATGATCGCGTGCCTAGGAGAAACCACCGGGTCCGACGCTCTCGTCCACTGCCACCGACAAATGCTGGCCACCCCCGAGGGACGTCGCATCCTCGAGCAACAGCCACGCATCTCCACCTCCACGGTCGATCTCGACGCGTTGAAGCGCTTGCCAGAGGGCACCGTGGGCAGAACCTACCGTGAATTTTTGGACGCGAACGTAAGCCCTGAAATCGGCTGGCGCAGCTCGATCGAGCCCTATTAAAAAACACACCGATCGGTCATTCCACGCGAAATCGGACACCTTTTGGAGTAACGTTTCGGATTTCGTTCAAATTTGAATTTGTTGTAGTCTTCAGTGACCTTGTGAACGTTTTTTGCAGACGTGTAGAAAAAGGTGTCAACCTTTTTTCGTTATATCATAAGACTAGAACTAGCAGATCGATGAGAATGAGTTTTTAGGAGCTCATAGTGAAAACATAAGAGTATCTACTAAAAATGTTGTCATTTGAAAAACATTCTTTTTCACCATTTATTTTATACGACTTGTCTTTGAAAGTGTCTGTGCATTTGTGACAACTTGTCGTATAGCTTGGTCGTACGACAATCCGTGTCGTCCGCGGGCCGTTTAATAACTTCGAAAGGCCAACGAGAAAATGTAGAGTTCCTCTTTTGCAGAACGTGTCGCCCGATGCGAGACCGTTGGTCAGGTTCGTCGAAGATACCGAATTGGCGTACGTGATGCAACGGTATCGGGAAACGCACGACATTTTTCACGCGGTGCTGCTGATGCCGACCACCATGCTCGGGGAGGTGGCTGTCAAGTGGATAGAGGCGTTGCAATTGCGTTTGCCGATGTGCGTGGGCGGAGCGATATTCGGCGCGTATCGGTTGCGTTCAAGGTAATAGGATCACGGCCCGACGCCGTGTAACGAGCGTACGATACCGAGTAACAATAAAGAGCACCGCGCGACTTTCAGACAGAGACAGCTGTACCTTCGACATCATCTTCCTTGGGCCATTCGAACCGGGACGAACGCGAAATTCATACTGGGAATATACTTCGAGGAACGTTGGGAGCAACCGCTCGACGAGTTCCATCGAGAAATGAATATCGTGCCGCTGGTCGAAGATCTACGGAAATCGAGAGGGTCTGGGTAGACCCAGAAACTGTTTGGCTAGTTGTGAACGAACGTTCCCAGCCCGTTCAGACGCGGCGGAAACCGCGCGATTTTTGTTTTTGAAGACGCAAATGTAAATAAGTTCCACGCGATCGAAAACGCTCGGTTTCCGCCGTGTGCGGACGGGGTCTTAGGCAGCGATGCGACAACTTTACGGATGGTATAACAATGTTTATTCGTAACGTCGTAACGTTGGAAATATGAAGAATATAATTTTTATAATAATGGAATATACGAGTGCGACTTGTATTACAAATTTCGATACTAATTATAACCGTAAATAGAAAGGATTGTTCGATAGAGAAGTACGCGCGAACGCGCCGAACGACGCCACGGCTGATTGTATTATCGATCGTCGTTTCGAAGATGCGTCGAAGACCGAGGTCTTGCCGGTTTCTCGTTACGAACCGATCGATAATTGCCGTTCGACGTACATGTAGAGTATACGTATCGCTCGGTCTATGAAACAACGTTCGCGAAATTGATTGTCTCGTTTCGTTTGGAGCGATTGCGCGCCAGTTGCGAATTGTTTAGATAAAAAACGTTCAAGGAAACCGTGTTTCATCGACGGGTGACCGAGCGCGCGCGTTTTCGCGGAAGTTTTCCATGTTCGTTTCCAGTCGAAACGAACGCTTAGTCTAGTCGAAAGCTTAAAAACGTAATAGGAAACATTGATTCTTCCGCGAAACCGAGAATAACTTCCTCCTTGCACCGTGGTCTCTCGAGAACCCACGCAATCTTACTCTACTTACACGATAGTCGTATATCATAGGTGCAGCGCCGAGTGTATGCCGATACCAGAAACATTCGAGGTACTCTCCGTGCCTCGCAAGTTGTCTCCTGGCAGGAATTCGGAAAGGATGCGACAGCTAGCCGTCCGATTGGTTATTCCGCGCGGACTTTCGGTTCTTGCCGAATTATTGGCTAAAGCGAGGACCCTCTTTGCTCCTGTGCCGTCACGTGGGACTTCTTACGAGGCACGGGAGCACACACTAGGGTGTTCGACCAGAGCCGCCGACAAAAATATTGGCTATCCCAGCACTATGGGGGAAGGTTTTGCCACGTGTACGAGCACCGTAGGTATGCGAGGTAATAATGCGACAAAAACTTCGTGCAGCGACGGATTTACGATTTCGTAGGCTGATATGATCTGTCGTTAATTTTCATGTCAATAGGCGGCGAATTCTCTTTAACATCGTATCTCGATAGCCGCTACACTTATCCGAGAAAATATTCGATCTTTGAGGTTGCCAGCGGTTAATGTTGGTATATCGGTATACCGGTAAATCCGCCGCCGACTGTACTCTATTTACGTTGTGATAGTTTATGCGCGGCATGGCGTGAAAACGAGAAGCGTGGATGCGTTCGTGAACCAATCGGTTTGCCGGCGATATTTCCGATACTCTCGATATCTTCGAGCACGATTAGACGAGACCACGAGGAGATACGCATCGAAACTTCGCATCCCTCGGTTCCGGTCAACTTACGCGATATACAATTTACATGTATTTCTATATATTCGTACGTACACGCACATATACGTAAAGACCAGAGTCCATAGTAAATCTAGTTGAGCATTACGAGTCGATGGCCAGAACGTCCTGGAGCGACGCATCGATTTGTACGAGAATCTCGCGAAAGTGTGAAATTTGCGTTACCGAACAGGGAGAGGAGCGACGGTTCCGCGTAGAGACACACAGAGGAAGACAGAGAGGGAGAGACAGCGAGAGTGAGAGATAGAGAGAAAGAGAGGAGACTGGACGAGCATAAAAAAGATAAATTTACATACACGAAACAGGATGCATCTTAGCTGATTGTAACCGATTTGGTCCGTGCGAGTCGCGACCGAGTACCTCGCGCTTTCAAACGTGCGCCAGTTTCTCGAGATAACGATTCATTTCTTCGAAGGTAGGCCTATCGTCGGGACGTTTGCTCCAACATTCCTTCATAATACGATAGAGATCGTCGGAGCAGCCGCTAGGCCTCGGCAGAACTCGTGGTTGATGTTTCTCGTCGACGCTTTTCAGACCGTTCCCGGTTCCGTTTTCGTTCTCGTTCCCGTTTCCTTGATACCAACGATTGCAATTCTCGAAAACTTGTTCCGCCGTTAGATCCGAGTATGGGATTTCTTTACAGTTCGTGAAAATCTCCCATACAGTCACGGCGAACGACCAAACGTCTGCTCGACAGTTCCGCGCGCTCTGAAAATTACACACAGTGGTGAACGAGTAAATACTAAATACAGTGGGCGTACAAAGTATTCGTACACGTTTGTAAAACGATTTCCAAATTTTTTATCTGTGCCTCTAATGAAAATTTTGAAGGTGCGTTTTTAAAAGGGGTTTTGTCTGCAGGGATAGCTTCGCGCATAACGGTGTCATTTTTTTGGATGTTGGGCCTAACTAGCTCTAATAAAGTTTGAAAGCTTTCTTCGTCCATTCGAAGAAAATTTTCGTAGTCGTCCGCTTCTGTAGAACGCAAAAAATTCAGCAAATGTTCGTGTGTAAAGCGGCTTCTCAGCTTGTACCACTCTTTGGACCAGCGTCTATTTCTCTTTCTCTTTGATTTTTTTTTGTTCGCAGAGTGAAAGAGTCAATGCTAGAAAACCCAAATCCGAACTGGAAAACATTTCGATATTCACAACAAAAACACCACTGGAAAGACAGCCCCGACCATGCAACACGAATATTTTTGCCAGAATGAGTATTGATGAGAATATGCGCGATTCAATATACATGGAGGGTCAATATTGACGCGAATATTGACAATATTATTGATCGTGTAGGGGCCCCTTAACGCGGCGAAAATTGCGAAACGAACGTTCTTACCAGTATGGCGGCTTCCCATGCCATCCAACGAAGGGGAACTTTACCGTTGTACGCGTCCATGTAATAATGATGGTCGTACTTGCTGCAGTACATCGCATGATCGGACACCTTTACCGTCAGATTTTGTCCAACGATGCAGTTCCTGAAACGCGCGAATCTTTCGCGATTATAGGGACGATGATTCACGGTTGGCTATTCAAAGTTTTTGTTTACCTGGCCGCCAAGTCGCAATGCGGAATCTTCACAGACTCGAGGTACTTCATGCCCGACGCGATTTGCCTGGCGAAATTTAAACGATCGCTATAGCTGCAAACGAAAAATAAACGTTAGTCGAATCTGATTGATCGTTCCGGCATTCGTCGCGGTAGATCGATTAACCTGAGAATTCCTTGGCTCTCGAAGAATGCAGGCAGATCCCCCAACTCGCTGTACTCGAACACAGCTCCGAACGGCTCTTCCTCGACCAACGCGATCATCCTTGCCACGTGTGGATCTCTGAGCGTCGCCAGAACGCGCATATCTTTCGTAAAATCGATCCTGCGAAATCGAATGTAACGTTACACATTCCACAATAACGAGATCGAAACATCGTAGAAGTACCTTAAAGAGTCGACGACGCCCCGCCAGAGAGACCGAACGATCACGGTTTGTCTACTTTGTCCCGATCCAGACCCCACATCCGGGCTCGCGATCCCTTTCGCCTCGCACAAATGAACCTATCGCGCGGACCAACATTATTTATCTATCTGTGTGAATTCCTTTCCGCAAGCTACTCGTACAGCGATCGAAAATCAATGTTTACCAAGCCGAAGTTCCCTTCGCCGAGCATATCAAGAATCCGTAGCCTATGTCTAGAAATACGCCGGATATTGCGCGTGTCGAGCGTCCGCGGTATAATCGCTTTGCCAGCCTTCTCTCGGATGTGTAACGGCGTGAACGGACTCACGGCCGACGATAGTTCTCGCCTCTTGATCTACAATTGTGCCGAATTTATGCGGTAATCTCAAAGTAAACTACAAACTAACTCCTACCGTCAAAATATCCGTAGCAGCGTAGTATCCTTCGTGCACCTTCCGAGTCGTTTTCCCCGAGACAGAATGATAGATTGGCTTTTTCATCTCAGCCACCGTAGGAACCGAGAGCGCGAATTCCGTCGATTTGTTCCTCGTGAAGTTCGAAATCTTGCATTTGAAGTCTGCAAGAGGATTCGACGATAGAGAAGAGAAACGACGAGGGTAAAGTCCTAGTCGAAACTCACCGGTACAGGATTCGGGTGCACGCGTGGACGCGTTCGGCTCCGTGAGAATAATATCTTGATCGGAAAGCAGCTGGCAGGTTTTCTCATACAAGGCTGAACTACGATGATTGCCGGCGACTTGCGAATTGGCTCGCGAACGGTCCGGCTGATGATCCGCTTGGGTATCAGTCGAGTCGGTTTCGACGAGCGTTTTATTCGCGATTGCGGTAGTGTTCGCAGTGGTTGTTGTTGCTGTTGTTGTTGCCGTTGTTGATAAAGTGGAGGTTGCACTTGCGGTTGTCGCGGTAATCGCGTTGGCAGAGTTTACGGTGGCGGCGGTAGAGGTAGACATGGTAATGATTATCGGTTTGCGAATCAGAGATAGTCCGTTTACAATCGAACTGTGAAGTTTTACGTCTTTTGGATTGATGGCGATGCCGGGAGCGGACGAGTCGCAGAGAAGAGCCGTGTGCTTTTGCAAAAGCGCTACCTTGTTACGGCCCCTTTGCTTGATCAGAAAAGCTGTGCAAGTCAAAAAGAGAACGATCACGGTCAGCAGACCGCTGACGAGGCCGACGTAAGTCTGCAAGCTTCCCACGGGAAAAGCGTCCATGGTCGAGTCGTCGTCCCTCAGAATCTTGTAAATGTCCGTCTCGTTCAAGACGGACATCGTACCCTCCAGCTCGGACACCTTCCTCCATAATTCACTTTGATTGCGGTCCTCGCCGAACGACCGATCGACAGACATGTAAGAACCGATCGAACGGTTCTCGATACCTGCGACTATCGTAACAAGGAGACCATATTAGCTGGGGAAAACAAGATCAAGGGAAAGGCTAATCGAATCGACGAAACAGCGTTGACTCGTACCCGTGTAGAAAGTGATCTCGCTGAGTAGCAACCATTTCCCGGTGAAACTGACTTCCAATTTCACGAATCTTCCAACCTTGGACCGCAACGGGATCGAAGTTGTGAGAACGGTGCCGCCGTCCCCGTCGATCGGAATCGTCTCGGATATGTCTGGATTCGTTTGGTAGTCGTCGCCGTTCGTGGAGAACCAAACTTGCAGCTTCGAGAACATCTGCGAGAATCGAACAACAATGTAATGGACAGTGTTGGAACTCGTAGAAGGGCTGAGGAAAAGCGCGAACCTCGATTTCCAGTTCTGGCAAACGAGCCACGTGGATCGAGCAGTTCTCGAATTCCCGTATCTCTTGAAACTCGAAGAGGAATTGCACGGTGTCGCGATCGGACCATCCTACCCAGTTCGTGGCGGTCGCTGAGCCGGTCGAGGATAAGATTTCGGAGAGTTTGCCTAAGATTCCATCCGTCAGCTGACCCAGACCGTTGACGAGCAAAGAATCGGAGCCTAGTTCCGCATCGCCGTCGTACGACGAGTCTTCAACGTTGCACCCTCCGGGTCCGGTTCGCGCTCCACGGGGCGCGATGTACCTGACAATGTATTCTGCCAGCGTGTATTATACATATGAGATTAGATGAAATTTGTTCAGGTCGGAGAAGGGTGAAACGTCGCGTCGCATCGTCGCGTACTTACGATCCCACAGGCATCCGTAAATCTCGACTCGCATGCAGACGGTTCGAGGATGCTGACTGTACGGTACGAATCGCACCCTGCTCGCGACGAACGGCAGGTCCAGCTTTTGTTTTTCCACGAGGTAAGTGTTGCTGTTTCCCCGCAACACCTGAAACGATCAAGGTTCGTTCGATGCCGCCTTCCATACCCGAGAGTCTAGATTATTCGTGCAACAGTCACAGGAGACGTCTCGCTTTGCGCTCGAAACAAGAGACTAAACCAGACGCCAGAGATAACCCTGGCACCCTAACTCGAATTTAATAGTTCGATCTCCGCGGGACACGGAAATCCGGGATCTGCCTTGCCTGTCTGTCTGTTTGTCCGACGATCCGAACGATCGTAAAATCGAAGCAACGCGGACGACTCCCGCGGTCGATTTACCGACGACACGAACTCTGTCACCCTTCATATTCTTGTAATGATGCCACTTGGTGTCGCGCCAGTATTCGAGAAAGAACGCCTCCGCGTATTCTTGACCTTGACCGTTGCCGAACCGTCCTTGAGTTTCCGTCCATGCGATCAGGTGGTTTCTCGTCAAATCGACCTCCAGATACTCTCGTATAGAGCTGCTGATCTGCGCCTTCGGGCACCATGCTCCGCCGTTCTTCTCTTGCCGTATTCTAGAATCACGGTCACGAATCTTTGCAGTTAGCCCTAGTTTACCGTCTTATTGTTAGCCTTCTTCTCCGTTCCGGTAACGTGCCACTTTTCAGATTTTTCGGAAACCGGTACATTGAAAATTACGTAGAGTAAAGTCGCCATCTAAGCGCGACGGAGATGGTCGTTCAAAGTCAGTCCACCTACCCCTTCCACTGGGGGAAATACTCCGCGAGGGGCCAAGAACACATGGAATACCGGGTCGAGCATATCGGTGTGAACCACTACTAATCCAATTATAAAACTTCTTTATTTTCCATTATTTTTTTATGGGACATTCACCAACTTATTTGTGGCATTTTTAATTGATTGTATGCAGCAAGTTTTCGGCCGCGCGGTCCGTGTTTACAATGCTGTTCTTTTCTACGTTCGCCGCGACCGCAAAGAAAAAAGTACATATCCCCACGCTATCTATGTCACAGCACAGAACCGAGAATCGGCTTAGATAGCGACGTTACTGTATTTAGGAGTTCGCGTACCTCGCGTTTTGAGGGCCCACCGATTTGCTCTCGTAACTAGAGGAAGCTGAGATGGCATCGTCCGGAATTTTTCCCTCCTCCATACCCAATGGAAGAATGCATTCACCTGGAATACGAGACAGTTTGTTTCTTCCGTATCGTCCTGTTTCACGCGTTACTAATTCTATTTGATCGTTTCGAGTCGAGTGGGGTGGCTCACCGAATACGTTTCTCGTCGAATCCTCCACGGGCGGCGAATAGCCAGCGGCTAGCATTACCAAATAGAGAACGGTTAACAACGTGCACCACATTTTGACATCGGATCCTGACATTCGCTTCGGTGGATTTACAGTTCATGATAGGTCGAGTAAATCGGTACCGTCGTTCCTTGTCCTGAAACCGAGCAACCTGTTCTCGACCGATTAACACGCATCGTATTCCTTTCGGGAAAACAACGTTAGGAAGGATGTTTACACGCACCGAGCAACGCGTTTACGCGAGAATCGAATGGAGCTGGACAGAACGGCAAAGATCGTGTTTACGCGGTTCGTTGTTTGGCCGGATGTTAATTAGATTCGCCGATGGAAAATGAAGACAAAGATGGTTGGAGTTCGGGTTGTAGTTGGGGAATGCGCACGGGGTCGAGCTCTGCTATGCGTGCAACAAGTAAAGCACGATCAATACGAGCTGACCGTAGGAACGAAAAGACCCTGACCATGCTCGCTTCGCGTCGAGCTTCTAGTTTCCAACGATCATCGCCTTGTTTCGTTCGTATTGTTTGGGATACGGATCGATGTGGATCGTTGCTGTGCTCGATGCTTCGTTCTGGATCGACGCATTCTTATCGCGAGAAGCATTTTCTACGATCGATTCGAACAACGTGTCCCGGCCCCGGCACCTCCCATCTTCAACGTACGCGCTCCATTTTCGAAATAACTCTTTGGACTCGAAGCGATTTTAATTCGAAAATCAAGACATTTCTTCCAACCCAGTTCATTTTTATCCTGTGTAATCTTTTTTGGATTGTGCACATCAAATTGAACCTGTTTTCTCATATAGTTGAGCTTTTTACAATTTATAGAATACTGATGAATTTAATCGGAATAATGGTACGGCAATTTTTACTGGCGCCTCGGACTCACCATTCGAGTGCAAAGGGTTAATTTTGGAAAAACAACCGTCGCGTCCCTGCAAGGAAGATTCGTTCCGCAACTTAATGTTCCTTTTCGCGTTGAAGATTGACAGGGTACAACCCAGTGGAACGGTGAAACGAAGTTTCGAACGTTCGAAGAACCTCCTCGCTCGAGTTTCTTGCTTACCTTCTAAAAACAACAGCTCCCATCGTCGGCACGTTCGGATGAAGCGACAAGTTGTGATAGGCACGACATCAACTTCATTGTAAATCGATTTGAGCCGATGATAGAACAGCCGGCAACTCTAAACCAATATTCCAGTACTGTGCACACCGATGTCACCGTAGTTCAACGGTTCGCTCGTGTGATTAGCTTTGCACGCCTGTTTTTCGGTGTGTCGGTTTCGGTTTTCGGGAATACGTCTCGCATTCGCGTTGTCGAGGCGAGACGCGCGGCTGACTCGGTGCACGCGCAACGAGTAAGGCGCAACTCCGCTCTGTTAGCTTTTACCTGGTAGCTGATAGCTGTTACAAGGGTTGGTCAGCATCCGCGACATTTCCCGTGATGGTAAAACGATTCGAGAGTACGAACGCAACGGCAAAGAGTGGGAGAACGCGTGGAGGTGGCTCCGTTTTAGTTTCAAGTTACAGTTGCGCTGTTATACGGCGCAGATTCCAATCATCACTGTTCAAAACATTATAACAACTGAATAATGTAAACAATATTTTGAATAATGGTATAGCAATTTTTAGTAGCGCCTTACAGAGTCACCATTCGAGTGCTAAGGGTTAAAATGTATCGCACACAATTGTACCATTGATTAACAAAGTATACATCTTAATATTAGCTTATTGTGTATTTTTCGAACTCTTTACATGAAGATTGTATAAATAAATTATAATTTATTTTGTTATAACTCTATTCCGATGTAATGTCATGGTGGAAAGGGTCATACACAGTTTACAGTATTGCGAAAAGTCGAAAAGTCCAGCCATAGCTAAAAGGTTGAAAATTTTGTCGATTATATAAAAATACTAAATATCTATACAATAGACAGTTTGCTATTAGTTGAAAATTAACATTTTACAGACAACACAATCATCACGATTTTTAATACACGGCTTTTGTTTAATATATAAAATCGATAAAATTTCAAGACGATGAAGAACAACCGAGCCTCTCTTCTACCCACTTTGGGCGGGACTGGTTATTTATTTTAAAATCATGTATCTTCTCGATTATATCTGGAAAGATCTTAACTAGTTGCTTCCGTGTAGCGGCTAGATTTGTCTGTTCGGCTACCACCATTTCCCACTTTCCATTGTGATCTTCGAACGTTGATTCATTCCGTAAACGGAGACATGGATCAGCCATAAAAAGGTCATACATCTGTCCGTTAAACATTCGATTAATTATCCGTTTACCCGACTAATTGAATTTCAACAAAACGTAAGCAATGTTTCAGCTATTACACAGACCTGTTTGAAGATCTCATTAGCACGTAGAGAAGCATCGTCTGCTAAGTGGAAACCTTCACTACCAGTGGCAGGGGCTAGCGAAAAAAGAGAAAAGTCTCTTCTGATCTCGTCCGGCTCGACCAGCATTCCGAGCAGAATGACTACCCTGGTATTCCTGGCCACGGCGAAATTGCAAATGGCATCGTATGGTATTGGCGACGGTTTAGCGGCGATGAATTTCTATAATGCGATAAACCCATTTCTATTGAACGCTAGAAAAAGAGAACCCGTGAAAATTAGAGGTTCCAATTTTGGACGTGTGCGCTCCCCAGTCCTTTGGATTCGCGAGATCGCGGTGACTATTTGATTTAAGCCCTTAAGACTCGCCCATTAAACAATAATCAAATGGTAAACAATTTTTTTCGAGACTCTGAAAATTCCTCTCGCGATCATCAGCGTCGTAGAAAACCTATTTACGAGATTTCAGTCAATTCGGAGCGTGGGGATTTTCGGACGTTTTGGTCCGCAACTTACCCGAATTAATGTGGGCATTCCAACGATCGGTACCCCATCGATCACTTTCACGTCTTTGATCAACAGATCGTCGAGACTCAATTCACCGATATCGTTTCTCGCTTGAATAAGGCGACTATACACGGTGTTTCGATCCTCCAACTGACAATCCTCGGAATCAAACTGTTTGATCAAATGTTCTAGCCGTTCCAACGTTTGAACGTCGACTGGAGTGGTGCGTTCGGTTTTTTCCGACAAGTTACACGTGTCAATCAAGATCGGACCTGTTGAGAGTTCCAATTAAGAAACGAGCGTCAAAACCAGATCTTTAGCCATCGTCGTACCTCGCAAAAGTTTCCCTATCCGGCAGTCCGCGAACTCCGGGTGTGTGTCCAGAAAACGTCTCGCCACCAGACTTGTGCAGCTTCCTACAGGTTCTATGCAAACATCTCTATGGTGCCACGGCCAGTTCGCATCACGAGGTCGATGATCAATCACCCTGATTACAGAGTCTGTTAGAAAACTGTCCTCTTCTGGAAGGGCATGGTGATCGACGAGTACAACTTCTAAAGTTGTACCAGCCAAACTGTCCTTCAGTTCTTTCAAATCTATTTCATCCCTGAAAACGAAAGGAATGGTCGATCACAGTATTCTAAGCATCCTAATAAGTATTTACAATTCTCCTTGCGCTCGAACTCAACTTACCGGAATGTCAATAAATCTGGAAAGATGGTATGACATTTAAAAGAATAGACCACTTCTGTTTTAATACAATACTCTCTTCGCGGTATATTCATCAATGGAATTATAGCTACTATATTCGACTTGTCCGTCTTCTTCATGTCTAGATACTCTAAGTATCCCTGAACCAATGCGCATACTGCGGAATCCAAGTCGCATGTGCCATTACCCATGATGACACGGACTGTGTCAAAGCTTCCTAAAAGAGACTTAACAAACATGTACACTTACAATACTGCCGATAACAATAATTAAGGAGCAAAAAACATTTCAACGCTATTAATTTCTTATCTTCTAAAATACATAAAATTATGATAAGGTAAAAGCACCAATAAGAAAAATTTGCTGCATAAATAATAGTACATAAATGCCTTTTATCCTTTATTAAATAGAGAGACTCTATGCGTAAAAATGCTGTTTGAACTTCTTCCATTGTGTAACAAAGCTAACTCTTTTAAAATAATTGTATTATTCAAGTTTTACTTGAATTTGATTTCTTCTGTTTTAAAAAGTTCACGCGGTATATGGATCTGTACATTGTACATAGATATGTAATTATGTAATATGTACAGTCGACACGTGGTCACACCATGCTGACGCTGGCACATACATCACAGATGTGTACGTACAGGCAAACTTCAATGTGTAGTGGCTACAATTTTTCGCGAATATCTCAGAAACTAAGGCTGAGCGGTGGTTATATGTATAGAAAAAAGTTGTTCAGAATGTTGCGCTTTACAACATATTTAAATTTTATAAAAATCGGTGAGGTGTAACCTTTTACGCATAATTACCAAAAATTGGCAATACATCACTAAATTTCGAGTTCGAGTGAAACTTACCAAAGCCTCTTTAGACTCTTGAAGAAACTCGTCCATCGAGCCCATATTAGACATGGTTACTGCGATAAATACTCTGATCTGATCCAATCTGATCGCTCTAGCAGTTTGACGTTTGACACAGACAGTGATGGTATTATGGTATAAAAGGTATAATCCAGTATAATCATAATCGTGGGACGACAGACGACACAAAAGTTCGACTGCGTCTGCGTCTGCGCAGCCGCAGTGCCCAATTCTACGTTGTACAGTCGATCGCGAAAGTCTAGCAAACTTCGATCTAATGTCAAAGAAGAAATACGGTGTATTGCACTTTTCATATTGTACAGACAAATAACAATATCCCTTACGTTTCGGTACTTCGGGTCATGTGACACAGAACCCCTTTAAGTGAATGTGAGTGAATTGTTTGCTTCGTAGGCACCCTTAGATCATATGTATAAACTTATATGTATTTAGATCCGGCGTAGGTATAGGATATGCATAGGACACAGTGTTCTAAGATAACGGAGTATTTGGTGTCCACAAGTCACGTCACAAGATATTTCAAAATGGTGGATAACGATATAAAAGCGAGGTATGTATATATATGTACACAAGTACACCAAGGTTTTGACAGATGCACTTTTGCGATGAATTGTACGCGCGTCAGTGACGTGCTCGCTAACGCTCGGAAACGCTCGACCTCATCCAGGAGTAGTCGGAAGCGTTCGGAAGGAGACCGATACAGACCGATAGCGAACGATTCGACGGCGCCGCGGCGCGCCGTTTCAAAGACGAGGATTAGAAGGCCTAACACCAATGTTCGGATATCGTCGAGCATTTTTCGTTCAATGGACTGCCGCTGGTGGCGTTTTAAGCCTCAGTAAAGTAAGATTCTCGATAAAATGGGGTACCTTGAGCACCCTACAGAATTTTAAAATATTTATATGATTTGATTCTGAAAAATGAACGTATAACTAATGTATTTGTGTATATTTTGTAACTCGTAGGACATGTCCCCATTTTGTCCGGTAAGATTATTTCCAATTATTTCGGTACATTCCCGCCAATATAACTGCCTCAGGACTCTGGCCGCTCTGCTACCCAATAGTAGATACGTTGCTGTTTTGGCCGCGCAGCGCCACCAGCGGCCATCCATCGCACGAAAAATCCTCGACGATATCAGAAATTCAGAACACTGGTGCCGTAGACTTTCAACCACTTTCAACCTCAATGCCTCAATCTGCTTCACTGCAGTAATGTCAGTAATGTCCGCGATTGCCTATTCTACTGTTTCGGCGAGCGGCACTTTTTAGCGCGCGCAATGTAACGAGCAACCGTACAGGTTACGCTTACCTTCGATGGAGCGGTATTCCCTGGGGAAAACTGCAATCGCGTATTTATATATATTTAGGTCCGCGCACGCATAGTTCATCCACGAGCATGTGTTTTCTTTGCAACGAAACGTATACGTACACGCGAGATTTGGTAATGGTTGCAACGCTACCGTGGCGCGCTGACGTTGTTCTCGACTAGGGGTTCTTTTGGTTCGTCGTGACGATCGACGCTATATAGTTCCGTCAAACGACAAAGAACCGCAGGAAAGAAAGAAAGATAGAGTGCAAGAAACGAAACGGAGTGAACATGATTTCCAAAAGGACATTCGACGATTCTTTATCCACGGAGGTTGGTTCTCGCGAACGATCGACCGAATTCGTCTTCGGTCTGCCAATTCATTCGCTTATATCGATTCTTCTAAATAGTCGTCGAAAGTTCATAAATGCTTGTTGTTGTGAAAAACGTGTCAAAACTGTCAAAACGAAAAAATTGAGTGAAAGAGTAGAGGGGTGAGGGAGGGGGGCAGCGTGAAAGGGTGGAGGTGATTGGTGACGGTGAAGGCGCGAGAGAGGTGGAAGGCGGGTACAGAATACTACAGAACACTAGAACACCACAGAACGAAAGTGAAAGATCGTGTGTTTGCAGCGATGGAGACATATCGATAGTCGAACTAATCGTCGATAGTAGTGTATGGAATCGTTTTCTCAATTTACATTTACAACCAGTCGCAATTTCGAACACTAAAATTCGTTCCGATCGCGGTTCAAGATTCAGGAATACACAGATACTTGCGCAGTCGTCGACTTAAAGTACTTATTCGTCGTTATTAATTATTTTCGGGGAATTGAAAACATCAGAATCCTCTTAGATATTCGGCCTTACCAAATATTTACTTACCGAAACTGCACGGACATCGAGCTACGATTTAAAACCACAGTCGATAGCTATCGATAATTTTCGAAAGCGATGATCTTCGATAATTATGGATGGTATCCAATGGTATCATCGATAATTCTCCAGTGCCAATGCGTTGACGTATCCGTATCTAAATACTCGTATCTAATCGTAGAGCGCAGGACGCGCCCAGAGCAATAGGTTAGGAATGTCGTTGACTTGTCGCAACGCAATGAAACGCGACGACATGGAGCAAAACCAAATTACATACTAATCGAAACGTGCTCCGTTCGTAGTGTTTACGTTGAAGCCGCGACCATTGCTACGCTTATTGGATTAAATGTTACTTTTCGTCGTTGTTATCGTTATTCTCCTTATTGATTCATAACCTTATCGACAACGAAGGATAGATATACAGTGGCCTGCGTTAATATTCTGACACTCTTAAAACGACGATAAACTTTTTTAATATTGCAATATGAGACTTGGATTTTTTTTAGAAGTTAGAACACTTAGTTTACCGCATCACGTGACGAAGTAATTTTGAAAAAAGTTGCAACTGGTCGGAATTACAAAGAAAATACTAAAAGTTGTTGGCTACAACTTCTCTATGTGGGCCTATATTGAAAATTTGAAAAATACGTTTCATAGATCTGTGCAAATTATATATATTCTAAAAATTTCATAAAAATAGTTCAATGTTTTTTGTATTTTTTAAATTTTCAATGTAGACCCTCGTAAAAAAGTTGTGGGCAACGACTTTTAGTATTTGCTTTGTAATTCCGAAAAATTGCAATCTTCTCAAAATTTCTTTCACATGTGATGTGGCAAATTGATTGTTCTAACTGCTCAACAGCAATTCAAGTCGCAAGGTCCAGTATTAACCAAGTTGTCGTCTTTTTAACGTACGCCAAGACGTCTGGACACGTTTAGCGATGCTTAACGATCTGCTTGTTGACAGATGCGGATAAAGGATAGCACGTAACGTGGATTATTGCGGAAAAGAGTGGGTGGAACCGGAACGGGAAAGGGAGAGGGAAAGGGAACGGTAACGGTAACCGGAACCGGAACCGAGGGCCGTGTTTCGAGGTCCGAGATGCGATTCAACAAGCAAGAACTGCTCACTCTGGCTACACAACCGTCGCAGAAATTCGAGAAGGAGGGTATATTGTACGTGCGCGAACGACAAGAAGGCTTCTTTCGCAGAACAGAGAGTGAGTGATCCAATTGTTGGCAAATGCGAATGATACTAGCGCGAGACCGATACTAGCGGGACCCCTCTTCTAATTCTAACCAACCGATTCTACGTACATACACACATGTATTTTGCCGCTCAGGCCCCGAACAGACGCATGTTTTCTTCCTCCCTCATTTTACATTGTACATTTCTGATCCTGCGAAATAAATTCACGTGATACGGAAATTCTTCGTCTTTTGTTTAATGTAGAGCCCATCATCTGTTTCCAAAGTTTCAACACACGAGTACAAGCATACAGCCCTTCAAAAGTCTGTGGACACTTTACACATATGTTGTTTATGTTCTCCTACCATTGTACAGAATATCCAAATTCGTTCGCCATGCATGACGTACGAGTTCGATAGAAAAGAAATAGGCTAATACGAAATATAGTATTGCAAGGGACTCGTTGCACGAACGAACTTTTCTATTTTCATAAACAGACGAATTCGACTATCTATAGGTGGGTTTGACTTTGAGCTGATCTTGAATTTCGAAGATATTTATATATTTCGTCATTATTTTCAGCGAAATGTTAACTTTTACCTGAGAATGTGTCCACACACTTTCGAGCGGCAGTGTACATGTGTATATTCGCGTGACTTGGACCTTGAGATTCGTTTTCCCGACGCGCCGCGTTGCGTCGTTGCACCGTTGTGTCCACGAGATCGTTGTATTCTATTCCTGGATCGGATTGGCTGGAATTGATTTGACTCGGCTCGACTCGATTTGGTTCGGATCGGATCGACTCGAGTTGGGTCGAATCGAAACAAGGGCTGCACTGTACCTTGGGTAACCACAAACTTTTGCCTTTTTCTTATATAATTCTGTAGCTTTTACTGAGAAAATGCCAAAAATCCAAATTTCGATCGTAGGAAATTAGTGGTTCAAAAGTTATGAGTGTTTAAACACTCGTGTCTCCTGAACCACTAATCTTCTAGGATGGAAACTTGGATTATTGCCATTTTCTCGCCCAAATCTACTGGATTACATAGGAGAAAGACAAAAATTTCTGGTTACCCAAGTTACAGAGCAGCCGTACCAATTCCTACACGCAGGACTTGAAACAGCTTTGAAAAAAAAAAAACGGTTTACAATCACTATGTAAAGGCCCCGTCAACCAGTTGCCAACAATTTTTCCGAGCAACTGTTACTAGGAACTGCAATTTCCGATTATGTACTGTCTGTTTTGGTTATGGTTCCTCTTCTTCGGTTTCCGTATCGGTTCCATAACCATTTAGGTCATTATAACGATCTCATCATCGTTTGAAAAGGTATAGGAAACAGATAATACTTGAAAATTTCACTTGTTCGTAACGGTTATTCGGGATAAAAGTTTTGAAGTCCTGCCTACGCGAAACGCCAACGCGAATCCAATTGCCCGTGTACGAAGAATTTGTCGACCTCGTGGCATCCAATCATTACAGTATCGTAGCTTCGCAGCATCCCGAACCGACCATTGTAATTTTTATTTTCCAACGTTCGAAATAGACGTCTTTGCGAGGTAAGCATCGTAAACCTTGCTCGTCACTTATCATTATGTACACTTTCGATGATTCTCTTATTTGCGCCATTACTAACGTTACTACCGCCGTTAGCTTATCACCATCTTCGTCGTTATCTGTTACTTCTTTTCTTCTGAACTCGTCTCGAAGAATTCGAGTCGTCCAAATGGAAATTGAAACTCGCACGGAAATATGATCCAAGGAAAAACGTAACAAGAAGTAGCATTGCGAGCAGAACGATGATTTCTTTAAAGGAGAGTGTATGTTTTAATACCATTACCGTCAAGTAGTTGTCAAGGTCAGGTGGAACCCAACTAGTTACATATCTTTCATTTTTGGTACTCAATGTCACAGGAAGATCGGTGGATTCGGCCTGACTTTGGCTATTACGCGGCAATAGTGAAAATATACGATCTCGTTTAAAAAAATATCGATCATCTTGACATTTCGGAAAGTAATAATAATTCAAAGCTAATCGCGTTTCCATCTGATATTTTTTCTCGATGGCAGTGACGAGCGAAATATTCAAAGGGCTCGACTTAAGCGAGTCGATCGCTCGCATCGTCGACCATTGTCGTTTTTAAGTGGAAATTTTCATGAACTCACAATTTCATTCTGTATAAGTTGAAAGAATAGAAAAATGTTGACAGGCAAAAAGAAAGAGATCGGATAGTAAGTATTTGTCGTAGACAACGGAAAGTCGATGCGGCTAGCGCACGCTTCGGACATCGCCGTCGACTGAGACGACTGCAAGCTTTCGGCGAAATTGAAAGATAGCTGTAGCTACGTATAATTTGCAGGTACAGGTAAAAAATCTGACAACAAATTTCAAAAGGGAAAAACGCATAAGACACTGCGAGACTTCAGTTGCGTTACCGCCAGTACGAGTAAAGGTATAATCGAGTTTTTTGTTTCTTTTTTTCCCCAAGAAAACGTTCTCCCTGCTAACATAACTCGATTTGTTTCACTCGCGATTAACACGCTTGACGCTGTAAACCGAGTTTGAGAAAAAAAAAAGCTGTACATACAATTGAGCTCCTCGAGCACCGACGCGCGGCACGCGGCGCATCGGAAATCCGCTTGGTGCTTTTCACTCTTGTCGGTGTTCCATTTTTGTCCTTGGATATGGGTCCTCCTCTTCTTCGCCGAAATTCCATTCCTTTCCTCTTTTTTCCCTCGTTTTCGTTTTTGTCCTGTTTGTACCCGTGGGTTTACCGAATAAACGGCTCAGCGAGTAGGCAGCGAAGATCGTGGAAGGTATTTATTGGTTGCACCGACAGTTCCGTTTCCAAAAATACTTCGCATGTCCTCCTCCTGTCCTGCGATTGTCTGCTTTCATAGATGTGTTTATTCTGCGCGTTTCACTGCACGCCGCGAAACTGTTCTTGTTACGATACTAGATTATTCGAACGAGAGCTCTTACTACCCGAGTACTCGAGTATCCGATCTTCAATCCGAAGACATTTCTCGAAAGGAGACACCCGAAGTCTATAATAGTTTTCCACACCATTCCTAATTCCTATCGTTCCAGTCTCGCAACATATGTTCTCGAGCGTGGACAGCTATTATGACTTCGCGTATAGGTTTTGGACTCCAAATTCACCTTTTTTGTAAATCAATTTCTCCCATTAAGAATACTTAAAATTAGTAGTAACTTTTAATTGACATTTTCGATTTGATTTTTTTTACAAAAACTTACTTAAAAATACTTTATTTGTAAAACGTTGAAATTGATTTGCAAAAGGGTGAACTTTGAGTGCAAAACCGGTATCTTCTTCCCAAAAGGGACTAGCCGTAAAATCAGTCAACTGAATCAACCAAATCAACTGAATCTGTTTGATGCGAGAAATCGGAAAGAACGGCAGGCTTTGTTTTGTACACAGGCGCGCACGGAAAGCAAATCCAACATGCATGCAAGTATTAACGTACATCAATCGCGTCTTGTTTCTTTTTCGTTTTTTGTTTTCTCTTTTCCACCTTTTTCCCTGGTTTTCGAGATCGCGGCTCTCTCTCTCTCTCTCTCTTTCTCTTTCTCTCTCCCGCGTTTTTCTTTGTTCACCCGATCGCTGTAAGGTAAAAGGGCGGTTAACAGCATCGTTCTTTTTTGCTTTGGTATTTACATTTTGATCGCGCGAAGGCTTCTGATCGGCCGAGAGTCACGTTCAACGATGCTTTTTTACCGTTCGTAATGAAAACGTTACTATACCTCTCTGTTTCTCCTCTGTTGAATAGTCAGCTTCGAGAGGTGGTGCAGATTGCGGGGGAACCTATTGTTTTATTTCAAGTCGCGGGAGCAATGGTCGGAACCTTTGGGAGTGATAATACTCGAACAATGCTTTGTTCGAGTGGAACAACCGAGCAACCAGGTTCCTTACGGATTCAGCATAGGTAAGTCTCTCTTGCTACTGTTTCTCGTTTTTTTCGTATCGACACGCAGCCGGGAAAATGGACGATTTAGGAGTGACAAATTCTAAACGCTACTAATAATCGGTAATTCTGTGTTACATGCATTCTATACACATTAAGTATAGAGATGGCTGATAGAGTTCCGTAAATTTATTGAAATACTGCTTTCGTTTAAAATAGAATTGAATACAATCCTAAATCGGTCGTTTTCCCCACTGTGCGGTGAACCAAGGTCAACCAAGGTCAACCGAGGTCATCGAAGATCGTTCGAACTAAAACAGACGATATCATTATTGTTTCAGTTTTCGAGGGAGGCTTGTTTCAAGCGTTGGGCGCGAACTCGGCCGAAGAACGCGACAGCTGGTTGCAGGCTCTCCAGCTGGCCAGCTACGAGTGTATGCGAAGCCAGTTGTTGGCGCTACGGCAACGAATAGAGGCGTTTAGCGGGCACAAGCACGATACAGACATCCAGATGTTACGACTTCAGCGTGGGGTCTCGACAGGTTTTGTATCAGCGTTGCGTTGGCGTGATGCGCTTCTTAACGACAGTTTCTTCAAGGACCGTCGCATTTTACGAATTCGAACATTTCAAACGGTGTTTCTCGCGATCAGACCCGGCCGAGATCCCGATGTGCGAGATATCGTTGACCTGCGACAATCTTCTCTGCGACGGGCATGGACGGCCGCCGAATCCCGTGCTGGAGATAGACGTTCAGCCAAAAGGTTCGAAAACGTGGATCAAGTACGCGCGAACGGAAGTCATGGAAGTAAGTGTCCCGTTCTCTGCCTCTTAACCCTTTGGAGTCTATCGGGACATATGTGTCCCACACATGTATTACGTGCGGCTAATGGGACAAATAGATCCCGTTTTCCATTATACACGAATATACCAGTCTCAGAATGCACAAAAATAAATCAGACTCGTCAGACTCCAAAAGGTTAAGGGCGTGTTCTTCCTTTCCAATGCCTTCTCATTTCTCGATGAGGTTTTTCAGTAGTCAAAAGCGCTAGATAAAAGATCAATCTAGAACGATGTCTCCCTTAAAAGTCCTACTTTTACGAAATAATTTGCATTATTTGGAAGCATAAAGCTGAGACAGCTACACGCTGCGTAAAGGGAGTTTTGAAGGAGACAGTGGAGTCTAGATTGACCTTTTATCTAGCGCCTTTGACCACTGAAAAATCCCATCTTTGCATAACCGATAAATGAGAAGGCGCGTCCGCACCCTTGCAATCCTGGACAGGAGAACACCCTCTTAAAAAGTAATGAAAGAGGACGAAACAGAATGTTCCGTTTGGTTGCACAGCGAAGCAGCAATCCCGGTTTCTTAACGACCGTCAGCTTCCGAGCGAGCGACGGTTTGAACGCGGACACGAAAACGAGGATAACAGCGTACGACGTTAGGGAGAGGGTGAGTCAAACGGCCACGCCGATTGGGAGCGTGATCGTGACGCTGAACGCGATTCAAGATACTCCCAGGTAATTTGAACGGCTCTCGTTTCGCGAACGCGTTTTCCCTTCCTTTCGTTACGATGTCCGTCGAGCTGTCGCGTCTCTGACTAGCGATCGCATCGTTTCAGGTTGAGAATACCGTTGAAGTCCGCGAAAACGACCACCGTCGGCTTCTTGACCATCAATGCCTGGAATTTGGAAGCGGAGGACAAAGGCAACAGCACGGAGAGTACTCCGTCCAAGGAATCCACCTGCGGACCGAATCAACAGGTACAGGCTCTCTCTTTCTCTCGCACACCGCTCGCTTTACGCTTGTGCTTCTTGCTTTCTGCTTTTCGTTTTTTTCATTTGCCCATTGATTCTCGTTTGTTCCGCTCTCGCGATTCTACAGGTACTCGCGCACAGACGATCGCAATCCTTGCCTCCACGTCTGGGAACGAAAATCAAATTGCCGCATCAGGGCCAGCTGAAGCTCCTCTTCGCAAACCCATACGTGCAAACGTATAGGTGAGTTAGGACGAGAGAGGTACTGATTAGGGTTTGCAATCCCGTGGGATAGATGTAGGATTTATTTCAAATGGGGTCGCGTCATTCGCGAAATTTTGACTATACCCATAGTCCCGTAAAATCTCATTTATTTAAGAAATATAGAACGAAACAATGACGCGGAATCCTGCGGGATTGCAATGCCTAGTACAAATTCGAAGCGTCATCACAGCGAAACTTTGGCTTCGGTGTTTGCAATGTTCAAACCTTCTAGGTTTCACTCCGGTTTGGGCGGCGACATCTGTGTTCATGAGATCATGGCCGAAAGTAAACTTTGCTTCCAGTTCCCGCAGCATTTACTGTGAGTAACGCTCCTTCTACCGTTCTATTTTGTTTGAATCACTTTTTTGGCACTTGATCATATAAATACGATTCTTTCTTCGATGCTTATTGGGAATCAAAAACGAACGATCGAACTGTTTTCTCAGCGCTATTTGGATTCAAGAGGAGAAGGAACTGCTGCAAGAGGTAGCTGGAATGGGAGAATTGCGGGAACCTTGGCATACCAAGCAAATCGAGTTGCTCGATCGTCACTTGCACCTGTTGCACCTCTATTCGCAAGCGAAAGAGAATTTGTCAGCCTTCAAAGGTAATGATGCAAGTTTAGTCTCGCGAGGCGACGCACAGTGGTCCGGGAGCCCGCTTTTTGTGGCCAAAACTATTGTAGCGTTGTTTCAAGGTTTAACGTTTATTATTATAGGTCGTTGAAAAAAATATATGTTAATAATATGTAAAAAATTAAGGTGACTAGTCTGGCTGCTATCTGTTCGGAAAGTTATCTGAAAGGTCTCGGTTAGGTACTAATATCTTGAATTTCGAGGTTTCAAAGGGTTCTTGTAATTTGAATGTCAAAGAATTGAATTTTGGCTACAAAACGCGGGCTCCTGGACCACTGTGCGACGCTCGAAATCCGTTTCATGCGTGGTGTTCGTCACTCGTTTCTTTTTACCTCTTTTTTTCCTCCGCAGGTAGTTACTTCAAACGGTCGCTGCGCAGAGACGACAGGACTCTCGAGTTCGCGCCTCTCAATCTACATCTTCAAAGGATGTGGGTTCACAACGACACCTTGAACAAATGCGGATTCTACGACCTGGTCACAGTTGGAGCGTTCACCGCTCATTCGCACAAAAGCAAAAACGGAGGTCTTATAAGGTAAGTAGATCTGAGTAAGTTAACCGCGTTATCGGTTGATCGAAAAGTCGGAAATTGATTTTCGAACGATGTTCACTTCAGATTGGTGCAAGCTCTAAAGGAATCGCCGACGCGCGGCACTCAATTGTATCAGGGGACCTCGAAAATCACTATGGCGCACGACGCGATTCAGGCGATCAAGCAGCTTCGTCGGGACGTGGTCGACGCGATGCGCGCCCTGATGAAACTGGCCAAAGAGAAGCAGACCAGCGGAATGTTGCCGATCTGCGAAGACATGATTACGAAAACTAGAATTCTGCTCAGTCTTTGGGATCCCGGTCTGGTCGAGGAAGCATTAACGTTCCTCGAGGAGTACAAAGTTGCCAAAGTTCACGAAGACGCTAACGAGGAGACGCATAACTTCCAGTTGAAAGCCCATCAATCCTTGTCCCCGTTCAAACGCATCACGCAACAGCTGAATTTCGATTTGAAGAGTCCAGATTTCGACGATTTCGTCACGCCCGACACCCCGGAGTGCGTCAACGATCTCTGGACCGAGGAGAATCAGAGGAACAATTATCCGTCTTTGTTTCTCTCGAAGAGCAATCGTGTCGTGGCGAAACGTATCGGTTCGATCGATGCCGAAGACGCCGCGATCAAAGAGAAATTTCTCGTTTTTCCGAGAGCTGAGGAAGGTATGCGTAGAGACACCGAAAAGAACGTTCTACACTCGCCGATATACGAGAACCGTGACGAAAAAGTCAACGACAACGAGGACGACATCCGCAACGACAACGACAACGATAACGATAAAGACAACGACAACGGCAGCAGCAGCGTCGTCAACGATCTTGACGAAAGCTGTCGCGAAAACGATCGTGAGAACGCAACGTCGAACGCAACATCGAACGCGAGCGTGATCACTGACGCGATCGAAGCCAGCGAGGACAAAGAGGAAACGAGAGGCGACCTCGATCCGTGCAAACGATTTTTAGACACTCAAAAGATGTGCAATTCACCCTCCGCGAACTATTATAAACCGACGGACGAGCCGGAGCCTTGGGACCTGACACAGCTGAACATAGAGGCGAGCGTGATGTGCCTGGTATCTAAAGTGAAATTCCTTTGTGGTCGATGTAGCAGCCCTGCTGTTCGATTACGGAACAAAACTGTTGTCAGGAGAGCGCAAAGCTTGAAGGCGTGTCATCCGGCGAACAATCGGAATCCGAACATAGAAGTTGTGACGATTCAGCCGAAGAACGACATGAAGAACGACGAGTCGAGCAAGCTTCTCGAGTGCGTGGAGAACCACGCGGTTGCTCGTCAACATTCCAGTCCTGGATTCGACAAAACTACACCGGCTTTTTCGAAAGCGAAGGAAGGTAAGGGATACGGATCGGTCTTTCTCCTTATTTCGACGCTTATCGAATCTAATTTCCTTTACGTTTGGAATCGACAGTGTGCCAAGCGGTCGATTCGATGACCAGAGTGATCAAAAGCAATTCAGGACAGAGAAACAAGTTTATCGAGGGTCTAGACTTCGCCTCGATCGTTGACTGGACCAGCGAGCTCAGACCAAGCATGAAAAAGTTACGGCAGGCTATGGACGGACTGTTGAAAACCGCTAGATTAACGCACTCAGTGTTTCGGGTGCAAGAGGACGCGAAGATGGCTCAGCGTGCCTGCAACGTGCGATACAGGCGTGACGTGTGCTTCAGTCAAGCTGTAGGTTCCCTCGAGTTTTCTTTTTCCTTTGCTGTACTTACTGTCCTTTTTCAAATAGTGTAAGAGGTGCATTCGTAGAATAGTGGGTATACCGAACCGAAGATATCGTATAACGATCGTGCGTATGGTTTCAGTTGACCAGCTTGGTGTCGGGCATTATGGCGAAGCTTTGGTGTCACAGACCGGATCCGATGTTCCTCTTGATTTTGACTACTCTCGGCCCATTGGTCTCGTTCGAAGGTCTTCTCAGTTATTACGGGGACGAGATAGACATGTGGGGAGACATGGCCGTCGCTGTCGAAGACATGCACACGGTCACTTTTACGTTGACCAGATGCGGTATTCAATCGAGGTACATAACCGCAGTGTACACCTGTAGGTACACCTGCGTCTGTTTTTATACTCCAGATGGGATTAACCCTTCGGGGACGACATCATACAGAACGAAACCGAAGGGTTAAACACTCGAAACGTATAGTAAACGCATTATTTTAGACATTGGTTGCGAGTATGTGTTTCTTGTTTGGTTTCAGACCCCCCGAAGAAAACGGCAACGTTCCACTGGTTCAAGTGCCTTTGCCGAGGGTGGTTGGGTCTCGCTCCGCATTAACGGTGATGCTTCCAGTGCCAGACGCGATTTATTCGCTGCTTCCGTTAGTACCTTCTACGAGACAAACGATCTCGTTCAACGTCACTCCGGTCTTCTTCAACGTCGGAATCAACGAAATGGCTTCCCTGGCGGAAAGCCTCGGGACCACCAAACCACAGGAAAAGAGCAACGTAGACAACTACGAAAGGTTAAACGAATACTACCTGCGATTCAAAAAGCTCAACTTGCCCACGGAGGCGGCATCGACTCGACGTAAGATCTTTCTTTCCGTTCCACGTTGAAATTGTCTAATCCAGACCTCGGGATTTGTCTGTTTTTTTTTTAGATTTGACAGTTTATTTGTTTGTTTCAGTCGGTACGAGATCGCCGCTCGGCCAAACGCTGGCGGAGCTGATGGCCAATCTGAAGACGAGCGTCCACGCGAGAGTCAATAAAAACGTAGAGATTCTACAACTGTCTTCCCAGATTTGCCGAAGAATGCGCGGACTACGATTTACCAGCTGCAAGAGCGCAAAGGATCGCACCGGCATGTCGGTCACTCTCGAGCAAGTCAACATTTTGACTAGCGAGTACCATTTGGCCGAACACGAGTTCACCAGGGCTCTCGACTGCATTCGCAGGTTTGTTGCTTCTTCGAGAAGTTCGGTCCCGTTCCGAAAACATTTTGCGAATGTTACGTTCTGTTTTCAGCGAAGGCTGTCGTCGAGAGAACACGTGGAAGAACATTGGAATTCGAAAGTACGCGTTCAACAGTCTGCAGATTTTGACGCTGCCCAAGCTGTATCGTCCACCAACGGGCACCTACGGGTCGGCGCAGACATAAGTTTCTTCCATGCGAGTCAGTTTTGTGACCACGAATGCGTCCAAAAAAAGTCTTACCGTTATTAGATATATTCTAGATTCGATTCGTGCAATTCGTTGAACCGATTAAGGAGAGTGCCATTTAATTAGCACAATACCGCGAGATTAGAAGAGATCACCTACCTACGTAGAAGACGTCGGATTCGTTGAAAAATTGTATTTTTATTATTTCTGTACAGAAAGTTTTACTCGATAAGGTAAACATCGTTGCATCGACCGTCTACTTGGCGAAGGAAGTATCGCGACGTAGCTCTCGTCGCCTCTCGTTTCGCGTTCATCGTTTTTTGTTTCTTGTTTCTCGTTTCTCGTGTCCTACTTTTTAGGAGTAAGGTCAATGACGGTGGATGAAGCGACTTAGGAAAACAATCGATTGACCTTGCGTTACAGTATCTTTAAAGATTTCTCTTTGCCGAAAGCGGCGGTGGTCGATTCGGAGAACGCTAAAGTTCGATCGACAAACTGTATCGGGTACTTCCAGTTTCATACGTCGTTATCGCAACATCGACAATTTATTGTACGTCGCCGTACATCGTCGTGCAATGTTCCAACAAAAAAAAAAAGACAAAACGGTACGAGTACTTCCCTAGAATTCTAGAATTTTAGATCTTGTCAGGGAACAAGCTGTTTTCAATAAATTATTGACCTCACGCAACGAGCTTTCCGAATCTGTTCTCTCCTGCACGCCTCGAATTTCCACGGCAACGTTCGAACGAACCTACCAAATGAATTAGAAAAGTGCAATAAGTCGTATACAGGGTGAACCACGAATCGTGATCAGTAGAGATTACTCTGTTATTAGCAGTCCGATCGAAAATGTTTTTATCAGATGTAGCATGGTTTCAAGAGAAATTTCACGTGACTATAGCAAATTTTTTGTCAACTCTTTTTTTCATGATTTTTCAAGGTTGCCTTCAATTTTTTGAAATACATCTATAATTTTTTCATGCTTAACTGTCAGAGGAATCGTTTTCCCGCCTCCTGTAAAATTTACTTTTTTGGACACAGGCAATTTTGCGACGATATGCGAAAAACAAAGGTCACCTTGAAATCTGGGAAACGCGTCCACGTAGAAAAGATTTATAACTAGACTGCGGATGTTTATGCATTTTCCAATTTTTGTAGACAAATTTTAGGAAAGTGGAATCAAATGAAATCTTATTTTTAATGGGAACAGCCTTTGTAGATCAAAAAAAAATAAACATTGTACAAAATTCTATCGAATTTTATACTCTAGCCTTTTTTGAAAATTTTCGTAAGCTATAAATGCACAAAGATCCGCAGTCTATTTATAATCACCGTAAACCGTCTCCTTCAAAATGGAGTGGGCGTGAGTCGATGTATTTTCTGAAACAAACTACGGTTTTCATTGCGTGCGAAAGTTGAAATGGTACACACGCTACGGTTGTAAGGGTCGATTTGGACAAGACGCGTAACATTTATCGAGGCAGTAGTGTAACGAATGGTGGTTACCATGTGGGAGTCGGCAGGTGGAGTGGAGAATGCGCAACGGTCTAACGAATATACAAATAATTAAGAGGGTGGGGGATTCTTGATTGTGAGGCGGGCAGGCGAGCGGCCGAGTGGTTCTCGGCTCACAACAGTCTCAACAGGTAAAGACTGGTGGGGTGAATGGCAGCAACGGTATTGGTATCGGTGTATCGGTGTCAGGGGCGCAGCTTGTAGGCACGAGACAATGCTTGTCGAAGAGCGCACACCTGCTGGCCAGGTTGTTGGGCCGGGCCAGCGCGATTCGGTCCGGCCCATTTACCCCCGACCATTTACGGAAACTACGGGGAAGATATAAAAGTGGTGGGCCGGCATGTGCTCGCGCCAGTCGAGCTTTCGGCGTCGAAACATTTCGGTGGTGGATCTCGGTGGATTTTTCGGAGCGCGTGCGCGACGTCTACCGGTTCGATTCGGTGCATCTCATACGAAAACAAACAGTATCTACCGAGAATTAAAAATCATATTCGACCTCGAATTCGAAGTTAACGCTGCACCGCACGAGTCTGGCTAGGCGGGGGCGGGTCTGGCTAGACTGTGCTTCCGCTAATGCGAAAACATGACCGGGAAAACGCGGTTGTTTCGTGCCACCTCCCGTTTCCTTTCCTTCATCGTGGTGGTAACTGCGATCGCGGTCGGGGAAATCCGCGGCGACGATGAAAACGCGTCGGACGCGATTAGGTCGTTGCAAGAACAAGTGAACGCACTGCTGGACCACAGGCAGCAGGATTATAACGCCCTCGAGGAGAGCTTGAAGCGCGCGATGGAGAAGAATACAGAGTTGTTCGTCCTAAAGAACGAGGTCAAACAACTCAGGTAAAGAACGGTCTCGTTTCGTTTTCCCCGCTTTCGATTTTCGTTCGCGAGTGTGCGCGGACGGGCGAAGATACGCTGTTTGATCGGGTGTTAACGCGCGACTTTGTTCTTCCCCTTAGAAAGGAGGTGAACGCGCTTCGGGGTGGAAACGCCAGTGGAAACGAGGCGAAAAACGAGAGGTTGCGAGTCAGATGGTTGGGAAGCGCGGTGACTGAACTTCAGGGGGAGGTCGCCGACGTCCTCAGGGCTAGGAACATCAGCGAGGAGCTGGCCGAGAGGTCCAGGATGAAAGGCGAGCTGGCGTTGTTGAAGGGGGACATCGCCGCGGTTGGCAGAGGAGTACGAAATCTTGGTGGAAGAATCGCCAAACACGAGGCCATGCTCGGGACGATTCGCGTCGATATCTCGGCGATCGGAGAACGCTTCAGCCTGCTATCTCGCACCTGCGCCGACATTGCCAGTCAGGTAACATCTTTTCTCTGCCAGTACTCTCCTCCACTCTCGCGCTCTCTCGCGCTCTTTTGGTCGGTCTCTCGCTTTCTTTTTACCTCACCTCGCCTCTCCTCTCGAACCCTCTCCACCGACTCGTCGCGTCGTCTCTTTTGAATCCTGTCCAAGGTGTACGCTACTTTCCCTCTACTCGTGGTTTCTTTTTTCTACGGCATTCTCCTTATCCTTCTGTTCACCTGCTCGGGCCCGTTCGAACGCGCATCTGCCTCGACTCTCCGCGTCTTCTTTTTCTCTTTCTTCCTCCGTTTCAGCTGCGCCGTTAACCGCCAGAGAAGAAACCCATCGGGCCGTTTGTTGATTCTTCAAATGGCTAGCGAACCTATTCGCTCGCAATTGATCATTCCTAGCACCGTGATTTTCTTTGCATCTGCGATAATTAGAACTTTCCGTCGCCTAGAATCCTGCAGAGGAGCGCGAAAATCTAAAACGGGACGTGTAAAGGTCGGTTTATCTTAGCCAGTCTTGTTCCAGTCCGGCAACACCTTGCTACCTTGGTTTTGTACCCAGTATTTTCCAAAAAGCTGAACTACTGGATACAAAACCAGGGTAATAAGGCTCTGTCCGACGGGCCAGACTGGCTAAGAGATTTCGTTTGGAATCTTTGTCACAAGATCGACTAATACCTGAAAGCAAAGGCCATAAGGTTTCCCGAGTCAGTGGTACGAATAGGTAATAGGTATCCTCATTTACTAGAAAAACAGAAACAGCTGCCAGTCGGTCGGGCCGGAAGGTTTTCGCTTCACGCATCCCTACCTTCGCCGGTCCGCAGCTGCCCACTCTGGGCAACGTCCCCTTTGGGTTTCGCTCGACTGCCAGCATTAATTTGTGCGGACGCGCGGACGGTACATTCGTCCGATGCTATCCCCTTTCACGTTTGCATTCGCATTCCCATCCTCATTCTCATTGCTGTTACCGCGCGCGGATTTTCGCAACCGAACGTTTCGCAGATCCGATTTCGCGTTCGATCACCGATGCTCATAATGTTTAATTAGGCTCGATTACCATGAGATTCGAGGGCCCGTTGGCCGCAGCTGGCGCGTTCGGTCGAATACCATCCAGAACATCCGACACCAACTGCCGTCCCTTCCTTTATCGCCAGAATGCGCTTACCTGGATCAATCGCTGTTATCTACAACAGTTGTGTTTGTTTAACTTGAATATACAAGAATATACATGAATATACCTGAATGTACTTGAATATACTTGAATGTACATGAATATACACGAATATACTTCTATATACCAGGATATTCTACAGGGTGTCCCAAAATTCCTTCAACAGCCGTAAGTAGAAGGTTCCTGAGATCATTTGAAGCAACATTTTCCTTTGCAAAAATGTTATCCGCGACTTTGTTTAGGAGTTATTAACGAAAAACACGGACCAATCAGAGTGCGACCTAGACGCGAGTTGGCACATTCGGCCAATAGACAGTTGGCGCGCCGAGACGACTTTGCCAACTCGGGTCAAGGTCGCGCTCTGATTGGTCCGTGTTTTTCGTTAATAATTCCTAAACAAAGCCGCGGATAACATTTTTGCAAAGGAAAATGTTGCTTCAAGTGATCTCAGGAACCTCCCATTTCCGGCTGTTGAAGGAATTTTGGGACACCCTGTAGATTATACAAGAATATACTCGAATATACTAGGATGTTCTATACTATACAGGAATATACTAGAATATACAAGAAATAATATACAAGAATGTACAAGAAACAATATACAAGAATGTACAAGATATACTAGAATATTCAAGAATATACCGGTACACACACTTCGATCGTTCGGAATCTCCACGCGTGTACAATCAATTTTTTCATGTTAACGTTCATACAACATTCTCACGGCTTGCTTAATCTCTTTCCTCGTTGGATTGCAGCTGAGCGCGGTCCAGGTCGAGGTGAAATCGATGGGCTGTGAATCTTCAGCGGCGGTGGCCAGCAGAGGAAAACACGTCGAGGGATCGACGGTCTCGACGGTCGCGACCGAGGACGCGATAGCGGTCGCAGTGCACCGTCGACTATCGAGGCGGCATGGTTATTCTCGGCGAAGCGAGGATCGTTTGAGAAGCTTGGAGCGGAAAGTGGCGGTTCTGTCGCAGAGGCGGCTGACGCAGCTGGACACGAAACGCGTTGCTTACGAGAAGGAAGAGTGGCTGACGTCGAATCTGAGCAAACGGGTGAAGAATGTGGAGAAGAGTCAGCTGGAGTTGTCGCGTCGAATCTCGAGCGCAAACGAGAACGCGATTTCGACTAGACATATCGGCGAGTCGGTTGGTTCGCGACTGGTGGCCTCGCTGCGAGGTCTCGAAGAGATCGTCGAGACGAACAACTCCGCGATTAAAGGAGAGCTGGCCAGGCTGGGGGTGAATGCTGCCCAGAAAGCGGCCGAGCTCTCGTTGACTCGAGTGGAGCTGAGCAACCTGCGACGCGCCGTTCAGGCGTTGAGCGTCAGCGCGTCGAAGCTACAGGAGAAGAGCGACCGTCAGCAGGAAGCGATCGCTCGGTTGAACGGCAGCTGCCTCGCCGAAACGGAGACGGACAGCGAGACCGAGAGCGAGACTGAACTCGAGTCTTCGCCGACGAAATTGGAGCTCGAGCTTGAGGAACTGGAGGATCGATATCACCTGATCGTTGAGAAGTTGCCAAACAGTTGCGAAGGGTCCTCGGATCAATCATCGAGCATCAGGGATGGACTGAGGCTCGTGGAAGCGGGTCGAGGTCGTAAGCCCGTCATGGTATACTGTCGCAACGGCTGGGTGGTGGTCGCGCGTCGCACCGACGGCACCCTCGATTTCGATCGCAGCTGGAACGATTACTCCGTCGGGTTCGGCTCGCCGGTCAGCGAGTACTGGATCGGCAACCAGATTCTGCACGAGTTCACTCGAGACAATTGCACGCGACTTCGCATCGATATGTTAGACATTTACGGCGAACGGTGGCGCGCCGAGTACGACTCGTTCGCGATCACGTCCGGAGAGACCGGTTACAGGTTGCTCGTCGACGGCTACGTCGGAAACGCGACCGACGCGCTATCTTATCAAAACGGGATGCCGTTCAGCGCCAAGGATCGCGACATGGACGACAGCACGGCCCACTGCGCGGCTAATTATCACGGAGGATGGTGGTTCAACCGGTGTCAACACGCGAATCTCAACGGCAAATACTCGCTCGGCCTGACCTGGTATCGCTCCGACACCGACCAGTGGATGTCAATCGCTGCCTCGGAGATGTCCATGCGCAGAAATCCCGATTGCCAGCGATCGCGATAACGCCCGACTCGTTCTCTCCTTCGGAGAACCGTCTCTGTCGGGTTGAGTCGTAAGTCTTAAACCTAGGGGTCCATTTGAGAGTCACGATCGAGTCAGTTCAGAGCGACGAAATACATACTACATACATACCCGAGTGTTTCACTCTCGAATCGACCCCTAGCTTAAGTAGTCAGTCGTTGCCGATGCGTTCTTCCTTTCGCGCCAATCTTTCTTACCCATCTTCTTGCCATCTGCTTGGCAGAACGTCGATCTTCGAAGCAGAAAAGATTACGCGTTTTTGCCCCACGGGTCTTTTGTAATTCCCGAGAAAGTTCGCGACCGAATGTCCGCATCTTGGCTTCGATAACTCGCGGCTCGACTCGATATCTTTCCCAATACCAAAGACTGTTGATTGCGTCGAAGAGAATTCGACTTCGAACTCGAACCAGACTGTGCGACGAAATAAAGAGAAAAAATTGTTTTTACTTCCGTCTCCAAGTAAATTTCATTTCAATCAATCATCGGATCAAGCGAAGGTTCAGCCTCGTGAACGCTGGTTTTCCGTCTGCACTTCTTCTCGTGCACGAACAGGCTACCGGAGCTGGCGTAGGCGACGCCGCAGCTTTTGCAGACAAACGGCTTCTCTCCCGTGTGAGTGAAAACGTGTTCCTTCAGGTACTTGTAGCGGCAGAAGGACTTGCCGCAGGTCTCGCAACGATAGTTCGCCTCTCCGGTGTGCGATCGCAAATGGTACCGGAGACCGTTCGAAGATGCGAACGAGGCGCTGCACACGTGACAAATAAATTGCTTCTCCGCCGTGTGGATTCTCTCGTGCCTCTTCGCGTAACTCGGGATCGCGAACCGCTTGCCGCAGTGCCGACACGGATGCGGTTTCGCGCCGTTGTGCGTCTTCGAGTGAAATCTCAGGCCCGATTTCGAGGCGAACGTTTTGCTGCACTCGTCGCAGCTGTATTTCTTTTCCGTCGCGGAGGTTCCATTCGTGCCACCCTTGTCTCCGGAAAATGATGTGTCGTTCGCAGGTTCCGTCACCTCCTCAGGCTCCTCGCTCCTTCGCTGCTTGGATGTTCTAGTCTCCGATTCCGATTCTAGTCGATGCCGACCAGCTTCGCGTTCCTCCTCGTCCTTCTCTTCAGGCTCCTTTCGCTTTTCGGCTCTGACTTCGTCGACGATTTCGTCTTTGTCGTTATCGCGAGCAATTTCGATGCTCTCCGCGACGTCCCGATCGGCGATTTTCGACGACGGACATCGATTTCTCGGCCCTTTCGATGTTTTGTTTCGTTTATCCGCTTCTTTTCGCGCGCCGCTCACCTGTACAAGAAACCGTCTGTTCGTTATACAAATTAATTCTTTTCAATGGAACCATACATTTGAAATACCGCCCCTTCAATGTTTTTTCTTTAAAATAACCTTCCATTGTGATTTTGACCAGTGGTTCTTAAACTTATATAGTCCGAGGCCCCCCTCTTGAACAACATTTCTTTTGCGGACCCCATCGCAACCCTAGGCATTGTACTTAGTTCTTGAGACTTAATTTGAAACATGAAAATAATTTGAATGACCTTTTTTTAGCAAAAATATCTGTTAATCTGTTAATGTCAAAATTGTTTCGAGGACCCCCGGTAAAGGCTACGCGAACCACAATTTAACAACCACGCAAAAGCGTTACGTGAAGATTTTCAATTATTGAATGGTTCACATTGCCTCCTCTCTCTCTCTCTGTTGAAACGTTTACATCTTCGCTAAATCTTAAATGAGAAGTTGTCGAACGCAAAACGTGGAAAAACGGTAAACTTACCCGAAGGATGTCGCATCGCTCGCGGAAACTGGACTCGTAGCGCGCGCGAAGTACGCGCTCCGATTCTCTGCACAGCTGACGGAATTGGTAGGTGATGTCCAGTTTGTTTTCGCAACGATGGCATATCGAGCTCGGCAGTTGGCGGTCGTCGAATAGCTGGATCAACGCGGGATCGCGAGTACCATATCCGGAATCCGCGAGTAGCGGTCGAAGAACGATCGTGCTTGTAAGTATCGCGTAATGTTACATCTGTGGTGGACGCGCGAGCAGAAGAATATAAGAAAAAATTTGATACTGTAATACAGAAGAACTCTAATATTGGTATACAGAGTGAACATTATAAAGCGTTACAGACGAATATCTCCAAAAATATTGATTACTGCTGAGATATGAATCGCCCCTTAAATGTTCACCCTGTATACAAACTCCTGCATAGCGCTTTGAACGTGCTTGTGAAGGAAACCAATAACTCGTACTCTTTCGCTCGTTTGCCGGAGGCACGTAAAATGAAGAAGGTATGGAGGATGGGGATGCAAACTCACCGTGATGGGACAACAATCCTGAATAAGGGCACGCAACCGTTCGAACGCGGCTCCTTTCGCGAATATCGGTCTTGAAGAAACTTTCTCGCAAAGGCATAACCTGCACCAACCGTCCACAACGACGCGAGTCTGCGAGACTTTCATTCTTCTTCGAAGCAACCTTATTATTGCTTTTCCGAGTTTACTTTCAAAACTCGAGAATCGAGAAGATCGTAAATGAGTTCCTGCGTCTGTCTCGATGTCGGTTGCTGTATGCAAGGATCCAATGTCCTGGGAATGTATACACGCGTCGAGGCGACGAGCGTCGCGACGCATATGACTACCACTCTATCGTTCCCCTTCTACGACGTTATCCCCTATTCCCCGGTGGTAAGCATCCCCAGTTTAGACCATATAAGTATACTTATAGACCCGGCATGGCATAGGTATAGGGTATTTTTGTCGTAAATTATTATCGCATTATTTCGTAAATATTTGGGAAAGTCGTGCAAACTTGTTGCATAAAGAATTGTAAAGAACAACAAAACCGTGATACAAATATATCTTTTCAGAAGTATAAGTATTTTATACTTAATCTCACATATGTGTATATTGGTCTTACTTTCATTTTTTTTTTAATGAAGTAAGTTAAAGGTTTTGGATTTCCTAAACTGTATAGAAAACAAGGGGCGTCGAACGTCGTGAAATGTGAAAGGAAACGCATGCTCGACACGTTGTTTCTTTATTATAGCTTTCGAAAGAAATACACGAAAAATACACTGACGCCGAGAATATTGAACAATGATCGAACGAGTCGGAAAGAAGGGTAGCTCTCTCGAGAGTTTTTGTTTAACGCGTAGAATGATCTTATTTCAGAGGAAATGTATCGGAATTCGATTTGTTCGCCGTTGAACACATATTTTTTGACGGGACGTCGATCGAGCAAGTCGCTCGTCGACGATTTACCTACCAGAATTTCAATGCGAAATAACGACAACGACCATGACGACGACGACGTCGTAAACATGATTCTAATAATGCGAACGAAAGCAATAAACACTGATATAGATGTAGATACAGATATTGATACGGATACGAATACGAATACGGATACGGACACGAATACAGACACAGATACAGACATAGATATAGATATGGATATGTATAATTTACGACGAGAGCAACCGGTGTTACACGGTGCAACGCACTCGATCAATCGGTCCGTTCAACTCGTTACCTACCGACGATTGTTCGACAATATGTTCTCGAATTTATAGACTAGTACCATCGAATTATTTCCTTCGATTGTCATCTAACTCCCCGCGCAACGTACTATTTTCTTCACGAACTTCTCCGTCGTTCAGAATTTCGCAGAGAAATAGATTTTGATTTCGAAGTTTTCCATTTTTGTTCAATACCCCTCGCCGTCTTTTAACGAGTCACACTCGCGACGAAGATTCTAAACAAAGTCTAACAAATATGAAAGTTACCACCTTTTTTTAAATGAAATAAAATTGTGGATTCAACAATCACAAAAAGTATAAATTTTCTTTTCTCTTCTACGACATTTTTGGGGATGAAGACATTTAATCACTGCAACCGTGTAAAGAAAATGTTATGGCAAGGGGTTTAACATCCACGGCAGAGAATTAGAATTTGATTTCGAAGTTTTTCCATTTTTGATCAACCCCTCACCGTCTTTTAACGAGCCACACTCGTGACAAAGATTTCTAACAAACTCTAACAAATATGAAAGCTACGTTCTTTTTAAACGAAATAATCTTTCCTCTTCTACGACATTATTGGGGATGAAGACATTTAATCACTGCAACTGTAAAGAAACTGTTACGGCAAGGGGTTAAACATTGACGGCAAAGAAATAGACTTCGATATCGAAGTTTTTCTATTCTTGATTGAATATATATATTCCTGTAAAAATTGTAAATAGGTTTCCGGTAGGTAAAGCGGTGGGAACGATTGCCACGAAACATTTCGACGGTCACAATCGCACGTCGGTTTGACGAGCGGCGCGTGGCCATCGTCGAGAATGAGAGGTTCCGAAAAAGCGAACCGTGTAATAGCTAGGAAGACCGAGGAGTTTGATAAAGTTCGTGACACTCGAACAACACGAATCATCGAGCGCGTCTCGTACAAATTATGGTCTAACAGGTACGCGTTCAAGAATCGACGCTTCGAGAGAATGATTGTCATATCCTGAGTCAGGGCTACCATATTTTTCTCTCGCCAGGCCCCTTACCCTTCCGCCTCTCGCCATGCCGTGCATCGTACCTCGTCTTTGCACTCTTCCCACTAACGCTGGCGGGAGCCTCCCACTCTTCCCACTAGTTGCTGACGCGACCGTACGCAAGCGTGTCGCCGCTGTCGCCAGCGTTAGTGGGAAGAGTGCAAAGACGAGGTACGGTGCACGGCACGGCGAGAGGCGGAAGGGTAAGGGGCCTGGCGAGAAAAAAATATGGTAGCCCTGATCCTGACTGTGCTGCGATCGACACGCGAAACAGGCTGAGCACATGGATCGTTCGACCGATCGAGCACCGCTTCAAAAGTCGGCGATTGTATCGAATCTTCGTCGACGTAATTAACGAGTAACTAAACGAGCGCGCGAGCGAGCGAGCAAATAGTAAGAATCTCGAACGGCATTTTGAAATGGAGTCGGTCCTCGTCCCGCGCAACTCGGAATTGATTGTCCACAAATTGTCTATGATTGTCCGGGATTGTCCAAGGTAGTTTAAAGTTGTCCGTGGTTCCATAGCGCATTTTTCGATCGTGCTGGACCATTCCGCGCTTGGCGAACCTTAAGGACACTTGGCTTGTTAGCTTCTTTCTTTCTTACTTTCATTCTTTTCTTCTTTCTATCTTTCTCTCAGCTCCTCGAGACCTCGCCGACGCACTTCGAACTCGAAGTGAATCGGGAAAGCTTAGCAATTCTGCGTTTATCTTGATCGAAACGCGACCGAGGGTCGCGAACGCCGATAAACTGTGGGAACACCGTTAAGCTACCGCGCAAATAGTGGCGTCTGCCATTTGATATGTATCGGTGCAACGGAACGCACCGAGAGACAACTCGCGCGCACGCACGACCGTTGATCCAATAAACAATTCGCTTTCCTTTTCGTTCAGCACGATGTTTCCATCGTACTTGTCGACGCTGGATGGACTCGAGCTCAGAAACGCAAGCGAACGGGTCGAGAATCGCGATCGTGCGATTGCACGGTCCCGAAATCTTTTTACAAAAATCTAGATGAAAATTTATAGTACAACAATTGACATGGAATCGTAACATCCCAAGTGTTCTATCGCAGAAGCGAACGGAGATACGGAGAGAGTGACAGAGAGAGAGAGAGAGAGAGAGAGAGAGAGAGAGAGAGAGATAGAGAGGTAAAGAGAAAAAATTCTACGTCGTCTCTATCGAGGCAAACGGTATTCGCAGGTACACGCAGCCTATGCCTATACACGGCGAAGACATAAAACATTATGGTATGTACTTTCGATACAGCGTGTACGCGTTCAGACGCGAGACATACGTCGCGTCGGTACACGCTAACGCAACGTTAGCTTGCGCTAGACAAAAGTCTCGACAACATGTTGTACGAGCTACGATAAATCGTTCGACGAAAAGCAAAATCCTTTCCGAATGTTTCTCGACAATGTACAACAACGTTGTTCGTTCACATTGTTCGTGAATAGGATAAAGAAATGATTGTAAACGCGAGTTCGCGTACGTGATCCCCTTGGTTGGACGATCGAACGCCTCGTAGCTCGTTACCATGATCGTTGCGAAGCTTCGATGCACGTCGAACGATTCAGCGTGGCGTCCTCATAGTTCCTTCGTCAAATTTTCTACTGATGTACTGGTACTGGAACGAAATAAAACATCGTGATTACAATTTTGCGAAGCGAACCGGGCAGGGCGGTGTCGAACTACCTCCAACTCCAACCAATCGACCAACGCGACGCGAGCGCGTTTCCTCGTTCTTCGCTTGCCGTCTCGATTTGCAACTACGAACGTCGAAAACCTACCTTTCCAGTTGTTTCGATTCTGATCGTTCCGAGAATGCTAAAGCGAGTTTGTCAGCCGTACCGTTAGTATTTTATTTCGGCCTCGCTGCCAACAAATTGGACTTGGTTTACAGTTTTTTTTTCTCTATGCCATCCATCCCTCCATCCATTCTTCCACCCATCCATCCATATCCCATGCCAGCGCTCGGATTTACTTACTCGCGACGGTCGAGTTTCGAAGGCTACGCCCCCTCGCTCGTTCCTGCTCGCTATTCGTGGCGCCTAGGTGAACTAGGGCCGCCACGGGGAGCGAGAAGCGCGGGGCCGGGTCGAGGGGGCGTAGCCATCGAAACTCGGCCGTCGCGAGTCACGAGTAAAGTAAATCCGAGCGCTGTCCCATGCCATACCCTATGACTTTTGTCAGCCGTACTATTTGCCTCTCAACGCGTGCTACGTGTATTCGAACGAAGTCTCGCGAGCGTCGCATCGGTCGATGCGATAGACGGTGCACGGAATACGTGCAAAATTAGGCTCGAAGCGGAGGTGCGGATCTAGGCAAATCACTGAAAACAGCGGATAAACGAGTGCAGGACAAGGAAACAGTTGCAAAATGCGGGAGATTCGCAATTTACAAAATAAAAAGAGAGGCTCTGAGGAGAAAAACGAAGCTCGCGAGCAGGTGGAGGACAAACTATTTTTCTATGTCGAGGATGCGTCGTTTCAACAGACAAATTGTGAACGCCAGTTCAAAGTGCAACTCGCTATTGGAACGACACAGCGGGACGGAATGTGTTCGGCGGATAGTACTCGTCTAATTGCAAGAGCGTTATTAGCGCGTTACGGTTCGCAACTATCAGGTCGTTAAGTATGAAACTTGACGAAGAAAACAAGTACCCCTTGACATTTGTCAAGTTTCATACTTAACAATCAGATAGGTAACGACAGACAAATATTGGCCGGCTTCGTGATCAAGATTCCCGCGGGATCAAGAGGCTCTCTCGCATTAGAGCCGAATCGGAATCGAATCGAGAAGAGGAGGAGAACACGGACATTTTGGATGACCAATATTTGCCGCCACCGCCACCAGCATTCGTATGGTTGTCGGTCACTAAAAGACCATTCTATCGCGAGCACTCTATGCCAAGTAGAGAAAGTGAGATGCGTTATGCGACTTGCGACGATGGATAAGCTACTGAGTATCCTTACATTGTAACGAAGGGTCAGTGGGAAAGCTGTCCCGGTAGCTGGAGTAATGGAGAAAGTGTTGGTTTTGATGGTGGTGTTGGTGGTCCATTGAGGTTCAGGCAGATGGGAAGTTGTCTTACCATGCTGGATCCAAACTGCTGCAGAAATCCGGCGCCCTGTTGGGACGACGTTGACGAAACCGACGGACGCCGAGAGCCGCGTATACTGTTCATGCTCGTGCTGTGCAAGTATGGCACGCTGCTGCTGGTCACCGGTAGCTCACCACACTGTCGATAGCCGACATGAAACTTTATAGAGAACATTCTAGACAGTTTTATCACCCAGCAGAGGAAAAGAAGAGATAGCATGTTACCGTGGGTGGCGATAAATTGATGTGTGATCCACGGCGATCCTGCGAACCGGTGCTCGAGTGTCGGCGGAACGGCAATCCGCCGCCGGGCGATCCACCAGGCGAGCTAGCGCAGGACTGTATGATGGGTATCTTTGGTGTCGTTAGAGTATTATCGGACAACCGTCGGTACGTGGTCTTCGCCAAACTGAGCAAGTTGCCCTCGTGCCTCGATGGCAAGAGCAAGTCCATCATGCCTGCTACGATACGTTCTTATTATATTTTCATACGTGTGTAATAGTATGTAAAAAAATATAACATAAATATTAGACTGGAACGAAAATTCGTAGCGTTTGTAAATTAATATTGAAAGCTAAAATACAGATATTTATCATAAATCTATCATATTTATTATAAACCTGTGAGATTTATTCGATAACATATTTTCCTCTCTTCCTAGGTTTCCATTTGAAAAAACAAAGTTGACCTTCAAATAACCATGAAAATGCCACCCAAATAAAAAACTGATACTGCCCCTCTCTTTCTACACTAGCTTTACACTTTTTTAATATCTTTCATACTTTTCGAGATATTCGGCTGGAAAGTTTTCAAATGAAGACCCTGTATAATAATAATATGTAATAATATAATAATAAATATATAGCAGTAATAAAATGATAAATATATAATAATATAATATAAAAATAGGACTAAAAAGTAGTAGAAGAAAAATAGTAAAACAGTAAATGCTAGATACACGATACAGCTTCGACGCCCCGGTTTCCGGCTCTGCTACCGCTTACCTGAATTCTTCCTGGTCATATTCTCGGCCGAAGCAGTCATCGATATCGAACCTATCATCGTGGCAACAATCAATGTCACAATTAAATGTTCAACGATCGAGTTAACGAACAGTTTACAAAGAAAACGCGCAGCTTTGCTTACCAGTGCTGGCTTTTCTGGCCATATCCTCGGCGGAAGAGGTTTTACGCTGTTCCACGCGGAGATTCGGTATACTGAACGCCGGGGCGTGCATATTATCCGTGCTGCACTGGTGCCGCAAGCTCCAGTGTCTTTCCGAGCTCGACAGGGTCAGGTTGTTCAACAACAATTGGTTCCTTTGATTTCTGCCGAGAGTGGATAGAGCGAGAGCGCACAGGTGAGCAGAATTTTTCTTTCTTTGTTTCAGTAGCCTAAACCGTAGGTCCTTAAACTGTGGTCCGTGGACCCCTGGCGGTCCGCGTAGCCTCTACCGGGGGTCCCCGAAACAATTTTGACATTAACAATATTTATTATAATTAGAATTTTATGCATTTATGACAAAAATGGATAAGTATAATTTAAAACAGTGGAGGTGTTGAAAAGATTGGAGGCCACCAGTGTGTTAGTTTCACGTTGACAAGATCATCAAAAGAAGATGAAAGTTTTATTTGGCTCCTGTGTCTTGCAATCAATACGAACATTTTTCATTTCGCATAAAGATCCGCAGTCTAATTATAACGTACTGCCTATGAGATTATTGAGCCAGAAATTAAATCTCAAGAACGACGTAAAATGCCTAGGGTTAGGATGGGGTCCGCAAAAAAAATGTTCAAGAGGGGGGCCTCGGACTACATAAGTTTAAGAACCCCTGGCCTAAACGATCGCAAGGTAAAGCAAAATGGTTTGTTTCTGTCACCTTTCGATATGACCGAGCATCTCCTGCAACACTTTGACCAGTATCTCGAACTGCTCGAGATTCAAAGCTGGATTGACCGTCTGAGGCAGCAAGGACGGCATCGCTCGAGTCGCCATCCAGCTCACCGTCAGCCCGTAGGTTTTGTCGGTCAACATCATCCTATAAATTGCTGCAGACAAGACAAGACGCCACGAGCCGAGTTAGTCGAAATCGAATTGGTCCAACCATTTGATTCAACACAATAGCTAGCAAACTAATCCTTCTAACGTCTCTAAAAAAACTCAAGCTGTTTGGTCGAATTTTGGAACAGTTATTCGTTTTTGAAAGGTGTACGAATGCTTCGAACACCCACTGTATATGAGCCGTTTATTTTGAAAGTGGCCTAGGTCCATTTAAGTTTAAATTGAGATATTTAAGAGTTTGCGTTTCAATGAAATTAAAAATATACGTATATGATATACCAATGTATCACACCCCTGTATCTGAGAGAGTTAAATTTACAATTCCTATTAAAATAATAGCAATTATTAAGTGAATAATATGTGACTTCTTACCAAGGAAAAAAATTTTTGTTTTCATGTAATTTTTTTTAGAGATATGGAGGTCACCTTAATTTTTTTAAATGGATGTCCTGTTTTTTATACCATAGATCGATAGAGTATCAAATTCGGAGTATAAAAGTGTTGACCTTCATATTTCCTAAACCTAATAGTTAACGAGATATTATCCAAAGGAGAAAGAAAATTGTTTCGATAATATCTCGTTAACTATTAGATTTAGGACATATGAAGGTCAACACTTTTATACTGAGAATTTGATACTCTATCGATCTATGGTATAAAAAATAGGACATTCCATTTAAAAAAATGAAGGTGACCTTCATATCTCTAAACAAAAATTACATAAAAACAAAAATTTTTTTGGTATCGTATGAGCCCCATTTTACCATTCAACTTTGTCCTTCAGACATTTCACGTATCTTTAAAAACAACAAAGATATTTAAGGTGGTCAAGTTAGGTGAAATACCCTGTACAAATGTGGAAGGGTAACAGTGTCGTGCAATACTCACTTACAACCCGAACGATAATTTCCGGTTCTTGGAGCTTGGCGTTCAACAACAACGGCAGGATCGTGTCGACGATCTTCTGCTTTTCCAGCCGACTCAACATACAGGGAATCACGTTCAACAGTACTCGAGCATCGACCGAGTTTAGCTCGAACGCTTGAAGCAATTTCGGCAGAATGATATTTCGAATGGCCTCGTCGTCCTTGATGTAATCGGTCATCACGTTCGCGGCAGCTACGAAGGCCGCGGTCTACGAACGAAAACGTTTTCTTTTCCTTTTTCGAGTTTACAGTGTGCAGATTCGTGTTGGTTTACATCGCGCCCCACGTACCTGCACCTGCGTCGTCGAATTTTCAAACGAATCGTAAAGCACACGAAGCACCTCCTGCTCCCTGCTTTTCCCCGGTGTTTTCATTAGTATCAAATGCAAATTCTCCAGCAGCGTGACTGTCCCCTGAACCGACTTGCGACCCGCGAATAACGTCCTGCGCAAACGGTTCGATCGTCGTTGTTATTAACAATTTAACACCTACCTGGATAGATTAGCAAGTTCGCTAACACCGTCACAAATACAGGGTGTCCCAAAATTCCTTCAACAGCCGGAAATGGGAGGTTCCTGAGATCATTTGAAGCAACATTTTCCTTTGCAAAAATGTTATCCGCGGCTTTGTTTAGGAGTTATTAACGAAAAACACGGACCAATCAGAGCGCGACGTAGACGCTAGTTGGCACAGTCGGCCCAGCGCGCCAACTGTCTATTGGCCGACAGTGCCAGCTCGCGTCTAGGTCGCGCTCTGATTGGTCCGTGTTTTTCGTTAATAACTCCTAAACAAAGCCGCGGATAACATTTTTGCAAAGGAAAATGTTGCTTCAAATGATCTCAGGAACCTCCCATTTCCGGCTCTTGAAGGAATTTTGGGACACCCTGTATATGTGACATCCGTAATCCGACAGTTCACTTCAAAACAGTCAAATTAACTTTATGCACTTCGTTGCTTAAAGTCATAGTAGAATACATAATGTTCAGAGAATCTGTGACTTTCTTCTGCTAAATTGTTTTAATAATTCAAAATTGGGTACGTTGCATTTAATAAAACTTTCGAGCAAGGAAGGTATGCAACGAAACAAATGAATGTTCCGATTCGAACAGCAGTTTTCTACCGCAACGCAAAGAACGTCGGAGGAAACGTCGATCGATGGGTGATGAAAGAAAAGAGAATCGGGTACCTCAATGATGGAAAAATGTAGTAATCGTATTCTTCCTGTGTACTATTTTGCATGATGCAAAGTACCGATTGTAGAACGGCCGATTGAACTTCTTGACTCTCCAGTTCGATTTCCAGGTACGTCCATATATGCTGGTACCATAGTTTCTGCGAATTAACGCGCATCGTTAACATTCGCGGTACCATCGGTTACCATTCGCATCGTTCGAATTGCCAATTACCTTTGGTATGTAAGGTAATATGTCTTTGAGGCTAGCCGTGTAAAAATGCTCTTTCTCCAGCACGTTTTTCATCTTGCTCACGTCCAGGAACTGAAGGGCGTGCACCGGAGGATCACTGGAAAAACGAAGCTCGATGGGACCTCGTTCTCGATCTTCGGGAACCATAGTTATTCGAACGACAGACACATTCGCACTAATTAATAGATAGTGGACTTTATGCTTTTATAACAATCATGAGTAGGTGTGATTTAAAACAATCAAAATATTCGAAGAATTTATAAATACTGTCCGATTAGTTGTTCGAATAACTGTGGGCGGTACCGTGTGTATGCTTATACATATACATATTCTGTATACATCCATATACATACAGGGTGTCTCAAAATTGCTTCAATATCCGGAAATGGGAGGTTCCTGAGATCATTTGAAGCAACATTTTCCTTTGCAAAAATGGGCCGGCGCTCCAACTGTCAATTGGCCGACTGTGCCAACACGCGTCTAACATAAGTCGCACTCTGATTAGTCCGTGTTTTTCGTTAATAACTCCTTAACAAAGCCGCGGACGTCGTTTTTGCAAAGGAAAATCTTGCTTCGAATGATCTCAGGAACCTCCCATTTCCGGATGTTGAAGGAATATTGATACTGTATACAGGCTGTCTCAGCTGAAGAAGGCCACCTAAATATCTCCTTTATTTTTAATGGCACAAAAAAGAATATTTACCGAAGGAGGAATATCATAGAAGAACAATTTTTTTGTCCGGTTATTTTTTCATAGTTTCTTCAAGGTCATCGTTATTTTTTTATCGGGAAAACTCTTTCTTTTATTCCATCTTATATAGTGGCTGAAAGAATACATTTGAATTTGCTTAAGCCATTAACAAGATGGAATAAAAAAGAATAAGTTTTCCCGATAAAAAATATCTATGACCTTGAAAAAACCATGAAAAAATAACCGGACAAAAGAAATTGTTCTTCGATGATATTCCTCCTTCGATACCATTTAAATTATGCCATAAATATTTTTTGTGCCATTAAAAATAAAGGAGATGTTTAGGCGGCCTGTAAACTTGACAAATGTGTTTGATATTTGTGTTTTATTTGTCAAGTTTCATGCTTAACGACCTGATGCTTATTCTGTATACATATACATGTACCGTATACATGCATATATACCTACATATAGTGTATACGTATGCATTATACGGAAGATGGGTTTGACGGTGGTTACGCACCGAAAATATTTGATCTGCAGCAGAGTTTGAACGCTTGGCCTTTCTTCGGGATCGTCGTGCAACAGTTGACTGACGGATCCTCGCAGAGGTAGTGGAATCAAAGACTTCATCACTTTGACTTGTTCGTCAAGCTGCGGTGCAACAACATACGAAAAATGCTCCTTTTGGAACCGATCACGATCACGACGGATCACGTTCAATAGCGAAAGAGAAAGAAGACTTGGAAAGAAGAGAACGACGAGTAGGAAGAATTATGTACATATATCTTAAGAGAGTCGACGAGAGTCAACGAAAGTAAACCCGTGATCACTCACGTTCTCTATTTGCTTCAGGTATTCGGAGCAACTGTGATTCGCTTGAATCAGTGGCCGACCTTGATTGAAAATCGCGCATATAGTCATGCCGAAGCTGTACATGTCGCTGTAGAAGCTTCCCTGTTTCTTTTGCTGTATTTCTGGAGCTACGACCGCAACGTTACACGTTACAACACGTTTCGTTACGTTACACGTTACACTTTACACGTTACAGGTTACACGTAACGTTTCAAATTCGAACAAGTTAAACAAACGGATCGAGACAATGGAACAGTGGTCGCGAGCCGATTAGCAGCATGCTTACCCGTGTAATCGAGATTCGGCTGGGTCATTTTCGGCGCACGGTTCGTCCATGGTTGTAGATCTACAGGCACGACGTCGCTGACGCTCTCTTCTATCGGGGAAAAAAATACAGAAGGGCTGTTAGACCGACCGAACGAGTCAACGAAACACCGACAACGACAACAACAACGACGACGACAATAAAGAACATCGAGAACAACACCAGCAGCAGCATCTTACCGATAAATTCAAGACCAGACAATTTCCACGTGCCCCTTTTGGTAATTATAATGCTAGCGGGGCAAACGTTTCTATGAAGAATTTTGCATGTTGCGTGAAGAAACAGTAGGGCCTCGGTGATCTGGCGCGTACAAGGGAAGAGAGAAAAGAAACAATGAGATGATGAATCGTCGGAACAATCGAATCGAGGAAAGACGCGTAAACGTTCTGTCGGATCTTCGGACCGGATAAGTCCGCGGTTCTCGCCCCTCGCTGCTCACTGCTCACCTGCAACAGTCCGTATTTGATCTCGATGTCGAGCAATTCGTAATCCTTCGTGAAAGTCGTACGATGCCCGGTCGTCAAGGAGGCGTGTCTCGCGGTGTTGCTCGACGTTTGATCGAGATTGCTCGCCTCCTTGTAGGCCAACACGTTCGCGAGACTAGCCAGCACAGGCTCCGAAATGAACGCCAGACTATCCGCACATTCCTCCACTTTGTACGCCTGCCGGAAAACAAACGATAAATCACGGGAACTAATGCCGGTCCTAATTTCAAATTTGGTAATCATGTCCCGGTATGCATGGTAGCTGCGCACCAACTTGCACAGACAGTGCGAAAGACCAGTCTTATTATATCTTAGCAAATCGTATCAAAAATCCGGAAAACTAAGAAAGATTGCGGAAAAGAAAAAATTACAAGAAAATTGATACCAATGAACCGACAGATTTCAAGAAATATTCGAGAATGGACGAAGATTTCCATTTCTTGTTAGAATTAGTTCGCCATAAAATAACAAATTAGTGCTGAAGAAATTATTAGGCCACTGGAAGTTCCTATGAAGATCTTACATTTCCTTTTTCGATAACTCTAGAGTTGCTTTTACGGGCGTATTTCTTTTAATTTTTGCAGGAAAGTGAAACTCGTCGAACGTCCAACTACATCCGGCCGCGTTGTTCTACGAGTTGTGCAACCGCACCACGAACGTCGCAATTGTCTTTCAGATTTGTCGAATTGTTCTACGATAAATTGCGTCGTCTTGCGGCCGTTTCAGTTGCAACTGTCTTACCTGAAGGACCTTCGGGTGGCTGATCCACTCCATCATCCGTGCACCTTTCCGCAGGATATCTGTGACCATCTCCTTCCTCTTCGGCTTGCAAAGCTTTTCGACCGATCTCTTGTCGAATATAAATATCGACACTTCCTGGAACCCATCGATTACCGGTCACGGTCGCGGTCAGACTCGGAATCTAGGTCACGGTCACGGTCGTGGTCGCGGTTACGGTGTCAAGGCCACGATCGCGAGTTAATCGTCGGTCTCTTACCTTTCTATCCGCCTTCGAGTATCCATCGTATATACGCCAAGCGTTCTCAGGACCCGCGGTGGCCGACTGCTCCCCCACGTCGTACAAATTGTTCAATGGATTCGAGAGTAGAACGCTCGGCGTCGATCCACTCGCTTTCGACTTGGCGAACATGACGTCTCTCGCGAAGTTAATCCTTTACGTTCATCGAATCGGCTAGGATCTAGACTCCTCCACCTCTTTCGCAGCAATTCGAACCGTTACACCGGTGTCCGACCCTCGCGTTCACCTGTCACACACCAGAGAACTCGCTCATCGACGGCAGGATATCTACCTGGATTCTCCAGTCCTGGACAGGCGAATCGAATCGAAAAGGAAACCGAAACTTATCGATCCGTGAAAACGGTCGACAAGGATGCGAGTTCCTTGTCTGTTTCTCCTCGAAACGCCGTGCTCCAGCGATCATTTGCGTCGTTCCAAACATTTCCTACAATTATCGAAATTTCCTCGCGAGGAACGATCCACCCGAGGTTTACGATCTCGAACGAAACGGGTCCAAACTGTCTAGACAATCTCCGAACTTCCGTGGATAGAAACTAGCATCGAACCGTTGTCCTACAGGACAACAGCAGCTGCGCTAGCGTCTCGAAGGATCAATCCCTGGCCCTATGCTCTACGTACACGGGATTTCGAGTCGGATTCACTTTTTTCGAATTGGACCACGCTACTTAAGGTCTTTTGTTTAGAATAGAAACACCTGCGATAAGAGTTTAAAGATCGAACGCGATCTTTGCCAAAAGAAATGCCCCACGACGTCGCATTTAATGAACCAGTCGTTCCAGTTTCTCGAGAAACGATTCGAGTTCGAAAAGTCATTTCGAATCCGTGGGTGTCCGATCGATTACGCGACTTCATTTCCGTTCAATTGACATCGTGTTCGATTTCTCCATTATCGATATATTTATCCGTCGGTGAGAATCTGGGAACGCGGACGGGATAAAAGTTTTCGTGTTCTTCCAGGTGATTCGAAGAAGTAGACGCGACAAAGAAGTTCTAATCGTAGCGCAACGGGATTAAACTACAATTAAGAAGTCGGATTACGTTCGCGGCACTTTCGATCAGCGGTGGCGATGGGTGGGCGGGTGGACGGGTGGCGGGTAAAGCAGGTGACGAGTGACGAAACGCAAAATTTCTCAGGCACGATTACGGATAGGAAAGAGAAGAGGAAATCAGTTTCCTGAAGATGCGGTCGATCGTACTAGAGGGGGAAGAAGGCTCGAGGAGGACGAAAGGAAACGGGAGTCGGGGTCGATTACGATTTAATCCATCCTAGAGCCGCAGGGGAAACGGGATCGATCCGTGTTTAGTCCGCTTCCAGAGGGGTCGACGTAAGACACCGAGGAAAAAAACGAATTGGTCGGACGATGCTAGGAATCTATACGATTTCGCCACGCGAGAACCGCCGAATAACGAACGCATCGAACGGTCCCCGTCTGACGGGACGCGAATGTCGCGGGTACTATACGTCGAGCAGGATTGGAAAGCAAGTAGGAACGTAAAAAGGTAAAGTCGAAGGCGGAGGGAAAAGTGGGAGACGGGAAACGGCAGACGAGAAGAAAGCCGAATCGAATGGGGAAAAAAGAGCGAGTCGATTCGGACACGAGAATGGCTCACCTGTTGCCGACGTGAACGAGGATCGTGCAGCTCGCGTAGAAGCACTAGAAGCGGCACCAAGAAACCGAAAGAAGGGTAATGTGCGCGATGCGCGATCACTCGTGGTTCGGAGCACGCGCGCGCCACTCCAGCACTCGAGAACCCGCCAGGAATCCAAAGGAACGGCCGAGCAGGATCACGCAGGACGCGCGAATACATCGATTCAAAGTTACCCACCGTCGACACCTTCGCTCTTCTCTTTCTCCACTTTCTCCACTTGTTCCCCTCGTCCTGATCCTTCTTCCGCTGGTTCGGCGAAGCTCGCTTTCCTTCCCCCGTCCTTCCGCGGCGGCTGTTGCGTCGACGTTCCCGGTGACTCGTAGGCGTTTCGTCGGTGGTATCAGTGTCGACGTCGCCGGCAGCGTCGCCGTTGGGCTCGACGTCGACGGTTCGTCGACATCAACGCGATCCTCGCGCGCTCGGAGAGTTCTCGACGAGTTTCGCTCGTCCTTCCGTTCTCCTCCTGTCCCGGTTCCGCCTCGTCCTCGAGGATCCTGTTATCAATATCGCGCGAATTAACGGTGTCGTCATTCGATGCGAGACCGAGAAACTTGCAACCAGGTGATGAAGAGACGCATGCGCGCTCCCTCCGGTCCCGGCTGCGGCTTTGACCACGACCTCGAGTTTCCAGCTCCTGTTCCGGCTTCGACTCCGGCTCCGGATCCGGCGATTTTGACTCCGATCGTAGCTCTGGCTAGGAACCACGACGGCACTTGGAAATTCTGCGTTTCCGAGCTACGAGATACCGCGGACGCGAGTTCGCCGCTTCTGCTCGCGTAAACCCGTTCTTGCCCCCAATTCTAGGCACCAGGTGTTATGGGCATGGGTTGTGGCTTTCGGGCTACGGATCGCACCTATGGGACACGATCAGTAAAGAAAGGAAATAGGGAGAGGGTCAGAGCCGGGGAGAGGGCAAGGGAAAGGGAAAGGAAAGAAAGAGGGAGAACCGGAGAGGGGATGCAAGGAAATAGGGAATGAAAATAGATCCAGCTAAATACTTACTTCTTACCTCAACCCTCGATTTTGGAACGCGTTAACGTCATCATTTCCGTCATTATCGTGTATATACAATGGGTGACGAAAGTATTCGAACGCCCTTTAAAACAGAATAACTTTTTTATAATCGTACCAAACGACCTGATTTTTTATAATCAATTAGAAGTATTGGTTGAAGAAGTGATGTGCAAAAAAGATTTTCCAAAAATTATAATTTACAAGGTTACATGCAAAAATAGAAAAGGCATATTTTAAAACTTTTTTATTTGGGTCCTTAATGAAAATTTAAAATATATGTTTTGTAGATCTATGTTAGTTATACACAGAAAAATATTTACAATGTTATTGCCCCAAGGCTACTCTTCCCTATTTAATCCTTTGCAGTCGGAGCTATTTTGACTTGAAAATTAAACATTTCTTCCGATCTAGAATAATTCCATTGCATATTATTTGTCCATTTTATGGCATTACTGCAAAGGGTTAAAATACTTTCCACCTGGTAATTATTATCGGGTAGGCGTATCATTCGGTCTCGTTGTTTATTCGACGCCAAAGAAACGACTTAATTGGGTCACTCATTTATTATATTTTCTTTAACAATTTCTTACTTACTTTGAAATTATCGTGTATACATTATAGTTGCTATACAAGGGTTGAACGATGCTCGGTATCAAATTCGATTTTATCGTGAATCGTCTTGTTCCGTCGTGTCCACAGATTCATTTATAACATGTAATTGAAAACCTACGATAACCACCCACCTGTCGAACATGGAAGATACGGCGCCCTAATGTAGGCAACCGGACGTTCGTGTACGCATTCGCAATACTTCCTCCAACAATTTCCGACGTCTCCGAAAAAATCTGAGAAAACCTGGAATTGAAAATTGGAAACTCTTTGGAGACTAGCCCATAATTATGGAAAGATAAGTTTATCAGTTATTTCACATCACATTATTTTAAACTCAATTAATTAAATGTAATTTTTACGATATTGTCAATAATGAACCGTTAGATAGTGCGTTATCTCAACATTATATGAAATTCATTTAGCGTTAATATCCTTTTCCTTTAAATATCTCGAAACAAGAAATACATATTAGGTTGCAAGGAAAGTTCTGTCGTATTTTAAAGGAAACATTTGAATTAATGATAGTTCCATTATTTGTAACAATTTGTTGCCATCTTTCCGATAACCTGTCAATACCTGTTTCCCAATCACTCACTAGCAACATGTGTTTTTGATTTACAAGAGAGATGGTATTGCTTCTATTTGTTTTTGGTTGCAGGACACAGGGGCCAAATAAACATTGCATTCTTCTTTTCGTTATCCTATTAAGCTGAAACTAATACATTGATGAACTTAAATATTTTTAACATGTCCACGGCTTGAAATTGTATGTACCCATTTTTGTCATAAATGCATAAAATCCGCAGTCTAGTTATTACTTAGCCTTATATTAAATCGCAAAATCGTGGATATCTTGACAGTTGACATTTCCGACGTCATTTCCAGCCTTCATACAGTGCTTTCTAACCTTTTAAAAATGCTCTGCACAAACGAAAAAATTGTGTGCTGTTTAAAGAGAGGATGCACCATCGATTACCATTTTTGTCGTTTTTTTCAAAAATTTGTATACCGTGCAAATTTAATTTCAAATAAAGTCGTATAACTCAATTTTCTGCTAATGTAACCCGAAATTCTACTAAATCGCCAAAGATCATAGAACAAAATGTCATAAAACTTATTCCGAATGGAAAATTGGCTTTCCCTTTAGAAAACGAAATGACTTTCCGAACGACCTAATACACACACTCATGATTATGACCACATTCGTAATTTTAAAATATAACAATCTATAAGAAACATCTCAAATACTAGAGCCACGTTGACCACAATAATTCTGCCTACATTTTGGTTGCCTGCAGAAGGGGTAATCGAATCGGCGAAGCCTAGAGAATACGAGAGAAGCGAATATGAATCTACGCTTTATCAAAAAACAAGTACGTTCTCTACGTTCGCTTGACGTTTCGATAAGACGACCGAATGATCGAGTCGAATTTGTAAATCGGTTATATCCAGATTCGAAAAGAGCGATTACGTGCATTGTATACGCGCCATCCCCCCTCTCTATAGCTTAGGTCCAACACCGCACAACACACACAGCTGGTATACATAGGCGCGCGCAACACACGAGACACACGCAACACGCGCGCTCGCGCAAGTGGACAGCACTGTTTCCGTTGACCCAGGTTTCAAAGCGTTTATTCCGAACCGATACCGCCGTATCTCGAGATAGAAGAAAATTGCAATCGATTTGAATTTTCTCGGCGACAAGGTTCCGCGTGTCACTAACGAAGTAGCGGCAAACGGCAGACGTTAGGCGGCAGCGGACGAGAAACGTATCTGTTCGGTTCGTTCGGTTCTGTTCGGTTCGTTCGGTTCGCTCTCCCCTCCACGTCGGTAACTTCTCACGCGCTCTCTCGTTCCTGTCATCGTCTGTTTCAACTGTCATAGTCACTGCACTAACGCCATCAACCCTTGGACGTTTTCCTTGTTTGCTTTTAGACGGTAGATAAGATTCGTTTGTTCCCTGCATGGGAGGCATTCATTCACGGACTATGGACATCGAACATGATCGTGGGCTGGCCGCTGTCTTGCAGTATTTGATACGCAGGTTGGTTGAACGTTATCTCGTCGTCGAATGATTGAACATCGTCCTGGATCTTATCGTGGGCTACGTGTGCTTATGTACGTCGTACGTGCTCTCGTGAACGCGCGACAGAGAAATGCCAAAAGAAAGAGCGAGAGGAAGATGGATAGGGAGACGGTGGAGATACACGGTGCGAAGAAGAGACACAGAGGGAGAGAGAGAGAGAAAAAGAAATCCGAGAGAAATTCTAACCTATTTACGTAATTTTATATATGCTCGTCATTATGCGTTTTAACCGTTGCGCGACGATTCGAAATCTCGAACGAGACTCTGCATCTCTCGATGATTTTGCTCGTTTCAAATTCGTGGTTTTCTCCCGAAAATTGGATGATTCTCTCGAACAAATGTCTCGCGAGCAATCACGTTCAAAACACTCCGCTACCTTTTCTCTACAGGTTTTGAACGTGTGCTAAAATACACGTGTACACGTGACACGTGAACCGTGTAATAAGAAATTAAGGTGAATTGGATCTGTGAGGATGGATCCGCGAATACAGATCCGTTCGACACGTTCCAGTCCGGCGACTGATTCGTTTATGTTTGTCTATCGAATTCTTCTCGACTCTCAAACGAAAAACATAAACAGATCAGTCGCCGGACTCGAACATACCGAACAGATCTGCAAAAGTGCAGATCCGTAATACACGTGTCCGTGAAACAGAAATGAAAACACGTTTGCTACGTGTATTTCCATACACGTGAAACAGGGATCTCTACCTTCTTTCCATCTCCTATCTCGAACTATTGTAATGACCAAACGTTTAACAAATTTTCGTTCGAATGTTTTGCAGCGGACAACTCCACATCATATCCTCGGATCACGATGACTCGGACGAAGAATACGTCGCGAACTCGCAACCGCCGAGATTCACGTCCCATTTACATTTAAATCCGAACACGTCCAGACTAGATGTTCGTTCAATTCTGAATACATGACGCAATTCGTCGCTCCGACGTGGTTTCACGTTGCATCTTATTTTCTTTTAGAAAAGTGAGATAAGTCTAGCTACTAAGCAGGCTTGCGGGTTCGTCAGCGATGTCGACAAACGCAACGTATCTGTCACGTCTATGATTCAAAGGAGAGTGCTGGGTCCTGGTTTCAGTATGGGCGAAAGGTGCCGGATAAGCAATACTTTTTTGCCGAATAAAATGCATCAAGTCGCCAAGTACAATGCTAAAGTGTTCTGCGGGTCTTATTCCAAAGACGGAAGGTTCTTCTTAACAGCCAGTCAAGGTAAGACCGATCATTCGACTCCTACTCTACGCCTTTCCTTTCTGTATCTCTTCTAACGGGTTTCTTTCGTTGCAGATAAAGTTCTACGTCTTTATCGAACACACGACGGCGACTTCACAGAGTTTAAGACAATTTTAGCGAGAGACGTTGGATGGAGCATCTTGGATACCGCTTTTAGTCCCGATGGCAATTATATCGTATACTCTAGTTGGTCAGAATGTTGTGAGTAGATCCTGTATGAACGTTTTACGTCTTGTATCCTCCTGGAACATTATCAGACTTTTCTTTTTCCTTTGGTTTCAGTATATTTGTGTCCTGTTTACGGGGATTCGTGCGCACAAGAGTCGTTGTCTCTATGTCCAGAGGACCGAAGGTTTTGCGTGTTCTCTTTAGTGTTTTCCAGTGACGGTCGAGAGATTCTGGGCGGAGCGAACGACGGTTATCTATACGTCTACGACAGGGAATGCCATCAACGCGCGTTTAGGGTACGTACTCGATACTTTCCATTAGCATCCTGCACCGTTAATTGTTTTCATTTTCCTTGTAGATCGAGGGACACGACAACGATGTAAATGCAGTTGTTTTTGCCGACAATACGTCGCAAATTCTGTACAGTGCCGGAGACGACGGCCTCTGTAAGGTATCGTCAACGTTTTTTAATCAGTCGAAACTCTTTGCTTTGTCCCTACAACTTCTTCCCTGTAGGGCTTGAAAACTGTTGCAACACCGTTTTAAGATGGTAGACTCGTTTCCAGGATTGCAAGGGTGCGGGATATGCTTTCTCATTTCTCGGATTGCACCCTTCCAATCCTGGAAACGGATCTACCCTCTTAATGAGTCGCCGTAACTTTTTCGTTCAGAATCTGTATGTACAAGGTATTCGATAATAACAGACGGGAGAAAATTTCAAGGATGATTCCAGTTATTTTCGGCAACTGTTTCAAGCCCTGTCTTTTCTGTCTGTCTGTCTGTCTGTCCTTCTTTTTTTTCCTTAGACTTCTACACCTGAATCGTTTAATTGCCCGTTTTCTTTTCTTATTTTCTTTCTTTCTTTTCTTCGCGCGCGCTCTTTCCCTGTCCCCCCATTTCTTGGCTTATTTAGGTCTGGGACAGGAGAACGTTGAACGAGTCGGATCCGCATCCTGTGGGAGTGCTGGCTGGTCACATGGACGGGATCACGTACGTTGATCCGCGCGGCGACGGTCGATATCTGATCACAAACAGCAAAGATCAAACCATCAAACTATGGGACGTGCGCGCGTTCTCGGATGTTATGGGCGAACTGAACACACGGAAAGCCGTCGCGAATCAAACCTGGGATTACCGATGGCAACGTGTACCAAAGCGAAGTAAGTATCGAGTAACGATCAATGGACTTTGCAAGGTTCGTCGCATGACAAAACTGATAATTGTTTTTCTATCGTAGTACACAGAGCGAAGCACATGCTGGAAGGCGACACGAGTATCATGACCTATCGTGGACATTCGGTTCTTCAGACGCTGATACGTTGCCACTTTTCTCCCTCCTCGATTACCGGTCAGAGGTACATATACACGGGGTGTGCTGCTGGACGAGTAATCAGTACGTATCATTTCGCTTCTTAAGAAACGCCGAAGAGTGTTGTACGCTATTTAGTTTGGTTTGGAAATTCACGAACGCGTTTCGGTTACAGTATACGACGTGCTAACCGGCAGAATAGTTAAAACTCTGGTGGGACACACTGGATGCGTGCGCGACGTAAACTGGCATCCTTTCCACCAGGAGATCGTTTCGACTTCTGTAAGTATTTCATCTATAAACCAGCTACCTATCGACATATCCACCCGACAGTTTAATTTAATCCAATATCATTTTTTGCGGTTCAAGTCACCGCACAGTTCTTGAATACCCTATTACAGGCGTATCCTGATAGTTTTGCAAGCAATTCCAATCCGAACGTATTGGTACAGTAACTCCTCGACTTACGTGGATTCAGCAAAACCAATTCCGAACTGTGAAATTCGGTTTTTAATAACCTTTCAGCGGTGGTAGCCAGGCGCTATTCGAAGAGCGCGGTTTCTCTACTAACGCGGAAAACGTTCGAAAGAACTAACCGCGTAAGTCGAGGACTTACTGTGCCGTCATCCATAATGTAACGCGTTCTAACTTGAATCGTTTTAGTGGGACGGTGCGATCGTGAGCTGGCGATACGCCGGCAATACTGCGCTAGGTAATTCCGACTCGGAGGAAGAGAGGGACACGGAATCGCCACCGTTGAGGCGTAGCCAACGAATAGCTGCTCAAAGAGCGAAACGCGCGACTCGGCCCTGTTGAGTCTCGTAGTCGTTCCGCCAAGTAATTGGATCTTTTCGGAATCAATTCAGTCTTTTCGTTCCTACGAGGAAGGAGTTAGTGCTCGGTGTATGTCGACAGGATATTTTTGTATCGACCGCTGTTACTCATTGACATTCGGGAGACTAACTTTCTTCTACAAGACTGAGTTATTGCTGAATGTACGCGACCCTCTGTGGAGTCAACGTCGTCAACGTCGTGATATTTTCTGGCCATCCCGATGGCACGTTACCGGTAAAAGACTCGAACAACGTTGAAAATGAGACTGGGATACGATCCGAACCAAAAAAAAAAACAAACGCTCATTTACGACAGACCCGACCTCCTGAGTCCTTTGTCCTGTGTCCTCTGTCTTGACATCGAACGTTGCTTTCTTCCCTTCTCCTTCTCCTGTTTACCACTGTCTCTCCCCTCCTGCCCCCTCGACTTGTCACGTTTTTCAATCTCCACCCTCCTGTTCCGCACAATTGTAAACGTGTCTATTGTAAAGCTACAAATCTAGGCAATTAAAGACTCGATTCTTCCGCCACGAAACGATTTGTTTCTTATGTTCATTTCTTACTCACCGTCGGAGAACGTTTTATAAACGAGAAAATTACCGCAGCCTGCGACCTCTGTTTACGTTTACTAGAGAGCATATATTAATTACCAGTAGTCCCGCGGTAACGGATAACGACACGCGAAAGCGAGGACCGAAACAAGGAAGGAAAGATGCGTCGAATGAGATGTTGGCGGTTTTTACGGCGTCTCGTTGCGTTTCAAAACCGATTAGAAATAAAACATGATCGTACGTCAATTTACACGGTGCGTGGTCCGCAAGGTACATTCAAGTTTCGCGTACCGATTCCCCAAAAATGTATATACATCTATGCAGAACACGCAAACTCGCGCGATACGCGCATACAGACACACAGACACACACAGAAATACGAGCGCGTATAACTTACAGTGTATACTAATAAATTGTTAAAAGATAAAAATGTGTTATCAGTACATTATTCTTATTCTTCGTCGGATACGGCGATGGATTAGCATTAGCAAGCTCGTAAAGAGTACAATGGTCGTTATTTTTTCGCGTCCGCAGTAGTCCGCACCTATGTGTACGTGGCTGCACACATGATGCAATCCGCGAAGGTTCCAAGGAAGCCGTAAAAAAGGTACCATATACTGTTCTTTACCATTTATAGCCGCGAAGGAGGCGCATTTGGAAGCCAGAATAATGGCTGGTTGTGCGATAGAAAGTGCACAAGGTTTCTTCATACTCGCACGCATAATCATGATACGACTAGATACATTTTTTCAATGCTATCGACCGCCTTTTAATCCGACCCTCTCACAGTTACCTTTCCCTTGTTGTCGCAGATCAATTCCCTTGATTTTATTCCCGCCGATACCGACGAGATACCGAAGAGAATAGACACCGATACAAAACGAAGAAAGCAGAAAACAAGGTAAAGAACTTCGCGAAAATGAACCGAGAGACAGTTGAACAGAGTGGTGACTGGTAACAGGTAGCCGATAGTAGATGCAAGTGTCAGTAAACCGACACGATCCGCGTAAGTGGTCGCAACTGCGTTTCCTTAAATGGAGCATAACAAAAACAGCAATCAGATTACGGGAGCGTAATTGTGCATTTATGTTTAGAATTTAACAACCGAGAAAAACGATTGTTACAACGCTAATGACGAGGCGTTTCAGCCATTCTGTAGACTTCAGCAAATCGAACATACGATTCGACGAACGATTTAACTCCTCCATTAACACTAGACTCGCGGAGTATTAAGCAACGATTGCTTCATATCTTTTAGTTTATACGAATGCGTAAATGTAAATAACAAGACCGCGCGATTTTCATCATATAGTATAGCTACCTTCGAAGAAGCGTCGAACATAATTCAATTAATTCCAAACAGAACAATGCAGACTTTAATATTGGTCGTCCTTTGACACCAGAACGAGACTACGTTCATTTAGATTTTCCCATAGCGCGCGTGTACAAAGAAATATTTGCGACCTCGATACCGAACCGTCGTTTCGACGGGCTCCGCGATACTAGACATTAAGACTAGATTAAAATCGCATTACAGTTGCGTTGCACGCGCGTTCATCGGATTTTCTTCCCCAGTCAATGAAACGAAAGCGATTGACTCGCGTGGCTGTCTGACAAATTGACAACTCGTCTCGGCGATACCGTGCCCGATCCGAACGGCCTCAGGCCTTGGGCTCACCGTCACGAATTCCGCGTTAAAAGCGCGAACGGCAAAAAAAATGGCTCGATTTAACTCGCCGCGAGCGAGTACGCGGTCGCAATAGCCGCGCGACGTTTCGTATGCCTTTCGGAAAAATAAGTTTTCCCTGGAGTCTCCGCGGCTCCTAATTAAAGGAAAATAATATCGAAGGAACGTTAAGGGTCTGCACGGCGATTGCACCGGTACCAGCATCGGTACCCGATCTGTCGACAACGATGCCGCGCGTTGTTTTAGTTCTCCGCCAAAGAGATTCGGAGCAGTTTCATCAAACGAATCGATCGAACAGCGAAAATTGATAATTCTACGTAACACGATACTCGATAAGCGCATTAACAGTATTTGAGCTTGACTTTTGCTGAATGCGCGCTGGTAATTGTGATATCGAATTTTTTCGGAGCGTAGTCATAGTTCAAGAGGACATTGAAATCTATGAACGGAGGAATATGAGAAAAGACCTTGTGTAAGTGTACAGGGTAATTCTGAGAACTGGGACAAGTTGCTGCTTTTTTAAAAGTAGAAATAGAAAAAATATACATAATTCGTCCTAACTTCCTTTGAGTTTACAAGGGAAGGACCCCAAGTGACCGACTTCGATTTTGATAATCTTTCGTGAGACGATGGTATATGGATCCCTAATAATGTCTGCAAAATATTAGGTGTAGTTACTCGATAGTTTTAAAGATATAAACAATTGAACTTTCACGCAACCTGCTTACACGGCTAATGGAACTTCGAAAACTTGAGCTGCAAATCATGGTACATATATCAACAAGGTATGAAAGTTTAATTGTTTATATCTTTAAAACTATTGAGTAACTGCACCTAATATTTTGCAGACATCATTAGTCTCGCAAAAGATTATCAAAATCGAGGTCGGACACTTGGGGTCCTTCCCTTGTTAGTTTTTATGTGTTATATTGTAGGAACTAATTCCGTGTTTACTCCGACGCAAAATGTCAGATAGCACGCGACGTATTGACATTTCGATGACCTTGGGTTAATACTTTTATACGTAGGATAATAAAATTGGGTTGCACTGAGGAACAAAGTGCAATAGCACCTGGAAGGTACATCGGTGCAGCCACATGAAAAATTAGGTCATAGGAAGTTAGGGCGTATTACGACATATGATTTTTTCCTCTACCATTTTTTTTTTTCTATTTTTACGGAGAACTTGTCCCAGTTCCCAGAATCATCCTGTATATTTTAAAGAAACGTAATCGTTGGGACTGCTGTACCACTGGTACCGGTACCGATGGTGCCGATGCTGACGGTGATGGTGATGGTAATGGTAGCACAATACATTCCTAACCGAAACGCCGGGGAATTCTTTTTCCCCTGGAGGTGACTCGGCTCCCATGCCGCACAACTCTGCTAATCGATGGAAGTCGATAAAAGGTAGATTAGACGGACTTACGGTCTTCGTAACAGGGAGACGCCAATCGTAAGTTGTCAGTCGCGCGACACTCATCGCCGTTACAACGACGTCCAGAACTGTTGTTTCCGATTATCTTGGAGTTACCGCGAATCCTCGTATCTCGTATTTCGGTGGTTGCTCATCGAAATAGGGGCCGAACGCATATTTTCTTCTGTGATCGTTGAAAGGCAGGTGTAAGCGCAGGTATGCTCGCCGTTGCCGATCGCGAATCTGTGCTTCTCCGCTTCTTTTTCTCCTCTTCGTCTCTTGTTAGTAGACTGCGGCTGTTTGTGCAATTTTCTGTAATAAAATCCCATTTCCGCGTTGGTAATAACTAGACGGTGGATCTTTATGCATTTATGAAGAAATTAGTTGGGTGAAAAATAAAAAAGTAATAGCTTAGAAAAATTCAAGAATACTGTGATGTCGTTTTTAACGTAACAAAGTTATTAAGGGATGAAATCAATGTTTACTTTGTTCCTGCTTCCTATTTTGCATAAAGATCCGCAGTTTAGTAGTAACATTTGTAGATCCAAAATTAATAAAAATCTAGAAAACAAGAGCCATAAATGCACAAAGATCCGCAGTCTATTCATTAGCGATTTCGCGAATATACGCGGGCATATCGCGGCGCTCTGCAACTCTCTCCCTTTTTTGTCTGTTCTACAACAATTAGATCGTGGATCTTCGTACACGAGGTTAAAATTACTCCGGATCGATCGCAAGAAGTCGATCAGACCTCCAGTTTAATTTCTTCATCGATTAATATTCATAAGCCGGGGAGTTTTTACCGCGTGACATTTCTCGCGGTGATTTTTGTTCGCGAACGCGAAAAGGTTCGCGGTCTAATAATAGTAGGTACGTAAATCCTTTTACGACCGAGCTTTATCAAAAGTAAAGCAACGCGGGATTCGCGCGGCGAAATCGCCTAGCTGCAAACTGTTGCGAACGATTGGCGCAACCCACCCCACCATTCGCGTTTGCGGCTGATTAGTCAAACGAGGACGACTCGTGGGAATTTTTCACATTCGCGTGTGTCTTTGTATAATTCGAATCAGTTCGGGAGAACAGCGAGATGAGAAGAAGCGGAGGATCGCGATCTTGAACGACACCGAACACTGTCGAGCCGCGTCGAAACGGGAAGCGCTGTTGATCGGGAAAAGGGGTAAAAAATAAGACGTTAGCGACGCGTCCGATGGAACGAGTGAAACGTGTTTTCCGTAGTTTCAACCTCGGTCGGGTTAAAATAATAATACAATTAATAGTAATTAATTATAATACAATTACTCATCATCTGGTAATCCTTCGAAACAGGTAACGTCCGCAGCTAAGATGACCACGCTGGAAAATATCTCGGAGGACAAATGCGAGCCTACCGATATCGGAAGGAGGCATGCGATTCCTGTCATTTACTGTAGAGGCAGTCATTACGACATCGGTTTCGATATCGTAAGAAAATTCATTCTGTTTGATCGAATTCGCGCTCGCTATTATACATAATACTATACTGTACACCAGGGTTTCCCAAACTGTGCTCCGCGGGAAGGTAGCAAATGCTCCGCGAAAAAATATTCATAACTAAGCTTCTTTCTCTATACATTCTGACTATAATAATTTTATGAATAATTCATGACATTCATGATTATGTGTCATTACCTACTCTCCAAGTCACACAAGGTGCTCCGTCAAAATTCAAAGACCCTCAAGGGGGTAGACTCGTTTCCAGGATTGCAAGGGTGCGGGATTCGCCTTCTCATTTCTCGATAATACAAACGCAGGGTTTTTCAGTAGTCAAAAACGCTGGATAAAAGATCGATCTATCTCCCTCAAAAGTCCTATTTCTTCGTTTACGAGGCGTAATTTGAATTATTCGGAAGCATACAATTAGCTATTTACAAGTAGCTATAATACAAGTAGCTATTTGCATAGCTACATGCTGCCAAATAATGCAAATTACGCCTCGTAATCGAAAAAATAGGACTTTTGAGGGAGACAGCGGCCTATATCGATCTTTTATCTAGCCTTTTTGATTATTGAAAAACTCCGTGGTTGTCCCGTGAAACGAGTCTACCGTCTTAAAGTGCTCTATCAGAGAAAAAGTTTGGGAAACCCTGCTGTACACTATAGACAATACATTACGAACGTTTCGCGCCTGCCACGCGTACCGGCATAAGCATAATTGCTCGCTGTTCGTTGGTAAGGTGTACGTATACGCGTCAATGACTATTCAAGCGTTGGATTATTTCACCATTGAAAATTAGCTGGCGAATTACAACGAAACGAGAAAAACCTCATTAGGGAGCCGACTTTGCTGGTTATATAAATTGGTAACGAGATAATTACAATAATCGCCATTAAAGGTACGAACGGAAACGACGAAGGCTTCGAGACAATTCAAATGATCCTATATATGTATTCTGTCTCCATCACTTGAAATATTTATTTTTATACCGGATCAACGGATATATCCATTTATCCTGGAATCAGAGATCCTCCTCCTCCGAGAGAGGGCAAGTCTATAAAAGATCGAATAAGCGGTATAGATTGCTATCTAAATTTCCTCGCACGTTGTCATCGCTTGCCGGATCTCTATTATTATGTTTAATTAGAAAATCCCCGGAAAGATCGGAAAAACGTGCTCTCTCGCGAATCGTGCTCGCACCTCATTTCCAAGATACTGAATACGTACGTTGCGTAATGAGTATTTTCCATTACATAATATTTAGCAGAACGTCTCACGTTGTCCGTTAGAGTATTTTATAGCACGTGGTTTTTAATGTAGGCGACTTGTGGGGACAGGATCGTCCGAATCAGTATATCCTCCTATGATCAGTACGTGTACTATTATAGGTTGAAAGTTCTGTCGTATCTTAAAGAAAACATTTCAGTCAATTTATCAAAATATATGTTTAATATTATTCAATGACATATAATATCTTTACTTCTAACAACTTGTTGCCATCTTTCAAGTAACCTGTCAATACCTGTTTGCCAATGACTCATTAGCAACATGTATTCTTGATTTATCAGCGAAATTACCTGCTTATTTAAAATACGACAGGATTTTTTATTACATATATACTTTTTGTCAGGGACGCACGTTCTCCGGGCTGATCCGAAGTTTCTTAAACGCTTACAAACCTCTGAACGAAACGTACCTGCCGCTGTACGAGACCGAAGCCGGCAAAAAGGTGTACGAGGAAACGCTGAGCTGCGTGGAGCAGCAGTTTCCCGGCTACCTCAGGGAAATCCAAGGAACGGCCGATGGAGCGAACGTTCCTTTTCATAAGGTATGTCGATAGCTGGTCGATTCCTTTTCCATTTCTTACCTTTCCGAGTGAACCCGATTTTACGTTTGCTTGTCTCACAATCGGCTCGCGAGGTAAACGCGGTCTTGATTACAATTGGCTTATCATTCGATTCGAATCTCTTATCGGTTCACAGCTGTTTCTGATGCATCTGGACGACATCGTGCCGAATGTTGCGAATGACCAGGCGCGAGCCAACGACCTACCGGTCGGTTGTTCCAGTGTTATGTGTAACCAGCCAGGACAGGTAAGCGAACCAGTCGACAAAAGCAACGGTGGTCTCGTTTCCAGGATTAAGGGTGCGGGGTGCGCCTTCTCATTTGTCGATAAAGATAAGAGATCAATCTAGGCCACAGTCGCCCTCGAAAGTTCTATTTTTACGTTTACGGGGCGTAATTTGCATCTGCAGCATGTAGTTGTCGTAGATTTATGAAGGCAGCTACACATGGGCAGCTTTATGCTTCCGAATAATGCAAATTACGCCTTGTAAATGTAAAAATAGGAAATTTGGGGCGACTGCGATCTAGATTGATCTTTTATCTAGCGCTTTTGACTACTGAAAAACCCCGTCTTTGCATTATCGAGAAATGACAAGGCGTATCCCGCACCCTTGCAATCCTGGAAACGAGACTACCCCTCGTCCGTCGCTTGTTTCTTCAACTTCACTCGTTCCTAATTACTAGACTGCGGATTTTATGCATTTATGACAAAACCGAGTAGGAGTAATTTAAAATAGCAAAAATATTTGAAAAATTTAAACATACCATTATATTATTTTCAACCAACTGAACATAATAAGGAAGAAAATAAATTTCTATTTGACTCCAGTTTGTCGCAATTCAGGTAAGAAATTTTTATTTTACATAAAGATCCGCAGTCTACTAAAGACCGTAATTAAAACATATAGTAAAGGGGCGGACGAAAGTTAATCGAAACATGTCTCCGTCTACTGCACATCTTGAACCGAAATGTCCCGAAACAGGAAATTTTAGGGCACAACGAGGACGCGTTGAGCGAGACTTTGAACCATTGGTATTTGGTTTCCGCGCATTTGGTCGAGCCGGGCTGCAAGGAGGAGAAATTCACGTCCCTGAGTTACGCGGGATTTTTGCCAGGATACACGATGGGGTACAATTGCCATGGGCTCGCGTATAGCATCAACACTTTGAGCGCGGCAAGCTTGCGCTCCGGTAAAACGCGTAAGTACCTGTTCCCCGTTTCTAATTCTACCAAGGCTAATGTATACAGGGTGAACGTTATAAAGCGTTACAGACGAATATCTCCAAAAGTATTGATTATACGCAAAAATGTTTCAGATGGAAGTTGTTCGGTACCGAGGGGAACATCATGCGGTGCGGCTTTTATTTTTACCGGTGGACACTCCAAGGTGAGGAACTTTCTTTTTTTAAATGGAATATCCTATTTTTTATACCACAGATCGATAGAGTATCAAATTCTGAGTATAAAAGTGTTGACCTTCATATGTCCTGAACCGAATAGTCAACGAGATATTATCCAAAGAAGAAAGAAAATTGTTTCGATGATATCTCGTTAACTATTAGATTTAGGACATATGGAGGTCAATACATTTTTACTCAGAATTCGATAGTCAATCGATTTATGATACAGAAAGTAGGTATTTCCATTTTAAAAAATCAAGATGACCTTCGCCTCACCTTGAAGTGTCCATCGGTAAAAATAAAAATCCCACCACATGATGTCCCCCTCGGTACTGAACAACTTCCATCCCGAACATTTTTGCGTATAATCAATATTTTTGGAGATATTCGTCTGTAACGCTTTATAATGTTCACCCTGTACATATATGTATGTATCTACTATCGTTTCGCGGAGGTAAATTGATGCGATCAGTGTTGAATGTCGCTCTCGCTGTCCGCAGCCAGGTACTTTTTAACTCGGGCGCTCCTATCCGCGGAGAATTACGTTCAAGCTCAACAGATATTGAGGAACGAAGGGTTCGGCGCGGCTGAAGGGTTCTCGGTGAACATGACTTTCCTGGCGCAAGAGGGTGACAGGGTGTTTCACAATGTCGAGGTCGGTCCCTGCGAACCCGACGCTACGCAATCGCAACTCAATGTTCTGACCGTCAGCCCCGGAGAAGTGACTTACCACTGCAACAAGTGAGCACGCTCCCGATCTCCATCTAAATTCTCGCGCTTATTCTCACCACTTGTCGCACGCGCGAAATTTTCAGGTACCTTCGGTTGAAGATACCGGAAGTCGCGGGCCTTATCATAGACAGCAGCGACAAGAGGATGGAAGCGATTCTTAAGCATCCCCCAGCTAAATCTTGCCAGAACGTTGTTGATATCCTAAGCGATCAAACCGACAACGAGTACAGGGTTTATCAAGATATTAGAAAGGATGACGCCGTCAAAACGATCTGTACCGGTATGTCCCACCGCCATTCGCTTATTCTTCTCTTTCTTCGAATTTTTATCTGTGGTTGTCAGGAAGAACGCTACAATTTCAAAAAATTTGAGTTGATTAATTGAACTCTGCAGGGTGGTCCACCTAAATACGGCCACCTAAATATTTCCTCCAATTGTGGGGGGACAAAAACTATTTTGTGTACTATTTGAATGGTTAGAAGGATACATTATATTGCAAACAATATTTTTTTGCGAAGCTCATTTTTTTCGGAGTCATCAAGGTCATCGATGTTTTTTGATACATAATTACATTTTTTTTATTGCATCGTGTAACCGTGATCGAAAAATACATTCAGATATTTTTAATAACATGACCTTGACCTTGATCTGAAGGTAAAACTTTAATTTTCGAAGATGAAGGTCATTTCAAGGTCATGTTATTATAAATATCCGAATGTATTTTTCGATCAGTTACACGATGCAATAAAAAAATGTAGTTATGTATCAAAAAACATCGATGACTTGATAACTCCGAAAAAATGACCTTCGTAGAAAAATATTGTTTGCAATATAATGGTTCCTTAATTCAAACCATTCAAATAGTACACAAAATATTTTTTGTACCCCCACAATTGAAGGAGATATTTAGGTGGACCAACCTGTATAGTATAGAATTTGCGTATTTACGTATATATAATGCAATTTAACCGATGTCCTATGTCAAAGCATTAGTGATCAAAACTTTAAATGGCAATATCTCGAAAGTGAAAGTATGTGACATGCGGCGTTCTTCCAGACAACCACAGATATAGTCGACGAAGGAGCGACAAGTATTTTACATATTCGAATTTCCCTCGACAGGTATTTTCGATTGCATCGAAAGGACCTGGTCGATCTACACGTACAAACCAAGTTGCAGCGAGCCGATCCTGGTGATACCTATGCAGATTCACGGTCACGATCTATCGTCCAATTCCGTCATGTAATGTCAAGTTGTAGAACGTGTTTCGTTACGTGTGTTATTAGAACTGCTTCCGACTTCCCAAATTGTTCGAATCCAAACCACCTGTATGCAGGTACATCGTGCATCAATCACGTGTACTATGTTACGCCACGCTGTTCTTTGATGTCAACGAATAAAATACGTTCTAGGTTCACCAAAAAATAAATCTCTCAAGATTTATTATCCTTTCTTACTGTTTTATTATCACAAATCTTGTATAATCTTTTGAAAACTACGGAAATATAATATAGTAAGCGCTATATAGTTGTAGATATACATAGATAATACATACAGATACACAGTTATTAAATAAGAGACATAAGAAGATACCGAATGAAAACGAGGATCGTTGTTTCAACGAGAAACATAAAAGACACGCTTCCAACCGTCGTATCCAACAATGGAAATGGAATTTTGATGGTTTAGAATCGTTTAAAAGCGGGAAATTTGTGCGTACCGTGTACCGGTTCAACGGCAATATGTAGGTACTACAACTTTTGGCCGCTTCTTTGACTCCATTTCTGAAAAGAACTCTTTGATGTCCTCCTCGCGGACTACCTTCTTGTTCTCGGCGAATTTCTGCAGGTACTGTTTCAGTCGTTCCTTCATGTTGTTGTACTCTGTCGAATATATAAAGAGAAGAGAAAAATGAAGAACGAATTTCAAAGAATATTTGTCCGCGTCAGAGTTGGGCATCATTTAAGTAAATGTTCATTTAAATGATTATTTAGGTAAAAAATTATTTGATAGTTTGAAGTTTCAATAAGAGACAAGAATAATTAATTATCACCCAAATTACAAAATATCCATTGTATAATATACAGCAGCCGAAAGGGAAGCAAAAATTATTTATTATGTCTTTCCCTAGAATAATTTGTTATTTATTTAAAATAAAATTTGCCGAACTCTGGTTCGCGTGTAGCGCGTTGAAACTATCGCATATATTTACCTTCGATGGCTGTCAGCTGTTCGACTCGACCCAAGGAAGCCAAAGCTTTCATACCTTTTTCATACTGAGATTCTCGACTGTAGATTTTACCTGCTTCCTCATAGGCGTGAACGCTGTCCGTTGGATCGAGAAGGAACATAACATTTTTCTCTCGGTAGAGCTGTAATCGCGAATTATGCATCGGAAACGTATAGAGTGTAAATTCAAATAGGATAAGACCAGGACCAGAATGTACAAGTATGAAAATCCTACCGTTTTGCAGGTTTCGCAGGTGCACAGAGCACTCCTCCAGCCTTCCGACCAGAAGCAGCTTCCCTTCGAACAAGTTTTGCTTTGCGGCATAGTGCAACCCTCAGGGTGGTTTACGACGTCCACGGACTCGGTAGCCTTCGCTTCGGACGAAGCATCTTTCTCTGTGAATACTGCGATCGAAACAGGGAACGTTACGACGGCGACGATAGTACGTATGACAACACGAATGTCTGTCGACGATTACCCGCGTGTTTACTCGCGTAATTCCAGAGAAAACTATTCGCTTTCATGCAATCCATGCAGATCATCTCGTCGTAAGCACCGTCCATTGGCATCCCTTTCTTGCTCCCCAAATGCTGTTGGAAACGATTTACGATTTCGTTGACAAAGGAATGGACAGACTTTCAAAGAATAAATGTATGCTTTACCATAGAATGATACCAGTCTTCGCAAATAACGCACTGTAGCATTTCGTCGTTCACTGTATCTTCTGGATCTGGATAGGGCCTTTTGCAGACACAGTATAGACCGTCGAAATTGTGGTTGTATCCATTCTCGGAGTTTACGGAATCTTTCGACTAGATTGGGGAGCGATTACACAAAATTAGGTCAAAGAAACGCCATGGGAAGTATGGAATAGTATGAAGCGTACCGCATCCAGATTACACTTTTTCCCTTCGAACTTGGAGTTGCCACAGTCGCACCTGAAATGCCTTTTTGTGTAGAGTTCGACCAGTTCGTGCCCCTCGTGACAGTGGAAACTGCAAGCGAGACACACGGCAGCACGAATCGGTTGTGGACAACAAGTTTTGCACGCGTACAGGGCTTGTCGAGTGTATCCCTGAAATTAATAGAGTTTGGTTGAGCAATAGTATTAATAAAGTGGAATATATCAATAGTATTAATAAAGTGGAATATATCAATAGTATTAACAAAGTGGAAACAAAACCTTGCTGTACGTGCAGTTTTTATCATCGGATGCGCCCAGAACCGCGCAAGCATCTTCCTCCAATTGATTCTCCTCGCGAAGTACGTCCAGCATTGTGACCGAATTCTCTTCGTCGACAATTTCCTCGACTTTCTCGGACATTTTGTCGGCGACGGTCACACAAATTGATTTAAACGTATGTAGACACTGTAGACACTCGGTCGCGTCCTATCGTGACTAACCGTTTATTAGAAATGTGAAAACAGGTCTACCACTTTTTTGATTCTCCTTTTTCTGCTCCCCTCGATCAAACAGATACATATACGCAGTTACCCGAAATGATTGACCGAAGTACTCGCCACAGATACGTTTAAACTAAAAGAGAGCCGTGGAACATAACATAACGTACATTTCGATTTTGGTCACTCCGTTTCGCGCCTCGATACGTTGCGTGAAATTACTGCAATCGCTAAGGTAGCGCCGTTCTCACCTCTTACGGGTTCTATTTACATTCCGTACATATATAGACGACGATGAATTTTATTAACCAACCGCTACAAACATTCAGATTTCAAATTCAAACGTTCGAAGTTTACATTTATCGTTTCGTGTTCCTCGAAGTACCCACACACTAGAAATTTCATCCGATTCGAAAAAATATAGACGGTCCGGTCCGGTCCAGTTGCCTATGTATTGTATGTATACAATATGTAAATCTATATCACGGATACAGAGTTTGCATAGACCTGTTGTTTCATGGATTTTTCGAACTGCATTGTTTCAAGCGCACTCTACCCGAACGAGATAAGTTAGCAAAATTCATAAATACTGTCACCAACTGTCACCGACGAGATATAATATCTATATCTCGTCGGTGATACTGTTCCGAAGCTATCTTCCACTATCTTCACAGTAAACTGCAGTAAACACTTCGCCTATCGTCTGACGTGCGGACGGTAAGCATTTCCTATGTTTCATACACTGATATACACATATATCAGTTATATCAGTGTTTATAACAGTTATACACATATATCAGTGAGCCCCTTGTAGTATGTCTATACCTATATATACTATGTACATACAGGGTGCCCCATAAGTGGTGTACTTCCCTGAAAGGGGTGATTCCTGATGTCATTTGAAATAACTCTTTCCTTTGCAAAATGCTTCTCCGTATTAATGAAAAACAGACCAATCAGAGCGCGGCTACTGCGCGCGGATTCCGGCTCGGCCAATGCCAATGCCAAGCTCACCGCGGGTCTCTGTAGCCGTGCTCTGATTGGTCTGTGTTTTTCGCAAAATCGCGGATAACAATTTCGCAAAGGAAAAGGTTATTTCAAGCGACCCGCGCTGAGGCTGGCGTTGGCATTGGCCGAGCCGAAATTCGCGCGCAGTAGCCGCGCTCTGATTGGTCCGTGTTTTTCGCAAAACCGCGAATAACAATTTCGCAAAGAAAAAAGTTATTTCAAATGATCTCAGGAATCAACTCCCTGAAGAAAATACAACATTTTTGGCACACTCTTGTATATGTCAGTATATGTAGATGCGTTTACAAAAACACGAGAGGCGAAAACAATGCGTTCATCGTTTGGTGTCGCTCGTCATCATCAGTGTTGTTAGCTGCATGCATGTATGCCGCCATTCTTGACTGTTCTTGATCACTGGCTTTTGGAAGCAGCTGCGGCAAAGGACGGAAGCACAGGAGATTTGGAGATTACGATAATCTAGTAACATTTTTCAATGTATCGCAAACGCAGCGCAATGTGCGGTTCCTTCAGTTTTTATTACGCAACGCTGAGTGAAGTATAAGAAATAAAAATTTAGCAAAATGTAAGTTGGTTATTTTGTTTCCAACACGCTATCATTAGTTAAAGTTGACTTTGTCTGGTTAGTTGATATTTTCACTGATAATCCGACACGTTTTTATTTGTATGTGCGATCACTTTTCTGTCACTTTTAACTTTACTTCACTTTTAGGATGGAGAACATAAATAATTAGTTGTACCACACAATTTTATCATGGTATTTGTTCTCTGCTCTGTCAGAACGACTCGGAACATATCATGTTTCTCTCAGTTGTTGAGACTTCCTGTTGCAACGGTACGCACATTTTCCATACAATATTTTAACAACTCGAAAGTTTTCCGGATAAATAGATTGCAATTTATTTTAGTACTCGAAGCAGGCTGCACCAGTTGCAAAGACATCGCCTTCGTTTCCGAGACAACGCAGCTTAACTGCATCGAAAAGTTTGCAATCTCAAATATTTCCTCCGCAAGTTACATCGATCCACGATGTAGGAAAGCCTGTTGTCGTCGAGAACGACTCGATTGTCGTTCGAAAAGATGAATGTAGCAAAAAGGAGCTGGAATGGAGGTACATGGAGCTAGAGTCCGACAAGCTACGAAAGCATTGTCTTATGCTTTCTAAAATAAGGTTAACGTGTACGCAAATTTTACCAGCCTAAAACTTCTGTTTTCATTCCACTCTTTGTCAGACTATACGAAAAGACTAACAGCAATAACTGCCAATTGCAGCACTGGTTGTCGTGACCACCATGGCTGGATACGTTTTAGCTCCTGGATGCTTTGACGCCTACACATTTGCAGCATGTTCTATCGGAACTGGATTATGTTCGGCTACAGCGAATGCCATCAATCAATTTTTTGAAGTTCCTTTCGACGCACAAATGTCCAGAACCAAAAACAGAGTATTGGTTAGAGGATATTTGACGTAAGTATAGTATACAGGGGTGAACTTGATTTTAACGAAATTGGTTTCAACTAAATTTTTCTTCAGGCCAGCCCATGCTATAATGTTTGCAACAATATCTGGCATCAGTGGGCTATCCCTACTATACAGCGAAGTGAATGGTCTAACCGCGGCACTCGGAGCAGCCAATCTGGTTCTTTACACTTTAATTTATACTCCCATGAAACGAGTTAGTATATTGAATACCTGGGTCGGATCGATTGGTAAGTGCGACGGTGATCAGTATCCTTTCATGGCAGTCGCAAAACGTGTTCATTCAAAGTTGTTTGACTGTACTTAATCGAAGATGCCCCGTGCCTGTTCAGTTGGAGCGATACCACCGTTAATGGGTTGGGCAGCTTGCGTCGGTGACGTAGCCTCAGCCGGTGCCTGGATCATGTCTGGTTTGCTATATGCATGGCAGTTTCCTCATTTCAACGCTTTGTCATGGAATTTGAGACCAGATTATTCTCGGGCTGGTTACAGAATGATGGCAGTTACCGATCCGAATCTGTGCCGTAAGACAGCGTTACGTTATACCGCCATACTAACGGGTCTTTGCTACTTGGCACCCGCGTTCGACGTTACCAACTGGTGGTTCGCCTTGGAGTCGACACCCCTCAACCTGTACTTTCTCTATTTAGGTACGCCTACGATATTATTATGCGTATGTATTATTATTCGAACTACACCTGTATATCTCTCTATACATCTGTCGTTTCCCCCTTTCCAGCTCGAAATTTTTATAAGCACTCGGACAGTGGAAGCTCGCGGAAACTATTCCGCTTTTCGCTGATCCATTTGCCTACGCTCATGATTCTTCTACTGATAAACAAAAAGCACTGGTTCAGCGAGAAAACGCAAAAGGATGCTCTGATCATCGATGAAAAGCAGAGCGGTCTGACCGCGTCGTTGACAAAGTTGATCGCAACGACGACCTGGGCCGTTTAAGATCGTTGCGCTATAGTCCAATTCGTATCGTTGACACCGACTTTAGACACACAAGTCTGTGTGAAACGGTCGTGTTCAGTGATTGATGATTTTCACCAAAAGTATTTTGTAAAATAGTGTAACGTGTAAATAAAAATAGTTATTTGTTACAATCCTTGTCAATGCAACAGCGTGAAAAGGATTATATCCTGGAATCAACGTTCTGGATAGAAACGTTAAACTGATCTTTATTCGCGCGCACGATTTGTACGCAAAAACACAACTGACGCGTATTTCCACAAAGTTTCTTTATTATTTGCAAAGCGATATTGTATCGTCGATAGTATTCCTCTTCGCAGCAAAATCTACTGCCATCTGTCTTCTCGTTTTAGTCAAGTTCCTATGTCCGGCGCAGTCCAAATTTTCCGTGAAACATTTGTTCCTGCAGCACTGCCTGCACAACGTGTACACGCACTTGAACCCCTGCGGGGACGAGAGACAGCAAATCGTCGGAATCGAGTGCTAATTTTCTTTAGCCGGTATACACAATGGAAAACTATGTTTTACAAACCACTGGATTCGGACAATCGCTGCAAAAATTGAACCCTCTCTTCGCGACGACTGTTGTTGGCCTGTTGGGACGCCGTGCGATTCGTCTAAGCTTCTTCAAGCGTTTCCGCGATATTTCGTTGCCATCCTCGTCCGTAAATTTTCTCTTCGCGGTATCGTCCTGTAAGATCGCGAGAGAGTGAGAGAGATAAAACAAGAATTAGCAATGCGAAAACAAGGAGACCAACCGTTTCAAGAGTTGACAACGACGTTTCTTTTTCTTCCGGAGAACTGCGTACGTATGGCTGACACAACCACGGTGGCAGCTTCAAATTATAGTCTACAACGACAAAGGAACAGGATCCGTCTCGCATCGATATACCTATTTACGATGTAAGTATATGTATATAGTATACCGTACCGTTGGTCTGTTCGTGCCACGCGAGACGGCCTTCGTGATAGGGCAAATAACGATCCCTTAAAGCGTACACCACGCTTCTAAACGATTCCATGGTTGAGTTCTGTGCCAAGTTTTCCCTTTCCTCTTTATTCTCTGGTAAAGAAAGTCTACTCTCCGGTTAAAAGAATGCCGGACGCGAGAAAGTAAGACGATAAAGAATACGAAGAAAATGTAATAAAAAGAAGACGATACATACGTGTGATGGAACAATTTGAAGAGGTGACCGCGGATGTAAGAGGCCGGGGCGGGATATCGTTCTACCAGATCCAAATATTCGAGCGCTGCCTCCCAGCTGGCCGGATAACGTGCCTCGAATATGTACGGATTATAAAGATTCCCTTCCGCCGACATCACCGCCTGTACACCGGTCTCTTCTATGCACCTTTCAACGTCTTGTAGGCATTGAATATTGCCGTTGGCGAATACCGGAATAGCGACGGCTTCCCTAACGTTTAAAATAGAGAGTCGAGTAACCGATCCGTGTGCCGATGGTGATCGAGTTTGAGATAAGTAATACCTGACAGCTTTGATATGATCCCAAGAGGCCACACCAGTCAACGGTCCTTTCTGCTCCCTGGTACGTCCGTGTACGGTGAGCAATCGCGCTCCCGCAGCTTCGAGCATGCGAGCGTACTTCACCGTTTTCTCGATCTCCGGAAACACTCGCAGCTTGCAAGTCACAGGCACACGGAGTCCGTTGCTCAAAGTACTCACTGTACAGAGAAAGAAGGATATAGATAAAAGAATTCTCTCGAGCTTTCGCGATTCCACCGACCGATTCGTTGCAGCAAGTCCCAGTCGTCTTGCAGAAAGGCACCGTAGCGACCGCGTTTCGCGATGGCCTGAGGACAACCTATGTTTACGTCTATAGCGTCGCAGAAGGGCTCTGCTAAAAGCGCCGCCTCCAGCAACACGTTCGGCTCGTTGCCGCAAAACTGGAAGAAAAATATTGTATTTTTAAACGAACCGCGAAAAGATCTCTCGTTGTCTTCGAGGTTCGAGTTTACCGCATCTACCTGTACGATTAAAGGTCGATCTTCGCCGGTGCTAGCTAGAGCTTCCCGCCGATACTTGGGATCTCTGCGGAATACCGAAGAGTGAAGCATCGGCGTGTAACAGAGTTGAGCACCGTGTCGTCGACTCAGCAATCTCCACGCCAATTCGCTGGCGTCGACCATCGGCGCGACCACGTACCGTGGGGATCCCAGCACGGTTTCCCACACATTCCCGGCCGCGGATTCGTCCGTGAACGGTTTCGCTGCAACCGATGTCATCTACGAGGGCAATTATACGCGTCAACGTACACGCGTCTACGATATCCCTGCGTTCGCAGGGGAAAACCGAGTCGGTCTCGGAGCGCCGGAACGTAAAACAGGAGAAACGCTACGGTCTCGCGGTCGAGACGTTCATTATCGATGCGCGAGAAATGTAACGAAAGGATAAGCGATCGACGAAAGACAGCGACTCGGAAATCAAACTCCCGACGACGTTGAGGCGAACCGATCGAACCGAGGAGACGAGGAACGCGAGAAACGCGGCGACTGAAGGGAACACGGGGAGCAAGGAGACCGAAGAGGGAGAGGCGAACGGGGTGAACGAGGTGACGCGGGTTTCGACAAATCCGACTCCAAGATGGGAGAGAGTTGTATGGATTGAGCCACTCGCGAGTTCATCTTCAGTCTCGGTTTTTTCCGGAAGGAACAAGTGCGCCGGGTGCGAGTATGACCGTGGCTGGTGGATCTCTTCAAGGCCGCCGAATTCGATAATTTTCTCGACTGCGAGATCAGGACCTGGTCGGACGAACGCGGTGGAAACTTGACGGATGGTCGCAACCCGCTGCTGTCGATGGAAGCGGTGGTTTCGGATTCTGCGACACGGGCAACGTCGGTGTCGGCGTCCACGTTGGTTTCGGCGTCGGGAACGGTCGACCCTCGTTCAGTGTCGATCCGCGACCGAGCAGAAGCCAACTTAATTTTACTCGGACGAGCAGCGTTCGAATTGGACGACCGTCGTCGACCGCTCCTCCTCAAGTACGTCCTCAGAAATTTTCCAATTCGTTCGACGGCTTCGCAAGAGTTGTTCGTTGGCGGAGCACCGTCGACGGAATTGGTGCCGCCGCTGGTCTGCCGTTTCTTCGATCCGTCGGCTTTGCCGGTGGACCGGCAACGACTGGCCAGCGAGTTGGCGGCGGCGAAGCAACAGGAGACCGGCGAGGGCGTCGACGAGCCGACGAGATCGACCGAGTCTCGGAACACGATGGTCGATTGGTTACGTTTCGCCCCGGACGCACCCCTCGACGAGAATTCGATCGAGGTTTCGTTCGCGATCGACTCGATCTCGTAAGAGAAGCACAGCCGGAAGTTCTTCCGTTGGTTGTTCCGGGGACGGATTCGCGTTTCCAATGTTGCTCGATCCGACTCGTTCTCGTCCGAATCCGCGCGTCTGTCGAGGATGCGGGGTCGCGAGTTCGTTTCGAGTTTCGCTCGATCGCGTCGATTCGAAGGGAATCTGTTGATCTCGACTGCGGTCACATCGACGTTCGTGGTCGAGCTGCTGTTGTTGACTACTGTGGCGTTTGCGGTTGCGGCTGCAGCGTTCGCTGTGATTGCTGCGGTGGTGGTGACGGAGGTGGTAGCTGTGGCCGCGGCAGTGTGTCGCGCGCGTTTCTTCCGCACGTACTCGTAGGTAGTCAGACCAAGGCACGCGATGTACCCGTGAAAGAAGCACAGGTGGATCAAGAGAATAGCGGCGATCGCCGAGAGGATTCCGATCGTGGAGATCAGGAGGATCGAGACGGTATCGGAAACGGGAGCGATCGAGAGAGCGGCTCGAGGCATGGTGGTTGCGGCCGTCGCGTTTTCCATGCTGGCGCGGGCTTCTCGGTTCGAGAAAAACGACAGCGTCAACTCGGTGGCGGAGAGCCCGGCGACCGATAAGCTAGCCAGGATCGCGGATATCAAACAAATCAGGAACGCCGAGTAGTTCCTAGCACCGATGCAGTTGTTGAGCCATTTGCAATGGTGGTCGAACCTCGCGACGCATTTGTTGCATATCGAGCAGTGCTTGGTCCTCTTGCTGTCGGTGGTTATGTTGCAGAGGTGACACCGGCCGTTCTCGATCACGCGAGCGTGCTTGGTCCTGTCGAACTCCGGCAGAACCTTGTTCGCTGGTTGAGCCCTGACTCTCGGGTCCGCTGGGTCCAGCAGCAACACGGTCAGGTGGGAGCAAAAGTGCGCGAAAAAGACGATCGCGATCAAGCTCGAGAACACGGGCCGCAGACTCGGCTCGAGCTGCGGCGTCAGCACCGCGAACGTGTTTATCCCGATCACCAGAATCACGATCCAGCCGATCACCTGCTGCGGGTGCAGAGGCAACTGGAGCCCGTGCACGCGTCTATATTTCCTGCGTTCCGGCGTGATGAACGCGTTCTCGGCCGAACACCATCTCGATACGATGCCTCTCGTGCTTTCGTTTCGCATAACGAGCGCTTCGTTCCGGCCAGCGCTCGCATCGGTACTCGCTACTCGGCGATTCCTCCAGGACACCGCTTCTCTCGTAGAGACCGCCTATCGACACCTCCAAAAGCTTAGAAAGCCCCGAGGAAGCTTCAGCCCCTTTCTACCAACCTTTCTCCGTCGCTTCCTCTTCTTCTTCTCTTACCGATTTCTCCTCCCATATTTTCCTCGCCTCGCTCATCTACGATTTCATATCTTTCGCACGTCCTTCTTCGTCCGACTTCCTGAATGTCCAATTATCGGATCGGTCGCTCGATGTTTCCTAACCCAGACCAAACAACGATATGCGACGATTCGTGGAAACTATGTGGTGGTAATGTCGGAACGTCGGGATGTCGCGCATCCGCTCGCCAATTCTCGGGGAAACTCGGTCGGACGAACCCTTTCGACGGATCGCGACTCGCGACCCGCGACCCACGACCCACGACCAACTCGTCGAATCGATACTCGCATGGCAACGTTGTCGCCATGCGAGAACGAGAATCATGTCGAAAATGTGTAATATGTCCCGTATCTCCGACGAACGTTCTATTCTTTCAAAATCGCGTTCTCCTCTCCCACCGCCTCCATCGATCCTATCGAAATCCGAGCTCCTCTGCATACATGTATGTATATAAATATAGATGCTGTTCCCCTTTCGTCTTTTCGCACCTTTCGATAATCGAAATACGTCCGATTGTTTTCATACCATGTTCCACGTGCAAAACTACATTTGATAATAATAACAAAATGAAAACGATTATAACAACGTGCCTCTGTTATGCACGCAACTCGTCGGCGTTAGATTAAATAACCGAGACGCAACGAGTTTTATGCAGCACTGCTGTCAGACCTAACTTTTATCGATCGAATAAATGTTATAAATCAATATGCCTCTTTTAATTTCCCATTTTAATTACAATTCACAAAAATCCCCGAAAATTTTTCTTTACTTCTGGATATTTTCCAGCACGATTCCAGAACAGTATTATTCAGGAACGTAGCATATCGGTTAATATTATGCATTTAGTTAGTTAAATGATAAAATATGTACGCTACTTTGCGATTGTCGAACTAACCTTAATTCGCTGGTCCAACGTTGAGGTTAACCCGGAGGATTCTCCTAATTCCAACTTGAAATTACCGACACTACTATAAATTATACTTGATATCGAATCGCGTTTAAATGTCACGCAACGTATTGTATCGGGAAAACTATGTTTCTCTTCGCACAGCTTCTATCAATTTGCCATCACTGAAATCAGCTGAAACAACACATATACATGCATACATACACAAGTGTACAGTATGCGTCAGGTTTTGAATGTGTGGGGAGAAAGGTATCGAGATCGTATTATCGATATATCGATGTGCAATAGTGGCGATTCGAATGCACTGATCGATTGTCGATATTGCTGTCAGATGCAGTTTCGATTTTCGATAGCGATGATGTTTGCTGTCGCCTGTCGCTGCCGCTGCCACTATAGTTGTCAATGAATCTATCCGTTCCGTTCGATTTGACTCAACGAAAATTGAACATTTCTGATGACCTCGAACGAGTGATTTTGCATCTTCGCGACGTTATGTGAGTCGTCGAAATGACTGGTTTAATTGTCTTCGCCACAGTTATCTTCGTTCTGTACTGCAGTTTCACCTGGTAAGGTTAACGACGATTCACCTCTATTTAGAATTGTACGACGCATTAGAAATATTAGATCGTTGCATATGAAATGTCCGATTTTGCACAGTAACGTTAAACAACCGCAACTATTTCTTATTAATCAAAGAATCACACATTTCTTGATCGTGTTGTGGTAGAAATTGAATTTTATTGTCGCTCACATGCTTCATCTGCAAGATTGTCATCTCTATTTTGTAATCCTTTTTAATATCAATGAATAGTGCGTTGATTAGTAGACTGCGGATCTTTATGCAAAATAAAAATTGCTTGCACCAATTGCAAGTGACTGGAGCCACATAAACAGTTTATTCCTACTTTAATACTTTTAACAAACTGAGAAAAATTGATTCGCACTCTTAAATCATTGTGACCTTACTACTGGTTTAAATTGCACCCACTCATTTTTGCCATAAATGTATAAAATCCGCAGACTATTGATTAGTCACCATATTTTCACCAAATATCGCATAATGCTATCGACAATATGTTGTTTTTCCACACATATGAAAAGATCACACAACAATCGCACTAATTGACGTTGAAATCAGATTTATTTAAAAGGAAATTAATATGTGCAAATTAAAACTAAAGATAGGATCGTAAGCTTTGTACCTCAAAGAGACTGACAATGAACTAAAATCGGACATTTCACAACCTAATAATTCGACGAATCCGTCTGTCGCAGGATAATACCCAGGCTCGTGGCATGGCTGGTGAAGAGGCGGTACAAAATTTATTTACGGGTCGGTCACATTTCGTTACCTTATTTTATACTTCGGGACGTGAACGTTTCGAAAAATGGATTCACATTGGTAAGTATTATATTAAGGTATGGAGGAAGCAATGGTATTGGACTAACTTTCTTCGAATGATGTTAGGAAGTGGAGGAAATCAGTATACGTAGCAGTTTGTTCAGTAGCGACGTAGCGAAACTCTTGGCTGTGATAATGAAAGATGTCCGGATAAACAAGGATGTACCGACAAAGACGCCTTGCTTGCCGAAGAAACCGGCGCATCTGTTGGATTTTCGAAATAAAAAGATTCCTCCGATAATCATAACTTTTGTACAGGTACTATTAATAATAGAGGCGATCGATCGTTCGTGGATCGTTGGTTTTCGTGTCTCTTGATCTTGTTACCGAATGTTTCAGTTTATGGCGGTACATATAGAGAATTTAAGTCTTTTAGCATTGGGTAACGGCTGGCTCGCAAACGGTAGCGCGGAGAGTCTCAGTTTGGATGGTAGCGTTGTCCATGGAGCTCGTACTCTCCTCGGGTCTGCCAGCGTCGTGGGTGGTGCGATAAAATTATTGCGACACTCGTCCGACGCGTGTCTCTCGCAGATATCGTTTGCGGGTACGGCAGAAGCTACGTTGAGAGCGCAAGGAGACCTTTCGGTGGAGGTAAGGTAATCTTGTTCCGAACGCGTGCACGTTTCTACCTTTTTGGCCCGCTACATACATCCGTTTTTCTAACGTGCGGCGACCGTGCGGTACGGGAATTGCGGTCTGAAATACTATAGATTCAATTAGGTGCTGCACATTTGTTTGTACCGTAGTTGCGGCGCCGCACGTCCATGTTGCGTTTAATATTTACCGCAGTTCCTCAAAGAAACGCACGTCAATCGTCGGTACACGTCCGTTATTTTGCCATACAATCGCCGCACGTTAGAAATACGGATGTGTGTAGCGGGCCTTTATGTGAACATTGTTTGGACCGTAGCGGCGACACGATGATCGCGCGATGCGGTCCAAACATTTTGTTCAATGCTTTGAATGGTAGCTGTTTGTGTTCAGCGCACTTTATGGACGATCCGAAACAACTGTCCTTTCAAAGGGGAATCAATTGAAATCAAGCAGGATCTAATTTATAGAAATTGTACATCGGAATAATGCAGACAGAGGGTTCCGGAGGTGTGGATCTGGTCACCTTCTTCAAAGACAAATGCTCGTTGGCCGACGCATCATCGTACTCGAGCGCGAACGTCGACTCTTCCAACGATTTGTTGACTCGATTAGCACCGCTCATTCCAAAAGTACACCGCTCTCTTACGTTCTTATATCTTCTCGCATTTATCCGGGCAACGGATCTAAACGAGTTGGTTTGTTTGTAGGATTTTATACTGAAAATTGGCCCGTCTTCTGTGATCATGGGCAAAGAGGATGGCATGGTACTTGGTTTAGAAGGTGTGATGAAGGGTCTCCAAGTAAACACGAAATTCCAGCCGTGCAGTTTTCAATTGAATCTTACTTTAACTTTGGACGGACTTTCCGTTCGTAGCAAGCTTCCGATTTTGACGTTGCGATCGTTATTAATCAATTCGAAGGTATTGCCTACTCTGTTATCTGTCTCTCTGTCTTTGTCTTTATCTTCGTCTCTGTCTTTATTTCTACGAGACGGTATTACTTCTACAGGTGGATCGAAACATTTTAGAAATTGCCACGCAAATCCACAATCTCTCGATTATTTATGACCGGAAAGATTGGGAGACGATGTTCTGCAACGCCGATCACGAAATTTCGAGGCCGGTCACTGGCATAACTATCAAGAATAAGTTACCATGGTCGGATGTCAGAGTGAACACCGAGCTTTACGATTCGTCCGTGAACGTCAAGTTGTTCGACGTCGACGAAATTTCCTGCGGAGTGAACCACGTGAAGTATTCGCTGAACACGCTTACAGGTACAGGTGCGACGCGCAAATGTGTCCGTGTCAAGTCTCGCGACGTGTCGAAATCAAAGTAGAATCTAACGCAAAATGGTTTAATCCAATAGACACGACAGACGGTTGGAATACGGAATTGGTAGTGGAGTCTTTATATTGTACTTTAAACGGTTCCAGTACCGTCACCTCGGAAACGTCCCATCGGTGGGGTACACCGTTGTCCATCGGAGTACTATTGGCTACAACGCGTACCAATGCTATTGGAATCGCTGTCGATGCTCTCGTGGCCGAATGGAGCTTAGAATTCGCCAGATTCCTCGAGGAAGCCTTCAAGTGGGTTCTACGGAGAATAATCCTTGTTCGCGTACCGTTGCTTCTATAAACATTTCTTTATTATTTCACAGATGTTACCGAAAAACTGGAAGAACAGAGCTAGCCGAAAAGGATAATAACCGTGACGCGGAGAATGTGATGCAATTGAATCTGAACGTAACGAATTGCAATTTGTTTTTCATTGCGGAGAACAATCGTACGTATGTGTACGTATAGCGCGTGATCGTTGGTAAGCGCAGAGTCGAGTCGCGTGACACACCGATTAATTTCTAGTTTCCATCATGACGCGTTTGGACACGGCAAGCTTCGAGCACAACGCGAAACGATTGGTCGCCGTGGCCGAGGGTGTCAGCGCGATTACTTTGAACAAGAACGAGCCGATTATCTGTCAACACGCTCAAGCGTTGGTTCATCCGTTCCTGGCTGTAAGAAAATGCAAAGGTGCAGTCACGTCGGATACGATTAATATCAGTTTGGATGGCACTAATCTGGCTTGGGGTCCAAATTTGCATCTACGACTTCTGCAGCTTTGGCTGGAGTCTGCAGATTTTCGATCGACCTTCGATCGAAACGATGCGGACGGCACTAGGGTTAGCGTCGAAGGTACTTGCTCCGTTTTGATCCGAAACAATCGACCGACTCGTGACTCGTAGTCATCGAAATTTTGTCGACAGGCGGGAAGCTTCCAAAGCGGAAGCGAGTGTTGGACGTGCTAGCCACCGGAGGTATCAGTCTGTCGATAGACATTTCTCCGAAACACTTTCTGGAACTTTCGTCGGATCAGTTACGTTGGTCGGAAGGAGAATGGAGGTTGAACTACATTCGCATCGCTTTGGATATGGCCGATATAATCATGGTCGAAAGTTTCCAGCTGGTCAGAGTGCCGGAGAACGAAGAAGTGAGCGCGGAAAGACAAAGCAACGAGGGTTTCGTGCTAGACTGGAACGAGACGTGGGCGCTCAACATCGAATCGGTGAAAGCTTGTTTTCCGTACGAGCATCAGTTCACGGATGCGATACAAAACGAACTGTTCAGTATAAGGAAATGGTTGAAGGAAATCCATTCCTCTCCGAATAGAAGAAAAAAAGAATTGTTACCGTGCGATCTAATCATAAAGGTATGCCGGTTTCGCTTATCAAGAAGAAGTATTATAGAATTAACGATTTTACACGATTGCAGATTAAAGAGTGGGTGTTCGAAGTGAGCGACGACCCGTTCGAGGTCCGGTTGCGAGACAATTACGAGCTTTTGGAGGACGAGTACAAGGAGAGTTTGAAGAGGCAGGCGATGCTCGACACGAAAGTACAGGAGCTTTGTCGAGCTCACTTGCTGCTACCACAGGACAAGGTCGAGGAACTGTACGCCAGTCTGTACAAGAAGAATGCGGAGATCTACGTGCAACGGTGGAAGCAAATGCAGCGCGCCGGTCCAGCGAGGACGAGACTGTTCGCATGGTCGATGTTGGACCTAGAGATCTTAGCGTTGGCCGATCCATCGATCAACGGCACCGAAAGAGCAGTGAACGCGCTGCGAGAAATGGACGCGGAGACACCGTGGCCCGAGGACGGGCTTGAGTTCAGCGCGCTCTGGGTTCGTGGGATAAGCTTGAAATGCGCCGAATGGAAGCTGCAGTTGAGAGACTTCCCGCAACCGCTATTGCTGGTTGAGAGCTTAAGCGTGTGGGGTAGGTTAGCCGGCGCGGAGGCGCTTGCACCTCCGCGGGCCAGGCGCACCGTGCGAATCGAGATCGGCGCACCCTGGGACGACATCGTTGTCGAGAGGGGGATGACGTCTCTCAAGTACTACCACGACCTAAACTGGGACATCGACAAGTTTCGATACGCGTTCGGCCCGTGCTGGGAGCCGGTGATCGCCCAATGCAATCTCAGTTTCGAGAAGATCATACATCCGTCGCGAGATCCGAGTCCACCGTTGCCCTTCTGGGACAAGATGCGATTAACTCTCCACGGAAGGCTGACGCTGTGCGTGAAGCAGCTGACGGTGTTGTTGCACGGCTCCTTGGATCCTTACAACACCACCGAAGAGATGGAGTTAACGTGGACGGGGCTGGCGCTGGACTGGACACAGGGCCGAATCATCGTCAAAGGAGACTTGGACGTGTACGTTCGTACGGCGAGCAAGTACGATGACTGCAGGTTGCTGCATCTACCGAACGTACGGTTGAGCATAAAACTGGCCTGGGTCTGTTTAGGCGACCCGAGAGACCATCACGCTGCGATTCCTTGCGCGCCGGATAGACTGCCCGAGTATTCGAGCAACCAAGAACACGACTCGTTCAGAGCGTTCCGTTCGCAGAACTTGAACGCTAGCCTGTCCCTCGAGACAAAGCCGACTGGTTCTCCTACGTTGAGCAGCGCGCCAACCGCGCTGCTTTACGGCAGCACGCTCAGGTGGTTCGAGAATTTGAAATTGATTCTGTCCGGGGCGACCAGACCGACGAGAAAAGGGACGCTGTTCAAGAACATCCGGCCAAGGAAGAAACAACTTAGTCGACACTACCGTAAAGTTCGACTGACGTTGGCGTTCCACCGGTTTCACGTCAGCTATTGGATGTCGTTCGCGATGCAGCGTGGATTCGAGGTGACCGGCGGCAGGGTTGCCTGCAGCTGCGAGCATAATTTATCCTTGCACCCGATCGACGACGATCTGATACACCGGCCGCGAGCTGAGTGGTCCGTCGTCTACATGAACTGCGAGCTCAGCGACGCGGAAATCTGGCTGAAGAGCGCCCTCCAAGAGGACAAAGAGACCGCGTCGCTGCGGCAACCGGTCGAGAAATGTTACTGTTTGAGCGTGGCCCGCGTCAGCTACGGTAGGGAAGCAATGGTGACCGGCGTGAGCGGCGGCGACACTCCTACCCATCGGTTGGTCGTGCACGATTTGAAAGGAGCCTGGACCAAAACGAACAGAGACGTGGCGTTCGCTCTTTTCGACTCGTTCATCAAGACTCAGCAGCTGAAGAAGAACCTGTCGACCGCCGCGTTGAAAGGCTTCCACAGAGAGACCTCGTCGACGCCGCATAAAAATCGAACAGCGGCCGTCAGATCCACCGATCCGCAAACCGCTCCATTGCCGAACGCGCCGATCGTTTGCAATTCGTCGTCGGCGAGTAAACCGCAACAAGGAGAAGCTGTCGGGATGCTGCAGAGGTTGATAGCAGAAGCAGCGAACAAACCTGTCGCATTCAGCGACGACCTCTCTGTTCAAACTAGAGGCCAGCAACTCCGTGGATTAGCAGCTTGCCATCAAGACGACGTTCTGCACAAGAATTGGCTGAGTATGTCCTTCCTTCCTCTTCTCTTCCCTGACCCGTTGCGGACACGGTTGTAATTTTCAGAGACTACTCTCCGTCGGTTTCAGTTGCCCTAGTCAACAGTCAAGTGTTGCTGAAAGGTATCGAGACGCGGGGCTACGTGATCTTATCCGCGGCTAAGGCTGAAATATTGCAGAGAATTCACCAACCGGTATGGAAGGAGAGAACTCTGGTCACAAAGACGACCTGGGTAGGCTCGTTAGAGTGTATGCAGTATTACGCTACCGTTAACGCCAACATCGATGACAATATTGACGATAATATAATGTGGTTAACGTTGGACAACATTCAGGTAAATATTGTAAATACATATACAGGATGGAGCATTTAAAACACGTCGTCCGATAACGATATCATTTACTTCTATCATCGATATGAAATGAGATATTCGAGTGACATGTTTGAAACGCTCTACTCTGTGCAAAGCAAGCGACTCGAGCTGAATCGAGTAACTGGAATTGCAGGAGAAAGATTCAACGGTGATAGCTGGTTTACCTGATGTACCGGCTCTGGTAGGCTCTGGGCAGAGCGTCGGTGGTGTGGTCAGTCAGACGGTAGGTGGTGGCGGTGGACCGCAACACCAGCTGCAACGGATCGTCTCGAGGTGCAAATGCGAGTTCTTCTATGTCGGATACGGCCAGGCCCTAGATGTTGGGTCCGTCGATCAACTCCCGCCGCCGCCGAGAGAAGAGGTCAGCCCCTGGGAAAGGAAAGAGCTTTCGGCAGCCGACGCATTTACTTTGATGCATCACGACTTGGACGTTTGCACCAATTCCCTGCAGTACGCTATGATCCTCGATATCGTGAATAATCTGCTGCTCTATGTTGAACCGAGAAGGAAAGAAGCATCGGAACGATTGCAGAGAATGAGGTTTCAGTTGCAGTTGCACTCGGTCGAAGACCAAAAGCGACCTATTCAACAATTGCAGAACACCGTGCGTGGCCTGGTAGCCAAACTGAGGAGATTGGAACGCGAAACGTATCTGGTGCAAAAGGCTCTGGCGGAGAAATCCAGTCCCGAGTTGCTCGCCGAGATGGAACGGTTGGAGGCGAGAGTGTTCGAGTGCAAAGAGCAACTGGCCGCGAAAGCGGAGGAACTGGACGTAATGTTCAGCTGTTACAAAGAAACCACCGCTCCCGCCACAGCTTCCACCACTTTGAAGGATAAGCCGGCTGCGGTCGCGAGAGTCGCCGAAATCTGCTTTAAACATGCCCAGTGGAGATTGACGGACGCCGACGGACAATTGGGGATCGCCGATCTTATTTTGACTAATTTCTTGTACACGAAAACCAGCAAAACGGATGACTCGGTCGAGCACCTTCTCGAACTAGGATACGTTCGAATGACTAACTTACTGCCGAATCAAATCTACACGGAAGTTTTGACTCCTACAGAATTGCAAAGCAACATGCCCGTCGACAGGCAAAGAGCTCTTCGAGTTTTCTGCAGGGAGAAAGCGCCGGTGGCTGGCATATCTGTCAAGGAACATTTCGAGATCAACGTGGTTCCCCTGACTATAGGTAACCTCCTATTGTTCTCTTCTCTGCTTCTTTAGTTTCGGATCAATTTAACCTTGAACTTTGATTTAGGGTTAACCAAAAAGTTTTTCAACACCATGCTGAAATTCTGTTTCCCCGAGAGGGATCCGGAAGGAATAGAGGAATCACCTGCGCCGCAACGTGATTCCTCCTTTTACGTGCCCATCGAAAGAAGGGACGATGTGGAAAAGATGAAGGAGAGAGCAGACAAAAATAAACTGTTTATATACATCAAAATACCAGAAGTACCAGTTCGCGTATCTTACAAGGTATTTCATCCCTGTACCTGTCTCTGTTCCTACACTCTGAAAATGTTCTTAATCGACGTTGCGTATCGTTACAGGGAAATAAGGAAAAAAATTTGGAAGATGTCCGAGACTTTGCGCTTGTAATACCTACGTTGGAATATCATAATGTGACCTGGACGTGGCTCGATCTCTTATTGGCCATGAAAAGCGATTCTAGACGCGTGATATTGAGTCAAGCAATCAAGCAAAAATTACAAATCAAACCACGAGGTCCGCAAGAAGAATCTGCCCCGCAAGAGGAAGACAAAGCTCGACTTTTATTGGGTGCTAGACACTTGCCCGGAGACGCGAGGAAGAAGGGCGTATTTAAATTTAAATAGATCTTGATTTTGGATTGATTTCAACAAAATTTCAGACAGAACGAAAGAAAACGAGACGAAACAATAGAAAGCAGAGTATATTAAGTATTTTCAAACGGTGCTTGCAAACTTTTCTATTTATTACACTTACTCTGTACAATAATAAAGTCGATCCTAGACCAATAAAAAATTACTAGTTTCGCTTTGTATCAAATTCCGTTTTGATAAATCGATTAGAGATAGAATGCTTGGAAAATGTCATGTTCGTACACTTGTATAATACACTGCTGCACGCCTACTATTTAAGACTGGAAGGCAGAGCCGATAGATTCAATACAATCTATTTTAAGAAGTGAATACATTAAATTATTATTATATATATAATTTATAATGATTCGTAATTATTCCTCACGTTTTCATAACGATCCATCGAGCTATTTCGTTATTGTTTCCACCATTAGAAATTCTCATATTATAGAAAAATAAATCAGAAATTCTAGTAACGTCGCGTAAGTACATCGTATTTTTCGTTGAAATATTTACAATTTACATGCCGTTCGAAGCGTTATTATCTACATCTATTATAAAGTGATCAGAGGGGCCTCTGCATTTTTGCTCGCGTGCCTCCACTCGTTCAAATCAGCTAAAATTCTTCTGCCATACATTGTGTGTAACTCGCGAAACGTGATCCTCGTTCTCGGGACATTTTCCGTTCTACCGGGAGCAGATCTCACGCTCTGCGAACGATGATGAGACTCTGGCCTGTTAAAGGGATTGTGACGTTGCCGTGGAGGAGCTTTAGGAGACGGCGAGGGAGCCACGACCATAGTAGTTTCCTCTTCCGCAGCGTCCAGTTGTCTTTGCAATTCCGCAACCATCACCTTCATGTAGTCGTAGCTTGCACACGCCAAAGCTTTCATCCATTGTTCCATAGATTCCTGTGAACCGACAGTGTACTGTCTATTTCGTGGGAAATAACAAAAGGAAAAACAATATTGATGAATAGACACCGGATTTTATGCATTTATGATAAAAACGACTAGATGCAATTTAAAACAGTTAAAAGACTTTTAAGAGTATTAACATATTGTTTTTACTACATTAAAATTATTAGTGAAATATTTAGCTTCTGTGTCTTGCAATTGATGCACAAACTGTTTATTTTGCATAAAGATCCGGAGTCTACTGATGAACGACGATACCTGAGATTCAGCGGCGAGGGCATAGTTTCTATTATTCGGACCATGAAATACGATTTGGAAGCCGAACTGTTCCTCGTCCTCTGCCAACTCGATGGTACAACCTTCCAAAACTATCATACCCACCGGCTCCTTGTCACCTCGCCGATCGAAATAAAACAATATATTTCCCTTGAGAACGAACCATCGTCTCTGATAGCCGCGGTTCAGTTCGCCGCGCTTGTTTAACCAACCCTCGCGATCCACCGGCGTAGCCGACGTTGCGAAAGCTACCATATTTTTCTCGTTTATTTTCATTGCATTTGAAATTCCGTTCTGTACGGGTTTTGCTTCTTTCTTCGATATTTCAATCTTTCCGATAGAAAAGAAGTCTTCGTTATTCAAACTGTCTGGTTAACCTCACGCGTAAAAATGTTGGAACAATGATTTATGGCGATCGTTGCATCTGCCTCTTGAAACGACACTCTTTCACGCTTACGCTCACACAGTAACTGTTCTCCTTTTAATACTTCATATTTATACAGTCAGTGAACTGATTACACGCTACACTTTCACTCAACTTGTCACAGTCTGTCATTTTACGTACACAGACACGTTGTAAATACAGTAAATACATTCTGAAACGACTGAAACACAGCGAAACGCTTGAGAGCAGTTGTTGTTCTCTCCCATTGGCTGATGATTAGCTTCCGTTTCATGATTGGTTCCGTTGTAAAATAGTAGGGATAGAAGTACGACGCTAAGGGGATTTAGGGAACGCGACGCTACGAAAGTATATTTCTATGTATGTTCCGTATGTATATATGTATATAGATATTTATGTGTACAGGTTTACTAACCTTACCTAGCAATCAAAGTCTTTGATTCAAAGAGGTTAGAATCGAGAAATAAACGTCACATCATCTGTACCAATTTCTACGCGTGTGTTTGTACCTTGAGCTTTGTGTTTAGATATTAATTAACGGAGAATCCGTACGGATTTGTTAGTGCAACATGGGGAAAGGATTTAACAATTATATGTGTAAAAAGTTTTTCCATCCAGCGTCTCGAGACAATTTGAAACGAGTACGTATCTTTTTATGCATAAAATGAAACGAGGTTATTTCGATGTTATTTCCAAATTACATTTTCGTTCATTATTTTCGCCAGGTATGGATGGCTGAACAGCAAGCCGAGGCTTACAAAAAGAAACAAGAAGAACTACGCGTTCAATATGAGAAAGAACAAGATCTACACAACAACAAGTAAGTTGCTTAGCTCGGTGTAATTCGAATATATTTTATTGAAAATCTTGCTTGGTTCGTTGCAGAGCTTTGTTGAGTAAAGAAAGCAAAGACAAACTCAGCGTGAATTTCATGTACGAACCTCCGCCCGGTGCGAAGAAAGAAAGAGAGAAAGAAGATAACGAGCCAGAGTACAAATTTGAATGGCAACGCAAATATAACGCGCCTAGAGAAAGTTACTGCAAAGGCGACAGCGAAATTAGAGATCAACCATTTGGAATTCAAGTACGCAATGTACGTTGCATCAAGTGTCACAAGTGGGGGCACATAAACACAGGTCTGGTATATGTAATAAAATGTAAATATGTAAAAAATGTAATAAAAAGGCATTTATTACATTGATACAATTAATTTGCAGATAAGGAATGTCCTCTCTATAGTCAAGCTATGAGCGTAGTAATGGCAAACAATTCCCAAGCACCGCCTGCTCCCGATGCTCTCACTCTGGTACAGCAAATGAGAGAAGATGGCTTGGCACTGAAAAAGTATGTCCGAGATGTTTCGTTTATTTGATCGAGAGATGTTTCTCTTTTCTAATAAAATTTCTATCTTCCATAGGTCGGCATTAAACGCGCAGCAACATTTGCGAGTTCCCGAGCACGAACATCTGATGGTATCGGACGACGAGGAACAGTCGGAAATCAAATTTTTGAAAACGCTCTCGAAAAAGGAGAAGAAGAAATTGTTGAGGTAAATAATCTTGCTTGTAACGAATGTATTTCGAAAGTGCACTTATTTTTTGGAAAATATTACAGAAAGCTGCAACAACTTGAAAAGAAAACCAAGAAAAGTAAGAAGAAAAAATCAAAAACAAAGAAAAGAAAAACGAAGCGAAAACATAGCGACAGCGACACGGGTAGCAGCGTTACAAGCAGTAACGACAGTGACGACACTGATGACAGTAGTAGTAGCAGCAGTAGCGATAGCGACAGCAACAATAGTAACAGCAGTAATGTTATCAACAGAAACGGTACCAATCATTTTAGTATGAATAGTCAGAATGCTAAGCCTTTGAATGGTCACGCGAAAGAGTCTAGAAAAACACGAAGGGATAAACATAAATCTTATTTAAAAATATCGCATGATGAAAGTTCGAGTCATCGTCGAAGAAGGGAGAAGCGTAAGACAAACGATCGAAGAGAACAAAGTAAATATGAATATAAGAGAGAAGAGAAACACAAGAGATCACACCGGGATGACGGAAGGAAGAGTAAAAATAAAGATTCCGATATTCGTAAGAAGAGAAAAATGGAAGACTCGAACGAAGAGAGAGGCAATGAAAGACACGATAAGAAACGAATCAAACGATCTTAAGAATAATCACATCTTTCTTTGTATGTTTAATGTATACAATAGATTTTGATTAAAGGTAACATATACATATATACATATAAGTAGATGTGGTTTCCAATGATAAAGAATTACAGAATACATGTTATGTAAAATAAAGTGCATTCATTTTTCTATAGATTCTAAATAGAGAGAAATACGAGGTAAAGCGAACAATGGTTTCGATTTTTACACAACTATACGCGTCCGTGAAATATGGCGGTTCCATAATAACTACATATATAAAAATCATTATTTTACGATCAGAGATGACAACTACGCAATTTTATAAGATATGTCGCCAATGTTTCAAATCAATTTGAAACGTTCTGAGAGATGCCGAAGGAAAATATGCACTCTTTTGTTTCGGTTAAATTCCATACTTGTATGAAAATGTGAAGACTCACCTTGTTACATTATAGCGACCTATACTACGGAAATGTAACACAAGTGAAATGTTCGCTGTATTTTATATATAGAAAAGCAATATTTTATCCCTGAAACATTTGTAATATATATATGTATATATATATATGTATTATAATATATATTGTGTATGTATCTTACAAACCATCAAATTCTTACTCTCAACATGTCTCTTTTATATAACGTAATCATCTATTAACAAGACTTTTACATATTTACTAAACACGCGAACGTATATGCGTTTCTCTATGTAAAAGTTAATACTATCCAGCTGTCGGCTGTGAACACTTGGGCAGTTTGAATCTGTTGTGTAATTGTCACTTTCATAATAATTACATCTAAAAGGGAATCGGATTAATTACTAATTAGAGTGCGACGTAATCCATTAATAATATATTGAGACGTTACCAATACAATTTGGTTGGATCGCCTTTTCCACTAAAAAGGAAAACGTTTTAAGTATAGATGCGTATACAGCGTGAATCGCTTAAAACACGCCCGAATAACGCCTACAATTTCAAAGGTAGAAAGAAATTCAAGTTCAAGTTTAAATTTAAGCGTTCCGACAAAATTTCTTTCCACGAACAAAGCCGAAAATGTTCTGTTTGTAGAACCACTCTCTTCAAAAATATGTAGGGTACCATTTGGAAAAACAGATGGCTCAGAAAAATTCTGAAACAATCATCATTTTAAACGTTTGTCTTCAAAATTGTAGGAATTATTCAGATGGCTTGTCGTAGGCGATTCATTCTGTACATTATTCGGGAGATTACTGTTAAACAAACCACGATTAAGTATGATGAAATACGAGTGAAATATGCCTAAGATATCCATCCGATTCTATTATACATATATTAATACAAATTAATGTGGTATTTGTTTTGTTACTGCTGCCCTACGTGGCAAAGTAAAACAGATAAATTACTTGAAACCAATTATACCTGGTATTAGCGGTAGCGAACGTTGATTACATTTGTCATGTCATAATTGACAATACCAATGATCTCCGTGCACTACACGAAGACGTATAGGTAATTTGAATGGTTCCTCTTTATCATTGTTCCAACTTAAAATAAGTTTATAATATACCTAGTGGTTAATTGAAAATACCACCAGAGAATTGCATCAGGCTGGGAATTTTCATTGCAAGCGAACCATTATTAGGTATATCGTTCTAGAATCGGTTTCTTTCGTTGGCCTAGGTAATATTTCACATTTACGATAAATTCGTACTTCTTTGACAGGTCAGACGTGTTAAATAGTCAAGTAACTCGTTGCAACAATGGGATTATCATGCCTTCAAAAATATCTCTTAGACCTTTCAATAGTACGGCATATTCCTCCTCGAAAAATGCACTGCTTATCAAAAATCTACGTATATTTACACAACGAAAACATATATCGTATGTTACTTTCCTTCTTCGCAACGTAAACAGTGGCTAGTCACGCTAGAGCAGTCACAGGCCTGCGGAATATCTGTAACGCGCGTAGCACCACTACTCTGCTCTCTGCGACTCTTCTTTCAGTTTAAAATTCTTTTTTTTTTCTTCTATGCGTCTACCCAAGTAAATCGTGTTAAATTTGTCGTGTGTAACCGCTGAATTGCAAGAAATCGCTATGACAGAAAATCATACTGGCAACACTTTTCCCAACTTAACACGAAAATCTTTCTTATTTACCTGTCTCTGAATGACTATAAACGATTCGACAGCTGTATCTGCTATCTTCGTGACTTCCGCGTTATTCGAACCTAGAATGCGATTGCCTACAAAAATTTAGAATAAATTTTTTCTCTTTTTTCTTTTTGAAGAAAATTTGTTCCGGAGAGAAATTGTCTACCTGTGTGGACGAAAATGAGAAGGTGCGCGAAGGTGGGTATCCGGTGATCTTGGCGATAAACTATGAAGACTTCCACTGAAGCCTGTACTTAAGAAACCTTTACGGGGGCTTTTAGCACTTACGACCCTCGGTTGCGAGTACATTTCCTCTAGGACACTCGGTGCTACGTACGTAAATCCCTGTGAATGTTGAATAAAAAAATTTCATTGCATCGATTCGAGTGTCCAGAGACACGTTCGGACACGTACTTGAAAAATCATGTTAGCAGACTCGCTAAGAGTACTTTCGACTGGAGAATCTACCGGCACGGTGGCCGTGAACTGTTCATCGAATTGCGACGTGTCGTCTGCACTTTTCTGGAAATATTTCGAATCTTTTAAGTTAACTATCGTCAAGTTCTGTATTCGTGCATATAAGCTAATTATAATACAGTAACTACTTACTAACGAAGGTTTAAAGGGAGGTTCGAGTTTTCGTGAGATTACGTCGTGCCAGTTAATGTGCTTAAAAAAGGTGTGATTTATTATCTCCTCTGCATCTTCTGGACCTGATCCCAATCTGTGGGATACTTGCCTCTGCAATCATGATACAGCTAATTTTAATTGGACGTTTGAACATTGTTACGTTATACGGACAACTCGATAAGCTATACCTTCAATAGTCTTCGTATCAAATCCCTCGCGTCCGGTGATAGATATTGCGGAAGGCGTAATTTTCCTCTCAAAATTTTTTCAATTGTTTTCCTTCTATCGTCTCCTGTGAACGGCGGCTGTAAACGTAAATTATAGGTATTGCAATGTTACGTAATTGAACTTCTTGACAAAGTATCTTGTGGTTTGTACAATTCGCGTACCATTCCGGTAAGCATGTCAAACATTACTGCACCTAAACTCCACCAGTCAACGGCCTTACCGTGTCCACTTCTCGTTAAAATTTCCGGCGCCCTGAGTATGTTAATGAAAAACAGTATATACAGATTTTCAGACTGACCAGTTTAGCGGTTCGTGTTTAATTCGAAATATCATTTCATTCGAGCTAACTTATTCCATTGCTTTGACAATAACCGTGTACCGTTTACAAAATAAGAATACTACTCACATATATTCTATAGTTCCGCAAAATGTGTGCGTCACTGTACCTTCTTGTATATGTTCTTTGCACGAGCCAAAATCAGTTAATTTAACATGACCTTCTCCGTCCAATAAGATATTTTCTGGTTTCAAATCTCTGAAAAGGTAGTATACGATAGCTGAATGCAAACAAGGATATATATTGTAAATAATATTATTGTCATGAAAAGTTGTACCTATATATAATACCCTGATTGTGCAGATGCTGAAGCGCAAGTATGATCTCGGACAAATAAAAGCTGTGGACACAAACAAGTAACGAAGAGGACGTCATTGCGCGCATTCCGAATCCACTTGTGTGCTTGGCAATTTTATACAGTTACCGCAACAAAGACAAATTGTCGATTACTTACCATGCTGTATCTTCCAAGAAAATCCCTTCTCTTTCCAAATAACTGAATAGCTCTCCGCCGCAAAGATACTCCAAAATTAAATACAATTTACCACCAGTTTGGAAAGCATACATTAGATTGACAATGAAGGGATGCTGCAAGAATGATACACTAAATAAATGATGCTTTGTTTCGTCGAACACATTATGCGTATAGTTACCTTCACAGCTTCCAAGATGTTTCTCTCTGCTTTTGTATGCGCCGTGTCTTTCTGATTCCTTATAATAGAAGCTTTTCGCAATACCTACAAGGAGAGAAAAACTTACTATTGTTTTCTCTGGTTAAGAGCACATAGAAACATTTGTTAAATATACCTTCATCGCAAAGATACTGCCTTTATCTTTCCCTGTAACCTTCTTCACTTGGAAAACTTTTCCATATCCACCTTCTCCAAGAATCTTGCATAACTCAAAATCTTGGGGCCCTGTCTTTTCTTGACCAGGGTTTACAATGTCTTCGGACAATTGAACTGTCTCCAAGTTCTCAGACCTACAAGACAAGTTAATAATGGTAATAATATTTTTTTCTGATTTTTTCCCAGGAGAGAGTAAAGAATAATTTAAAATAAATTTGTAAAGTTTCTTTATTGGAGCTGGCGATGCAACAAAGTATTTAATATTGCGTTCGTTGTGGCCTGTGTGTAGTATTAGGTTTCCACTTTTGACCCACTGCAGTTCACGGGTTGCCCATCACTGATTTAGATTATTTTATGTTTATGCAATTTTTAATTTTTGCAGGCAAATTTCAAGAAAGTGGGAACACAATATTATTTTCAGTAGGTAGTAGTCTTAAATTCTAGCATTTTTAAACATTTTTAGAAGCCATAAATGCCATAAATTACCATTGTAATTTTAATATATGTAGCCACTAGTTACTCCGAAATTCTACGATACTTACTCTAAAATAGTGTTGACACTTGCGGCAAGATTATAATCATCCTGAAAAAAATAAAAAAAGAAATAAAATGATCTAACAACAACAATGAAAAACACTATCGACAATTCAGTAGGAAACAAACTTCTCTGCATTCTAGAACATCGTCGTCCGAATCATCTTGACTGACAGAATCTCCTTCGTGCAATTCTATATCAAATACTCCAGCCATTTTCTTCACGATGTATTTACATTTAAAAGATTTTCTCGTTAATAATTTTCATTAATCGTAACGCAATCGAATAATCTATCGAGTATATACGTTGACGCGATAGTATGATGCTTCTTTGTATTCGCTTATCCCAGATTTATATTTTCTCATACACTTGTTACCTGCAAACTGCACGTGAAATCATACACAGCATGAAAAATATTTATTATTTTCTCAACAGTATTTACACGAAAACGTAGAAACTTTAAAAAAAACACACAACTCGTGTACCTTAGAACACTGACGATAGATCACCGCGAATGGAAACTCCGATCTAGCATGAAATATGTAACATCAAGGTTTTGTAGGAACCTTAGACCATATATACCACTGATATATATATATCACTGATATAATATCAGTGGTCTGTAGGGGCACCCAATAGTAGATACGTTACTGTTTCTCCGCGCAGCGCCTCTAGCGGCCATCCATCGTATGAAAAATTTCGGCTTCAATCCATTCAATCGGAACACTGGCACTGGCCGGGTCTATAAGTATATATGGTCTAAGATCACAACTGTACGCTATGCCGCCATGATCACCCTATGTCTGGCGAGCTAAGGTAATTATTTATTTTGCGTAAAATCTCGTATTACGCTGGAGTACGAAATTTATGGCGAAATAGATGTGAGAAGCAGGTATTTCGTAATTTAATAACTATCTTCGTAATTTCTATTTTTCATTTAAGATTTTCGATGGTTCGATCTATGTAATCCGTTTACCGCCCGGTGCGTAGATATTATTAACGCTCATACTATGAGGTTAATGTTTGCTTGTAATTATTTTTCTAATTGCGGTATTTCTTTTCTAAATGATGGTTCTCAACTGATAATTACTATATTACTTTTGAATATTCATGCATTATTAACAAGCGTATGTCTTTTCTAGCATTTTAACATAAAAAATGTCGATCCCACCATATTTGTTGGGTCCAAACCCCTGGGCCACCATGATGGCCCAGCAACAGGCTCACGCGCAACTAGCAGCTGTTCAAGCTCATGCTCAAGCAGCAGCTCACGCGCAAGCCGCTCATCATGCTCACATGCAAGCGATAGCGGGGCCTCCATTACCACAAATCCCTAAACAACCTGAAGTTTTATCGGAAGACAAACTTCAAGAGAAAGGTATTGAATAACACTACTGTTTTGTATACTATTTGACATAGACCGATACAAAGTTTATAAACACTATAATGTTTATGTAAATCTTGCTCAATTTAATAGCTCAAAAATGGCAACAACTTCAATCGAAAAGATTCGCAGAAAAGAGAAAATTTGGTTTTGTGGATGCTCAGAAAGAGGATATGCCACCGGAACATATAAGAAAAATTATCAGAGATCATGGAGACATGAGTAGCCGTAAATACAGACATGACAAACGTGTCTATTTAGGGTAAATAAAGGATTGATGTACGATCAAGAGGAAAATTGTAATTAATAAACTCATAACGTTGGTTTTCTTTTCTTAGAGCATTGAAATATATGCCCCATGCAGTTATGAAACTGCTGGAAAATATGCCAATGCCGTGGGAACAAATTCGGGATGTGAACGTACTGTATCATATTACAGGAGCAATCACGTTTGTAAATGAAATCCCATGGGTTATAGAACCTGTATACATTGCTCAATGGGGGTAAGATGTGAAAAAATATACATTCACTCCAGTTGCTAGTTCCGTTGTAACATAGCGAACTAATAAAAGCTGTTTCCATTATATAGAACAATGTGGATCATGATGCGACGAGAAAAAAGGGATCGCCGTCACTTTAAAAGAATGAGATTTCCACCTTTCGACGACGAAGAGCCACCGCTAGATTACGCCGACAACGTTTTGGATGTAGAACCTTTGGAAGCAATTCAGATCGAGCTCGATTCGGAGGAAGATGAATCCGTAGCAGCTTGGTTTTATGAACACAAACCACTGGTTGGGACAAAGTACGTCTAAAAATTGTCTTGGGATCATTTCTTCGAAACACGAATAATAAATAATATCTAATGATGAAACGCGTAGGGGTCCTGAAATCAACTAGCCTGTGAGTTGACGGTTCTGGTAATTGCACAATTTTTTGTCCGAGACGAATATTGTGAGTTACCATGAGCTGGACAAAACGCTACACTGAATGATCTGGTATCATACGCATTGCAAAACAAATGTATCTTCGACAGATTTCTAATCTGCAATTTATTTGTTACATTACAGACACGTTAATGGATCCACCTATCGAAGATGGAATTTGACGCTACCGCAGATGGCAACGTTGTATCGTTTGGCTAATCAGTTGCTGACAGATCTAGTGGATCAAAATTTCTTCTACCTTTTCGATCCGAAATCATTCTTTACCGCGAAAGCGTTAAACATGGCCATACCTGGTGGTCCAAAGTTTGAACCATTGGTGAAGGATTCGAACGCAGCCGATGAAGATTGGAACGAATTTAACGACATCAATAAGATTATAATCAGGCAACCTATAAGAACAGAGTACCGCATCGCGTTCCCCTATTTGTACAACAATATGCCACATTTTGTGCACCTGTCGTGGTAAGTATAGGATAAACAGACTTATTTTTTCGTCTTTGATAATCTCCACACAAGTTTTAAGACCGATAAAGTTTTTAGTATGTTAAAGTCTTACTAGCAGTGTGGTACAGAAAATAGAAACAGTGGTGACCGTTATTCGTATCCTTCCTAAAGTATAGAAGGAAACTGCTGAAATCACCTACATTCCTTTTGTTCCTTTCCTAAAGACTTGAAAGGTTAAACATGAGAAAACAATTCTAATATCCGTGATGTATTTGCAGGTACCATGCCCCAAACGTTGTTTATATAAAAACCGAAGATCCTGACCTACCTGCGTTTTATTTTGATCCGTTGATCAATCCCATTTCGCATAGGAACTCGTTGAAGGTAAAGATTATGGATGAAACGATGCATTGTTGATAATCCATTGTCGTCCCATTATTTTCCAGACTGTGGAACCACAAATCGAAGACGACGAAGATTTTGTGCTTCCCGAAGAAGTGCAGCCGTTTTTACAAGAGACACCGTTGTATACCGATAACACAGCGAATGGTATAGCTTTGTTATGGGCGCCGAGACCTTTCAACACTCGATCTGGTAGAACAAGAAGAGCCATCGACATTCCTTTGGTGAAATCTTGGTACAGAGAGCACTGCCCTCCTGGACAACCTGTCAAAGTTCGCGTCAGCTATCAAAAACTGTTGAAATATTTCGTTCTGAACGCCTTGAAACACAGACCACCAAAGCCGCAGAAGAAACGTTATCTGTTTCGGTCGTTTAAATCCACCAAATTCTTCCAAACCACCACTATAGATTGGGTCGAAGCTGGCCTACAAGTATGCAGGCAGGGATATAACATGTTGAATTTATTGATTCACAGAAAGAATTTGAATTACCTTCATTTAGATTATAATTTCAATTTGAAACCTGTCAAAACATTAACCACTAAAGAGAGAAAGAAATCCAGATTCGGAAACGGTGAGTGTCGCTCGTTGTTTATTGTATCGATGAGTTCGGTACAATACCATAATATGTTTTGTTTTATAGCTTTCCACTTATGCCGTGAGATTCTACGTCTAACAAAACTGATCATCGATTCCCACGTGCAATACCGTTTGAACAACGTTGACGCGTTTCAACTTGCCGATGGTTTGCAGTACATCTTCGCACATGTGGGTCAATTGACTGGAATGTATAGATACAAGTACAAATTAATGAGGCAAATCAGGATGTGCAAAGATTTGAAACATTTGATTTATTATCGTTTCAACACGGTGAGCATTTAAAGAAACGTCTACGCGGTTTCGCTTTTAGTCGTTTAGATTAGGGCTGTTAGTTTTCTTCGAAGATCGGAGATTTTGAAGCTTCGATTTCAGGAACTTCGAAGGTGATGAGAATCGAATTTCGAACCTTTGTAGTAAATTATTAGAAGATTAAAAGAAACGGAGTTTCGAAGCTTTTACACTTCAAAGTTCCCTTCGTTCCTTCGATTCTTTCGAATCTTCGAAGTTTCGGGAAAGTAACAGCCCTAGTTTAGATGCGTGATCGAGTTTGTTGCTTTTTGATAACAGGGTCCTGTTGGAAAAGGACCTGGTTGTGGATTCTGGGCACCCGGCTGGAGAGTATGGCTCTTCTTTATGAGGGGAATAACTCCGTTGTTGGAAAGGTGGTTGGGCAACCTGTTGTCCAGACAATTCGAAGGACGACACTCGAAAGGTGTCGCAAAGACTGTAACTAAGCAGCGTGTGGAGTCGCACTTTGATCTTGAATTACGAGCGTCGGTAATGCACGATATCGTGGACATGATGCCGGAGGGAATCAAGCAAAATAAGGCCCGAACGATACTTCAGCATCTTAGCGAAGCCTGGAGATGCTGGAAAGCTAATATTCCCTGGAAGGTTCGTCTTGATTAGATCATTGTTTGTAATGCCAAGGCAAATGCCTCATTTTGAACCGATGTCTTCAGGTTCCTGGACTACCGATTCCCATAGAAAACATGATTCTTCGTTACGTGAAAATGAAGGCGGACTGGTGGACCAACACCGCACATTATAATCGAGAACGTATCAGACGCGGAGCGACCGTGGACAAGACTGTGTGCAAGAAGAATCTTGGACGTTTGACTCGATTATACCTGAAAGCGGAACAAGAACGCCAGCACAACTATTTGAAGGTATAGTATACAATACAACAGCGGTTTCCAATCTTTATGCTATCTTTTATTTTTTTAAATAATAAAAGCTTTATTATAAGAAAGTGAAAACAACAAATTAATATTTTTGGAAACCGCTACCAGTATTTTACAGTATACTGTAAAATGTAAAACATTCAAGGCACGTTATGCCTTGCGCGGAAAGGGTCAGAAAAGAAAATCTGTGTTCACAGGACGGTCCGTACATTTCTCCGGAAGAGGCGGTAGCTATATACACCACGACTGTGCATTGGTTGGAATCCAGAAGATTCGCCCCTATACCTTTCCCGCCGTTGTCGTACAAACACGACACTAAACTGTTGATATTAGCTTTGGAACGTTTGAAAGAAGCATACAGCGTGAAATCGAGGTTGAATCAAAGCCAACGCGAGGAGCTTGGTTTGATTGAACAAGCTTACGATAATCCACACGAGGCGTTGTCTAGAATCAAGCGTCATCTCTTGACACAAAGAGCGTTCAAAGAGGTAAATAACGAATCTGTGTTCACGGTTGAAATCTTGTTTCCATTTCGTGCAACCATTCTGAGAGCTGTCTGTTCTCCTTCCATAGGTGGGAATCGAATTTATGGATCTTTACAGCCATCTAATTCCGGTGTACGACGTCGAGCCACTCGAAAAAATTACAGACGCTTACTTGGATCAATATTTATGGTACGAAGCGGACAAGCGAAGATTGTTCCCGCCATGGGTGAAACCCTCGGACACGGAACCACCTCCGCTGTTGGTCTACAAGTGGTGTCAGGGTATCAATAATTTGCAAGATGTTTGGGATGTCAGCGAGGGAGAGTGCAATGTTTTACTGGAATCGAAGTTCGAGAAGTTGTACGAGAAAATTGACTTGACCTTGTTAAACAGACTGCTTAGGTTGATAGTCGATCATAATATAGCCGATTACATGACCGCGAAGAATAACGTTGTCATCAATTACAAGGTATCTTCGAAGACAAAATCCAAACTCGGACGGTAGACGGTAATAAATGCAAGAACGTTTGTTTCTATTTTGTTCGCAGGATATGAATCATACGAACAGTTACGGAATAATTAGAGGGTTGCAATTTGCATCGTTCATAGCGCAGTATTACGGCCTCGTGTTGGATCTGCTTGTTCTCGGATTGCAGAGAGCCAGTGAAATGGCTGGCCCTCCACAAATGCCGAACGACTTTTTAACTTTCCAAGACGTTGCTTCCGAAACTGCGCACCCGATCAGATTGTACTGCAGATACGTCGACCGGATACATTTGTTTTTGAGGTAGGATCGCGACCTCTTCTATAATTAATTAATTACTGTTCTTCGTGGACGCGTTTCATACGAATCGTTTCGTTTCGTCCAGGTTCTCCGCCGACGAAGCAAGAGATTTGATCCAGAGATATTTGACGGAGCATCCAGATCCTAACAACGAGAACATCGTTGGTTACAATAATAAAAAATGTTGGCCTCGAGATGCGCGAATGCGACTCATGAAGCACGACGTTAACTTGTGAGTAGACAATACGATTTCACGAATTCATAGAATTCTACTAATATCCAATGTTTGCAGAGGTCGTGCTGTTTTCTGGGACATTAAGAACCGCTTACCTCGTTCTACCACCACGATTCAGTGGGAGAACAGTTTCGTAAGCGTGTACAGCAAAGACAATCCGAATTTGCTGTTTAACATGAGCGGATTTGAGTGCAGAATCTTGCCGAAATGCAGGACAACGCACGAAGAATTCACGCACAGGGACGGTGTGTGGAATCTGCAGAACGAAATCACGAAGGAAAGAACGGCTCAATGTTTCCTGAGAGTCGATGATGAAAGTTTGCAACGATTCCACAACAGAGTTCGGCAAATTCTCATGGCCTCCGGATCTACGACGTTCACGAAAATCGTGAACAAATGGAACACTGCTTTGATCGGGCTAATGACTTACTTCCGCGAGGCTGTGGTCAACACGCAGGAATTGTTGGATCTGTTGGTGAAATGCGAGAATAAGATTCAGACGCGTATCAAGATCGGATTGAACTCGAAAATGCCTTCGAGATTCCCGCCGGTTGTGTTTTACACGCCCAAAGAGCTGGGTGGACTAGGAATGCTTTCAATGGGACACGTTCTGATACCGCAGGTAGCCTATCGGTTTTTCCTTTTACTTTTACAGCTGCATCGTTCTTGTGTTTTTTAACATCGTCTCTTGTTTACAGTCTGACTTGAGGTGGTCGAAACAAACCGACGTCGGCATCACGCATTTCCGTTCTGGTATGAGTCACGACGAGGATCAACTGATCCCGAATTTGTACCGATACATTCAACCATGGGAATCGGAGTTTATCGACTCGCAACGAGTATGGGCGGAATACGCGTTGAAACGTCAAGAAGCAAACGCGCAAAATCGCAGGCTCACTTTGGAAGATCTCGAGGATAGTTGGGACCGTGGTATACCTAGAATAAACACGCTGTTCCAGAAAGACAGGCACACTCTTGCTTACGACAAAGGCTGGAGAATACGTACCGAATTCAAGCAATATCAGGTATATCGTATTTCGTATACTATCCGGACACTTGCGAAATGTGTAATAGCAACGCATAAAAGTTACTCAAGCATCTAAAATAGCGGCTAAAACCGATCTTTATTACTTTCTTATGGAATATCTAACGTTTTAGTTAAAACTACCTGTATCGAAACTTACCAATATTAGATCAAGATTCAATACTAGATTCGTCGACGTTTTTTATTATTAGTATTTGTATCGAAAAATTCTCTGAATTCGCACTGCACCTTGGAAATGAAACAAAGTGAAACTTGAAATCCTTTCAAGCACCGAGACCGTTCCACTGGATTTCGTATTTGTGGATAGAAATTACATTATTGCATTTTCATTATATAATTACTACATAAAAATAAATTCTATTGTTCTATAATTACAAAATAATATAATTACAAGTGGCAACTCGAATGTAGTGATTTCGAAGTGACTCGAAGTGAAACTGAAATTTAATGTTTATGTTACGCATCACTCAGGTTCTAAAGCAAAATCCGTTCTGGTGGACTCATCAACGTCACGACGGTAAACTCTGGAATTTGAACAATTATAGAACGGACATGATTCAAGCCCTCGGCGGTGTAGAGGGTATCCTGGAGCATACATTGTTCAAGGGAACATACTTCCCAACATGGGAAGGTCTTTTCTGGTATGATTTTTGGTCAAGTTTATTTTACAAATACGTAGAGAACAATTCGATAATTCGTTGTTTCTTTATCTTTTAGGGAGAAAGCATCCGGCTTCGAAGAATCTATGAAATACAAAAAATTAACCAACGCACAAAGATCTGGTCTCAACCAGATTCCGAATCGACGATTTACGCTATGGTGGTCTCCAACTATTAACAGAGCTAACGTATACGTTGGTTTTCAGGTAAAGCAGTTCTCGCATATTGAACGTCATAAATCTCTGGATGCGTTCTTTCCAAGTAATATTAATCGATTTTGTTGCTGATTCGATTAGGTGCAATTGGACTTGACAGGAATATTCATGCACGGTAAAATCCCAACGTTGAAGATCTCACTGATCCAAATTTTCCGTGCCCATTTGTGGCAGAAGGTCCACGAATCCATCGTGATGGATCTTTGTCAAGTTTTCGACCAAGAATTGGACGCACTGGAAATCGAAACTGTTCAGAAGGAAACTATACATCCCAGAAAATCCTACAAAATGAATTCCTCGTGTGCCGATATCTTGCTATTCTCGGCGTACAAGTGGAACGTTTCGAGGCCATCTTTATTGGCTGATTCAAAGTCTGTATTTTCTTTCTTTTTCCATAGTTTTACGAATCCGTATAGTATGGTATTGCGTTATTATATTTTATACATTATTCGACAGAGATCTTATGGATAACACCACCACGCAAAAATACTGGATAGACGTGCAACTTCGATGGGGAGATTACGACTCTCACGATATCGAACGATACGCTAGAGCGAAATTTTTGGATTACACCACGGACAATATGTCTATTTATCCATCGCCTACAGGATTACTGATCGCCATTGATTTGGCGTACAATTTACACAGGCAAGTAATTTATACTTGCGTACAATACAAATTGTCAGAGAATACTTTAAATAGAAAATTTATGTTTGAACAGTGCGTACGGAAACTGGTTCCCAGGCTGCAAACCCCTTATACAGCAAGCGATGGCGAAGATCATGAAAGCGAACCCAGCTTTGTACGTGTTACGAGAACGTATCAGGAAAGCTTTGCAGCTATACTCGTCGGAACCTACGGAGCCGTACTTATCCTCGCAGAATTACGGAGAACTGTTTTCGAATCAAATCATCTGGTACGTTTGTTCTGATTGACGAATTTTTCTCGTTCTAATTGTCGGTCGATCGATTTCCTAGGTTTGTGGACGACACCAACGTATATCGCGTTACGATCCACAAGACGTTCGAAGGTAATTTAACCACGAAGCCTATAAACGGAGCTATTTTCATATTCAATCCTCGGACTGGACAGTTGTTCTTGAAAATCATTCATACGTCCGTTTGGGCTGGTCAGAAACGTTTGGGTCAGGTATGTAAATCGGACGCTTGTACTCTGATCGTTCCAACAATTACATCGATCAATGTTTCGTTTCTGTAACAGTTAGCCAAATGGAAAACGGCCGAGGAAGTGGCCGCGTTGATTCGGTCTCTGCCAGTGGAAGAACAACCGAAGCAAATCATTGTGACCAGAAAGGGAATGTTGGATCCTTTGGAAGTGCACTTGCTCGATTTCCCCAACATTGTTATCAAGGGGTCAGAACTACAACTACCGTTCCAAGCATGTTTGAAAGTCGAGAAGTTCGGCGATCTAATTCTGAAAGCTACCGAACCACAAATGGTGTTGTTCAATTTATACGACGACTGGCTGAAGACCATTTCATCGTACACGGTATTTCGAGATTTTTCTTTTTCTCGATCTGTACAACGATACAGGAGTGTTTGTATAATCGAATCGGATCGCTATTTTCCCCAGGCATTCTCCCGTTTGATCCTGATTCTCCGCGCTTTACACGTTAACACCGAAAGGACAAAGGTAGTATTGAAACCCGATAAGACAACAATCACGGAACCTCATCATATATGGCCATCTTTGACGGACGACGAATGGATCAAGGTCGAGGTGCAACTGAAAGATTTGATACTGGCGGATTATGGTAAAAAGAACAAGTATGTGTCGTTCAAGCAGCTATAGTTGCTTCTATAATGTAAACCAGGGAGGGGAATAAGTTGGAACTCTCTGATGTAAATAATAAGCGAGTAAAGGCTTCATTCAAACAATGGTTCCCTTTTTTAGTGTAAATGTGGCGTCTCTGACGCAGTCGGAGATTCGAGACATCATTTTGGGCATGGAGATAAGCGCACCGTCTGCTCAACGTCAACAAATCGCCGAGATTGAGAAACAAACGAAAGAACAGTCGCAACTTACCGCAACGACCACGAGGACGGTAAACAAACACGGCGACGAAATTATCACGGCAACCACTTCGAACTACGAGACACAGACGTTCAGTTCGAAGACCGAATGGCGTGTAAGAGCAATCTCCGCCACGAATTTGCATCTTCGAACGAATCACATCTATGTGTCTTCCGACGACATCAAAGAGACTGGTTACACCTACATATTGCCGAAAAATGTTCTCAAGAAGTTCGTCACGATCTCCGATTTACGAGCACAGGTGTGTAATTATGCGAACCATTCTTCTATCTTATGTGTAGACTGCGAATCTTTTTTTTTTATTGAGAAAATCTCAAAAGAGATTTATTACAACATTAGGTACAAACAAAGCCAAAGTGTACAGAGCAAGTAACCTCTATAAACTAACAGTAACGGTATACCACTTTTGTCCCTTTTGCAAAATGAAAATTTTCTACCTGAATTGCAACAAACCGGAGTGAAATAGAAAGTCATTTTCTTTTGTAATATCTTTAATAGGCTGGAACTAATACAACAATATCTTGAAATTGTTCTAATATCCTTGCTGTTTTCTGTTACACCTACTCATTATTCTCATAAATGCATAAAATTCGCAGTCTACTCATATGTATACGTATACTTTATTGTACTCTGTATCGTTACAGTTTTTTAATAGCATGTCGTTCGTATGATTTGTAGATCGCGGGATATTTGTATGGAATTAGTCCACCCGACAATCCCCAAGTGAAAGAAATCAGATGCATAGTGATGGCTCCACAATGGGGAACCCATCAAACCGTTCACTTGCCCAATACGCTTCCCAATCATCAATATTTGAAGGAAATGGAACCTCTCGGTTGGATCCACACTCAACCGAACGAATTGCCCCAGTTATCACCACAGGTGCGTTACATGTTCCCTCATGTATTATTGTAATCGTTGCTTCGTTGCTATTAGAGTGTAGATCATTGTCATTTGATTCGTTTCGATTAGGACATATCCACGCACGCCCGTGTAATGGCAGAAAATCCAATCTGGGACGGAGAAAAGACTATTGTGATTACTTGCAGTTTCACGCCAGGGTCTTGTTCCCTCACAGCTTACAAGTTGACACCCAGGTTCGTACACTCGCTATTAAAATAAAACTTTTCAATTTACTTACGAGTCATTCACGTTGCTTTTTAGTGGTTTCGAATGGGGAAAACAAAATACCGACAAAGGAAATAATCCGAAGGGTTATTTACCGAGTCACTACGAAAAGGTACAAATGTTGCTGTCCGATCGTTTCCTAGGTTTCTTTATGGTCCCGAGCCAAGGCTCGTGGAACTATAATTTCATGGGTAAGGACTCCTTTTAGTCGCGTTGATGTTACAGTAAAGTCACGATCTAGCTCCCTGAAGACCTCCACGATCACTGTCCCTTCGCCTACCCTTCCCCTGGGGGGCATCCCCGCGAGGAGCCAAGAAGTTGCCAGTCATAAAAAAATAGTTTCTCTACACGATCTCTGTCCCTGCTCGGAATAGGCGATGGGAGCTAGATCGCGACTTAACTGTACATCGAATTCTTAAGCGGTGACTTCTCTATGTAATACAATACGATATCTATGCAATCGCAGGCGTGAGACACGATCCAAACATGAAGTACGAGCTCCAGTTGGCGAATCCGAAAGAATTTTATCACGAGATTCACCGACCGGCGCACTTCCTAAATTTCTCGAGTCTGGAGGATGGCGAAGGTGTCGGAGCCGATCGAGAAGACGTGTTCGCTTAAGTAGATGTAAGAAGCGCAAGAGACCGGCAAACAACAAAGGGGGTGGAATTCCGAGAGATTTCGTGTAATTATTGCGCGATTTTAAATTGAAAACATTTTCACCTGTATATATAGAATATTTTAAAGAACCAGATGGCGTACGAGCGAATGTTTTCGACAAGTACAATCGAACGAATGTTGCGCGCATGAATCAAGAATGTTGGCTGGATATGTCACTCGTCGGCACGTTTTTGTGACTGCTTATACGTTCCGAGTAACCGAACAGAGTTTGTACACGTGTTCCATGATCGAATATACAGTACTAGACAAAAGTTTAAGGACGCTCTAAAAATGACGATAACTATTTTAATATTGTACTATACGATTTGAATTATTGTACGACAAGACGTATTTTTCAAATTTTCAATATAGGCCCATATAAAAATGTTGAAAATGCAACTTTTAGTATTTTTTCAACAATTCCGATCAATTGCAATTTTTGAAAAAATTCCTTTTCGCATCCTGTAGTAAATTAATTGCTCTAGCTTCCCAAAAAAGTTCAAGTAGTATAGTACAATATTAAAATAGTAATCGTCTTTTTTAGAGCGTCCTTAAAGTTTTGTCCACTACTGTAATATCATAGTTGACACGAGTTTCCAATAACATACACACACCGATCGACCACAGTTAGCAGGTAAAATAGTATTGTTTTTCGTATCAAATAATTCACATTTGTACTATACTTTAATATTGATTAAGAATAAAAAGTACATAATTTATACACGTGTGTGACACATACATATAAAAGAAATGTTAGAAAATTTGTTCGTACGGCACAGTCTGTTTCGTACGGACGACAGACGAGGCAAGCAACACTTGCGGCATTTTCATTGGTTTGGCGACTCGCTTCGGTCGTTCCTTTAACATTAGCATATACAGTGACGTATAAACTCGTTAGAATAGAAAAGAGATCGTGATCAAGAAGTATACGCATCGCGAAACCTTAACGTTATCATTACAGAAGACATTTCGTTCAAATACGGCTCGTACTTCGATTCAAGACGAAATTAATCAACACCATGGTGCGATGCATCGGTATAACTATAATTACGGTTACAGCTATACAAGACTGTACATTTCATGCTGTACATGGGCGCTGTATGGAAATGTGTAAAACATTGACACTAAAGCTTTAACAAGAACTAATAAAGTTTCTATTTCATTTCTATTTCTACTCTACGAACCATTTAATCGTCGAGACCGACCCGACATCGATTCCAGCTTTTGTATCGTGGAAAGAAAGAGATAATATGTATAATCTTGTACGAACATGTGCAGTTCAACGACTAGAGAGAATATTTTTGGCGTTCTGGTCTCTTATCATTCGATCAAACGAAATGATCGAATTAAAGATGAAAGCGAAATGAAGGACGCGATCGAATCGGGAGAATATTTCGACGATACACCTAAATAGAATCTAGATCAGGGGTCTACATTGTTCTTTACATGAAAAAGTATAATGTATGATAAAGGAATGTTGAATATTTTGTTTTGTTGCTCTATGAGTAGAATTATCTATGTAAATATTAGGGGTACCGGAACGTAATGTCGTATTTTTTGTAAATCAGTGAACATCCTTATCAATGACTCTCTGCCACCTAGTAAGTAACTTTTCAATCCCTTATCGGTAGAATATAGTTAGATGGTTTTTGATCAAAAAATGTAGAAAGTCCGGTTTTTAGCTCTTCTACATTTCGGAATTTTTTCCACTTAAAAAATGCTTCATTGTCCTGAACAAATGATCATCAGAAGGTGCGACATCGGGTGAATAAGGTGGATGTGGTAACACTTCCCAACCTAACTTTTTGATTTTGTTCCGGTACCCCTAATATCTTGGAGTTTACTACCCACCCGGCTGATCTTAAGAATTTTACGATCTGGCCCTTTCTAAAAAAAGTTTGCCGACCGCTGATCTAGATAATGGAGCTCTTGCTAAGTTAAGACCTCTAATGCTCGGACAGCGAGCGTCGAATGGCACCGGCAAGAGCTCTGGAAAACAACGATTGCTACAACGTGGCTCTCCGATTCATCTTCGAAATTGAATCGCTTGATGCGTCGTCGTGTAGAGAAACGGGTACTATGTACGTTGGTGGTGTTAACCCTTTGCCCTCGGAGCTATTCTTATTCGATAAGCGAATTTTTCTTCCGGCATGAAATATTCCCATTTTATACGGTTTTTTAAATTTTATCGATATAATACCTCGTACAATACTTTCAGTAGTTTACTAAAATATTAAATACGTTTAGTAATATATTGAATAATGCAACAAATATTTTAAATAATGGTAGAGGAATTATTAGCGGACTCTCTCCCTCTCTCCGAGTCACCACTCTTGTGCAAAGGGTTAAGGGCAATCGTTGTTATCGTTGGACAACTTTGTTCTATCGGTGCGCAAGGGTGCGTTCGATGAATAAGGTTTGTACGTTTCCTGAAACAACGTGGATGAGGGTGTAATCTTAGTTGCGGACAATGGCAACGTCTGCGTTGAAGCCATCGAGCTGGTGGTGCAGGTACGAGATGCCGAACTGTGATACGCGCTGCGTGACGAATTACTCGAGAGAACGTTGCGGCCATGGCAGCGAAACCTTTTCAGGAGCAGTCGCCAGATTTTCTCTTTCCAAACGAAGATTAGAAAGATAATTACTCCTTGCAAAGCGTTTGCCAGATCGGAGAGGTACCAAATGTACATCGGTGAATTGTGGCACAGCCATGATATGATTTCCATCGCCCAGTTGATGCCCATCACGATGAATAGTTTCAGATATAGATTGAACCTGCGAAATGTGCATCACAATCTTACCTACAAGTATTATATATACTTATAGTTGTGGAAACATTTTTCGAGTTTTTTTTACAATGAACGTTCTCCATTTGAAAACAATGTTTTAATTGAATGAAAATAATAAAATAAATCGTGTAGCACAAGAGATTAAAAAAACTTTGAAAAATGAATGTATACCGATTTGGCAGACGAGCAGCTGAGATAAAGAAGGATCAAGAAGGAACGCTGCGCTGTTGCGCGATCGAGACCGGATGAATAAGTGTTTACTGTATCGGAGGAACTCGTCATTATGAAAACAAATCGAAGCCTGGGAAAATGTTCGTTTTACTCGATCTATGAGGACATCTAAAAATAATATTTCCATGGTGAATGAGGCAAACGATAAGTGCAATGCACGGATTCGTGTCTCTTTGTATCTGTTGAAGCGACAACCGGGCCCTTGTACGTTTCTCCTTGATCCGCGATATTAAAACAGGAAAGTGATTCCGAAAGGAGACGAACCATTGTTTGTTGTCGTCGTGGCGCCTACTATCGACCCCTGTCAAATGACCCGCCGTGGCCCTATTATGCTGCCGAATCTTCATCGCCGTGGAGATGAACAGGCATATGTTGCACAGCACCGTGATACTCATGGGGCCGTAAAAGTATAGAGCTTTCGCTGCGTCCGCTAGAAAAGATCGTTACAACGTAAGATTACTCGGTCCGAGATGATTAAATTCGAATGATAATTGTTCGAGGGAATTTGTTTAGAAAATCAATGCGTGCTATCACCATAACGCCAACAATAAGCTTATTGTGCTAGTAAACGTTAGGGGTGTGCGAGATTTTTCCGAAAATTTTCTGGGAATTCACGAAAATATCTGTGATTCCCGACATTTCGAAGTTTCTCCATACTTCCAATAATTACAAGAACCCGAAAGCCATTGTGTTCTCCAAGATTACATATCTTATTAGTCCGGAATGTAATGTTAGTAATATTGTGGAAAGTAATTGCGAATAACGACACTTTCGGGAATCCCAAATATTATTCTACATCCCCGTACATTGTCGGGAATCCCGAAAATTCTCGGGAATCTCGTATATTCTCGGGAATCCCGAATCTTCGCGGGATCCCGCACATTGCGACGTATATCTCGGAAATGAAGCATTTTGGAGAAAAATGTTTCAGACAAAAGTTGTATGGTTTCGAGGGGGGCATAAAATAGAGTCATTGATTTGACCTTGGATAGTCGTTGGAAAATTACGTAAAGGTCATCTTCAATTTCTTAAATAGAACTCCCTATTTCCTATTGCATATTCTTGTAGCTCGTTTTGAGAGCTTTCCAAAACACTGTAATAAAATATTTTATCTCAAATATTTTTTAAGTTATAAGGCTTGGAAGTGACAGTTAAAATATTCTACCATCGCCACGCTTTTTTCATGGATTCTCGATAATCTGAGGAAAAAATGTTTCGAACAAAAGAGGAGCAGTATTCAAACGTCTACAAATTTCAATATATGAAAGTCGGAAAAAATTTTTTTTACAAAAAATTGTGATGAATTTGATTTTTTAAATGCTAAAATGTATTTTGGATTTCATAATGTTGTGGCTGATCTTAAGATGGATCCAATGATATATAATATTATAACCTTGAGCCGATAAATAACGCTAAAATAGTTTTCTCCACTTTTTCTGGACAAATAGACCACTGCGCGTCGTTACAATACTCTGAGAAACCGCATAAGCATACGCAGTTGCATCTTATCGTTAGGAAACTATATTTTCACTCGTAAATGTATTGAATTCGAACCATATTATTTTCAGCGATAATATTTAAAATTGAAATTGACAAAATAAAGACAAAATACAAATATTTTGGTATATTCTTCAAATAAAATACTATTTTCAAACATGACTGCATGAAAAAAATAAAATATTGTATTTTTACAGTTGTACGCACACTTTAAAATAAATAGAGTTATTTACTATTTAAAATACTATTTTACCATATAGATCGGTAGCGATAACTTACACTCGTACCAACAGGATGTATATCCGAATTCGGGTCGTATGAAATTATCAGGAACGCCAGGAACAAATTCCATCATGGCACAAACGATTGTGAGGATGGACGCACACCCCCAGGCGTAGATCGAGTATATAATAAATTTCTTTTGTTCCCTTTGCCTCACGCTGCCTTGAAGCGACCGGAAACCTCTGAAAATAATCGCGTTCCAAAATTTTGTAGCAATGATCGATTTGTCTCGAACCGATTCGGTTGGGTTCGATTCAATGGAACGCGAACACAAACAAACGTAAACGTAAACGGATATACGTAAAAACGCTTGTGGTCTTACGTGACGCATCATGGTTTCTCCGAGTAAGTAAGCACTAGTAAAAAGCAGATTGGAACGTTCGCACGCCGATAAAGTACACTATGTATTTGCTTTCCGTCGTCGTTGGTCCCGACCGGCGCGATCCAATCGAACCGACGAATAACCGAAAATAGTGTAGATAAATGAAAGCATGATTGTCACGCGACGAGTAAATATTCGTGGCCCCACGGGCTGTATAGCCATAGCCGACCCCTATACAGGACATATTACATACATGGCATATGATATATACAGGGTGTTCATTTGAAAACTTTCCAGCCGAATATCTTTCAAACACGTGTCCAAGGAGTTCGAGGGGTAAAGAGGGGGGCAGTATCAGTTATTTATTTGGTTGGCGTTTTCATGGTCATTAGAAGGTCAACTTTGTTTTTTCAAATGCAAACCTATATTTTTTATTATGGGATCTTATTGTACGTAAAAAGACCAACAATTTTCGTACGATACTTTTTTTATCCGCGCACTGGTTTCGGAGATATTTAAAGAGAAGTAGAGCGAGTCATACTGCAAGAAAGTTTGTAATTTCTTTATAACTATAACTAATTTTCGAAATGTTCTCCGTTGTTTTCTAAACAATAATACAGACGATTCTCAAATTCTGAACGAACATTTTTCAAGGTATCCGTTGGAATAGCTCTACATTCCTGTACAATTCTGCGACGCAGATCGTTGACGCTTTCTGATTGTGTTTTATAAACAACAGACTTTAAGTGTCCCCACAAAGAGAAGTCGACTGGAGTTAGATCTGGTGGTCTTGGTGGCCACTTATACGAAATATTATTATTTTTTGATGTAGAATAAGAATATGAAATAAAAATATGGATTGCCGTTTGAAAAAATGAAGTTGCCCTTCATCTGACCCTTAAACGGCCATTATGGAAAAATATGCATAGCGCCATTAAATGTGCCCCTTCATACGAAGAATATTTTATATAAAACATTTTTTCATATTCCTGCTGGTTCCCGTAATAATTGACTGTCTCAAGATAAATGGACCACCGTTTATATAGATTTCCATTTGAAAAAACAACATTGACCTTCAAATGACCTTGAAAACGCCACCCAAATAAAAGACTGATACTGCCCCCCTCTTTCCCCCTCGAAATCCTTGGACGTGTTTTACGCTTTCTTAATATCTGTCATACTTTTCGAGATATTCGGCTGGAAAGTTTTCGAACGAACACCCTGTATGTATACACACGTATACGTATAAAATATGGGTATACGTGTAGGTGTATGTACATTACGAGAAGAAGGGTGGACCAGAGACGTGCGTGCGAGTGTCAACGCGATCACGCCCATGTCCTTGCTTCGTGTCGTCCACATCGTTTGTCGTGTGTCACCGATCCAGAAAATGCATTCGAAAATGAAAAAAAAGGGCTTGGCGGACACCCTAGTTATGAGCGAAGAGATAATATATCGTGTTAACCATTATGTTTGCGAGCACGATACTACGTATACATATAACGAAAACCGCAAACACGCAGGCTGTTTTCGGGTTCCGATCACGTTCTTCGCGCTTAAAAATATCGTCCAACTACTCCCGCGTAACGCTTGATTTCTCTTTCGGCTGTGTCGAGTAATTACGCGATGAGAAATGCGATGCTTCTTTTTCGAGAGGAATTCGACGGTACCATCTTCAATCGGTGCGGCACGACGACGCGCGAGGCGGGGCGTCGCGGCGCGGCGCAGCATCCGCGCGTTGGCGTCAGCATCGAAGAAAAGACCGTTTCTCGGCATTCGAGATTTGTTTGGACTATACGTCACGATTTGTTTGCTGTACACCTGGCGTGTTCTATAGATACATAAGTAGATCGAAAAGTTTTATGAGAACACCACTCGATGGTAAGACGGAGTCGCGGTTAATTGAGAACGCGAGGCCGATTTCATTTCCGAACCTGTGCGCGTAGAAATAGACGAGCACGCTCAATCGAAACCTGCGAATCGACGGGGAAACATTTTTAGTTAGATTCTCGATACAGTTTTTCACGGAAGGGACAGCGGCACTATGCTATCTAAGAATGCGTTTTTCCTTTAACGCTGCCGATAACGCGATAATCACCGAACAGACAAAGATACCCGTACGCCATAAACGTTAACGTGTACGAGTGGATAATCTAGATTAAACGCGGCAGGCGGCTATCCGTTTGTCTATAAATTCTATTGATCTTTGCCTCTATCAATTAATCGGAACGAATTAAAGACGCGATTCGAGTCGAGTCGAGAGCTACGGCCGTCAGCGTCCCGTTTAGGCGATAAAACACTCGCCAAGAGCTCCATGGACCGATCGAAATTAATTTAAGAATGTTTGCAGTGTGTACACGTGCCGTCACGAACCGGATATTAATTTGCGTTCTATAGCAATCAATTTTCTTCGGTGTTTATCAACTATCGAGTTTCTCTTGTTCGATCGAGAGAGTAAAGGGTAGCGTTTGTACGTATGTATATATGTATATTCGTTACTCTCGATTAGGCTAGTGACGTTGCGATGCAAAACTACCCCGATAAATCAAGAGAAAAATTTCGTCAGCGGACGCGCAGAACGTTCGACTTACCCGAAGGTCCACCAAATATCGAAGCACATCACGTTCAGCCAGAAAAAGCTGGCCAGGAACGAGAAGTTGATGATGAAAGCTGGAAGAAACAGAATCGCGTCAGAATCGTAGCGTACGGTGGTACAAATATAATTTATAAATCGTAAAAGGGTAAACATAATAATAACGAGAGGAAAGACTGATGCGCTCTCGAGCGCAAGATTCATGTTCATATTCCTGTCAGCCATATTTGGATGAAGGAATTGTTTATCCGAATTTGGAAAGAAACTTTTGTACCGATGGATCATTTCTAACTGTTTGTTTCGTCGAAGGGATCGCGTTGATTCGATCTACGTTTTATAGCCGGCGAATCAGCATCGGCGGTGAACGCGTCCAATACGATTTGAACATGGAAATAGAGTGTACCGAAAACGATGCAGAAGGTGTCTGAGATCTGATCTTGCGTCGTCGTGTTCAGGGTCCCGAAGCCTAAGTAGGAGACGAACATGGAGGCGACGTATCCGCGAAGCGTGCGTCCGTGCATGTTATTCAGCTCGGGTATCACGGTGTAGACGAGAAATGTGAGGAAAAGAAACGGAATGGACACGATCATTCCAAAGGGAAGGGTCCCTTGCAACACGTCCTTTCTATCTGGGCCTGCCTCCTGGAAGCAGGCTAAAATGTCGTAGCGGTCGTGGGCAAGTTTGTGGCGACCGAGGCAGTACTCGGATCGGTTCAGGAATTCCTCGTCGTCAATCATGTAGACCGTGCCATTGTCGAGAAGCTTGAACTCGGAGTACTCTATCGCGTATCGTGAAGCGTTATTGGGGCAAGAAGTTTTGGCGGTGAAACGGAACGTGTCGACATTCGTCGAGTTGTTGAGCAACTCGAACGCGCCCGCGGAACTATAAAGATGTGGAAACTGAACAGTGATGCCGGTATCGTTCATCCCAACAGGTTCACAACCATTGCTATCTATCAGATGTTCGAGCGGGCAACAGAGAGGAACCTCGGTCAAGTTGGTCCTGTGAGTCCCGGAACTCCCATAACTCTGGTTCCCCATGAAATTGCTCACCGGTGAACACTCGAGGCTTATAGCGTGAACCAATAGAATCAATACCACCGATACCGACCGCGTCGCGAACACCGTTCTTCTACCAGGATGGACGCGAGTCATCTTGATAGGTGCGTACTCACGAACTGGCCGTTTATCGCCGGTCTGGCGAATTTGTCGACCAGACCGCACGCATTATCGCGCTACGCGGAAACGACCAACCGAGTTTCCAACTAATCTTCCTCGTAATGACGGGTGTGTCCTTTCGCCACCCTTATGCGGCCTAGTTACTACACGTGCCCCATTCCACAATGGACGAACTGCAAGGTATTTTCTGTTTGCTCTCTTACACTTTCGTTTCGTTCCTTTCCGTTCCTCGTTTATCGCGTCTCACGTTTTCTCACCGATCCTCTCACCTTTTCGTTCACTTATAGTTTAACCCGCTACTTGGACATCAGCGATGATTCTCCAATCGGACGTAACACAATCCGAAGGAATCATTGTAATTTTGGGCGAGCACCCGAGTTCACTTTCTTGGGATTCGTTTTAACGGAAGACGCAAGTCCGGTTGCCCTCGTGTGGATACGGCGAACGTTCTCAGCCTCATGCCACAGGATACCGGTATCTCTGACCTCTAATTTGTATCGCGTCTGGTGCCGAGCGTGCAGTTCGAAAAGGAATAACCGGATGAGGTCCAAAACGGTCCTTCTAAACAGCGGTGAATAATATTTCTATGAACTAATATTACGACACCGTGTCGAAACGTTTCAATCGCGAACGTTTATAAATATAATTTCGTTTTCCGATAAGCTATCGAACAGGTATGTATTTCGGTCTCCTTATTCGTTGCGTCGGGTCGTTTCGTCTTCAAAGAAACAGGAGAGAGAGAGAGAGAGAAGGGAAAGAATTGGAAGCTTACCTACGGCGTAGCAGATGACCAACGGCAAACTCGAGAACAGTTTGACCACCACGAGCATAGTGTAAGCGAGGACGAGACAGGCGACGTAGCACATAAGGGTCTTGCCGTAGAGACTTCTCAGCTCCGGAATGATCGCGTAAACCAAAAAGGTCGCGAGAAAGAACGGGATGGAGATCATAATGCCGATATTGTACAATTTTTCCGGAGGGGAGTTGATCAAGCAGATGACCACGGCGATCGTTTTGATGGACTCTTTCCAGTCGAGGCAGTAGCTCCAGGCCGGATAACTGTCCGAGTTAGTTCGCAGCGTGCCGTTCCGATCGAGGACAAACGCGTCTTCCTCGAAGTTCTCCGGCTCGAGCATGTACTTTCTGATTTTCTCAGAGTTGTCCAGGCTATCTTCGACTATTCTGAACAGGTTTCCGGCGTCGACACCGCCTTCCCCGATTTCCAACAGCTCGGGGACCAGGTGGGTCCGTTGGAGGATAAGATCAGGCCGTTGCGAGCTGGCCGGCAATCTGGTACAATTCGGCCGATCACCGGCACCGAGCATCTCGTCGCGACCGCAACACTTCTTCAGGCAGGCCCGCAGATCGCACACGCACCCGATAGTCACGTTCCCGAGCACCCGATAAGAACCCACCGGATACAGTAATTGGTCGTGATCGTAGAGCAAGCTGCCATTCTCGAACAGTCGCGTCTCCTTCTGCTCCAGAACAATCCCAGGAAACGGTTCGCAGGACGCGTCCGTTCTCCACTTCTCGAGCCTGTACCCGCAGCCGTATCCGAACCAACAGATCATCACCGAGATCCCACCGAACACGAAACACGCTCGCATCCTGGGAGGACTGTTCGTCCACGACCGTTCTCTAGAGTCTAAACTCTAGGGGTGGCTCTGACCCTTGTTTCGCCGTTGTTCATCCTGCGTCGCGACAGACCCGGGTCCAAATTAGTTTATCTTCGTCGAGCGACTATAAATGAAATATCGGTCCCTATCCGCTGTCAAAATCCTAACGAATGACTCTAGCTAACTTCGAACCGACTGCCCTCCGAACTGTCCGATCGCCCGCGCAAGTTCCGAGTTGCCGCGCGTCTCGACGTCTCGGCGCGACGCCTCCTCGCGAATCTCGCGGCAACGCCACCACCCGCATCGGTGGCGATTACGTCGCCGCGAAGTAGCTTCCATTTCCATCCGATCAACCACCCACCCTTCTTCCCACGTGTTGTCTTCTCGTGTCTCGTGTACCGTTCATCGATCCGAAGTCCGAAGCTCGTGTTCAAGCAAACATTGCGATCGGTAACTAGAGCGCAGCACTTCCTCTTTTAGGCAATCCCTAATTGTACGTGTCCATCTGACAGTAAAACTATCGCGAGTTACTCTCGAGAGTCAAATTCGTTAGTACACTGCGGAGAGCTGCACGAAAAACTCTCGGAGACCGAACAGTAAGTTGAAACTCGCAAATATCAATTTTTCCCACGGCGAGCAACTATCAGCAGAGATATACTCTCTGTTATCAGCTACACGAACGCCCAATCGAACAATGGGCGGAAAAGTATGGTCTGAAAAAATTAATTAACCAAATTATTATTATTATTATATTGTTATTGCTAGATTGCGGGTTTTTATGCAAAATAAAAATTGTATGCATTAATGATTTTAATAGAGAAGAAGTCGTATATTGACATCTTCGATTTTTAAAATTTTTCAACAATTTTGAATTTCATCTACTCAATTTTGCTATAAATGCATAAAGATCCGCAGTCTAGTTATTATATTGTTAAATATATAGAAATCAGACTCCAGGAGTGGTATTGTTTGCAAGCATTATCCATGGTTTAGTCCAGCATTTTCTCTTTTTGGAATATTTCTTTTGTCTTATTAAGTACATTGATACAAGTGCAGCGAATTTTGGAGCATCCATTCTGCTCACGAGTATTCTTATAACTACGGAAATTCATGTGAGAGCTACACGCATGAAATTTAAATCATCACATTCCTCAGACGACTTTCCGAAAGTTTTTCCTGACATTCACAGATATCTTGCGCCATAATGTAAAAATAAACCTTCCACTTTTTTCCCATCGTTGAAAAATCGGAAACCAAAGTCTTTTTTGAAGAATTAACTCGCCATCGAAAAGCATTGCCCCAGCGGGAATGACGAGTTGACTATGTATAATGTATACATATGTAAATACATAATAATCTTTAAACTTCCGAGATTATGAGTGTGTACTAAAAGTCAACGTATCACTTTTTATCAGGGAAATCGAGACTCGTTGCTGACTCTGGCAGTAATATGTCTGACAAAGGTAAACTTTGAACTAAGTATGCTGGCCGAAAAATATATTCATAAAGATTCGCGATATTGGTTATGCGTTATCAATTCTGCGTGTAACGGTAGTACAAAATGAAATATGTTGGAAAGAACACTTCACCTTTAACTGCCCTAAAATTACTTTGCCACAAATATTGTACGATCGATACATTTATTGATACGCGGTACAAGAACGTGATCAGTATATCTCTCATAAAATGAAATTCGTGTTTCCATCTCTATTCCAATTCCCACTTTAATATCCCTATCTTTTACCTCTTGTGTCTTCTATTCCACTTGATACCATATTATTCTATTTCACTTCGTTCCGTTTCATTTCATTTCATTTCATTTCATTCCACATGTCATATTTAGTCTCGTCTTTTTCGTTTCGATAAATGGTGCGAACGATCGAGTAACGCAACAACGTTCGAAATATCTAATCTCTTCGTTCTCTGTAAACTTGCAAATAATCAAATAGTAGGAAAGGTTCCGCGTTTTAGCAAGATTGTATTAGTATTAGCGGTCATTCGCGTCACAGCTTCATTTGAATTCTTTTAACTTAACCTTGAAATATGTACACGTGCGTACGCATATATTTATGTACATTGCAAACATTGCAAATAAGAGCGAGATATTGCGTATACATATATATACGTATCTACAGTAATGTCTCAATATGTGTAAGTGTATCACACTTATATGTATGTATATGTATACAGTCAGTCCCATAAGTATTCGTACGCCATTTAGAACAGAATAATTTTTTTATAATTGTACCAAACGATCTGATTGTTTGTCAGCAATTAGAAGCATTGGTTTACTAAATGATGTGCAAAAAATATTTTCAAGAAATTACAATTGATCATGGTTATATGCAAAAATTAAAAAAACATTTTTTAAAACTCTTTCATTTGTGGAAATTTAAAATATGTACCTATATATATGTTAATTTTCATCGAAATCGGTTGACGCAGGAAAAAACGACGCGCATCGAAAGATGTACGATTATGTGGATTTTAAGCAGAAACTGATCAAAAGTCGTGAAAAACTACGATTTTCACCATTTTTAACCGCGCTTGTAGATAGATCTACAAAACATATATTTTAAATTTTCATTAAGGGCCCAAATAAAAAAGTTTTAAAAAATGTCTTTTATTTTAGCATGTAACCTTGTAAATCGTAATTTTTGGGAAATCTTTTTTGCATATCATTTCGTAAACCAATGCCTCTAATTGATTATAAAAAATCAGGTCGTTTGGTACGATTATAAAAAAGTTATTCTGATTCAAAGGGCGTACGAATTGTACTTATGAGAGTCACTGTATATCGTATGCAAACAATATTCCTTGGTCTCAAACCGAATCATATTATGTTACACTTTGTTACGCTCCTCGGCGATCGAGATCGAGATCGCAATATCGAAGATCGAGCCATCGTAGGTAGTGCTGGTAGTGGGGATCAATTTTTCACGAATGTCGTACACACTTTTTCACACATATTGAGACGTTACCGTATGTAGGTATGCACAAATCCATAGACAGTCTCCGAACATGAGGTCGGGTGATGTAACGCATACTCGAAACAGCCGGAAGAGATTATAGACAATTTCCTGTTTTCGTGATACATATATATATATATGTACACGGAACATACATAGTATGTATGGTATCGCGTATTGGTGTGCATGGTATCGGTAACTGTAACTACAGATGGCAAGACAAAAAGTTTCAGTTTAACGTTGTCGTTCCATAGAATTACCACGAGTATTGTACGGGCCTGTTCGGGCTTTATTCGACGTGGTTCAGTAGATCGATATTTCCGTGCAACCTGTTGCTGTGAATCCAGTAGATGGCAAACTTGGAGAACTTGAAATCAATATGGAAGCAGGCGGACGCAATTACCTTTGACGTTGATTCCACTCTCATCCAAGAGGAAGGAATCGATGAACTCGCAAAATTTTGCGGAAAAGGAGAGGAGGTCGCTGCCATGTAAGATTTATTGTCTACGTTTATAAAAACGTATTTTCTTTTCGGATTTCTTCGTTTCCAGATCTACTTCTTGTGTACGAACTACGAACCCGATCGGATCGGATCGGGTTAGATCGGGTCGGATCGGATCGTTTGGTTTTGTCAGAAATTGAATTTGTACAATTTTAGGACGAGACGAGCGATGCAGGGACATGCTACGTTTCGACAATCATTGACGGACCGATTGAATATCATAAATCCTAGTTTGACTCAAGTCAAGCAGTTTCTATCATCGCACCCACCGAAACTCTCGCCTGGCATCGAGTAGGAAACGATTTCAATCGATAAAATGTAAATGTAATACTGTTTACAGTCAGTCGATTCCTCTAAAATTCCTGACAATTTCAGAGCTCTGGTAACAGCCCTTCGAGCGCATAAAAAACAAGTGTTTCTAATTTCTGGTGGCTTTCGTTGTTTAATCGCGCCAGTTGCGGTAGCACTTGATATTCCGTTAGAAAACGTGTTTGCGAATAGACTAAAATTCTATTTCACTGGTTATTATTCGTTTATGTTTGTTCATAGTTAGCTGTAGTATGATATTTTAGTGTTGAATCACACCTTTTGCAGGGGAATACGCTGGATTCGATGAGAATCAACCAACTGTAGAAAATGGTGGCAAGGCAAAAGTAATTCAGTATCTCAAAAACAAGAGGGGATTCAAATCTGTAGTTCACATTGGCGACGGAGCAACTGATTTAGAAACTATTTCAGTTGCAGATTTATTTATAGGTAGGTTCTGTTACAGCTGTAAATTTTAGTCGAGATCGTACACATATACCATGTAATTTTCATTTAATCGATTCTTATTCCTATCATTTCTTCATTTTGTATAGGATATGGTGGAGTTGTGGTCAGAGAAAGCGTGCGTTCAGGGTCCGAGTGGTTTGTTACCAATTTCGATCAACTTCTGAATGCTTTAGATGCTTGAATATGTACGATATATTTTCAATAGGAAAAAATCGTTCCATACGTCCATAAAGTTCATGATTTCTTTATTGCAATTTACTTCCAGTTTGTAACATCCACATGGATCGAACGAGAAAGAAACACTATAAATAGCATCTTCTTTACACGTATCGTATATGTAGTAACAATGTTGTTATACCTCTATGTTTCCTTACATTAAATGTTACAGGAAACGATTTTTCGCGTGAAACGCAACGTTAAAATACTATTGAATTAATCTAATTGTAAGACGACGTTGACATTTCTATACACTTATCAATCAGAAGCACTGATATACAAAATCACGTGCCTGCGTGTGTTACGAAACAAATCAATTTAACGAAACAGATATAACACACTTGGCCCGCATTAGATTGTGTTCTTATTTCTCTGTCATCGTTTGAGAGAATTCATAGATCGATTGTGTAAATATTAATTATATATCCTTTCTCCATAAAATTGTGAAATTTTCGATTTTCCCTTATGCTTGTCCAGTAATCACTGACAACTTTTCACTCTTTCTTGTTTCTTCGTTTTTATCCAATCATGCACTCTATGTTGAAGCGTGACATTCGATTTGACCATATCCATTGTGAGAGGAGACCGATTGAACGGATCCGTTTGATCGCTCAGCAGATGCCTGAATAAGACCAATATTGTATTGTTTAAAATTCGGATAGTGTAATAGTTTGAACGATTCATTTCTAAGCTAATAACAAAAGTAAAACACTGACCTTGCAATGGTCTGGCGATCGATAGTTATCTTGGAGGATGGAAGAACGACAGGGTCCGTCATCAAAGTAGACATGATAGGATCAAGAAACTCATCGGGAGCATCAACCAGTATTTCGTCTTCCTCTCTCTTTTGACTCGCGGCTGCTTCTACGTCTTCAGCGAACTGATTGAAAAACCCTAATATAGCCCCACCTCCGATCCGAACTGAAACATTGGCAATACATAATTCAATTCAGTCGCAATGCATAAAATTGTTGCAAAAATTAGCTATTAACCCTTAGCACTCGAGTGGTGACCCAGAGTCACCACTAAAAATTGATGTACCAATATTCAAAATATTGTTTACATTATTAAATGTATTCGTATCTAATCAATTACTAAACATTTAAGTATCGTATGAGATCGAGATTAAGATCCTATTCATACAAAGAAATGTTTAATTTTCGAGTTAAAATAGCACCGAGTGCAAAGGGTTAATACATTGATTAGCGATATTCATTTACCCAGAACATTTCCGGCCAATTGAAAAAGTTCAGGACTGTACGATCGACCGTCCTGGGAAACAGCCAGCGGGAATGATTCAACTGGACTAAGATTTACATAGATCTTGCATATATTCAGTACCAAATTTGCTGGATCAAACGCATATTCCTTTTGATCGTTCACCTAGGAAGAAAACGATTTGTTAGATCGATTTTTCATTTTCACAATACATGTTTAATGCTTGATCATACTTCCTTGCTACCTTCAGATTCTTTTTATTCGGTCCAACCAATTGGAGCAGTAAGTAATTAAGCATCGATGCAATACGATCAACCATTGTCGGATGGCAAAAAATAGATTTGATCTCTGTTGTTAACATATTTAACGTTTCTATCGTCTTTTTCCCCAATATATTGTCAAATTTAGCGGTCATCCCAAGACCGTGCAAATTATGAGCTTGCTGGTCGCGTTCGTGTTGCGGTAGCTTGTTCCATTCTCCGCTCTCCCTTTAAATTCGGATTAATGTCGCGTTATAGAAACCGAGGAAATTGAGAAATTACGTATGAGCACAACATACATCAAATCGTATACCTTGCCTGGATCAATTGTTTCAATTGGGCCATATTCGAAAGCGCTTCGTCTAATAGAAATACCGCGTCGTTCATTAAAAGATTTATAAAACGCAGAAACAACGGCGGTTGAGCTGCTTCCATATTGGCTTCTGCTTCTCTGGCTAAAATACTGTAAAGCATAAATTCAATGCAATTGTTCATGAATGAAAGTATGCACGTTCGTAAAAACGATGTGTAGACACCGTTTTATATAGATTGTCTACTTACGTAAAGCTATTACGATGTTCTGTAAGTGTCCATAAATATTCCATAACAACGTACATTGGTCGTCGATATTTAAACTTTTGCTCAAATTGCACGCTCTGTCCTGTCATTTCGATACTTACGAATACTTTTAGTAAATTGGGGACGATCTAAATTGCGAAGCAAACGACTTTATAGTAAAAAGAAATTGTCAACGATCAGAAATGAATACCTACATGTTGTCTATAAGGATGTGTAATAAATAATTGTTCTCTAAAGAATGTTCCAAAGTTCCGCATCAAGGGGTTGATGGTTTCGTCGTTCGTTGGTAAAAGAGCCTCTAAACCCTCCGCTAGTCGCGCACGTAAATGAGGATTATATAATCGTTGCTGAGACTCCATTAGTACTATGATCTAAAGTAGTAACACGGGTCTAATCATTGTACCGAACTGCATCAATTTAATTTTATCATACACGTATTTTCTAGCTTGCCTCTGTTAGCACAGGTGCTAAAAAGAACTGGCCTTGTTGCTCGAAAATGTTTGGATTCAAACGGCACAGAAAACATAAAAATCTAATGGTATTCTCCACGACGAATTCAGGAATGCATCTAAACACACGGTAATGTCTTATTATCTTAACAGCAGAATAAACGAGTCGAGTCCAGGTCCTGGGTCTGGCTTAGTATTCTCGGTAAGGTAACTTATCCGAACACACCTCAACGTATCTGGAACGGCTTCTGGTAGTGGAAATGTTACCTCCTTATATTCTTTTGGAGTATAATCGCATGCTTCCCCTTCTCCAGCTTCCCCGTTGCTTAAATACACTTGTACCAACCAAAACGCTGTCGTTGCGTGAAATTTTGCTAAAAGCTTCAACATCTCTGGAGTTAATAGACTCGCTTTTAGCGATAAATACCTAAAACATAAATTCTTATTCAGAATTCCAATGTTTTCTACTTAAAATAAAATGTACAAAAGCCCATACTTGGTCATCTCTTCCTCCATGCGCTGCGTTATTATTTCAAGTACCTCAGAACTGCCACCGTTCTGTGCATCTCCATGGATTCTTTGGATTTGCAGCAGATCCTGATATGTTCTGCAATGTCGCGAAACGTGAACAGTGATAAAAGTAATTAATAATTAATAAGTAAGTAATAAAATAGATTTCAAGAGAATGACAAACCTTATGAGCTTATCCAATACCACTCTGTATCCAAGATCTAAAGCTCTGTGAGTTAAAAAAAAACATTCGGTTGTGAAACTAAATTTTTTCGCGACCGGTCTGACTCCATCTTCAGACGTTGGTATTAAACACGTTTCTGAGGATAATCCTTTTAAATGTATACTATCGTTTGAAGATTCGTTTTCGTTACTCTAAACAAAAATTATCGAAATTTATAAGATGCTATTCAAAACTTGAAACATAATTGTTAATTCTGTGAATATCAACTGACCTCCGCTGCACAATACGTTGGATCTATCTTAGGCACTTTTGTTTGATTTTCTTGTATGCAGAATGGCTGACAAAGACGCAGCAATACGCATCCTAAATTTAACATGAACCCATCGGAGACGGTCAATGTGGAGCTCAGATCTACATCATTTTGCGTGTTCCAAAGTTTGCCTCTGCTCGCATTTAAACGTAGACAATTGCCTATCCATTCGAGAGTCAAGTGGCGAATTTCATGTGAAAGTAGCAATAACGAATGAAACACTTTGCACAAAGATTCGCTTAACACATCCAGAGCAGTCCAAATGGTGCGTTCGATGGCGCTGCTTGTCTACAATGCAAAGTACAAGGGGTTATTTGTTTGATTTCGATTCAATCTTCAAATTTACAGTTACTTTTGCTTGGTACTTGCCTGTTGAAACGACTTTTCAAACAAATAGAATGGTTCATCTTTCGATTTTGGTAAACAGCTTAAACTAAAAAGTGCACCGAATAATGTATCTGCGTAAGCTCTACCTTGAGTACTCTGTGGAGTACTATGACGAATTAGTAATTTAGCTAAGGGTTCTATCGAAGAAAATACATTTAATATTGTAAACCAGGACTGAGAGAAAGACCCAAGAACAGTCTGTGCTACTTCCTTGTGGATTATATCGAGAATAGGACTAAAAGATGCAGCGATTATATCTGTCGCCTGTTCCTTGTTCTCCATTTGCAACTTGTTTACGATCCCATCTATGAACGATGTTAGTATTCGAAAAGACCACGTCGACTTCCCTTCCAGTTTACACAATGTAAGAAACTGACTGTGAATCTAAAAAATGTAATAGAGTTAGATTATGCGGTTACGCTCTGGCTGATTGTGCATAGTGTATGATAACTGGTACCTCTTGTCCTTGAAACAAATCCGGTTCTTGCAATGCTACTCCAGCATTTTGTAAAATAACTTGTTGCATTCTCTCGACAATATCATCGAGTTCTTTCTCATTCCGATACCGTTGCAAACGGCAATAACATTCAAATAAATAACATATTGCTTGGTTTTCTAGTATATGAGGAACAACGGGTGTGCTGGTATTTCGCTGAGGATCTTGGAGGGTCACTAATTTCGATTCAGGATCGGAGAGCATCAATCGTTCGAAAACCGCTTGCTCGATGGAATCAACGTCGATAAACACCAATCTTTGATTGACTCCTGTCTCGTGTAACGTTATTGCAAACACGTCCGCGAGGAGATACTTAACCTCCTTGTCGTTTTTCGAACCGTTCAGACCTTGAACATTCGTGGGTTTCGTTCGATCCTGTACATTTATGTTTTCAAGTTTCGTAACGTAATCGACTCCGTTATTTTCGTTGATAATTGTCTGATTCTGCGACGAGAATGACACGGCATCATTGATGCTCGAAAACAATCCAACGAATGGATTGTTGTTCATATTGTCGCACATTGTTCACCCGTAAAACTCGATCGCCACTGTTACAAGTATAGTTGATCTAAAAATAAGTAGGTAGGATTGAACGTTTCACTCGAAAAATATTCACATGAACGTCGGAATGTCATCGGACTATTCACCCTACACTGCCCTAACACCTGTACCGTCGCGTTCTGCTCCGCTCACACAGCGCCAATATGCAACATACACCTACACCTACACCTAAATACACAACATGTACATACTTATCTACATGTGTATGTAAGTAGTACGCACTGCGTATGTACTACGCAGCGCTACAAGCTACGCTACAATACATATCTCCAGATAGGTAGGTATATGTATATGAAAACAGAGCAATGTTGATAAATAGACTACGGATCTTTATGCAAAATAAAACTTTTCTTCATCAATTACAAGATTCTGGAGCCAAATTAAGTAATGTGTCGATATTCTTATTCTGTTCATTTTTGTCATAAATGCATAAAATTCGCAGTCTATTGATAAATAACAAGTGACGTGTATCACCGACCGTGCATGTATGCATACATATACATTATATGTACATATACATTATTTTTTTTAAAATGCCACTGTACATTTCGATGACCGTCGCGCGATAGGCAAAGCCAAGAAAAATTAAACATATATGTATAACATGATAACCTCTGCGTGACCTTTAGTGAACGGAAACGGAATTTCAACTTCATCAAGTCATGATACAGGTGCGGTTGGATTCACCTTGACCTTGAGGCGAGATTCGAATATCATACGATAGACGTCTTACGAGAAACGATATCTTATATGTAACAAAATTTATTAAAAATTCAGGCACAACGTGAGCTTGTGTACACAATATAATTTTTACGCGTGTATCATACAATAAAACGAAAACAATCAAAGGCACTATTACAATTTTACCGCCATGGTTTTCTTACAGTACCCGCGCTAGTGCTCCTTTTAATATCATGATCTGAAATGAAAAATAATTTCTATATTAAAAACATATACGTAACCAAAGCACATACGTATAGTAATAGCAGCGCACACATGCTTTCGTTAATCCTAGCATCCATGAAAATCGTGTTTGTGATAAATGAATCTTATAGACTAACTTACATAAAATGTTTGGAGAGAGAATCTTTTCTTTATCATCTGAAGTCCAAGTTTGACATCTCGATCTAGATAAACATGAACGTGCGAAAGAAGATGGATGATGTTCTTCGATCCTAATAAACAAGAAAAAAAATAATAAATAAACCACATTTTTAAAAATGTCAAATGCAGAATCGAATTATTACGTAAAGACAATCGCAAATTATGCATTAGAAATATCAACACACCGAAGCAACTGATAACAGCAAATAGCAAAATAATTTATTTTCTTTAAATAGTATTCTACATGCAAACTGTTCATCGAATCTTGTATGAAAGACAATGCATATTATATAATGCTATGCAGAGTCATACTCCTTCAGTTTTTTCCTGGCTAGGGTCCGTTGAGTCGCGAACGAATACGATCTGGCTGATGTTGGACGTTCTGTACGAGATTGCTTGATTTCACGATCTTGCGCTATTACCTGCATCCTTTTCTCAGGTTTATGGGCAAATAACTCCACTATATTCATAGAAGCTGCGTCGCACTTTGGGAAGTAAAAAATTCTGATAATTATCGAATATATTTTCTCGCAAATATTCATATTAATAATAAGGAGAAAAATTGAGTGTTCGAAATAAATCATGCTTAAACGTTACCTCGATGATTCGATAAACTGATTAGGATGGAAACGATTTACAATGTTCCAATTCATTGCTCTAGGCTCTAGATTCAAAAAGTTGTGAAATAATTAACACGTTGTGTGACATATTACCTGCAATTGAAGACGGAATAGGAAATTGGATTCCGATCGATTGAGAGGTGCATCGACGTGCAACTTGAGCATGCAGTGCAAAGCTTCTCTATATGTATTTTTCAAAGCGATCACTCGTTCTGTTTGCATCATTCTACGTACTAAGTAACCGCGTGCATACGCATTGATCAGATTTACAGCTTCAATCTGCAACATCGTAAGCTTCGTAAGAATTCTGTAGGTATTTAAAATGAAAATACAAAATTTAAAATTATGATTTCTCACATGTTTAGACCCATATACTGTCCTATCGAGAATCGGTATGTGAACAGTTTTACTATCTAAAGGAAACAACTGTCTGCTAACGTTCAAACGTTTACACCCACCACCATCTTTTACCAATATTTTCTCATAACTTCTATCTTTATCTGGCTGTAACTCTGCCTTAACTTCCTCTTTTCCCACTGCTATCACAAAATTACAGTATTTAGCGTAATCATTGTACCCCTATTGTTTCAATCGATAGCAAGTACTTACTACAACAAGGTTCCATAGCAGGAAGACTGATTTCGGAGTAAGTATTGTCTAATGGACATGGCGTTAGCTTTTCGTTATCGTTACGCGAATCATCTACTTTTCTCTCGTCTTGAACATTGCTTTTTAAAGTTTTCATAGTTTCCATGTTGGAACCAATGTCTGTGGAGAACTTTCCGCTATCGAGTGTGGCTTGATTGAACGAAGCGGGTAATATATTTTCAGAAAGTAGTGAAACTGAAATTTCTGGAAAGGATTTTCGAATCTCGGTTAACAAAAGCAGCTGTTGCTTTTCAAACTCTTCTTGAAGCAGAGTTTGTTCTCTTTGTTGTCGAGTGACTAGCTCTGTCATTTGATTTTTATGCATTTCTTGTACTTTCTTGTAAACAGTGAGAAGTTTATCCGAGGTAACACTCAATTTTAACTTGGATGCAAAATCTTCTGTCTCTATGTTCCTCGATAGTTCTTCCTCGCAATTATCGTTGATAGGAACTTTATTATGCTCGTGCACCAAATTATTAGGAAATGGTAAGCCGCTGTCGCTACTAGCTGCACGCTCCGGAACGTTACCGCGTTTATGAGCTAATTGAAAAGTAGAAAAATTATTGTTCTTCTTCGAACCCTGAAAATCTTGTCGTTTCTCATCACTGTTAGCATATTTTCTATCACGGTTAGCTTCTATATTGCGCTTTTCTATACATTCGTTAGCTAACATCGTTTGTATGCAGTCAACAGATCTTGTAGCTGGGTAGGCTGTAAATGAAGGCGCAGGTATTGTCAGCGAGGAAACTGATTTGTGCATCCGTTGACCGACCTTAGAATCGCTATTTCTAGTTTTATCTGGAGATAATTCGAACGATTCTGTCGGAACAGCATGAACAAAACTTTTACTTCTACAATCGTTCTCCCATTCAATCTTAGCTTGCGAGATATTCCATTCTTTGCGATGGCCTTTGTTCGTACACGGCGTAGGAACATATTCTGTATAAGGTCTAGCAACAGTCTTATGTTCCATTTGCATGTGCGCAAGTAATACCGGGCTCGGAGTATCCAGGACGTACGAACCCTGACGAACTAACTTGGGAGTATCTCCTGCATCGTGCAGATCACTTTTATTGTATATTTCATTTTCTCTGAGATCAGGATTGTTCAATGTCATCGGAATAATGTTCAAAGTAGTAGGCACTTGAGGTTTCCAATCATTCGATACTGTTTCAATGGTAGTAGATTTTGTTGAACTTATTTTCTTCGCATGCTGATCCGTGTTTGCCTTTGGAGGAACCACTCCAGACCTTAAACAAGCATCAGAAGCTAAACTACTTTGATACTCGGGCATATGATCCACGTTTGTCTCTCCATTCCATTGCGAACCATTCTTCAAGCCATCGTTAAAATCTTTAAGTAGTTCCGGTGAAAAACCATTGGTAATCATATCATTTTTATTTTGACATTTATTACGATTCAAAGAGAATGGATCTTCTCTCGAATTATTTAGTATGTTCCTACAATTTTTTTGGACTACGTCAGCATCAATTTCTTTACTCTGTTCACAAGCAACGCGCAAAGTTGCTAATTTTTTTTCTACGCGTATTGCAATTTGCTTATAATTAAACATTTCTTCCTTGATATCCTTAGTCATCTGAAATGAAAAGAATCTGTTAGAAAAATCATACTGAAATAAATGCTGTTTTGGTATAACGTAACTAAAATGCATACCAAAGGTGGTAAAATAGGAACTCCGTTAATTTTGATACATGAAATGTACGAATCACCTTCCATAGTTTTTTGTTTACAAGGACTGCTAAAAGCTGTGTTAAATACGTAACGAAATAAAATAAATTCAACGACGTATGCTTCTTGGTACCGATGACAGCCCTTGTTTAAGGTGGATAGAAAATCAAATATTTTTTGATACACCGATCAGAGAAAGTTACATTTACAAACATACCGTTTGTTTTCGCCAAGATACAAACAAGACTACTCGAAGACAAAGATTTTAAGTGGTAACCTGAAAAAAGAATTAATTATGGCGTTACAGAGAGGAGTAATACTTTGTATAGAAAAGTTGTATACAAAATAGAATAGATCTTATTGAACATTTCGAAAGATTTCAAAAAGTAATAACGATCAAACTGAATATTTGTAAGAAGTAAGAAATATGTTTTTCAGTTTTTTCAATCTACTCTTCCTATCGTAATAAAGATTGCTACTTACTTGCATTTTGTGTTTCATAATTATATTATTTAAAAATTCATGATTCTGTTGTATTTATCAAAAGATAAAAAAGTTGTGCGCGTTGCTAACTCGATCAAGCGTACCGCATTGAAGTCACTGTGTCGCCATAGATTGATATCCATGAATACAAATTATTATGCTTCTTCGTTTATTAATCTATTCGAAAAATTCAAATATTGCTTCAATAATTGTTCAGCTTGATTAGAAGCAAGATAAATTTGTACGATACAGTACGATATTTGAAAGTGAAGAATAACAGGTGGGGATATTGGTGCAGTTTGTTTCCGTTATATTGGCAATCTGCGTTTACGATTGCGGATTATGTCACGGCCAATGTCAGCCAATGTCTATAAAGGGGCGGGACATTTTGCATGCAACTTCAGAGCAGAGCTTATTGTATCCCCACTCTACCTTCCCCTTCTACGACGTTATTCTCCACGCAAGAAACACCCTTTGTAAATACGCGCGCAAGAAAATTATCTACAACCTTTTTCCAAATAACAAAACGATATTCTAAGGAAAAATTGTTTATTGGTTTTTATTGTATCCATCTCTGTATCCATATCCATATTATGCAAAAAACAAAAGATTCCAACTGCCCCTCGAAAATGAAAAATATTGGATATTCATTACAACAGCAAATGATTCGTGCCGCTTCTCCCATAAGACGCAATGTCAATTCCGGCACGAATTATTTGCTCTTCCTAAACGTCTGTACAGCGCCATTTCATGCAGCGGCAAACCGCTCAAACTGTTAGCCAAATATTACCGACAGAGAAGTTCAGGAAGTTAGTAACAGCGCCATCTAGCGGTAGATTCGGAATTAAATTTGGCTAACGGTTTGAGCGTTTTGCCGCTGCATGAAGTGGCGCTGTATGGACGTTTAGGAAGAGCAAATAATTCGTGCCGGAATTTGCATTGCGTCTTATGGGGAAAGCGGCACGTATTATTTGCTACATATGTATGTACTGACAGACGCCGACACCAAGACACCGTGGCCGACACCACCGCACCGACCAGATTCTCGTCGCGTCGGTGCCGACACTACGCCACCACGCCATTAAAATATTGTAAATGTGATCGATTTATATGTAAAAAACATTCTGTAACCTGCATAATATGCGAAAGTTGTTAATCTTCAGAATCAAATATCAATTCCTAAAATAGTTAATATATAATACTATTATTACTTCATATTTCATTGTAATACCTTAATAAAACATATAGAATAAACATTTGTATCTCAAATATACTTTATATATTGATTATTTCATGATAAAATGCCAAATTCTTTGAAATTGCGTTGAAATTGCTTTCTTTCGCGTTTATGGAGTTTGTCGGTAAATGGCGCTATCGTATGTTCCCAATTTGGAGGCTGATTTGATTTGGAGATTGATTGAATTTCTTTCGATAATTTCAATTTCATCGATGTTGCTTCAGTGTTGGGTAAAATATGTAGTATTATAAATAGTAAATAGTAGGTACATAATCCTACTTACTTTAAAGTATGTGTACAGCTTCAAAAATAAAATATATTTTATTTGATGCGGTATATCTTATTTGAAATACTATTTTCTTTAAGCAAAATAAAATATAAAATGTTAAATAGTATAATAGACCTCTGATCCATTTTCATTCGCCTCGATTTTTCTTGAATAAATCGAGAAGATTCTGCTTAATATCCATACCTACTTTTCGAACGACCGATGACCTAAATGTCGGAAGAATTACACAGTAAATGCATACATATACTCGCATATATCGTCATATATTTAAATTACACAACACACAAGTTACAGGCGGTTTATGAACATTATGAACAAAAGTGTAGGAAGTCGTGTAGGAAGAATGCGTGAAAAATTTCGTCGCAACTCCACTCAATTTTCTATTTTCCGTAAATGAGGTATATCTGTGTTAAGATTACTATCGGCATAGTAAGTGCACTAGCCAGATTCGATCGCACGTCGACAGAAGGGTGCTCGTAGGACGAAGGAGACGCGTTCAACCTTTCGTTCGAAACCCAAAATCAAAATACAAAAGCGGTTTCCGACGAGAAGAAAAAGGGTGAAATGAAAAAAAAATGTATAGGTTCCGAGAACGGTTCCGAACAAAGGGGATAAAACGAATCTGTGGGTTCGCGATCTACTGTGGATCGCGTACAACTACAGAACCGATAAATAATCTCCTACTTTTCTCTAAGGTTACAAAATATTTCTAACGCTCCGTCGATTTAAATCGCGAGCGGCGGCGCGGCGCGGTGCGTGCGGCGTGTGGCGTGCGGTGTGTAGAACGCGTGACACGTGGCACGTAAACGTAAACGTAAACGTAGCGCGTGCAATTTTTGGCCTGTTGCGCTCGAGACGAATCAGCCATCGAGCTTCGTACTCGCGACGCATCGTCAGTCGTTCGAATCGCTTCGAAATACAAAAACAGAGAGAGAGAGAGAGAGAGAGAGAGAGAAGGAAGAAAGAAAAAGGCACGCGATGGTAAACAACTGTGTCGATCAGGGGTAGGCACTTTTGTCTTAATTGAGACGAGACCGTCCCCACCATAGCGCCCAGTGTCCCCTACTAGCATAGGTGGTTATCACGGAGGGAGGACGCGCTTCGAAAGGGAAATTGGTGGGGGCAGTAGGAGTTTGAGGGGCCCCTACCGTGCCCACCCTAGGTACATGGACGTAGGCAGTGTCGCCAGAATATACCCAAATGGACATCTCTTTCCTCTCCTCCTTTCCCCTTCCACTATCCCATTTCAGCACCATGCGCACACTCCAACGTCCCCCACTAATGACGTAGACCACAGTGCCCGTGCCGTAGACTGGTCTGATCATCAGAGAGGGGAATACAGTTTACCCCCTCTCTGATAATAATCAGATTAATACGCGACCTGTTTACGGTCTTAGTGGGGGACGTTGGAGTATGCTTACAATGCTTAGGGTGTTGGAATGGGATAGTGGAAGGGGAGAAGGCGAAGTGGAAAACTGGCGACACTGCGTAGGACTGTGCTGGGCCCCTCAAACGCTTGCTTCCCCCACCAACGTTTCGCGTCTTCGTTGCACCACCGTAACGGCGCTTACTGGAAGGGGACAGTGAGCGCTGCGGTGGGAACGGTTTTGTCCCTATTGAGACAAATGTGCCCAGCACCGACGTAGGAGAAAGTGTATGGCTGAACAGTGGAGAGTGGAGAGAAGGAAAAGGGAGAGAGATAGAGAAACAGAGCTAGAGAAATATTGTAGAGCAGGGAGTTCCAACTTGTTCCCCTTCGAGAGCCGCAAGGTCCCCACCATTAGTAAAATCTCTTCCCACTACTCCAACGATGAAGTGTAAGAGTGGGGGAAGAACATAAGCGGGGAAGGTGCCGCGTATGATTCGCGAGCTACAACTTGGAACTCCCTGTCGCAGAGATACAGAGAGCGTTTTGCTCGTCGAGACAAGACGAAAAGTCGATTTGCCGGTTTTCTTTTTCTTATATCGCTACGTATTAGACGCACTACATTTCAGAAGATTCATCTAGGATAATAGGTAAAATTTCGAGTCAACGAACGTTACGGACGCGAGCTCTCAAATACTACGGTCGAATATTGTACAGGTAATATTACACTAACTACATAGTCACTGGATATGTATCAACTTTTTACAACGTAGACACACACGCACACACATACTTGTACATTATGCACGCAAGTGCATAAATCTCTGGTTATCGACTGCAACGAATGCGACGCGTCAATTTTTCGATGATATACGCGTACTTACGTACAAAACATGCATACGCTTATACGTATGTAGGTATATACATAAATTTACGCAGCTAGACGAATTTGTACATAAGGCATCACGATATTTTCTTTGTTTGATTCTTTTTTCCTATAAGTCGGGCATAGGAGAGAGACGAATACGATGGCCGGCGAGAGCGATGAACCGTTCACGGCGGAGAGCGATCTTCGTAGATGGGAAGTGGACTGAAATTTCATCGACAAGGGGAAATACGAAAATAGTACAATAAAAAGTACAATGTAAAATGTAAAAAGTAAAAAAGAAAGAGTGAGAGAAGGTCAGGTAGCTCGCGGAAAGGCGATCAAGTGCAGCTACGCGAAAGAACGCAACTCGATCGTTCAGCAACAACCGCATCCAGAAGAATCGCGCGCACCAGTCGGAAACGAACGCCGAAAAACTTTCGATCGTCGGACGCAGGCCGCATAAAAATTGCGACGCTTTTACTCGGCTGTCGCTCTGAAAAACAACTTTCCGAACTCGATTCGGTTTGACGATTTTACGGTTCGCATCGTTCGATAGCGAGATTCCGATGTCGAGCGATCATCGTGAATTTCAATGAGAAAATTTACACCTAACAGTCTCGGACCAACTTGGACAGGTATTTTTGAAAAGCGTCCAGAACGGTTCCTCTGATGAAGAGATTCGAAGCAGTCGCGCAGGGTCGGCGCGGTGGTTGCGAATTGCAAAGACACCGGCGCGGCGTGGCGCGGCGCTCGGCAGCCGAAGGCATCGAAACAAGCGTGTTTGCGACATCGATCGATGTCGAGTCTTCGAGTTTCATTTACAAAAGTCTCATCTCGACAGCTCGCCGATCGGATCGAGCCGTCGCGTCGAAACCGCGCCCCGAACACGTGAACTCGTGCGACGAGTCTAGTATAGGGTAAATGTACCAGTTACCGTGCCCCACCCGGTTATCGGACACAAACTTTACAGTATTACTTTATTTTCAAAAATAAAATTGACGTTTCCCCTTCGTATATAAACCAAAAGTATTACAATAATTTTTGTTTAAGATATAGCAACTTTTCGTTCCTGATTATAGGAAATGCTAAGAAACTGTGATACACCAGAAGATAATAAAACAATTAATTAATTTGTTATCACAAATTCCTTGTGTCCGGTAAATAGGACCAAAACTTCGAATTGAAACTTCATTAATATTTCTTTTTCTTTTTAGCAAGTTCGTCCAGAAAAATTTGACGATACAGAAAAAAAGGTTGGGAATCGTTTACCACAAGTAATGCAAAATAAATTACAGAATGCCTGAAATTAATGAAAAAACTTCCAAGTCGCCACTAAATATCCGATAACTGGTACAATTACTCTAGGCGTGCTCGACGGGGACGCGAATCGTTATCGTTAACGTTAACGTGAGTGGTCCAGCCACTACGATCACGTCGGTGCAAGCGACTCGAGCGCATCGGATAAACAAGCGATGTCTCGCAAACCGTACTTAGAACACCGCGAACAGACCATAAGATCGAGGATCCAGGAACAACGAATCGAGATTGTTTCGTCCGAATCCTGCGAATGGTATGGTTCATAAGTTGCGCACCGGTTTAATGGTCGAGTCGTCTAGACTGCGGACAACGCGACGCGCACGACCGGACGACCGAAAATCGAAACCGATTCGAGCACTGCGCGGATTCGACCGATGGGCCACGGTCCTCGGTCTCCTGTTCGCCGAAACAGAATGGGAAATCGTTGGCACTCGCGCTCGTCGTCGGAGAGTTCGACGAATGGTTGGCCGGTCACTTGGCGTGCTGCTTCGGAAGATGTCGCTTCATATGGAGGGCGAGATGGTCGCTCCTGGCGAACGATCGCTCGCACACCGCGCACTTGAAAGGCTTCGCGCCGGTGTGCTTTCGATAGTGACGAGTCAATTCATCGCTTCTGGCGAACCGCCATTCGCATTCCGGCCACTGACACTGGTACGGTTTCTCGCCTGGAATCAAAACGGGAACAACCTGTAGACGGATTTTTCGTTGCTTTCACTAGGCGCTTAGGCTTGGCGTCGCGCGGTGGTCGCAACCACAGCCAGACCTCGCGATCTCGCGCGCATCGTGTCGCGTGCCGCACGCCGCATACCCTATCGTCCCTGTTTCGGTCGTGAAAAACGACGTTTCTTGGAATTCAACGATGCCCTAGCGTCTTAGGGGACGGTTTTTCCCAAGGATGAAATCAAATAAAATCAAGACCGTCGTCAGTCTGGTAGACGCAGCTAGCCCGAGAAGATCGCGACATTGTGCAGCTTTCACTTTTACTATTTACACATAGATTAAATACAGGAAACACCCTGTCGTTATTTAGAGCAACACCTTTATAATACTAATCAAGTATATACGGTATAAAGTGTAGTTTATTAGAATAAAGACATTTCCAATAACATTCTTCGCGAAACAAGTCGACGATCGATCGACTTTCGGTCGCAGAAACCGTGGCAATCTTTCCGCGTGAAAGAAATTTTAATGGATTCGTTATTATTTAGTGACATTATGCGGCATACGCCTCACGAATCCGTTCAGTTGTTTTCAGCTCGGATGCGAAGCTCGAGCCCGAGCGGCGGGCAGGAGCAGAAGCAGGTATCGGTGCTGCGAGAACGCGATCGCGAACGCAAACGGATTGCGCTGGAATACAGGTGAGCGTGTTGCGGCATGCGGGTACAGTTAAAGGTCAGCGCGGCATCTCTCGTAGCCTAAGGTTCTCGGTACACCTATCGGTCGAGCAAAAGAGCAGTGCTTTGTTCTTTGACGGGTCCCTTTTCTTGGCCCAGCGCCGCCACCGATCGACCGTATCGATTCTACTGTTTCTGTTCGTAGCGGACGTTCGTTTCCACGCGAACATTCCGCACGTCGTCCCGCGGGAAACGGTAAACACGGAACTTGCAAAATCGGAGGATGTTTACATGAGATGCGTCGGTACACGGATAAATGAACGGAAATTCTCTCGAAGCGGTAGAGAGGCGTGCGTATGCATCGGGAAGCCGTAAGCCGTAAGCCGTAAGGGAAGAGGAGGCTCGATAGCTGAGAAATACACCCACGCGTGCCGCTGACTCGTTGTTCTCCTCTACGAAACGGCTCTCCTTTTTCCTTTTTCTCCTTTTCTCCCGTTCTCTCGTTCTCCCATTCTCTCTTTCTCTCTTTCTCGGTATGGAGACGACCCTAACCGGTCTTAGTCGAACGCGCGACTCCCATACAATCGGTATTACCACCGCGAGCGGTATCCATTCACGGTATTGCTCGTTCATAAGAATTCCGCGAGGATTTCTCCGAGACGGCGCGGCGAGGAAAGGGGACCCGTCGCGTCGCGTTGCCTGTTCCCTGTTGCATCTCGAGCTTGCTTCCCGCGACAGCTTTTCTGTCTTTCTCATTGGAAACTTTCGAACGGAACCGCGGCACGGGCGAGAAGTACGAAAAAAGCGGTGACAGCCACGCGCTCGCCTATGCGATCGTGTTTAAAAATAGAAAGCCGACGTCTTTCCGTTCGCAGCGTCATCTAATTGGCGAGTATTAAGTCATTCTATCGGCGACTCCTGCCTGGGATCGCGACTGCCATGGAATCCGGTCGTTCGCGCCTTCCACGGGACGCAACGCGCGACTCGAACATGCTCGGCCGACGCTCTTTACTTTTTGCGGCTGAGGTTTTCCCGACGCGACGGTAATCGGCAAGGCGAGCGAGCGTCCGACCCTCTCGCCCAGAGGATTCGCACGATCTTTCCCGTTCGAGCACGCGACCGATCGTCGCATTCGTCGCGGTGTAAATAGTTGCGCTACCGCACCACGCCGATCTATGCAAATTCGAAGGAAAAACGGGTCGGAGATTCTGTAAATTTCCACGCAGAAACACGACCGCTCCGCGATAGACCGTGCCGCGAGTAATGGAAAACGATGTTCGATCTATCTCTTTGGCGAAAGAGAAACAACGCTAGTCGGAAAAGGTGTTGCGCGTTCACGTCAAGAGGCGGCGAAGTCTCTCCGGTCGGGACGAGGTTTTTACGAGAGGTTGATAACGTTCCAGGTGGCGTATCGCTGAATCGTGTGCGCTCCTTGGCTCGACGACGACGCCTACGAGCCACAACGCGTCCCCGTTAATTTCGGATCACTTTCACCGCGGTCTCGGTGTGCGGTGTATGCTCTCTGGTGTGTGCTCCGCGCTCTGTGGCGTGTGGCGTGCGGCGTGTAACGTGTGCGGTGTGTGTCGAGCAACCGGTACACAGCCGATATCCAACGCGCACCATCACCACCACCGATCCACGCTTTTCAAACGCGCGGATCTCTTTAGCCTGTTCTGCTCTCGATCATTCTGTTTCCCTCCGAGGCTCCTTCCGACTTCGCCAGATCCTCCTATCGTCGCGAGTTTCTCCCAACACTGTTATCGGTCGCTCGAGCTGGCACTCGAGTCCGCTTATTACTTAACAACCGTCGAGGTATGTGTAACGGTAGACGAGCGTGGTTAACATTTTCCGCGAATCGAACCGCGCGGGAACGATATTTCAGGGAGCAAACTCGAGTAATCGAACGAACGAGATCTTGCCGTATCTGGAAAGTGGACGATATCTTGTTGAAATGCATTTCCACAGAAGGAACGATCGATTTTCAATTTCAGTTCGTTTATAAAACCGTCGTTTGCTCACTTGACGAGTTCCTTTCAAGCTTTAAAGATGTGTTTTGCTTGTGCCTTTCTCTGAATAAACTTCGTTGGTACATTTATATGAAATGATGAATTAACCCTCATACGTTCCTCAGGGTGAAAATCCATCAATTTACTATTCTTACATACTGTAAAATAATTCATCTCTTTCTGTTCGTGTTGCGACATGTACTTCTTTAAAGTGTGACGCTACAAAGGAAACATAATTTGTTATTTTAAAGTGTAAAATAAAAATAGGTGAAATATTGTTCTAGACTTTTATATGCAACTATTTTTGAGGAACGTATGAGGGTTAATATGTATCTCAACATGAGAGGCGTCGATCCATATCGTACAGTCAGTAGTCGTCAGAGAGACACGTTGTAATTTATTCAAGATATTCGAATTGATAATCGTCCATAATTGCTCTTACAGAGGAATGAAAAACTAGAAAAAAATTGCCCGAGTCGATTCTAGGGGACAGGTTTGCTCGTGAACGCGGAAGAGACGCTCGAACCTGGAACGTTGGATTGGAAGTTCCGATCGAGGCGTTACTCGCCGGCGGATACGCCAGAAATCTGCCTAAGTTGGAACCGTGGATGAAGCAGGAATGCCGCTCGCCTCGCGGGTGCGGGCGCGCGCGCACATCGTGAGACTTCTCCGCTCGTTTGCACGGTAATCGTCGAGCCATGCCGTGTTCCGCGCGTTCGTTCCTACGGGCAGAAACGCGTCGCATCGTGTTTGGTCTCGTCTCGTCTCATCGCGTTGCGTGCTCTGCCGTTGCTCTCGCGATGCGAAAAAGATGCTGACCTCCCGCGAATGCACGCCTCGCCGTTCGGCACGCGTCTATGTTGCCGCGCGCTGCGCTGGTGCATCGAGGATCGCGATTCTAGCGCAATTCTGCCGCCGCGTTAGCGATCGCAACACGCAACCAAGAGGAATTCCTCGGTTGACTTTTCGACGTCGTTGGGAGCTCGGAAGAATAGTCTGCGGCCGTATAAAATTTTTTCGGTTAACCCTTTCAAGTCCGAGCTATTTTACGTAATTGTGCATAAAAGGTTACGACTCACCGATTTCGAAGAATTTTTAATACGTCCGTCAGGGTGAAGTCGTATAACCGCCGCTCAGCCTTAGTTCTTGACGGTTACATTTATAGGAAAAAGTTCGCTACTTCGGAAGAAAACCTGCACAACTCGTAAACCACTAGTTTGGAGGAAATTCCATTTAAAGATTTAACCAAAGTTCAACTGAATATCACTTATCTCCATGAAATCACATCAGCAATATCTTCTACGTTTGTTTAACACTAGAACTACCGAGTACTAAACGCAACTGGCATACATTGCCTTATAATAATGACAAAATTGCGTTTGTTTAGATAATATACCAGTGTTGTTTAAATATGTACTTCAATAGAGAAGTTGACTAAAAAAATTTGACAGAAAAACATATTTCTAATTTTAATATTTCTAATAGAAGAAATTAGGAGCAAGTCATTTTGACAACAAGTTACATTTGTGGTATTCTTCCATATAAAAATATACCACTTATTTGTCATTTTGATTATGACACAAGCGAACAATCGAAATTTTTTGAGTTACGCTGGTTTTCTTCCAAAGTAGCTAGTTGTCCAGAATGTTGAGTTTACGACATATTTAAATTTTATCAAAATCGGTGAGGTGTACCATTTTATGCACAATTACCTAGAATAATTCGATTGTACAACATTTTCTTCATTTTATGGATATGAAGTTGATATAATACCCCATACAATAAATGTGTAGTAATTGATTAGTAGACTACAGATTAGTAGATCTTTATGCAAAATAAAAACTTTGTACCTGAATTTCAACGAGCCGAGGTGAAATAAATATTTAATTTCTTTTTGAATATTTAATAGGTTAAACCTATGTGGTATATTTAAATCTTACAAATTTTTTTACTGTCAGAAATTAGACCTACTCATTTTTATCATAAATGCATAAAATCCGTAGTCTATTGATTAGATACCAACAATATTGTGAACAATGGTACAGCAATTTTTAGTGGCGACTCTGAGTCACCCCTCGACTGCTAAGGGTTAATCTCGATAACGTCCGCTTCGAGCGCGCAAAAAACAAATGATGCTCTCCAAGGTTGTCTCGCTCGAAACCCTGTCGGCGGGCACGAAATTTTCCTATTAAGAAACACGCAACGTGTACGCGTTACACGCGGTATAACGCGCGTCGCTGTATTACCAGAATACTAAACGTCGCCGCGCCGCGATGCTTTCGCGTCGATCGAGAACCGATCGACGTCCGTTCACGACCAAACCATTCGCGAACAATCCTCGAATATAGACGTTCCAACTTGGACGCGGCATAATTTACGATCAACCGATATTCTTTTCCGGTCGAGATGTTGGGTCGACTCGGGTTGAACAGGATCGAATCGAGTCGGGTCAAAGGAGGAACGGTTGCGTGCTGCGATAGAGGTCGAACGGCGATCGCGAGAGTAGAGAATTGAGAATCAAGGGATGCGCTGTACAGACTCGGGCTCGGTCGTGGGGCGTGGGCGCAGACGGCTACCTTCGGACTTCGGACGACCAGCCTCGGTCCGCTTCGGTTCGCATCGGTTAGGTTCATTCAGGACGAGCGCCACGCGCCCGCGAACCGCTACACCCGACTACGTCGCTCTTGCTTCTCTCCTTCTCTTCTTTTCTCCTTTCCTCCCTTTTCTTCTTAGTCCCGGAGGTCACCGTTCGACGTCCCGCGTCGCAAATCTCTTTTTCGAACATCGAATAGAAACGCAAACCCAGCACGCGGCAGACCTTCCTACTTTCCGGTGGAAGTAAACCAGAGATAGCCGCGACGACGACGGCCTCGCGATTTCTATAAATTCTGGTCGGGAGTTTGGCGGGGCTTGATCACGGGTCACCGCCTCGCGTATTCCCGAGATACCGATTCGAAAGTGGTACATCTCGTGCGAGATGCCTCCGGCTTGCATTCCACGGGAGGCTGCCGAACGTGTGCGCGCGTCGCGTTCTTCTCGACGCGTGATGCGAGAATACGTCTCGAATGGACGAATTCTCATCACTTTCTTCGTTTTCGTTGGCCCTTTCGATACGCTTACCAATACGTTTGGAATCTCGCCAGCTTGGAACGTTGTCGTGGTCTCGAGAGTCTGCTCCGGGGACAAGCGTGCGATGATAGCCATCCGATTGCGAAATCGCTCGAGTCGATCGAGTCCCTCGTTTCCGGGAAAGATCGGCCCCGGTGAAATCGAACCGGCGAATTTTCTCGGGCGAGAGCAGAGTCTCCGGTGATCTCGACGATCTCGGCGCGCGATCTCCTTCGCGCGAGCGCGCGAGTACACGTAGGTGTGGGTAGAAGCGCGTTCGCGAGCAGCGTGTTTGGATACGGGCAGGATGTGGGTCGCTAGCTCGAGTCTACGAAGCGGAGAGTCGCATACCACGATTCGCGCGTTCCTTATACGTTTACATACGATATACATAGAGGCTGTTTGGCGCGACGCTGTGCGCACAGACGGAAACGTTGCAGCGACAAGCGAGAACGAGACGGAGAGACGAACGTTCAACGAGGAGAGAGACGCGTCGACCGCGAGTCGCGGGGCTGCGGGTCGCGGAGCGTCTCGCGATACCAGACGAGAGACGGGAGACGAAAAGCGAAGGATCGAGAAGCGAGAGGCGAAGGAGAGGCTGCGAGAACCGCGCCCTGCCCACGCCGAGAGCCTCGGCTCTACCCGACTCGGCTCGACCTCGCGCTTTCGAACGGAACGCCTCGTCCCGCTTCGTAGATGAGCTACATACCTAATTACCTCGGTCATTCCGTCGCTTCCCTGCCTCCCGTTTACCCCTAAACCGCTCTCGACCGGCTATCCGGCTATCTCGGACATTTGCCGCACGAAATCGACTCACCTGTGTGTATCCGCTGGTGCGCCTTCAGATGCGAACTCTTCGTGTAAACCTTCGTACAACCTGAAAAATGGTTACGGGTACCGTGAACTTTGCCCTCCAGAAAGAGAGAGAGAGAGAGAGAGAAAGAGAGATTGTCGCCGCAGGAGCAAATGCGGGCGTCACGCAGCAGCGAACGCGACGAAACGATCTCCGTGATATCCGTGATCGTGATATCGGCGCGACTCCGTTTCGTCGCGTTCGCCGCGTATTATCGCGATCGATCAGAGTCCCGACAGAATTCGGTCTCACCTATGAAATCACAGTGGTGGACGCGTCGCTTCTCGAGCTCCGGGTTGTTCCGCCTGTTGAACTTCGTGGTGATGCCCGGGTGTTGAATTCTGTGAGCAGGATTCATGATGGAGGGTTGAGGGTAGGGCGGCGGTGGTGTTCGCCTCGGCGCCACGCCGATCGGCGATCCGGGATCAGAGATCGGTGGCGTTAACGGGGATATGTACATTAGCCTGGTCATCGAACCGTAGATCGGCGACGAAGCGTTCCCACCGACCTGGTGATTCGGCGTCGAATCGTTGTTGTTGTTGTTGTTGCTGCTACTGTTATTGTTGCTGCTGTTGTTGTTAACACTTGCACCGCTGCCGTTGGTACCGATGGCGACGTTGCTGCCGCCGTTACCGTCGATGCCGCTGCTGGCGTTGTTGTTGTTGTTGTTAACGTTGATGTTGTTGTTATTGTTGTTCGCGGGAAAGGTTTTGAAAGCCGGCGTCGGCGTTCTATGGTGGACGACTCGCGGCCCGTTCGAAGCGTTCCGATGGCCGTTGACCGGGGCGTTGAACGTCTGCACCGAATTCGGGACGGGTCCCTCGAGGAGGTGCAAGGTTGGCTGCGGTGGTAACGGCTCGCTCTTGATCTCGACGGGCGAGAGAACCGGCGACGTCACGTCGTCCGTCTCCATCTTGACGTGGGACTGCGAGCCGAGCATGTCCGCGTTCTCCGGGTCCAGCTTCTGTATGCTCGAGGTGATGTCCTCCCAGAGCGGAGGCCTGAGAAACACGTCGTCGTCGTTCGCCCCCGTCGGGTGACTCCTCGCCGACACGAAACTGGCCTGCGGTCGGCACACCGGCCCTCCGACCTCGAAGAAGTCCTCCATCTGCATCGAGGACTCCCTCGTGTCCTTCTCCGGGTCATCTTCGTCGAGTTTCTGTAGGCGGTCGAGATCCTGTCTGCAGAGCAACGTGTCCAGGTCCGACGTCTGCTGAAAGCAAAAGGCGGCTTATCGAGCGAACTCTGGGATTCGAAGAGCGAACGAGGACATTTGGGACGGGTTCGATCGAGAATGTCGATGTCGACGGCGGAGACGAGTCCGGGAGTAGGTTAAGCAACGTCGAACGGTCGGGCGGACCGGCGCGGCGCGGAGCGGACGGGTAAACGAACCGGTGACTTGCGATATGCTGATTCACGAAAGGGCATACGGCGCGTTGTTCTCGGTTAATATGCAACGAACGCATCGAGGGCTGTGCAGCAGCATGAGGTCTCTCCTACACCGCACGTCTCGCTCGCCGATCCTACGACCTACGACGCCGCACCGCCCTCGTGCGTCGTACTCTCCACGCTCTCCGCACTCTCCATGCTCACCGTTCGTACGCGTTCGACCAATGCCACTCGACTCCATGGATAGAACGCTCAACATTCGTAAACATTTTAATGCGCCGAGCCGCACCGCCCCTTTTACGCTCTTTCTCGGCGGGCGAGCAGTACCTCGCCGTTTTACCATCCCTTTCCCGCCTCGCTGTCTCTCGAATCGAAAGATCGGCTGCTCTCGGTCGAAAGTCGAACGCAACGAATCTCGCGCGTCAATGTTTTCGGGCATGCCGATGCCGACGTCTCCGTTACGGCATGGATCGAACGAAACCGTATGGAATACGTACGATGAATGTCGAAGCGCGCGTCAGCCGTAAGGAATTCACGACGCACCGCCGACAAGATGAGTTCGCGGTAGTATCGAGAATGACTGCCAATAAGACGACCGGCACCGGTATTCGGTGATCGAACGCCTCGATTTTATCGGCAGAAATTTATCGAGCGTCGTGGACGCCTCTTTCGTGCGCGCATGGACGAACGGCGCGACATATGCATGCGAGAAGGAAAGAATACACAGTGGAAGTCCACCTCGTCTAACACGCACAGATTTATTCTGTTCGCAATAAGCATAGTACGCGAGAGCTAGCAGGAGTGTCCTGGACGGCGGTAAAGCAACTACTGTAAATCCTCTATAGTCGCGAAAAGGCCGTACAGGATAAACGCAAAAAATATCCCCTCCACTGTAGTAATCTCGGCTCGGGTATACCGATGTGAACCGCTACTAATGCGACGCGGAGAGTCGCAGTCTCCTGCACAGTGCAAAGGCCTGAGCATCCTCACCCCTGGTACCCTTCGTTATAACCAGACTGCGGATCTTTATGCAAAATAAAAATTGTCTGCGTCGATTGCAAGAAATAGAACCTTAATTGAATGTTATTTCTTCCCTTAATGATTTTAATAGAAACAATCAATTGACATGTTCAATTTTTTAAATTGTCCAATAATTCTGAATTTCATCCACTCGATTTTCCTATAAATGCATAAAGATCTACAGTCTAGTTATAACAAAGGGAGCGGCGTGGCAACGGACGCAAGGAAATCACGGTTTTCAGGGGACAGTGGAGGAAATTCGAGAAGGACGCGGCAGGTGAGGAAAAGCGACGCGGATCGGGATCAAGCGGATTCTCGACGGAAATTCCCGAGCGATTCGGACCTCGGTTCGGCGAGCTTATACCGCGATTTATGAATTATTTACACAATGAATTATTCATCGTCGGAAGATTGGTATACTCGCGACGCTCGATCGTAGCCGATATGCAATTTGAAAATGAGTTTGCAGGGAGGCGCGATAGGTGTGTGTTCGCCGTAGCCATCGCCATTGCCGTTGCCGTTGCATTATATGTATTTCAGTAAACATTATATTTAAATGGCGTATCGTTTCACCGGGTCTCGTTGTTGGTTCATCGATAACTGAAATAACCAACGAACATCGCAACCCGTTCGCTGCGGTCGAACTCCCGCGAAAATGATCACCTGTGCCTTGTCCAACGAGACGAGGCAGCGAGGCATCAGCGTGCGTCCTTTGCTGCCTACCTGGGAGGGGTAACATCAACCCTTTGCACTCGGACCTATTTTAACTCGAAAATTACGCATTTGTTCGACCTAAAATATTTCCATTCTCTCTGATTTTTTCAATTTCAAGTATGTGTGTAGTAATTGATTAGACACGCATAGACTGCGGATCTTTATGCAAAATAAAAAAAAAGTTCGCATTGATTGCAAGACAGTAGCCAAATAAAAATTGTGTTTTTCTTTTAATCATCCCGCTAAGCTGAAACTAATACATTGCATGTCCTTAAATATTTTTGACATGTCCCATTTTTGTCGTAAATGCATCAAACCCGCAGTCTAGATAAATACCAACATATTCATGTAATAATTAGACTGCGGATTTTATGCATTTATGATAAAAATAGTGACGCACAGTTTAAAGCAGCGGTCATATTAAAAAGATTCGAGGATATCAGTGTATTAGGTTCAGTTTAATAAGATAATTAAATGACGACAATTTTTTTTATTTGTTACTTTGTCTTCTAAACAACGCGAACATTTTTTATTTTGCATAAAGATCCGCAGTCTAGTAATAATGTAAACGATATTTTCTCAGAGTCACCGCTCGAGTGCTAAGGGTGAACTCTGTCGCACTCGAGCGGCCATGTTTACGTTCACTACCCGGTCTCGTTGGAGAAGGCATAAGTTTGGACTGAATTCGATCTACCATTCTTCCCTCTGTTCCTTCTATTCCCTCTGTCCCCTTGATTCCACTGGCCCTGGTCCCTTCTTGGTTCTCGCTTTGATTTTATTTGAGAATGTCTCTCGATTCGCGTTGCCGTAATAATAATAGTGTGGAGCGCGAGCAAAGTTCGTCCATCCGGCTATTAATGCGCGTAATCATAGAGCCAGGGTCGTCGGTGTTAATAATGCGTTCTCGAATCTGTCAGACCGAGAACGAACACCCACGCCGCGCTGCTCCGGCGTGCCGTCGCGCCACCGCACCACCGCATCGATAGATAGTGCGTCGTCATCGTAACTGACGTGCAACTAGAAAAACGTTTCTGCCGGTGTCGGTTCTCGCTCGCTCGTTCCGCCTAGCAGTTTTTATTCCGACCAATCGGCAATCGGGCGGCCTCCGCCGCTGACAAAGGAACGCGTAATCGCTGACGCGCTCGCGTTCTCGTTGGCGAGCGCGGGCGCGAAAAGCCGATCTGCTCTCGTTTATAACCAGCATCGTGATAAATCGTTTTCCGCCGATAGAATTATAGGCGTGAACACGACCGACTGCGATGATGGCCACGAGAGGAAAAGGGAAATCGACTCGCGTAGCTGGATCCGCGCGGCGTTCAGCCATCTGGAAAAGTACTGAATCAACGGACGCAAATCGCGAAATCAACGACATCGCTCGCGAGTCGCAAATAGTGTAAAAAAGACGCGGCACACGTCATCCGACAAACAACTGCGGAGGAGATTAGAATTGTAGAGATCGTTTATCTCTTATCGAAGCGACGACGCGCTGCGTACAACGTGCTACATACGTGCGACAACTTCGGCAACGATAATCGTCGCGCCACGCCGTCTCTGCGCGAGGCTGCACGGCTGGCTGTTCAGGTCGTCGTATATCATAATTATCGAAAGCGAATCATCGGATGAATTCGCCGGCGATATAGCGACAGCTTTATCGTCCGGTCTATTTATCGGGTCTCGGGCGAAATGGGACAAGAAAGATGGATGAAGAGCCGCGACACGAAAAGCGGCCATACTGTTCGCGGTAACGAACCGTAGCGCGCAGAAGCGAGCTCGCCGAATCAATCCGACTAGAGGCCACACCCTCTGACCTAAAGCCGTCTTATCGCGATAACCGCACGAGAAAATGTCAGCCGCGTCGGCGTCCCGTCGGCGTCGGCCATTTTTCGAATCCGTCCGCTCTCCGACCCCGAGAACCTCCTAATAATAATCAACGATATCGTCCTTCGTCGATTCGTTCGCCGCGCGAAGTCAATTTTCAAAATGCGATTCGCGGAAGAACATTGTCGTCGCCGTCTCGCCGAAACTCGGAAAGGAGAGGGGTGGAGAATTGTACGAAAATAATGCCGTCTGCGCAACGGTGTTGTTCCTCGGAAGGCAAGCTGGTAATTTACTTAAACGATGGCGCGGGATGGGCGATCCCTGTGGCCCATCTCGTGCAAACGATGCGTTGCGACGCGACCCTGCAAACCAACGGAGGAGAAGAAGAAGAAGAAGAAGAAGAAGAAGAGACAGAGATGATGAAAGAGAAGAAAGTTTCGAGACGAAGGCGTTAAGGAAGAAACGAGACGGAGGCGTGGCGGAATCGAGGATTAAGTTCGGACACGGATTCGACTCGCGATTTATGGCTCGGTGCGTTTGTCTCGCGACGATACGGTCTCGCGTCTCTGTCGGTCTCCTCGAACGGAATCTCTGCCCCACGGAACGGTGCCGACGCGGAACAGAGACTCCGGTTAAAATCGACGAGTCTTCGATCGGTATCGGCCGTCCCGTGGCTCTTAATTGGTCACGCGCAAACTCATCTTTGCGAGAAACGCCGGAGCGAGAGTTCCCTTTTGAAGTCGAACGCTGGTGTAAACGGGGCGCGATGATCGTGACGCGACGCGACAGGAGAGAACAAGCGCGAATAAGAAGCTGGTATTCCAATCGGTGACCTATATATCGAATAACTATCTATTTCGCAAGTTTGAACCGTTTCAGAGAACAACGCGAGAACCCGCGCGCAGACCGAGACAAAGCGAGTCGCGTCTATGAAGTCGTAAAGGAAGACGGTAATGCCGTTCGAGGCGGTTTATTTAGCCCCTCGCCGTACTATAACGAGTCAGACTCGCGATGAAAATTATAAATAAAATTTAGCACATGAATGTTATGCCTTTCTTTTTACAGCATTGAAGTAAATGTATCTATACAGGAACTATATGTAGATTTTCTTTGTTTTCTTCTGTGACACTTGGGGATGAAGACGTTCTAATCACTGCAGCTGTAAAGAAAATCGTTAACCCTTCGCACTCGGAGCTATTCTAATTCGAAACCGAATTTTTCTTCCGACCAGAAATATTTCCATTTTATATCAATTTCTTAATTTTATCAATATAAAATTATATAATACCTCGTACAGTACTTTCGGCAGCTTATTAAAATATTAAATACTGCGACAAATATTTTGAATAATGGTCGAAGAATTATTAGTGGCGCAGAACAGAGAACAGAAAGTTTCTAGATTCGAAGATCGCGAATTGAAACGAACGAAGCTTGGTATCGGTGCCTACTTGTAACTAGCGGGTTTCGAATGACAAATTTTCATCGACGGAGACGATCTGCGGGAAACTCGTTAGGGCGAAATATCGTGGAAACGCGTCGGAACGACGTGCGACCAAGAGGAGGACCGAAACACGCTCGCCCCGTTCCGTTCCGTCTCGTCTCGTCTTGTCTCGGCCCCGTGCTGCTTCTCTTCTTTTCTCTTTTCTCCCGTTCCGTTCTCTTCCGTTGTCCGACGTTCGAGGGGGCTGTACTGCCGTGGACACGTAGATTCTATCTCGCCATTCAGCCGGCTAGGTAATAAAACTCTTGCGTCCATTATTTACTTGCATTATCGTTACTTTACGCCCACGCGGACGCGCCATGTATTTATGGCGAAATTATTCAGCATTATTTCGCGGATATGAAGAAGATGGGAGATACGGCTTGCCCACCGATAGATGTACCTATAATTCGCGATACTTCTGGAAATTACGAAGAGGAGAAAAAAAGACATGCGAATTCGAAAATGGACCGGAATTTTCAAAGGTCTCATCGATTTTCCGTCGGAGTTCGTGGGAAAGCGACCGGCTTCCGAGTTTCCGTCGATTCGCCGTTCGAGAACCAGTTTCGCGAAAAAAAAAGCGTAGAGAAAAAGAAGAAGAGGGTTACCGTGGAGGAGGAATCCCTACCGTGGCCGAGAGAGAACGAATTACTTTCCACGAGAGTATCATTGTTCCCTCTACACATTTCGTAACTAGATTGGCATTTGTGATGCAAGTCGAGCTACACTGACCTTTAAACAACTTTCTTTAGGCTACGCGTGACTTGATCTCAGAACTCGGCTTCTCGGTTGCCTCGTTCACCCAGTTGCGATACTAGGTGGTGTAGAAGCTGCGCGGGCTACGGACTACGTGCCAGTAGCGCTGGCTTCCAAGCAAATGCTCGTCCGGGGTTCCGTCTTTTGTATTTTTCCAGCTGTTTGCGACATTTATGTATAATGGAACGCTGCGACCGACACTCGAAAAGTCGAGTATCGCGAGGCATCGTCGATTAAATGAGACCACGGCGAACAGTTACCGCTTCTCGCGCGCCTCGTGCCTCGTGTGCCTCGCGACGCTGACCTCACGTACGCCGCGTTACCGTTACGCCAACAAATTGCCATCGTCCAAATTATTCTTTCGCGTACCCTTTAGACACAGCGAAACAATCGCGTTGCCGCGTCGAAGAAAATGACGCGCGCGGTTCGGCTCGAAACGACGCGAAGCGGCGCGCGATTTCACCGTAACCACAGGGCACGGAAATTTATGCGGACCCTCCGCACTCGCGCCGGGTCGAGCGCGTCATAAATATGAAAGACAGAAACGTCGTTGATACAAAGATGTCGCGATGTCGCGAGCAAAGAATGTCGAGTGGATAAACGGCCCGTCGAATTCACTCTCGCGCGGTTTTTTCTCCGGAGTCCCTGGAGTAATGGAATCCCTGCCGGACTAGAGCAACGTCCGCGTCGGATCACAATAATCGTCGCATCGGGTCAGCGCGTTATAAATATGAAAAACAGATACGTCGTTCAAAGAAAGATGTCGCGAGCAAAGAATGTCGAACGGATAAGCGGCCCGTCGAATTCACTCTCGCGCGGTTTTTTCTCCGGAGTCCCTGGAGTAATGGAATCCCTGCCGGACTAGAGCAACGTCCGCGTCGGATCACAATAATCGTCGCATCGGGTCAGCGCGTTATAAATGTGAAAAACAGATACGTTGTTGAAAGAAAGATGTCGCGAGCAAAGAATGTCGAACGGATAAGCGGCCCGTCGAATTCACTCTCGCGCGGTTTTTTCTCCGGAGTCGCTGGAGTAATGGAATCCCTGCCGGAGTAGAACAGCGTCCGTGTCGGACGCGTCGGATCACAATAGTCGTCGGGGCAGTGACTTTCGGGCCAGAAAATTACTTAATGAATGTGGACATGCAACGCATTATGGCATATTAAAAGGCACGTGCACGCGTGGGCACATCTTCGTTCTTTCGTGCCCTCCCACCGGGCAGTTTGACAGCCGACAGTTTGCGTTACCTTAGTCAGCCCGAGCGCGTGCCAAACCACCGGGTCTGCCCCACCGCTGCGCTGCGCTGGCTCCCTCGATCGTCCCGCACACCGTAAACCGTGAGCCCCGAAGGGTCGAGGTGACCCCGCGATATCGTTCCACGATGTTTGTCCAGAAAAAGGGGAGCCTCCTCTCTTCGCGCGGCCGTCGTCCGACCCTACTTTCCATCGTAATTGAATTCTCTTCGACACGAGTTCTCTGTCAACAACTGCCCTCCCCGTCATCCTGTTACCCGCCGCCTCACCTCGCCACGCGAATCTTCTTCCCTGGTGTCTCAACATTTTCCGAACCGTTTATCGATACTCGAGCCGATCTTTCTCGACCTCCGTCAGTTTCCTTGGTTCCCGTTCGATTCGACCGGATTCGTTCGGCCTCGCCTCGATTTAGCCTTGCCTGCCGCTTCATCATCGATCTCGCTGCTGGACGGACGTCTCACGCGATTCGCGCATTCCCTCATTACGAATCGCGCGTTCTACATATCCACGTTGACGCGATATCGAGATCGCATCAATTCGTCGAGAGCAACGAGTCCCCGTTTACTCGAACATTTCGTCTCAGCCGGTCGTCGTAATAATGTCAAGGACTTCTGCCCTTTGCTATCCAAGATATTGTTACTCGAGCATTGCGAGTATCGATATCTCGCGATATCGGTACGCCGAGTGGTCTTCGTTGCAGCGGATCTTTATGCAAAATGATAATTGTTTGCAACGATTGCAAGAAATAGAAACTAAGTTGAATGTTACTTCTTCCTGTAATGATCTTCATACAGGAGAAATTATGCATATTTTGACATCTTCAATTTTTAAAATTTTACGACAATTCCGAATTTCGTGTACTCAATTTTGCTATGAATGCATAAAGATATCATGGCGGATGAAGATCGCGACGATCTTTTAAACCTACCCCCGCCGGTCAACTGACCGGTTTCGTATTTGTTATTTTACAACTATTAAAATTATACAGCAACATCCAATAGCGAGAAATGTATCAATTTTCTTTATTCCAGCGCATACTATAATAAAAATTGTACACAATCCAGTAAATACAGTTTCATGATTTTTGTGAGGTGAAACATTTTAATCGGTTTTAGTGCTTGGCAGGTTTAGTGTTCAGAAACGAAACGTCTTTAATGTACATTATAGCGACTCGGTGATTCCGTGTCGATACGTCGCGTCGGCGTCGGCCAGGATTCGATCGACCCCGAGGTTCTCGCGGGCCGACCATTTGATTACCGTGCCTTATTAAATTTCCAGGTGGAGCGATCTCGGACGATTCGTCGTCTCGCTCGTTCCCTGTGATCAGGATCGCCGCTGTTCCGCGCGGGCGCGCGATGATCGACGATCACGCTCGCTCGCAGGAGGAGCAAGATTATCGTTATCGAGCTGAAGTAGTTACGCAATGACGCGCATGAGTCACTGAAAAGTCGATCCGGGGTGATCCCTGTGGCGAAACCGGGATCACTCTTGCCAACGACGCGCCGCATTAGCGTGATTACACGCTTCGCTCGCAGACCAGTCAGCTGGTAGCGCGTCAAACTTCCGTGCTACCTGGCCATCCCCCTTGTAATTTGCACCTGGTGCTTTGATTCTATCTGTTCTCTCCGGCGTAATCCCGATAATACGTTCGCTCCCTCTTCTTGTTCCTGTCCTCGTCCGTATCCCGGTCGTGCAACCGGGCCCCCCTACGAGACGTTGTTTCTCCGAGTTTCGCGATGTTCGCGCGAGAACAAATAAATGGGACGGTTTTTGTTTCTTCGATTTAGTCTAGTAAACATAGCCACTCGACAGAATTGAAGTAACCAGTAACCACCCATCTCAGATAGTCAGCAAAGAACGCACGTTATTGTTTCACTGCCTCGTCTCCGAGTACTTCGAAACCGTCCCAACGGCAGCCCGGAGGAAAATGATACGATAACTTCAACAATAAACGAGAAGGGTCGTTGTCCCTTGCGCAACCGAAGTTATCGAACGATCTTTGATCTGCAGCGTAGCATCTATTCGGCTAAGAGCGATACCGATGCTGGGAGAGATCGGAGAGGTTGCGAACGACTGGAAAAGTTCGAAGCGCGTTTCAAACGAGGAAGCGCGAGGAAGCGCGAGAAAAATAAATGGGACGGAGAAGAAAGAAACGTGCGCGATGAACCGTGTAATCGGACGGCGTATCCTTCGGCCCGAAAACGTCATGGGAACGTGTCTGTTCCGGAGGCGTTCTCGTGTTGACGAAAGTAATAGCGCGGCTGTTCCGGTCGAAGGATCGTTACACACGTACCCAGGAACCCCCGTAAAGTCGTCTGCCCCCGCTAATGCACTTTTAATTAATTAAACGAGCCGATGGGGCGGCCAACCCCCAGCCTGCGAACCTCCGACTACGGTTCTCGTGTCGACCTCGCGTGCCGGTTGTCTGTTCGCCACCCGTCGCCCACCTCTATACGTACACCAGGTAGGTGCAAACTCATCCCTTCGGAGATGCTCCGTCTCTTTCCCTCTTTCTTGTCCCCTCGGCCGCTTCCTACTCTCTATAGCCTTCTCCTTGTCCGTCTCCCGGCGAGAACGATCGATCGTCCTTTTCCAACCTATTTCGAGCCGCGTCGCTCCGCTCGCGATACCCTCCGTACTCCTCGGCTATAGCTCTCGTCAAAAAGCTTTTAGCCGACAAACGATACAATCCGGCCCCGATACCGTGAATTCGCCTTCCCTTCCCCTCCCTTCCGTTTCATCGGTTCCATCTATTTCCGGAGATTCGACCGAGCGAGAGCGAGAATGATTCCCCGCGACCAGAAGAAATTGTTTTTCTATCTTCGAGCAATCGTTTCGTAATGAAACGCGCAGCTCGGAACAGCTCCGATCGTGAAACCGCGATAAGCCAAATAAAAGACAAAACGCGCGGTCTATTAACGCGAATCCGTGTTTTAATGCGTACACTCGCTGCGCGAGCCGCTTTACGGCCACCGCGTTCTCGCAGCCGTTACGATTATTGCTACCGTAAGTCTATAAAACCGGTTATTCGAGTTAATTATATGCATTCATTGCTAATTAACTGCCGCGATTTCATCCGATTCGTAGATCATTCTTCCGTCGCAATCCGTCCGGACGACCGCCTTTGTGCGAATCGTTTGATCATAATTTTCCTGCATGACTTTCCGATTATCGGCAGCTTTTCGCGGAAGAAAACCTCCTCCGTCTACCTACGCTTCGAACGAGAAACATTGTGACAGCATCGAGACAAAGCAGTAAACGTAAACATAGAGTGGCTAGTGGCTATCCACTCGAGCGCGACAGAGTTTTGAATAAGTTGCCTAAGTTGAATAAGTTATAATATCCATTTTTATACATAAGAATGTTAATCCTGAGCTATAAAATACTAATGTCAAGTATAGCTACTTACAAATTTTTCAAAATCTGTTCCTCTGTCGGATCAAGTGGACACTGCCATTTTCGCGAATACGTCTTATTAACGATGAAGCATAGAACACCACACTTCTACACAATCACTGAACACTACATAACACACTTTCCGAAATCGTGACAGCGAACGGGAAGAAAATACTCCGACCACGGTCAAAATAGTTCTGCGGTTGCCACCTCGGTTTTTTGCGAATGGTTAAGGGTGGGTTTAAGTGGGGAAATGTTGCGTCTGTTAATCGGACGGTGGTGTGTCGGAAGGACTTTAGGTTGAGTTGTGGGGAAATTGTTAGAGATATTCCTTGTAAGATAATCGGACGGTTCGGAACCGATTCGCATGTGTTTTTTGCTTGCTATAATGTCCTTTACAGGTGACAACCGCAGACCTATTTTCATCGAGGTCGAAGTAACTTTCTTCCGTTCGCTGTTTACGATTTCGGAAAGTGTGTTGTATAGTGTTCAGTATTTGTGTAGAAGTGTGGTATTTTGTGCTTCATCATTAATGTCCACTTGATCCGACGGAGGAACAGAAGATTCTGAAACATTTATAAGTACCTATACATGACATTAAACTTTAACAGCTTATACCTCAATAACTATTTGTTTGCGACACACATGGCTTCTTTCAAACTTTTCCTCTTCTCGATGAGTAGAAGGTGTTGCTGTAAAAAGCAACTTTACCAACAATTTTCTTTGTTATAAACAATTTTGCGGCAAGTTTCTCTTACAAATGTCCACCGATCCAGAGGTGTAGATTCACCCCTAGAACGGATGACCATTAGTTGTTATACACCCTGTACGTTTCCCTCTGCGACGTTTGACGCATGACGTTCAACGCGCGACGGATCGGCAATGCCGATGAGCGATCTCGCCGAGATACCTACAGCTTGGTTGAAACAAGAGCGATCGGCGAGCGGAATACGCGAGTACGAAGCGGCAGGAACAACGATAGGAGCTCAGCCGCCACGATACAATTTACGAGGTACGAAAGCAGGTTCGACCAAGAATCTCGTTAATCGAATGGTTTATGGTCTCGACTAAATATTCGAATTTTTGTATTCAATTAGGCACGGGTCGCCGGGGGCGGTGTCTCGGGAAGTGCGTCTACGCGCGGTAGGGAGGGTTGCTTCGGGCTGCGAGATGCAAGACGATTAGAATGAATGGCCGCCATAAATCAGAGGGCTCGTTGGGGCTGCGCCAGAAGACGCGAGGCAGCGCGGCGCGACGCGAGGAGACGCGGAATACGAGAAGAATTCGGCTTCGGGTTCAGAACGCGGACCTGGAGCCTGGTCTTGGAGTCTGGTCCTGGTCCCAGTCGCAGACCGTGTCGTCCGACGACTACCTGACCACCGATTTTCAATCTGGATCCCCTAACCTCCCTTTTGCGGATCGCCTGCTCGCGAACCACTCTCATTTGCCCCGTTTCCTCCGACCGTAGCTAATCTACCCACTCGCCACGGACGCGACAACAACCGATCCGTGTAATCCTGATCCACTGGTTCTCCGTTCGTGTTCGTGTTAGTATCCGTAGTGCTGTGGCGTAGCCATAGCCGAACCATAGTAGAAGCATAGCCGCGCGCCTCGTGTCCACCAAAAATAAACTAGCCGCGCCAGCATCGTTCCAACGAACCACCCTACCCTCCCGCGCCGTCGACCGTTTTCGGCGGAATCTAATTATCACGGCCGCTTTTATTGATTCGCCTGAAAATTTATTACACCCAGTGACCTCTACACCCGTGTCTTGTCCTTTTTCTTTTCCACCGGAGGCCGTCGCGACCAAAATACATTTCTTGATCCGATCGGAAAGTTCGATTCGCTTACAGAAATCGATGCGAAAACCCAGATTACCGATGTCTTGATTCGGTGTCAACCCGAGGAACCGGTTGCAACGAGGATCCTCCGTCGAAAGCGATAGTTACATTCTAGATCGGTAGCTACGTACCGGTTGTCAATTTTCCGCGCAACTCGGTTGCAACGAAATCGATCGACGACGCGACGCGGACCGCCGAAGGCAGCGACGATTTTCCTCGGGTATTTCTCGTCGCTTCGTGTATCCCATTGCTCCTACCAAATTGGTTTCGTCCCAGGGAACCGTAATCTCGAACGATCGGAACCTCCGAGACGGTAGCGATCGGAAATGTTCTACGCTGCGAAGAATCCGATGATATCTCCCGCAGGCGAAGATCGTGCGTCGCATGACGGACGCGAGGAACGTCATCTCGCAACGACTTACGTCAGGGTGTGTATTCATCGGTATAAATTGTCCGCTTCTGCTTCATCCCCCTTTCGACCGCGCATCGATCATCGAATCTTCTGACGCCATGAAGAGAAAACCGTAATATCGCACCAATCCTCGGTGAATTGGACGACCGCTGGGTCGACGGTGGGCCTGCTACATTACGTTGTATTGAGGTATGCAGAATAGGGTTGTTACTTTCCTTCGGAGGCCGAAGATTTTGAAGCTTCGAATTTCGAATGTGCACAATGTCATTAAGATCGCATAGAATAAATTCTTTGCAATATAATAAAATGAATTCTTTGTTATTATACGAGTAGTCCTTTAGCTTTTTCTATTGTAAACATTTATGTAAGAGGACTTCGGTCCGCCTATAATTTGGGTTGAAAGAAATGTCTTGATCTTGGAATTACAATCGCTTCGAGTCCAAAGGGTTAAACATTTTTAAACATGTCCCAGATAGCATTCCTAGAATATCTTTGGAACTTTTCCACTCGTCAACTTTGTATTACCGTTTTCATCAGGCTGAGGTGCATTTGCACCGCATACGCAGAGAGAAGGTACCCACGATCATCGGGGACCAATGCGCGTAGATATTCCCTTGGTTTCCTCTCTCGTGCCTCGCGGCAACTCAAGCCGGGAACTTCGTAGAAACCATTAACAATTAACCTAAAACATGCTGCAAACCTTTCATTATCTAGCGTCCAGTTCGAAAATGCACGCGACCGGGATGCTTCCTCGTCGCGCGTCGCGCCGGGCGTCGGTCACTCGGAAACGAGTGGTCGTTCGGTCTCGTTTTAGGGTAAACACGCGCAATCCCAATGGTCGCGATCTTGTTGCAACGTTTCGACATTAAAGTACCGGTGTTAGTCGCTGGTCGATCGAGCAGGATCGCGGGAATCGCTATTAATGGTTCCTAACGAGCGGATAGTAATTCCATTGCGATTAGCCTGGCGCGCTTCGTGCGACTGGAATGTTTGAGCAAGTGCGTGGGCGTGAACCGTGGTCGGGGATGACGATTGTTCGGAGGCAGGTATACTCTCGCGCGTGTCTACGTGGAGGTAGAGAGCCAGGCTCGCGAGCGCTCGCGCGCGCGTGCGCACGCACTTACACGGGGAAACGAACGAAACGAAAACTCGGCTCCTCCACTCAGCGGTGAGCATGTTTCCTGATGGGGTCATCAGCGCGAATTAACATACTGGGTGGACTCGTACGACACGCACACGTGCGCGTCTCTACCAACGAACGTTTCCATCTGAGTCATTCCGCCTTTCTCTTTTCTTTGGGCCTCTTCCTTCGTTTCATCTCGTTTCGTCTCGTTTCGTCTCGTTTCGTTCCCTTTAGTTTCCTTGCCTTTCCGTCCCGTTCCTTTTCGGTTCCAATCCTTTTCGGTTGGTCTCGCAGTCGTCTCGTCCGCCCAGACCCTACCCATGGGTCCCCGCTTTCCTCCTCGATTCGCGGAGAAACGAACGGAAGAGGAAAGCAACCGAGCGAGAGGAAGACCCGCGCCGCACGCGTGTTTACATCGAGAAATTCCCGGGCCCGGAGCTGTTTCGGGCTCGGTGACGAATCGTAGACAGCGCCGGGTACGGCGAAAGGCAGAACGGAAACCCCGTTCGAATTTTCGGAAGACTTCGGGACAGGATAGTTTAGGGGACTTTGGAGAAACTTTAAAAAACGGAACACTTTTTGTGAATCTAGACAGAGGATAAGCGGTAGAGCAGAGCAGAGTCGCGAGATCCTTTCGCGGGACAAACGGAAATTGATTCGGTTCGACGAATTCTCGTCGGCCGCTGATCTCTGGGACTCTGGGACTCTGGGACGAATAACAATGAGACGATCACGGAGAGAGGATGAACGGAAAGATAGGGAGCGGATTAGATGGTAGCCGACCGATGGATCGGTAAGCCCCAATCAGCCTTCGCTCGTCAACGAATGCTCGGATGCTCGAGGTACCTATGGACGACGGTGTACGCGCGTCACCGTCAAAGTCTCCCAGCTACCATCGATATTCTCCCGCCAAAAAGGCGCGATAGGCGGCTACCGTACAACTCGGAGAAACGTCTGTTTCGTCAGGATGATCTCCAGTCACGGATTCGATCCTATCGCTTCCTCGATTCGAGAGAGAGAGAGAGAACGCTCGACGTCGGCGATCTCGAATCCTCGAATTTCGTCTAATCGGTGGTTAAATCGACGAGCAAAGAAACGCGACGTGCCAGGAGAAATAGAATCTCAGCGGGGCGTTAATGCCCGGGTGTCGCGTCTCGGATCTCGCGTATCTCGCGTCCCTTCGAACGTACACGACCAAACTCCGGTACTTCTGCTAAATCTCCCGGAGCAGATTAGCCGCCGATAAGGCGACAGGTAGATGTTGTAGAGGATGCGAGACGATTAAACAAGACGCTCCGAGACGCGTCGAGAGACGAGCCACGCACCTCCGGCTCCGGTATTTCCAATAACACCGGAAAGGACCGTGTAATCTGTTTGATCTGCGCGAGCCAACAACGTACGCTTTATTTGATTTCGACCGAACCCCTCTGTCCTCGAGACGTTCACCGGTTTCCCGAATCGCGCGACACGCAGATACATACTCGACCTTTCTCGCGACTTTCTTTCTCTCTCCCCTTCAATCTTTTTCTACGACTTTTTCCTTTGCAAATGTAATGAGCGGACCAACCCTGTAGGACGAAGGGGCTCGTTCGACCAGTTGCTTTGCATCAGAGTAGAATTTATTAGGTTGTTGTATATGAAATGTCCGATTGTTAGCAGTGACATTAAACAAACGCAGTTTTGTATACCCAATGTGTTCTATGAACAAATTTCAAATTTCTTGATTGTATCGCGGTAAAAACAAGATATTATGGTCATTCACGTTTTTCATTTACAAAAGATTGTTATTTTGATTTTGTAGTTCTTTTTACCATCAACGACTAGTACGTTAATTAATCACCACATTTTGACCAAAAATCACATGATGTGGTCAATGAGATATTTTTCTCAGATGTATAAATGGAATAGACGACAGTCGCGTTGGTTGACGTTGGAATAAACATCATTTAAAAGTAAAATTACATAATATAATAAATATAAAACTGTAAATGTAACAGGCACGTGGTTGCCTTATAAAAATTACAAGAATTCATTTATATTTAGACTTCGCGCGGTTCTTATTATAATATGTGCTCTAATGAAGATATGTATTAAATAATTTCTTATGAAGGCATCTGTATAATTTCATTAATTGTGAAATAAAAAAATCCAGAACCGCTCATTTGACCGGTCGCGGTACGTTTAGTGTACGATTAGCTCCGTACCTCAATAAAGATTATATAATAAACTTGTAGTCTGTAATAGCATTTGTTGATCGAAACATTTATAAGAGTTGCATTCTGAAATCGGACAATTCATATGCAACAACCTCGTACCTTCGTAAAGTACCGGCATTTTCCCATCGATCTACGATAGATCCCGACCCTCCTCGACGTCCCCGCCCACACCGGTGAAAGAGCTCTTGACCGCGTCACATTTTCCTACACACGACCCCCCGTCTTTAATTCAAAGTTTCGAACCGAACGTTTTCGACCGAATTGCACCTGTTGCTATATCGTTGCGCAAATTCTTTCGGACGATCAGCCTGAGACAAGTTTGCAGTACGATTGGAAACAGGTGATCGCTCGCCGATCTCTGATGGAGCAATTAACGCGACGAGAGAACACGAAACGATTTGCAATCATCCGAATTCTACGAAAGGTCCGTGGAATGATTAATGTCCGAGTCCCTCGACTCCGAATAAATCTTACGGGAAACTAGCAGGAACGGATGGGGAGGACGGTGCCCCCGTCGCGACACATCCTGTAAAATCACGCCTCGAGCTACGTCGGCTTCGTTAATCGCGTTATCCCGATACACGAAAGATCTTCCGACTGCTCTCCGAGGAGGTTTCCTTCTCTCGTCGAGATCCTGGCAGGTGGCCCATCTCGTCATCCGCTCACTCCTCGAATCCGACTTTTCCAAAGGAGATCTCGATACCTGCCCGCGCAGCGATCGTCTCTCCTCTCGGAAGGGAATCCTTTTTCCCAAGACGACGATCGAGCGTTTAGCGAGGATTAGCCGTTCGCTCTCGCATGTCGATGGAGACCGATAGATCGATTTTATGCTCGGCAGCTTCCACTGAGAAATTGCTCTCGGAGACGGCGCGGCGAGGTGCGTGTCGGAGGAAAAAACAATTGAACCAAAGGGGAATAACGGGGAAACTCGACCGCTTGCTCCTATCCGATTATAGATTACAGATTATACAGGAGCATCCCCGTGTTGACATTGACCACGGAAAGGAAGGTGTGAAAGATACAGAGAAAGAAAGAGCGAGAAATAAGAAGGGAGCAGGCGAAGACGAAGCGCGGGAAAAGAAAAGGAAATCAACGAAAAAAGCGACAAAAGAACGAAAACAAAGAGGAGCAGGGAGGAGAAGAGGGCAGGTCGAGCGAACGGCGGCCTCAAGAAAGATCTACCGACGCGACAGGGAAACGGGCAACGAGAAGAGAAGGAAACGAGAGAAAGAGAGAGAGAGAGTGAGAGAGTAGGGGGTGAGGTTGAGGGAGGAAGAAAGAGATAGAAAGAAAGAGGGAGAGAGAGAGAGAGCAAGGAGAGCCATGGAGAACGCTCGCATCACATTCTAGGCTATTCCGCATTCTGTTCCCCCACTTTCGATCGTCCACAAGCCACCGGCTCACCTCTACGCCTCCGTGACTGCTGGAAAAGTTGTATAACGAACACGTACGCGTGTACCTGACACGTACGCTCGCCTCTTCCAAGTGTTCTGCCGACCTCGTGTATAGGCACTGTATAGATACCGTAGGAACCGACGACGTAGTCTCGTCGCGAACCTCTACGCCGCGCCGGTCTACGCTCTACACTCTAGACTCTACACGGACGCGGCTACCTATGACACGAGACCCACGGACTCACCTGCGTGCTCTTGCTCCTGTTCCTGCTAGAGCTCCTGCTCTTGCTATAACATCGGACAAACGTTGTCGGGAGCACGAGCACGCATAGCAAAGAGTTCCTTCGGATTGCGCGTTGTCGCCGATTTTCTTTTACGCTCCACACTTTAAACTGTACACGGTCGCGGCTACCTATGACACGAGACTCGCGGACTCACCTGCGTGCTCTTGCTCCTGTTCCTGCTAGTTTCTGCTCTTGCTATAACATCGGACAAATGCATTCGGGAGCACGAGCACGGCCAGCAAAGAGTTCCTTCGGATTTCGTTCTTTGCAATACCATGAACGCCGTAGGACCGGCTTTCCTTACCTGCCTTCCACGAAACCGTCGACGATTCGAGGAGAGCATACCGATCTTTCCCAGATCGACGTTTCCGCTTCGGTGGAAGGCGATGAAAAGCCGTCTCAACGGATACCTACGCGTATCTGTGCCAAGATTGCTGGAAAACGCGCGCGTTTTCTCACGGATAGGCGGAACAACGGCCGACTGTGTATGCTCGTTGCCGGTAGACGGTCTGCATCGCGGCGAGTCGCGCCGCGTCGCGTCGCCTTGGCTCGCGACCGACAAGCAGCCGCGTTACGAGCGATTTCCTCCCGAGACTCGCTAACCAGATCGCAATTATCGCGTAAAGACATGTGGACGGCAATGAAAGTGACAGCGCGCGTATCTCGACGCACGACACACGCGCCCGTGTCCACCCATCGGAATCGTTTCACGGACTCCGACGCCTGCTGCTCCGTGTCGTTTATTCGAGGCGATCGCGCGAATCCGAACGATCGACGCATTTTTGCTCGCGGTTCTCGCGACGATTCGCGATCTTCCGAAACGGCCGATTTCCCAGATACGGATTCGAACTCGTGCGAACGACGAAACCGAGAAATCAGTCGAGATATATGATACCGGTATCTCGTTTGACGGCGTGACAAATTTCGACAAACATCGGGAATTAAGCTCTTTATCTCGAGAAACTCGCGGCGCGATCGATATCGGAATTTTCGACGCGCGTAAACTGCCGCGTCGAACTTTGTTGCGAACAACTCTGCGGCTGTCATAATTTCACTTTCGAGATATTGCCGTTTCAAGTTTTGATCGTTATTTTGCACTATTTTTTTTAGCCCTTCGAATTTGTTTTCATGACTTTCTTCTGGTCAATACGTAAATCCTATACTTTTTTTTGTTGAGAAAATTTAAGAAGAGATTCATTACCTCATTCATCAGAATCAGAGATTCATAACCTCTACAAACTAAATATGTTCAATATGTACTCACGAATCCGAGTCAATTTCAATAACCAAGTTTCATTTCATGGGTTTCGTTTACTACTTAAAAGCAATAATGTTTCAATCATTGTATTTGAAAAGTATTCATTTTATACAAACTGATATCGAACCTCGGAATGAGTACTTACACGTTTCGAAAAGATACTTATAAGTACTTCGATGTGAAAGGAATCGAATCTTTCACAAGTAGTACTCGAATCTTGGAATAGTAGGTTTGAAGCACTTTCTTTATTAAATTCGTAACTATTTAAGAATAATATTTCCGATAGATTATGAAATTATAGTTATACATGTTGAATTAAATGATGCATTAGAGGACAACATAATTGATTTTAAAGATAAAAGAAATAATGATTAGAAAAATCAGAGAATTTCCGGTACGATATTCATAAAAGTTTCGAATCTGTTCGACCAAGATTCGAATATACTTGCAAGTATTATTTCCGTTTATCAAAGTACTTGAAAAAAGGTTCGAAACTGTCTGGCATAGGTCCAAGTATACTTAGAACTACTATTTCTATTTTTCGAGGTACTTATAGAGAGTTCAATCAATCAAAGTCCGAACCTGTTTGCGAGGTACTTGATCCCATCCCTACTAACAACAACAGAACTATATCCGCGAAATCAGAGTTTCTCAATTTGAGCTGACGGAGGCGGTTCTCGCGAAAACGAGTGTATTCTCGAGACTCGGGACACACGGAAACGCTAGGATCGGATCGAGCGTCGAGCAACAGTCGTCGAACGAGGTAGAATGTCCCCGCGCGACCCGATGGAATCCCGAAAAGCAAGGACGTTTACTTTTCGTGACGTTCACGAATCGCGCGAACTCAATCTCGCGATGGCTTCCCCGGTCTCGTCGTGCGATGCGGACCGTTCTTTCGTAATCGCAGCTGTTCGCCGAAATATGCTCGTAATTCTCAACGTAATCGCTTCGTAGCTGTGTACAATCATGGGTACGATTGTGCTACACTCGTCAACCTTGATGTGACAAGTTAAGAGAGTCCGCGTTCGCCGAGGAACAATCAAACGGGTCGACGACGACGCCGACGACGACGACGGTGTTGGAGAACGGACGATATCAAGAGCAAGAGCGAGCGGCAAACGGCAAGCGGCGAACGGTGAACGCGTTCCTGCGACTTGGAGGCGGATTTTACCGGAGGTGGCGTGCTATCGGCGACAGTGAAAACGACCGGCCACGACCAGACGACATTCTCGATTTCAATGCCGCCCGGACACGTTCGCATTCGATTTGTCGTAATTGCCGATCTCGAGAGCGACGACGTTGCTCGATCGGCGTTGCGGTTCCTCGCGTCTTTTGGTCGTTGTCCAAATAGAGGTCGATTATCCGCGCAAACACGGAACGTATCCGACCAGACAGATATTCTTCAATGCATTTTAATGGAAGTATTTACTCATTAATCAATTATCCGATTGACGATTACAATTGAAAGGGATGTATGTAAGTAATCGTGAATCGCAATTAACGATTGAAGTAGAAAATTCGTCAATCGTTGATTAAATTTTTGCCCAATTCTGCTCCCAGAATTGCTAAGATGCGGGATGCGCCTTCTCATTTCTCGATAATGCAACGATGGGGGTTTCCAGTAGTCAAAAGTGCTAGATTAAAGATCAATCTAGGCCGCAATCGTCTCCAGAAGTCGAATTTTTACGCTAGCTGTCGCAGCTTTATGAAAATAGCTACATGGGCAGTTGTATGCTTCCGAATAATGCAAATTACGCCTCGTAAACGTGAAGATAGCACTTTTGAGGGCGATCGCGGCCTAGATTAAACTGTTATCTAGCCTTTTTGACCATTGCATTATCGTGATCTTTGCATTCTCGTGAAATGAGAAGGCGCATCCCGCACCCTTGCAATCCTGGAAACGAGTCTACCCCTTAATCCGTGGCGTTCGCGAACGCCGATAAATCTTATTTCCTTGGACTGGTCTTATTTTCGAAAATCGATTACGCAACTTGCCGATGCCCGTCGCCTGTCAATTTTCGTGGCCATCCGCGATAACGGCGAGAAAGAATAATCCGTGTAAATACGAAAAGCATGTAGTTGCAAACAGTCTAATCTCAATGTGACATTGGCCGATGGAACGGTATAACCTGCACCGGCGCGTATCTTTTACGAGGATACATTACGTGTTTGCCGGTGATAAGACGTTACCCGTGGGGAACCGCGAAGACAAACATAATGTGTCGCATACGTATTATGATGTAGTACGTATGTACCTGAAAGATATGTACCTTGCACAAGTACATTGTAATCCGCGTGTGTCGTCTGCTGCGGTTTCGCTGGCTGCGAATCGAACGATCGACCCTTTTCTTTCGATGCCCGTTCATTCGAGAATCGCGGGACTGATTTTTCTCTGCACGCGTTCATTTTCGTTGGTCGAGGCAATGGGAACGATCGATCGAAATCCTACGCAAACAGCGAACGGCAAACAGAAAATCGATGACGTTTATCGATTGGTTCGCGGTCCGAACCGTGGGAAAAATATTGCGGACGGACCGAGTACTCGCGAAACGAGATAACGCGCGAAACCGTCGCGTCGTATCGGCGTCAGGGAATGACGGACGTCGTCATCGGAAGTCAAACACGGATTGTACCGAAAAAATCGAGAAGCGTGAACAAACACCGCCTCGATTTATCTTCGGGTACCGTTCTCACATCCTTCGCGAGTTCTTCCGTCCCGCGACTCTCGGGGTTCGTCGCGAAATGTACCTTTTTTACATGGAGGAAATCGCTCATTACGGGTCCCCTTCTCGGGGGAGAGAGGCGGGGGTATGCGGGCAGGGTTCTGTTCCCCCGGCAGAAGGGTGGTATATCGTCGGCCTCATATGAAAACTGCCTGAGTCCATTTTTTATGAAAATTGGGTATTTAGCTTCGCCTTGTTGGGCTTCAATTTCTACGGTTTAGTGTCTCAATTAGTGTCTAAATATAAACATACAGTAGGACCTCGATTAACCGGCTTGATCGGGAGACAAACAGCCCGGATAAATTAAGGCCCGGTGGATAAGCGATTCCCTTCATAATATAATCATATTTGAACGCACATCTGTTTATAATTGGGATCCGGTTAATCGAGGTCCTACTGTAATTTGAAAAAATCTCCGTGCAAAGCAGAATATTGGATTGGCAAGAAAGTAATTTCAGTATTTTAACGTGAAGTAAAAACCGAATTTCTTTATTCAAGCGATGAACTTTAATCGATAATATATTTTCTTATTTATTCTCTTTGGCAAAAGATCATCGAACAAAAGAGAAAACATCTTATTCATTAAAGTTCATTGCTTAAATAAAATACTTTCTTGCCAACCCAATAGTTTCGCTTTAGATAATTTTTTTCTGGTCCAGGATCCACCGAGCGACCTCAACTGGGTCATCATGACCAGAAGGCATCGCCGCACAACTCTGGAATTTTGATCCTGCCACTACGGCGTCGAATCTCAACTTTTCCCGTGTGGGGCGTTTTCGATTTCGAAAAAAATGTTTTCTGGATCCGATCTAGTAAACATAACCACTCGATAGCGTTGAAGTAACCACCATCCTCGGATATTCAGTAAAGGACGCACGCTATTGTTTCACTGCCTCGTCTCCGAATAGTTCGAGACCGTTCCACCGACAGCCCGGAGGAAAACGATACGATAACTTGAACAACAAACGAGAAGGGTGGCTGTCCCTTGCGCAACATCGACCCACTGCGCAACCAAAGTTATCGAACGATCTTTGATCTGCAGCGTAGAATCGGAGAGGTTGCGAACGACTGAAAAAGTTCGATGCGCGAGAAAATCATTTGGGTTCGATGATTCATTTCTGTATTTTCGTGCGACGATGCGCTACGAATGCATCGGAGCAAGCGAGACGACCGGCGCGGCGTGCGTCGCGTACGATCGAATATCGCATACAGTATAACCGCGCTCTAATCGTTTAGAATCTTGACAAAGCTTTCGAGGGCTGTCGAGATTAGCGACGCTTTCGACGCGTTTCCAGCCGGTCGAAACGCGAACGATTTAGCGGTCGATGTGGCTCCCCAAACTGAGACAGAGGGAAAGAAAGACTGGAAGATGGAGAGAAAGGTAGATGACGACGAAGAGCGGTGAAGAGCGAGTCGAATGGGCATCGGAGGTGGAACGGTATGGAATCGCGAGAGAGGCCTCTGTGCCTGTGCCTGTGCTTGTGCCTGTGCCTGTGCTTGTGCCTGTGCTCTCTCCTGATGGCGGTGCAACTCGCACCGCTCCGAGTCGCGGTTTATGCTTCGCAGATACCAATCTTGTTTCTTGACCTATATCCGCGTTTGCATCGTTGCGCAATACGCTCGAAAGGCGTCTTCGAAAATCACCGCGGGAGTCCACCAACGTCTCGTCCGCTCCGCTCTTGCTCTCGACTATGCGCTTGATTCGCACCGAGTCGTCGCGCCGGGCCTTTCTTCTTACTCGTACTCTCGTTTTGTCTCGTGCGGTATTTTCTGCGGGTTGTAAAGGGATTCGACCAAGAGCGCCTTCGTCGACTTGTTTTCGATCCGCAAGATCGTCCGCAAGATCGATTATAGACGAAGACGTGGAACGAAGAAATCGATTGAAAAGGCATCGGTCACCGTCGATTCTCGTTACAACAACTTTGGTAGTTTGGCTCTGCGGGCTGGAGGATTTACATGCGTTTCACGGTCCCCGGCATTGCTGACACGCTTGCTACGCGGACGAGGGGCACGTAGAATGCGCGTCGGTACGCATCTTAACAGTCGGTCGCTGTACGATGGTCTTCCTGCACGCCGCCGCGGTACTCTCGACTCTCGACTTCTCAATCGAGAAACGAGTACGAGATCTTGCACCAGAACATTGTCGACCCCCACGGCCGAAATGATAATTAACCGCTCCGTTGTAGAAAAATGCTAATTGATCGATGCAACGGCACTCCCGATTCGAACAACGATTTCACACGATCCCGAGGGTACCGTTTTCGACGCGATACATTTCCACCGACAATAACGTGCAATTATGAGCGCATGCCGCTAAGTATCGTTTCTACGTATGCGTCATATTTCGTAACGGTGTTGGGTCGATCGGTTACTACCGATCCAGCGCTGGCCGATGCAAGGCTGGGCGAGGCCGAGGCGATGCGATGCGATACGATACGATGCGTGCACACGCTACAGCAGATATAAATTTCCCCGATCTTCGGTACCGTAGGTCAACGTTCAGAGAGGATTCCAGCCGGGCTCATCATCCTGCCTGCGTCTCTCTATCTCTCTTCCTTCGTAGCTCTGGCTCTGTAAAAGGCGCGAGTGCGCGACCGCAACCACCGCCCGTCCACGCGATTCGAGTCCCCCTCTTCTCGCGGTTCGAAATTCTGTTCGCTAGGTGAATCCGTTCCAGCCTGATCTTCGATTCCTTCTCGAAAATTGTGGGATAAGACCAGCTACGCGCATCGCTTTTCTGTGTAGCGGGCCTAGCTTGTTTCGGCACGACACGAGTCGGTATTACGATCGCGAGAAGTTAGCGGGACCGGAGTTTACAGAAGCGACGATGCAATCGTAAAAACGAAGCTGCGCGAAACCTCCGGAGGGCCTTCTACCTTTACGTAACGACCAACTCGAGAAAGTAGCCCAAAGAGTGCTCGCTATAAATCAGCCGTTCAACGACAACCGCGATACGCCTGGATCGGATCTTTGAACTTTGATTCGTGGGAATGAAACGTAAACAAAGCCGCTCGCGGTCCCTGCTCGAACGTGCGTTACCCTTTACGAATCGTAACCATCGGTCGTCGACTCGTCCGCGCGTCCCCCGTGGGTCCGAGATATCGGACCACGCCCGACTCGCGTAAACGCGTTATCCGAGCACGCTTTGTTTCGTGGAAAACTCTGCTCAGCCTCTCGGCGAGATTTTCTCCGAGCTTCGATACGAGACGAAACGGCGCGACGCGATTTCGAAGTTGATTTCCGTGTTTCGCGGCTGGCTAGCCGAGCGGATGGAGCACAAGTCAAAACGAGCCGATGCCAACGAGGTGATCTCGATGCAGGCAAGAGAGGGAAGATAAGCCGAGTCTAGTCGAGCCAACGCAACAGTGTGTAGGCTCGAGCGATCTCGAGAACGAATACCATCCGGGAGAACGAGAAACGGAAGAAACGCGAAAACGCGAAAAGGCGAAAGATCAAAAGGAGAAAAGGAGAAAAGTAGGAAACAAGGAAAGAAGGGACCCCGAGGCCCGAGGCGCCGTAAGCATAACGGTACATCGGAGAAGACCGCGAGAGGAACGGTGTGGCGCAGCGGATAACCGACTAGCCTCCGCCCAACCGAAAACGATTCGCATCTCTTTCGTCTATTAAAGACTCTGTTCCCGCGGAAAAGACGCGACGCGTCCCGTCGAGCCGGATCCATCATGGACCAACCGAATCGTTCACGAAGCTGCTCGAAAAGCTTCGTAAAGACTCGGCGTCTCCGCGTGTTCCGGTTCGATCACCTAAACCACGCGATTTCCGAAAGCATCTCGTTGCGAAAAGAATTCACGGATCGTTTAAGTTGTTAATCGAGAACCAAAGATAAAGAACCGGTCGCGGTCGGCCGAATGAGCCGTCGCCGACCGCGCGCTCGTTGCGATCGATCCTCCGCGAAAAAGCCGTTCGCGTCTTTCAGAGTCCCGCGGACACGAGAGAGGTCGTTAAAATCCGTCTCATTAGTATGAAACGCGTAAAGTCGCTTCACAGTTATTACAGCAGATATACCGATGCTTTACAATCCGACCTCGGTATTAGCTCGTAATGCTAATGCGTTACACAGTCGAGACTTCCGTGCTGGCTACAAAGCGCTTCTTCGCGGACATTAAGTATGCGATGCCACGAGGTTGCCTCCTCTATCAAGTCTCCCCGCTACCCGCTGCACGTTGCCCGTTGTCCGTTGCCCGTCCTACTCCGTCGAACCTGGATCCGAACCTTATCCTTATCACGAAACAAGTCAACCGGCGTTCTCGAATTTTTTCCTGTTTCAAATCGCTGCAATCTCCCGAACACCTATCCCCAAAAGAAAACGAAACAAGTCGGGCTCGAACGAATTGATTCACGTCGAATTCGTCGTGAATTTGTTTTGAAAATGTTTCAAGGCATTCGCATATTACACCTACACCTGGAAGCACGGGCGTTTCAGAGCTCGAGCGCTCTCGCACGTACCCGCCGCACCGCACCGATGCGATGCGATGGAGGTCGATACACAATAAACCTGCCCGAGTAATTTCCTGTCCGAGCGACAGAGTCTCGTTAGCCGGAAAGCGTTGTCGGTTCTTTTTGCGTTGCTCATTTTCTACTCTCTAGCGTTGCGGCTTTTCTACAGAAACGTTCGAGCGCGCGGATACACCTACGACGCGCGACGCGACGGTAGCCTCCGAACAAACGATTATGCATACGGATAGGCATTGCCTATACATAGAAACCGTCGAAGGTTGTCGATAAGCAAAAAATCATTTCGCTTCTAAGCACTCGGCGAGAGCGTATGTCGAACGAGTAACGGTGTCTAGTGTTTATATTCCTTGTCCACGTGGTCGATGCGGCGGAATTGCGACGGAATTGCGGCGCGCGCTGCGGTCCCGGGCAATTGTGCGCACGAACATCACCCCCCTTGCTCGCTCGTAATCCGTAACTCGTAACCAGTAACCCGTAACCGCCCGACACGAACAGAGGATCATCCCCTGCTCATTCAACGGTCCACCGTTCGGTTTGGTTTAGGAATATTTGTTTAGTTCTGCGCTTGTCCATCGAATGTAAAATTTTTAGGTTAAGAAAATTTCTTTTTTTTTTCTTTTTCTTTTCTATGTTCTTTTTGTATATTTTTGTTATTTTCTATTTCTTTTATAAGTTATACAAAACGTCTGTAAACCCATGTATAAAAGGACCTCGGTCCGTACATAATAATAATAATAATAATAATATGTACACTGTACAGTGAGGGACGTAAGTATTCGTACACCCTTTAAAACAGACTAACTTTTTTCTAATTGTACCAAACAACCCGATTTTTTATAGTCAATTAGAAGCATTGATTTACGAAATGATATGCAAAAAGGATTTTCCAAAAATTATAATATACAAGGTTACATGCGAAAATAAAGAAGGCACTTCTTTCTGTCTCTTTCGAATTTCTTTCTCTGCATTTAAGTCTGTGACATGCGGCGTTCTTCCTTGCAACCACAGATATTACGTCTTTATCTAAAGCTCATCGGTACGATCATTGTCGCGATTGTCACCGAAAGAAATTACGCTTGCGGTTTCCGAGCAACCTCTCCGAGAATTCCGTAAACCGAACGATTCGGAACACCGGCACCCCAAACCGCGCGGGGATCGTTGAATATCCGATCCTTTTTTCCGGCGATTCTCAACGTTACGGTTACGGATATGCCCTCTACGTAGAAATATGCGCGCGTATATTTAAACGTAATCGCTGGGTGCGCTCAAACTTTTCACGCTTCGCGACGCGCATCATATCTGTTTCCTGGGGATCGTGACCCGTGACCGAGTCCCAGTCGAGACAATGTACAAACGATTACCGACGAGGGAGAAATCGCGCTCGTTCCAATCGGAGCCGTTCGTTGAAACCGAAACCGAATCTAGCTATCGGACAAGCACACGTGGGATTTCGCGATATATCTCGGCATTGTCTTATCGTCGAAATCAATTAGAAATTACTGTTAGACTTCGGAATTGGGATCGAAGATGAGGGGCGACACGCATCGCGAGCCGCGAGTAAACGAATAAACGGGTAAACGAGGAACAAGGGGTTCTCGAACAACGAGAGGGAACACAAACCTATCCCAAACTCGCATCGTGGTACGATCGTTCGAATCTATTATGGCAATCCGTGAACAATAACTCTTCCTCCACTCTCGGCATTTAATGACCGTCCATCTATTTAACGTGAAGGAAGAGGAAGTGGCTGTGATGGGTAGATAGGTCGAACGTTTTGTAACTAATTTCGCGAGTAAATTGTCCGTAACATTGGTTCGGTGCAGTCCGACTAAACGTAACGACAACGAAACGGAGCCTCCGCGCTGCAAAGTCGAATCAGAACGCGAGCACGTTCGGTAAAAACCACCTACAACCTACAACCTACATCTCCGCGATAGGGAAAACAACTCGTCCTCGTTCCATTCCCGAATCTGCCCGAGATTTCACCGAATAGGACTCCCGCGAACCCGCTGAGGAAATTCGGGAAAACTCGAATCGAATAATCGTCGAATAAGAAATACGTTTCCCGATGTTCGATCGTCGATCCTCGAACCTCGCTCGAGCCCTGCTGAACGCGTTCAACGCGAACCGCGAGGAACGGCACCCACTCACCCACCTACCCGTCTCTGATTCGCTGTTCTTCCTCGTGAGTCATTGCGACTATCGCGAGCAACGAGCCAACGAGGCGACGCGACGCGACGAGCTAACCGGCTCGAATCACGATCGCATCTTCGAAAAACTTTTTGCTATGCTCGTAGATCTCTCCGCGAAGACCAGAAATAAGGTGTCCACTCTGTGAAAGATCGGGCCGAGAAACGAGCGATCGATGAACAAGTAATTCTCGAGCGGGAGAATACGAGCGAACGATATAATCGGCCCGGTAACGTTAAACGCGTGAGAGAGTTTCCCTTTGTGCAAACAAGATCGTCCTCGTATTTTAACTCGGCAATCTTCAGGACTAATGTTAATTACGTTTGTTCTTGGATCGAGCGACGAGCGACCAGCGAGCAGCGACGAGCGCCAAGCGTCGAGCGAAATAATCGGTGGAACGGTAATCATACGCAGCAGAACCGAAGCGAAGGGCGGTGAACCGTGGAAATGGTTCGTCCGGTGGTCGTCGGGATGCCCTTTCTGCCTAGCCACGATAATCGTGGATTTCCGTCCGCTTATTATCTTACGCGCGTCACAAGTCACAATACGTTTAGATTGCGTTCAGGTAACGGCTAATTACCGATACGATGCCATTGCATCCGCGACCCTCTTCCACGTGGCGAACGTCCAACAACAAACATCCCTCGAGAATCGAAAGCGATCGAGCAACTGAAAATCTCATCCTCGAGCAACGTGTACCGTACCGGTCTTGAAATCTCGAGAAGGAACGCGGATCGAAACGCGAACGAGCGAATCCTCGATCGTCTTACAATTAGTCAACTTTCAGACCCCTGCTATCCGCCAAGATTTCGCCTGCTAAAACACGATAATGGTAACGGTATCAAAAAAACCGGTTTTATATTACCGACATAGACGGGTCGCGACGCGACACGACGCGATCCCGGCGCGGTCCTCATTGTAGGAAATCCCAAGAACGTTCCCCCGCGTTCGAAAGTCAACTTTGAGATCGCACTGGATCGATAAGATTAGGAGAAAATGATGGCTTTCGAATTTCGGTTAGGTTCTCCATCGATTTCTACTCGTCCGACTGCGGTTCGGGTTTCGTAAGACGCGAACGGCTGCCACACCACGCCCGACTCGTTGCGTCGTGTTCGAGGACATAAATAATTTTCGTAATTTCGGGTTCATCTTGCCGACGGACAATGGCGGAATCGAGTTTCCAGATTCTGGAACGGAGCTCCGGTTGACGATGCAGATAACACGCAATTTCGCGGAAACGTACGGATGTCGAACTCGATTTAGTTTACAGCAGCTATAATCCGAAACTCGAAGAACAGACTTTACCAGGATGCGAAGCGACCGTCTCGGAAAAGATAACCAGCAAAGCAGAGTTTCGAGTGCAACGAGAGCAGAGTGACAGAGGAAAGAGAAAAAGAGAAGAAAAGAAAGAAAGAAAGAGGAACGTGTGCACGGCGCGTCGTCGTTCCAAGTTTCTCGGCAAGGTGGAAAGGCGTGCGACGCGTACGCGTGTCCCAGACGGACGGCGTATCAAAGAATATTTGCCCTGTCAACACGCGGCTTAGCGCGGAAACGCCGCTGCGTCTAGAAAGGAACAACGATCGCTCGGAGCAAGATAATAGTAATGGAAATTATTACTTTGCTCTAATATTTTACGATCCACCGTTTCCCTAGAATCGATACGTTATCTCGTAGACATTTTTCCACGGGCACGTAGCTACGTTGTAGGTACGCGTGTAGTACTTCCGAGAGCCCAGAAGCGTTGTTTCGTGGTAATGACATTCCAAGAATCTCAATCCAATATAGTGGTGCTGGTTCGCGTTCTTTTCAAATGATTATATGTAGCTCCGCTATATCGGCGAGAACGCGTGTAGCGAAAATCACGGAAACCTCGAATCTTTGAGTTGAATGGTTTAGAATGGAACGAAACGGAACGGAAAGGAGAGGAATAAAATATTCACCTGCATCTGCAGCCAAGAGTAATCGATGTAGGTGGTTGTGCCAGCGGTGACAGCGCCGGCGACGCTGGAAGCGGACGAGATTTGCTGCCAGTTATCCTGACCGGTGCAGCCGAGTACCGGCAATCCGTCGGGCTGACCCCGATCCGGCACTATCTGATCGGCATACTGATAGGGTGGCTGAACCGTCGTCGGTTGTCCGCCGGAAGGCAAGCTCGCTGGATGAGGATGAGGGTGCTGGGCCCCCGAGCCGGCACTGGCGGGCAGGCAGCACACGCTCACGTCCATCCGTGGTGGCGGAGAGTCGTAGAAACGTTGCTGCTCCGGCTCCGGCACCGGCTCCGGCTCCGGCTCCGAAAAGTCTAGCTGCTCCCAAATCGACCTCCCAAGGGTTAGCCCCCGCGGAACCATCCAATCTGAGACCCGGCACCTCTTTATGGATCTGTCGCTCGGGCACCCAAGATATCGATGTCCTTTCCTTTGCCGCTTTCTGCCTTCTCGTTCCGTGTGCTGCGTCTGTGTCCTGTGTCCTGCGTCTTTCTATGATCTCGCAGTCGCCAGCCTCTCTGGTCACCCGTTGTACACGCTCGTTGCCCCCCTCAACGTTTCGTCGGAATGGGAAACTCCGGCGATATCATACTCGGCTGAACGACGACTCGTGTGCTTCGTGCACCAACCTACCAACCTTCCGCCCCCGTAGCAGGACACCAGACACGGGTGCTGTTCGACACGATGTCGCACACCGTCGCACACCGTCGCACCGTTGCACCGTCGCACCGTCACACCGGTATCTTTTCCACCGACGAGAGGACGAACCGAAAGACTCTGCGCTGACCAACGCGGCGGTGCATTTTTCCCGATGTTCCCGATACTGAGAGCGCGCGCGCGCGCGCACCTTGTCAATACTCGGACCTCACCACTTCCATCGCACCACTTTCCTTCTGTTTACCCCTTCGAGTTCGAACGACGACAACAATTGATGTCTCCTATTTCGACCGAGAACGGACAACGAACATCGATGCGCGCATCGAGATCGCCGAATCATCGGCACGTGTCCCGCGACCGAAATCCATCTTTCTGCCGGTTCTTCTGGTGCATCTTCCTCGAAAAAAAACTGATCGACTCTCAGATTTGACTGTGCACTATTCCCCGAAGGTCCAGAACGTCGAGAACGGCGCGCATAGTCGACGTCGTTCGTTGAACGAGACGAGTTATCGGGCCGCGTGTTCTCCAAGTTGAATGTCTTCGGTGCTGTAACAGTTCGCGATCCAAGTTACTCGAATTACACGTGTCGACCAGCGAGTTCGCGGCTTCGTTGGTTCGTTGTCCTAGAATCGGTACAGCTTTTCTCGCGCACACTCGCAAAATCTGCACGACGTTGAAAGTCCGATTTCTGACTGCGACGTAGCGTCTTTGCACTTGTACGAAGAAGAAATTCGATGAGAATATTGAAACGGCGCGGCACACGGAATCCAAAGGGGATGAACGTCGGATTCCCGTTAGCGCGTGAGATCACTGACAACGACAACGTGTCGAGACGCGATAAAAACGCGTCGACGACGGACGATCGACGAGAACTCCGACACGGTCCCGCCTTATCGCGTTCACCGTCGACGCATAACAACCGGTCACTTTTGGTCGCGATACGCGAATCTCGGAACGCATGGAAGAAAGAGGAAGAGGTGGAGAACGTGGCGACGTAGAAGAGGGAGAAACGAACTGCGAGAGGAGGAAATGGACGCGCCGGCAAACCTAGAGGTGGGGATGATCGGGGGTGGAGGTGGAGGTGGAGGTGGAGTCACAGTCGGAAATGGAATCACCGAAGGAACAGCCGAGACAGCATTCTCGCCGAAAAGTTCGGGGATGACTTTGACCTCGGCAGACAGGCGAGAACGTTCCGAGAAAACAAAGATTTCGGAAAAGATCCGCAAACGGCGAATGTTGATTCGCTGGCGCCAATAGGCTCGCCGCGCCGCCGAGTACGAACAACGTTCTCACCGATGACAGCGCGTGCTCCCCTTGACACGCTCTTCCCTTTCTGCCTCCCTTCCACCCCCTTCTACATTTACTCTCTCCCTCTCTTGCTCCCGTTTGCTCCCTTTCAGCCACCGTCTACCACCCTACTCCCACTTCTTTCCTGGCAGGTAACGGTGTATCCGATTCACAGGGGGAGGCTCCAATGTACTGACGGAGAATCAGCAGCAACGGCAAGGGCGGCGACGGCGGTGGTGGTGGTGGTAACGGTGGTGGTGGCACTGGTAGCGACGATGGAGGTGGCAGTGGTGGCAGTAGTGGCGGTGGTAACGGCACCGTCGACGACGACGTCGGAGGTGTCGACGAGCGATGGAGAAGAAGAAGCGACGATGGAGGTGGAGAAAAGGCAGTGGTAGTGGTAAACGCGAGGGTGGCGAACGCAACTGGTGCTCGTGACGAGATAGCGGTGCAGCCGATATCGCGTACGCGCATGCGTGAACACGTGTCGTCAAGGCAACGGTTCCGGAGTAACTGCCCGGTGAACGCAGCCCTCCGCGATCGGTGCTCTTTTCACTCTTTCACTCTCTCCGTCTCCCTCCCTTCCGATCACCAGTTGGTCTGGCTTTGTCTCTCCTGCGTCTCCGTTCGATCTCCGTTGCTCCAACCTCGCGTCCGCTCGTAACCGCTCGTGGAGGACTTCGTGGACTCGTGGCTCGTGCTTCTGACTCTGACTCTGACTATGACTCTGACTATGACTCTGACTCTGACTCTGACTTCCAGCTCTGGCTGGCTCACGCCCCGGGCGCGACCGATCCGAGCAGTCTATGCGGCCATCAAGCACGCCCCCGTCTCGTTCTCCTCTTCTCTCTTCTCTTCTCTTCTCTTCTTTCAGCCGCTCTCCCTCTCTCCCTGCCTCTTCCTCGCCCCCACCTCCCTAGCGATCGCCGTCATCCCTTCTTCCTTCTCTCTTCCGCCTTTTGCCCTTTTCGATACGATACGATACGATACGACGCGATGCGATGCGATGCGACATGCGACACGCTCCTTCTCTATCTCGCTCTCTGTCTCTCTACGCGATCACACTCCCTCCTCGTTGACTCGTTTGTATCCTCTCTTCCTTTCTCTTCTCGCGGACACCTCTTGCTCTTCCACTCTCTGCTTTCGTTCTCTCTTCGTTCCTCTAGAATCTTTTGCTCTCGTTCTCCGTTCTCCGTTCTCCTTCGACCGCAGCCGCCAAGAAACAGTATTACACGGTGTACCATACACCACACCATACCATGCCATACCCAGGGAGTACTATTATTGGTATCGCGCCAAAGCACTATCGGATAGGGTCTGTTATGTACCGCCGATCGCTTTGTCACTCTTCTTTTTTTCTATCCGAACGCGTTGCGCTTCGTCGAAAATCGTTTGAAGCTGTTCGGTGAAGAGTCGTTCGCGGATTTCAGGGTTCCGGCTGGTCCGCGCGAACAAGATATCCTCTTCCCGTGTATCGTCCTATCCGCTCGAGTCCCGTTCTGTCCACAACTGCGAGCTCCCCCGTCTTTGTCTCGTCCGCGAGATTTTCTTCTCTCGATCTTCCTCCTGGACAACGGGAACGGTCATAGCCATTACGCCAACGCTCGTCTGACGTCACCTCGGCGCGATTAAAGTTTCCATACACCTATGTAGCGTACGTATCTACGCGTGTATGCTCTCTGTTCTGTTTACGGATCAACACGGCGATTTTTTTCCCATTGATCGAATCGAGCGAATCGTCGCCGGTCGATCGAGAGCCGGTTCGCCAAAGTTTCGCTGTTCGCCAGCTCTCGCTGATCGTGCCGAACGATAGAAATGGAACAAAGATCTTTCGGCAGAACGACCGCGCGTGGGTGGTACTCTAAGTATTCGTTGATGGTATCGGAGAATAGATAATATTTTTCGTGTTCGTGTGAAATACGAACGGGAACAGTTGGCGAACGGGCCTGGCCATGATTCAACTCGAATTTGGAGTAGCTTGAACCGCGATGTGTTCGTTCTCGAGTATGCATACTGTGCATGATAATGCACGTGGCAACAAGCATCTCAAATCTCTCCCCTCCCACGATGCAGAGATTCCCTTTCTCTTTTAGATTGTGAAACGATTTTCTATCATGGCGCTTTAGCTCCGCGGATTTATTATATATGCAACGGGTTACGCAAATTACGACAAAGTGCAAATATTTCACATGACCTGCACCTGCATGACTCTCCTTTCTACGCGCGATCATTTAAGCAAACACGAGAATCGTAACGCGACGGTCTCACCGTGGATCTCGGATCCGAGAGCCGACACGAGACGCGGGATACGGGACACGGGACATGGGACACAAGACACGACCCGGTCCTCTTGCTTTCCTCGTCTCTTATTCTAGGATTCCCGTAGACGCAAACTGCGCGAGGTTCGTGACCCCGTCATTTCCCGAATATCCAAGTTCCGTCGAATTCGTCGCGGAATACGTATGGCGCTTTTCAAGCAATTTCGAAAATCGTTGTATGGAAACGGTGCGGTTGCTTTTCTACTCTTCTATATTCTCAAATGGAATATTATTTATTTATTTATTTATTTACAGTTTATTTCAACGTGGTCGCATTAACAGCGAGAACATTAGCGACCACATGGTTTACACTGTCTAAGCTAAACGATAGAACTACGCGCAGCGCTAAATAATTGATTTTCCCATACTTTTCAACAATCTTTATAGATGCAATCGTTCTCTAGTACTCTTCGAGTAAAAGTATCTTTCCGCCTTTCGAGGCAGGTATCTGCGGCGCGCAGTTTGCGAAAAGTCATGCAAAAACATTCGCGAGCTACCTTTTGCAAAGAACAGCCCACCAAGTTGTGTAAAGTCTAAATGGCCAACAACTAAACAGAATTCGAGTTGCATCGGTGGCAATCCCCCACTATGAGAACGGAAGCAGCGCAACTTATGAATGGAACTACTCTCCGATTGGTCGGCTTCGATAGCCAATGGTTGGTTGCACGCAGTTTCTCGCTGCGCAAATCCACGGCAAAGAATCTCGGCTAACAACGTTAGCGATCTAACGACGACCGTACGCGAAACAGCTCCGAGCTTCCAACTCCGTCGCTTTCGACGTATCGACCCTCGTTCGAACTTGGAAGTGTCTGTCTTTGTCTTGTCGGATATAGATACAGACATTCTCAACTCGCCCCTGAACCCGACGACCCGCTTTGCACAGCAGTGTGAAGGTGAAAAATGCCCTTCTTTTGTACAGAAAATGCTACTCCATTTTTACGTAGCGAAAATTAGTTTCCTATCCAATGTATAATCCTTTAAGTGGGTAGACTCGTTTCCAGGATTGCAAGGGTGCGGGATGCGCCTTCTCATTTCTCGATAATGCAAAAACGAGGGTTTTTCAATAGTCAAAAGCGCTAAATAAAAGATGAATCTAGACCTCAATCGGCCTCAAAAGTCCTATTTTTACATTTACGAGGCATCATTTATTATTCGGCAGCATGTAGCTGTCGCAGCTTTATGAAAATTACGAGAAACGTAAAAATAAAACTTTTGAGGGCGACTGCGGCCTAGATACATCTTTCATCTAGCGCTTTTGACTACTGGAAAACCATTGCAATCCTGAAAACGTGTCTACCCCGTCAAGACCGCATGTCAATAACTGCTACATACAGTTGTAAAAAAAAAACTACTCGTAGCTATACCTGTACACCTATGTATACACTGGATGTGCACTATACGAGTTCGGTCCAGTTGAGACCCGACGACTCAATTGCCAATAGAGGAATGTGTAGCAAATACCGAACAGCAATTATTGACCCGCTAACGTATGGTAAGTATAGGGAAGGGATGTCGGCAACGCTCTTATGAGAGAGAAGCGACATTCTGTTGGGCACGTCAAGGTAATGCCAAGATGACACCTTAACGCTCGCGACAGTACTATTGAAAATTGCACACCCGTATCCGATGCTCTGCCGCCATTTATTATGCCATTTACGAATCTTCACTGAACAATGTACCCCATCGGTTCTACAAGTTTTCTGTTTTTCTTCTTTTCATCGACGCCCCATTGTATCGCTTCGTGCTTTTAATTCTACAAACAACAGCTTCATGTTGTAACAAATCGTTTTCACGTTCGTGGTACTATTTCTCCGACGCAGATTTTAAGCCCTTATCTGAAAATTCTTCGGAGGCAGCGGATATAAAATATAAAATAATCAAATGCAGTATAATTTCGTACTGATGAAAAACAATGAAAAACTAATGTGACTTTATTTTCTCCGTTCAAAGTCATTGAAAGGTCATGGTGTTGTAGATCGACGAGTTGGTCTCGATGTACACTACAACTTCGCATGTGAAAAAACCGATGTTTATAATATGGTACATCGCGAGTGTATATTATATGCAAAATCTAGAAACAATTACAGCTACCAAATACACGTTGCTTGTTTCAATCCCAGATACGCTGTTTCGTCTTATTAATCGAATCTTCGTCCAATAATTCCGGGTCCCGAGTAGGTACCTTCTCTTGCACGGGCTGCCGACTAAAAATTGAATTTTATCCCCATAGAATTCTATAATATGAACATTGGACAAATTCGTAGTCCCTTTTTCTCCGTTTATTTCTCACCTCCTAAAATTTCCATAGTACGGTGTTCTGTTTTGTCTCCGTAACTCGTCGTAAGTTACACGCTGTTTCGACTCATTTAGTTTGCTTGTTTCAGGTGTGTCAGTATCACTGCTAGCATCGGGCAATTGATTACCTTGAAGCACAACAGATTAGAATGTTTTTAACATCTACAAAAATTTTGGAGTCCACTATTACATACTATTATCACCGAAGGCAGTATTAAACTCGTTCGATGATGTTTGATCTTCTGTCCACAATGCGTTAGATTCGAAGAGCTTAGTGTCTTGAGCGCTTCGTCTACATTTGCGTTAAAACAGTATATGAAAATGAAGATTGTTCAGGAGATAACTAAGAACATATAATACCTTTGGATATCAATTAGCTTGGCTCTTAATAAGTCTGGCAACTCAGGTACATATTTTGTTGCGCAATTTCGAGAATACGCTAATCTCCCAATATTGAATCCCATTACTCCAAAAGGAATAGATACCAGTTTCATCATAGGGCTTACTTTGTGATAATTACACATCCCATAAACACATATTGCGGTAAGCGTTCCCCAAGGAATACCAGCCTTATAAATAGCTTCGCTATTCATACAATTTTTAAATGCATCCTTGGATTCCTGTGACACGTGTACCTGCAATAAAATGACGATCCCTAAATTTCATTTTAAATATTCTTAAACATACTTTTTGTTATGCTATAATGTATTATCGCTGCTTTCACTCTTATAATATTGTAATAGTAGTTGACAACCAAATTCGAAAATTTCCAAATTTAAAATCCAAAAACCAAATTATCAAATGTAATATTGATAACTTACCGATTCAGAGCCACGCAAAATAAAGTCCAACGATTCTGTCGCTACGTTGCTCATCTTGTAAATAAAAGGCAAATTACTTTTAAATACCTAATCACATAAAATAACCTACAACATTAGTATCAAATACAGGTGTAAGAAATTATTGTAAATGTGGTATACATGGCGGCACGCTGCTGCAGCAGTAACACCACCAACGTCGTGTATCATGAACTACATATGCAATATACGCAAGTAAAATGTTGCGTAAAATTTGAAAATAAAAATCACACTTGTTGTAAATTATAGTATATGTAAATTGATTTCCTTCGAATAAGATATATTATTGGATTTAAAGTATTTGATTCCAATAAAGTGTGCACGCAAATTTTATTCGAAGGAAGAATATAAAAGTAAATTTTAACTAAAATTCATGCAGCTGCATAATATTCAATACCATCGAAATGAAAATACATACTTGAAATTAAGTATAAGTATCAGCATATACTTGCATACATACATCGATTTTTAGTAACTTTTTAATAACTTAAAAATAGTATTCCAAGTAATCGCATAAAATGCGTGTGCATGTGCGACTTATGCAGAAGTTCATTCTCACCTATACGTTAATTTAATAAGTATGGAAGCTTATATATTATGTTGCATCTTGCAAGGAACATATTTCGTCGACATATTTTATTTGTTCCGTTTATTTATACATTATTCTTGTTATTCAATAAATGTTTCAGTATTTGAATATTTCCTTATTGTAATTGTTTGTAAAATTTGCTTAATATTTGCGATAGTTTCGAGATTTCCAATTTTATTTCTAATATTTTTGAATGACGTGTGTACTTTTTTATAATTATTATCGAAGATATAAATATATATACGTTACACCACTTGTTCACGTTTTCTGACAGATTCCAAAAATATTCTTTGTACATATACATTGTTTATTAGAACTGGCCTCTTGCAAATTTTCCATTCTCACTTATGAACAAGATGAAAATGTATGTAACAACACACGTTACACCTATAAGTTAAAAAGGGGGAATAATGGTGCTAATGAAACAGCACCAGCCCGCGCTATAAAAGTAGCCACATGGAAATAGGAAGTACTGTTGAAAATGTTGTGTAACAGTGAAATCAAACAGGACGTTAAAGTCTCTCGAGTATTTTACTCGATATTATTACTTATCTATGTGGCTGTTCAATTCGGTGTAGCATTACCTGCATCCAGCGAAGATTTTGACACAACAGCTACGGCATTGATGCAAAACTCGACAAACGCTTCATTGGATGATAATTTGTAAGAAGACTTTATAATTTTAACACTTTAGAAGCAGAAAATATTTTGTAATTGTTGTATTCTATATAAACAACGGAAACTGACTCGGCTGACATAAGATCATGCACTTTCTTTTGTTATAGATACGTTATAAAAGCGGTGGTGTACGAAATCGGTATTTTAACAGATGCGAACGACACAAACGATGAAGTCACAGAAAGGTAATGTAAAAAGACATTTTTTATGTAGTACGTACTTCCATATAATTGTCACTTTACTTTCTCATGGAAACTCTCCAAAATATCGAAATGTTCTTTCATTGCTGTTTCATTTTGTCTGTATAGGCAAGATGTCAAAATTTCATTCTACAATTCACCGAATAAGAGCAGCGAACCCTAACATGAATATAAAATGTAAAATAGAACGTAAATACCCGGAAGTATAATTATTTGTTGGAAATAAGCACTAAAGTTTTAAATTATATAAAATCGTATTTATTTTATTGCAATAAGTCCAGTACTGTAATACACATTATGCAATAATAAAGTATGTATAAGTATGACATATAGTTACAAATGTGTAAAATGGTAACTAATTTTGAATAAATGGACGATTCAAAATTATTTTCCCGCAATATGAATTGCCATTACCGGATTAGTTACGTGACATTATGACACATGCGCGACCAAATGCAGGAACGTATCTACTTATCTACGTCCTAAGTTTTTGGGGAAAGTAGTGTTACTGGCAGGAAAATACCGGAAGAGTTCAGAAGTTTATATATTATATTTGTTGTATTTTAATACAACACACACATGTTATACATTCGATATTTCAAAATGAAATCTTTTGTGAAATTGTGCGGGGTGACCAAGGCACCCCGTTTTAGCCACACTTTTACGTTACTGACGCCAAAAATCGTCGCACATGCGCGTAAAACTTGCGATCCTGCGTATGTGTGTTTACATCTATACGGGCACATATACGTACATAAGATATGTATTTAGATGCTTACGTAATCGGATAGTCGGTTCTTACTAGTTCTTACTAACAAACCACGATTCGTGAATTATCGGTAACGCTGGGAGTGATACTAAATATTCATGTACCCTCCGCGAGACGTCTCTGCATATTTATAAGAAGACCACGTGTACCGCGTGTACGCCAGTGTACGCCTAATTTATATTGCACCTATCGTGCAATGAACAACAAATCAAAGTACATAATTCAAAAATTACGTCGGTTTTGTTACTTTCTGTATGTTGACAACAATACGTAAAACGTTAAACGAACAATATGAATGTACATTATTAAATTAAATTGTAATATCTAATTAAAATAAAAGAACTATACAAAGATACACAAAACGTGCACAGACTACAGACGCTAAATATAATGTGTTCTAACACGTGTGTTCCTAAAAATGTTTGCGTAAATCGTAAAATCTTCTCTATTATTTAAATTCAGTGATTCCGAGTTGATAATCATTTATTTGTTCAAAAATGTTTTTAACATTACTTGTGCGTGCTCATATTCGAAAAGGAAAGCATCAAGCTAAAAGTTTCATTAGGAAACAGTATTTTCATGGAGACCATAGCAAGTCCACGTTCAACATGTCCTACTCGAATTTGAAACAGTTCTTTAAAGAAAGATCTGTACCTATAGTAGATGGGCACACTTGTATCATGTTGGACTGTCCTATATGCAACAATGTGAGAAAAAGCCCGAAACTTTATGTAAACAAAACAACAGGTACGTAAGCACTAGTTTTATATAAGTATCGTAAGAGGAATTTTCCACTAATTTTTGTTTCAATCATTTTCATTTCAGGCTATTTTATGTGCGATAAATGCAAGCATAATGGCTCTTGGGACATACTAGAAAAAATTTTATTATTAGAAAAATCAGACAAGAAACTAAAAGGACTTGATGCATTTAAAGCGAATTTACAAGTAGAAAAAAACTTCAACGAAGATTGGGAAAATATGAAAAAGAATGGTCAAAGTATTGCAGACTTGACCACAGAAGAATACGATGCTTTGCTCGACGATTTTGCATTTCCAGTAAAGAACTAAAGTAGAACTTAAATCTTTTCTACTTGTGCACAGAAATTTGAAATGCAATTCTTTTTTCAGCGCGTCTCCCAAGAAGATTTGAGTCAGTTGAATTGTATTTATGAAAAAACATCCTGTATGTTGCACTTCCCCTTAACAGGGTTAAACAACTCTGTCGTTGGATACAAGTCCCTTACAACACGTTCAGAAGTAGTACAAACAATTCCTGTTTCTGGGGTTAGTGGTTCTATTAAATACAAACAACAAAATTGTAGAACTGATAATGCTGCTGTGGTTGTAGGAACAATACAGGATTTATTGGCTCTGATGTCGCAGAAGTCAGCGAATATAATTCTCTGTCTTCCGTATAATTTGCAAAACCTACCTCAACAGTTACTACCGTCTATGGAATCTTTTAAAAAATTAATTTTGTGGTTTGGGAACGACGAGACGAGTTGGTACACTGTTAGGCAATTTGCAAAGAAGTTAAACGAAGGACGATGCTATTTCGTGAGACCGACAGATTCGCAACCTCAGCCGAGATTAGCAGACAAATTGGGTTACAATTTGAAAGACATTCTTCAAAATGCACAGTCCGTCTGGCATAAAAGTATAACCACGTTTCAACAACTAAGAGAAGAAGTGTTGAGCGATATACAGAATGTTGACAAGGTACAAGGCGTGAAATGGAAAAGATTTCCAACTCTAAACAAGATATTAAAGGGTCACAGGAGAGGAGAATTTACAGTTTTAACAGGGCCAACAGGTGTTTTATTAAAACATTATTAACCCTTTGCACTCGGAGCTATTTTAACTCGAAAATTAAACATTTCTTCTGACTTAGGATATTTCCATTCCCTATGATTTTTAAAATTGTAAGGATATAAAATTAGTATAATACCTCATACAATACCTGATAATGTAAACATTATTTTGAATAATGGTAAAGCAGTGGTGCCTCAGAGTCACCATTCGAGTGCTAAGGGTTAAATGGTTCCAACTTATACTTTTAATAGAATATTATTAAATGTCGTCTCTTTTTTTCAGGATGCGGCAAAACAACGTTTATGAGCGAGTATTCCTTAGATTTAGCGATGCAAGGTGTCAACACTTTATGGGGTAGCTTTGAAATAAGGAATACACGATTAGCAAGAACCATGTTACAACAAATGGTAGGAGTACCTTTGGACGAGAATCTAGAAAATTATAATACTTACGCGGATGCCTTCGAAAAATTACCAATCTACTTCATGACATTTCATGGTCAGCAAAGTATAAAAGTTGTAATGGACGTAGGTACACAGTAGGATTTTGCCGTTATTCGATTTCGCATAGCGAAGCTGAATGCAATTATATCTCTGTCATAGGCGGTCGAGCACGCAACTTACGTTCACGACATAGCTCATTTAATAATCGACAACGTCCAATTTATGATGGGAACGTCGGATGACTCTAAACACATGGACAGGTATTGAAATGTGCTTACGCGACAGATGAGTCGTAATATAAAATGATATTAATTTTAGATTCTGGAGACAAGACGATATCATTTCAAGATTCCGAAATTTCGCTACCAGACACAATTGCCACGTAACTGCTATAATACATCCGAGGAAAGAACGTAACGAAGAAGAACTAACAACGTCGTCGATTTTCGGAAGTGCTAAAGCAAGTCAAGAAGCAGATAACGTTCTTATCATCCAAGATAAAAGACTGAACAGTATCCGAGGCAAAAAGTATTTACAAGTAGGCGTGTTACGCGTGACACAAATGTGTCGTCGGTTTATTAATCTGCTATGCAATGCGAATATCCATTATACTATTAATGAAACTTGTACTCCTAGGTGGCAAAGAATAGATACAGCGGTGATTTAGGAATCATGGCATTAGACTTTGTAAAATCTGGTCTCAGTTATTCACCAAAATTGAAACAGAAGGACAACAGTTTGGATAAAGACAAGTCTTCGGGGAGAAAGACCGACGACGGGCAAAATGATAAAAAACATTCTACGTCCGCGATCGATATCGAATAAGTGTTATTTTGTTGAATTTTGTTTTATAATAAAACTCAGTGCAGAACACTAATTGTAGAATGAAATTTGTATTTTTGTACAATACCGTTTATTTGTAAATAAATAGGTATTTATGATGCGTACGAATGTGTGAGAGTTTTCATAATCCTGGTTATTCAAGTAAATTGTGGACATCATATCGTTAACGAGGATAGCACACAGCATCACCAACCACCCACATAGGCTGGTACAGATTCATATACATATAGTATACGTACACACATATACATAATACTCTCGTGACGTAGGTGGTCAAATTTGATGAGAAATGGTAAAGCAATAAACCAGAGACCATAGAATAGTGTTTCAATGCAGAGTTCACGTGTTTATTCTTTGTGCTTTTTCGTGTGTTCTCTCTCGTAAGAATTTTACAACAGTAAATGAAATAACAAACAGATCGTCGCAGAGAAAATGGGATCAGTAAATAATATGTTTATTTCATTTACACTTGTCGTTATGCTTTCCATAACCTGTTGCGAAGACTTGAAAAAGCCGACAGTGTTAATATCGATTTTAGTACGCAATAAAGCACACACATTGCCATACTTTCTAACATTTTTGGAACGGCTGAATTATCCAAAAGAGCGGATACATCTATGGTAAGTGTATTTTTTTAACCTTACTTTTCGAGTAAAGTAAAATAGGAATCGTCTGAATATATTATTATTTTCATTGTAACAACAGTCGTAAATTTAACGGACATGAACACGTCCATCATACATGGTACATAGTTTATGTCAACAGATCCATGCATATTCCATTTTTCAAAACTTTAAGAAAATTTTAAAAACTAAAATGTATTGTACAATAGAATTCAATGTTTATCAATTTCCGGGAATTAAGTTATATGTTCGAACGATACGTGGTAAAGTTGACAGAATCATTATTAAAAGATTACGTTCATTTTTTAAGTATATACAGCGATAATAACGTTGATAATTCGATCGAAATACTATCTACATGGCTCGAGAATAGAGCCATCGAGTATCATGGAATCGATACAAGTTTCGATGGAAAGTCAAACGGCTTTGAAGACGAAGATGGAATCGCTGATTGGTCAAACCAAAGGTTTTCGCATGTGATAAATCTCCGCGAAAGAGGCCTCAACGCAGGGAGACAACTTTGGGCAGATTTTGTTTTGGTATCTGGACACATAAATAAGTAAATACTTACATAGATCAGCGGTTTCCAGTCTTTATGCTGCAGCAAAGTCGCGATCTAGGTCCCATTAGCCACAATAATAAAAGGCCTGTTTATAAAGAGAGTATATTCTCTGGTACTTATGTAGAAAAGAACAGCATGTAAACACGGACCGCGCAGTAACTCGAGCTTCTCGATCCCCCCCAGTGGAAGGGGTTGACGAAGGGACAGTGATCGTATTTAGAGATCCTCAGGGAGCTAGATCCAGCTAGATCGCGACTTTATTACTATGCCTCGCCGAAAAAAAATATTTTTCCGCGCCTCCCTAAGTACCTTTTATTTTTTTAATAGATATAATAATAGATAATAAAAACTTTATTACAAAATAAAAACTGAAAACTACAAATTAATGTCTTATTAAAAAATATTGGCGCCTCCCAGATTGGAAACTACTGACTTATTAGATACATGTTTACTACATATATATATATCTTCCACACGTATATTATATTATAATATATTATTATAATTACAGATGCTGGACGCAGACGCTTTTCTAACGAATCCGAATACTCTCGATAATTTAGTTTCAAAAGACGAGATCGTGATCAGTCCGTTATTGAAATCGGACGGCATGTACAGTAATTTCTGGGCTGGAATGAACACCGATTATTATTATCTTAGAACGGAGAAATACGACCGGATATTTTTTCGCGATGAAACAGGCTGTTTCGATGTCCCGATGGTTCATAGCGCGGTCCTTATAAATTTGCGAAAACCCGCTTCGGACTTTTTGTCTTACGACCCGCGTTATTTGAATCAGTATGATGGCCCTACGGACGACATTATAAGCTTCGCTGTCGGAGCTAACAAGTCTGGTATATCATCTGAACCCATCGTTTCAAACAATCTTGATTCAATTGCGTATCTCATTTCTTTGAAATTATTTCTTTTGAATTCGCATTCACAGGTATACCATTGTTCATCTGCAACGACGATCATTACGGGTTTGTCATGATACCATTGGAGAAAGAAGGAACGATCGCGGACGATTTGGTGCTTTTAACCAATATTAAAACGGAGATATTAAGTATGTTAGATAGTCTAGATACCGAACATTTGAAAAGTCACGTCACGTTTTGTAATGAGATGTATTTTCCGCTTTTTGCTAGACAATAATGATCTTCCGTTGTCGAAGGATCTCGAACGATACGTTCAATACCCTGCAGAGGATACGCTAGGAGTCGATCAAATTTATATGATAAATCTTTTAAGAAGACCAGAACGAAGAACTAGAATGCTTCAACTTTTCAAAGAACTTGGTATTCGCGCGCAAACTGTTGATGCCTTTGACGGTAGGTAAGTTCGAAATACTAACGTAAGTGCTAACGTAAGAAGTCACCGAGCTGCTTGATAATTTGTTGTATTCATTTATTGACTTCCATCAGGACATTAAATCAATCCATCTTGAGCGATGTTGGAGTGGAAATAATGCCGGAATACTCTGATCCTTATCACGATAGGTAAGTTAGCTATACAGTTACAGCGAAAGATGAAAAGTATTTCGACCACTGATAATAATGTACCGATTTGTAGACCTATGACTATGGGGGAAGTTGGTTGTTTCCTAAGTCATTACATAATTTGGAGAGAGGTAATTTGAACACTGAAGAAACGAATTGCTTTAATCGAATTGTTTCCCATTACTCGCAAGTCGTATTAAGCTTGTGCTAAATTATTAGGTGATAGAAAGTGACTTTGAAACTGTTATAATCTTGGAAGATGACGTTCGCTTCGAACCGTTTTTCCGACAAAAGGTGAAGTATATATTAACGGAGCTCGATAATCTTCGGTCCGAGTGGGATTTGATGTGAGTACTTGTCAACGTTTGAAACAGTACGCAGAAATTTTCCATTATTTTCGTGAAATGTACTATTACAGCTATTTAGGAAGAAAGAGATTACTGGAGAGCGCCGAATCTTCGATCGAAGGTTCGAAGTATTTGGTACGCGCCGCTTACAGTTACTGGACATTGGGATACATTTTATCGAGAAATGGAGCTAAAAAACTGGTGGAAGCGGAACCACTAAAGAAGTTGGTGCCCGTCGACGAATATCTTCCGATATTGGCCAACACGCATCCTAAGTATGAGAAACAAAGAAGAGGAATTTTCCAATTCGAATCTTCTTCTACTAATCTATATAATATTTTTGTTCTATTCCCAATAGAAAAGAGTGGAAAGCACACTATCCAAAACGAGATTTGATAATACTCTCTGTAAATCCTTTGTTAATTCACCCTACTCATTATACCGGCGATCAAGGGTACATCAGCGATACGGAAGACTCCACGATCGTACCTCTGGACGAAAAAACGAGTCAATCAAGGAAACGAGAAGAGCTATAAGTGCCATGAGAATAACCAGAGATACGATACTAGTCCTTCTAATCAAACCAAACAGTTATATTTGCTGTTCCATGACACATACTTCACTGCCACATAAACCGCTAGAATGTAAGAATATAAGCGACAGAGGAAAAAATATATTTTCCTATGATATATTTATAGTCGTGTAACATTTTATATGTTCATTAAAAAAAGATTTCCATTTTCTTATCTTTGCATTACAAGAACAGTTTAGTTAATCCTTTTCATCCTTTTCCTGTGACCTAACGATATTGCAATTTTGCTTTCACGCCTTCTTTGTACATTAGATTAGTCATCCGTAAGAGGAAATTCTCTTCCCTCTCCAACGTCGCGCTGTGTGTCTCGAATAGCGCGACGCTGTGGAGAGAATGCAACTGTTTCGTGCATTGAGCACACGGCTTGTCGGCTTGTGCTCTACTGCTCTCTGTACTCTGTGTCTGTGTTTTATCTCTATAAACGAGGTGTGGTTTATTGAAACCGAGTACCACCGAATACCAAGTGCTAACTGTCGGAGATCCAGACAGAACAAAGTTTAAAAATTGATATCGATTAGAAACAGACAAGCAAAATGCTCGGCCGTCTTCCCGCGTGTGTAATCGATGTAGGTACAGGGTAAGTAAACCTTATAATTTTCAAATTGTTTAACCCCGGCGAAAATAAATAGGCTAGGACGTGACTAACTCATGACACATGACATTTTCTTACGTCTGACAAACAATCTTAAGGAAATGGATTGGATTGTACACGTATCCAACATTGTAAATTACAGATCATTCGATGTATTTTAACATCGTGTAAGTGCAATATATTTCGGTATTAAATTCAACGAACAGAACGAACGATGCAAACAATATAAATTTATTCACACGGTTATACCAGTGCGCCTTATTAAACATTTTCGATTTATATTCACGCGCATACTAAATATGCTGTTGAAATAGAAAAATATAATAATCATTTGTATTTGAATAGCTACACGAAGCTAGGCTTCGCTGGCAACAAGGAACCTCAGCTCATGATACCATCGGCGATTGCTATAAAAGAAACTGCAAAAGTTGGAGATACTAATACCAGAAGGATTACCAAAGGTGTCGAAGATTTGGATGCTTACATCGGCGATGAAGCTTTCGAAGCCACCGGATATTCCATAAAAGTACGCATCTGTAATTATTAGATTGCGGATGTTTATGCAATTTTCAATTTTTATAGACGAATTTTAAGAAAGTGGAATAAAACACAATCTTATTTCCAGTCGTAGTAGTCTTTGCAGATCTCAAAAAAATGAAGATTGTACTAATTTCTGTTGAATTGTATATTCCACCCTTTTTTGGAAATTTTTAGAAGCCATAAATGCATAAAGATCCGCAGTGTAATAATTATACTCAACGAGTTACAATGCCTGTGCAGATACGTTTCAGTATTTTTGTAAATAAATATAAAAGTATAAGATGTCACAGATCAATTATTTTTTGTTTAGTATCCAGTTAGACACGGACTGGTAGAAGATTGGGATTTAATGGAGAAATTTCTGCAGCAATGCATCTTCAAATATCTCAGAGCAGAACCCGAGGATCATTACTTTTTGCTTACAGAACCGCCGTTAAACACTCCTGAAAACAGAGAATACACTGCAGAGATAATGTTTGAGTCGTTTAATGTACCAGGCCTTTATATTGCAGTACAAGCAGTATTAGCGATAGCTGCATCTTGGACAGCTAAGAGCATAGAAGACAGAACGTTAACGGGAGTTGTGGTTGACAGTGGAGATGGTGTAACACACGTAATTCCAGTTGTAAGTATAACAGCGTAGAGAGATGAACTTTCTACAATGTTGGAATATCGTTTTAGAATGTTCATGGTTTCCTAGGCGGAAGGTTTTGTTATCGGAAGCTGTATAAAACATATTCCCATCGCTGGACGAGATATAACATACTTTATACAAAGTTTATTGAGGGAACGCGAAATCGGAATACCACCTGAACAATCGTTAGAAACAGCTAAAGCGATCAAAGAAAAACATTGTTATATATGTCCCGATATTTCGAAGGAGTTTGCTAAATACGATAGCGATCCTACTAAAACCAAAAAATACGAAGGCATCAACAGTATTACTAAACAGCCTTTCGTTGTCGACGTTGGCTACGAGAGGTTTCTTGGACCAGAGATATTTTTTCATCCCGAAGTATGCGATAATTCTGAATTTCAATTTTCTTGTCTCGTCGATTCTTTACACAAAGTTTTGTTGTATCTTTTTAGTTTTCTAATCCAGACTTTACAACGCCGTTGAGCGAAATTGTAGACGATGTGATACAAAATTGTCCCATAGACGTGAGAAGGCCGTTGTATAGTAATATTGTTCTATCGGGTGGGTCTACGATGTTCAAAGACTTCGGCAGGCGATTGCAGCGCGATATAAAGCGTATCGTTGACGCGCGTCTGAAAATTAGCGAGACCATAAGTGGAACTCATATTACGGTAAGTTATAGATTTGATTTGATCGAATGTGGGGAATCGAACGATTTCGGAATCAAAGAACTAGATTGCGGACTTTTATGAATTTATGAGGAAATTGATTGGATGAAATAGAAAACACAGTAAAAGATTTAAAACATTCAAAAATCTTGTAAATATTATTGCTTTTAATATAACAAAGTCGTTAACACGTCCCGTGCCGGGCCATTTCTGCTTGACAATTAAACAAACTTATGTGTTTCGTTCTATACTGCATTTTTTATAATGCCTCATTCTTTTGGTGGAAAGAGATTCTACAGTGTTAAACTTGTTATATAATATATGTTTTTGGCGCATTAAATAAATATGTCAGCCTTACACGTGGCACGGAACGTGTTAAGGGATGAAATCAATTTTTATGTTATTCCTGCTTCCCACAATCAATGCAAAACAGTTTTAGTTTGCGTAAAGATCCGCAGTCTACAAATAACAATTAGAATCAGTGTGTAGAAAAGTGTGTATTGAATGCCTGAATATGTTTCAGCCGAAGCCGATAGACGTTCACGTGATATCGCATCATAAACAACGTTGCGCTGTATGGTATGGCGGCGCGTTATTAGCGAGCGATCCTGAATTCTATAGGGTTTGCCACACCAAAAAAACTTATCTAGAATACGGTCCTGGAATATGCCGTTACAATCCTGTATTTCACAGTATGGTGTAAAATAAATAAAAATACACTTCATTCGAACGAAACAACATTACACGCAAACCAACCGTTGAAATTGAACATCATCGATGGGATTGTGAACAGCTGATTCCGATGTTAAGTTTTTCGCTTACGACTATATTTCATACATACTGGGCCTTTATGTCATAGATACGTAACTGTTAACCGAAAGATTTCCGGAGAACGCCCAAACTTATACTAGCAAACGCACACGAAAATAATTTTCATGCTCATTCGTTACCGCATACGTTATCGTGTAAGAAGACATATTTGCATTTAATAAATACAAAGGAAAGATTAATTACAAACCGCAGTGGTAACGTTCCATTGCGAATAACGATTAAAAGTAATAAAGACAATTATACTGGACATTTATTATAATTGTATAGACCTGTACATAAAATAAGTCTATTGGAAAATAATAATTGTTTTTTAATGAATCACGTTCATGAAATGATTTATATTGTCCCGTTTTCAATGTTAGTTGCTCTTAGATCAACAGAGAAGTAACATTTAAAAAGAATCTTTGCAACAATTCGGTTTTATTTATTTCTTATTGTACATACATCTTTTATACGTATTTACACATTTTCAAAAAAGTAATACCATGATTGTTTACGAAATTTCATAAAAATTATCATAATACAGACAAGATCGTACGAACAATCAATTGTACAATCTTGTAGAGATATTATACATACATATGTATATTGAACATAACCAGAGTGTATCAAGTTACAAGTAAGTGGATACTCAAGAAAGAACGTTAAGAATTTTACAGTGTTCGCTATTAACAGTAGATATATTACCTGATATGAAATGTATATTATCTTCGTAAAAGTAGTTATTGCGTGAAAAATATGTATACATATATATTATTTTTCATTCTCGATTTCAAAGTGAAATTTCTGCTTTTCTATTACTCTACATCGGTAGGCGGAACTTTACGTTTGCTCGTTATTATCGTAACTAAAAGTAGAAAATATCATTTGTTACGGTACACAATTATATCTCCAGGTTGAAACATTGTATGCAGATACTTACACTAAATTTAGACCATCGAGGGCGAGGACTACAGTTTCCTCGTTAACGTTTGATACTAAGGATGAGATAAAAAGAGACAAGGCATTGGAAGTTGATCGCGTTGACCTTGTGGTTGCTGAAGGTCTTTTATAAATATCGATACTATCGGTAGGCGGCAGTGGATCATGTGAAAGCACCGACCCATCGTTTTGTACCTATACGATACATACAAAAAAATGTAAAGAAATTACATATTGTACATTGTACGAGACAGTTGTTACAAAGTTTCTTATACCTCTTGAATATTTACAGTAACATCTTTTATGTCGGACAGTATAATGTGTCTCAAAATATTCTTCGGTAATTTTCCGTGATAGTGTCTGATTCGTTTCTGTTCACAGTATTTTATATAAACATCTTTACTGTCGACTCGATTCAATACAGCATGCACGTTTTCACGTAACCATGGCAGAAGATCTGCTTCTTTCCATAAACGGAAATTGCGCGCCACGTACAGCTGCTCTAATTTCTCCAGGGCTGGTATGTTCGAAGTCTTATTCTTAAAATACTCGTGATTCCGTACCTACGTATAAAGTTACAGTAAACTATTTGTTTTAAAGCTGTAACTACAACTACATTAACGTTGCAAAGATACCTTCTCGTCGGTCTGTATACTGCATTTGTCCAGCAGAAGCATTAGCACTTCCGGGAACATTAATACAGCGTCCCGTAAAAGTCTACTAGCCCACGTTTCGTTGCCCAAGTGAAAATGAGCTAACGCTAAGCTATACGCTATATTCGGCAGTTGCGTCAAACGAGTTGTACTATCCCACAGGTCGCAAAATTCAATGAACCATTCATATTCTTTGGCTCTTAAAGCATAGTAGTCTATAGTAAGGACTGCAGCTAACGGATCACCTTCTGGATCAAGCGATAAAAGTAACTTACAGAATTCCAAACTTGTTCTGAAATATAAAATTTCAAACGGAAGTATAAATGTAAAGATCAAACGTGTATAAGCATCTCGTCGTTTTACCTATAACATGCACGCCCGCCGACAAAGTTCAAGTGCTTGAACAGAGTAATGAAAAGAGCACGATTTTGTTGTTTCTTATAGTCTAGCCTACAGAGACCATTCGTAACGTTAAACAGAGGATGGAAAGCACATTCTAAGCAATATAACGCTCGTTCCGTGAACTCTGCAGCCATTGCTAAATCTTCGTTGAGTTCGCAAAGCTCTGCTAATTGTAGCAGCGCATCTACGTGATAGGAATGCGCATTTATTATGTTCTGAAACACATTAAATTTGAATTAACACGCGAATTCCCTTTTCAAAACAAAATAGTATTACTTACAACGATATTTTCAGGATTTAAGCTTTCCACCGCTTCCAAAAATTTTAATTGGACCTGTCTATACGAAGGGTCATGTTCGTACACAAAGTATTGGAAGTTACCGTCGGTAGCTGCCATGGTCTGGTCCACCGACATAGAAAGACCAGACTTATTGATTGGCGGCCAATTATCTCTGACCGAAACCAGCCAGGTTTTTTTCAAATGACCCGAACGAGGCCTATTTCTTCTGTTGCTATTAGCATTGTAATTCGATTGCATTCAGTTAGTCCGTACGTTTACGATTAAACATAAGTAAACATTGTTATACATACTTCTGTTCGGCTTGTACAGTTTTACTGCCGAATATTCTTTTAAGTTCATTGTAAGGATTTAAATGTTTGTGTTGCACCAGCAACACATCCTCTTTGGATTGTTCGTCCATCCACTGTAAATTATTCGTGTCTTGAGAACTACAACCAGGTAACGGGTCTCCGAACACTTCCCTAATGCTCCTTTCGATTTCGTCGGTGGCTTCTACTTCCGCATGATCGACTGTTTGCTGAGCTTTCATGCCGTCCACCTTCCTCCGTCGTTTCTTCCTTTTTTTACGTTTGACCTCATCATTGGTATCTTCTTCCACATCTTGTGGTTCTTCGCATTCTTTCTCAGCTGTTTCAGAATTTTGATTTAACTGGAAAAGGGAAAACATACGTTTCAGTAAATCAACATTTAGTACATCAACACAGGTGGATAGCCAGGAAGCTGCAGGGTGAAGAAACGTGCAAAGAAGAAGCTGTTGAGAAACTTCTCCGATTTAAAAATGAGAAACTTACCACATCAAATAAATTAAATGTCTTGGATTTTACGTCACGAACGATTAGATTCTCTGGTTCGTTCTCGCTTCCGCTATCTTTCTCTGGTAATGCAACACCTCCGTACACTTTTTTCATATACCGTGTGGACATGTTTGATAGAAATAAACCGCTCTTAGTTGCATAAATATCGTTGGAATTCTTTTCGCCACTTGTCAATTTTCCTGAACAGACACGACAGAACACGATTACCGCAATAGCGTAGATTGTAGATGTTCAAACACGTCGCTATTCGTCACTGGCATTTGGCATGTACCGATGTACCACCTGGTGTTGGTGTGTGTATACCAGTGTATACATATACCATCACCGAATACTACAGAGTGCGTCAGAGTAAATACTTCAGCACCTTACCACCGACGAGATACAGTATCTCCAAGTATCTCGTTTATTTCTCGTCGGTGACCTCACTGATCTATAGATCAATGATTCTGTGAGAATACTAGGTACACTCTTTATATTGTATACTCTGTGATAATGGTGCAAAGAATATATTTGTAACTTGTTTGTAATAGACTGTAATAGACATTTTCGCAATATCTCCGTAATGGATATTCTTGGAATATATTTTCTACAGTTATCATTTTATTATATTTCTTCTCCTTCAACTTTTCAATAATGAAAATAAGAACAATGTTAATAAATATTACATTTTTCAACAATGTTAATAAATATTGCATTTTAAATTAGAATAAATAGACTTATAATTATTAGATATATCGACGCGAGCTAAGAATATTAAATTCTGTCGATTTAAATTTCCCGCGTGCCTATACAACCAATTCAAACAACCGACATCAAAGGTACCGCCCGAAGTGTCGCCTCTTGTTGTATCTCTACTCTCTTTGGTGCAAGTACTGCCAATACTCGTACAATTTGCAAAGTTGTTCGATCGTTGGTTGGATTTTGAATTTGACAGTCGTTCAGTCGTGTACACCGGAGATTGGTGTCCGCCTATGAGCCACGTGGATCACAACATCGTTGTTAAAATCCTCTTTACCTTATTGGAGTATGAAATTGTTTGTTGCTCGTGCGAGGTGCGGTAACAAACTATCTTATCGTTTTCTTGGCTAACAGCGTATTCTTTCAATTAGGGGTACAATATTATGCTGTTTGTCGAAAGGTGACGCTCCGAAAAATTACGAAAAACCACGAAACACGAAAAAGTCTTCCATACATTATCGCATTATTCGTTTGATCGAATAAATTTCTGCATCGCCGAAGTCAACATGAATTTACGAAACGTTAAAGACAGACTGAAGGATGAAACGTTGGATCTTAGTTTATGCGATCTGAAAGAAGTGCCTGTTCGAGAAATCGTAAGTAAATTCATGTGTCCCCTGTTCGTAGAAAATAGTACAGCAAAATAATCACTGAACTCTCGTTTTGCAGGCCACTGTCAAGAAAGCAACGCATTTAGATTTATCAAACAATTTATTGGTGTCCTTGCCCGTAAGTATTGATGCCTGTACCTAGAGATTCTTTTCTAGCGACAAAATTAATTCCGATCCATGATCATTTGTTTCAGAATACCTTTGTCACTCTTAAACAAATAACCAAATTAGATCTCAGTAAAAACATGTTGACAGAGATTCCTGAGAATTTTGGGGAATTGAAACAACTGCGGCATCTAGATCTATACGCTAATCAGGTAAAGTCAATACGATATAACGATCCAATAGATTACATACACAAAGAAGCATTATTTTATAGATAAGCAGGCTACCGCTTAGCTTAAGCGAACTGAAAAATTTAAGATGGCTGGACTTAAAGGAAAATCCCTTGACTCCGGCGGTAGCAAGCGTAGCCGGTCTCTGCAGTAATTTAAGCGAATGTCAAGCTTGCGCTCGCAACGTCGTCACGTATCTGTCACAGGTGAAACTCAGTATCGAAGCAGAGAAATTCCGAAGATTGAATGCCGTTACAAGTAATACCTTGAAACAATGAACAGAGATTTTTAGACTGTCCCCAGCAGCGGTTCTTGTAAATATCATTAACGTTTTTATTGTTGATAGATGCAGAGAACGATAGCTCAATGCCGAAAAAAATTAGCAAAAAGAAAAAGAAAAAACTGGCAGAGAAGGATAACGCAGAAAACTCGGATAAAAGTAGGCATCGGTCTTCGAGCGACGAGTCGCAAATAGAGACGAGTAAAATTGAATCACCGACGAAGGTAGAAAACGATTCGTACGCTGACAAAAAATGTGCAAAGAAAGGTAAATATATTGTCGATCAATCCTGTCCTACTGCCTCTATCGTTATCGTCGCGATGATTCGAAATATTTTTCAGGCAAATCCACGATTCTACGACTTTTCCTTCTAAGTATCATCATTGGCATACTTTTGACCGTGGTGCTGCCAATGTATTCGGAGCAATGCGTTGAGCTCTTGAACTACATAGAAGGGAACACAGGCATACCTTTGAAAGCGTTCCAGAAACAGAGCGTCGATACGTTTCACTCCTCTGTACAGACTGCAACCGTCTGGACCAAAGGAATTTACAAAGATTTGTACCATGTCTATGAAAGCAGCTTTAGACAAGACGTTGGTGAACTATCGAGTAAATAGACTTCTCCAAAACGTCGATCAAACATCGAGCTATAATTTCGTGTCGTTCGCCTTGGGCAGAACAAATGAGGAAGAAGATCGATACGCCAATTTTTATCCTATAGTACGTCGTATCGTTCTTAATATTACGAACTTTTTCATTTTATTATTATTACCATTATTATGTGAATCAAGGATTCCGTTATTTATTATGAAAAATTAAAAACGATGACAAATACGAAAATGCCCTCGTCCAACAGAGGTTTGTCTTTATCGAAATAATTACATGCATTAGTCTTGAATCTTTGGTTCGCTTAGATCTTTCTTACAATCCTCGTAGAAAAAGAAAATTCGGGATAATTGCGCCTACATGCTTATACCACCGTTACGCGTTGTCGGTTACATGCGTTCTGTTGGGTAACGTCGTTGGTGTTATTTTAACGGATCCCTTGCCGAGAGAGTTCTCCATTTTGCTGATCAGTCTCTGGAAGGAGTTCATCCGAGTCGCGGCTAGATCGTCCACGCCCTCGGTTCCGTTCGAGTTTCGACTTGTATTCGTTTCTTGATTTGCAACGGAATTGGTCGGTTTCGACCTTCTGCCACCGACGAATCGATTCAAGGATCTTTTCTCTGGACTGGTTTGTGGTCTGATCTCTGTAGCCTCTTCGCTGTCTCTGTTGTTCCGGAATTCTTTTTGCCGCGCCGTAAACTCCGCGAGTATAGCTATATCGTCGTAAAGCTCCTCCTGTTGAGCGACAGGGTGCTCGCAACGGTTCGAGTTTTGACGCGGTGTTTGGTAGTGTTCGATTTCTTTGACCGACGCTTGGGATTTGTCAAGTTTCCGTCGAGCAGATTCCTGAACGTGACTTGATTTCGTTTCCTGAAAATCAATGGAGAAGGAAGGAATAGAAAAGGAAACGGTCATCCGTCGATAGTGGAAAGTAATAAATAGACTGCGGATCTTTTTGCAAACTAAAAATTGTCTGCGTTGATCGCGAGAAATAGAAACCAAATAGAATGCTATTTCCTCCCTTAATAATTTTAATAGATGAGGAATCATATATTGACATCTTCAATTTTCAAAATTTTCCTATAAATGCATAAAGATCCGCAGTCCAGTAATAAACAATACAACGTTCTCACCACGACACGGTCCAGTTGCCGCGTTTCTTGCTCTTTGTAATTTCTCCGACAGGAACTGACGTCATCGTAAAGATCTTCTTCGTAGGTCGCCGTTCGGGTGACTACCGTTGTCGCGTCGTTGTGTGCGGCTGCGATCGCGTCTGCAACGGTAGGAGGGTTGGCATAAATCGGTCTAGGTGGAGGCGGGCAAGTGTACTCTGATTCTTCTTCATTTTCTCCTCCTCCTTCTTCTTCCTCTTCCTCTACTCTCTTTTTCTTTTCCTCCTGCTGAACGTTTATCAAACCGGATACATCATCGTAGGTGGATAACCGTTGGACGTTTATGGATGGTGGCGTAACATCTTTCTCCTTTGTTTTCTTTTCGCCTTTTCGCGGGGATTCCTTCAGACTTCGTACACGGTCCAAGAAGGATTTCTTTTGCAGCGTCTTTGTCGATTCCGCCGCTTTGTCGGCTATCTTCGGTCGCTCGTTGCTCGGTTTTGGCCCCGATCTGGAAAGTAGACTCTGCGCACACGGAAGTTCAATGAGTAACTTATCGAAATCGTTTACGAATCAGGCCAGGAAACATAGTTACCTCGACGTCGTCGTAAGACTCGTCTCGCTCGTCGATGCGATTATTACCGGTACCAGCGTTACCGGTATCGGTGTAGTCATTGTTTTCGTTCTTCTTTTCCTTCCCGTTTTTGTTACCGTATGTCGCTTCGGAACCAATCGATCGTTCCGCGTCGGTTTCCGGATTCTTTTTCGATCTTTTCGGCGTACGTCTTGTAGCTACGTTACCGTAGCAGGCTGTACGCTCCGTCATCTCGTTTCTGAAATCTTCGATTTTATGATAAATGTCGTCCTCTTCTTCGACCTGGTGTACGTAGGACGAAGAGCTCGAGAGTGAAGAGCCGTGAATGGGTACGGACGGTAATCTGCGAGGGATTCGTGCGGGCAACGGAGGACCAGGAAAAGAAATGGGGGCAGGACTGGGAATAGAAACGGGGGTAACGACCACCGAACAAGAAGGGAGATTCGCGAGATCCACGTGCGCGTTCTTCGTTGTCGAGTCGGCCGTATGTCCGTCGACAACGATGCCGACAAATTTTCCAGCTACTTCCGACTCTGGCTTGTCGACGTTGAAACACCCCACGTCTTGGTATTCTTCCTCTTTGCGAGCAGGGTCGAGATCGAGGCTCAAGCGAGCGCCGGTTTCCGGCGACGCGGCGATCGGGACTTCTTGCGACTCTACGGCTTCGCTTTCATTGGCGGCGCCCAATTCGCAAATCTTCACCACCCACTGCTCCATATCTTTCGGCGTTCTTGCGATAAACTGGAAAAACTTGCTGTATTGACTATAGATCCATATTTTACGTGTATATAAATGCACGTGGCACGTGAACTGTGTAGTAAGAATTTAAGGATTCGTGATTCAAGTCCGACAACGATGCGTTATTGTTTTTCGATCGAATTCTTTTCGACTGTTGATGTTAGAAGTGAGATAATAATAAATAGACTGCGGATCTTTATGCAAAATAAAAAATGTTTGTATTGATTGCAAGACACAGGAGCCAAATAAAAATTTCATTCTTCTTTTGATTATCTTGTTAAGGTGAAAGTAATACACTGGAGGCCATCAATCTTTTTAATACCACCACCGTTTTAAAATGTACTCATCCATTTTTGTCCTAAATGCATAAAATCCGCAGTCTAATAATAAAGTTGCGGTAAATTGTTCGACGTTATATCACCGTACGTTAAAATACACGAATATTTGCGAATTTTAATCCATGTAATACTAAATACACGGGTACCCGTGTATTTTAATTTCACAATAATCGCGTATTTTACTTTGTGTATTTACTTTAATATACGGTGATATATAACGTCGAACAATTTACCGCCACTTTATTATTGTCTCACTTCTAACATCAACAATCGAAGAGAACTCGATCGACAAACAATAACGTCAGACTCGACCGTGCCGAACGGATCCGTATTCGCGGATCCTTAAATTCGTACTACACGATTCACGTGTATTTTAGGACACGTTCACAACCGCGATCTCTACTGTTTATCGGTATTCATCAGCTCGATCGGTTCGAAGCTGGAAGTTGGTTCACCTGGAAGGTTTTGCTGCCGGGACAAAAGATTTCGAAGGTGGATACGCTTTTTCGTTGGTCACGGAGATTAGCGTTGGGCGCTGCACGGGCCATGTAACCGCGAATCGGTAGAACCATGTACGGTCGACTGTCTCGATCGTTTCCGTAAATGAGTAGATGCGATCCGACCAAACCTATAACACACGGGAGTCGTGTAATACGATTCAGTTTCCTCCATCGTTATCGTTCTCGAACTTACCAACCCAGCACGTTCGATACTGTTCGAAGACGAACAGTTTCTTCCCCTCTTTTCTGTAAAGCGGACCGCACTTTTGACAGTTACTCCTGACCTCGGCCGCCGGAAAGCTCGCGTAGATCTCCAGTAGCGCGTTCTCGATCTTCTCGTCTTTGACCTGTGGCTGTAAACTCATGCCGGAGGCGAAGGTGGAAGCGGAGGAGGAGGAAGAGGTCGAAGAAGACGAGTTCGGGGCTGACGTCGTCGCCACAGCCGCCGCAGCCGCATGATTCGCTTCAACCGTTTGAAAACTCTCGTAATAATCTTGTTGCTGCTTCTGCTTCGGTGGCTCCTCCGCCACCACGTATTCCTCGAGTTCGCCATCCTTCTCAATGGTTGGCATCAAACCTTTCGGCCGGATCGCGGCCGGACTCATGGTCAAGTATGTTTCAGGAGAGCCTCGAATCCCGAATCTCTCGGTGGCGAACGTCGTCAGAGTCTGCTTCGAGCGCTTCAGCAGATTGTTTCGAAGATTTTCCAACGTGACCGGAAGCTTGATCTCTTGCAGACACTCCAAAAATTGCACCACTTCTGTGAACACGGCCGTTTCCTTGTTTCGACTCGTTTCTTTTCGAAGAAAATGCAAGGGTGGTCGCTTTCGAAACGTGCGCGCGATCGCTCGTTCCCCGAGTAGCGGCAGCCTCGATCATCGGTACTTCTACCGTAATTACGCAGGCGATAATTGCTGCTAATAAGATCGCTCGTGGAACGAACGCAACGCACAGCACAGATTTTATCCGTGTAGATATATCGATCGGAGACCGAGACAACTTACCTCGAAATATTCCGGTAAGCTCACGGTCGAGATCCATGGTCACGTTATTCGATCGGACAGTCCGCATGATCGTTGTAGAAAATCGAAATCGAGCGAACAAAATGAAAATATTGTTTCAGCTACGATTGTTCGTCAAGAGTGCTACGAGCGCGCAGGATGCGGTGACAGATACGCGGTCGATAACAGAACATTCCATAAAGCGTCCCGGAAAAGGCGCATCGAATGAATGATACGATTACTTAACTTCTCACTAGTACAGCACTTTTATTTTCCGAAGTTGTTGACGCGTAGGTTTGATTACTTGTTGAACCGAGAAATCTTGTTTTAGGGCGCGACGTCGGCGACGACGTCGTCGGATAGAGCCGCGAACGCATTACGACAAGTTTGAAGGCTCGTTCCGATGATTTTCGAATCTCGTTCGCTGTTTGTCCACTAGGTTTTTCAATCTCAGATCCCCTTGATAGAAATATCGAGGGGAGGCAACCCGCGCTGACGCTTCGATGTTGTCTTGTTAAAATTCAACTAGCGACGCGACACGTGGGAGCAGCGGAAGACGATGCGATGCGATACGAGTCGAGTACGCTCGACTGACTCCCGCAAAGACTGTCGTCGTCGTTGTCGCTCCTCCACGAAATCTGTCGCCTCGCCGTCTCTCCCGTTGCCCTATTGCCTGAACCGGTGCGGCACGACGCGACGCGACTTGACGGCTGACTCACTCTGTTCGGCCGTATTTCTCTCCGCGGCGATCTCTCCTCTCTTTCTGTCGAAGGTGTGGTCGCGAGCGCGAGCGTGACTCGAAACGACGTTTTAATTGATCATTCCAATTGACGACGCAAGAGCCCGCCGCCGAGAAACAAACAGCCAGTTTGCATTCCATCGCCTGTTGTTCCTTTCGCTCCTCGAGCATCTTTTAAAACACGCGAGCGAGCAAGCGAACAAACCCTCGGTTACAGTCGGGAAAAGATTTATTGGCCGAGCAATTCAGCCTCGACGAGGCGTCGTCGAGCGTCAATGAGTTTGCCAAGGTACTTTGCCTCGTGTCTCCTCCAATGCATCTACGTATATGTGCTTCCCGATATCCGTCATCTCCGGACGTGGATCCGCTTTGGCCTCTTCCAATTCTTTGTCCACCTCCTGCCACGTGCTCTTTCGTATTTCCTGCTTCGAAAGGGAAACGGATTGATGCACGGTACAAGACAACCGGGGGATATTCGAGGAGAACACGAAAACGGAGAATACTCGCTTCGACTTCAGCTTCGGTTTTCACACCGCTTTGCACGACGAGTTTGCCGAGCGTCGTGATGGGATCCATGTCTGTCTGTACTTGCTTGATTTCCTCTCTGGTACGGTAAGAAGTCCCTGGGTCGCTCATACTGTGCCCGTAGTATCGGTACGTGTCCATTTCCAGAATGATGGGACCGTTTCGGAGAGCATGTTCCCTCGCGAATTTCACCGCCTCGCGTACGTCGACTATGTTCATCCCGTTCACCTTAACGGGAAACAGTGAAATGGTGAAACAGGGCTGCGAGCGCGATAACGCGATTAGAAGAACGATTAGGGTACGGTTATAATGGAGCGGTGAACGTCGCGGCAAAATCAAACCAATGTAATTAAATGCGACTGCTTATAGTGGAGCAGTGACGAAAGCTGTGAACAAGGCGGCGTATACAGTAAAGTCGCGATCTAGCTCCCATCGCCTGTTCCGAGCAGGGACAGAGATCGTGTAGGGAAACTATTTTTTTATTACTGCGTCGTCCGCGCTGAAAGTACAAAGGATGCCGAACGTAGAAAAGGACAGCGTGCGAACACGGACCATTTGCTTGTTGGCCCCTCGCGGTGATGCCCCCCAGTGGAAGGGGTAGGCGAAGGGACAGTGATCGTGGAGATCCTCAGGGAGCTAGATCGCCACTTTACTGTAGTAGCGATGCGCAGATCGAGGATAGCGACGAGGTGAACATTAATTAAATGCGAATTAAATGTTTATAGTGGAGCGGTGAGAAGGCGGCGTATAATAACGGTGCACTTAGGGAAACCGCGGGGCGGTGCCTCGATTCACCTTGACGCCTGGAATCAAATCACCCCTCGCGTAGAAATTCGTGTTGGCGGAGTGCCGATCCACCGCCGTACCCATTCCATAACCATTGTTTTCGCAGACGAAGACCACCGGCAGATTCCAAAGTTTCGACATGTTGTACGCTTCGAAGAGCTGACCCTGGGACGCGGCTCCGTCGCCGTAGAGCGTCCATGCGACTCCTCCAGTGCCATTGTACTTGTGAGCGAACGCCAACCCGGCGCCGATCGGTACCTGGCCGCCGACGATCCCGTCGCCACCGTAGAATCTTGGTCCGTACATGTGCATCGAACCGCCTTTTCCCGCGGAAACTCCAGTTCGTCGGCCCATCAACTCCGCGAGAACTTGTCGCGCCGACGATCCGAACAATACCGCGAATGCGTGACACCTGTAAGCTGTTATCAGACTATCGGCTTCGTTCATCGATATCTTCATCCCTACGGCCACCGCCTCCTGTAAACCCAGACCGCTTTACTATGGTGTAGACTCGTTTCTAGGATTGCTAGGGTGCGGGATGCGCCTTCTCATTTCTCGATACTGCAAAGGTGGGATTTTTCAGCAGCCAAAAGCGCTAGAAAAAAATCAGTCTAGGCCGCAATCGTCCTCAAAAGTCCTATTTTTACGTTTACGAGGCGTAATTTACTGCGTAGCTATCGCAGCTTTATGAAAATAGATACATCCGCAGCTTTATACTTCCGAATAATGCAAATTACGCCTTGTAAACCCAAAAATAAGACTTTTGAGGGCGATCGCGGCCTAGATTGATCTTTGACCAGCGCTTTTGACTGCTGAAGGAACCCCATCTTTGCATTATCGCACCCTTGCAATCCTGGAAACGAGAGTCTACTCTCTTAAATCGCTTCAGTTTGGCTCGGCTCGACTCGACTTACTCCACCGGGTGTTGATCCCATCAACGATCATCGAGGCACCATTATCATTTATCATTTACCATTTACCATTTACCTGACCCGAGTACAAATGGAGGAAACCATTGATCAGACGCGTTCGATACAATTCCGCGGATTTATTCTCCATCCGTCTGATATAGTTCATCGTTTTCAGCGCGTAAACGGCTTCCTCTTCGTTCAACGTCGCCTTGGCCGGCGGTCCGCTGTCCAGCCGATACAGCTCATATTTCTGAACAAAGTGCAAACTACTCGAGTCGTATTCTCTCTTGCGGCTTTTACAACTACAGAAACGTTACCGTTTCGACCGTAATTTGCTTATTCATCCCCCGTGAGGGATGAAAGCAGAAACGCTGCGGGTTCGCGTAACCTCGTAGCAGTCGCGAGCAATGCATTTTTCGCTCGAGACTCCTTTAGGTAACCCACTTTTCGACGAAAATCGACCACGTGGCATATACTCGTCGTGGGGTGCTCGCCTGCCGATCCTACATCTCGCAATTCGACTATGAAAATCTAGAAAAGAATATCACGCCTCCCGTTGTCGCGGTCGAGGCGTAACATTCTTCCGCTCCGTGTTACGCGAATCTAGCTGCGATACTCGATTCTGATTACGTATTCTGTCCCGTGCTCTCTCTCTTTCTCTCTTTGCGAGTGTATGTCTCGCTTGCATTTCAAAATCCTAATGCCAGCTACACACATCCGTTTTTCTAACATCGACCGATATGCGATGGATCGCATACGCGGTTTTTATAATGTACGGCGCCGCAACTGCGGTCCAAACAAATGTACAGCGCCTAATTGAATCACGTTAAAAAACGGATGTGTGTAGCGGGCCTAAGGAACATCTAGCCTGTGGAGAACGCTACCATTGCAAATCGCTATTCACCTACCAGCGCCTGTGTAAGCGACGTTGAGTTATCGCAACACGCACAGACGATGAAGACGGTGAAGACACGAATATTGGACGATCGCACGCGAGCTCGGTTGCATTTCAGTCGTACTTAATTCAACGTTCCTCTGATATTATGGGAACGATAAGACGTACCTTTTAAATTCGAAAAACACGCTGCGCCCGAATGCGTCTCTTCCGTCGCGGCGTAACGAGATATCCGATGCGAGTTTTTAAAAAACGATGAAGTTGCACGCACAAGTTCGTAACTGTATTCTTTATTCGACAACGTATATCAGGTATCAGATTTCGGAGACCGACGAGGAGAAGCTCGAACGGGACGTCGAGCCGAATTGCTTGGTTTCTTGAACGACCGGCGACGATCTCGAACAGATTTTTCTTCGCGATCCTCCGCATCGCTGCCCAACGGTATACGTCGCAGCGCTCGGGCCAGAATCGGCGGTGTCAGTACAGTTTTCAACGAGACGGCTCGCTCCACGTCGCTTCTACACCAGAAAAAAAGTATTTAATCTCGAGACGGCTCGAAATTCGCGACGATCGACGTTACTTATTCGGTCTCGACCACTTGGGCGATTTTTGAGTCGAACTCCGAGTTTCTTCCGAGTTGGACGTTCCACGCTGCTGGAGTGCATCGGCTTCCGAGCACGCCGAATACAACGAATACATTGCTCGCAATTCCTGTTGGAACGTAATTCGCGACAGCATGATCACGTGAATCGTGATCGTTTCGTTTTATACGATTACCTGCCTTTCTCTTTAAAATGGACGGATCGCTGCGAATGGACGCGGACGCGTTCTTTTCGTCCCGATTGCGGCGGTCACGCGAAACAGCCGACTTCTCGCCTCCTGGCAAACTTCTCAACGGCTCCACCTGGCAATGCACGCGGAACGTCGACGGAAATCAGCCATCGCATGGTAGACGCAACGACAGTTTTTTTTTCGAATCGTCGCAATCGCGCTCGTTTATCGGCAGTTTTTCAACCGAGCATTTTGTCGCGGAACGAAAAATGTCACAAACTAAACGAAACGAAGCGTGATTCGAGGCGATCGCGATGATCACGATCGATTCGATCATTCGGCCAACAAAATGTCGTCGAGGGAAACGTTTACGAGCGTGGCTGCGTTCTTCCTCCTGCGACGACAATGGCCGCGCCCCTGTGTTTCGCGTACCCGCGGGTTGTTTTTCTCGTGCGCAGCTCGTAGCCGCTCCTGTCGAGGACAGACTGGATTTTCATTCAAAGTTCTCGTCAACGAGCAGTGCGTGTGTGCTATCAACCGTTCCAGCTCGATCTAGCGGAACGAAAGAACAAAGGGTCCGTGTAGCGTCAAAGTTTTCTGCAAACAATCAAAAGTCTTTCGATACGCAACGGCTGCGTTGCTCTCTACGCACGGATACCTTGTCGAATCGTCGTTTGGTTCGTTTGCGAGGATTGACCAGCGTGGACGATCCGATTGGGCGATCGCGATCGGACGTGACCGGTTCGCGTTTTCTTTCTCGGGGGTCGCGTTGGTTCGGATCGCCGAACAAACCCTTCGATTCGGCCACTTTGATCATAAACAACGAATCGAATTGCATCATTTCTTTCCTCTTGATCACCGCGAGGAAGCATCCCGGGTCTAACGCGCCGCTCACGTTCTTCCCGTAAATGTCGTCGATGATGCCTATCTCGAAGAGATCGCTGTCCGGAACCTTCGAATTCGACGGAAACATATTTGAACCGATCGAGCAACGATTAAGGTGGTAGACTCTCGTTTTCAGGATTGCAAGGGTGCGGGATACGCCTTCTCATTTCTCGACAATGCAAAAATGGAGTCTTTCGGTAGTCGAAAGCGCTAGATAAAAGATCAATCTAGGCCGCAATCGCCCTCAGCAGACCTATTTTTACGTTTACGAGGCGTAATTTGCATTATCCGGAAGCAAGTAAAAATTCTTCTTCGTAAACGTAAAATTCTTCGATCTGTGATCTAGCGCTTTTGAAAAACCCCATCTTAGCAATCCTAAAAACTGGTCTGCCCCCTTAAAGCATTAGTTAATTCGGAAAGGCTTACGACGACGTTGGCGGACGCCAGGAAAGTCTGATCGTCGTCCCTCCCATCGTCGTCCAGCTGCTCCGGTTTGTCGACGTCTTTCGAAGACTTTTTCTTCGACTAAAAAGAACCGCGACGTAGAAACGTTCTAAGACGAATCCTGTGAAGGAGGAGGAGGAGCGTGCTTACCGGTCGATCGCGAACGTGTCTTGCCACGGCCATTCGATTGGCGTAGTCGACCACTCGCCGAATCATTTCCGTGGTCTCCGAGGGTAAAATCGTGTGCGCTTCGTATATGACGAACTGAACGTTCGGCCTGGTCAACGCGTACTTCAGAGTCGACATTTGATCGGCCAGGTGAGCCCGCGGTGATTTTACGATGTCTCGAGCATCGTCGTCGTTGAGGTCATCGTCCGCGGCGCCAGCGTCCGTCAGTGATTCAAGAAGATCCGCATCCCCGCCGCGAGCCACGGCCAGATCGACGATATCTCTAACGCCGGTGTAACTGCACGGCGGGATGGCCAGAACCACGGTAGCCCTGTCCAACTCGGCTGTCGCCGGGGGCGATACGTATCTAGCCAAAGCGAACGAAACAGAAAAAAATACGCGAAACTAAAGGCACGGTAGCACAGGCAAGAAAAGAGGAGTATACTTTTCAGAGAACACGCGACATCTCTGCGCTGTAACGCCGAGCTTGTTCAAGTACGTCTCGTACTCGGCACGACGTTCGCCAGTTCCGAAAGCCAACAGTCGACCGGCGTCTTGGATGTCTTGCAACAATTCGGCCAAATAGCCGGTGTGTCGAGGCGCCAGGGCGTGCGTCAGTACCACCGGCCCGCAAAACCGACCGACACGCATCGCCCGCGCCAGAGCGGCCGCCCCCAGGCACAACGATCTCTCCTATTCGGTACACAGATACGCATACGTAGATCGTAGAATATGTTTCTCCGCCTCGTATCGAGAAAGATTGTAGTCCGGTACTCACCAGAAAAACGAAACGATGGTCGCGCACTATACTGGAGCGAGCCAAGGTTTCGCGCGCTCCCTCGGGCAGTTCAATCATTTTCGGACAAATTGGATCGAACGCGTACCCGGTGTCGGACACCTCCGACGCGTCCTCGCAGAGGAACAAATTCAGCGTGGACATCTCTTGGAGAAACTGTTGTTTGCTGGCAAACTTGTTCGAGTTGATCCATCCGGAGGCGAGCGCGGCAGCCTCGGCCTGTTCACCCCAAGCGACGCCTTCGATGCTCCGTAAACGCGCCGGCAGCAGCGCGTCTTCGTGTCGCGTCGTTTTCACCGTACATCACGCCAACACCACGGTACAAATTATCTTGTCACGGTACGGATCATCGTATACGATAGTCTAGGTAGGATGCAAGCATGCACACGACTCTACTCCCCCATCGCAAAGCGACAAGGAACGACATTTCCTTTCCTTATTCATACTTATATCTTCGCCCAGCCAAATCCCCAAAGAACCACCCAGAACAATCTATGCTATCTATGCTATTCACCGAGACTGAGAGCCGAACCGCAGATACGCAGCCGCGAGATACTCGCGGCAAGATGTGTCTTCGCCTCCAGCAGAGCCTTTTCGATGTCCATCAATTCGGCAGTCTGGATCGAGAAAACAAACGACCGAAGACAAGGTAGAGTTGATCTCTATTTTACCGTTACCTGAAAAATCCTTTCCCGCTCTTCGATAGCGTCAATCTCGCCGCGTCTCGAAAATTTCCTTCCTTGCATATCGTACAGCAACAACCAGACGATCTTTCGCCGATGCTTGAGCGCGCCGTTCCGTCGCCAAAATCCTACCTCCTCCAAAGCTCGACCAAAGATCTTCTTGTCTACAAGGATACCCGATGGCGCGCGTTGGAAAGACGAAACACGAAAGAAAACGAATCTTTAACCCTTGGCACTCGAGTGGCGACTCGATGTTGGTATCTAATGAATTACTGAACATTTAAGTATTATATCCACAGAATGAAAAAAAATTAAACCGACTCCATCTCGGAGTAATCGGTAGTGAACATACGTGAAATAATTCATTTTTCGCAAATAAAATTTTTTTTCACGGGACCACCCCGGGGACATACTCTACAAGATGCAAAAGGTTCCGTTCCGATTGGTCCATCCATCTCGGTGTAATCGGTGAACATACATAGAAAAAAAAGGCGAAAGAAAAGGCACATACAGATCGAATTGAGCAACCTCCTCCTTTTCCGAAGACGTTTAAAAAATGATGTAGAATAGAATTATTCTAGGTAGAAAGAGTTGAAATAGCTCCGCCCGCGGAGGGTTAAATTTATCGATATTTTCAAACGATCGGCGGCAACTTACACCTAAGCACGTCGTAAACGAGTCCAAATACTCGACGCATCTCGGCCTCGTCGGAATAGACCGGGGACGTCGATTCTTTCCGTAGCACCCTCGCAGCCAAAACGATATCGCTGACCCGCCAACCCGGTTTGGTCGCGCGGGCTTCCGTCATCGAGCCAGCGATCCTATCAATGCTCATTCTCGATCTTGTTCCCGATCCTGTTTCCGATTCCATCCTCGAGCTTACCGATCCCCTCGTCTCGACAGCCTTACAACTTTCTCCGTCCGCATTGCTCAGTGACGATCCATGGATTCGCGGCTCCCATTCCGAATAGCGAGATTTCTCCACCGTTCTCCGCTTTCGCTGGTCGTCCTGTACATCTTTCGCCTCCTCCTGTTCCTCTTTCGTCTTCTCCGGTTGCGGTGTCGGCTCAGATTCGCCAACCCTTTTTCGTCGTAGCACCAACTTCGTTAATTTTCACGATACCGTTTAATCGATCGCGATCCATTGCTTACTCCCTCATTGTTCGCAGCCTCGACGCGGATCGATACGAGTCATCCCGAGTGTAAGGCAACGCGAGAGAATGCACCGACTCGAACCAAAAGAAATGGAACGAAATCAGGTGAACGGTTGACGTCGTATCGACAAAGATAACACGGATCCTGGCTACCAACGACTAGTCGAAACGAGTACTTCAGACGACACGCGACGCGTCGAGACTCCGCGGCATACGCGTGTATGCGAGTATTCGCCATCGCGGCCAAAGCAAAGAAAATTTGAATTACCTGTTGGTCGCGGTCTCCTTATCGCATGCTCTTTGCAACTCGACCAGACCGTAATAAACGCGCTGTCGCCAATCTTCGTTACTCGGCAAAATCAACGCCTCCGCCTCTTCGTACAATTTTTCCTCGCGAAGTTGCCCGCGGATCGACGTCCAACTTTTAAAAATGATTCGCAAAGTCTTGGCGTACTCGCTGAATTTACCCCCGTCCCGACCGAGAACTCCACTTTTCGATTCTCTTCGAATTTCCGACATCGTTTCAGATTCACGCTCTCAATTCTTAATAACTACGCGAAACGCGTACAGAACGCTGCGAATCTCTTGGAACCGCTACGTGTATACAGTATTAAAGTATGTGTACCGTTGCGCTTGTTCGAACACCGGAGACTGCGAGCTTCCTTCTTCCCTCTTCCCTTCCCGAGCCTCCTAAAACGACCAAAAGTAGAGTTCTACTTCCAATCTTACGGTAGTCGCAACGTCGCGTGCTCCGGTAACATCTTCGACGAAATCACGATCAACCGTCTGTTCGCGGTCAGCCTAGATCCATCCAACGAGCACGGTAACTTGGTCTTCCAAAGTCGTTACATTATGTTACGTGTCCCGTTCGTGTCATATGTCATTTATTCGTATCGTTGCATTCCGTAGTATGCATATTCGCCGATGGGACGAATGCGGCATAAACGCGTCGCTAACGGCAAGCGAAATTGAACGCTCGTTCAACCCCCGAATCGATCTTATCGACCAAATTCGGTACTCTCAGGAATATCGGTGTCTTATTTCTATGCAAAACGTTTGCCAGACTGAACGGGAATCGTTAAAAACGGCAGTTACAACAACTATTATAGTAAAGAATAATATTAATTTCTTCATTGCGTCATATTCCTTATACATATAAGTATACAAATTTCAAGTGTCAATGACACGTTTATCCGTGTCTCGAATATACTCTTTGGTTAGTATATTAGTAAACTTCGCAATCGTGGTGTTAGTCGTTTATTCCTTTTGTCGTTGCGATGTTCTCTTAATTCCGTTCTGTTCGGTTCAGTTCATGCCTTTGTACTTGCTAAACAAATTATACAGAACTCGTAACGTCGATTTTAAATCCAAATTTACGATATCTGCGAAGAAAGTGTAACTGTTCAATATACGCTACGTATCCCCGAGAGGAAACGTATATATTAGGTAGGAGGGAAAGTTCTGTCGTATTTTAAACAAAACATTTGAATCAATTTATAAAAATATATGTTTAATATACGTACCTTCGGGTCGGGCCTTCGGCTTCGGCAGCCCGATATCTTGCATAATGTCGAAAGCAAACGAGACATTGTGCACTTTTTGATCGTGAGTTTTCGGAGTCAAATGGAAACTACCCAGAGGCACGAAAAATCCTTCGAGAAGCCCGAGCAAGAGAGTCAGAAAAACTCCGTCGTGAAATTGCGTATCCAAATCCGTAACTTCCAAGTGTACTTTGCTCAAATGTTTATTAGCAAAGTTGATCAGCGACTGGAAGGCGAAACAACATTGGAATTCGGTTGGACGAGAGATCCGTAAAAGCGTTAAGAGGTTAGACTCGTTCTCATGTAGCTGTCGCAGCTTTATGCTTCCGAATGATGCGAATTACGCTGCCGAATTAAAACCGAGTAAAAATAGGACTTTTGAGGACGACTGCGGCCTAGATTGATCTTTTATCTAGGAATTTTATCTTATACTTATCTAGACCTATTATCGAGAAATGAAAACGAAACTACCCTCTTAACGGATCGTGAACGGAGCGTGGACATACTTTCTTGACAACGGCCAATTTGTCGGGCGCATGGTCGAAAAGCGCGTCGAAAGCATCGAGCTCGCAACGCATTCCCAAGTCATCGTACGTCGACGTAATTTCTTCCCTGACCGTTCTGTGGGTTAACTGACCATCTTTTTTCTGTACGACGACAACTTGTGCGGCCACTCTTTCCGGTAATCGAACCGGGGCACGAAATTGCCTCGCCAAGCCCACCAGTAGATGCAGAATCGCGACAATATTTTTCGAGTGCACCGATTCCACGCTCCATTTGTAAGGTGGATAACGACCAAGCACGCGGTTCGCAGTCGATAAAACAACCGCCAATTTCTGTTTCTGGCCTTCTTCCGACTGAGTCACCTCGGGAACATCCAATTTCTGCCCCGTCAATTTCTCTGAAAATTCAATTCGATCAATCCACTTTCTCCCTATCCAACTTATTCGAACACGATCGAAACGATCGTCTCGAAGTCGAGTCTCGAAACATCAGCGTACCTAAAAGCTTCTGTAATACCTGTCCATCGTAAAGATCTTCCGCTATATCTTTTACAATAATCCGTTGATCGGCCAACTCGTCGTTGACCCATTCAATCAACACGAATATCAGTTCCTTGAGCTTCGAATCATCCATAGACCGAGGTACTATCATGGAACGTTCCTCGTTTTCATCGAGCGCGTACTCTTCCGGCGGCATCTCGGGATTAGCCGCATACCCCGGCGAATCGATGGCATATTTTCCTTCATCTTGCACCTCTTGTACTGAAACCATTTTTAAAGTTATCTTCATGTTATTAATAGACTGCGTGTGTTGATGCAATTTTCAAGTTTTCTAGGCCAATTTTAAGAAAGTGGAGGCAAATAAAATCTGATTTTCAGTGGTAGTAGCCTTTGTAGATCTGAAATAAATAAAAATCCGCAGTCTAGTTATTGATTTTTTATTATTCATGCGGAATACATCAACTCTGAGAAGACAAATTCCTTGACAGCTCGATGGTATAACAACAAACACGCCGTCAAGCATAACAGATAAAATATCAATATAATTATCAAATATCAAACATAATTCTTCTGCTATACATATACAGTGGATGTATAATGTATTCTTTTAAAAACGAATAACTGTAATGAAAATTTAAAAGTGCCTTTGGTAGGTCTAAGTGAGTTATGTACATGAACAAAGTTTTATCGAAATCGATCATGGTTGTTATGAAATGTAATTGATTGAAAATCGCAAACCCTAAATTCTAATAAAGTATATAACTTACTTATTTTTAGATTTAAAAAATATATGTTTCAAATTTTCATTATAGGCACAGATAAAAAATATAAAAACATGACCTGTACTTTTTCTTTCACAATTGGACCAATAACAATTTTAAAAAAGAATTATTTACACATTAGCTAGTAAACTAAATCTCCAGCTGTTGGGTCCATTTTGAAAAAGTTATTCGTTTTTAAAAAGTGTACGAATACAATTTGACAATTTCTAGTTGAAGCTTCGCTTACGCATAAATCATATCGTAAACGTAAACGATTCGTGCCATATAAGGAGGTCCGCTCCCAAACACAATAGCGAACGAGGATTGCATACTCGACGATCTTGGAGGAAACTGAATACTTTCGTACCTTCTTTCATGCGTTTCTTTCGGCCCAACGTTCCAATTTTGTCCCAAAAACTCTCTTCCTTGTCATCCTTCTTTGCAGAAATCGGGGGTCGCGGTGATTTAGGACGTGGTGAAGCCATAACGAAACTTGAATGATCAACCGCAGTTTACTCGAACGCACTCGAACGTCATCTCTCAAAATACCAACTTTTGACCCACTGCCTTGACGCTCGAGCCTCGAGCTCGAGTATACATCCACTAATCCACTGACCACTGACTGATCACCAGTATCACTGAGTACTGAGTATCACCACACCACACCACTGATACTGATCACCACTGATCGCACAGGCACAACCCACCGATCCACGACCACCAACGACCACGTAAGCCACGTAAGACTGTAAGACTTGGTAATTGATAAGAGTAAAGTGGAGTGGACTAAAGGCACTACGACCGGCGACGGCGACGACCGTACGACGTACAACTTGGTCAACTTGCACTAGTTACACTTGCACTGCAGCCGTGCTGCTTATATTCTATATTCTTTCTATATTCTATATATTGCTATATATATACATATAATATATACGTAGGCTGTGATAGTACATATATGTACTTATATACTATATACCCGACTTTAAATAATATAATATGCAGTGTTCCAAGATTACTTTATTTACCAGATGACGGATGTGGGCAAAGTGCTATAGTCTGTTGAGAGGTGTATATGTATATATATAGTAAAGTAAGTGTAAATATTGTCTATATGTAAAATATGTATATCAAAGACCTCTTTGGATCGGATTATAGCTAGCAGAGCTCGCTGTTTATACTGTGCAATGTACTTACAGATTTGAGGTTAAGTGATCAATTCACCGACAAGATGATATCGTTAAAGGGAAATTTTAAAAATAACATCGTTCAAAAAGGTACAAAAGTCATAAAATTGACGTCATTGTTTTGCACAGCGACAAAAACTACAAATACTGTCAAAGGTACTGTCACATTTTCATTCGAATTTTAACCTGAATAGAACATTTTTTACGGTGTTTATCTTCCATAGAGTTTCGAGTATTGGAATTACTACCAAAGAAGAAAGCACCTCCGAAAAGGGGTTATTTGTCAGATTTAATACCAACGAGTCAACCGAAAGAGGAAATAATGCCATTAGATCAAAATTGGCAAGCGCTTTGGCCCGCTGCTCGTACATTTCACCCTGCAACTGTACCGATTCCTGTACGGCAAGGATATAAACATAATCAAAACCCACATCCAGATAAGTACGCGAATGCGGAACTCATGAAAATTCCAAATTTCTTACATCTTACTCCACCCGCGGTGAAAGCACACTGCGAAGAACTAAAACAATTTTGTACAGAATGGCCGAAGGGTTTAGAAACGGACGAAGATTGCGAGAAACATTTCCCCATTGAAATAATCACATCTGATTATTGCTATTCCTCTCCTACGATAAGAGAACCTCTCGCGAGAATAGTGAATTTGAGAGTGAAGCTATCCTCTCTGCATTTAGATTCTCATGCTAAAGATAAAATGCTCAGATTGGTAGGAGACAGATACAATCCTGAAACAGATATATTAACAATAACTGCTGACAGATGTCCAACCAGGAAGCAAAATTTGGATTACGCCAACTATCTTCTAACGGCGTTGTACCATGTATCCTGGGTAAGTCATAGGCTGTCATTGTAAAACATTCGATATGTAAAATTTTGACAACCATACCATACATTGTTCCAGCGAGTTGAACCATGGGAAAGTGAAAAAGCTGAAGCAGATATGGAGTATTACGACTGGGATACCGGTAAGAGCCGAAATAATTTGGTGACCATATTTTGTTGGCCAAATCCACCAACGGATTCTAATTACGAAGAGATACCGCACGCAACGGAATACAAGATCGCAGTTTCGGAACTAATCAACGGAGGAGAAGATCATTTTACAATTAAAAAGTACAAAGAAGCTGTTAAGAATGTATTAAACCTGAAATATGAAGAGGATGCAGAATAAGTATATTAATAAATATATTACAAATTTTTAGTGTAGTTTTTAGTTTCATTGTTACAAAAACGACAGTTATATGGAAAATTCAACATAAACACAATAATTTTATTCACTCTTTTTTTTACCGTATGTTAATCGATGACACATCTTATTGCAAGTTGCTTGTTTATTGTACTTTGCAACATACAACATCAAAAAAAGTCTATACCGTTTGAAATAAATTCAAATTCGTAAATGCGTTTATCTCTATTCATTTCATCCTTGCAGCTGGGACGCACTGCGCGAATTATTAAGTCTCTTGTATCGTAAAAAAAGGCACATTGCAAAATGCAATTACATTTGTCAAGACAATGTTACTTAAGCAGTCTTATAAGCTGGAGAAATATACCTACTACAAGGCAACTCTACCCTAATAACTTTTGCACTTATATCGTGGTACACATAGAAACTCTTTAGCCAGTTCTGAGTGTAGCTTAATTACTGGCATAAATATAAATAATTATATACAATCCGCGCTATGCTATCAACGTTATAACCATCGAGCTGGAGCCGGTCCTGGAGCGGTTCTGTAATGATACAAACATTCCATTATTACTTTTCTACTTAAATTAACTACGAATACACCGTTTGCTATTGCAAGGTCTCAGATGTTTTATCCTTATAAATCTTTGCAAACATTCGTTTTTATCGCAGTTTGGTTCTGTTCAACTTCCATATTTTTACAGATGTACCAACTAGATGTTTCTGTATTTCCAATCAGTTTTCATACTTACTTTGGTTTTCCATTAAGCTTCTGGTACGGATGCGTTGTCATTAATCCCCGTCTTTCCTTTCCCCTCATCACTTTGAAGGCTGCTGAATTAGCATCCATATCGAAGCTATCCTTCTTAAATTTTTCCGCTTTCAATTTATTTAACGCGGCGATGCTTTTTGCGCTCATTGATGATTGTGGCTTTTGCTCATGTTTATTCTCTTTACCTTTGATCCCTATTGTAGCTACCGTGCTTTTGTCTGTCGGGGATATCTTTTTTTGTTGTTTTATCGGTGTTTTCGTTCCATCTCCATTATTTTTGTCAACAAGAACTCGCTTTCCCGCTTTTCTCTGAATGCTAGTATCTTTAATAGATTCTCTTTCTGCGTTTCCATCTGTTTTCGTTATACTTTTGTTGAAAGTCGTATCTGTATTATCTGGTAAAGTAATAGTTGCATTATGGGTATTAAAGACATTATCTTCATTGGGAGTGGATGCGTCGAAAGTTGTATTTAAGATATCTTTGGGGCAGCTATCTAGATTTTGATCGTCCGATGATATATATGCCGGTGCTTTGCACTTTAGAGGATCTACCAAATCAGATGTACTAAGAAGACAAGAAGTAATGCCATAGAACTGTTCTTCATAATCGTACGTTTCCATGTCTGACCATTTGATGCTTCTCACACCTTCCAACGACTTAATTACTTGATTAAACTCGTTCGTCATTGCCTCTGTTATTGCCCCATTGTTTTTCATTGTATTGTAATAATTTTGTAATGTTGTACTCAGCGTTTTAGTCATTGAATAACTGGACTGCATCTCGCATTGCTGAAGATTGTTGATTCTCTTCATGTGCTCGTATTCCTGTTGCAATCTAGCCTTCTCTATTTCACAAGTTCTCAAAGCAATTATATTTTCTAGTTTTTCAACTTTCTGCGATTTTATTTCCGTTTCTAATTTCTGTAATTCTCTTTCGCAAGAGCACAATTCCTTCCATGTTGACTCCATTTGTATTTTCAGAGAATTTCTTTGTCGTTCGAAGTACTGCGCAGATTTATTTAGCCGCAACTTGCCGCTAGTATTATGCTCTTCTGAATTCGTGGTATCATCGATAGTTGCTGTAAGATTATGTAGTCTCTCATCCGCTGCTTTTTTATACTGAATTCTACAACATAATATTTTATCGGCACTTTCCAACGACAAGAGCTTTTCGTTGAAAGCTTTCTTTTTCATGAGTAACTGGATCAGTTTGTTCTCCATCCCCGTATCTACTTTTGTGTTTCTAGACGTCGTCGATACATCCACCGTTCCGCTTTCCCAGGCTAGTAGTTTCTGCTTCAAATAATTTATTTCTTTCTTTTGTTCCTCCACCATTTTGATGTACGTGGATACGTGCATCTCGCAAGATATAATATTGTCCTTTACATGCGTCTTTATTTTCTTTGCTCTGTCCGCGTACCGTAAAGTATTATAAGTGTCTTCGTAACTCCAACTGGAGGGTGCGACGTTAGCTATCATAATTGTTCGACAATTCCCACCTAGTGAATCCTTTAATAATCGTGTTAGTTTAGAATCTCTGTAAGTTATATGTTTTGCGCCATCTGCCAAATTATTGATACAATTTCCAAGAGCCAGTAACGATTTATTAATATTTGCACCTTCTTTGAGCCTAGCTCCTTTACATCCTGTGGCAGAGGCTCTTTCGGATCCAGCCAAATCAATCATAGATAATTTGACTTGCCTTACTTGGCCATCCAGTTTGTTGCTAATGTTAATGTAAACTTGAAACACGGCGTGGCTTCTACTGCTCTCTTTATTCGCATCGGTAGGATGTTGAGTACGATTTTTATTACCCTTTGCTAAAAGAGATAATAATTCTTCGGTACTGTGAATACTAATCACCTTGAGACCAGCGACTATAATGCCGTATCTGCCGTCATCTCTTAAATGTAAAGGTCCTGATTTATGTAAAAGGTCTTGTACATTCTCGTTATACACTTCTAAATATGTCACACCTAAATTAAATTCACGGTGTTCGCCTTGTTTGTCTATTTGAGAAAATAATTCTGCAACCGTTCGATAGGTGATGCCAGGATCTTCGTTGCTACCAAGCATTGTGTGAGTTTTACCAGCACCCGTAGCTCCGTAAGCGAATACAGAACAATTGTTACCATCTAATAGGCTAGCAATTAAATCTTTGGTACTTCCTTCAAATACATCGCTATTGGTAGAATGCATGTTGAAAATTCTATCAAAAATGAACTGCAATTCTTTATTCTGTTTTCTAAGTAAATCTCGACCTTTTTGCGCAACGCCATGATAAAAGAATGGATTGTCTTCTTCTTTCGGATCAAAAATCAGCATTTTATCGTCAACAACTTTAACGACAGCTTTACAATTAGCTTGCAGTTCGCGTTCATTCTGTGGTCGAACCCTTACAATTACCTTAATACTTGTTTGCGATCCAGGTTGGGTTTGTATGTTTAACGCTGTACTTCCACTCGTACTCGGTTTCGTTCCGGTTGCCGGTAGTGGCCTTTTTACTCCTTTCTTTAGTTTATTCGGCGAAAATGATTTCGCCAAGTATTTCTTGTTAAGCATTATAGCAAGCGTCACGAATTCACATCCAAACACTCACCAGTAGCCGTTGACGGCAACAGAAGTTTTGAAATTCAAATTGGCGTGTGTTACTGCGATTGTCTCTTCGAAAGCAGTTTTGCCAATCTAAAGAACATTGGTTGGTACCAACCAACCAACAATCAAGTGATTCGATCACATTCGTTACCCAATCACTGCCCAATCACAGTGATTCGTGATTTTTGTGATCATTTCTGATTGGCGGACAGCATAACTGTCCTTCGCGCTGCGCGAATCGCGCAAGTCTCAGAAACGTAACCTGCACCTGCATGTCAAAAATTGCTAATTACATCGCATAAAGCAGCATAAAGTAAAGGAACAATGAGGAATAATGAATATATTAATGATTACGAATAGTATATATATATAAGTGTAAGTTTAATTTAAAATTTCTTTATACACAATTGTACAAAGTATAAATATGACTCTATTACAAAATAATATATGTAGAATATAAATAATGTACAGGTACCAGTTACCGGATATTTAGTGACGACTTGGAAGGCATTCTGTAATTTATTTTGCATTATTTGTGATAAACGATTGATTATATATACATATAAATAATGTCAGAACAATAGTGAAATATTTTAAGAATACATTTATATAATATAATAAATCTAAAGATTCATACATCTCTTTCATAAATCTTCATTAGAGGCATAGATAAAAAAATGATTAAACGTGATCTCCATTTATACTTATTCTTTAAACTAATCCTTGTATGGTAACTTGTCACAAAATGTCAAATCATTTGATCCAACTTAAAATATTGTCGACCACCCTGTATATACAGTAATAAAAGAACGAATACTATTTATTACAATGTAAAAATATCACCATGGATAATTTGTCTGCCTTCAGTCTGTTTCTTCGTTCATTTAAAATTAATCCTGCTTTGGAAAATATTCTTTCACAAGGTACCAAGGTAGCCACGATACATGGCAATAGTTCTGTTAATTGTTTTAGCATTGGAAACTGGAATTGGTGATCTTTCCACCAAATGAGTGGATCTGCAGTTCTGTTACAAAATTCTATATTTAAATACTGCTCTATTTCTGATAATACTATTTGTTCTTGACTTAAAGGCGTTGGATTACTTTTTCTAATATATTCGTCCAAGGCATCCCATACCGAAAAATTATCTGTACTATTGTGTGTATCTGGCATTCGTGTGTCTGTCTCATTGTGAGGATTTCTGTTAGCGTTATCAATTAAAATGTCCATAATTTTTAACTTTAATATTTCCACTTTTTCTACTGGAATTAGAGCATCTTTAAATCTTGGATCCAACAACGTGTAAAGTTGAACCATTATATTGTTTTCTATGTCTGTAAATCTATCTACTATTCCTTGCTCTATATGTGATATTATTTGGTGTGTTCCTATTCCAAAATCGTTTTGTTTCAGTTTCCAACAAATCTTTCGCATGCCTGAAATTAATGGAATTATAATTGATGCAGTAGGGAATTTTTCGCCACTGATTATTTTTGTTGCTGATTCGATCGGCTTTAATATTACTGCTAGTTCGTGTAGCGTTTCCCACTCCCTGTTCGAAATGTATGGTAAATTTTTATTCAGAATTCCTATAGTTGTTTTGAGCGGTTCCTCTAATAAAATAAATCTGTCGATCATATTATAGGTAGAAGTCCACCTAGTCGGTACATCGTGAATTAATCCTTGGACATCTTTCCCTGACGTAATTTGGTAGGCTCTTAGTTTGTGAGCAGCTACAGTGCTTCTCTTAAAATATTTTACTATTGTCCTGACATTATTTAGAAGTGAGTTTATACTATCAATTTGTAAACTAGATTTTACTATTAAATTTAAGCTATGAGCAAAACAAGGTATATGTTCCCAATTACAAAAGTTTGTGATAGCATCTCTTATATTTTCAGAATTATCAGTAATTGCGAAATTAACTTTATTTAAAATTTCCCATTCTTCACATGTTTGTTTTAACATGTTTGCAATACTTTCACTTGTATCAGAATCAGACATTTCTATGCAGTTCAAAAGAATTGACTCTAATTTGAAATTGTTTACAAAATGTGCAGTAATGGCTATGAAATTTTCTGTATTTTGCAATGTCCATGTATTCGTTGTTAAGCAAATCTGAATAGCAGTTCGTATCTTTTCTTTACAATGATTTCTACACTCTTCGAAAAGAGATGGAATTAACTCATTGGAAATATAATGTCTATTCGGTAATTTGTACTTCGGATTTAATGCTTCTATAAATCCACGCATTCCTTCGTCTTCGACTATGCTAAACGGATGCAAATCTTTTATAAATAGATTTAATAATTTTTCGTCAAGTTCTTTACGGCTTACTGCTGTTATTTTTGTGGGTACAAATGATGTTATTTGCTGTTCACTTGTTTGTGGTAAATTTGCAGAATAACCTTCGCTGTCTGGAATTAATGGTGGTGGTGATGGTGATGGTGATAATCTACTTGGACCAGGTTGTACTAGTGGATTTGGATTATCCGGACTAATTGTTGAGGGTTGTGGTGATTGCAACTGAAAGAATTGGAAACATTAATGTACTAATATGTGCAAACAAGAATAAACACTTTTGTTACATTTTTTATTTTATATTATATTAGTTTGCATGTATTAATACAAAATATTCTATCCTAGTTCAGCCTACCTGATGTGCTCTTCTCCATATTAATGAAATTGTAGGATGGACAGCACCCATATGTTTCTTTAAATTTGATGTAGTTGTTTTGTATGACAATTTCTTTTTGCATATATTGCAAATAGCATACCCACTATTCGCTGGAGTAAAAAAATTCCACACATCACTACATCGCGTTTGCATTTTACATCTGATGCTGCTTTTAAGACGCCCAAATGAATTTGAGCTAGGCTCAAGATTTTCAGTCTTTATATGTGATCGCATATTGTGTGGAAGTGGAGAATGTATCTCTCCCCTTGTTTAAATTATCTGAAGTGGCATTGGCTCGCTGTGGTGAAAGTCCCTTATACGATCATGTTTACACATTTGTAGCTCATTGCATCTTTAACAGACTTCGATGAAATTTTCAGTAAGAAAGTGCAGATTTTATGTTTATGTATGTATATGCTATATATAAAGTTTTACAAAATACCAATGTATTACTTAACAATTCTAGGAAATGCAAGTGATAGTTTGAGAAACATCTTATAAATCTAAGAATTTTGATAAAAATGCGATGTTTGTTTTAATTATAAAACAGTTCACGCCATCCTTAGTATCTATATAATAGTGGTGGAGTGCAAAATCACTAACCGTGATTTATCACAGTGATCGCAGGATCACAATCACGGTCATGATTTTAACTTCATACACGCCGTGATTGTGTTTTTTTAAATTTAGAGTGAATTTGCTCACTGCCATTCTAATTCTTTTTACTTAGTTCTTTTTTTAAATACATCGATTAGCTTGTATCAAAATATCTTCATATAACGTAAATTTAAAATTAAATTACAATTTTCTGTGTGTATGTAACGTAAATTTACTTAATTTAATTAAAAAATAAATTATTTTATTTTCTTTTTTTGCGTACCTTATTTCAGTGTTTAAAAATGAAAAAAAACCTTCCTCTCGATTTCGAAATCGTAGTATAAAAGTGCAGACAATTTCTTTTATGTTTATGTACGTCAGAGAGGATATCCTCTCTGTGTACGTATACCTATGCTATGTATAAAGTTTTACAAAGTGCCAATGTATGTATTACAGGAAACGCAAATGATAGTTTGAAAAACGTCTTGCAAATCTAATAAATTTGATAAAAATGCGATGAAACTCTCAATCTCAATTTTCTCAGGTTATGGCTTTGTGACTTGCGCGAAGCCGCGAAGAACAGTTGTTCTCTCCGCCAATCAGAAGTAGGGATGGCGTGAACTGCTACTTTTGGATTGTTTTGGATCATTCGTCAATCACGGTGATTTTTCACAGTATAATATAAAACAATATAATAATATAAACAATATAAAACGTATTTTTTAAATTTTCAATATACATAGACCCACAATAAAAAAGTTGTAAAATGCAACTTTTAGTATTTTTTCTACAATTCCAATCAATTGCAATTTTTGAAAAAATTTCTTTTCACATTCTGTAGTAAACTAATTGCTCTAGCTTCCCAAAAATGTTCAAACCGCATAGTAGAATATTAAAAATGTCATCGTCTTTTTTAGAGCGTCCGAATTCTGTATTCTGTATTGTATGTATGATCTAAATCTAAGGTACAGACAGAGACAGAGCATCAAGAGCATACTTCAGCATACACAGGTTTAGCATGGAACAGAACCTTTTATACCTACTTATATTTAATATTATTTAAATGAAAAAAACATACATTTAAATATGTTATATACTAATATTTCATTTATTAGAAATTATATCATTCGGTAGAATCGATGTTTTTCGAATTACTGTAAATTACCATAAGTTCAAGCGATTTAGGGTAACCTTACATAGAAGAAGTTTCCTTTCGTAAATTTTACGTATATACATGATATACATAAATATATATTTAATTATTGTAGATGATCATTATTTATGTTATAATTCAATGCGTTATATATATTAATATATTTACATAAATATGCCTATCATTGCATTTACATATAAATAGTATATATAATTATAACCATTCATTTTAAGCAATCATGTCAACATAATTACTCGAAATTGCAGGTGCATTCGTAATATCTATAACGATATTATCGACATTTCCTGTAATAAACAACGTACACGAAATGATCTTTAAAAAAAATGTGTTCTTTGAGTAACGGATACTTAACATAACCTGCAAGGAAATCAAAATGAACTGTAAGAACAAAAGCACGAGAGCGTGTTAGCAAATTATACTGCAAAATCGCAGAAAATAATGGTTTTGCACAACGTTAGTAACAATCTAATTCGAACTGTCAACAATGCGTACATTAGACAGAAACAGAGGCATGGTAACAAATGCGTTCGAAGATCGTACATGGCATTGCCACGTCTTACCCCGCAAGAGGTAATGTAACATTAGCAATTTCCCAAAAAATATATATTTCTCTAAATGTAGACAAGCATAAATAGTGATAATTTCGTTTAGGTTACCGCCGTTCTACAAGCAAACGAGTATACCAAGGAATTTAATGGGCAAAGTTCCATAAAATATTACGACTCCAATCAATTGGCATCGAATAATCCTATAGAGGATGCTCGATCGGAAGCCCAATGTTTACTCACTAAAGGTATAAAAGCTACATTAAACATTCCGACAGACACATTTTCGATCTAGTACAAAGTGCAATGCAAATATATATTGATTTCAGGAATTTTATTAGGTGTATTCGATGGTCATGGAGGTGGCTCGTGTGCGCAAGTGATATCTAAAAGACTTTTCCACTATATATCAGCTTGTTTGTTACCTAGAAAATTACTCGAACAATATTTAAATACGGTCAATTCAGATAATAAGTTAGAACTTTTGCAAACGTTTAACAATAGAGCCAAATTTGGTTCTAGAAATAAAAGTTTGTATCAGGAAAGCTTCTTACACTTCGTGAAAGACCTTATAGAAGCAGAACATAAGTCAGAATTTCAAATGGAAACAGCTTTGGAAAACGCATTTATGAGATTAGACAACGATTTGTCGAATGAAGCTTTATTAAATTTAGGTAAAAGAGATTCAGAAGAGTTCCTCGAGGTGGCAACGAGTGGTGCTGTAGCTGTTGTCGCACACATAGATGGTCCTCATTTGCACGTTGCCGGAGTTGGCGACTGTCAAGCGGTACTCGGGACGCTTTCTGGTATGAGTTTCTTTTAGTCAAACCTAACGTTTCTATTGCACAGAAGTAAATGATTTGTTTATCGTACTGTAGAAGACGATGGCTGGTCTGCAAAGTTAATGACTGTCGAACATAATACCGACAATCGCGCAGAAGTTGAGAGAATCATATCTGAACACCCACCGAACGAGAAGTCGACTATAATTAAAATGGAACGACTTCTTGGTCAATTAGCGCCTCTTCGTTCACTAGGTGATTTCCATTACAAGTGGAACAGAGACATTTTACGAAAAGTAGTGCCATACATAGGCGAAGCCATGATACCACCAAATTATCATACTCCGCCATACTTGACAGCCAAACCAGAAGTTAAATACCACAGACTGACACCCAGAGACAAATTTCTTATAATAGCAAGTGATGGCCTGTGGGATTTAATATCACCATTGGAAGGTGTACGCTTAGTGGGCGAACATATGAGCGGAAAAGTGACATTAAGTTCACTGCGGTTGCCCTGCAGAAACATGAAGCTGTCCGATATAAATAAGATGCTATTGCAGCGTAAAGAGGGATTGAAAAAGAAACCTCTCGATAGTAACGCGGCAACACACCTACTGAGACACGCGCTCGGTGGAACAGACTATGGTATAGATCACGGGAAATTATCACGATTGTTGACATTATCTAGTCCGGTAGTACGAATATTTCGTGATGATATCACGGTAACCGTTGTTTATATGGATTCTGAATTTTTAAGGCACTGTCCTCCTTAAATACGTGAAAATCTCTTATTATTTTTGTACAATATTTTCCAACTAATTCTAACTCGTTTTCAAACGACATTGGAGACCATCAAACTATCATCGTGTATATCTTGTTATTTATTTAGTTAACAATAAAAACATTTTACATGGATACAGTGTCCTGTTTCATTGCAACACGTAGATACGTACATATATGTATGGTATATATACACACATATATATAGATATTACGTGTCGTATATAATCGCGCTCACATAACTCGATAAGTTATTTAAACCGATTGTTTATAATTTTTGTGTCTTGAACAAATGCGACGTAGAATATCGTAGACAATTCGTCTATGCGAGAAAGTCTAAGCAGGATTGAAAATTATAAAAATGTACAAAGAAATTGCTCAACTATAATCGTAAATATCATTTCGAAATGTGTTTTAAGCCTACATATTATACAATTAATTTGTTAGGTACAATCATAGCGTTGATTACAAGATAATGTGAAAACACGCATATTTCAATTTCCTCGTCGCGTAGTATTCTACTAATCAATACATAGAAATAGAAAACAATGTCGTCTGTGTTCACTGATCGAAATCTAACAGTTCTTCATTTTAAAATATATAGCTCATTCGGTGATATTTATACATTGACAAGTAGTATTCATAATTAAGCATCAAGCTCTGACAATGATATTGTTATTGCGTTTTCGATATTAAAAGAAGAAAGAAAAACAAATAGAGAAATAATAAAGAGAAACAGATACACAAGAACTTGTCGAGTTCACGTGGTTTTACATATAAATACTGTGTAGTCGTAGTAGCGGTAATAAAACAAGATGTAAGGCAAGCGCGTGTAACTGAAACATACTTTTGGAAGTGTACATTGATTTACATCTGTAGAAAAGTCCAAGGATCAACCTTCCTGACCAAAGTCTTGCTTGAATTTCTCTAGTTTGGACATATCTTCTTCGTTCACTGTAGGTCGAGTAGTCATCAATGATTTCGACATGTCTTTCTGAATATGGAAGTTTGTGCGTTACAATCAATTACAACTCCGAAAGTTCTTCATGTGGACGTGTCTTTACTTACCATAGTTACAGGTGGCTCGTACAATTTGTCTCCTTCGACTTCCATCCAGCTCATCTCAATAGCAGCTGGGTCCCCAGGCGAACAAGGTGTAAGTAAATCGTCTACGATAACTGTAGGATCTTTCGGCGATGGACCTCTTACGCGTTTGAAATGTGTCGCCATTTGGACTTGTCGAACCGGCTCCATTAGCGCTTCTCGAATAATGACGCTTATGTCAGCTCCTGAATATCCATCGGTAGCTGCTGCCAACTTCTTGAAATCTTCTTCCGTCAAATTATGCGAAGTATTTCCTAAATGAATCTTGAACATTATAACCCTGGCTTGTTCATCGGGTAGGGCAATATAAATTCTTTTCTCGAATCTTCTTCTAATCGCAGAATCCAATACCCATGGTATATTAGTAGCCCCCAGTACCAGTATGCCGTCATTGTCAGAGCCAACACCTGACGAATCAATTCCATTGGATTATTGAACAAATTACAAACATTTCTATGTTAGGAAACCAAATCTTTCATTACCTTGCATTTGAACTAAAAATTCGGTTTTTATTCTCCTCGCAGATTCTGATTCATTATCAGAACGTGACGAACAAAGCGAATCGACCTCATCGATAAATATAATGCTAGGTTTGTGTTGTCGAGCTAGTTCAAACAAATTTTTTACAAGCTTCTCAGACTCGCCGAGCCACTTGCTTACCAAATCGGATGACGATACAGAGAAGAATGTCGAATTATTGGCTTCTGTGGCCACTGCTTTTGCCAAGTACGATTTACCGGTACCTGGTGGCTGGAAATATCTCAAAATTATTTAAAAAATATTTATGTGAGGTTATTAATTCTTTTTTGTATAAAAAGTTACCCCAAACAGCAAGATACCCTTCCAAGGGATCCGTTTTCCAGTGAAGAGGTGAGGAAAACGTATTGGCAATATAACAGCCTCTTTTAAAGCTTCTTTTGCTGCATCGAGTCCAGCAACATCGCTCCATTTCACATCTGGTTTTTCAATAATTATCGCTCCCTCCAATTTACTTTGAAGCTTTTTCTTTTCTGGATCGCTGTCCGTATCACTGTCTCCGCTATCGCTCTTTTTGTCCTCGGCTTTAGAATTATCTTCGCCCGCTTTCACTGGTTTCTTCTTACTTTTCTTTAGATAGGCCTTTAACTTTTCAGCTCTTTCCAAATATTGCGTACATTTAGCTCTGATACTTTCTTTTGCTCTATCTCCTTGCGCTTCGTCTAAAAAGAATCGCAGATAAGTTGAATGAATATTACTTTGTAACGAAAGCCCATGCCAAAGAAATTAAACGATACTCCTACATTTAATAGAGTGTAGAAAATATTCAACTGCGTGTTCGTACAACCTAAGCGCTTCTTCATAATTTTTGTTGCGATCTTCTTCCGTCGCTTTGGTAACGAGATCTATAGCTTTCTATAAAATACAAAGAAAAAAGAAACAGAAACAGTAGTTACAATCGTCTGTGTAATACTTGGTTAAATACAAAAATGAAAGTAACAAATTTTGACAGTTCACCTGCAATATCGTGCCTAGAGCCATTGTATTACTTTAAAAATTGTACCTAACCTTTGCCTTGTTCTAAAAACTGAATACATACAGAGACCTCTCTGCTTAATATTTACAGAATAATCTATCGTCAATCGTCACGATACGTCGCAACGTCTCAATAAAACAAGAAGACGGCGATCGAGACAGCGATCTACCACATTGATGAATTATGCTATTTTGATTGACTCTTTTCGATGTGAGAATTTCAATTTCTCTATCGTTTGATAACCTTCAAAATTCAGTTATCCAACGTCACCGCTTGACATATCATATTCGTCACTAAACAGCTCCGAAGAGTTTTGAATGAATACACTGCATCTGTGACAATCTGTGATGCAGCGTCCTTCCTTGTTTCTCATTAAAGTCCCGTTCACAGAGTACGCGCGTATCACTCCGTCCCCAAATGATATTCGTTTATGGAAAATACATAAGAGGTACGTAACGTGAATACATGCACATATGTAAATAAGTATATGTATAAAGTGATAAATGTAATAAAGATTAATTTTTATATATAATACTTGAAGTTATTTGAATTAGATTAAAGAGGTTGTTGTTGTTGGTTCTTTGAAAACAATAATTAGATAATATGTAACGAATCAAGGTGCGAATGAACATTGAGCTTCTGTCTCTAAATATGTATTGAAATGCGCAATTTCGAAAGATTCATTTTTGATTTTGGAAATTATTCGTCTGAATAACATGCTCCGATTATAAAATCGATTAAATATTGATTCGTTCGAAAAATTACATAGATGCGTTTCTATTTGACTGTGTTCAAGACTCTCTGGTTCAAGTTGGAAATTCTATGAAAATGTGTATTCACAACATACGAAAAGCGACGAGGAAAAATATAAATGGTGAATATGCGGCTTACGAATGTGAACGCATGTGCAGCAACAGCTACCTGTCTACGAAGCACCGAATACCGAATCCGAAGAGATAAAAACCTCGGGGCTACTTAGAGCTACCGATGGATCTTTCTCCGTGTTTGTACCTGTTTCTTATTTTTATTTCAACAGTCGAGTTGGCCTAAAACTCCGATCAAAAAGTTCATTTTGTCGCACTAGAATTTGGCGAAATTTTGATAAATATAAAAAAATGCTTGCCGCAACCATATGATAGAAACATTAGCCGAAACTAAGACACTTGGATTATCGTCATACAATAGTTTTACAATAAGGGTGCCACCGAAGAGAAACATTTAACCTAAGTATGATTTGCTTATTCATCTTTAACTTTTATATCTTGCTCTTTTAGTATTTACGATAATCTTGCATAAATATAGGGGTGTGGCTGACCGGTTCGTTCTTTTATTATTCTAGGCTATGTTCCAAGACCAATTTAGTTCTAAGATTCGTCTAAGGTTAGGATTCGTATGCAGTCCAAAGGATTATTTTTCATCCTTTGGATGCAGTTATTGACAACATGTTTTTAATAATATCTTCGATTTTAAGTCTGAAAAAAATCCATACTATCGAATGTTACATAGGTACTTGAAATAATGATTTCGGCCCTCTTGTAGTTTTTTCTTCAGTTTATATAATTTTATTTTCAATCGTTCGTAGTAGCCCTATGAACGAACGATTCTGAAATTCTTACGTATTTAATATCATAAGCATAGCCTAATTTTCTAAAAGAATCTCATTGAACGGATAGCGATATTTTTCTTCTTTTCTTACATTTTCTGTGTACCGTGTACAGTGTACAAAAAATGAGAAGAAATCTTTTCCTTAAATTTAAAGAAAAATTATTGTTTCGTGCATCTAGGTAATATAATATATCGGACATAAGCCAGTAATGTCTGTCCCTTCTTCGTCGTCTAATAAAATAACTGACAGTAAATCAGGTGGTATTAGTCCAATTCCTGCAGAGGGTATCGAAGGAGTGCCAGGGCCTAGTTCCTTAAAACCTATGCATTCTGTTTTACTACAAGATGGAGAGTCCGAAGATTATGGGGAAGACGGCGAGGAGGAAGAAGACGATACCAGTGAAAAAGATAGTGAAGTGAGTTTCATTTTAGAGTTGCCTGTGTTATACCGCCCAGACGATTCTACGTTAATTAATTCTACGTCGAATTAATTCTACGTCGAATTAATATCCGTGTATAACGATATTAGATCAGTGACACTGGGATATTCTGTGACACGGAATGCGAACCCGACATCGAAAGTACCAACTGTTCGTTGTCCGTGTCGCAAACACAGTCTCTTGCACAAAGGGTACAGAGTCCTATTTTACATACCTGTGTACCATTGGATGTTGTTCAACCTCAAAGAAAACGTAGAAGCGAAACCGAATCGAGTTTACCTTGTAAAAAACTTAATCCGGAAGATAAGTCACATTCAATGTAAGTACCGTTGAAACAGTTTTATTCGATAATGCCTTTAATCTTTTCGATAGATGATAGTGCACGTTCCGTATTTTCAGGAATATTAAAAAAATAGATGACAAAAGTAAGCATACAAGGTGCGTTATTCCAACGAAAGATAATCCACCGCCTGAAATGAGCGATTGGCTCCTTCAATTTCAGGTACAAGAGCAACAAATTAGACATACGGATAGGTATCTCGTTTTTAAAATAGAATAAAGCATAGTAATATCAATTTGAATTGCAGAGGTGGTCGAATGCGGAAAGAATGTTAGCTATAGACGAATTAATTGAAAGGTGTGAACCGACGCAAGTGCGGCACATGATGCAAGTGATAGAACCTCAATTCCAGAGAGATTTCATATCGTTACTGCCAAAGGAGCTGGCCTTGTCGGTATTAGCTTTCCTAGAGCCAAGAGATCTTCTGCGTGCAGCGCAGACGTGTCGTAATTGGCGATTTCTTGCTGATGATAACTTACTATGGAAAGAGAAGTGCAGAGCGGCTGGTATAGAAAATCTGAAAGACTTACCGCCTATGAAACGGAAAAATTGTCGAAATTCGGGTAATACATCGTCACCATGGAAGCAGGCGTATATGAGACAGCATAATATTAAAATGAATTGGAGAACGAAACCAATTCGTACGCCAAAAGTTTTAAAAGGGCACGATGACCATGTGATTACGTGTCTCCAGTTCTCGGGTAATCGAATAGTGAGCGGCTCCGATGACAATACTCTTAAAGTGTGGTCCGCTGTTACAGGCAAGGTAAAGTAATTCATGTCTTTTAGTGGTATAGATTTCCTCATCGCGTTCCTCGCTTCCCTCACACTGTTGTTTTCACTCTATATTTGTTTCCTTGTAGTGTTTGAGAACATTGGTAGGACATACCGGTGGTGTATGGTCCTCTCAAATGTCCGGTACTACCGTAATCAGCGGTAGTACGGATCGTACGTTAAAAGTATGGAATGCTGAAACTGGTCAATGCATTCACACTTTATATGGTCATACGTCTACAGTGAGATGTATGCATTTGCATGGTAACAAAGTAGTCAGCGGTAGTAGAGATGCTACGTTAAGGGTATGGCAAGTGGATACCGGCGAATGTTTACACGTGCTTGTGGGCCATTTGGCAGCTGTTAGATGCGTGCAATACGATGGAAAGTTGGTAGTCAGCGGAGCTTACGATTATGTGGTTAAGGTTTGGAACCCGGAACGCGAGGAGTGCCTTCATACTCTACAAGGACATACAAATCGTGTTTATTCCCTCCAAGTAAGCATTAGGCCCGCTTCACACATCCGTTTTTCTAACGTGCGGCAACCATGCGGCAGAATAACTAACGTGTACATCGACTGATATGCGATAATGTCCTGACGATCGCGGCGTCGTAACTACGGTTCAAACAAATCTGCAGTGCCTAATTGAATCCATAGTATTTCAGACCGCAATTCCGGTACCGCACGGTCGCCGCACGTTAGAAAAACGGATGTGTGTAGCGGGCCTTATCGTACGTGCAATGATAAACAATCGATAATAGACGTTTTAGCGGGACCTACCAAGACAAGGTTTTAAAATCGATCATTCTTTGGTATTATATCTATTCTACATCTACGTCCATTTCTTTTGTACCAGTTCGACGGTGTACACGTTGTCAGCGGTTCCCTGGATACAAGCATAAGAGTATGGGAAGTTGAAACCGGTGCATGCAGGCATACACTGATGGGACATCAATCACTCACGTCAGGAATGGAATTACGTAATAACATATTGGTGTCTGGAAACGCGGACTCGACAGTGAAAGTTTGGGATATCGTTAGCGGTCATTGTCTTCAAACTCTTTCCGGTCCGAACAAACATCAGTCTGCGGTCACTTGTCTCCAATTTAACAGTCACTTTGTAATTACTTCGTCCGACGATGGCACGGTTAAACTGTGGGACGTTAAAACTGGTTCGTTCATAATTTGGGCTTTCTTCAAAAATTTGTACCGACCTTTTTCATCGTATTTACGAATACTTTTTTAAAATTGACATCGTATTTTCAGGGGATTTTATAAGAAATTTGGTAGCGCTGGAGAGCGGCGGAAGTGGTGGTGTTGTGTGGAGAATACGTGCAAGTGATACAAAACTGGTGTGTGCAGTGGGTAGCCGTAACGGCACAGAGGAGACCAAACTTCTTGTACTCGACTTTGACGTAGAGGTAAAATAGTGCACTTTTTTGCAGACGAAACTGCCCTCCTCTATGACTTCTGTACATACTCTAATTAGGTAGCGCAAACAATCTCTTGTACAATGATTCATGTATTACGTGGCGTGATTGTGATAAGAATGTATGTCGATAACCTGGAGGGAGATCAGAAAAAGTCAGGCATGATTCTATAGTTGCTGTAAATGATCTCCGAAGTGGTAGACCGTTCAAACCGATGGCATTAATTATATTAATTATGGAGTGTATTAATCATGGTGTACAAATATGAAATATGAAATTTCAAAGACTTAACAAATTATGATGAACGAGGAGCTTATCAGTGTACTATTGTATTATTGCTGTTATGAAATCTAAAGGAAATCGCTAGCAATTTAAAGGAAATCAGCCCACGTTAAACATTACGATTACATAACGATTTGTACGGGCGTTTAGGAAAGTATTTTTAAACTACAGAAAGAAAGATTTCTTACCGTATTTGTCAAGCTTATAGATCAAGAGAAATATTGCTTAAAGAATCTCAAATTGTGAAAACTAAACGGAAAGTTCAAATGAAAGATAAAACAGAAAAGAAAAAAGTCAAAAATTCGAATAAAATTATGAATTTGGATGAGCGATAATAATGAAATAAAATGACCAAAAGTTGGTGGACATATTTCTGTTAACAAGTTCTTCGAATCTGTTTCGCGCGTTGTTAGCCTCGTGGAAATTTTTCATTTACATCTCGATTTCCGTGGGAATTGTACATGATTTATTCAATACCGTAAATGTTACTTTAGTCATTTTCTAATGAATTGTATACCGCTTTCCATTTAATCTATTTCTTTTCGTTTCGTAAACGTCAGATCGTCGGTCTTTATCGTCCATTTCTAAAAATCACTGCGATTTCTAATATTTCATTCTTATTAGTGTCATCTTGCATTCGAATTTGTAATATTTTCGTGTTTTGCTCGTCGATCGAAATATCAAACGCATTACGTGCAACGAATTTGCGTTATAAATTTCATGTACGGAAGAAAACCCGACGTTACCAACTATGTAAAATTTGCAAATTGTACCACAATCATTTGGTTATCAATCGATACATATATTTGCATGTATCAAAATTGTTATGCTCTCTTTCTCTACGATTATGTTATTTTCATTTTCAGAATTGAACATTTTCCCGAGAACAATGAGCGCAGTTAATTAATTTTGTCTCTTTACACATATAGATAAATTGTTTCCACGCTGTTTACGAAAAGATAATTAAAAGATTGTAGTACAATGTGTAATAGTATTTTCCGTTTGTCGAAAAATATTTCCGAGATGTTTAACTATTTTCGGCACGTATAGAGCGTTAAAAAAATTATTCGGCAGCCGATTGGATGATAACCAGAATTAATCCGTGATAGTAGTTTAATTGGATTATCAAGGCGTTAATATTTAAATAAACTATATTAATTTGGACATTAGTAACGAGTCTGATTTTGCTACGGGACAATAATAAGAATTGCAGACTTTCCTGTGCAATACGCACGAATCATTGAGTAAAGTATAATCGGTTGTTATTACAAGAACGAGTACAAATACTGAAATTTTTCGACGTATCATAAGCGCATAAAATTTTCATATAATACTTTTTAATTATACATAGAAATCACATATGTCGTACGAAAATGCTATACACATTGTTCGATGATCAAAGAAATCATGCATATGTATCTGTACTGTCTGTAATCGAAAATATGGTTCGTGTAAATGCAATTTTTATTATTGAACCTAGGATATTCAAAGAATCGTGTTTTATTTGTATATTGCTCAATAGTTTATATTTGTAATGATGTGTTATCTGTTGTATCATTTTTTATAAGAAATAGAAAATGTTGCTGCATTTTAAATTTTCTTAATTGCCGTTTCTTTCTTCTATTTTTTTTTTGTAAACCGTTCCGACAGCTCCAAACGGTGTTAAGCGGTATTACGAATTATACACAGCAAAATCATGTTTCGACAACAATAACAAAAGTACACTCTGAACACGGAACGTATACAAACTGATTCTCTTCTTGTATATACTCCTTCTGAACAGCATAGAGGCCACCGCATCTACATTGATAAACGAACGTGTCTTCCTTATTATCTATCGTTTCCAATTCGTTAACCGATATTCTTGCGTGTACCGGAGCATTGTCCAAATCTAGTTCCATTTGCTTTTGTACAACATCGTATTCTCTCCTCGTCGTTGAATCACGTAATACGTTCCAAGCTTCCGAAATACGTTGAAACTTTATTCGGTCGGGTTCCAATAGGTTTTTGTCGGGATGATACTTTAAAGCTAACGCATGATATGCACGTTTTATGTCTTCGGTGCTCGATTCCTTCGTACAGCCAAGTATATCGTAATAATCTATCGAGTTCGCACCGTACATTGTTCTCTTTCCTTAGATAAAACAAATCGTAATTACGGAGTATCTCCGCGTTTACTTGATGTATATGATCGGGGGAGACACTTGACTAACCTAAGAAACATTATATTATACGCATACTTAGTGACGTTAGTCTTGCATTGTCTCGTAGCACCCGAGATCTTGAACATGTGCATGCGAGGTTAGAGAGCGCGAAGTGCTTAACAGTATCTGTTTCAAAATAGAAAAGACTGACAATATTGTTTCTTTTCGATTTGTATTTATATATTCGTTTCGATATCTGTATCGGCAAGGAATTTACACCCAGCTGAACACGATTCAAATGAACGCGTTTACGTTCGGTTACAGTTTGAGTGCCGAACCTTTCGATAACTGACGCAGTGACGCACTGACTTGCACTGACTTCTGTAAATATAAACTGTAAAACTTGTAAACTACTGTTCCTGATTTCTAGCCCTCTGGCGGTAAGTCTGGTAAATGTAATCGAAAAGATTCGAGTCGATAGTCTCCGCTGTTTCCTAATCGATTTAATTTTGAAATTCGAATCAATGATGAAACAGCTGAAAATGAAATTGCATAATACAACAATGAAATACGTAATATTCGATTCGATTACGATACCAGGTGTGTCATTGGAACAGTCATAAGTTTCTATTCGAAAATAGAATACAGTAGAATACAATGAAGTAGACTGTACATGTGTTGTACGTCCACGAGAAGATAGCACGCAACAGTAGTAAGTGGACACGCTTAATTTTGAAATTCGAATCAATGTTGAAAAACAGCTGCAAATAAAATTGCAAAATATATCAATGGAATACGAAATATTCGATTCGTTTACTATACCATGTGTGTCATTGGAACAGCCATAACTTTCTATTCGAAAATAGAATACAGTAGAATACAATGAAATAGAATGTACATGTGTTGTACGTCCTCGAGAAGATAGCGCGCAACACATTCTCAACGCTAGCGTAGGACACTCTTAAAAATCGCACAGCATTTTTAAAATTGGTCTGAAACTTGAATTTTTTTAAGATGTTAGACCGACTATTTTGCTAGAGAATGAGTAAACAAAAATTTGTTTAGATTGCAATTGGTAGGAATCATACAAAATTTTAAAAATTATGTTCTGTCAACTTTTTTTATCCGAGCCTGGAACGATAATTTTAAAAATTCGTTTTGTAGATTTCTCACTCGTCAAGTGATTCGGGCAACTGCGAAAAAAGTACTTTTAGTTTCTGTGTGCCATCTTCTCGTGGACGAACGATACGTCGATACAAAGACACACGCGACTACTATTTTGTACAGTTAATTTGCGTCCATAACAAATTTACATCAAACATTTTTCATTCGAAATACTCGAGCTGAAACACACGAATACGTTTAGCTGTGAAACGTATACAATTATTGATATAAAAGGAGCGATGCGTCGCCGATACGCTGAACGATCGGACCTATGTAACAAATGCTGAATTTCGCGTACGATTATTTATTTTCATTTATACGCAGCTAACAATTTCTAATATTGGACACATCGATAACGCATATCGAAGTAACGCGAAAATCATATTTGCCAAATAATGTACAGGCATTTTGTCCAGGCTGAAAATTTTCATAGGAAATATACGAAAAGAGAAAACATTGCAAAGAAGTCGAACCAATGATCTTCCACACGAGACTAAGGAGATGTTTCCGTGAGTTATTTGACTAGTTCCCAAAAATTCGAGCAACAACTGAATGTACAGATCAACAAACTCGTGGTACGTCGATTGCGTTTGAAGATTTCTGCTAAAACACAGTATCACAAGACAAGAATCTGCAGACAAAGAGTCGTCGTTACACGATCACAAAATATTCGAAAATCCCTTATCGAGTCAGTTTACTGGTTTCAATGACCACGATAAACGTTGAAACCTGAAAACTGCCAACGCCTTTCCATATTCGCTCCAATTCCGAACAAATCCTGCTTAAAGACTTGAGGAAATCGTTGCATCAGCGCTTCCACTTCGTTCGGTTTGATGCCGGGTTCCATTTTTTGTAGGTAGGACCATAAATAATCTACGCTCGCACCGAACGGATGAATATGTAAAAACGTCGCTATCAATCCTGAAACCCCAACAGGAGACGATCGTTACACGGTCTTACAGGATTTCGATCGACAGAATGAAAATGTTTGAAAAGTACCTATTAATTTCGCATCCTTTTGAGTAATTTGAACGGAACTCGATGCCAAAGCTAATTGTTTCGGAGTTCGGGGCTCCTCGTTTATGTCATCGTCTTTGTCCAACGTAATAATCTCGCTTTCTCTGGGTTCTTCTTTTTTCGTAGCATTCAGTTTCACGGTCAGATCTTTGATCTTTTGATCGTCCTGCGCTTGCTGTTTTCTCGATTGCATCAATTGTTCTTGCATCCCTTTCAAAGTTTGCTGTAACATTTTCATTTGTTTCTCCTTGGCGTCGATGTCGCTTTTCGTCTCGGATTTCAGCAGATCGACCTGCAAAACGTAAATCATCAATCATTCGTTCATTCGGTTCATTCATAAATTCGTATTTCACCTCGTTTTTGTACGCTTCCAATTGGCATCGAAGACTATCGTTCTCTTCCTTGAGCGCTTGCAGTCTTTCGGAATCGTCGTGAACGTCCGACTGATTCCTCGGTTTCTTGCGTTGCGGCTCTTCCTCCGAGTCGGACACTTCCATTTCTCCTTCGCCCTCCATCAAACTTTCTTCCAGTTGCACTGCTTTGATTTCCTGCCATCGTAACGATCGGTCATCGAATTAGTTTCAATTCGAATACTTCGTAAATGATAACACCAAAAACATGCCATATGTATATATATAAATATATATATAAATATGTATATGTATATATATGTATATGTATGTGTTCTTTGCGGTATCGATTCGTCTCGCTGAATCTCTGAATCTCTGATTCTTGAAATCGAGTTTGTTTCACGAGGTGTCGAGAATTTCGATACACGATAAGGGGTTGGATCCCGATACAGGTTTCCAGCGTGAAGAATTCGCGGTCAAGGTGCCGGTAATCGGGTAATCGGGTAGTCGGATAGCCGGATAGACGGATAGTCGAGTAGTCGAGTAGTCGAGTAGTAAGTCGGGTAGAGGAGCCCAGACCCGTTAAAAAAAAAAGGACGCGCGCTTACCTGTCGGAACCATCATGTCGTACAGATAGAACTTAAATCTCGTACAGAGGAGCATTGTTATCCTATATCGAGACTGTGATGCGATTCTTTCGACCGATGTGATGTTTTGGAGATAGTTTAAGTAACGTATGGGGAGCATACGTATGCGACTCTATGTCCCGAAAAGCTGTGAGCTCACCGTTCTCCTCAAACGCTATGAGAAACATATTTCATTGAACAAAAAGAAAAGAAGCGAAAGGAAGAAAGAACGAAAGAAAGAAACAAAAAGAAAAAACGAAAAAGAAAAAGTTCTGGAGTTGTCTCGAGAACCAATGGTATCCTGAGAATGTCTTCCGATGCGGATAGGAACAGGAACAGAGCAGGGTAATGACGTACTCTGCGTTCGTTCCGCGGTCTCGCAGCAAACATCCGACATCCGTGATCCGAATCGTTGCTCGATCTTACAAGTATTTGGATCAGTAATTGGTTGGTTCGGTTACCTGTTCGCTCCGGACAATTGTACCCGTTCGTACAGAAACGGGACTAGTGGAAGGAACTCTACCCGTCCGTTACCTTTTTACATTCCGATAATCCGAAAATGTTTACAAGACCGATCGTACAGAGAAAGCGTGTGTGTCTGACCAGATTTGAAAAGCCGTTGTCAACACGTTCGCTCAAAACTCACTTACCTTTATCTCGGAAAAATAAATGAATTTGCAAAACGCGCGATCGCCCGTTGTTCGGGCTGATCGCGCGAATGCAGAAAAAAAGCTTTGTCTCGCTTTGCGACTGGTTCAGAGTCGCGCAAGACTTTGCCCGTGATCGATTACCGATCTGGTTGTCGTCTAATTGTAAAGAAAGTAACGTGAGCTGGTCACGCTGTTGGCGTGAAAATGCAAATACATACCGAGGATTGTTTCTTCCACATTTCGATGTTCTTCCGTTGAGCCTTTGTGAAGTGATCCCAGACCTTCTTGTGGCTGGCCGCAGTAAACACGCGTTCAATCTGACTGACTGTTGATGACATGGTCGCATGTTGCATACAAAAACACAACAAATTCTTCTGTTGTATACCCTGCTTGAACAACTCTACGTTCGTTTTCGTCTAATATGTTATACTCGTTATAGCGATCTACGCTTGACTTTGTTACATAGAATTCTCTGTGATTGTCTTCTCTATCCTCCCTCTATTCTATTGTCCACGACACGTTCGTATCGTTTGCATCCCGCAACGAATCGATCTCGACATTAGCCTGGAACCTCTATTGCTATCGTATCGCCGATATCGTCGATATCCGAGTGGTATCCGAGCGGTATCCGAGTGAATTCCACTAAAAATCGTGCTATACACAATCAACTCTATAAACTGTTTTCTCATTATGTAAACTACTTCCAGTTGTATGACACGAGGGACATGGAATATCTCGAAGGTTTCGAACCGGTTTCGTTCATGTACCGAGTATCCTTTTCGAGTTGTTCCGATTCGGCAGCCGATCAGCCAATCTTTTCAACGTGTCACGATCACTGGCTATTTCCCTTGGGGATAATACGCGCTATGTTTATACGCCTAACAACTTACAACATGTAGAGCCTTCCAACGTAAACGTTAGGACGATTTCGAGCTACGATTCCTGCGACGACGATCAACGGAACGGGACATCAGTTAGATTCTCTCACAGAAAGTTGGAGAACGCAACGCGCCTAAGCGGGAATCGTAGCACGACATCGTCTCTGCGACAAATGTTTAGCCCATCACCCTTAATCCTTAGCATTGCAAGCATGCAACTCTTAGATACACTAAATCTCTAGAAAATGAATTTTCGTGATAGATTTGTGCTTCCGCTGTCTTTTTCGTTCGACGCTTCGTTCACCGTTAGCGCCTAGACGTACTCGTATAGTAACCGACAGTAGTAGACAGGATATCTTCACCCACCTTAGATTTTCTCCTACTGTCTTTGGTTCGATCCTTCTACCGAGATGTCCTGATTGTGCATTCACCGTGATTGACCATTCTCGTCACGTAATCAATTTCTTACGATACGATACAATACAATACAATACAATACGATAAGATACTATACGATACGATACACCTGACACGAACTGTTGATCGACTCAACTCAAGGACGAAATAGGCAATTTTTGAAAAAGACTCGTCTCGATTATCGATCCGACTTTTCTATCGAACAAGCTCGTTCGCTATGGGAGACACAATAATATTTATATTTCATATCCGATATTATTTTCTAGCGATCGAATCTTCATTAAATGTCAAGATCTTTAATATCAGAAACAACGTACCTTTCGTACCTACTATAACACGAAATACTGCAGTTGTTATAGTACGTTTTCTCTCTCTCTCTCTCACTCTCTCTCTCTCGGAATTTACCAACGATGGAAGAAGAAGAAGAAGAAGAAGAGAAGAAGAGTACTCGGTTTTGTTAACACAAGACAAGACGCGCGATATTCTGACGTAATTGCATTTCCCTGCTTGTCGCAGGACTTGTCCTTACGTTATGCCAAAAAAAAACTTACCAGACAAAGCAATATGTATGTGGATTTGCTCTTGTGTACACAAAAGATGTACAATGGTACAGAGCTGTGATGTAACAAAAAAAAACATAAATCGTATAAACGTACATTGTATCAGAAGTCCCTGCATCCTGCCCTTCATTAACTCCTTCGCCTTCTGAAGTTCCTCTTCGTACGCGACCTTCTCCGTGAGTAGTCGTCGAACATGAGAATTCGTCGATTGAATCATCGAGTAGAACGTATTGGCGTTGCGTTTGGTACAGTCCCCGCGTTCGAGCCACGTCACGACAACCTAAGATGGTACGATTAGCAATTAATTATTTTTACCGTCGAATTCCAATGATAACGTGTTCTACTGTTACTCACTTGTACCGCTTTCATAAACGTGTCGTCTTGTTTGATCTTCTCGCAAATATTCGACGCCTCGTGATCCGTGTAATGCACAACCGGCGGTGGACTGGACGGTGCTCGTTGCCTTTCCTGCTCGACTCTTTCTCTGTGTCGTTGTTCTCTTTGTAATTGACGTTGTCTGCATTCCCACTCGTATTGGTCGTCTCTGGCCTACATGTTCATTTCCATCGAAATTATATTATTATATTACATGCGAGTACGAGTAAGGATCACAAACCTGAGCAAAGTCTACGTGAAGCCTGCCTGTGTTCACGGAATCGCCGCTAGATCCTATTCTAACTCTGTACCCGGACAAATAGATAGCCGCGTCGACGCTGCTCTCGAGTACAAAACGTATGTGACAAAAATTTTTCTTCGAAAGACGCAGCGTTGTTATCTCTCCGCACCTTTCGAATATTTCTTGAATTATCGTTTCTGTAATATTTTCTGGCAAGCCTGCAATCAGTTCAAACATTCGGATTCAGTTCGAATTCCAATACAGTGTAGAATGTACAAAGGTATCATCGAAGAGGTACCTCCTACAAATATCGTTCTGCACCCTGGAGGCCTTTCTCTGGTCGTCGGGGGTGGTGCGTTTGGATTCGGTGGGAACAGAGTACAGCTTTTACAATGTATGATTTCTTTGGTACCTTGTGTTGCCGATGGCTGTGGGGGTAAAGCACCGCTCATTATTTGAGCAGCGTCGCTCATTATTTGTTCCGGTCCTAATATCTGTGCTCCGATCATACTACCGTCATGCGACATCATTCCCATGCTCATAGGACCGTAACTATGCGTATGTCCCATATGAGGACCAAGGGTCATTTCACTCATCATCGGTCCCATTGGCCCCATAGGACCCATACCCATCACAGGATATCCTACACCCATTCCCCAAACGCCTGTAGCTTGTTCCATTTGAGCTCCTAGATTCGCGGTTCCACTGGCATTCGACGTCGGAGGAAGTTCATTACCATTTGAATTATTATTATGACTGCTATTGTTACTCGTCGACGAGTTTATACTGCTTCTTTCCTCTGGTCTTCGTTCCTCTCTTCTATCTCTGTCGTTTCTCTCTTCTCTTCTTTCCCGATCCCTTTCTCTTCTGTCGCTCCGTTCGCTCCTAGATCTGGATATAAATGTGAATATAATACATCATAAGAATAACGTACTCGAATAAGAAAGAAGAAAAAGCAGTACCTTCTGTTATCTCGATTATCCCTACCCTCCCTGTTTTCACGTTCCCGTCTAATATCATTCTTCTCGGTTCTCTTATCGTTATTGTCATCCGAAGATTCTCTAGCTAGAGGTGGTTGATTCTTATTCGTGCTAAACTCTAAAGGGGAATCGTTCATCCCAGGCAGTGGTATCGGGGGAGGTAACGGAGGAAATCCTTGACTAGCTAATTCCATGAAACTTTGTGGTCCTGCGATCGGAGCTAAGGGCCCCATCGGTCCCATACCTGGAAGCAAGCGATTTCCTTGAATGAAATTGAGCATGTATCTTTGACAAGACGATCGTAACACGTTCAACGATCTACCGAATTACAGAATGATTACATTGGTAAACGGTATAGAGCGTAATGAATGCGTACGGTTATGAATTCTGAACATACCCATTGGTGGCATAGCGGCCGTTGGTACACCCGGAAAATTATACGCCATCTTTTCCGAATTGTTTAACCCGTCGGCGACTACGCCTCGAGTTACAATTACGAATGGCAAGAAAATAAGAGAAATGAATTTACTTGTTAAGAATCCTAGATCATATCACCAGTGCAAACTTTGCATCCAATATGGCAGAACGACGAACGTAACCTCTTTAACTTCGAATCTCGTAGTCGATTCATTTCCTCGATAGCTTCGATGCCAAATTGATTCGAGATTATGAAAGGCAACGAATTTCTCAAAATAATCGGCACGAACGTAATTCTAGTACCTTACAAGAAAAAACATGTTAAAAGGCTGGTATCGTTTGGCCCACTGATCGATTATTGGCAATGTTTTACGTGTATACGCTAAATGTCTGCCATTTTTAAATCGTCTGCCACAACTTACCTGCGGCAAAAAATATTTCAAACTCGTCGGATCGCTTGTTTTCATTATGGATTACTGAATGGTTCTCATTTTTTCAGGTACCACGAATGGATGAAATCACCGGAATTACAATATTTCACCGGTTCCGAGGCTTTAACGTTGGAGGAAGAATTTTCGATGCAACAACGATGGTGTCAAGATGAAGACAGTGAGTGTAAACTGTTTGTTTACTAGCGGAAAAACATAACATTCGTACCGATAATCTGTATTTTTCTTTTTTCTTGCAGAATGCACTTTTATTATTTTAGAAAAAAGTATCCTTCTCAACACCTCCGACGAAATAGGTATGAGAAACGTTTCAACTCAAAATCATCCGGTTTTTGCGTCTTTACGATATCGATATCGAATATCAATTTTAGAAGCTATGATCGGCGACACAAATCTATTCTTTAACGATCTGGATCAGGCGAATACCGCAGAAGCTGAAATTATGATAGCGAACGCCGCCTATAGAAATAAAAAAAGGGGGTGGGAAGCAATGATTTTAATGCTACTTTATGGTATGTTAGTTTACTTGAATTCATTTTTTCTGTACTCTCACGTAATGGAATTTTCTTCAACCACAGGGATCGACAAGTTACACGTTACCAGATACAGGGCAAAGATTAAATTAGACAACGAGAACAGTATAAAGATGTTCACAAAATTACAGTTTCAGGAGGTAATGTGTAAAACCAGCACCGTGTTCAGTAGAAAATATTATTTCACGATAACAATAATTTTAATCTTCCTAGACGGAGAAAAACCAGGTGTTCCAGGAATGCACCCTCGAAAAAGTCGTATGTCAGGAATGGGGAAAGTGGTTGCACTCTGAAATTATGACAATTAATTACGACGTTTACAAAGATACATAATTTCCTCGTTATTAATGTTATATATTTTTTAATAGATCTGGTATAAAGTGGAACATGTTTTCGATTTCCTCGTATATTTTTTATACTATGAACAACAAAAAATATTGTCCATAACGAAACTTTCGATTTGTCGCCAAAGATAGGACACGCGTTATTTCGTGATAGCAAACAACTCTCTGTATGGGATAGATATCAATTGCTATAACGAGGACGTGATTGGGTTTGATTAGATCTTAAGTGTCCATGGCCGGTTACACGTGTTATACCGCGCGTACACATCTTCCTCGGAGCGGTATTTCGGACGTACCGATACTTTCCGGTTTATTAATTAAACTAAGACTTATTTATGCAAATGTAAAAGTAACACAACAAATGGTTATAGAAGTTTGAAAAAATTCAGTAAACGCGTGACAATGTCATACAAGTGACAACGTATATAATCTGAAACTGTGTTTCATAATAAACCTACAACACGTGTCGCGATATCGTCGTTATTTTTTTGATGGTGTGATAAAGACAACTTGTTCGGCAGTAGAGAAATTTGTTTTCTTCAAGGGAAGTGCTTTTATAAAATTATAAAAATGCCTTTGTTGAATGTTCGCAATATGCGATCGTACACGATATTATAATAAATTGATTGAAACAACTTCGAGACTCTTCATTTAGAAGATATATATATAGGTATGTGTACACACCTTTGTTGCGATTTTAAAAAGTTCTGTATTATTAATTGTTCAACATTCGACGCTCGTATTATATACTATATAAAAAAGAAGTGTATAAGCTTCAGACGGATTCGATATTTTTCTAGAAAAGAAATAGTACATTCGAATTTCTAATGGATTCGTTTAAATTGTACAAGAATTTGACGTATAGTGTACACGCGCATCTGACTCTGCCGCATTGCGGTACTCTCCCTTATTTTCTCGGGGTATACTTCCATTTACGAATGTCTAGTTAAATACAAATACTTGTGTGCAGCACACGATGCTATTAGAATTCATCTACCTATTCTTCTATCTGTTTATTTGGCCGTTCCAAATGATTCTTGCCGCGGCGATGCACGTGGCAACCGATGATAAAAGAAACTATTTCGTGGAAGATAACGCTTATCCTTGGTTCGGGTGACGCACCGTTAATTTTCAGCAAACACAAGGAACCAAATAAATAGGAAAAAGCTTGCCGTTGTGTAAACGTTCTAGACGACCATGGCCACATCGAGAATACTAAGAGAGTTGAAGAGTTGTGCGCAGAGGAGACCACTGCTCGTCAACTCGATAATATACGGATCTTTTTATACCGGTGCCGAATTCGCACAACAAACATACAACAAAGTGTTCAAGGTAATTCGATCATAGATTATGATCAATCTATAAAATTCAAAGCAATCATGAATTGTAAGTGTTTAGCATTTAGCTCGAAAAAGTTTACTTTATTTTATATATTAATTTCTTTCGAAAAAAGGAAACGAGAAGAATAGGTTTGTATTGTTTTAATGGAAGAATTTTCGTGATTGTAGTTTCCGGTAGCGTCCTCGGTGCCGGAAGGAATCAAAGAAGCAAACACGATCGATGCCCAAACGCAATCTTCTCCTCGGTCAAGAACGTTCAATGAACCGTTAATTTTATCGGACGAGGATAGTAGCACGCGCTCGAGCGATTACAATGGCAATTACAATTGGGCACAACTTAATCGATACGCTATCTACGGTTGCTTTATATCAGGACCGATACTCCATGGATGGTATTTTCGCTGAGTCGATCTCATTTTATTCTACATACATACATACATACATGCAAACATATATACATATGTATGTTACTCTAATGGGCCCCTTTCACCGTCCGATGATGCTTAATAATTTGATATCGCTACATGTATATTTATGAAATGCATGCGCACACAAATATTATCGACTAATTTTCATTTGGTCTCAATTGATCAAATAATGCTAAACACAGGGGGCTTTTGCCATTTGTTACGCTTCGAAATTTCTTTGTAAATCATTGCCGCCTTTCGATGGATGTATTTACAGATTTCTTAACGATCGAAACGATTTTTGCATCAGGTATAAATGGTTGGACGCGTTTTACAAAGGCAAGACAATGAAGATCGTTCTTCTGAAACTCGTTGCCGATCAATTTATACTTACACCGCCATTGATTACGGTGTTCTATATCAGTTTGTATTTTATCTGCATTCACCGTGTCGCTCTCTCGCTTGTTTTACAGCAATCTTTCAATATCTGCGAATATTTCAGGTATGAGCCTTATGGAGAATAAAGCAGACATTCTCAGCGAATGTAAAGCCAAATTTCTACAAACGTTCAAGGTACAAAGAAATTCGTATTCGCGTATCTCATTGTTTCACGGACATTTCAAGAAATCATAATTAATTCTTATTAATCATTCTTTTCTTAGACTTCTTGCATGTACTGGTTGCCAGTACAATTCTTCAACTTTTCGGTAGTACCACCGCCGCTGCGAGTATCTTTCGTCGGTGTTGCAGCCTTCTGTTGGGTCAACATTCTTTGTTATGTAAAAAGAGTGCCTTTATCTGAATAGACGTTCCAAAACTCGATCTCGTGCTTTGCAGACGCGCGAAGTTTTCAAACGACTCGATCGAAAATTAAGTACAACAATTAACATATCATATATTACGTATACGCATTATCGTTATTGCTAGTCTAGGTGAACGATTTTAATCGAGACGTGTTTTATTTGAAACAACTTATTATTAAGCTTTGTAAAGAAATAAATATAAGAGAGCAACATATTTTATAGTAAAATTCACAATCTTGTAGTTTATGATATTGCTAGAAATGTTCTTGCACCTTGGAACCTCGGATGAAATACATACTGCGCAACGAAGCAAATTCTGAACAACATTCTGGTTCTTACTATAAATATTCAACTTCGTATGGATCTATACGTATGATATAGTACAGTGGATGTAAAATGGGCGTACGCCCTTTAAAACAGAATAACATTTTTATAATTGTACCAAACGACCTGATTTTGTATAATCAATTAGAAGCATTGGTTTACGAAATGATATGCAAACAAGATTTTGCAAAAAATTATAATTTACAAGATTACATGGAAAAATAAAAAGGGATTTTTTAAAACTTTTTTATTTGGGCCCTCAATGAAAATTTAAAATATATGTTTTGCAGATCTATGTTAATTATACACATGCTGAAAATTTCATCGAAATCGGATGACGCAGGAAAAAACGACACGCATCGAAAGATGTACGATTCTGTGGATTTTAAGCAGAAACTGATCAAAAGTCGTGTAAATTTCGATTTTAAAAATTTTTAACCGCTTTTAGCTCGTGTGTATGTTAATCAATTTCGATGAAATTTTCAGCATGTGTATAACTAACATAGATCTACAAAACATATATTTTAAATTTTCATTAAGGGCCCAAATAAAAAAGTTCTAAAAAATTGCCTTTTTTATATTTGCATGTGACCTTGTAAATTATAATTTTTGGAAAATCTTTGTTGCATATCATTTCGTAAACCAATGCTTCTAATTGATTATAAAAAAATCAGGTCGATTGATAAAATTATAAAAAAGTTATTCTATTTTAGAGGGCGTACGAATACTTTTTACATCCACTGTATATCCGTGCAACAGAGTAATCGTTACAATATCTCTCGTAAAAAATAGTAATAGCAAATATTTATTTTCCGAACATTTTATGCGTATGTCGGTAATTAAGGTAAAGAAAAATTATGAGCAAAGAAAACGAATTTGCTATTATCCTATTTCAAATACATTGTAAATGAATAATGGTTCTTATTGAAAATATTGACTTTCATCTTTGAAACAGTTAAGATATTTTTATTTGCTGTATATATATACATATATATATATATATATATATATATATATTGTATATATATTGTATATATATTGTATATAGAGTGTATTAGTCTCTTCATTCAATGCAGTCTTTTGGATGTTTCATATTGCAGAATAATTGAATTATTATTATCATCACACATCGGCATTATCATATTATTATTATCGTTATTATATATTTACATTACTTTTATAAGAATGTAGCGTTTATTCGGGAAACTAAAAAATCGATATATACTACATATAAGTAATGAATATTGTCCAAAAAAAGTTCGAACAGATGAAATCCATGGTATACGCATATCTATTCGACTTGGATTCAACAGAATTCCTATTTCCCTTGCTGTCTCATAGTTGAAATCGACTACTAGGCCTCAGAAATTTCTTATTTATATACAAGAAATCATAAATATTCGTGATTTTCCATGTATTCTGTAAATCTAAATCTCAAGTAAACTTGATGGATGAAAAATGAATACTGCAAATCAGTATTTTAATTTAATTTCGTCTATTTATTTTACACATCATACTATATAAATGTTTACTCGAAAGTCGAAAAACAGAATTGTTAGACGTTCTGTAAAACTGTAAGTTGACGACTATCAGTTAATAAATATCATGTAGACAATATTATTGTTAAGTAAAAATGTTTACGATACAGTGTCATAATACTGACAGCTTGATTCGACAACAAGCGAAAAGTATCGTTGATGAGCGTATCATAGTCTTTTTACAGTTCATTCTCTTTGGTCTTATGCATACACACACATAATAAATATTTCGTGACACAATAGGAAAAATCTGATTTTTCGTTATAAATTAATAAAAATGTTTCGGCATATATATATAATATACATAAACTTTTCGAATGAATTTTGGAAAAATTCAATTTAGTTTTAAAGATATTTTTATAATGCTTTATATATGCATAAGATGTACGATATAACGTGCATGATTACTAAACTGCGGATTCGTATACATTCGTAGCACGCACTCCTTTGCAAAGTGCAGTAAACTGACAACCTATATGGAGTTTAATACATTTTTTCATTTAACGTTTAACATAATGAAGTTATCAATGTATAAAATAAAGTTCTGTAGAATTTTCCTTTTCATAAATTGGTCTGGAAAATTGTGAATTTGCATAAACATCCGCAGTTTAATAGTTACGAATAATAGCGTACACGCGTCTACGCGCACACGACGTGTCGGTGTTATACAATTACAACACGTTACCCATTCATCATGCATGTCGAGTAATCTATTTATTACTTGATAATCTCTCGATACAACAGCCCAATTCATTTATCTAGGTAATTTTCATGTTTAACAATTAGGAAAGGCACCTAAGAGGGATCCAGCCCTACCTTGTAGAAGAAAATATATTCATTGTTCCACTTGCTGTGCGTTTTCTTATTAGACGCGCTGCCACTGTAAATATTTCATCAAAAAGTTAGTATTTTATAATATTTACTCTATCCAACTATATTCCTTAAACACTTAGCTTACCTGTCGCATCTTGTGGTGTAAGTGGCTTCTCTATGACCTTCTGTATCACGTTTATCCACTGTGTTCTATCGTCGTCGCTTTGAGCAGAGAGTAGATAAGTTCTGTCCGGTGTTTCAAGAGTAAATGAAAATCCTTGATCTCTTGCACCAGGAGGTACTCCAGTTTTCACGGCGAAACCATCTGAAGTGTGACCCAAGAAAATTTCTCCTTTAGGATGTGCATCCTACGAATAGAATAGAATAAAATAAAATACATTAAGCAACTTTCCTATAATGATTTTCGTACATTTGTACTTGTATACACACCATAGGATCGTCATGGTACATAAGTTTTCGTCCATCTAACGTGAACCACCTCTTTTTGTAGGCATCCGTATGCCTAGGCCCGGTTTTCCACAAAAATCCTTCACGGGGAAAATCTCTGGTGAGCTGTGAAAGTAATTCTGCTTCCGTCGCACCAGGATATGCTACCTTCAAACGATGTAATTTTGCACATCGTATAGCTAAGTACCAATTTGTAATTACTTCTGGATCCTCGTGGTATACATAGATATGTCTCGTTGTACCATCCTTCATAAATGATATTTGTAAACTATTTTGATTACCGGTTTTAGGTGGGGCGAAAGCTACGTTTAACTCTGATATTCTTAGAACAGCTTTGGGTTCCTTGTGATAAAGAGAGACTGTTAAAAAACGCTTGCATGGATAACACTAAAAGGCTTATATCGTGTAATAACCAATGTCTACGTACCTTATTTTCTTTAACATGATATTTTAATGTATCATCCGCTTCGCAAAGGACAAACTTTCGAGGATGATATCGCGAATCTTCTTTGCCGCGCTTCATTAAAAACCCTTCCATGAAACCTGATACATAATGGTTCTGTCTTTCTGGGTGGCAAAACTCTTCTCTCTCGTATTTCGCTCTGATCCATTGTTCCACCAACACTCTGACAATTAGAAAATATTATTTCCAAAAGAAAAAGTTGTTTTTTAATCATTGACATGGATGTATTTTGGTAACCTACTGAGGCGCATCTGGACTGGGTTTACGATAACAAGGTGGTACACGTTCCTCGTAATGAAGCCTAGCAGCAATATTACCAACTTCTCTAACTCGGTTGACCTGAGAATCCTCCCACCTGTCTAATTTCAAGTGTTTGACTTTGGAAATATGCACTCCCATGGATCTATGTATGCCGGCACATCTTGTGCATACAAATATTCCTATGTTATAAGACGCCCATTCTGGATCTGGAATTGAATTCCAACCATCTGAATACAAATATTTTCCTTAAACTTTTAACGTTTCTAAGTAATATAATCAAATTATAAAAATGCTTTTGTTAGCCATTGGAAATTTCATGGAAACAAGTGTTTATAGAGATAAGGTAATCATGCAACAAAGCAAACGATCTTAGAAGAACGTGTTTTGTAGTAAGAAAGGTGAATAAACGTAACAAACAAAAAGAATACGTAAACGTAATTTCTTTATTATTAGATACAAATGTAACTTAAACTGTCTTTTCGTATAATGCACATGTTTTTATATTTTATTTTCTACGTTGTAGAATGCATTGTACATATAACAATAAAGATGTTTGAAATTCAATGAAAATTTATCTAAATATTTCGACAAGTCCCATGTGTGTGTGATAATCTATCACTATTTATATCGCATAGTATAGAATAAATATAAAAAGTGTTTATTTAGATTAGTAACAACACTATTTTGAAACGTTACTTGCTACAGTGAATTGTAGTTAAATCTATCAACATTTTTAGTTGTGATTTCACATTGTAATATAATCAGATTTCCTTATATACTCGAATGTAAACGAAATTGCGAAAACAAGGCTTCAAATGTAATTATCAGATAGTTTATACGATGCTAATGAAATTCCTTCTAATATCTTTTTATCGCAATACACAAACATATCTATAAATCTTCTCGGAAATCCCACTCACTCTTTGCCCCACAATCCGCACACATATTATTTTCTGGTTTTTTGAGGAGTTCTGCTAATAACTTCTCGTTCAATTCCGCCATTTTAAAACACTGACAAACAGTAATATACTATATACTTAGGTCTAAGACTATATATATAAGATCATTTGATATAGAGAGGTTAACTCGTCCAAAAAATATGTCACGCCGTGTACCATTGAACTTGCATAGATTTGTAACTTGAGATTTTATCGAAGCCAAGACTGTGCATATATTGATAATATACATTATTATACATATACTCGCTAAAAATACATAACGATCGTTCCAGTGATAACTGAGTGATAACATATCACAAACTGAAATTCCCTCTTATATCGTGATATTCAGTGATATTCGATGACATGAAATATTTTCAAAAGCACAATGTCTATAGTCTATACAGTCTATGAGAGCCCGGGCATTGGCCGTGGCCGTGCCACTTTTGTCTTCACATTCACATCATCATCTTTAGCCTGGAACAGAACCTATATACATCATCTTTAGCAGGAAACAGAACCCACTTTTACTGTTAGGTGGTTGCAGTAACTGCAATGCAGTGATTGCTTTCAGATAATCCGATCTTTCAGATTGCGTTCAGATCTTTCAGATTGCTTTCAGATTTTCAGATGCTTTGACGTTGACGTTGACATTCGAAGCTGCTCGAGGCTCGAAGCACTGCGAAAGTGCGAAGCACCGAGAGCACCAGTTGCTCAGGCTGCCTCTATTTAGTCTTGGTCAGCAAGTAAAATGATAAGAATTAGGTATTCGATTTATTCGTAAATTCGTATCACAGAGATGACGAAAAAGTCATCAACAACTGTATCATTTCCTATATTCATTTATTCGTCGAAACTTTTCAATGAAATAACCAAATCAGGTATCAAATATCAAATTGACCGTGATCCTAGAAATTCATACGAAATATATTTAAATAATTATAATTATTTTGTACAACTATATCCATATTTATATATGTATACATATGACATATGCACAAAAAACATGGAGTGGTATATATTTTATAAATAGTTACAGTTTGTTACGTTATTGCAATGTAATACATATTAAAAACCGATCGATTTTACTTTTGTTGTGACAAATAGTAGTAAAATGTAGTATTCTCTGAAAAACGAATTTTATCAATCACTTTTCGTTCGAATTTCTTTCGATAACATTCAGTATAGTTTTAGAGAGTCTTTTGTTTTGGAAATTTCCTTTAGATATAACAACAAAGAGAAAATAAGTAAAATGGAAAAAGAAAAGTAACGAAATCGTACAAGCTCAACTCCCCGTCGTGTAGTGATTTATTGTAAATGTGAGGCCAACGAGTGTAATAAAGTGACGCATTCCGCCAGCAGCTAACCAATTTTGATTCATTAATAGGTCGACCCGTATGACCCAAAGTGTCGGAGTCAACTAAACGAATTAATTTACTCACGTTCTTAGTTCTTAGTTCCAATGCGCAATATGTGTCTTTCGCTACAAAAACAAAATTCTGATTGTTCTCAAGGGTGACTGCTTCTATTTGTGAAAACTACTGTATCTCGTATCAGTTGTATGCTGTGTCGATGTGTCAATGTAAATCGACGACAAAATTGTTTGAAGAATTTCCTTGAAATGTAGATCTTGATCGTTTTGCTCGTTAAAAAGTTTGGCGAGACGAAGGTACACATGAATATTATTAATCTATAATATAGACTAAATTCGATATATGTATACGTTTTCTGTTCTTAAAAATGATTACTGCGACACATAAGCAAAGCTCGTTCCGGCTAAAGCACGTAATTCATATAATAGAAATTCAAATTAGTTTTTCGAATAGAAACATAATAAAGTTGTTTCGTTGATTATGCCGCTTCATTTTATGAACACGAATATTTGTATTCGTATAATATGCGTATAAATGTAATCGTTTGCGAATAGTTTATCATAAATAATTCCATAAATCTTAATGTTTTCGATAGAGAATGAACGTTTACATTAATATTTGTAATGATTTAGTTCAATGGATACAGAAAACTGCAACACACACACACAATTTAATTTAGTAAAATAAAAGTAAATGTATTGAACACATGCCGGGTTTATATATATGCGTATATAAATATATAAATATTTGAATTATACGGATTACACGAATTTTTACGTTATTTCGTGGAAACTCCGATCACGATATTTTTCATACGTAACGAAATATAGACATTGAAATAGGATTATGTTAGTATTAATTAACTTTTCAAAATTGATAAGGTGTTTAGTGATGAGTTTCTAATTTGTTTGTGCAATTTAAATGCTGTTCTAAGACTGAGTAAGGATTGAAAAAAAAACATTGAACAATGTTATTTTAACCATATTTTCTTCTACCACATTTCCACTATTACGTTAAATATCAAAACGATTAAATTGTTAATTATAAATATTTATCGGATAAACATTTTTAGCGATTATTCTCTTTGTTGTTAACATATATACATAGTTGTTAACAATGGACAACTTTACAGATGCAGTGGTTCGCTGTAATGATCTGCTTGTATGCAGGAGCAGCAAGCGCACGGACAGAGGAAGACCAACAAACGTCCTCGTCAAGCACGATAACAGGGATGTCCGGAGGAGCTTTGGAACAATGCTTTTATCGTCAAGCTAGCGAATGTCCCAACGTTGAAACGACTGGATGTTCTTGTACAAAAATTGTTCTTGACCATAATAATCCTGAAGGCACTGCGGTGTTTTGTTGTAACTTGGATATTACAAATTTCGTGTCTGAGCTATCTTGTGCAGGTTATTAAAAGATTATTTGACTACTCTTTATTAATCGATACGTTAATCACCATCGAGGATCCAATGGATCGTTGGCAGAAAGTTTACCATCAATGGAATACTCCATAGAAATGTTTCACTTACGCTTAGATGTAAGCAATTTAAAAAAGTTGATCCTAATGGTAGTTTTAGACAAGTCTCATCGGTGTTGCTCTATCGCTATATTTCTATTAGCATTGGCTACGTATAGTAGATGTAGCAAACATGGAATTTATGAGAAATTAAATCTGTATCTCGGTTTGCTAATTATTGCCTCCACTTTGAATGTTACAGGATTTCCATCGAACGTATCTCACGTACATATAAGAAACGCAACATTAGATGTGTTCAATGTGAATGAAATTAGATGGAGAAGATTAAAATCGCTTGCTCTAACAGATGGAAAAATAAATCGCGTGAAAGGACAATTTCGGATGATGACGCCCACGCTATGTTTAAATTTATCCAACAATGGCCTTATAGAAGTGGAGAATAATTCGCTTACTCGCCTAGTTCAACTTACCACTTTGGATTTGTCTTACAACAATCTTACACACTTGCCGGCATTAAACACAATGAATGGCCGTGAATTCTGGCTAGATATTTCAGGTAAATAAACGAGTGTACACGGAAAGTAATTTCTACTATACTTGTTTACACTCCCGTCCATAAATCACCGCACTTAATTAAAGAAAACAAGCTTTCGGTTTGATTTTATTGTTTTATTTTGATTAGATGTAGTTAAATGTATATGTATGAATAAATGTTGGAAAAAAGAGATTGAGAAATTGTTCTAGAAGCTCCAGAAGCCAAATTGGAAAACAATTACCCAATTAATATAAGAATAATAATTAAAATTTTAAAAATATAGAATATTTTGGTCAGATTTGATTTACATGTTCTCTGAATTAGAACAAATTAGTAAGTACCATTTTTATTTAATAATATAGGTCCTTTAACAATAAAAAATCGTCTGCATCCAACTTTGAATAAATTCCTTATGGATGGGAGTGTATATCTATACTTTGTGCAACTAATACGAATAATTTTATTTAGGCACAAATACGCTTTGGTGTCACGATATCTACCAATACATTAATAAAACCGGAGAAAAACAGATCAATTTTAATCGCGAAAACGAAACTGTGTGTTCGGCTAGCAAAACATGGCATTGGTTCAATACCACCGAGCAAGTTCCTCTGAAACAAGTTCGATATCTTAGCTTGGTAATATTTTTAAACTGGATACACTCAGTTACATCGATTTGATAATGATATTCAACATTTCAACGTCGCTTTATTATTTCACAGTTACAAACGGAATGCCCAAAAGGGGATACTTGGCAGTGTCAATGCAATTTCCGGAGATTAGACATTGTCGAAGGTAAACCACCTACTTTAGCGGTAAACGTAGATTGCAGCGGCATTCAAATAACCGAATTGCCTGAAAAATTACCACGCAATACTATAGCCTTGAACGTATCTTACAACAACGTATGTAAATCTCATCAACTATTTAAATATTTAAACGTATAAAATAATATTATTGCTCAACATACGACGTGTTCTTCGCTTCTATAGATCACAGCATTAGACGATCTCAGCACCAATCCATGTTACGAAGATATAAGAGATTTTTATGCAGACTATAATAATATATCGTCCATAAATAAATTGGAGGGTTCAAAGTTTCTAGACAACTACGCTTTACTCAGTCTGCGGTATAATAAAATCAAATCCGTAAGTAAAGATTGTGATGGAATAATGCGAAGTACAAGCAAGAATGTTTTATAATTATACTGATGTTCGTTTAAATATTTAGCTTCCAACATACATTCTAAGTCCCAACACTTATGATAAAAGTTTCACCAGTTCGCGTTTAGTGAAACTCGGTGGAAACGAGCTGCACTGCGATTGTAATACAGCAAAAAATGTGAAGGTAGGAATATTATACAAATATGTATCAACTAATAGATTTAAAACTTGGAAAAATTAAAATTTTCTTTCCAGGTATGGTTGCAAACTCGTATATTGGATTCGGATGAAGTATTGTGCGAAAACGTTAAAGAAAAGGTTGTTGATTTGGAACCTTCAAAAATGTGTGTGTACCCAGGTGATTGGACAGATTACATTTACTACATTATCGCTACAGAGGTTGTTCTCTTAATAAGTCTGATTGCGAAAGTATCGTACGATTATTGGGTTTTTAAAACAGCTGGTTATCTTCCGTGGCCAGCGAACAAAATGCCGAAACTACCTTGCGACTGGTTATGCGAAACTTGAGTTTCTGTCACTTATAATTTTCACTTTCATTTAGTCTTCTGATAGATTTCGGTACAAAGTACGTTCTCCGAAATGTTTGTCTTCCACAAATTTGTAAGATCCATTTCATCGAATTCGTTTTGGAAATCTTTATAACGACATTTAGATTAAACTGGACTCGGCTAGACAATATTACATTTGAAGAAAAATCTAGTCCAATCGGCGAAATTGACAATCAGCATATTTCTTGTAAAAGGCAATCAAGAAGTCCACAATGTTCAAATTAATAGGAAAACAGTTATGTATATTACATAAATAGTTTTTCTACTGTATATGTATAAACTCATCAAATCATGATATACATTTACATAGTTACATTGTATTGTTTAAGGTTGAATGATATCGCGATCGCTTTTTATACAATTTTGATCGTTCGTTCATTAAACTAAACTAGACAACAGCCAATTCGAGTAGCGCTATAATTCATTTTCTCGGTTGGACGAACTTCTTACTTTACTAATGCTTCCTTTCAATTTTGAAATGTACATAATGCATATAAGAGCGTAAAATGCAGTCACGATGATTCAAGATTTGTATATAGTATATAAATCATATGTAGTAATTTGTCTTTTGAATTGTCGTTTTAGAAATGTATTTCAACTGTTGTAATTATTATGGTTATATTTATAATAAATAACGTTAACATTTGTAAAAGTTTAATTTTAGTATTCAATTTATTCCTACCACGAATAACAGTTTTCTGTTCATTATTCTAACTCTCGATCGTGAACTTTTTATATTACGTACTTGTTTTTCTTTTTTTAGTCGTCTTTCGTCCAATACTATGTGCTTTACCGACCGCGCCGTCAACTTTCTCCGTAGAATTTTTTGTAACAGATTTCCTGTAATCAAAAAGAGAAAATTTAAATTCTATCGTACTTTAGAAGTCTATTTACACGCATTGGAATTTAAACGTGAAAGCACTGTACCTCGATGTTCTATTGTTATGTACACGTTTGAATCTTGGTAAGGTAGATATTTTCTCTCTGGCTGGAGCTTTTCGTTCAAGTTCTCGTTTCTCTTTCTTAGTATGTTTTTTCATAGCTAACATATAATCGGGAACATTGCAACCCGACTCTCTCATTACAGCGGCTACACTGCAATATCAATGCGACTGGGTTAGTGGGATCACTATTAATTTGGAAGATGTGTGTTTACCTTCTTAAATTTGGAGTATCCTGTTCAGTGAAAAACGTAACTGACTTCCCCTTATGGCCGGCTCTGCCAGTACGACCTATTATTAACATGTTTCAATAGATGTGTTAAGATTACTATTTTAGATATACAGTAAGTCCTTGAAAAGTTATTAATACTATCTGATTTGTACATACTATATGTATGCACTCATTTGAAAAGAAGATTCAAATAAACCAACTATGTTCATGGAAAATTTATCACTCATAAATAACTGAATGCCTAAGCTGTACACAAACAAACACTTATCTGTCAGATATGTACAGACAAAGCTTCCCTTCTGACAATCAAAAAACGAATATCACAGTTTGGAATTTAATTTCAGATTCGCTACTAATAATTCGCGTAAGTCAAGGATTTACTGTATGCATTTATAATCAATTTTGAAATACATACCAATCCTATGAACGTAAGAAATAACAGATGGTGGAAAATCGTAATTAATGACTAGATTTACGCCTTTAAAATCAATACCTCTTGCCATTAATTCGGTACATATTAATATCCAGATTTTCCCTTCTCGAAAGCAACGAACAACGTTATCTCTCTAAAACGACAACAAGAATAAGAATTAAGCACGTTTTATTGTTGATAACTCCTACAATAAAACGTGTAAAATAAATACCTGTGTTTGCGTTCTATCAGCATGTATAACATCGACATTAATGCCGTCGTATATAAGTTCGTTAAATAGTTCTTGAGCTCTCTCTTTACTCTGTACAAATACTAGTACAGGTGGTAGTACTCCCTTCACAGAGTGGAACAATATATTTCATATATATATATATATAGAATACAATGATTTAAGAAAAATGTAAAAACACCCTACACAACATTACCTTTTGAATGATATTTCGAAGTGCTACAAGTTTTCCACTTTCCGTTCCAACGAACAAAATTTCCTGTTCCACTAAATCGGTGGCAGCATTTCTGTACAATAAAAAAGGCATTGATAAATCGATTGCTTGTTAGAACTGATAATAATCTAAGCAAAGTTAATACAGACCTGTGACCAACAGTAACCGTTACACAACCTTTCAAATTATGCCGACACCATTTCGTCACGACCGGAGTATTAGTCGCGCTAAACATCGCGGTGCGTAAATTTTTATTCGTACATGCTTTAGAGATTTCTTCTAATTGATCTCTGAAGCACCGTGTTCCATCTTCGAAAAGTTTGTCCGCCTCGTCCACTATCAGCCATTCAACGCTATAATTCAATAAAACAACATTTAAATGAATCTAAAATTTATAATACACAAATTATATTTTTATCGCTTACTTGTTCAAGGAAATCGCTGGTGGATCCTGATTTAAGAGAAATATTACTCTTTTTGGTGTAGTAATCAATATATCTGTAAAATGTTGTTACGAAGGTATTTAGTCGACGAACAAAGTTCACTAAACTTTAAATTTTCTATACTTTATACCAACCAAATTTCTGTGAGCTTTTGGGTCCGTATTTGTTTAATGCTTGATTAACTTTACTTATAATGTGTACTTTAAAGTTGTAACCTTCCCCGAGACGTAAACATTCCCTGTATGTTTGTTTAGCTAATTCTCTCGTAGGACATAGAATGATTGCTCTGAACCCCTTTTTTTGTGGTCCACCCAAACTATGGATAACAGGCAATAAAAATGCAGCTGTTTTACCAGATCCTGTTGGCGCGCAAGCTAATAGTTGCCTGCCCTGTTTACAAAGGATTACAGAAGGTGAGAAATATTCTGTTTACCATTTAGAATCATGTTAATCGATATCTACTTTACATTTACTTTACTTGCAACATAACGGGTGTAGCTTGCATCTGAATCGGCGTAGGATGGGTGTAACTGCACTTTACAACGTTATTTATCAAATTCTCGGATACGCCATAATCATCAGACAATTCCATAAACGTTGAGATAGGTTTAGGTACACGACTGCCTGTGACTCTTATACGATTTTGATTTCGAAATTGATTAACCTACACAAAGTAAAATAACTTCAACGAGCGTACTTATATAATAATAAAGAACTAAATTAGAAATAACGTTTCGAACCTTCTCTTGCTCTAGCTTTAATTGCTTTTCCATGGACAAAGCTTCTTTGTACTTTTTAGATCTTATTTTATTCCCATCTTGGTCGACAGTAATCCCATCGAGTAATGTTAACTGATTAGTATTCTCCATTTCTTCGTTACGCTTCCTTTTTGTCGATGTTGATAAATCATCTCTACTATTAGGCACTTCGATACCCGTTTCTTCGGGTTTCGTCACACTTTCGAATTGTTTCTTGACAAGCTGTCGAAAACAAAACTTTATAAAATCCATGCATGGTACGGTTATAAATAATTTCTGATAAATACCTGAAATCTTTGTGCATCCGCGAGAAAACGTTTTTTATCAAACTTTACACCAGTAGAAAGTTTTTGAAATAGTTCATGAGCATCCATTTTCACCGTTTGTTTACTATCCTACATGCAACTTCAATACACGTGCTTTATAACCGCGTGTTTAGCAGCAACCAGCAGCAACAGCAACTGTTTCCTGTTTCAAGTTTCAAGTTTCAAGCAGGGATGCCAAAATGCCAATGTCAGATTATCTTATAACTTTGACTGCACTTGACTTGAACCTGCTTGGACCATATAAAATTGATATAAAATCATATAAAATATAAACCAATATAAACTATAAACTTATAGACTCGGCTTCAGATAACGTGCCGTGATCCAAGATTACTTCATTTACCAGATGACGAATGTGGGCGAAGTGCTATAGTCTGTTGAGAAGTCGCAGTACCACAAAGCTAAAGTGTACGTATGTAGAGGTGATATTTTATTTGATGACTCGTTCAGTTTTACTTCACTCTTATTATTTTAAACATGGCTAACTCATTTTGTCAATTATAATTTGGAAAAAGTTAAATGTAGACCAATGTAGACGTTGACGAATAGTAAGAACAATTATCTTGTGACGTACTCGTGGGCACCAGATACTCGTTATCTTGGAATACTGCGTCCTATCCATATCCTATACCTATGCCGGGTCTACATCTGTATAAGTACATTTTAGTACATTGAAGTACATGTAGGTACATATATGTGATTGTATGTGATCTAAGGAAATCACAAATCACAAATCGTTTGGTTTCTGGGATTCTGGTTCGCTGAAGTGCAGCAGCACTATACTAATTATACTATTTAGTGGCACTGAAACACTGAAACTCTGAACGTGAGTAAGTGAGTAGCAGTGAGTAGTCTTATTTCATCTTTGGTAAAAATCACGGATCACGGTGTAACGTGTAACTGGTGTAAGAAGAATACATAACATCGTACTCCACTCCAACGAATGCTGTTGCTGTTACAGTTTGCAGTTGCATCGTAGTTGTAGATGACGCTGACCAACGCGAACATTATTTACATAGAATCTTCAAGCCGGTGACATTCCCGCCTTTTCTCGATGAAAGCGGTGAAACAAAGTTTCATTGCTGTGAAATTTTTCTTTTAAGTTATTCCGTAGCTTGGTACTATTTTGCGACTATGACGAGTTCTGTCAGTACAAATCCGTCGACTTTATTGCCTTTAGGTAAGCGATTACATTCTGCCGACAAAGTTTCTAACCTCACTTCGTTCGAATTCTACGTAACCCTGATTTATTCTGTTATTTCGTAGAATTGGTTGACAAGTGCATCGGTTCTCGGATACATATTATTATGAAAAATGACAAAGAAATCGTCGGCACTTTGTTGGGTTTCGACGATTTTGTAAATATGCTTCTGGAGGACGTGACGGAAAGCGAAGCAACCCCTGAAGGACGGAGAGTGACGAAGCTCGATCAGATTTTGCTCAACGGTAGCCATATCACGATGGTTAGTAGTCGATACATGTATTTACAAGATTTCTTCGTTCGTTTCATTCTATTTTGCCACTAAACTAAAGAATTTTCGACGGGATTATTACTATTATATTACAATTCGTACATTTGCATCTTGTATGTTTGTTTCAGCTTGTACCTGGGGGAGAAATGCCTGATACGTGAACCAATATTCTGTCGTTATATTTTGTATAATAAAAATATAAACATTAAGTTGATCGTACGTACAATAAAAGATTTAAGGTACTTCTATTCAAAACCATCAAGTGGAAGAAATATTCATAACATCATTGCATCGATTTCTTCTACGACTCTGGTGGTGGTAGGTCTGTCCTTGACGCGTTGCGACCACATCTTTATATATAAACTATTATAAACACCTTTAAATTCGTCGTCGATGTAGGTGTCATTCGGACGTTTCCCTAAAGCGGATAAGTAAATGATCGTGTGGCTATGTAGCCCTGCAAATGGTATTTTCCTAGATAACATTTGCCACGCCACGATACCAAGAGAGTAAATATCCGCAGCAGGCGTTAGCTTGCACCCATTCAAGACCTCCGGTGCTGTGTAACCTGGAGTACCCTGAGGAAAGATCGTTTCGAGTAAAACAAGGAAAAGGGAGGAAATGATCAACGTTGAGCTCGGTAAACGTACGTGAAATTCAAGGAATCTGTTCGTGTCCCTTATCGATACAGAGCTGCCGAAATCGGTGAGTTTCGGCTGACCATCTATAGACATTAGAATATTCTTGGGTTTCACGTCAGCGTGCACGATACCGGCGTTGTGACAAAATTGCAGCGCACACGTGACATCCTTTAGTATGGAGACTCTTTCATTTTTGTTCAACTTGTCCTCGTCCAAACGATCTTGCAATGTAGTACCACACAATTCCATTGTTATCAAAGATAGAGAAGCACCTTGCTCTATCATCAGGATTTTCACTATATTCGAATGTTTCAAGAAGGAAGCGTGCTTCTCGGAATTCAATGCATCTGTACACCTTCCAGTTTGCATTACTTTAGCTGCTACCTGATCACCTATCGAACATTTCGTGTACGAGTCACAAGGATCTCTTCGCAATATTTAATATTGCAGACAATTTTTTTTAATATTGCACCATGCGACTTGGATTTTTTTTAAAAGATAGAACAATTCATTTGCCACATGACGCGAGGAAGAAATTTTGAAAAAATTGCAATTCGTCGGAATTACTAAGAAAATACTAAACGTTGTTGTTTGCAACCTTTTTTATGTGGGCCTGTATTGAAAATTTCAGGAATACATTTTGTAGATCTGTGTCAATTATATATACGGCAAAAATTTCATCCAAATCAAATGCAAGAATCCTTAGATTTATTACACAGGCTGAAAATCGTGGAAACTGAAATTTTCACCATCTTTAAACATTTGTAGCTTATTTTCAGTATATTGACACAGAACTACAAAGTGTATTTTTTAAATTTTCAACATATGCCCAGATAAAGAAGTTGTAAACCACAACTTTTAGTATTTTATTTGTAGACTGCGGATCTTTATGGATTTATAGCAAAACTGAGTATACGAAATTCAAAATTGTTGGAAAATAACATTCAATTTAGTTCCTATTTTTTGCAATTGATGAAATATCTGCAGACAATTTCTACTTTGCATAAAAATCCGCACCTATTTGTAATGCCAACCAATTGCAATTTTTTCAAAATTTCTTGTCTACGTCACGTAGTAAACTAATTGCTCCAACTTCTCAAAATAATCCAAGTTGCATGTTCCGATATTAAAAAAGTTGTGGTCATTTTAAGAGTGTCCAAAACAAATCGTCCGTATACTTTACCTTTGTAGGAAGCTTTGTATACAGTGCCGAACGCCCCGCTACCAAGCACCGTAGCATGTTTTCTCGGAAAACCATCTTCCAGTATCCTTCTTCTGTTAGGGGTGTCGAGATTAAAAGGAGACAATCGATTGCTATTTTCGACGATTCGTGGGCAAGTTTTAACTGGCGTTTTCGGACTTAGGAATTGTCTAGAACGATACGGGCGAAATGGTTTTACAGGATCGAAATCAAGCTTTGAATATGCACAAAATTACCTGATTTCCACAGTTTTCAATGCACGTGGCGATACAATGCACAACTTGCTTGCTAGTCTTTGAGGTGAGGCCATTTTGCCGATACGAGAACGTCACGTTTGACCGGTTTCTCTTTGATCGGTAACGTCACCGTCAAACGTGCGAGATGTAAACGGTAGGATAAAGGTAAACAAACAACTTTTGAAACGATTCGACGACGTTGAAAAACTTTGAGGTAGAGGGCCATTGAAATGTTTTTATTTCTCTGTGTTCTAATACAAGGCATAGTACCATGTACCAGGAGACTATTAACTAATTATTACTCTGTAATACTGTACGATAACTAGATTATTTACACGTTTTCTTTTAAATGAACTCATAACAATCGATACTTATTTCAATAATCTCTCAATATAGATAATATCTGCAGTATGCATATAATAACATGTTAATGTACTAGACATAATCGTATCTAATGAAATTCCGTGTTAAACAGTGGACGCTAATACTACGTATGTATGCTCGTAAGTACTGCCAGTATTTCTTACAGCGACTCTGGATCTCTATCACAATTACATAGCACAGTGTGTTCTTCGATTCGAAATTTCTCGTGTAATCAAATGAATAGTAGTAGCAAGTATTGGGACACGATAGATCGATTCTCACGGGAATACAATATTGTAGGGTAAGATTAGAATTCGTTTATCGTTCGACAAGGTACTTTTTAACTCTCGACAAGTATTAGTAAAATATCTTCCAACGAATTAAAATAGAATGTCTTTTCTCTTTGAAACTATTTCACGCTCAAAATATTCATCTTTTTAGTTTTAGTTGTTCTTTCTTTGTTGCACGTATATCTCAACGTATGTATAGGATGTACATGCGTGTACGCGCACACACAGCATATATATGTATCTATTATTTAATATTAATATTACAGCTTGGTCTCTTTAAAAAGTGTCGAAACTTTACACTCGAAAAAACTAACGTCTACCGTAAAATTAATAGTTACCGAGGCAATGCGTCTACCAATACTGATCATTTCTTACGCTGAAATTAAAGTACACGGGGGAGGGAGATGTCTAGGATCTGAATAATATGTTACGTGCGCGGTTATTCGGTCGTCGCTATCTAAGTTTTCTTATATTCTACCTTCTTTTTTCATTAAATAAGTACACGATCGATGCGTGTCGGACGTCCTTCGAGCGTGAGTTCGAGCGCGAATTCGAAAGTCGCCCCGGGAACTCGGCTTCTCGGAGGTAATTCAGACAATATTTTGGAATCGTTACGCTTCTTTTCTCCGGGTACAATGTATATCGTCAGGTACGTCTCTGAATAGATTTTTGTTCGCCGCAGCGTGTACCATATGCATACGTATCCGATGATCCGATACGATCGTATATTGTAATTTGTAATTCGTGCAGTGTAACGTCGATAAAAACGAAAAGCGAATCGAATTGTCGGTGGCTAAGTTGGCTGATACGCTTACGAGAGAACGACTTGTATCAGTTTTTGTACCAAAAATTATCTCTCCTTCAAACAGCCTCGCGACTCATCGATTAAACGCAACGGTTAAGTATAAGTATTAAGTTTGAAATCGTTTGGAAGAAACGACCGATCTCTATCTAGGAAAAGCAACGATGACGTCTTTAGAGCTTAGTCAACGGATATATATTGCTAAAATGATTGTAATCGTTTGCACGCGGTGCTAACGAGTGTGCCACGGTCCCAAATAAACTCCAAATATTCCTCACTGTCGACCGACATGGGAACAACTAACGAGAAATCGCTACCCGGACATCTCTCTGTAAAAAGATTCGTTATCATTCGACCACGCGAGGATCACGTGGACGGACCAGCACCATTGTTTAATCATCCGCGATTTGGCACTCTCCTAATCCCGTGCCGTTCGCGCAGACCAATTTTCCTGAGCAACGCGTCGTTCGTCACCGCGCTTTAGAGGCACTCGGAGGAGGCGCGAGGCACCCCTCCCTTTCTCCCTACCGACTTCAACAAGGGTGAAACGTATCGCAAACTTCCATTAACGATATATTAGATAGCGTATAGGTACTCCACATGCTTGGAGTTGCACGCTCTTCCGCGTCAAGAAAATTAAGGAGGTAAATAGTTCGTTTTTCCAGGATTGAAAGGATGCGGGATGCGTCTTCCCATTTCTCGATTATGCAAAGATGGGGGTTTTCAGTACTCAAAAGCAGAGAAATCCAGCAGAAGTCCTATTTTTACGTTTACCGGGTCTGATTTGTATTATTCGGAAGCATACAGCTGCGACAGCTACACGCTGCCGAATATGCAGATTACGTCTCTGTGCAAAAGAAAGAAGCACCCGGCCATATTTAATAGAAAAGCGTAAAAAATCAAATAAGAACACAGTACGTTTCAGGAAAGGATTCCGCTGTTTTTTAATTGAATCGTTCTGAGATATGTGTTACTGCTGATTATCCAATACTTAATACTTTAAATGCAATAAATCAATCATTGTACAATACAATTTCTACATAAAGATTATACCGCGTGCTTCTTTCTTTCGCACAGTAGTGTTACGTAATAGTAGATTGATCTTTTATTTCGCGCTTCGACTACTGAAAAACCTCATGTTTGCATTATCGAGAAATGAGAAGGCGCATACCGCATCCTTGCAATTCTAGAAATGAATCTACCTCCTTAACGCCGACGCCAACGAGAACCGAACCGAACAATTTCTTTTGTTGCCACGGACGTAGCGGATGAAAAGCCACGACTGTTTTCATCCAACTAGATTCTACGCGTTTTCACGTATGGGATCTAGAAACGAATTCGCGTTTCATTGCAGTCTCTGCAAACACGCGCGTAAATTTGTAATTTTCATTTACACTGTTTTCCCTCGTTATTCGATGATTATCCGACGTCGTAATTTTTGTGCACGATGGTGCGTTCGCTCGATACTGGAAAAACGTGACGTTTTTACAGAATATATTATACCTGTATACGATATACATACATACGTAATTTCAAATATTCTAGCAAAAATAATGAATTTATTATAATCTAACGCACCTTCCTTCTCGTGGACAACTTTTTGATACCGTTTATATTCGAACAATATAACTGGACAAGGTGTCTGGCAACTTCTGTGTCCCGAGTACCCATACACATCCAAGATACACGTAAGAAGAGACTCCGCTGTTTCATCATTACACGGTGTATCGATTATGTACAAGTTTCATAGTAGAAAATAATCTTTACGAATTTAACGAGTTAACCAACAGCTCTTTGCGAGGCAATCCCTGTTTACCTAACCCCTTATCTACACGCTCTCGTTCTCGATACATCGTTCTACGTGTCGGTTCTCCCACGAAAATAGACTCTGTCTACTCGACGAACTGGCGCTCCTCCGATGGGCAATGCGGAAATTTCGAAAAAGATACACAACGACTACGGGGTGATTGAAGAATTGAAGCCGGACGGGCCATCGCGCGAAGAAAATTCGAAAGTGAGTAAAGGGAGAAGGAGAAAGTGGAAAACGGGACGAGAAAGACGAGGGGTAGTAGAGGTATGTGTGGAGCAAGTCGAATAAGGCACTATCTAACCAGGTAACGGAGCTTCCTCGTAAAAGTCTGGCTCTTCCTCGTGATCGGAGCCTTTGCTGTCGAGTGCCCTAAGCTCGGCGGCGGTGAAAAAGTGGCTCATCTGAGCCCTGAGCGGTATCATCAGGATCAGGAAGAATGGGAGAGCCAGTGCCGCTCTGGTGCTCTTCACGATCCACAGCACGGTCAGGCACAGAATTTGTATCAGGGTGAAGATGTGCATCTTGTAGGTCTGCACACGACGAACATATTTCGCGGTACCGTGGTGCTTCACCGGCATGAAGAACAGCTTGACGCGATCGAACAGCTGGACACCGTTCGTCGACGATATGCCCATGTAGAGAAACACACCGAGTAGGACGGACATTGGTACGCGTCGGAGCAGCGGCGCCATCAGCACGCTCACGCCGATCAATATGGCGACCAGCAGAGCGCTGACCCTCTGCTCCTTGACCTCGACGATGTGCGGTTTGTCACCAGGAGCGTGGGTCCGCGACATCACCGTCACCGCGGACACGTGCGTCAGAGAACGGACCGACGCCGCACAGCACCACGGCGCGCCCATCAACCCACAACCGACGTTCATCAAGCACACCACAACTATGTCCATGTGGTAACCGTTACCCTTTCGCAGCTTCCTCTCCTTCTTGTCGATGATTAGCCTGGAACAATCCAACGTGGAACGCCCGTTATTACCTGACTTGAGAGAGTAGACTCATTTCCAGGATTGAAAGGGTGCGGGATGCGCCTTCTCATTTCTGGATACTGCAAAGATGGGGTTTTCCAGTAGCCAAATATGCTAGATAAAAGATCAATCTATAATTTGCATTATTCGGAAGCAAAAAGCTGCGCATGAAACTATTCATAAAGCTGCGACAGCTACATGCTGCCGAATAATGCAAATTACGCCTCGTAAACGTAAAAATAGGACTTTTGAGGCCGATTGCGGCGTAGATTAATCTTATATCTAGCGCTTTCGACTACTGAGAAGCCCTATTTTTGCATTATCCAGAAATGGGAAGGTGCATCCCGCACCCTTGCAATCCTGGAAAAACGAGTCTACTTCCTTAACTTCTTGCTATCTCCTTCTACAATATCCACAATCGGATCTATTCGTATATGTACCGGTTGTGGGCGTTACAGTAGTTACCACTCTCGTTCTCACCATTATTCCATCGGTTTTGAAGATGCTCCATCTAATCGAGTATACTCATCCCCTGTTCGACTTCGAGTACGCGCGAACGCTCGTGTTCGCATTGAAATAGTTGAAACAGAATCAATCGGCTCTCTAGGTCGCCCGTTTTCCCTAGATAACGTTTTTTGAAAACAATTTTTTCTCGCGTCTCGACACACCCAGTCGATTTTACTTCAAGTAAACTTTATACGTGTGGTTCACTATAATACATTCGATACGGAGTCGGCGCGGCGTTCATTCGCATCCATTAAATTTCCTAGCCGAAGCGTCATCGGTTTTTCGATTAAAATAACATCGCGGGCACATTCAGCGATAAAATAATCATCGACATTTCGCTTCGAGGATATATCGCGATGACGCGGGCGAGCGTTGTCGCGTACGAAGCATTTTATAAATAAAATTTCGTTACGTAGGCTCTGACGAAGTCTAACCGTGTGTGTGTGCATGATCTCGCCGCGCGCAGATATGAAGCTTCTTTTTTTATAACTGGTGTTAATTACCGTGCCACAAAGCGAAGGCTTGGAAAGAAGGATAGAGGGGTCTGCATAGATCGTTCTTCGTTAAAGATCGAGAAAAGCTTACTCGGAGATTTGAGTTTCCATGAAGACGAGAATGTAGACCAGCAGCGCGGGTACGATGCACGCCATGGTCATCCAGAGGGGAATCGGCTTGTGTAGTCCGCCCGGCGAGACGAGCCAGCTCCTGCCGGGTATCGTTGGGGACAGGCCTTCAGGAACCAGCAGTTTTTCGGTCTTGACCTTGGCTACGAAATCCATCAGCGCGAACAAGATGATGCTGATCGGTACACCGAAATCGCCGAACGCTCTCCTGGCGCTTCGGCCGAGGTAATGACTGTTACGGAAAATACGTAGATAGTAAGCTCCTAGGAAAGTGCCGAGACACAGGATGGTGCACATCAGAGCGGTGTTGGGTTGATTGATCAGCAAACCAACGAGGTTGCGACCAGGAATCAAGACTCGGGACTGTTCCATCGAGAAGGTCTCGATATCGCCGGTTCTCGGTGACACGACCTTCATCTCGGTGACGTTCACCTCCGAGGCCCAGTACGCGGTCTCGTTGGTCTCCGGGATGAAGCTGTACTCGTCCAGCAGCGGATTCTTCGCGAAATAGTTGTACAGCTTGATGAACGTCTCGACGATGTACAACAGCGAGATCAAACCCGTGAAGATCTCCTCGGTGAACCGGGTGAACAGTCTCACCAGCACGGAACCCTCTACGCTAGCGACGGCTAGAGCGATGATTCCCATCCACGCACCTACGTACACTCTCACCGTGAGGAACTCGAGCTCGTTCGCCATGCAGAAGTTGTAGAGACTCTCGTCGAAGAGCAGCAGGGGTCCGGTCGTGCCAATTATCACTAGAGGCTGGGTAGAGAACAGAGCCATCACAACCCCGGTCCACGAGCCGGAGACCAACGTTTCCGATATGCCGATCACGTCGTGCGTCTTGTCGCTCATCAGACCTCCGAACGTGATCGCTGTGCACAGAGCCGCGAAGTACATGAAGATCGCGGCTGCCAGACAAGAGGAACTCAAGCCGTCCGTAAAATCGGACAAGTAGAACGGGTAGCGTCTCTTGATGTCGTTGATCAGGCCGCCGAACGGACGCTTCGTTCGGCGCAGGGGGTCGTCGTCGCCGGGCGGTTTCTTCTCTTCCTCGCCAGCGAGAAGAGCTAGAATCGAAGAAATAGTTGTGCATACACGCATGTGGGTACAGGTATAAATATTCATTAGGGTGGACCTCATTTTTCAACTATGAAAAATTGTTCCATTTCATGAAAACATTATATATCTGAAATTTTAGATAGATCGGACGTCGGGAAGACGTGGCCGCAGTGGTAAATGTGCGAAGAGTACACTTAAAATCCAAGTTAAATATTCTATACCCCAAAAATATAATCCTTATGTGCGTTCAAGCACAAGTTTACTTTGTACGAATTAAAGTTGTTTCACATTAATCTGCCTGTCTAATGGTTTAACTAGTATTATAGTTAATGGTCACAAAAGAACAGTATCCCCTCGCTATGTCACAGCTTCAAACCAAGGATCGCACTTTCAGATGAAGACTTTGAAAATGTTGCAAATATATTGGTAAAACATTTCATTAAAAATTAGTAAAAAATAAAGAAGTTTCATTATTGCACTAGCGCTGTCTCATCGACACGTTAATTTTTGTTACGCCTTCGGCCACGCGGACTGTGTTTACATGCTTTTCTACAGTTAAAAAATGGTATCCCCTCGCTGTCTATGTCACAGCCAGAGTTGGGCAAAAATTTAGTAACCGATTGACGACTAAACTACTTCAATCGTTAATCGCAATTAACAATTAATCTCCTAGTTTAGTCGTTAATTACGGTTAACGATGTTATCCACAAAAATGTGAACTGAGTTTAGGTGTATTGTCATTTGGTCTATAATATAAACTCTGTTTACGTGCTTTTATGTTTTATTTCGATGATTTCTATTTTAATCAACGATTGACGATTAACTTCATCAATCGATTGAATCAATCGTCGATTTCTCGACGATTCCATTTTTTAATCAGCGATTGACGATTAACTTCAGCAACCGATTGATCCAATCGTCGATTTTTCGATGACTTCTTCCTTTAATCGTACACATTAATCAATCAATGATGATTAAAATTTTAATCGATTAATGCCCAACTCTGGTCACAGCACAGAACTGAGAATCGCCTTAGATGGCGACTTTGTTGTATGCATACCGAGTCTGTAGGCTACGCACCCTTTTTAAACGCAGCCTCGCTCTGCATCGGCTTGCTCTTCTCCTCGAGGGCCTTGGCCTTGCGATTTCTGATGGCCTCGCTCTTGGCTTTGAGCTCGCTGAACGGCAGCAGGGCCTGCCTCTCCCAATCGCCGGGCGGCAGCACGATCGAATCGTCGAGGAACTCGTTGATCGCTGACAAGAGCTCGCGTCTCTCGTTCGCTTTGTACGCGACTTTGTGGAAGGACGTGTTGGCCATCAGTGTGGCGATTGATCTACCGATCTCGTGGTAGTCGAGGTCGCCATTTCTCGGTCCCAGCAACGTGAACATGAATCTCACCGGTATATTCACCTCCGTGATCGACGACATCACCACACCCTTCGCCAATCTGACGAACGCTATCGTCGGCTGGTCCAGAAAGTCGACCGCACCGACGAGCACGACCGTCGCCTCGGCACCCGCCGGGATCCTCTTCAAGATATACTCGTTCTGACCCTTCTTCAAATCCTCGTTGCTGCTGGTGTAAGTCAGCTCTTCCTTTATGTCCACCACGGTGTGATTGCCGTCCGAAATCAGCTTCGACGAGATGATCTTTGGCTTCGAGTCGTGTAGATTCTACGGTCGAGAAACGAACAAATCAGATTCGGTTGAACAAGCGTCTCGCGGTTTTTCGTGATGGTTCGTCGATGGTATGCGAACGGATGCGATGGGCAGAGATTCTCGAGTTCGGGGCAACACAGACTGATAAGAGAAATACGCGAATAGATAGAAATAGAAATTTCGGCAGGGGCGAACAATTGGTCAGCCGGATCGGATAATTTTCGCTTAGGCTTCGGTGGCCTCGAACGAACGAAAAAATGTTCGAAACCAACAAAGTTATCAGAGACTGGAAATGAAACTCGCAAGCGGTGTTCTACCAACTAGAGAGAAAACTGAAGAGAATGGTATGTCGTTGATATCGCTAAGAAAAACCAAAAAACGAGGGTTCGACGAGCGAAATGCGGCGGAGACAACATTCGTACATGGAAGAACGTGGTCAACGAAAAAGTAAGCGTAGAATAGAACGGAAAGGAACATAACAGAACGTAGGTAATAGAACGAAACGGATTCGCAAGCCATATACAGGAGCGACATACAGGTCCCGGAATGACATGGACTTACAGGTGTTGCGTTCGACAAGGGAATCCTAAAAGGACTATTTCTAAGAGCTACTCTTCGCCAACTCCTCCTTTTTTTTGTTTGATAGTTTTACGTAGCTTCTTCAACTGCTATGGTTATTAAGCTCCTCCTTCTTAAATGGGATTTTTCGCGCGCGAACCGTACTTTCAGCGCTCGGTTTGGGATTCCACGTTGGCGAGTAGGCGTACAATTCGGGAAACGAACGGTAGAGGTGTCTCGGAGGTGGTAAAGGTCCGTTCGTTCCCTGCTACGGGACGAATCTTGCACAGGGAAGCGAGGATAAACGACCGAAGAATTATATCAAGGAACGATGAAAACGGTTTCCCTGTAAGTTCATGCGGCAAGACGTTCAATGTGCGTTCGGTGTAGTGATCTGGCGATGGGCGAGGCTACGCTCTAGCGAAATAAGGATTGAAAATACTGCGATCGAGAGATTCGGGAAACGAGAGAGATTTACATGTTTGGTTACATGGTTCTCAGAGGGTTCCCGCGCAGCGTCTTCTTCCTCCAGACCGACGGACTGCGAAAATAACATTAGGACACACCGTCAGTCAGGCCTCTCCCGTCTCTTCTACGGATTTCTATCGATTATTTCACGTGGCCGAACGTGGTAGAACGTGGTCGAACGTGGTCGAACATGCTACGCCGTGTACTCTGTACGCCTTATGCGCGCCAACGGTGTTGGACGGGCGTATCTATCGAGGCGCGGAACAAACGTTAATCACTGGGTTACTGTTACGTGGACTCGGACTCGAACTCGACGATGCACGTACCACGGACAAGATTTACATTCGACGCGATCATCGGATACCGCCGACGTCCAACTCGTTACCGGATTACTGGATCGAACTCTGTCCACGAAATTTTGAACGTTCGGCAAGGAACTGATTCGGACAAAGTACGCACGAGAAAGACAAACGGACGCACAGTGTTGTGATCGATGCCAATTAGCTGGACAAAACTCGTAACTAGACTGCGGATTTGATGCATTTACGACAAAAATGGGCACGTACAATTTAAAGCAGTGAACGAATTAAGAAGATTTAAGGACATCCGTGTATTAATTTCAGCTTAATAAGACGATTAAAAGAAGAAAGAAATTTGTATTTGGCTCCTATCCCTTGCAATCAATGCGAACATTTTTTATTTTACATAAAGATCCGCAGTCTACTCGTGACGTAATTCCGTAAAAAATTGATGAAGTAATGTCTAGACTCTAGACAGTAAGACTATTAATTCTGTCGGTGAAGCTGCTAAAGTCTTTTCCGTCGACAGAGCAATCGATATTTTTCAAATACGTTTTGTGTTCTTACTTTTCTGTATTCCAAAGCAAATTTTTATAATGAAAACTAACGGCGATAGTACGTTTTATTGTCTTAATTAATTCCGTTAGTTATATTAAGCTCAAAGTAGGCAATAAACGCCAATAAACGGAAACATTTTTGCTGGTAGCATTGGCTTTCTTTTCGTGTAGATTCTAAACTGCGGAAATGTGCGGAAACGACCAATATTTATATTTTTAGTGACAGTGATTGCTGCTTCACGATTTGAATTTTTGGAAGTTTGGAGGAATTTTCGGAAAGACAATCATCTTAATGGATTGTATACACATGTTTTGGAAAAATCGTGTATAGATACTATTATTAGATAGTATTAGTAGTCATAAAGAAGGTTTTGTCCAGCTAGCACCTCGAATCGCAGCACTGCGAGACGGATAGAACGGGTCGTTGGTACAGTAGAGCGACCGGGATACCCGAGCGGCCGACGTCAAAGAAGGATAGCTACCTGGAGGCTGTTGTAGCTGGAGTAGGCTCTCTTTCCGCCGAATCGGAAGCCACGATCATGATCGTGCACGTGTTTGTGCCTGAGAAGGAGAGCCCTCTTGACCACGGCCTCGTCCTCGGGAAGGATCAGCTCCTCCATTACCATCTGCTCGACCACTCGATGAGCCAGTCCCGGCAGGTCCTTTCCCTCCAGGTCCAACAGGACCACGCCAGTCTCGAGGCATCTACGGAGGTTCAGCAGCGAGTGGAAGCTCAAGGAGGCGACGTGGGGCCTGCCCCATCGGTCCGCACCCTCCTCGACGTCCTCCTCGTATTTGATCCACCTGGCCGTCTCTCGCCATTCCCTTTCCTCTCCGACGCCGTGCAACTCGTCGAGCTGGACGAACACCTCGTGCGGCGAGTGGTCGTACATCTTCTTGAAGGTGTCGTGCGGTATACCACCTTCTCTCTTCCGGCCGATCTGCACCGTCGAATAAGCTGCTTTGTGACGTCTCATTCCCCGAGGATCGTCGCTCCTGTGCGACTCCAGATCGTCGATGTCCAGCTCCTGCAGCGTGCTCGCCTCCTCCGGCTGCACGCTGACCCGCCGCGCGAACACGCTCGACCCGTCCGGGAGACCCGCTCCCGATCTCTTTCTCCATTGCGGGTCCTCTTGCAGCGAATACTTCCGTGACTTGTGATGGTGTCTTCTGCAATCGAACGTAGCAATCGTTAGAGCACTTATGTTTCGATGGATAATACCACGAAAATCACCGACACAGTTTTCACCGAATCCAGATTTGACCGATAGCTAGGGGTGTGCGAGTACCCGAAATTTCGGGTTTGGGCCGGGTCGGGAAATCTGTTCGTGTTCGGGTCGGGATCCCGAAAGTTTATAAAGTTCTGGTACCCGAATTGGCAGACGGTTTTAAGTAATCTATACATTTTGGTTGACTAGATAAGGGATAACCGACAACGGCTTTGACCGTCGACGAATTTAACCTACAACGATTTTACTCGTCGACAGTGTTATCCGATAGTAATATCGTTTGTAAAGATGGTGCTGACATTTCATTCTTTAACCATTCTGCACTGACACTTTTACTTTTGTACAAAAATATAATTATTCTAAGAAGCTAAATGCAGTCAGATAACATTGTTGTCAAACGATGTTAATATCGGACAATACTGTGGTCGACTAAAGCCATTGTCGGCTAAAAATCGTTGTCGGTCAAAGTCAGAGACTGGAGTCAGTGAAATAACATCGGTGAAATCTGTGTCGGTAATTTTCATGGGACCCCACATCGATCGGCGTCCCCATATCCTATCCTATCCGAACTTGTAACGTCAAGAACGAACCCTTCACAGCCATTCTACTCGAGCGTCCAACATTTTCGGAGGAGAAGAACCTGTTGTCGTTCGACTCGTCGGCATCAAGAACGAACGCGCCGAACTTCGGTCCGATACCAATCGCAAAAGCGGAAGCCTAGCGTCTTATCGAGAGTTAAAAAAAGATTCGCGCGGATCCGCCGCACACGAATGCACGATGCACGACGATGCAATGCACGTTCGTTTGCCAGCGACGCGGCGAAAAGCTATAAACAATAGCATACCCGTTGACACGAGGCACGCCGGACCGAGTGCCAGAACTGTTTTTGCGCATGACCCTGACAGTCGGCGTGGCTGTGGTCTTGCCATCGACGAAGATCGGACGGATCATCGGGCAGGTCTTTGCCTAACCGAGTCGAAACGTGACGGATAGTCCGCGAAGCTCGGCGATTTTGCTCCCTGTTCATGCCGTGGAACTCTCAAATCCGTCAAAGATGAATCCGTCACGAGTCATGGCACTGGCCCGCGATATCGCTTTCTCGTTTCATCGATGCGAGATGAAATCGAATCGTGTTGTTCGCGGTGTACGCTGCGCGCTTACGGAAGAAACGTTCACATCCAACGTTCGCGAAAGCATCGAGAGCTTCTTCGACGATCGAACGATTCGCGCAAGGTTGCGACGTTTCTTCCAAAGGGCACGACTCACAACGTTGGACGGGTTCGAGTGGATGGTCCCAAGTTCTGTTCAGTCCGAGCGGTGGTTTACCGGATGGCGGAAATCGTGGAACTCTCCCAAAGTTCGTTAAATCCGCGAAATCGCTTTCTCGTTTCACCGATGCGCGATGAAATCGAATCGTGTTGTTCGCGGTGTAAGCTGCGCGCTTACGGAAGAAACGTTCACATCCAACGTTCACATCCAACGTTCGCGGAAGCATCGAGAGCTTCTTCGACGATCGAACGATTCGCGCAAGGTTGCGACGTTTCTTCCAAAGGGCACGACTCACAACGTTGGACGGGTTCGAGTGGATGGTCCTAATTTCTGTTCAGTCCGAGCGGTGGTTTACCGGATGGAAATTGAAAGAGTACTTATTCAGCAGCCTGATGCGCCCGATGTCCATGGTGTAGCGGTCGGGCCGGCCATCATAATTCCGGAACATCGTTGTCGCGACGGGTTACGAGGGGAAGAGAAAGAGCGACGAAAATCGCATTCGTTCGCGCGAGTCGAAACAAACCCGCGGAAGACCGAGCCGCGTCGAGACTAATTAGAAGAACACGGAGCCAGTGGCCTCGTCCATCAGACTGCCTGGTTCGCTCCCAGAGTGCAGAGACAACGCGAATCTCTGGCCGAAGGCCATGACATTAGACAGCAATTGCGAACTGTTTCGCGTCCCTACCGCTAAACATCGTGCAATTATCTAATACCGGTGTTACGTGGGAAGTACATCTATGTACCCGGAACATTTTCGGGACGCTACCACCGAATTCGTCGCTGTTATCGGTGCCGATAACACCGGGGGTTATTGTCCTGCCTTAAGCGAGCCTAACTCGCTTATTCGTTCGATCGATATCTCGTAACTAGACTGCGGATCTTCCGGGAAAATTAAAATGTTCTGCATTGATCACAATCAATTCTTCCCACAGGAATAAAATAAAAATTGGTTTCATCCCCGTTACTACTTTGTTAAATTAAAGACAACATTACGATAGTCTCAAATTTTTCTAATCCTTTGCTGTTTTATATTTTGCCCAGCCAATTTCTTCATAAATGCATCTAGTTCCGGAGTCGATTCGTAACATTGACACTATCGGTAAGGTAAGAAATACTGTGGAGCACTGTTCTGGCTCCTCCCGTAGAGAAAGCAACGAAACCACGCCTACTTGGGAGACTCCGTGCAAAGAAACCGAGAAACAACGCAAAAAACATCTTTTCAAATGACAAAATTTTTAGCAGCTACTCTTATGTTTACACTACAAGCTCCTAAAAACTCATTTTCATCGGTTTGTTAGTTCTAATCTTATGATTTAATGAAAAGGGAGTGACACTTCTTTTACACGCCTGTAAAATCAACAATTTTTAAGATATCGGAAAATTCTTTGAGATTCGTTCATAGGTCACTAAAAACTACGACATATTCGAATTTGAACAAAATCCGAAACATTACTCCAAAAAGTCCGATTTCGCGTCACAATGACCAAATAACGAGAGTACTTGAAAAAACTTATGGTGGTGACTTTGATTGTGAAAGCGGAGGAGGGTTCTTTCGCGAAATGCGAACCAAGAGCCGCGCCGTACCGGGAAGCGATAATCGAGACGATATCGAGGTTTGCTACCGATCGATGCTCTCCCGATGCGTCCAACCACGTGTACCTGCGCGGCTCGCGCGGCGTAACGCGATCCTCGATCAGCGCCGCACAGGAATTAGTCGGCGATGCTTCGATCGTTTATTACGGGCAAGGTCGTAAAGACTCTTCGACGCGAACTCTAACGAAGCAACGAGAAAGTTGGACGACGTTCGAAAGCCGTTTCGATTTTCGAATACCGATTCCATTAACCGATCGAACAATTGTTCTTCCATTCCATTCTTCCATTCGTCAGCTATTCGTCTACAGTCGTACAATAAATTCGAGTTGTCAAAACCAAGGGTAAACACGTCGCTCGACTCCACGCTATTTCGAAACGAATCCCTCTTACGATTTTCTTTATCCCCAAAAATGTCGTAAAAGACTGTCGTAAAAGAAAATTTAGATTTTTTGTATGGCTACATTTATTTTAATGCTTAAATATCGACTACAAACGAATCAAATTTTATTTCATCGAAAATTAAAGGCGTAACGTTCATATTTGTTAGACTTTGTTAAAATCTTCACCGCGGGTCTGTCTCGTTAAAATACTGCAAGGGGTTAACCATGGATTTCCATCGAACGCGAAACTATTTTGGTTTTCCGATGCGAGAATCACGCGCCGCAGACTGCACGTGCTCCGTCGTCCCGAGAAACGGCAACGAAAGCGGTGGAAGTAGAAAATCTGTTGGTCGTCACTAGACATTGTTACCGCAGTTTTCATAACCATGACGCAAGGCTGCGATACTATTTATAAACGAGCACTATGTTTTTCCGAGCGCGGTTGGGCGACGCCTCGTAATTCGTCTTGCAAGCGACGAACCTTTAAAACAGCGTAACCGAGCGTAACACCATTGTTTGGATATATGTACATAGGTAGTTGCCGCGTTCGCGTTCATGTTCGCGTTTTTGGCATCGCGAGCATTATCGTGGGTGACGGTCGTTTGGCATATCGCGCCTCGGGAGAGGAACGGAGGTTGCTTGTCACAGGTACAGTTAAATCGCGCCAAAATACCTGAACCCAGATCTCGTGCGTGCACGCGCACATCCCTTTCCGAACGGAAACGACTTTCTGCTCCGCAGCGATTTACGGTTTCCCTGAATTCCCGCAATCTTCGCCGAGCCGGTCGCGTTTCTGGTTTTGGTACCGGTAAATTCCCGTTTCCGAAAAGCCTCGGAACGGCTGTTAATCCGGCGATAGCGGGGTTGAAAATCCCCGATGGTTATCTTCGTAATTGAACACGAGTCGACCACTCGGTTGCAGGCACCTACACTACCGCTCAAAAGTATCCGGACACTTGTGAAATGTGTAACAGCAACGCATAAAAGTTACTCAAGCATGTAACATAGTGACTAAAATCAATCTTTATTACTTTCTTATGGAATATCTAACGTTTTAAGTTAAGAACTACCTACAGTGGGTGTACAAAGTATTCGTACACTTTTTGAAAACTAATAACTTATTTATAATTGTACCAGACGACCTGATTTTGTATAATTAATTACAAGCATTGGTTTACGAAATGATATGCAAAAAAGATTTTCCAAAAAATTATAATTTACAAGGTTACATGCAAAAATACAACAGGGATTTTTTAAAACTTTTCTATTTGGGCCTTTGATATCTCTAAAAAATGCACATAAAAACAAAAATATTTTTGGCATTATGTGAGCCCCACTGAACCATTCAACTTTGTCCTTCAGACATTATCTTTAAAAACAACAAAGATATTCAAGGTGGTCAAGTTAGGTGAAATACCCGGTATACAATAATTTGTACATAAAAATAAATTCTAATGTTCTATGACACCACAATATACATGATAATAATAATTGCAAGTGAAAACTTGTTCTGAATATTTTTCCTACTAACTAAAACTACGTTTTGCAGAGAAAAAACAAGTTTCCAGATACTTTTGTGCGGTAGTGTATTATCAAGATCGCGCTCCCGAGATAGCGATCGAAGGGCGCTACGCGTTCTACTTACTTGTGCTCGTGTTTCTGGTGCCGCCGACACTTCCGGTCATCGTCGTGAGGCACGGGTGCGCCGGGTACGGACGCTGCTTCGGTCGAACCGGGTGGCTCGTCCCGTTTCGACGGGTGGGGGGACACATCCTCCTCCTTGATATTCTCGAACTGCACCCGCGGACTACCAACGGGAGGGCTGCTGTCGCTGAAACCGGAAGCAGCCCTCTCGGAGATCGGCGCCTCGCTCTCACTGCTGAGCACGTTCTCCGCCTCTTCGGCGGTCTCCTCAGCGGTCTCTTCCGCGGTCTCCTCGTCGACGTCGGGCACGCTGCTCGACGACAACCCGTTGTCCATCGTGTCTCCTTCCTGTCCGTTGCCATTGCCAACCTGTACCTGACCGTTCTCCTCTTCTAGGCCGACTTCCGCTGTGGATCCTTCGCTGTAAAACACGCGCATTCCTATTATCTCTCACTCTTTCTGTTCCTGATTCTCGGTTCGCTTCATTCCTCGCTTCTTTTACTACTTTACGACCACGTATTGGTCACACGAGGAAGCAACGACGTTTGAATAAAAGTCGTTCGTTGTTCCCTCGCAGTTTTCTCTCGTTCTCTTTTTACAAATCGTAAGCGTAAGGTCAAGGCACCAGTAATTGATTTGATAGTAGTTGACCATTTTTTTGGGAAAACGTGAAACATAATTTTTCTGGGCGTAATAATTGTTTGAAAAAGGCGCGATAGATAAATACAGTTTCTAATATTAATTAAAAACAAACAAACCAAGAAAGATTTACCTACTCTGTTCTTAAATTAGATTTTATATGGTATTAACTTCTTTTCATTCGTATTTGCCCTTTTACTTGTAATTTGCAGTAATCGTTCCAAGTAAAGGGATGGTCAACTTCTGACACGATTATTGAATTTTCAAAGATGTCTATAAAATTCGAATAACACAATTATTTCAAAAAGTTAACTTTGTTATACGAGGTAAGAAGTTCAAACAGCATTTTCAGGCATAGAATCTCTCTATTTAATAAAGTATAAAAGGCATTTACTATTATTCACGCAGACAATTTTTCTTAATCCTTGTGTAGTCAAGCGGGTATCCATTTACTGTATTTCTTTCAACAATTTGTTAATGTTCCCGTGAAAATATTGCAAAACTTCTCTGAATGTCCATTCTTTACTCGCTAATACATTAATTTATAGTCTTATAATGAGAATTTCTGCAGACATGTTAAATACAGAAAGGATTTTAATAATCTATACATTTTGGTTGACTACATAAGGCATAAGGGTTAACTGGTGAACTATTGACGCTTTTACCCTACTGCGAGTTGAATTCTGCGAGTTTTGACGACTTACGGTGACAGATGCCGTCGCATGGATCTCGAATGGAGGCTTTTCAGGGGTATGTACGGATGAGGGTAACTTCTTTTGCGATGTTCTGGAAAGAAAACACGCCAAACATTAACGTTTCGAAAGGCCAAGTCGAGACGCTCGATTCCGATCGTGGATTGGCTCGATCGAAGGGATCAAACCACGTCAGCATTCTGTGAATAACAAGTTATCGGAATACGTACGATTGAAGTCGCGGTCGTTATTATATCGCGGTGGTGGCCCTCGGTCGCGATCTCGGTCTCGATCGCGATCTCGATCTCGGTCTCGATCGGATCCACCAGATTCGGAGGGCGATCCCAGCCGAGCTACGTCGAACTTCTCTCCGGCGTCCATCGCGAAAACCTTCTCCATCTCCTCGTCGAGTTCCGGTCCCGTTTCCGTGCCATGACCGTCGACCTGTTATACAAAATACAAACGTTTTCGAATCGTTCATGGCAGTGCTAGAAAATATCACGAACTCGTAATATGTAGACAGCGGATCTTTATGCTAAATACAAATTTTTGTCCGGGTTTGGTGGTGACATGCGCCCCCGACGGGATTTTAATCGAGCTTGGACCATTCTCTATGCCAAATTTCAGACCTCTTATCTCATCTGTAAGGATAGTTATTGAGAAAAATCGGAAAACCAGTTTTTGGCCCATTTTCCCTATTTATTGAAAACTAAAAATTCTGAAAAAAATTTGACACATTTCGGATACCAAGCCACATATTAGGTATCATTTTCAGGTTTTTCCGTTGCAAACTCTGGTTGTAAAACATGAAAATCACGAAAAAAATCGAAAAATGCAGATTTTATATAGAAATGTAAAGAGCACGACCACAGATTTAAATTTCATTTCGTAATAGGTATAACAGGTTGAAAATATTGGGTTGGAACGAAAGTTCGTAGCGTTTTTAAATCAAAATTCAAAGATAAAATTAAGATATTCATCTAAAAAATAGCAAAAGGTAATAAAAGAGAATGGAAAATATGTTATTGCACAAATCTGTGTATAACTATCCATGCTAAATTTTTGAGTTTTAATATAAAAACACTACGAATTTTCGTTCCAACCCGATAATATATATAACAGTGTCTTCAAATTTGTCTAATATTTGTACTGTCTTAAATTACACCTACTTATTTTTCCCATAAACGCATACAACCCGCTGTCTAGTAATATGTATTCGGTCCATTATACGGGGAGGACGAGTCCACTCGTCGACCATATGATTCTCGTTGCCGTTCAACCGATAACGAAAGGAACATGTTTTTGATAAACGAATAATCATCGGGATTAACATTTCTGCTAGAATATTCTACTTCGCTAATTGCTTCCTTCGACAAATTTACGCCCGCGATCTTCCTCTGACGATACTGGATAACAATCTATATCACTCGCGATATAAAGAATCCCTCCTAAACAAATTTCTAAAAAAATCTAGGGAACCGCTAGCTCCAAGCTAGCCACCTACGCTAAGGGTTACTCGAAGAGGGTGTCGTTTACGCAGCTGAAGGATTCGGACAACGACCGATCCCTCGATTGTACGAGAAACGTCGACAAATTTCGAGGGCAAAACCGGTAGATTAACATCGTCGTTTATCAGCGAGTGACGAACAACCGTCGCCTCGTGTCGCGTTTCCGCTTTTCCGCGTAAATTCCCGAGTCCGGGCCGAATTACGTCACGATAACAAGCGGGAACAGCGGATCGTCCCTTGGCACGATTCAGTACGCGGACAAATAAAAGTGTTGTTACATACCGCGATAGATACCGATGAATTTATTTAAAAATGTCAGAGACCTTCGACAGCTGCCGACAATTAGTTCGAAAAGGTCTAGGGTACAAGCCGACGTTTCCTGCTCGAAAGAAAACCGTGCGAGTCGATAGGAAGGCGACTGCAGCTTTTCCTGTTCGTCCACCTCTGGTGGAACTCTCGGTGTCCTACTTATTTCCTAGCGGGCGACGTAGCCGAAAGCTCGAGGTACTTTATGGACGTCGTCTAACTCGAAATGGTACGAAGTGCGGAAGTTGTCGATACCGTGGACCAAATTGTAGCGGTGTCTCTTTGCCAGTCTCGGGACAATTGTCGACACATTTTTATTCTTATTTTTCATTTATCTTTCTATAATCGAAGAATCCATATCTTCGAGAGTTTTTGCTCTGTAAAACGTTCAACCTGTCCATGTCTTTGTTACAAACGACGATGTCGACAGCCAACAGGTTTGAACAACGAAGACGACGAAGATTCCGAGACGATCGGAAAGGATCAAAGATCGAAAGAACATCGAAGCAACGGCGGCGAGGGTTATCGAGGTCGTTTTCCGAACGCGAGCAAGGCCGAGGTGACTGGATTCCGGAAGAGCAATCGAAAGCGCGCGAACATCGCGTAACGGGTGGGTCACCGTATCGAACTGGCGCGTTTTCACCGGTTGCCGATCTTTTAGCGGTGCGCGAGTCCCGAATGCCGAGTCAGGGAGTTGTGGAGGAAGGTCTCGAACAATGGTTCCTGGTATCCAAGGGCACAGGGTCCACCCCCGACGTTCCCTGACACGGCGCGGCACCTGGGCCCTGCGAACTTGGACGGTTCCGGAGCGACGAGGCAACGTGCGAACTGCTGCACCACCACCGATCGAACACCACCATTATTCGGACCCGACTTTCACCGACACTTTCACTCTTTGCGCCCGTAAGAGCTGGATGGGGAAATCATCCTCGTTGATCGAGTAGCGTTCACCGAGCGGGCAATGCCGACGAGAAGGAAAGGGGAGCTGGAGGCCGTTGGCTAAACGGTGGAGAACATCTCCGGGAAGGGAGATGGGGAGAGATGGCTCTCGATATCACCTGGTGGCTCGTCCGCGAAGAGCGGCGCAGCCAACGGAGAACCTTTCCCGGCGCTCGCTGCAAGAACGACTACCCTTCGGAGGAGTTCGCGGCAGCCTCGGGTATGGCATCCCGGGCCGAACCACTGCCCGGCCGCCGCGCCGCACCGGTCGGCTGGTGCCTGTTCCTGTTCCTGTGCCCGTTCCCGTGCCCGTGCCCGTGCCCGTGTTCGCTGCCAGGGAACTCAAACTGACGGAGAGGATAGCGCCGCCACCGGTCGACAAACAGAGACCCGCCGAGACCCCTCCAATACCGCCGACACCACCGATGGGGATGCGCCAGGGAGGGAGCGCGGCGAGGGGGATGCAGACCTCCCGGCTACCCTCGGTCGATACCAACCCCATACGCGGTAGCGCGATCGCTACCGCTAGCTGTTAGCGTTGACGTTTACGTTGCCGTGTCCTCATCGACGCACCACCGAAAACCTACCCCTTCTCTCTTATACGCGGACGATCAACCTTCTCCCGGGAACCGGAATCGCTACTGTAACTGTAAGTGCAACTGCAACTGGCGATTCTCGCCTGCGCGCGAGTAACACCTAAACCGGACCTGGCGCATCCTCGACACCGCTGAAACCGCCGAAACCACCGAATCATCCTAGCGGGGATGATACGGGGAAAGGGACTACACGAACAACAGGTTTTTGTTTCGGGAGATCCCTTCGCGCCAAGTTAACCCTTAGCGGTCGAGTCAACAATAGAAATTGCTGTACCATTGTTTACGGTAGTGTCTACATTATTAAATGTAATGGTACCTAATCGATAGACTGCGGATTTTATGCATTTATGAGAAAAATGAGTGGGCGAAATTTCAAACGGTGAAAAGATTAAAAGAATTTAAGAGAACATCTGTGTGTTATTTTTAATTGATTAAAATTATGAAAGCAGGAAAGAAGTTTGTACGTGGTACGTGTGCCTGACAATTGACGAAGACAATTATTATTTTCCATAAAGATCCGCAGTCTACTGATCAATTAGTATACCCTTAAGTATTCTATGAGGTATTACATCACAATTTCTTAGACGTCTAAACCGATATTTGTCGTAGTCGTATTTTCATTTCCTTCGTGGACTCGAGCCGAATCGGTGTCGTTCCATTTCATCGTATACGACATCCGCATGATCGTCGATTCCGATTTCGATATCGATCCCGCGATTTCTCACCTCTCTTGACCTCTCCCAAAAACAAAGTTTCAAACAGCGCGTGCATTGTTTGCTCCGAGTTCGGAATATGTACTCCTGGGACGTAGGATACGGTGCACAATCTGACGTGGTTCACTCGGAATCGATTTTACCACAGAAGCTGCTTTGGGTTTCCAAATGTCCTCCCGTTTGAGAATTCATGCACTGACGAAAACCATATCGAACGACCAACGTGAAAGAGGAACTGTCGATTGCCGACTTCTGGTTCGGACAAGTATCCCGAATCTTAACCCTTAGCAGTTATTAGCCCTTACTTAATCACACAATATTGTTTACGTTATTGAATATGTTCGTATCTAATCAATTACTGCACATTTAAGTATTGTATGAGGTATTGTATCAATCTCATATCCATGAAATGAAAAAAATCGTGTACAACGGAATTATTCTACGTCGGAAGGGATGTTTAACCCTCATTTCACAAACTGAATCTGTCCCTCGGTGTCAAATTGATAAAGTGGTAAAAGATCGATGAAATAACAAGGTGAACAGTTATTTCTCGATGTCTTTTTATTCAACTTGACGAGTTAACATTTACGTCTTAGGTTCTTCGATGATGTGTGTCGCATTATTAAAATAAACGTCACGAAGTTTTCGGAAAATTTATCCACAAATAACAGAATAGTATAATTTATTTCAGGAAGACTGTGTCAAATTGACACGAGGGACGGATGAGGGTTAATTTTCAAGTTAATCAGCTACGACTGCCAAGGGTTAATCTACTAAGAACGTAAGGGCAACTTGGACAAATATCCGTCGAAGTGGAATGATTTTTCTTGGAGAGAGGAACGCAATTCCGGGCTGGACGAGACGGCACAGGTGGTACGGCATCGTTTGATCCGACCGATCGCGACCGATTTCGGTCGATTGCCTCCGCCAAAAATAGGAATTTTGTAAAAAAAAGCTGTCGCTCGGTGGGAATAGCTGCGGAAGCGGGTTGTATCGAAAGACGGCTGGCCATTGGTCGACGTTGAGGGACGCAACAAGTGTCGGTCGGCCGTGAAATCTGGCCCCGGAGGGTCTCCGCGCGTCGCTCAATGTCCACAGGAAGGAGAAAACCAGGCGAAACGGAGAAAGAATCGCCGAGAATGCGAAAGGGAAAGGGAGGGAGTAGGAGAGAAAGAGAGAGTTTGCGGGGGTGCTGGTCTCGTCGAGCTAGGGTAGCGAAAGCTCTCGGCTGGTGGCTCAACTGACGACCTGGGCCGGACCAATTCGAGGCTCGAGGCACGAGCCGACCTAGGCCTAGCTCGCGATACTGGTTTATCGACCGATAGCGACGAGTATTCGCACACGACCTCGTCGCTTCCGGGACCGTATCGTATCGTCCGATTCTACATAATTTCTAATCGATCGTTCGGGTACTCGATCGTTTCTGAACTGCTAAGGTAAAAGCACCAATAGTTGACCAGTTAAGAAAAATTCTCCGCGTGAATAATAGTAAATGTCTTTTATCCTTTATTAAACCTGCCAAGCCTTAAAAGTAACTGCTACATGTTCCCTTATCAAAATTACAAGATTGATTGATTTTCACAATTCATATAAAATAATTTTCATTATTTCAATAATTGTATAATAAAAAATCTGGAACCGGTCATCTTGACCGGTGATGGCAGGTTTAGTGTTAAATGAAGAGACTCTATGCGTGAAGATGCTGCTTGAATACAATTGGTTTATTACGTCCAGAAACGTATTTTATTTACGTTTCCCTGAAAAATGGTCAACTGCTGATACGAGGTCAATTACTAATTAATTTCCTTTAAACCGAGGTGAAATTCTATTTTAGTTTCGTTAATGTATTAATTATTGTAGGACATGCAGGCATACAATAGATATAAATTTCCTCCTTTGTTAGGAAATTATGAACTACAAAGGAAGGTCTAATCACTGAAACCGTAAAATAAATCGTAGGGCAAGGGGTTAACCGACCACGTAATTCAGTGCGCGCATTGTACACGGAGAACTCTCGGCGGGTTTCGTCGAACGGGTATCCCCGATCCATAGAAAAGGGCTGCAGGTCTGAAATATCCTAATTATTCCCAGCTAGATCGAATCGATTCGTCGCGTCTCTGGGAACGAATAAACGCGAGTCGCAGCGCGACGGTTAATCAAAACTCTGCGAATGCATTATTAATCGACCGCATCGAGCGCGCAGCTGCGGTGGGCTGGTGAATTATGAAGTTGATCGACATCGCGGTATGAATTATGGCCAATCGGAGGAGTAACTGTTCCCATAGATCGTGCGCCAGGCAAAGGTGAACTTTATTTTCGGAACGAGTCGATGTCGCGATGCCACGAAATTTGAGTGACACGGACACGACTTCCGTCGCGAACCCACAATCGGAAGCAGTCTCGTACACGAATTTCTATCCGCGTTGCATAATGCATCGTTCGCGGCCGCGAAACTCTGCGAATCGACCTTCCCGAGCAATGTAGCGCTTCAATAAATAAATGCATATGTCGCTGCGCGTGAAAATTCCAACGCGGAGACAAATCGAACCGAATCGAACGGCGACGTTTCCGCACGGTGAAAAGTTGATGGAAAAATGGGTGAAAAATGGAAATCTGTTTTGAGCCAGTCTGTTCGCATCGATCACGTCAGCTAACGGAAGTGCGCCAAGCACCGGGAAAGCAACAAGATCGAGAAGCGATGCACCAGAATCGGAAGCGAGAGGGTTGAGCGAGAGAGTCGAAGAGAGAGGAGAGGATAGCTCTCTCCCAATCGACCGGGTGTGGGCGCGGGCGCGGGCGCAACGTCGACTCTCGCTGCAAGCTGCAAGCTGCAACGTATAGGTTCGCGCGCACACATAGGTGCCCCGCTTCCTGCTGCAGCGACCTTGAACCTGAACCACACAGCCTCTCTGCTCTCGACGTCCCTCCTCCTCTCACTCTTTCTCTCTCTCCCTCGACCTCTCCGCCACTGGATGAAAAGCTGGATGAAAATCGATGCGCCGTTTGTTATTCCGCGGTTCTCCCGCTCGCGTTTTCTTTCCTGGGCAAAGGCGTGCGTTCTCGCTCGTGCCTTGACCTTCTCCGTCGGTATTCTCATATTTCTTGTTTCCGACCGCAAATTTGCTGTCTCTTTTTTCCTTGAACAGCTATCGGAGAATACTCGAGCCAAATTTCTCCCAACGTCCCGCCGAAGCTAGAAGTAACGCAATTTTTGGGTCCCTGAAGATCCTTACACGGGAAGGTTATCTGCTTTGATAATCGATTGCTCCCTTGGCAATTTTCCAACGCACGTTGTCCTCGATTCACGACATTCTTGCGATCTTCGGAACGCGATGTCGGAGATTCGATTGATATATCCTGAGAGATGTCGAGGCTAGGCTTGCAATACCATAGGATCTCGCGTCATGTCTCGGTCCCGCATTTCTTAGCCCTTTGCAATCGAATGGCGACTCTGAGGCGCCAGTAAAGATGACCATTATTCAAAACAGTTTCAATATTATTAAATAAATTCGTCTGTATTCTACGAATTGCAAAAAGCTCCACCGTTGAATGAGAAAACAGGTTCAATTTTATGTGCCTGATATAAAAAAGATTAGATAGAATAAAAATTACATGCGTTTAAGAAATGTCTTGATTTTGGAATTAAAATTACAACTTCGAGTCCAAAGGGTTAAATACGTGATGCGAAATCCCGCAAATTTTGCGGGAACATGCGTGTAATCGAAATTGTAATTATTCGACCTACAAGTGTAGAGGCTGAACGAGCTTCTTCCGCTGCAAGATATCTTCGTAATTATCATTGCTTTTTTTACGATCATATTTTCAAGTTCTATTAATGAAAATTTTGTTGTATTATATAATTTGAACATTTCTCTGATTTTAATTCACTTGAAGTTACATTTACAGACAGCCCGTTTATATGTCGTTCGTTCTAACCAACTTTTACCTTTACTTAACGTCTTTAACTTCATTAATGATTAAAAAAAAAATTCTCCCGATTCACCGCAGTAATTATTATATCGTATTGTATATTCTATCAGAACTAAATCCTTAGTCGAAACTCGAGTTCGAAATCTCGTGGAAACCATTACTTCTCATCCGACGCGACGCGCGAACGCGATGTACGTGAAGTCCAGCGTTGCGTTCGAATCGGTAATTATCGACGCGCTATTACGGTCGGCCGAGGAGAGGTTTAATCGACTCTGATAATCACAGTTCGATCAAAGCGAATCAAATATCTCTTTCTCTCTCTCTCTCTCTCCTTGCAACGAGATATGGTGAGACTCGATAGAGCGCCATTACCGCGCGCCGATAGGTCAGCACCGTTGACGCGTACTTCTCTGCGACGATCAATCGATCATCGACGACATTAATGGAACGTTCGAAACCATTCCTTAACGTCTGCCATTGTTCCTGTGCGTGTCGAAAGGAGAGAAAGGAAGGGAGAGAGATTCCGTACACTCTGCGAGATACAGAGTCGGAAGAGGAATGAAGAATACGTAAGAATGGACGAAGATGCTTTCCATTTCTCGTTAGAATTAATTCTCCATAAAATTACAAAATAAACCACAAATATGAGAGGAACAATCAGTGCTGAAGAAAGATTCATTGTTACTCTGCGATTTTAGGCCACTGGAAGATCCTATGAAGATCTTTTTACTTTTTCAATAATTCTAGAGTCGCTTTCGGGCGTATTTCTTTTAATTTTTGTAAGGAAATGTCATAACTACATACTATGTATTTCCTTCGTGCTGATTCGAGTAATCATCTCGCAAACGGCGAAACCTGTCGTACATCGAACCGCGTTGTTCTACAAGTTGTACAACCGCACCGCAAACGTTGCAATTGTCATTCAGATTGCATCATCTAGTGGGCCATTTAAAGCGTTACCATATCTTGGAAGTCCTCCGAAAGCGTACAAATCCGACTATCCTACTACTACAAATACTACATCTAGTAGCTACATAGTTCGAAATGAATTCGAAGGTGCGGAAGGCGGCGTTATTCCCTTCGAGACACAGCTTTCAGCTGTCCGCGACAATGAGAAACTCCACGGTATTGCTGGCGGTAACCGATCAACGGAAACAGAGAGAAAGAGAAAGGGGAAAGGGATTGTGCTTGCTCGGCCGAGTGGTAAAAATAACCTCTCTCCGATGATCCGTGCTCCCATTATCGAGCCGACCTTCTTCAGGTACGCTTCTACCCTTTCGATAGTTTAAAGCTCGAGCTATCTAGAGCTTCCTAGAGCTGTCTAGGGTAGGTACGCGCACCAAGGATCTAAAATGAGGATGAACGCTAAACCTACGGAGTTTTAAACGCACGATACAGCTGCGAAGAAACTCGACGAATCGTCTAATGCCAGTGTGGGGTGAAAGGAGCGTGGACCGAACAACTGTAAACGAAGAATGGAGAACAGTGGGCAACCGACAATGGAAAGAATAATCACCTTGACGGGTGCGGACGTCACCATGGAATGGATCTTCCTCCGGCAGATCAACGTGCAGCAGCATTCTCCCATAAAAGATAGACCAGCACCTTTTCGTTGAACGTCGCCGCGCGCAATCAACCTTTATGATACTGCGGCCGCGATTGACACCGGTCTTGTAATCGAATTTACGGCTTCCGGCCTTGCGTAAGTGCTCAACCACGGTGACACTTTGCGTCGAGGACGGCAGGCGAGCTATTCAAACTCTGACAAGGCTCGCGTGGACTCGCGTGAACTCGTCAAACTCGATCAAATTCGTTCAAACACTGCGTTACAAGATGGTATTTCTCGAGACACGGGCAAACAAGGGCGCTCAGGCTCGCTCTAAATTTTTAGAAAGTGGAATGATATGAAATCAATTTTTTTAAATGGGAACAGCCTTTGTAGATCTATAACAAATAAAAATCGTACTGAATTCTATCGAATTTGATATTCTGGCTTTTTTTTTAAAATATCTATGAGCCATAAACGCATAGAGATCCGCAGTCTAATTTCAAATTGATTTGCACAAGGATGAATTTCGAGTGCAAAACCTGTGTCTGTGGGAAATATGAAACGGATAAAGTCTCCGTTCGAGTCGATTAAGCGCCTGTAAATCCAATTGTCTCGTCGGAAGACGGGAAGAAAAAGGAATCGACGAAATTTTTCGTAGAGCTTCGAGGCGTGCACACGCCAGACACGAGACACCAAACACGAGACGCAAACCGCTTACGAATATCGATCCCGTATCGAGGATGGAATTCTGCCAGAAATTCCCCGACGGGCGCGTCTCGAATCTCGATGGTTCCATCGAAAGGATCAAAGACATTTCGATATCGCACACTGGGCCCGATTGCAGAAGCACGCGACATATTTGAATAACTCTAAAGATATAAATGAATATTTAAAAAAATAATTCCTTCTCAATGATTTGTAACTTAATATAGTCAACATTCGTTTAACCGTTTTTATTAATTTCTTTAATTGAATTCAAACCGTGAAAGTTGATTTTTCCCGAAATGTCGCGTGCTTTTTCAATCGGGTTCAATGTTCGGCGCTATTCCTACGTGCGGTACAATGAACGCAAGCGAAGTAGAGGGTGATGCGTGTGTTACAAAATATGTTCGCGCAAGCAACGACGTCATTAAACCGCCAATCCCGCAACCGTGCGACCTTATATTTAATCGTTCGGAATATAATCGACACGCATCTGGATTCAATCCCGCGGACTTATGCAACGCGCTAAACAAATATCGTCCGCTTTGCCATCCCGGACGAATTCCAATCGTGTTCGGCGTCGCGAAAACAACTGGAAAGGATACTGTGTGAGTGTATCAATGGTTTGTGGTCCAATTGTAAACCGAAACGCTGTGGAATCTCTCCGAAGTACATTCATTGAATAATTTTCCAGACTGCGGATGTTTATGCATTTAAATTCGAGGGAATTTAGTAAGATTTTTATTGATTTTGGATCCACAAAGGCTGTTCCCATTAAAAATAGAATTTTATTTCATGACACTTTCTTCAAATTTTTCAATAAAAATTGAAAATTGCATAAATATCCGCAGTCTATCTATGACATTCGGATCTCCGAACAATATAAATTTTCGGGTTCCAGACCCGGCCCGATTTTGACTTTGTGTACCTGAAATTGCCGGGTACCCGTCCACAAGAGTTGAGCAAAAATTTTATGCAAATAAAAATTTCGAATAAAAAATAAAATAAAGCCCACTTTATTCGAAATTGTTATTTGAATAAAATTTTTGCCCAACTCTGCCGTCGACTCCTACTGGAAAGACGCGACGAGACACAACGGGAGGAAGATATTGGAATAAGTCTACTCACCGATACCCTTTTGCCAAACCCGAGGAATGACAGCTTCCTTCTGGTGTTCTCCATCGTTCACCGATCGCGGTAGCTGCTGGGAGCAGCTATCGACTTTAGGGTGTCGTCTTTTTCCTGGGTGCTCGGCCGATCCTGAGACGGGACGGCGATGTCCACATGTGGAGTAGTCGCTGGGATGGCAGCTCCGTTCTGCTGGCTGCAACAATCAACGACGATCGTTGTAAACGTCACTTTCCGTCGATCGTAAATCGTAACTCCGAACGCGAGACGAAACGCAGACAGCCGGTCGAAACAGGCGTGCAAGATCGACATCGATCGACTCCGAAGCGTACATCCTCGGTGCTTCCTGAGAAAATCACGCGACGGCAATCTCGAGTTACTCATTTTCTACGAAAGAAGGATGAACAAGAGCGATCATTTGGAGCACGCACGCGCGAAACCTCGCGTCGATCGAGCGAATCTGTAAAACTGTTATACTGAGAGATAAGAATGGGCCGAGCATTTGACGATTCGATAAATAGAAACAGGCGATTCGAGCATCGAACAGTACCTAGTACCCACCTACCTGGAATCGATGAAAGACAATCCTCCCTCGTCGGAACGCCGCGCCGCGCCGCTCCGATAAGAATGATATCAGATTACGAACGTGCGAATCGGCGAACCGGCTTGGGAACAAAAGTGCGAAAAAAGGGAAACGAACGCTATTATCCGTTATGAGTAAGTCAGGACGATGACAATCGCGAGAACGTTTGTTCGCGAACCAAAAGATCGAGGGATCTCCGGGTTGTCGCTAACAATATGATCACGATGGAGAGGCGACGCTACAACTACGCGACAGTAACGCGACTGACTTGCCAGTAGTGAGTAGTAAGTAGTAAGTAAAGCGGCACGCGTCCACCCGGAGGGACCGTTTCCAATGGAACTCGTCGAACACCGTCCCGGCGCGCCGCTAACGTTGTCATGCAATGGCGTAACGTTCACGGTGTAGGTACAAGCAGCGTAACAAATAGATGCAATCATTTACGTATTCTCTTTTTATTATAGGGAATCTCGTGAGAGATTATTTCGACAATATACAGAATTCAATGGTCAATACAACCTTTTTTTTGTTTTATTATGGGAAACCTCGTGAGAGAATTATTTTAACAATATGTATACAGAATTCAGTGACCGATACCACCTTTTTCTGGTTTTATTATGCGAAATCTTGTGAGAGATTTATTTCAACAATATACAGAATTTAATGAACGATACAACCTTTTCCTTGTTTCATTATGGAAAATTTCGCGGAAGATTTATTTCAATAATATACAGAATTCAATGACAAATACAACCTTTTCCTTTTTTTATTGTAGGGAATCTCGTGAGAGATTTATTTAAATAATATACAGGATTTCATAACCGATACAACCTTCCCTTTTTGTTTTATTTCGGGCAATCTCGTGAGAGATTTATTTCACTGATATACAGAATTCAATGATCGATAAAACGTTTCCCGGAAGTGACATCGTCCGTCTCGAATCACGGAATCGAGAAATAATTTGAAAACATATTCTTACGTGGCCCAAAAGATACTTTTGGTATCTCGATCTCGATACTCTTAACGTGTAATATGAAACGACTCTCCGTTTTACCGGATATCTTCTTTCGAAGTCTCCCAGATATTATTTCGCGTACCTTCAAAGTTTCTCGACTCCAGAATTTTGCAAGCTCGCGGTTCGAAAGATACAGTTTCGATTCGGTCTTTGCTCCTGCACGCGTATACGTCGCGTCACCTCGTCTCGGCCGAACATAGGCTGTATACGGTCTGTTTTTCGTTTCGTCGAATTATTCCTCATTTTCAATTATCGCGAGAACGACGAGACAAATTAAAAATTTCCAACGACTTCCGCGATTCGCGCGTAACTCGCACCTCGGACATATAAGTTATTGGTAATCACTCTGGCTACTTCGCTAACTATGCGATTTAGCGATATATCACCGTACTTATGGACGACATCATAGATGACGTTCTTACCGAACGCGATGGTCGCTTCGAAGAAAACGAACAATTTATCACGCGACTGCGGATCGTTATGTAAAATAAAAATTGTCTGAAGTGATTGCAAGAAATAGAAACTAAATTGAATGTTATGTATTTCTTTCCTAAAGATTTTAATAGAAGAGAACTCATATATTGACGTCTTTTTTTAAATTTTCCAACAATTTTGAATTTCATCTACTCAATTTTGCTATGGATGCATAAACATCTGCAGACTCCGCCGACTCCGAAAGGTTCAAACGATCTAGAAAGCAAATACCTGGTCGAATATACAGTTAAGAGCAAAACTGATCACACACATTTTAAATCAGAATAACTTTTTTATGAATGGACCAAACGACTTCATTTTCTCTGTAAGGCTAGGAGAATTAGTTATGTAAGTGACGTCTAAAAAATATGTTGAAAAAATGTCAACTTGTATAAATTATATACGCTCCGAAAATTTCATTGAAATTGTATAACTGGTTTACGAGTTATAAACGATCAAATGTGGTAAAAATTGCAATTTTTCAAGATTTTTGGCCTTTTACCACTTTTGATCGTTTATAACTCGTAAACCAATTAACCAATTTCAATGAAATTTTCGGAGCGTATATAATTTATACAGGTTGACCAAACAAATCTTACATTTTCGTTATTGGCCCAGCTAAAAATGTCGTAAAAATCAATTTTTACTATTGTTTTTCGCAATACCGACAAAATGCATTTTTTCAACATATTTTTTTAGACATCATTTACTAAACTAATTCATCTAGCCTTGCAGAGAAAGTGAAGTCGTTTGATTCATTCATAAATACAGATATACAGATATTCAGAATTGTTACTCCGACAAAAATAATTTCGGAAGAACAACGATAGGAGGCAGGGAATATTTCTGATCGGGGCATCCCCCGTAAAACAGCAATTCCATACCCAAGCCAATACTTTGGTTGGATCGCGCCGCGTTGAAACACGAGGCTTAGCATTGTTGGTCTTCTCACTCATCTCTAATTACATGTTGGGTTGCGATCGACGTGACGTAACGAAATGCCTGGCCGGCGCGGCGCGTGGTTTGTCGAGCCGAGCCGTGTCGTGTCATGTCGTCGAACCGTGCCGTTCGCGCCCGGAGAAAGAAAGGAAGAAACAAAGGAAGAATGAAGGAAAGACTGTGTCGAAGGAAAGCGGTTCCGACACTTCCGACTTCGTCTTTACATCTCATAGTCTTTCGAGAATCGACAATTTCGAGTATCCATCCAATTTGCAACTATTCAGCATGTCGAATTGATTAGTATCGAAAAGAAAGATGATTATTTTTTGAATATTTTCCACCCAGAGTACAGGAAATTGTTCTTCGAGGTTTGTCGAGCCGTGTCGTGTCGTCGAACCGCGCCGTTACGCCCCGGAGAAAGAAAGGAAGAAAGAAAGTAGGAGACCGTGGCCCGGTGAGTTGTGTTGGTACGTAGATGGTGACAGTACACCTCTCAGCCTTTCGAGAATCGACAATTTCGAGTATCCATCCAACTACATAGCAACTATTCATCGCGTCGAATCGAAACGAAAGATAATTATTTTTTAATATTTCCTACTAGGGCTCTGTGCAACTTTCCTTCGTAGGTCGAAGATTTCGAAGCTTCGATTTCAGAAATTTCGAAGCTGATGAGAATCGAAGTTTCGAAGCTTCATTTTTCTATTCGTTCCCAGTTGACGGATAAGACGCGAGAAAAGTTGAATCTGCACGAACGAAGACGCTCATTTTCTAAAATGCGTTACAATATACCTAAGCGTCGGCGATGCGAAAGTTTGGACGTAGCTGTTCGCGATTTCGCGATCGCTAGGGGAGCGAGACGCGCGGCCGTGTAGAGGGGGCGTAGCCTTCGAAAACCGCTTCAAATCTTCGAAGTTTCGGAAAAGTAACAGCCCTATATCCTACCCGGATTACAGGAAATGGTTCGATTCGATTTACGTACCGTGCACGCGCGTGGCTTGTCGAGCCGTGTCGCGAAAGGAAGAAAGAGCTGTACCGGTGCAATGTGTTGGTACAATCGTTGGAGAATCGACAATTTCGAGTATCCATCCAATTAGCAACTAACCATCGCGTGGAATCGAAACGAAAGATGATTATTTTTGACGATTTTCTACCGGGACTACAGGAAATTGTCCGATTCGATCTCCGTACCGTGCACGCGCGGTCGATCGCGTGTCCGAAAGGCGTTCTTCGGACGGCAAACTCCCCAACCCTGTTCGAAAGCCGTCTTCGGTGGACGAGACCCGCGAGCGAGTAATTGAAAAAGAAAATTAACGCCGACTCTATTAACTTGTCCGGGAGCTAAAATAGAACGGAGCGCTATTCTCATACTCTCGTACCATTTGTCGCCGTGACGCACGACCCCTTTTTAATTAGCCCTTTTATCGCGTCGGAGCGACACACCGGCAATTCTTCGAGCTTCTCGAACCAAGTAATAATCAGATTACAGACTTCACGTAATATATTAGGAACTTTAATGTATGTACCACGATTCGTTATCGTAGGCACCAAATCAATGTTTGTGAAATTCAATTTTCACGAGTCGAACAGATTTTCGATGTCTACGCAAAAACGATCTTGAAAACACTTACGTAGCTTGGTATTTTACGATGCGACACGTTTCACCGTCACCGCACGATTGACATCCCGCGACGCAGGTAACGCGGACGGAAACTGTGGCGAGAGAATTGTGACGGTACGGGAAACCGATTGCCCGAAATTTAATCGCATGCCGGCGATGGCAGAGAGCGGTCTACGTGATTTCAATATCTCCGCGTATCTGTAAATCGTGCTCGGTCGTCGAAAAAGAATGGAACGCGACGAAAGGGAGACACAGATAAACCGCCAGTAGCAGGCTCTCTTTATCTCTGAACGCATTTTATTGGTCGCTACTTGGTTTACCGCGGTGTGGCATCGCGTGATTTACGACCCCCCTCGAGGAATCGCTGCGACAATTCGATTATTCTTGTTCACGGTCGTGGTGGTGGCACCGCAGCGTCTAGCCGCGTCGATCCGATCCGTGGCATCCGATCAATGACCAGTTTTCGGAGTAAGTACGAACGATAAGCAACCGATCAGAAATTTCAGAAGGATTCTTAAACGTTTTCTCGCGCCGCGCCGGTCTATCAGCGTTGTTTAGGAAAATCTGCAGATAATTCCTGAAACGTTTCGCGGTGGCCTCGCGATTTCTTTGAGCAAACAAAACGCCGCGCAGCAATGTTACGAACGCAAAATAAACAGTCGATTACGTTCGCGATTCGCTGATGTATTCTGTTGGCACTCGGCGACCGATTACTTACCAGCCGAATCATCAGCCCCGTGAATCATCGAATATCTTCGAATAAGGTAAAACCTCGCGTGTAACGTTCGCTGCGAGCACGACATTCATTTCAAACTGAAATGTGTACCGAGATATCTACGGTGGAAACGAAATAACGCATCGACGAATAATATTGTTAATATATTAAATACGTACGCCCGTTATTCTTGTCACGGGTAAAAGAAACAATATTACTCGCTTGCTTTATTATGTTGTATTTTTATCTCCTGGAAAGCTATTTGCGAGAGGTTGACGTAGGCACGTCAACGACGTCAACAATTTCTACGTGATTCAGACTCGATACGTGGAAATTATCGATAATCGTGATTACGCTGGTTTGCTTTAATCGATCGAGTTTTTTCGCGATCCATACATAAACACGGAGCACCGACTTATCAGCGTTGATTTTAAAACCGTATATCAAACTCGAGTCTCGGGAGAAATTCTATAAAACCTGTGGATTCAATTTCTGTCGGATTTCTACGTGCTCCATCGAACGAATCACCCTCTCGATATTTTTTTCAACGATTCGCAAACACTCGAGTCACCCACTTTCGATACCTGCTATCGCGTTTCGAACTCCTTATACACGAGCCAGTGTTCTCAGGTCGCACCAGATATCCACAGATGGACGCTTCGAATTTTCTGGAATCTAGATCCTCGGTCGCTGTCGAGACTTTCGAATCGTTTCAGACGAACGATCGTAATTACCGGAAATTGTGCCACGGCAGACGCGTTCGTGTTTGCGGTGTTCGCGCGGAGACTGGTTCGCGGACTGGTCCGACTGCGAGACTACAACTCCGAGTCCGATTCTGATTGCGATTCCGATGCTGGGACAAGCGTTCGACGCAGGCGAACGAAGGCGAACCAAGACGAACCAAGACGAACGAGGAAGGTTTTGCCAGCCGTCCCGATGAAAAGATCTCGCGAGAGACAACCGGCCTTTTGTGCCCGCCTAAAGTCTGAAGCAACTGGAACCCTCTTTTGTTCCCGCGCCATCTGTCCGCCGACGTGTTACGTCAAATTCTGTTTTTCACGAGCTACGTGTATTCGTTACTCTGCCTCTTCTTTCTTTGTCGCCGAGGCGGTGTCCTTGTGTCGCGTTTCGATAAACGGAAACGAACCGTAGGTGCAGCCGCGAGATAGATGATTCGTTTTTGCAAGCAATGGAAAAAAAGACGACGAAAGGGGAACACGCTAACGAGAGCAGGTCGCGAGAATCGTATGAGATTTACACTTGCACATCGTTCGCGACAAATAGCCATAAGACACTGTGTATCAACGGTGACATAACTCAACCTTGTTTACGCGTCGCACGAAATCCTCTCCCTGTGCGAAACCATCCCCCTCTCCACGTCTTCGCACGAGGTACTCACGAGGTCCGAAACCGGGGGCCCTAATTAATCTTCACTTTGTGTATGTATGTGCTACCATCAAGAGATTGAAGAGTGATTGATGTGAAATGCATTATTATTATTATTATTATTATATTTATTATAAACGGACCGTAGTCCTTTTACTCAAATGTTTACAATAGAATAGAAAAGGATTAACGTACATTAACTAAGAGTTAAGAGAAATGCACAAATACTGTTGGAATACAAGTATGTATGATGTTATCAGATAATCGTACGTAATTTTCTTTCGGATTTGTGTAACGACCAATTTAAAAAATCGCGAATAATTGAGCCGTTAGGCGATAGGTGTAAAAATAAGCGGAAAAAAGGCTTACCAATATGCTCCGAGACGTTCAGCTGTGAACTTTAAATGCCAATAACTCCGGTTAGGTACTTCATAGTAACCGATATCGCGCGTTATCGATCGTGCGTGCATACATAAAGCAAATTTTGCATTTGAATAGATACCAGAACACGAGAACACGGTTCGAATCGACGCGACGAAACGCGATGCGATGCGAGAAACGAGAGCCACCGGCGCAGATGAATTCTTTTCTTACAGAGCATGTTCGAGTAATCGTTGTGCGTTTCGTCGCAAAATTTTTAAAATGATTCTCGACTGACAGACTTCAAAAATCGTATATTTTCATTTTTTCTCGATCGATTTGCCAATTAAAAATGACGATTGCTCGTCGACAAGGAAAGAGACATTTGCGATCTAAACGTGGCAGTTCTTATGTCCCTCTCCCGGAGGTTTCGAAAAACGAGAGCCACAGACGCAGATGAACTCTTTTATTGGAGAAAATGTTCGAGTAATCGTTGTGCGTTCCGTCGCAAAATTTTTACAACGATTCTCGACACTGATAGACTTCAAAAATCGTACATTTTCATGTTCGCTTGTTCGATTTGCCAATTAAAAATTACGATTGCTCGTCGATAAAGAAAAACACATTTGCGATCTAAACGTGGCAGTACTTTTGTCCTGCTCCCGGAGATTGCGAGAAATAATAAATAAACAAGTGAAGGTCTGTTGGAAGTTTGGAAGTGGTGCGATAGGGGTAGCGCGAGGTCAGAAGCAGTGGAAACAGTGGATGCGTATCGAGGAACTCGATTTCCATTTAAACGAAGAACAAGCAGATATCGATGGCGGGATGCGCGTTCTACACGTTTACGTACGTTACGTGTATAGGCACCAATCGGTGCGGCCACACAGAAACATAATACATATTCGTAAATGTTTCACGACATGTATAATATAGTACACAGTCGAATATGACCCAGTAAGAGTCGATGAATAAGTAAATCCGTATTACGTAGTGACAGGCGTAAGCTCGTTCCGTGTACTCTGTTACGTCAACTTTTTATGGTTACCTCAGCTTTTAAATATTCAAACGCCGCGCCGAGACCGAGCGTATCGTACCACGTCGTCCGTGAGTATTTTACAGCGTGAATGGGTGCTCGAAAATTATGCGTTCGCACGCTATCGTCGAAAAATGTTATTTTAAGATCGTTCTTAACCGCTCGACTCGCCGTCATTTTCACACGCTTCCAGTGTTGTTGTCTGTGTCGGAAAATTGTAACAACAATTCTCTTCACTGACCATATTCGCGTTCCGGAAGCCCATGGTGCGGCTCCCCATGAAAAATGATGGTACAGTAAAGTCGCGATAGTTGTCAACCAGCTGTGTTCTGTGCGGACAACTATCGCATACCGACATTATTTCTTTATGACTGCGTCTACCGCGCCGACCGGCCGAGAGTTCAATCGAAAGCCGAACATAGAGGACAGCATGTAAGTACGGATCAAAGAGAACACGCGGACCTTTGAACTGTGCCGGCGACACCGACTGTCTCTTTCTTTTCCATACGCTGTCCTTCCTTACTATCGCATATCCGGTCGTTGACAACTATCGCGACTTTAATGTATTTAGCACGAAATCTATTTTTATAAATGTCTGGAAAACAAAGACCGAGCGGGGGTAACGTGTACAGGAAAAACTTGCTTAGAATGATGAATTCTACAATATATTGTGGGTTGGCAAGAAAGTAATTTCGGTATGTTAAGGTGAAGTAAAGCCGAATTTCTTTATTCAAACGATGAACTTTAATCAATAAAATATTTTCTTATTTATTCTTTTTGGCAAAAGATCATCGATCAAAAGGAAAATGTCTTATTCATCCAAGTTCATTGCTTGAATAGAAAAGATTGGGCTCTATGTCACCTTAAAATACCGAAATTACTTTCTTGTCAACCCAATCCATATTTGAGTTTCATCAAAATCGGTAAGGTGTACCCCTTTCTGTATAATTACCAAATAGATTAAAGTACTAGACTCCAGCAGACGACACTCGCGCGTGAATGTGTGGTACACTCACACACCGCAAGGGTCCGGGATTCGCGTTCTGATATCTCGATGATGCAAATATGGGGTATTTGAGTAGTTAAAAGCACTAGATGAAACATCAATCCAGGCCGCTATCGGCCTCGAAAGTCATATTTTTATGTTTACGACGCGTAATTTGCATTATTCGGCAACGTTGTAGCTGCCGGGTAATACATTTTCATAAATAAGTCGAGGAGTGTGACTCAGAGTCTATATTTAAAAAGTTAACTTTGTCACACAATGTAAGGAGTTCAAACAGGCATTCACTATTATTCACGCAGAGAATTTTCCTCAACTGGTCAGCTATTGATGCGTTTACCTTATTCCACGAAAAAATATGTAGTAATTTCGGGTTAAAAATTTCGTCGGCGAACGGAATCGGCTCGAGAGCGACGGATCGCCAGAGTTTAATTGGAGGAATTAAACGAGTAGCTCGGGTGCGATCAACAGGATTATTAAGCGCCGCGTGTCTCGCCTCGCCGCGTCTCGCTTGATCGCGTCTATCGCGCTTTCCACCCTCGATCGTCGCGACCGAGCGCGCGGTTCTTAACTTCGTTACCGATCCCGGTTAATTATGTCACATGACGGCAAACGATGACACCGAGGGCAAACACGCGGCTCGCGTTGGAAACAGTTGGGTTCGTTTCTGCCGTCTGTGCCGCCTCGGAACGGTTTCCACGTGACGCTCGCTCGTAAACGATCGTTGATCGTTTCTTGGACGCTCGAAACGCTTCAATTAGACCCGTGACGAGATTATTTAGCGCTCCGGCAGCCGGCTCCGCGGTTAGCAAGTCATTTTCGAGAATCGAGTTTCGGACGATTCGTGTCATGTCGTACGTCAAGTTTTACGACGTTTCGGACGATCGTGCGCGAAAACGAGCCAGCGACTTCGATTCCACACCTCGGACGTAGTAACGACTACGCTGAAGTAACGATTTCTGGATCGGATCGGATCGAATGGAATCGAACGCACTCTTTTCAATGGCGTGCCGCGTTATCGAGGATGGGATCGTCGGAAAGTGAACAGTTTCCGCGTTGTCCACGGTCTATCATTGAACCGTTGCACGACGGATCTATTAAACCGAGTTAATAATTAAACCGCGGCGCGTCGTTGCACTAGCAAAGTAGAAAACGGTAGAAAACGATTCCACTTCCAAGAAACTAGTCGTCGTTAGGGTACTTGACCTTTTTCTCTCCGCCTATTTCCTCCGCTTCCGTTCACTCGTGATCGTTGAGCCGCGCCGCGATTAATACCGCATCGTTCGAACGAAACTGCGGCGAACTCGTCAAACAAGAATGAGAAGTAAACGATGCCTTCCGCGGGAACGAGAACCCGACATCTTGTTACGTTTCTAGAACGATAAATTATTATGTTTTAAAGTATGAATATATTCGAATGATTATAACTAGACAGCGGATTTTATGCATTTATGACAAAAATGAGGTGTAATTTCAAACAGTTAAAACATTAGAAGAATTTTAAAATACTGCTATATTATTTTCCACCCATTAAACATGTTAACACATTACCGACCGGTGATTATTTCATAATTTTGAAATATCTGTGGTACATGGCTGAACACTTTTTAATGGAACCTTCAATAGCAGCAGCAATTTTCATTGGGAACTAACAAGTCACCCACAATAACGTCATCGAATAGTTTCACTTAAGATTGCAATGTAAAAGAAAATTTCTATGCTTTCTTTTGGTACAGCACAATTATTTCAAATCCTATTAATAGGCTTTCGGTAGGTAAAGTGTTAAGAAAGAAAATCAATTTATATTTCACTCCAGTTTGTTGCAAATCAGCTAGAAAATTCTTATTTTGCATAAAGATCCGCTGTCTAATTATAACGAATCCGCGAACGATCTTCCGGAACACACGGGCCAGAGAGTAACAGGCTTGGCGATCTTGCTTTCCTCAGCCTTGGCCTTCCTTGACCTATACGCTTCCTCTTTAATTCAAAGTACATAACAGCCTCGCGCGCTAGTACCGTCGCGTCGACCCGTTCCAGTTCCCTTATGTACACCCACGCCTACACTGGGATCTATCCTCACACGTGCACCGCCGCGCAAGATATCGCGAGGTAAACAAACCTTTTTATGGTTTAAGCTTTCATCGCGTACTTTGTGGTCCGGAGAATAGAGACGTCGCACAGCGCGGCGATCCAGCTTCTAAATTTGTTCAAGGCTGGGACCCTCGTACTAAAATCACTGTCACGAAAAATATTGCAGTGAAGTAGGTTCTTGCCGACTCACCCCGCATATCCCACGGGATCCCCGAGATTAAGTATTCTCGTGTGGTCGAAACTTATTCAATGACGAGGACAAGTGCATCGTTGACTGTACTGGTCCCCGAATATTTTGCCGCGGGGCTCCGGCGTCAGCCTAAATGCATCACCTCGAGATAAAAATCTCGCGGAGGCTCGCACTTGTCGCGTGCACGCGCAAGTCTAACCTTGCGCTCACTTTTTCTCCGTGATCTCGAATCGCGTTCTCTCCCTGCGGCTGGCGAAGCGATCGCGACCCATATTCCACGGTTAAACGCCACACATTCTAGTTCTCGCGGCTCGTTTACCGCATTATTACCGTGGCGTGGCGTGGCGCCGAACGATTTCACGCTCGTCCGAGCGATAAACTCCCACGCGCCTTATCGTTCTCTGTTCTTCGTTGTTCGTCGGCCCGCCAACACTTTTATTTATTCCGAAAACGACGATAAAGTTTCATCGCGCCTGCGAGGCCAAGTTACTGGAAAATACTTCACCCATTGTTCCGTCGAAAAACCCTCTGCGAAGGGAGAAACGCGACTGTGAAGGTCGGCTAGACAGGCTAGACTACCTACTGGCGGCATAACGACCGTGAACGCCATGAAGACGAAAGGCAGCATGGACAAAAAATAGCGGATCCACCATAATTTTTCGAATATTCGACAAACCCTAGGAAACGCAGCTGACGAACACATGCTGAATACTATAAATAAAATGCTATTTACAAAAATTATTGCATCAAATAGAATATTTTATATTTAAAGTTGTGTACGTATCCTTTAAAATAAATAGGATTATTTACTATAGGGTTGGCAAGAAAGTAATTTCGGTATTTCAAGGTGAAATAAAATCGAATTTCATTATTCGAATGATGAACTTTAATCAATAAAATATTTTCTTATTTTTTCTTTTTTGCAGAAGATCATCGACTAAAAGGGAAAATATCTTATTGATTTTATTGCTTGAATTTTATTCAGTTTATTGCTTGAATAAATATTTACTATTTAAAATACTATTTGATGATTGCATAAGTTCGTGCCCGATTTGAAAATAAAAAATTCAATGGTTAAATTTTAAAGACTACAACTTTATTAATCAATTATACATATATTCACCATTCTTTTAATTTAACCATTGAGTTTTATTTTCAAATCGGGCACGAACTTATGCAATCATCTGATATTTTACCCGGCACTGCTTGTAACCGAATGTACCTCTACTTCTACTCTTCCTAATTTTCCACTACTTCCACCATCTTTGAAAGCACACCTTCCAACCAATCAGGTACAATTTTCCAAGACCACGTACTTTCGATTTTTCCCAAGTTCTATGAGATCACAACAACAAAAACAAAAGAACTGTTTCGACTAGCGAGTCACTACCAACTCGAAGCACACCCGAGTCTGACTTGGAGACAACAAGCCAAGGCTTGCATGTTGTATATTGTATAATAAAGAAACGTGTTCTCCGGAGTTTGACTACACACTGATTCGCCGTTAATTCCGGGATCGACACGACACCGCACCGATCCAAGTTGGCAACACTGACAAGCCCCTTTTCCTTGGAAAAGGAAATTATGTTTACCGCGAGAATAAACAGGATGCAGGATACGGGATATGAGAGCACACATAAACTTGCGAAGGGTTCATAGCGCCGGGGTAAATGTAAATATAACATCGAGCCGTCTAGGTCACGGTTAATCGGTTGATCGTGCATGCCACCGACCGGACAATGCTAAGGCTATCATCGATCGCGCGATGTGCAAACACCTTTATTTCCACCTGTCGCTGCCCGAGCATCGACGAGCAACGACGAGCAACGACGAGCAACGACGAGCAACGACGAACAAAACCGAACGCGAATAGTTCGAATGGTTTTCATTAATATTGTTCGCTGGTCACGAACGCTAAGACACCTCCTGTTAACTTTAGCTGACGAGAAACATCGATGTGAATCTTCGTACGTGCGTTTATAGCCAACGTCTCCATGGCAATAAACGTTGACAGCGATACGGACACTCGATCGAAGAACGACGGCATTTCGCAGAGAATCGTAACAGGAGGGAGACAAACGGAGAAACTAATCTAGAGTATCTATGACAAGAACAAACGTATATGTACTTGGTAAAAATACTCTGGAACAGATATGAGCCACGGAAGCAGCCAACCTCGAACACGATAACCGCTCGAGCATCGAAAATTCGGAATCGATCGGCAATTCTACAGGGTGATCCTGGGACAAGTTACTCTGTTTTAACCATTTGCACTCGGTTGTCCCCTCTGAGGCACCACTAAAAATTGCGGGTGAACTTTACTTTACCGGACTCAAAATTCGTGCCTTTCTGCTATAAATGTATTTGGTATGTAATCCAGTAGATTTGTACCCGGGGCGGCTGCAGATCGAAGTTTCAATCCTGTACGATTAATGGTTCAGGAGTTATGCTTGCTTAAAGTTGAGCAGCCTGCAGTGTTTTTGACAAGTACGGGCGCCGCTATATTGGTTTGTAGTGACAACCGCGAGCCGCTTATCTTGCGGCCACCCCCCTCCTGACATAATCACCAACCAATTACCACCTAGCGACACTACAAACCAATATGGCGGCGCCCTTACCTGTCGAAAACACTGAAAAATGCACAACTTTAAGCAAGCATAACTCCTGAACCATTGATCCTACAGGATCGAAACTTCCATCTGCAGCCGCCCCGGGTACAATCTACTGCATTACGTACCAAATATATCATAATTTATAGGAGAAAGGAACAAATTTTGAGTCCGGTAAAGTAAAGGAGCAGCCAAAATTGCTGTGCCATTATTCCAAATATTATTTACATTATTAAATGTATCGGTATCTAATCAATTCCTACACATTTAGGTATTGCATGAGGTATTATACACATACCAATTCCATATGCATTATTCTAGAAAAAATGGTAGATGAAAATACGTCCTGACTTCCTATGACCTTATTTTTTACGTGAATGCACCAATGCACCCGCCAGGTGTAATTGCAGGTGAAATATTGTACGATCTATTTTGATAATACCGAACGACAAAGAGTATTTTTATAATTTTGACAAATCTTGAGGAAGTGTCAAAGAGTGCACATTTCCCATTGCATAAGACGGCCCTTACTAAAGACCTGATTGTAGTCCAACGTGCGTTCAATTGGATTCTCTTCCCTCTCCCTCTCTCACACGGTACCGCATTGAATGGCAACGAATGCATCGTTGGATGAACGATCGACGAATAGGAACACCGTCCGAGCAATAAATCTCGATTCTTAATAACGGTTCGTTGGAAGTCGTTTACCAGCCGGGATCGACGTGATTGCATAAGCGAAATATATTTGCATTTTCCCTGTGTGCGGGTAGCGATTTGCACGGACGCGAGTGCCAAAGCAGGAGAGAGTCCGTCGACCTAAGGTCACCTAATAAATCATCCGCGTCTGCCTGAAAAGTTACCGTGACAACAAACGAACGCTGCCCTCTCTCTCTTCTCCCTCTGCTTTTCTTTTTCTATATCGCGTGCGACCGGAAAACGTCCAAGCGCCAGGCCTTTTTCATACTACAGTTCGTACTTCGTACGAACTCTTAACCCGTCGGCTGTATACATACAGTTACTCGAATTAATATTCGGACGCTCTAAAAAAGACGATAACTTCTTTAATATTGTACTACATATACGATTTGAACATTTTTGGGAAGCTAGAGCAATTAGTTTACTACAGGATGTGGAAAGAAATTTTTTGAAAAATTGCGATTGATCGGAATTGTAGAAAAAATACTAAAAGTTGCAATTTACAACTTTTCTATGTGGGCCTATATCGAAAATTTGAGAAGTACGTTTTGTAGGTCTGTGTCAATTATATGCACCGTGAAAGTTTCATCGAAATCGGTTGATGCGGGGAAAAACGACAGGCAATGAAAGATGTAAGAATCCTTAGATTTATTGCAGTTAGAGGCCGAAAATCGCAAAAATCTGCAATTTTTACCATCTTTAAACTTTGTAGTTCATTGCAACGTCGATCGATTTTGACGAAACCTTCAGAATATGTTTAATTGACACAGATCTACAAAACGTATTTCTTAAATTTTCAATATAGGCCCACATAGAAACATCGCAAAATGCAACTTTTACTATTTTTTCTACAATTCTGATCGATTGCTTTTTTGAAAAATTTGTTTACATCCTGTAGTAAACTAATTACTCTAGCTTCCTAAAACAGTTCAAATCGTATAGTACAATATTAAAAAGTTACCTCTTTTAGAGCGTCCGAATATTAATTCGAGTAACTGTACATTGATCGCTGTGCTACCGATTCTACTAATTCCACCGGCGCGATAAGAAAACCACAACGAAAATTTTCCTGTACCCTGTATTCAATTCGGAGATTCTTTGATTCTTTTTAGTTGCTCGATTACGTTGCTCGTAAGCTGAAAGTCGAGCCAGCGAGCCCGATCAATCGGTGAGAGCCGAGATGAAAATCCACCTGTGCAAACAACCATCGGAGTGCAACCGATAAAAGAATATAAAATAATGATGGGCCGATAGGAACATTTTCATACTTTCGAAACACTGCTGCGGGAAACGAGCACGAGAAAAACTCGAATACTGGCTATGTATTACATAAAAGCTTATTAGAACGGGGCCGAGCCGCAGTCAGTATCGAGCTGTATCGCGCGAACGTGTATGGGGTCGTAGCCGTCGTAGGTTCCGGCCTATGCGACTCATGTGCAGTTGTATCGCGAAGAGTCCTGTTGTCCTGTAATCCAGTTCTATCGATCCGAGCTTCCTGCCACGGTTTTACGTGTTTCGAGTTTCGTCCGTCCATGTAGGCACGTAAAACGTGTTTTACTAAATTTTCCATATAAGCCCACATAAAAAACTTGGAAGATACAACTTTCAGTATTTTCTCTGCAATTCCGACAACTTGCAGTTTTTTCAAAAAATTTTGTCACGTTGTGTAGCAAACCAATTGTTCTAACTACTAATTGCAATACGAATTGCAATTCGTATATTCCAATATGTATTAAAGAAGTTATGGTCTTCCTAAGAGTGTCCGAATATTAGTGGGAGTCACTGTAATTGTGAAATTGTAGAAATTCAATTTAAAAAACTGAATGGAAGTACCGTCTACACTTTTTCCAGCTCGAAATTTGAAGTTTTCATTGTTTCTCGATCACTAGTTCGGGGGGCATTCACAAACAGATTATTATTCACATTCGCATTAGCAGTAGCAAGAGTGAAATACCAAAGTTCGCGAGTTACAGCCGCGTGGGGAGGAAAGTTCGGCGTTCGGTATTCGGAATCGCAACAATTTCGTCGCAGGTAACTTTCCTATTGCATCACGCGATTTCGTAGAACCGTAGAGGCTCGACGAGATTCGAGTTCTCCATTGCGAATCGACCGGCCCCGGCCGTCCCGATTTCTTCGGTCGCGAAAATTTGCGAACGGATCTCGACGTTGCCTAATCGAGCACGCGCTCCTGTATTATTTCCGGTTCAGTAGATCGCGAGCGGTTCCTGGCCTCGGAGACGTGTCTCAGGTAACCAAAACTCGGGCAGAGATTCGACTCGACTGCGACGAAACCGAACGAAAATTTTGTTTCTTGTGAATAAGAGAATACATTAATTTTGACATAAATATTTACATTGGAGAAACGAGCGGATTATAAATTGAATAATATGAGTCTACAAGAACGATAGCGAAAAACACAAATATTTAAATAACTCGCTTATCTTGATTTTTCCGCATCGAACGCGCGAAATAATTACATACATACTTATCTTCTAATTTGCGGAGTGTCGCAAATTACGCCTCGAGTACATTGTCACTAAACCTACCACGACCGGTCAAATGAACGGTCCCAGATTTTTTATTTTACGATTATTGAAATTATTGGGTTGGCAAGAAAGTAATTTCGGTATTTTAAGGTGAAATAGAGCTCAATTTTTTTATTCAAGCAATGAATTTTACCACGTTTTTATTAGCTCGCTTTCTTGTCTGTCCGTGCATGCTAACAATACAAGGATATCTTAGAATCTAAGGTTGACAATATTCAGGAACATTTTCGAATACAACTCTAAAGGTATAAACAATGAGCCTTAAGAAATTTAAGTATAATTGATTGAAGTTCATCGCTTGAATAAAGAAATTCGGTTTTATTTCACCTTAAAATACCGAAATTACTTTCTTGCCAACCCAATACATGTATAAAGGTGTTTTCATGGGAATTGATTGAATACGAAGAATAAATAAAATTCTGTTGGTTTTACAATACAATACACATTCACTTTTGATGGTCGGTAGGTTTAGTGTTCTAATAAATGGTTTGTCGAAGGAAAATAGAAATTGAATATTTTCTCGAGGAACGCGGGGAAACCGGTGAACGGACTAACGTAAATCCATCCGGGATTGGTCCCAGGTCGAGACGCAGGTAAATAGATTTTCTGAACGACAATGTAGTACGGCGAGAGCCGAGGATTTCAACGGGCAGCATGCCATAAATCAGTAGTCTCAGCATCAACGACAGCATATTCTACGATCCTTCGGTGGCACCTGTTTTTCGAATTCTTCGAATCTACCTGTCCGACCTCGCACCTGCCGAGTCTACCATTCCCAGTACCCAGAGTTGGTTCTAAACCCACTTCATCCGAAATTTGTATTTGAATAAAATTTTTGCCCAACTCTGCCAGTACCGAACCTTCGGAAACTATACTCGTTGGTTGCGTACTTTATAATGTGCTCGTTCGATAGCAATATTCACCGATCACCCGATTCGATGTAGCGACGATCGATCAACATCCGACGATCCTTGAGAAAGACGAAACAAGGAACTGTTCTCGCGGCCTCGTTAATATCGGTTCGTCGCGAAGGCTACGACAAACGATGTCAAAGACGCTGAGGATCGCTCGTAATTCAGACGTTTACCTTTCTTAGGCCTTGAAGGCAACCGTCTCAATGGAACTCGGCTCCGTCTCGAACGCAATTTTCGAAGAACCGTGGCTAAATAGGCCCCCGAGCCGACTTTTACTTCTCGGCGAGCGTGAATTTGCCCTCGACTCGAATCAGGCCGACACGACAACAGAACCTTCGACGCGTACTTGATCGTTACCAAATTTCGGACTCTTTCTCTCCCGACAACGTTATTAACAGATTATCTACCGGCGATTATTTCCTAATTTTAGAAAGTCTATGGTCCACGGCTAAGGATTTTTTAATAAGCTTCAACAGCAATTTAATAATAAATAATAGTAATTTAATAATTTTGCTTAGAACTATTGTGGAAAATATGATTTTCAAGCTTCCTTTTGGAACAGCACAATTGTTTAAAATCCTATTAGGGTAACTGCACCAGTGAATAAACGGACACCAGTAAATGAACGCTATTGTATATTTCAACAAATTTTAAGCCTAAGACTAAGAATGTAGTGTTCATTAACTGGTATTTTTTATTTTTTTTATTAAGTATAGGGAGTCATTTGGCATATATGAGATTCCTTTAATTCAGATATTTAAAAAAAAATAAAATATCTTCCTGAACAATTTCTTAAATGTTCATTCACTGGTGCAGTTACCCTAATAGGTTTTCGGTAGTTAAAGTGTTATCAGTTAACACTAAACCTACTCGGTCAAAATGACCGGTTCCAGATGTTTAAAAATTTATTCTACAGTTATTGAGATAATAAAAATGATTCCATAAGAAATGATTGTATAGATATCTTCAGTAGAGTACGTATTACAATAGGAGCCGCAGAAAGTCTGAATAAATTCAGTCTTGTCATTTTTATAAGAGACCATGTACGGAGATTTAATAATAACAACAAATTTTGACCGTCTTCGATAGCCATAGATCTTAAAAGCGTTTGTTGTATTACTCGCACGGTAGAAGACGAAAGGGGGCACAATATAAAAATTTAAACAGAGACTCCAGACTCGTGGTTCATCACAAAAATTTCGAAGTTTCGTTTAAAAAATGAAATCGGTGATTAGCGGCAGGTCGACGGTCGATCGATTACAGACGGGAGAAACGTCACGGTAATCAGATTACGCGGCACAGTGCAATGGTACGGCCGAAACCGATAGTCGTTACCGTGCGCATAAATCTGACGAATGAAGATTACCGTCGCGAGGAACGGAAATTTAGGGAAGCGTAGAAAATGATCGTGAATCGTTGCGACGCACCGTCGTGGTCGTTGTCGCTGCGGCTGTTGTAGTTGTAGGACGTGTCGCGTGCTGCGGTCGACTCGATTAAGCTCATTGAAAACGAGATCGTAACTCGTGACTGGTGATTGGTGCGCGGCGGACCGGCCAAGCAAACACATAAAACGCGAATCAAACGAATTAACCGATAATGGTTTCCATACCGCGTGTCGACGCTCGGCTCGTGCCTCGATAAATCGTCTGATCGAGCGAACCGAGATAAATAAACGCAGACAAACAAAGCTTTTACCGGTGCTGCGAACAACACCAAACAATTCACGTTTTCGCAATTCCCGATTCGGGTACGTACTAGACGTGGGTGTATTTAAACGTTTAACCTAGCGATTCTTAACCTTTTTGAAGCCAAGGAACACTTTTGATTATGTATATGAAAAATTTGCGGAACACCGAAATGAATGATCCAATAAACAAACGAAAACATCCCGCGTAGAAATAAATATATTTTATAGAAGATATATTATTAAATATATTTAATATATTTCGCGGAATACTTGCAAAAAGCTCGCGGATCACCGGTTAAGAACCAGTGGTTCAACCCTTTGCACTCGGAGCTATTTTCTCGCGAAAACTAAACATTTCTTTCGACGTAGAATAATTCCATTCAATATGATTTTATTAAATGTTTATTAACATTAGAACTACCGAGCTCTAAACACAATTGGCATACATTGCCTTGTATTAATTACAATATTGCATTTATTTAGATTTCGTTTGAGTTTTGTTTAAATATGTGCTTCAGTAGAGAAGTTCATTAAAAAAATTTCTCAGAAAAACATATTTATAATTTTTCTAAAATTTCTAATATTTCTAAAAGAACAAATCAGGAAGCAGTCATTTTGACCCATTCGGTAGTTCTAGTGTTAATTGGTTAGATCCCAACATATCGAATAGTGTAAACAGTATTGTGAATAATGGCACAGCAATTTTTAGTGGTGACTCCGAGTCACTCGAGTGCTAAGGGTTAAACTTGAACGTCCGCTATGGCGCCAGGTTCGAAAGGTCTTAATCGGTTCATCATTGTATCGCGTCGCGTCGTTGCGGCCGCCTGAAATTCATCGACGCGACGGACAATGCGCGGAGAATTACGAGCGCAACAAGATTATGGGTCTTACATACTAGAACTACCGGTCTAGTGTTAATAAAACAAGTCGTTACATAGTCTTTTGCACAAAAAGTCTAAATATGTATTTCCTACCCTTTATATACGGATGCAACCGGTCGAAACGCGAGGAAGTAGAAATGTAAACGAACAGACGCAAAGGTATTGTCCTCCTCGGTTGTCAACTGTTGGAGAACGCGTCGATGAAAAGGTGAATTTACGTAAGCATCCGTGGTCTAGCGGTAATTACTGTTCTAGCGATAAACGCGGTAATTAACGGCGAAGAGTCATTAAGTTAATCGGGCATTCGTCAAGACCAATTTTCTCGTCACAAAAACAACATTGTTTCGGTGCTATTTCGAATCTTTTGTTTCGAATGGGAATACAAATTTCGCGTACTGTCCTGCGCGAGATAAGACAAGCGACGCTTTCAATATTCCGCAACGAGATGTTTTGTCGACCCCGTTTTAGAATCGGGCATTCGTAACTTGTTCGCTAAAAATGTTTCCGATCGAGCGATTCGATCGAACTCGCGAGACCCGACGCAACAGCGCGATCAGATTCCTCCGCGGACGTTTACATAAGCGGCAAAACTTTCAGATGGTTACTCTCGCGATTCAAAGGAACAAACGAGAGCAGACGCGTGTCAAACACGGCCGGAGTCCCTGGCTAAAAGAATAATACAAGGAGAGAATGACGTGCGAGCACTGGTTCGTGCGAGGTGCGACGTCTTCGAAAAACATCAACTCGCGCTACGAAAGCAAAATGAGGCACCAGGAGATATGTAGATGGTGTCGACGAAGCTTATCCGAAACTGTAACACACCGGTCCATTAAAGGACAATTCATTCGTCGAAATGCTAAACGAATTCCGAAAATTTGTGTTTTTACTAGCCGCCTTTCGTTTCGAATTGACGTATTTAAATATACGTCAAATAGTTGAACGGTATTTGAATATACATGACATAGTTAAACGGTATTTATTAACACTAAACCCACCGAGCACTAAAAGCGATTAATATGTGTTGGCTCAGAAAAATGATAAGGCTCCGTTTAGTTAGATTCCGTGCAATTTTTATCACAATATGTGCTTGGATAAAGAAAGCTATCGACTCAATTTCCATGTACAACTTCATAATTTCATTGATTTCTTTACTGAGTCTTTGCACAATTTTAAAAAACAATTACGCAGGATTATAGGATAATACCATATCGTTTGTATTTCTTTGTTATTACACGTGTAGTCCTTTATCCTTTTCTATTGCAAACATTGATGTAAAAGGACTTCGGTCCGTCTATAATAAATAAATAATAATAATAATAATTTCAATAATTGTAAGATGAAAAATATAAAACCGGTCATTTGACCGGCAGTGGTAAGTTTAATCTTAACCCTTTGCTCTTCGAATTCTGTGTCAATTTTATTGCCAACAACTGCCTACTATTTTAAGTGTTTCATTTGAAACTTACTTCAAAGGACAGTTCCGTGACTGCTACTTATTTTAAACGATTTTGTTTACTAATTATATTAAAAGTAGCTCTCAAACTTTGTTGTAATTATTATTTGTGGAACTTATGTTTGTTTTCAACTAAAAGATAAGAAATTAAATAAATAAAGGAAGAACTAAATACATATTTAAAACCCCGTTTTTCATTTACATTTATATCTTTCTCTGGTGTCGAGTCACACTCGACAAAGAAGTGCAAAGGGTTAATACGAAACAATTCGGGAATATCAAAGAAATTCACAAAGCAACCATCTGATTGATTAAATGCACACAATCGAGACACATGCATCTCCCTATTTGCTGAGAAGATTACCACTACTACATATGTACTTCAGGTGTATCGCATGACGATACTGGTCAGCCCCGCTCCCTTTGCCGGGGGGAGCCTATTTCTTTCCCCACGTTATGATAATTCTCGTAGTACGGTCCGGCGATCTCGTTGCAAGGACAGGAATGCGAATCAAACCCTGAGTACATACACGAAAATATGAAAGCGCGGGCTCAGCGCCTTCGACCGACCACTTGTCAATTTCTGTTTACATTCAGAGGCCATGGAAGAAGCGTCTGTCTTGTCTCTCGTCGCTCGATCAAACAAACGGATCGTTCGCTTCGAGTCCATCGGCTGCGGCTGCGGACTGCGGCACGCGCCGATTTTTTCGAAAGCGTTGTTTTTCGACTTCGAATTTTCCTCGCCAAGGCTCTGCCGAGAGAGCCGCTACGTGGCCAATTTCACCGGCGATCTAAATCTGCCTTGACGCGCGTTCCAGGAATACCGAATGATTTGTCGCAATCTGCCCAACACGCGGTCTACGCGGCCACTACGCGCCACGCCATGCCATTCTGCGAATGACAACGAACAAATGTTACAAATGTTCCGTCTTTCACCGATTTTTCTTTTCGTAAAAGTAACGCGCGGGTATCGGTCTGTTCATACATATGTAGGTACATGCATATGATATTATAAACGAACCAATGTGTCCATTCGCCCCGGCCCGACTACAGTTTCGCCTGTGTTAGCCTCGTTCGCCCTCTTTTGTGATCGCGTGCAGACGAACGTGTAGTAAACCCTTCCAAAGCCAGGTAACGACATGCCACCGACCCTCAATTTCTTTAAAAAACTTCGAACGAATAAATGAACGAATCTCGAGAGTTTACATATTACATGCTCCCGAAAGTATTCGAACGCCCTTTGAAACAGAATAACTTTTTTATAATTGTACCAAACGACCTGATTTTTTATAATCAAGTAGAAGCATTGGTTTACGAAATGATTTGCAAACAAGATTTTCCAAAAAATTATAATTTACAAGGTTACATGCAAAAATAAAAAAGGCATTTTTTAAAATTTTCTTTAAGGGCCTTAATAAAAAATTTGAAGAAATGCCTTTTTTATTTTTGCATGTAACCTTGAAAATTCGAAAATCTTTTTTGCACATCATTTCATAAACCAATGCTTCTAATTGATTATAAAAAATCAGATCGCTTGGTACAATTATAAAAAAGTTATTCTGTTTTAAAGGGCGTTCGAATACTTTCGTGAGCCACTGTATCTAAAAACACGACTAAAGGTACGTGAAAGTGCTCTAAAGAAGTATATACTCTCGAGAAAATTCTGTCGTATCTCAACACTAAACCTACCACTGCCGGTCAAATGACCGGTTTTATATTTTTCATTTCACCATTATTGGAATTATGAAGTTACATATACGGAAATTGATTCGATAAACTTTTTCATCCAAGCACATAATTGTAATAAAAATTGCACAAGATCTAAATAAATAGAGCCTTGTGATTTGTATAAGCTAAAACATTTCTATCGCTTTTAGAGTTCGGTAGGTTTAGTGTTAAAGAAAACGTTTGAATCAATTTATAAAAATATATGTTTAATATTATTCAACAATATAATTTCCATTATCTGTAACAACTTGTTGCCATCCTTCAGATAACCAGCCAATTCCTGCTTCCCAATGACTCACTGGCAACATGTGTATTTGAGTTACAAGCAAAATTACCTGCTTATCTAAAATACTCTCGGATGGACGCGTGCTTTTAAGATTATCAATTTTATCGGAAGGACGACACTAGAATAATTAAAAATTTCCTGATCGAAAGTTTCTGGCGGGAGATTACAGCGACGCAACGATACAAATTGTGCATACAACGCTGCAACAGGGAATCGAAAGGCGATTACGCGAAAGCATTAAAGGGTTAACGGCTTAGCCAGAGCGAAAAGCAATTAAGAATAACCGCAGGATACGGAACGTTCGGTAGTTATTACCGCTAGCAACTGGAACAACGTTCAGCGATAACTGATGGTTGCACGGCAACGCAGATAAGGGCAACTGCCAAACGTTCCCGAAACGCCCCTAACAGCCCGTTCAAAGAGTTTCCAGCGAACTAACTGCTATCCGAGTTTGGTCGGTCAAAAAGACTAGTTGTGCGCGAGCGCGCACGCACGCGTGCTTTCCGATTAATGGTTTATCGCGAAACCATTAATAAATTGCAACTCGCGTTTTAATTCCTGTCCCCGTTATTATTATCAAAGTTGCAGCAGAAACTCGTCCGTGCTCTTAACGAGCAATCGACAAACACTCGGCCGAGACCTCTGAACAACCAGAGGAGGATATTAGATTATCCGATGAGCAAGGACTATCGATTTAATGTCGCGCTCGCGACTACGCGTTAACGGATCCGAGTCCGAACCTTTTCGCGTAATTAAAACGTTTTTAGAATGTACATATATTACGCTTCCATCCGATGAAACCCTTTTCAGAATCGAGTCCATTATTTTCCAGTAATAACGGGGCATCTCTGCCACCGGTAAATGTACACACGATTCGAATTTTAACACACTAGACTTTTGGGTTTTATATTTTTAATTTTTACGATTGTTCAAATTATGTAGTTGCTTACATGGAAACCGACTTAACCTCAATTTCTTTATCCAAGAACATATTGTAATAAAAATTACACAACATCCAAATAGAGTTTTGCATTTTTGTAAGCTAAAACATTTTAATCGCTTTTACTGCTCGGTAGGTTTAGTGTTAAATAAATAAAAATCTTTGTTTCACCCAATCCCAATTTTACAATTGAGCTCGTACAGCGGTATGGTGGTAAGGCAAGACTGCAAGAACGCTAACGGAACGGTAAACGTCGCAAGACCACTTTTTACTTTTACTTTCTCTCGGAAACGCGAATGAATTCGAAGCATGGTAGGGTAGGTGGCAGAAGCGAATTACACAGCTAAAAAAAACGCAACTTTCTTTTAGTCGGGAGAACACGTGGTTCGCCGTTCCATTGTTCCTCGTATCTACAAACGGATCTCGTTCGACGCAATCGTGTCGTAAAAGCTAATCCATCATGGCGAGCGACGTCCCCATCGGTCTATGAAATAACAAACGATACTCGACGCCGATAAGGCGAAACGTATCCGCTCGCGAATCGACGGAATCGTAAAATACCCTAAACCTGTAACATCCTGCGCGCGGCTGCCCTTCCGCGAGACTATTCAAAAATAGATCGACGCTGGCGGCGCGGAGAAACGTATTCTACCGTTTCCGTCACCAATATCTTCGAGTTCTGCTATCTCCTCTCCCACACAAAGGCGACATATTTTCATCTACACCCGTGCTAAATTATTTCCGTCACTCGTGTCCAAACGGTTCGCGTTTCATGCATTTCCCGCTTTTCTTGCGGCGAAACGTTCAACAGAAGGGTATCACGTGCATATGTGTCACAGCTGAATCCAAACTGAAACTGAAACTGAAACCGAAACGGCCGATCTTCGGTAATTCCCCACCATCGGTCGAATGACCGATTCCAGATTCTTAATTTCACAATTACAGAAATTATAAAGATGCTTTCGAGGTAAATGATTAAATGCATAGATATATTTAATCCCTTGCCGAATAATAACGAGTCACGGACACTGACGAGTGCCGAACACCGGAAATGTAATAAGCTAAATATGAAAATGTCCTTATAGGTCTAAATATGAACGTCTTTCCTTCAAGACGAAATAAAATTCAATTATTTTGCAACTCTTTTTTTGCAAATCAAAAAATTTTGCAATCAAGATGTCAGGTATACAATAGATACAAATTTTCTGTTTTCATCAGCGAAATGATTAAAGACAAAGGAGTTGTAGTTATTGTAACCATTATAATATAAACCGCACGAAGTTCAAATAAACTCAATCTCGTTATTTTCATAAGGCAACGTGTACCGACTACTCCAAAAGCTCGGTAGATTTCCTGTTAAAAGCAATAACGATCGCGCGCAAGCAACAATTCTTCGAAGAAATTTCTCCCAAACATTTACATAGCATCATACCGGTACCGAAGGCTCTATCGCGACACCGTTGACAGCAACTAAAATGGCCACGCGACTAGTCAGCGAGGTATAGTCGCGCGAAACAGTTCGCAGACTAGAATTCGGTGGAACACGGTGGCGAGTGGCACGCGTTGAAAACGCGGCGGAGAGATCGAAGCGTCGGTCGAACTTTCGAGACACATACATTACATAGTCGCACGGTGGAAGAGAAAGGGAAAGAGTGAGAGACATGTAGCTACATATATACGTGTGTATATACCTGTGCATGTATATATGTAGCTCGGAAAGCGGGAGAATAAAAGAATGGAAGAATGAGCGAACGTTGGGAGAGGACGAGAGGAGAAGCAGTATCGAGCAGAATGGAACAGAAGTGCACAGAAGTGCGAGTCCGGTCGACGAGGATCGATCGACGGGGTACGAAAAATCGAAACGGTTTACGTACCCTTGTGTACAATCGATGTGTGGCGAGCCGTTCCTGTTTGAAGTGTAGCTGTCCGGCCTGGGCCTTGGTCTCCGTCGATCAGGCAGCTGTTTTCGACGGTTTCCTGGTTGTACGTATTCCGTTCCGACTGCGTCTAACCGCACGAACGCACGATCATCGTTCAAGAGCGACAACACCGCCTTGCCAGGAGGGCGAGCTCTCCTATATACCTACTAATTCTCGGTTGTATTCGCGTGTGTCGCCAACACCAACAACGCGCTCCTTCTTCTTCCAACGGATAGCCCGACGAGCAGAACCGATTCGATTCGGACCGGGCCGAGCCGGGTAAACACGCGCCAAAGGATCTTTGTCCTCCTAGCCAGATATACTTGTTCGCACTGTCACCGACACGAGGTACTGTTCGGCACGGGCACGGGTACGAACGTCTCTGAATGCCGTTTACCGCACGACTTCCCTGGGGACTGGGGAAACACGTTGCTCGATCTCTTTCTTGAACGCGCGGCGCGAGTCGGGTCGGACGGTCGAACGGTCGAACTACTGGACGGCGGCAGATCAACGGGCGGGGAGGGGGGGAGCGGGCCAACCGGCGTGGCACGGGGCGGCGCGACGCGACGCGACGCGACAGTGCTAACCAAGGGAAAGAGAAAAGGAACGCGCGGAACAGAATCAAATTTCTACGCCAACCAATCCCGGCGTTCCTCCTATCGTGCGAAAACCGACGCGCCGCGTGTTTCGTGTCTCGTGCGCTGTGCTTCGTACTTCGTGCTCTGTGCTTCGAAACTGTTCGCCTCGTGTCTGGAACACGTTTTTTAAGATTGATTTATAATTTATAGTATTTAAACTATATTCGCACGGATGGAAACGGTTCGGCATCGACACCGTTCCGACACATTCAGGATTTATATCCCCAATAAACAAAATGTCCGATTTTGGACGGGCATCTGCGCGCGCATTGGTACATATCGCTGTCTGCGCTGTTCAAAATCGACCAGATTCCGAGCATCCTCAGGTTCGAACGTTGTCTGACGGTATAATGCCCGCCATCTGCTCGCCAGGCTGTGCTCGAGACTGCCTGCCTGACTGGGTTTATGTATGTATATTAGGGTGGTCCTTAGCTATACCTGGTGAAATTTTTTTGCGAGATTTTCGGCTCTCTCCCCCCCCCCACCAAATATTGTTCCTTTTCATGAAAAAATGATACATCCAAAGTTTTAGAGCAGTCGGACGTCGGGAAGTAGTGCTTCATTAGGGTGGACCTCAACTATACAGGGTGAAGTTTTTTTTGCGAGATTTTTTCACGACGTCCCCTAAAATTGTGCCATTGGGTAAGAAAATAATTCCTGCAAAAGATGAAGTTGATCGGACAAGGGGAAGACGTGCCTCGTTGACGTTGAAGTTGCGAAAAACATGAAATTTTATAGGAATGGGATATTTCATGTTTTTCGCAACTTCCAACGTCAATGAGGCACGTCTTCCCCTTATCCGATCAACTTCATCTTTTGCAGGAATTATTTTCTTACCCAATGGCACAATTTTAGGGGGCGTCGTGAAAAAATCTCGCAAAAGAAATTTCACCCTGTATAGTTGAGGTCCACCCTAATGAGGCACGACTTCCGACGTCCGATTGCTCTAAAACTTTGGATGTATCATTTTTTTAGGAAAAGGAACAATATTGGGTGGGGGGGGGGGCGAGAATTTCATGGTCGAAAAATAAAGACCACCCTAATGTATATTGTATGTTCGTGGAACGGTCAGCATCCGATCATTCAGTTCACAGAACAGAAGGCGATTCGTAAAGACGTGGGAAGAGAGTCAAAATGTTTCCTCATTTAGTTATTGTAAAGGTATCACGCACAGTTACCGTGCCCCATCCGGTTATCGGATACAAAACAAACTTTTTAGAAATTAATAAAAATAACATGAAGTATTTACCTAGTATTACTTCATTTTTCAAATGCATTGAATAATATTTGTCTGGTCTTCCAATAGCAGCGGAAGGTGACGGAAAGATTTCGTAACGACGGGTGTTCTTCCACAGACTTCCTGTACTTTGATCCGGTTCCAATTCTCAACGAGCCTTGGCGATAGATTCACGCGGATTTCGTGGGAACATTGAAACAACCGATTTCTTGTAAGATTAAGGGAACCTCGTTTCTTCGAGCGGTTGTTGCGCGTGTTATGAAACAGTTGTTAAACACCGAAGCCACATACGAGAGACGCGCCTCCGGCTTTCTTACGAAACGCGAAACTGTAGGTCGGTGGTTTAGCTGTTCACGTGCCTAAATACTAAATCAACACGGCTGCATAGTCTACGGATCGTACTGGTCGCACGCGTCCATTTAATTTATCGGGCAGTACCTCGGTAAGTAGTACATGTTAAGGTCGATTTATACTATCCGCACAAGCACGGAACGTATCCGACCAGACAAATATTCTTTAATGCAGTGCACTATTTTAGAGGAAAAACATTTCACCGGCGGCATTTCGAAGACTTGCATCATACTGAGAAAATCTACCGCACGGCCCTGATCCGAGTTATAGCCGTTAATTACAGAGGGTGGAGCGTACAGCTGAAACCATTACGATAAAGTCGGATATGACTAAACGTTCCGGAGAGACGATGGAAGATAGGAATCTTAGTGTCCCTAGTTACGCATAACCAATTTTATGTGCGCACAAGCGAGCGTATACAGGGTGATTCTGAGAACTGGGACAAAAGTTACTGCTCTATTCTAAGTAAAAATAGAAAAATATGGCAGAGAAAAAAAAGCACATGTTACCATACGTCCTAATTTCCTATGATCTTATTTTTTAGGTGGATGTGTCCATTATATCAAACACGGCATTAGTTCCTACAATTCATATTGAGAGTTCGGATACTCGATCCTTAGAATAAAATACGTTTCAAACATAAAATGTCGAATATTTTGTGAAGGTTAGTACTTTTATACGTAGGGTAATAAAAGGATAAAGTGTAATTGTACCTGGCGGGTGCATCGGTGCATCCACATAAAAAATAAGATCATAGGAAGTTGGAACGTATTATAACATACGATTTTTTCCTCTATCATTGTTTTCACTTTTCCTTAAAAAAGAGCAGAAACTTTTGTCTCTGTTCTCAGAATCATCCTGTCCATCTCGAACAGAAAATGTGTATTGCGGGGAAGAATGGATTCGAGCCCGTCTCCCAAACGGATGGGGAGACGAGGATGGATGCAGGTGTGCGTGAAAGAGTCTGAAGGCTCGTTGCAAAAATGTACATTACGTTTATTGATGTCAGCTCGCGAAGCTCCTCGTGAAATATCGTATGGATTACAAAGAGGCGCTCGGTTTTAAAGGGTTCCTGGGTGGTGTGCAATTGTTACGTCGCCACACACATTATGTGTGTATGTAGTACGATCAGGGCGTGCGTGCGCGCTCGCGTTCGACCACAAGGCATCCGTAAGGAACACCGGTCTCGTACGCGTTTCCTCTTCCCTTCGTTCACCGTTTCCATTTCGCTCTGCTCGTAACGAGAAAAAAAGGTAAAACAGCGGAGAGAGTCCGTTACGGACTATAACTAAATTGCTACGCTGTCGCGTTCCTACCGCCTCCACGCTGTTCCGGATCGGCGTGACCTTGATCATCCTCCTGGGACGAGGCATTACTCGACAAAGAACGCGATCTCATCGCGTTATCAGGGTTAGGAACGGACACGCGAAAGCTACGAATCGACCATGTTAGTCTCGTCCGATTGTTACAGGCAAAACGCTACGGCTTGGTAAGGACAGTGACCATTTATATTGCTCCGTGGTAATATTTATATGTATATGTGTATGTACGTGATACATATATACATATATGTATATGTAAATATATCTATACATGTAATATATGTACATGTATACCTCCACGTACAAACTATATCGTACCTTAGTAACTTCTAACGCCCGGAAATCGGTGCAGAGCAATTATTTACACGATTCGAGACCGTCGCCAATAGTCCAGGATCACTCGGAGTCTTTTTAAAATGATCCGTGGATCCATGGATCCATCGGCTGTCTCGTTTTCGTCCTGGCTCGAACGCGACAATACGCGGTCGTTAACGGTGACAACTATCTCCACATTTCTATCAACTAGTTATCAACATTTATACATAACACAACCAAGTCCCTTGCGCGCGCGCGTCCAGTTTGTGCGCACGGGGGGTAGGATTGCGCAACGTTCGCACCCTCTCCTTTCCATCGTGTTCGTTACTTCCGCCGTTCGTCTCGATCCACTCTCCCACCTGAAATAGTCTTGTGACGATTTTAAATAGACGATTAATGAGCGACGCGAGCAGAAATTAGTTTGCCAATGCGACTTCGACGCCGTGAAGATCGTCGAAACGGAAGATGGAATATCTTATATGCGTCTATTTTCAACAGAAACAAAGAAACAGGGTTCCATTCTTGTACAGAAGCACGCTCGTCGTTTATACACACAATACGCGTACACGCAAACGCTGCGCATTCCTATCGTGATCCGTGTGCACCGAGCGCATCGAGTACACGGGGCGCAATGATTTCGAACCTTCCGCGCAGGAAGAAACGATTCCTGATCTATCTCGCTTACAGATTTCGTCTCGACGACGTACGATAGTCAGCTGTTTCGATCATGGCCGTTTCTTCCTGCGCGGGAACGCGAAAGGACACAAGGTAGCATGGCACGAGACCTTAATGGTTAGAAAACCGAAGAGGGAACGGATCGATGGAGCCGTGGTCAAAACCCTTCGCACGCGCGTCTGATTAGGAACAGGATCGACCGATCGATCGTCCGTGCGAAACACTGCGTCGATCTATCCGAGGATGGATCGGGAGCCGTGTACAGGTCGGTTTATCTCAGCCAGTCCGGCCCGTCGGACAGAACGTTACTACCCAGGTTTCGTATCCAGTATTTTAGCTTTTTGGAAAATACTGGCTAAGATAAACGGACCTTAACTCGGACAATTCGATTCGGCTTGGTAATTCGTAATCGTAACCGATGCTCGCGAGCCAATCGAGGTCTATTCGCGAGTCACGGAACTGTAGCTGCAAAGAGGCGAGGGCGAAAGGTTCTGGGAGCTGCAAGAAAGTGACGGAGAAAAGGATTCTAAGTTGCTTGGTACCGATATACGTATATTTACAAGACGCCTGTAAACGGACGTCCGTCTGGGACCATTGATCGGTAGAATACGCGCGACGCGCAACACAACAACGCGACGACGCAACGACGCACGTTGATTGATACCGCGATTCTTCCTTCATTCCTGTTCTTCGAGGCAAGAGTCGTTCGCATCACCGTGTCAACAAACAGAAGAAGACAACCTTGTTTCCGAAACTGATAACGAAACCGGTTCTGAAACGCGCGAGCGTTCACTGTCACCGGGAAGAACATATTACGCAACACGGATCAACGAGCACGAGAGCAATACGCGTCACCCTCCTTCTCTAATCCTCTTAGCCGTCTGCGAAGGTCTCGGTGGCTAATATTCGATCGACCAGAAGAGACCCAACGCAAGCACCGAGCCAAGTCAGCTGGAACCTCTTCCCGGTAGCGTCCTGAAATTTCGGAGCTCGGCCTTCGTTCGTCAACGAGGTTCTCCAACGACGCTGCCTTTTAGAGAAGTCCCACGAAACATCTTCCGAGAGGACAATAGACGAACGTACGAGTACTTGTGTCATCCGATTCTGCCCGCGAGAGTTCGACGTCGGTCGCGATCCAGAATAGGCCCTGCAATGGAATCTTCTACGCTCCGAGGTTTTCGCTTTTCCCAGTTATCGCGCGAACAAATCTGTGCTTGTGAAACGAATCGCATGTTCCTGTTTCGAACGCCGATTTCGTGTAAACCGATCTTTTTCTTTTCATTTATAATCACAGAGATTTCGTTCGCGAGAAGCACTGTTCCGCCAGCCCGGTAACTCGCGACATTTTACCGCCTCGCTTATCAATAAACCGTGGTTCTTACAATTTATGAAGATTTTTACCAAAGAACAAGGTAGAAATTTCCATGGAATTTTGTTTACTCTATTTCTAATTCTAATAAGCTATACCGCCGTCGTATCAGCGTTGTTTGCGAAGTATGGCACGCGCGGTATCGAGTAGATCGAGTTCGTTATGTTTGCCGGATAAATCGCGTTCGGATACGTTCGCCTCGAACCATGTTCGCTCGATCGTTGGCCCGTCGTTAATTAGCTCGGCTAGTAGGCTGAACGAAGGAAATAGGAGCATCTAAACGAATACAAGACCTGCAACGATGCAGAAGAATCGACGAAATCTGTTCGTCCTCGTAGGTTCCGCGCGTCGCGTGTCGCGTGTCTCGGTATTGCGAGCGCGCCGCACACTCGTGTGTCACTTTATTCAAATAAGAATATAAAAATTATAAAACTATCAACAAATGTACATATCCGTAGAAAAAGTCTCGGGAACAATAAAACTCCAAGGTAACGAGAAGAGACGCGATCGACTTTCGGGCCTGGGTCGTTTTCCTCGTCCCGTCTTTCGGGACCGTCCGACAACCGAGATAGGCCAATGATAATGTTGCTCCTCGCGATTCGGATCTTACGTCTTCCCTCGGAATCGACGAACAAAACATTTGACACGCAAGGAACTCCCTCGCCTGGGAGAACCGTCTTCGATAAACGTAAAAGTTGCCTAGTCTCGCTTCGCGCAACGAGCTCCGTTAGCGAATAAAACAATAAAGATTATCGATAACATAAAATATACAACGTACCGAGGACTGTTACGGTTCGAGAAAATGAATCATTAAATAATAATAAATGAACTGCAGAAGCTTACGCGCGTTTACGCTGTCGAGGACAGATTGAACCGATCAAGATTCAACGAACTACAAGCGCATAAAGTTCCGCAGCACGACGAATAAACATTTCAAACTCTCGCAAGTACAATATAAAACATGAACAACTCTGGTGCGGCTTGGATCGTGCGATTTCCGTTTCGCGGCGAAAAAGAAAAAGAGGTGAAAGTTTTTCGTGGATTCGCCTAGTAGCCGGCTCTCGATTTCCAGCCGGGTTCGACGATCGACGGCTACGCCTTCGAATAAATAGAAGCGGGGAGGGGATCGACGAGCGGACGTTCCAGTTCCAACCCGAAAGTCGACGTTGGTTGCGACGACGCCGTCGATTCGCGTGGTTTGAGCTTTGGTCGACGAAGGACCCTGTCCAACGCGTTTGTGCTTAGAAAAGTAGTCAAGAAAAGGAGAAAGAGAAAGTCGGCGTGGGAATTTTCTTGGCGCATGGTACTCTCACCGATGGTCGCGTTTCGAGGGTAACTTTTCTCCGTGGACCGACTCCTTTCTGCGACTCGTTTTCTTAGGTTTGCCATGTCGTTAAAATATCGTCGGAAAAGGTATCGCGAGATCTAAACCCTGAGAGATGAAAAATCGCGCGCGATCGTCGGTCTTCTTCCGAGAAATGTGTTAAGCCAGGGAGTTCCAACTAGTGTAGCTCGCGAGTCATACGCGGCACCTTTCTGTTTAGGTTCTTCCCCCACTTTTAGACTTCATCGTTATACGTATAGTAGAACACGTCCTTGTCTTGTCTGCCATAGGCGTATTCCACATTTTCGGATCCGATGAAGATCGATAAGAAAAAGCTGCCGCAAAATTGTCCTTGACCATGAACTTCAAGGTTAAATTTTTTGATTGCACTGACAAAGTAGAATACAATGCAATTAAAAGAAATTTGACCGTGAAATTCAAGGTCAAGGACAATTCTGCACCGCCGTTTTAATTACAGGCGCAATTACGTGGCAGCCAAGAAGAAACATTTCTTTACACTCTGTACGTAGTAGTGGGAAGAGGTTCGAATAATGAGGACCTTGCGGTTGTCGGAGGGGAATAAGTTGGAACTCCCTGTGTTAATCGGTTTGTTTCCGGGTGGATTCGTAAAAGTGTACCCTCTCTCGGCACGCAATAAATCGCGAGCATCGTGGCGTTCGCCGAGCTCGAGCAAGTAAAACACTTCGTATAAAAAAGAAAATTGACTTTATCGGAGAGTAAAACGGACACGCCGACCGCGTCGATTCGATTGCGTGCCAATGCGTATAATACAATAAATAGTCTACGGTAGAAAACGGTGCGGTGTTGTGCGCGACGCAGCTAAATATCGTAAGACCTCCGACCGCCTCGGGCTTGCTGGCCCTTCCATCCTCTTCCTTTCTACCTTCCTTCCTGCCGTTCTTCTTCGATCGACACGGTGTCCCGTCTCCGAACCGATTCGCGTCAAAATCGTTGTACAATGTCAACAACGTAGAAACTGTCTCGGAACGAAATCCTATCGAATCGAATACAATCAGAGCGATAGCGAACCGCGCGCGTACGCTCGAAGGCGACGACGCAGCAAAATGATCCTGATCCAAAGGCGCTGAGTGCGAGAGTAATTACTAGACTGCGTATGTTCATGGAATTTTCAATTTTTAAATGTTATTTTTTGTGGTAGTAGTCTTTGCAGATCTGAAATAAATAAAAATCGTACTGAATTCTGTGGAATTTTAGTTTCTAGCATTTTCTGAAGCCATCCGCAGTCCAGCAATTATTCTTGCTCCTTGTTGCGACACCCGCAGTCGTTAAAACTCGTGCAAATTCGCCGACCAAGAGACAAAGAGGGTTGTTCGCAAAAGTACGGAGTTACCGCGAATGGTTACCATTGGACCCAAATCTCTGTTCGCCGTCGCCATCGAGCGTGTACGCGTTCTGCGTCACGAATTGCAATGTATGTACGCGCGAGCGCGTGTTCGTGTGTCGTTCAGCGGCGATACATTAGAAAAAACTGTCGACAGTTAAAACTTTTCACGTTACGATAGAATATAGATTATGTTGGCTAATCGTTACTCTTTACGTAGTAAAAAATCCGTTAAGCTACACGGGTCTACGACAAAAGTGTATCAAATTCTTTCATCTTGTTTTCGTCCCTCCCATTCTCTTTCTCTCTAATAGACACCAGAGACAGTTGTTGTATACACGGATGTAGTATTCATGGGCCACGATCAGGCAGCAACGCCTCGTTCGCCCGTTAAAATAACTCGTTCGGTTTCCCGTTTGTTTCTCCCACTGGTAAAAAATCACACTACCGTTCCGATGTCGTTGATAAACAACCGATGATCTAATCAGCCTGTCGTCGCTCGACGTTCCGGTGATTCGAGGTGAAAGAACATCGTCGATCGTTCAAGTTTGAGCGTTGTTCGTCATGGCAGTTCGAGCGCTGTAGGTGTTCTCCGCCGACAAGATGGAAGCGAATTAGTCTCTTTAATCCTTCGAGCATCCGACGATGCACTGTGCGTATATTGTTTAACAACGTTCCTTTCCTCGCTCTCCCCTCGTGGTTAGCTCCGTTGGAATCAACGAGTTATCCGCCTGCCGATAACTGCTCCTCGCAATCCCATTGGTCGTCGCTGAAGGCTACCACGGAATAGGAGTGTACGCTGCGACAAACGTCCGGTAACCATTTGGCCTTGGTCAAGGGGCGCGACGAGCGAGGACATCGCGCACGCCCTCGCTGGTCGCGCTCCTCAAATCAGAATCCGAGTACGCTCGTAGCTATCTCGAAGGAGAAGCGAAACGTTCGTTCGGGAACGACATTCTTTCGAAAAATACAGGAGCGGATCCCTCGCGATATCTTCCCGATGATCTTCCTCCTGCCACGGGAAACCGTTCTCTTCGAGGAACAGTGGATGCTCGAGTCGCGAGTTCGACTCGCGATCTGCGGTCGAAGGTAGCTGGAAGCGGAGGTAACGCGACCGGACTGTACGGTACCAGCCAGGCATCCTGTCGCTGCTCACATGTTGTACGCGACGTAAATGGGATCGAGTTGGTCCGCCAGGAAACCGTCCCGCAGGTGCATTCGTTGCTTCTCGCCGCGCGAGTTTATCGGGACTACTCCGGGATCCACCACCACCACCACGCCCACCACCAAGTGATGCTCCTCGAGAACGGCGCTGGTCACCAGGGCCACGAGGTCCAGGGCCTCGCTCTCGCTACCGTCGAGCTCCACCACGACTACCAGCAGGTTGGTCCACGTGAATACGGCGCTGCAAAATGGTACGGAGACACGTTTTTAGCGTTTTATAGTATTTATTGAATCTATGGGAACTATCGAGGGCAGAGATCTTTTAATATCTGTGTATTTCTGTACACGTGGCACGTGAAAGTGTTAATTCCTGACTCGTTCACGTGCCACGTGTACAGGTGCATTTTAGGATACGTTCAAAACCGCGATCTCTAATCGAGAGAGTCCCAGACATTTACTCACCATTCCGCGATCTTCTTGTGACACCTCATCACGCTGTTCTCGATGTCGATCGGATGGTACCGCATGCCCCTGAGCAGAATAGCCTCGTCCAAAGCGCCGACGACGAACACGGCGTCGTGCAACTCGGCGTCGCCGGGTACAAGATCCGCTTCCGCGGCGGACGTGTCCCCGGGGACGTCGCTGATCACCGATTGCTGCACGCTCTCGGTGCGTCTCAAGAAACCCAGGTAACCGGTCCTTGCGTACACTTCGTTCGTGTTCCCCGTGACCAGGCGAGCGTTGAAGTGATCCGCGTAATCGCTTTCATCTCCGTAAATCGTGAAGTAGCCGCTGGCGTTGTGAGCCGACTGCACCCAGATCTCGCCCAAGTGAGAATCTCCGCATTGTCCCTTCGTTTCTGGATTCGCGATGATCACTTTTACTCCGGGTAGCAACTTGCCCGATTCCATGAGGCACAGGGAGTGCGGGCTACCTCGTTCGACCAACGAGACCCGATCGTTTCGCAGTGCTCTGAGGTCCACGTACACTGTGGATGGTTCTGGACTGGATGCACCCTGTTTCAAAAGACAAACCATTAATGTTGCAGTGAAAATTCGATTTTCGGTTTCCGCGTCGGTTTCCGTACCTGTAAGCAGATGGCTGTGTTCACTCTACAACCGAACGAAGTGGACACCGCGCGGGGACTGAGACCCAGAGCGGAGAAGAGCTTGCTGAAGCTCGTGGTGAGGGCGATTCGAGGCCTCTCCTCGGCCACGACCACGCACGTTCTCACGCAGGCTAAACTGACGCCCCGCGCCTTCAAAGCGTGAACAGAGGATCCGAGACCCTTCGTGCACAGCTCCATCACGCCGTACGAGCAAAACGTGTCTCTCACTCTGGACTGGCTAACGGCGGACAGCCACAGCGCTGGGTTAGCTTCCACCTGCGAATCAGGATCGTTTGGCATCGTTTGAAACAATACATACATCTCGTCGAAATTAGGCCGCGATTAGACTAGGCCACTGGTGGCGCCACCGAATCGAAGGGCTTTAATAAATTGGCCACTGGTGGTACCACCGTAACAAGAAACGCGTTTATTAAAATGGCATGAAATGAAAGTTTGCTTCTCCTTGCTCTCTTATTAAAAAATAGGAGAAGGAATCGGAAAATGCATATCCATTATATTATTCATTGTTTCATGAACTTTGTGCTGATCAGGTGAAATTTTTTCGGTATTTTCGAATGTGAAAGTCGTCCTTTTACGAGCTTCTAGAGTATTTAAAAGAAGACATACGTGGTATTGATACAAAGATGCTGGTGACGCAACTGGTGGCTTAGTCTAATACGCTACGCGCAAGTGGCCTAGTCTAATAGCGGTCTTAGACGATCAATCGCAACGAAAAGAGACGGAACAAACCTCGGATGGCGGAATAAGAATGGAATGATGTCCGCTGTATATACTGCTCAAACACCACAGAGCGAATCCTAGTCCGGAGTACGGATCCAAGCATAGGGCGATATGCCTCGACGGGTACAGTTCGCAGGCAAGTTTCATGGCACGGCACAGGGACGTCACCGCTGCATGGGACATCTTTATTCCGGCTAGCATGCCCGTCGTCGAGACGCTGAAGTCCAGATAAGCCAACATTTCCGCTGTCGGAGCTCGATACATAACAGGTAGCTTCTTCTTTGGCATGTCGTCCATATCGAGAATCGTCGGCCAGCTCTTTACTTCGATCACGTTGTTCGCCTCCTGCGTTTGGTCAATGAATCAGACTAATTCGTTGCCGCGTACCCATCATGTAACAATAATTACTAGACTGCGGATGTTTATGCAATTTTTAATTTTTATAGATAAATTTTAAGAAAGTGGCATTAAATAGAATACTATTTTTAATGGGAATAACCTTTGTAGATGCAAAACAAATAAAAATCTTACTAAGTTCTATCGAATTTGATATTGTAGAATTTTTTCAAAATTTTCACAAGCCATAAATGCATAAAGAACCGCAGTCTAATGATTACGATAACAACGGCAACAACGATAGGAAAAAGGAGGAGGAGAATGTGAAGGGGAAGGATAAAAACACGAACGAGACGCTACGTACCTTCGTTTTCAAGAGTTTCAGGATATTCTGATTGGTGAGCACGAGCACCGACTTACTAACGTCCACGATCATGCGAACGGTTGGCAGAGTGGTCTGGAGATTTTGGGGATGCGGCGGCCTGATGGTAACTGGCACTGCTCCAACGTACAGGCAGCCGTAGAACGCGCATATCAAGTCTGTACCAGGAGGGAATATCAATGCAACGTGATCTCCGGTATTGATTCGTCCGCGGTCCAACAACAGATTTCCGATTCGTTCGGCCTTCTTGTGCAGCTGCGAGCAGGACAGGGAAGTCGCGACCGCTCCCTTCGCGTTCAACGACGTGAATATCACGTGGTCGGAGGTGCTCACAGCTCGCCACCGTAGAATCTCCGAGATGAACTGATACTGAAATTCGATACATCGATTACGAACGCAAGCTTTTATCGGTTCCGCTTCGAAAAGAATCGAACATATCGTCGGCCTCACATGAAAACTGTCTAAGTCCGTTTTTATGAAAATTGGGGTTTCAGCTTCGTCTTGTTAAGTACTTTCTATTTATTTCTACGGTTTGAGGGTAATAGTTCAGCGTGAAGTCGTTAGGTAGCGTGACAATATCAGGATTTGAAAAGTGGTAAGGAGATAGAGTCTTTTCCAGGATTGCAAGGGTGCGTGATGCGCCTTCTCAATAATGCAAAGATGGGGGTTTTCAGTTGTCAAAAGCGCTAGATAAAAGATCTATTTTTAGCTTTGTGAAAAACTAAATGAACTTTGTGAAAATAGCTTACGCCTGATAAACGTGAAAATAGGACTTTCGAGGGCCATCACGGCCTAGATTGATCTTTCATCTAGCGCTTTTGACTACTGAAAAACCCAATCTTCGCATTATTGAGAAATGAGAAGTCTACTCCCTTAAATCGTTTTTTTCGCCTCCTGCAAAATTTACTTTTTCGGACTTAGGCAATTTTCATACGAGGCCGACGATATGCGAACAGTTCGAACCAGCGCGCAGCGTACGAACCTTTTTAGCGTTATCGCTGTCCTCGTCCAAGACGCCCATGTCCCGTCCTTGGGCGGAGGCCAGTCTGTTACCCTGAACAATGTTGCCCACCATCACACTGGCCGGACCAACGTCTGCAACAGAATCCCCCGCTACACGCCCCCGCACCTTTCCGTTAGTAAACCAACACAAACACTCAACCCAATAATGAGTAGCTCACACACTCTCCCCTGACTGAGGCCGGAATATCAAAGCTATACAGGTTCGTGAAAGATGGTTGGTTCGTTATCGTCGGATGGCGGTTAAGCCACGTCCTTGTTACAGGCGTGCTCGGAGCATTCCGTGGATCGTACGTACTCGATTCAACCAAAAGAACGATATAAAGAATAATAACCAACAACCGATACAAAGGGTAGAAAATAAACATAGTGTTGTTCTGTGCTGTTCGAGAGGTTACTGGTTACTGGCTACTAGGGATGTGATCAAGTACCTCGCAAACAGGTTCGAACTTCGATTGATTGCATTCGAACTCTCTATAAGTATTATACTTCGAAAAATAGAAATATATAGTATTCCTAAGTATACTTGAACCTATGCCAGATAGTTTCGAACCTTTTACAAGTACTTTGGTACTTTGGAATGCTTGCAAGTATATTCGAATCTTGGTCTAACAGATTCTAAACTTTTCTGAATATCGTACCAGAAATTCTCTGATTTTTCTAATCATTATTATCTTTTACTTTTAAAATCAAGTATGCTCTGTCCTTTAAAGCATAATTTAATTCAACATTTTATCAAAAATTGTACGTGTATATTTTTGTATAATGGCCACTTCTGTATCTTCAGAAAGAGTGTCTCCAAAAGCAAAAAATATCATGGATAAAATAAGAAATAGGCTAAAATCAATTATTGTAAATGAAATACTATTCTGAGGAATTTAATAAAGTGCTTAAAGCCCATTATGCACTTCTTACTTCCAAGATTCGGGTACTTTCAACATCGAAGTTGATCCCATCCCTACTGGTTACTGGTTACGCTCGGATGCGTCTCGGTTAGGCGACGCGAAATCAATCGCCGAAACGGTCTTACGATCGAGAACGGAGGAAGCACCGTCGATGATAGAGATATGTCGATTCATCGAACGATCTCGCGTCGCCGAACATACTCTATTCGTACCGTCTACCTACAGCCACAGGGACCACTACGGGGTGTTCGGAGCTCAGCCAAAAGAAAGAAGGGCGAATAGAAAATAATAGATGATAGATGATAAAAAATACATGCGAAGCATCGACCCCCTAAGCTGCAGAGGATGTGTCCACGACGATTTCGCGGCTCGATCTCGTTGTACTCGTTTTAGGAGCAACGGTTATGAGCCAAATCGAATCGGACCCGGACCTCGGCAGCGTTATAGGGTCGAGAAGTACTCGGTGATAGAGTAGTGAGGTGGGTTAACGTGGGATGATACATGATATGTAGCAAGAGACGGTTATATACTTTGTACATTTGTGCCAAGTTGCTATAAAAGCCTACCGACGACTATAACTCCGGTAGAGAAGCGCAAAGTGTTACGTTCCTTCGCGTTAGTCGGGGAGTCGCGACACCCGATTCGAATCGAATCGAATCGGATCGAATTCGAACGATCGCTTTCATTCATTCTCTCATTGATCATTCTCATAATAAAATGGTCGAGCAACGCGATCCAAGGAACCGGTGCGAAACAGCAGGATCATCGTTCCATATTTCTCGAGGATCCTTTCCCGCGACTGATCCACAGCTGTCTTTCGCACCGGTTCCTTGGATCCTTCGCTTCGGTCGGCTTGCGCAGAAAAAAAGAAACAAACGTGGAAACGTTATAACCAAGAGCAAAAAGAGCGTATATAAATCCTTGTACTTGCTGACATTCATGTAAATTCATTGACGATTCATTGGTCGGTGAATTTCGATCGGTATACCTGTGCGGTGTTCGGTTCAGGGGCATAGTACTCGCGGGTGAACGCGCGACCGCTTACCTGAATGGACTTCGCGTGGTTTCGGTAGATTGGTAACGCAAGTGTGCGGACAAAGCAGAACATTAGCCGGGTGTAGGGTACCCTCTAGAAAACGTCGTTTCGTTTCGGATAGGTGTATACCACCGAGCGGCGTCTTTGGCAAATAATTGGGTGGCACCAGCGCCAGACAGTAGATCCCAACGGCGTGGATCGAATCCACCGCTTGGAGAACTCGCGACATCCATTGGAAACTCTGCAAAAGTAGAATCTCTGTAAATGTTTGCCAGCACTCAAAAGGCTCGGATGGCAACTGCTAGGGGAGGTATACTCGGGTACCCGAAGTTGAAGTGGGACGGTAAGCCAAACACATCTATGACGTTCGGGTCTCCGAACAATAAAAATTTTCGGGTCCTGCCCAATCTTTTGGCGATTACTCAATTTTCTCGAACACTACCGGATCCGATTTCGACTTCGGGTACCAGCTCAACGCGAAAAGGCTTACCTCTTCTTCGCTGCAATCCGGTCGTTGTTCCGCGACCACGCATATTCTCTCGTCTCTCAGCACTCGTACGCTGAACACGGCGATTCTCCCACGGTAAATAAACTTCATAGGCTCCACGGCCAGAACGGTAGCGATGATATCGTCGGCGTTGTGCTTTCTGCCGGTGACGGTCATAAGACCGTCGCGAGACCCGCAGACGAACACCAGGCCGCCCGGACCGAGAAAACCCAGCAAACCGGATCGCGTGTACTCCACGTCGCCGAGGGGACTGCTGTCGGCTTGCAACGGAGACACCTTGAACGTGTTGTTGGTTAGCCCTTGCAGTCCCCAGTACTGGTTCCCGGTCGCCGAACTGTGCACGCAAATCTCGCCCACTTCGTCGGTCTTGCAAATGAACGGTTGTCCCTCCATTTTGATCACGACCACGATACCTTTGCGAGGAAATTGGTACACGGTCGTAGAGATAGAACAAGATAGACAAAGATTTTTGACGGTGTCGAAGCAAACTTACTCCCTGGCATGACTTGACCGCAGTCCTGAAGCGTTAACGACGTCAGCGAATTTTCTTGATCCACTCTGACGACCCCGTAGCTCAGTCCGGACATGGAGAGCACGCCTCGACCGGTGGCGTTCACGCCAGCCCGACCCGGTCTCCTAACGGAAACGGTTAGGGCCTCGCTGGAGGACGCGCACGGGCACACGGCGTCCGGCCGCAATCCTTTCGACTGGAATACCGAGAGGAACTGATCGCAGGAGGATAGAGACCATGGATTCGCGCCGTCGGCTACCAGCAGCAACCTCAACGACGCCAACGAGATGTCTTTGTGGTCCTTCGTGGCGAGGAGACCCCAATGAAGATCTCGCGACTTGACCACGGCCACGCTGGCCCGGTGTTTCGTGATCATCTGCATCCAACTGGCGGGATTCACTTTCATCAGAGCGTACGGGATGAAGATGACGTGCATCCCGTTCAGGACGCTGGTCAGGGTGCTGTGCCAGAGACCGACCTCCCGCTTAAAGTCCAAAACGCAAACCGCGTTCTCGCCTTCCGTGTAGCCGCAGGCCTGCGTCAACGCCCCGCAATGCGTCAACATCGCCGATCTGGAATCGACGATACGACAGTGATCGAGTTAATTCTATGAAAATAAAAAACAACGACGAATGGATACCTGGTCACCGTGACTCCCATCACCGAGCCATCCTTGTCGGTGGTGTACTCGATGTACGCCGGGGTGTCGTCGGTTAACCGCGGGGGAGGTAGCCAATCTTTGGGTGTCTTGCCCAAGTGTCCTGTCACGAACCAGTGAAGCTTCGGCCAGCCTTTGAACGCTACCACTTCGCCGGCTGCGGTCTTCGGCAAGCCTTTCAGACAGGCCTCGCTGGTCAACGCCACCTGGAGGTCACGCCGGTTTTATTAAATTTGTCATTTAGCGAGAAGCGGCAAGCGAAAAACACGGGAATGAATGTCTCACCTGAATGCCGCAGCTTCCCAGAAGGAAGCCGATCTGCTGCGAGCCCGCGTCCCGGCGCGTCAGGGGTACCTCTATCGGCACAGGTACGATTCCAGCTTGAAGGCAACCGTAAAAGGCGCACATGAAGCTGATAGGATCGTTGTTCGGATAAACCAGAGCGATTCTGTCGCCGGGCTTCAGACAGCAATCGCCTCCACGACTCAGAGCCTTGTTCAGCAACGTGTAAGCTATTTTGTGGGAGCGGCTCAAGAGCTTCCCGTAAGTCAGCGTCACGCAAAACTTGCCGTTCGGATCGAGAACCGTCGCGACCGGCGCTTTGCACGTCGACGAGCCGTACCTGAATGAAAACAACATCGTTACCAAGTCGAAGAGTTTAAGGGGGTAGACTCTCGTTTCCAGGATTGCAAGGGTACGGGACGCGCTTTCTCATTTCACGGTAATGCAAGGATGAGGTTTTTCAGTAGTCAAAAGCGCTAGATAAAAGATCAATCTAGACCGCGAACGCCTTCGAAAATCTTATTTTTACGTTTACGAGGCGTAATTTGCATTGTTTGGAAGCATAAAGCTGCGCATGTAGCTATTTCCACAAAGCTCATTTAGCTTTTCATGAAGCTAAAAATAGGCCTTTTTAGATTGATCTCTTACTTAACGTTTAATTGCACCCTTGCAATCCTAGAAGATTCTAGAACCTAGAGATTCGTAGGTAGCAGGTATAGCTCTCACCTTTGAATAGCGGCCTCGAGCGACCTTGGAAGTCCGGCTGCCACCGAGGTTGCCTCGCCGATCGCGGAGGTCATGGATCCGCCCTCGGGCTTCGGGGCGTTCGGGTCCTTCGGATTGGCTGCGATTTCCAGCTCGATGTCGTCGTCCTCGTAGAACTCGGGCAGCGGCCGGCGCTTCGGCCGCTTCAGGGTGTTGAGAAGCTGCTGGATCTTTGCGGACACTTTCCATCGGCCGGTGGTCCCGGTGTTGTTTTGATCTTCGACCCCGTGATACCGATTCACGCGGTCGGCTCCCGGCCGCCTGGTCGACTGTTGCGCGGCCGGCGTGTTGCTCGTGTGCGTCACGTCCGGTGGTTGGATGTTGCAGTAGGCATGGGGCGTGTACTCCGCGATGTCCGTGATGTCCGCGCCAGGAGGTCTCCTGGCCGGTGGTCTCGGAGGTGGAGGCGTATCCCGCGCCGAACCGGTGCTGCTCGTGTCCGACAATCCTGTGCCTAAAACACCATGCTAAAGTCTTCGACCGACGATCAACGAGCTACATCTCCGAAAGCAACTGGGACCGGCTGCCGTCTATGCGTTTCGAGGGGACGCAGATCCGTTTGTCGTTCGCTATTTACCGTATACCGTTTACCGATAACATCCGAGAGTACGCCGCGAAAAACGGACACGCGTTTACAAATCCAGCTCTGACGGTGAATTCAAAGAATAACGGCGAGGTTGCGTTCCGTTTGCTACCCGGAAGTAGCGGTAGCCCAAGAAAAATCATTGATAGCGGCGAACGTCTCCGGCGATTGTCCGTTCCGGCGGCTGAGTCTCAACGGCAAATCCGCATTAAAAGGGTAGACTCGTCTTCCCAGGATTGCATCTCATTTCTCCATAATGGAAAGATGGGGTTTTTCAGTAGTCAAAAGCGCTGGATAAAAGATCAATCTAAGCCGCGATCGGCCTCGAAAGTCCGATTTTTACGTTTACAAGGCGTAATTTGTATTATTCGGAAGCATACAGCAGCGCATGCTATTTTCATAGATCTGCGACATCTACATGCTGCCGAATAATGCAAATTCCCGCACGTCTATAAACATTAAAAAAAGATTGATCTCTTATCTAGCGTTTTTGACTACTGAAAAACCCCATCTTTGCATTATCGAGAAATGAGAAGGGCATCATCCCGCACCCTTGCAATCCTGAAAAAAAACGAGTCTACCCTCTTTACGACAGGCGATAAACCGAAACCAATTGGCGCGGCGCAGAGCGGAGCAACGATTGGACGGAATGATCGCGCGCACGCGGCCGAAGTCGCGACCAGTTACGTAGCGTCGCGTCCTCCCGCAGATGCAAATAAGAGAAGCCAAGCGAATTTACGACGGACAAGCGGTCGCGAATCAAGGTGCGCACGGATAAAATGAGATTCGAAAGTTATACCCGTCGGACCACCGGCGCCGGGGCTCTCCTCGGTGACCACGCTGTCCTCGTCGCTGCTGGACTCGCCACTGTCACGACGCTCCCTGTCCGGGCTCCTGGCCATCACGGAGGTCCTCTTCGACGGCATCGGCAGCGACGGCTTCGGCCGACCCTGCATCGCTGCCAAAGCCTGCTGTACCGCCTCCTGCCGCACCTCTGTGCAATCAATGCCCAACCATCAGCAAATCTCAACGTCGAAACGTCTCTAGTGCTTGCGAGCTTTCGAGCGGCAGAGCGTCAGAGCGACCGTACAAAGTACACATCCCACGCGAGATCCTATTCTCCGGTGTACGCTCGGCTCGCAACTTGGACGTCGAAGTCCAGGCTCGAATCCTGTTGCACACTACATTCTCTACGAGGAGCAAAGCCTGGCTACTAGGGTGGACCTTAGCTATACATCTGCTAAGGTGTATATCTGCTGAAATTTTTCTAGCGAGATTTTTTCACCTCGCCCTCTAAAATTGTATCATTGGATAAGAAAATAATGTTCATGTTTTTGTAAATATGCAGGGTGTCCTGCTGAAGTGAGATCATCTCGGAAGGCGTTGTCGTTAAGAAAAAAAGTGTAGTATTAATTGTTTTCTTGTGGATGGGGTGGTGGAAGACATTTCACTTTTTTAAAATTCGTTTACAAAAATTGAAAATTGCATAAACATCCGCAGTCTAGTTATATTTAATCAGAGCAGAGTATTTTTAACTGGATCTGGTGAGTTTCGGGTGCTAGATACCGAAAATGATTAGAAAATTTCCGTAGTGCTACGCGACTTACATGGTCATTGATGGCACTATCGCGTGTAGATTTTTCAAAAACTATACTATGTCTGTCGTGAAGCTTCTGCAGCAATTGGAGCATGGATTCATGCTTGTAAATACAATTTACTAGCTACAATGTACATCCGAGATTTTCTTCATGAACAATTTTAGCGAGCGGTGTGTCCAAAATTTCATAGTTCAAAAATAAGGTCCACCCTACTGGCTACTCGACTACTCGACTACTCGACTACTCAACTACTCGACTACTCGGTCCGCACCGTTGGTTCAGTCAGTTTCAGAAAGTTTCAAGTACCTTGCTGGCCGAGGAATCTCGAACGCGTTCGCTGTTCCGAAATTGCTGCCGTCATCGTGCACTGTCTCAAGCGACGCGACGATTTTCGTACGATAAAGCAAATTTATGGCTGAACGCGATCGACGCTTCCCCGAGAAAGGGAAAAACCAACGTTCGGTATATGCTCGAATCTGGACGGCGACACAACAGCGGACGCGTTCGGATGCTCGACGGTCCCGTAAATCGAGGCTCGCCGCGCGCGTCCAGGAACAATTTATTCCGGAATTTTTCAGAAAAGCAGCGCGGCGAATTATCTTATCCCCGTGGCTGCACGCGACTGCGCAGCACGGACCCTGCGTGATCGCGCGAGTGCCTCCCGCAAGAAACCGCGTCTCGATCTAGCCCGATGTCGTAATAACGATACGAATAAGCGCGGTGGCGACCGGAAATGCCGCGATTCGCTGACCGAATCCAACCGCGGCTCTTATCGCGATTGTCTTTGTATATATTCCATCGACGTTGCTTTCTTTTTCGTTTCTAATCGTTATCTGTGTAGCCGTTCCGAACGAGTAAAAATGATGAAGTATTTTAATGTCTTGCTCAGGGACCAAAAATAACAGTTATTCTAAAATTGTCTACGATAAAAAACATTTAAAAAATTCGATTGTTATTGTAAGATAATGTAGACAAAATATAAAGAAAAAAATTCGAAGTACAAAATGATTAAAAAATATCGATTTTTATACTTTTTGGTTACAAATAACAGTTATTAGTGTCCAAAAAATTGGATCCTCCCAGATAACTATTATCGATGAAGAAAAACTGTTTCTATTGCTCAAAGCAGTTATCGATGATCGAATTTCTTTTCACTTGTTCATAATAATTATTAATGAGAAAATTCATTTTGGTTGCTTATTTCATTATTGAGTTAATGAACTTCTCTCATGGATATGTTATGAGCAATCGAAATAAATTTATCTCATTGAATAATTGTTATGAGCGATCGAAATAAATGTCTCTTGTCGATAACTGTTATGAACGTGATCGAAATGAATTTCTCTCAATGATAACATTTACCAAGAAAAGAAAAGATTTTCGGTTACTCATAATCGTTATTTGTAACCAATACGATTTTAGTCGATGAAATACTTGTTATTCTATGACGTGTTTCTTTTTGGCTATAACAGTTATGGTCCCTGGTCTTTCTTTATGCGAATTCGCTGGGTACGAATGGGTCCAATTGCACCAGAATTTCCGTTCGAAAATCTGAGGTAAAAATATGTAGCGATACGTCGAGTAAGGAGCAAGGACGATTTAAATCATCCTCGTACAGATGTGAACCTAGGAACACCATTGATCATCCGAACTGACAACTATAGTATTGCCCCATCCACCATACCGCGGTGGTGCGTATGGCGTACAGTGTACGGCGTAAAGCGTACTGCATATGCATCGCACGTCGGACCGAATTACTTTCATTTTATTTCCCGAACTGTGAAAACCTCCGCGGAAACGGTGGGCTATGGTTAGAACGTAAAACGAAACGAAACGAAACAAAGCGAGACGAGCATTACAATTGCTACTTCGGCAATTTTCGTTTTGAAATTCGAATACACATGTTGCTCGACGAATTTCACCACAGTGCAAGAATACACGACCCAAGACATTGGACGACGTACAATCTTCCCAAGCATGTGTTTGCGGTCAAATCTGTGGTTGTATGGAAAACCACCGCATGTCACAATCTCCAAAAATTTGGACTTACGCGTGAATTGAGCTTTAGAGTATAGTATTAACGTATTTATTAGAAAGAAAGCAGAGTTGGGCAAATATTTAATCAACGATTGACGAATAAATTTCTGCTTCAATCGTTAATCGCAATTAACAATTAATCTCCTGTTTAGTCGTTAATTTAACGGTTACATTCCTTTCAATTGTAATCGTCATTCGGATAATTGATTAATGATTAACTGCTGAAATTTCGAAATGAAATACGGAATCAAAACTATATCACAAACTCTGTTTGCGTGCTTATATGTTATTTCTCGATGATTTCTTTCTTTAATCAACGATTGACGATTAACTTCATCAATCGATTGAATCAGTCTCCGATTTTCCGATGATTTCTTTCTTTAATCAACGATTAACTTCATCAATAGATTGAATCGATTTTTCAATAATTACCTTTTTTAATCGTACACATTAATCAATCAATCTTGATTAAAATTTTAATCGATTAATGCCCAACTCTAAAAGAAAGTTGTGGAGACAAATTCTAAATGTCTGTCGTGAAGAACAGTGATCAAAACTTCAAACAGCAATATCTCGAAAGTGAAAGCTTGTGACATGCGGCGTTCCTCATTGCACCTGCAGAAATATTGATTCGGTTCCTTCGTCTACAATGCACCGGTTGCTTGGAAATGGGACTCGCGAACGTAATGGCGCGCAAGGATGATTCTCGAGCGGACGGCGACTCGTCTTCGGCGAGCAACGCTCGTCCTCTTCGACCGGTAACGGTGTACCAGGCCTCCAGACGTTTAGACTCGCGACTCGAAATACATGAAGTTTCTACGCGCGGACTTTTACGCGCCGAACGGAGAACCGTTCGTTTTTCGTTCCGTTCTGGCGAGCACCGCGCGAGAGAAGATACCGAGTTCGAATCAAGCAAGATCTCCGCCGTCTACGCCGATTTTCATTTCCTACGTCGACGTAAGCTTTCGAACGCGAGAAAAGGAAAATTCACTTCCGACGATTAAAACGTTACACAGACCGCTTTCCGGTCTTGAGAATTGTTGATTCGACGTTGAAACGAAAACGAAAGGAACAAAAGTATGAAGAGACAAACAAAAATTACCAAAAGAAAGAGGATTGAAGCAGCCAGTTTTGAAACTTTCCACGAAAATTTTACATCGATTCCGTGGCGACAATTGTTTGGGAAAGGTTCCGCGGGAGAAACATTGGAACATCTCTCTCTCGATCGAGCGATCAAGGGACACAACACGGGAGTCAATTTTGTGCCGGCAGGTGGAAGGTGGGGTGTTCGTGCAATTACAGGCAGCATTCCGAATCGACGATCTCTTACGGTGATCGATGCATTATTCCCGGGAAAAGCAGCTGGTTCGTTTGTCCGGCGGCAATCGCTGCGCGACTAGCTGCTTCCGACACTCGAAAAGTCGAGGAGTCGATCGAGGAGTCGTGGAGAATCGAGGAGCGCAAATGTCGCGCAGGGGAGGAAACGTTTCATCAGAGCAGAAAGCACTCGCGCGCCGAAAGCACATTCCTCGCACTCGCGGACCACATTTCCGCGCGGCGAGCTAATCGAGCTTAATGCCGAGCGATTACTCGGATCGCGGGTCGCGATTTCCGAGCGAGTCCGCGCGAGTCCGAGCGAACCGATCACGATTTCACATTCATCTTTGCCGAGGAACTCTTTAAATCGCGACTTAATTAGCCGAAGACGAACTCTCGATCGATTAGCAATAGATTCTTTTTATGAGAAATGAAAATCTTGTTCGTTTCACAATTCTGAAATACTGCTTTTAATCGTTTCTCTTTCCACTTTCTGCGTCAATCTTGCAACGCACTTCCGGAGAAGCTGCGTTACAAGATCGTAGAAAACCGTTGCTTTTCATCGGTCGAGAGTCCGTCGCGTCTGGTCTACAGGGTTGCTGAGGTAACCCTTGAATACCGACGGCCTCTTTAGCAATTCTACCATAAAATCTGAATATCTTGAAGCGTCCTCGCTCCAGCAAGACGAGAAGAGGAGAGGATAGCAGAGGTAAAGAAGGCGAGGCGAGGCGAGGCGAGACGAGGCACATCTTCTAAAATCATCCCGCACCGAAGTAGAATCGGGCGACTATAAAATTCGTACATGAACAATTTATTAAATTTAAACAAGACGTCTCTCGATCGAAACAAACGATTCCAAAAATATTGTACGCCGTGTATCATCTGAAAAAACGCGTTGAGAGTGAAGTGGAACATAATCGACATCGTAGTCGTCCACGACACAAAAGAAAAAGAAACTCTGGGACGATATGGACGAGCGCGTGATCGAAGGGGAATTGCGTCCGACAAAAACAAGCCCGCCTACGACCGCAAGAAACGAGAGAAAGAAGAAAAGTGGAAGAAGGAAAGCTACTTTCGCAGTTTGCAGGACGAAGCCGGCCCTGCGACGTGCTGCACGTTAAGGCTCCTCTATACTTTGAATAAGTAGACGTTAAAAGCGTGCATACGGCCATAGCCGGCGTCGTCCGAGAGGGTTAAGGACCCGTTAAACGGTTCTTTCTGTTTTCTTTTCCGTGGCTTATTTATCGTCGCGCGGTCGCACTCGGGCTCGCGTTCGCGCTCGCTCTCGCTCTCGCTCTCGGACCGTTTGATCGTCCAGCTGTGATGTACTCACCGGAATGATAGCGGCTCTCATTGCGCGTGAGTCTGCGATTGCCGCGTCTCGCAGCCGCCGAGTTCGAGTTCCCGGTGTTTCCGGTCGAGCCGCCAGATCCCGGGGGACTAGCGATCCCGCCAGGTACTAGCCGGCCTCCTGCATGCAACACAACAACAACAACAACGCCACATAGACAGAGAAAGGAGCTCTACGAGGATCGGCGGGTTACTCGGTCTCGGTCCTCTTTATACTCTATACTCTATATTCTATATGTATATTCTATATTCTATATGCTATAGTCTATGTTCTATTCTCTGTTTTCTATACTATAGAAATATATGTATACTTTCTACAGTCGTTATATCCTCTGTACTTTATACCGTCGACGCTTTTATCCTACTAACGAGCCGGGCCTTGAGAAACGATACTTCGGGCTACATCGGGCTTTCGATCGGTGCAACTGTACAGGGTGTATAAAAAGTAATGGTCATTCGTTCTAGGAGTGAATCTACACCTCTGGATCGGTGGACATTTGTAAATAAAACTTGCCGCAGAAATGTTTACAACGAAGAAAATTGTTGTTAAAGTTCGTTTTTACATCAATACCTTCCTCTAATCCAGACGAGGAGATAACTATTTGTTTCCAACATGTGGTTTCTTTCAAACTTTTTCTCTTCTGGATGAGTGGAAGGTGTTGATGTAAAGAACAACTTTACCAGCAATTTTCTTTGTTATAAACAATTTTACGGCAAGTTTCTCTTACAAATGTCCACCGATTCTCTCTTCCGGATCGAAGAAAAACTGACGGAAAGACGCAAAACTTGCTAAACAAGAGATTAGAAGAGAGACACACACTCTCTTTCTCTCAAACACATACACACCCTTCCTTTCTCCGTTTACACCTACTCTTTTCTATCTCCGTTGCTCCGCTTGTCTCGAATAGTCTCGACTCGTCTCGAAGGGAGCGCAACCTATCCCGGCCGGCCGCAATGAATTTCAATAGGATCGTTTCTTTAGGCGCGGTTCGAACGTCATAGCGACGATCGGTCGTTCCACCTTCGGAAGCTGCGACGACTACGACGATTTCAGTTTTATCGATTGTCCGCAGTCCTCTGTGGCGCGGGGAGAGGTCGGACGAGGAGGTGGGTCTGTGAGAAGCGATTCGCGATTCACGATTCTGTGTTCCCCTCACCGACCAGGTACTTATTTTTCTAATCTTTTTATTCGTTTAGTTCTTGAAGCTACAAATAGGTACAAATTTCCAGTTATTTTATCAGAAAATTGTCGCGCTCGCGCACGGTCCGCGATGAATTATTTCACGTTGTTTCACGATCAACGACCTATATTTTATCATACTTATATTATCTTGCCATGTTGTTGTATGCGTCAAATCTTGTATTCGAATTTCAAACCTCTTCCCGTAGTCCAATCTTGCTGAAATTTTGTATACACACTTGCTTCCGATGACAATAAACGTGGAAAATGAAATATATAAAAAGAACTTTTTAAAAACCACGCGTATATTAAAATGCACTAAAAAGGAGAGAACAATTTTTTCCGGGTTCTCCATAAAATACCGCGAATCCAGTTAAATGATTAATGATATTCGGTATTTTATGGAGATCCAGGAAAAAAATTATTTTCTCCTTTTTAGTGCATTTTAATATAAGCGTGATTTTTAAAAAGTTTTTTTTATATATCCCTTGGCATTTTATTCAGCCCAATCGATGCACGATGGATCTCGATCGACGATCGAGCCACGAGGGAGGGAGTCTTAGCTGAAATGTCCCAGGACTCTCGAGTCACGTGGATTGGACAATCTCGAGTCAGCCGAAGGTGGAACAATCGGTCCCGCCTAAGTCGAATTATAAGAGTATTCGAGGACATTCGAGGTGTAAAAGCGTCTCCGCTCGAGTCGGTACGCGCCGAGTCGGGGATAGCAAGCAAGCCAACTACGATCGAGAAGCACGCAGTCAACCACTTCGAATTCTGTACCGCACCGAAGCGAAGAGAACGCGAAGAGGTTGAATCGAGCGTGCGCTACGGATGAAAATGACGTACGGATTATGGATCACCGAGATTAATTACAGGGATGAATCGTGAAACGCGTGACGATGGTGGGTCGAGCTACGATCGTCCCGATCCCGCGATCCTCTGCGAACGAATCTTTCGACAGAGTCGAACGAGTCCCGCGGCCCGGGACGAACAAAATTCCTAAAATGAAGGAAGAGGAAAGAGGAGCACAACCAACAAAATCCACTAGTCGATGGCCGTTCGATATGGTTTCTGTACAGTACACGATATATCAATCTACGTGCGTGGATCGTGATCTAAACCGTGCACACTCGCGACAAATGATCGGCGGTCCAGAAACAAATTCCAACACGTTATTTACACGCTTTGTCGCACAGCATCGAGGTTCGTTAACCCAGATACGCCTGTTATCCTCCCGGAACGAATTGTTATTAGCGGATCGTGTTTGTTTTTACTAACGGTTGTCGATAATCCTTTCACTTTATTCTCGCTACGAAAGATTTCCTGGGAAGAAAATGTTTAGCTTATTTTAAAAGATTTATGGAAATAGAAATCCGCAAAAAGAACATAAAGTACATAATATGCCCTATATTTTTTAAATCTAGCTCTTCAGTCTTTTAAATGGGTCTGTTTCGCTGTACAATTTGAAGTTACGATACTAGAAAAAAGAAGAAAGAGAATATAATCCCAGAAGAATTATACAAACAAATTTTCCAAGATACTCGACGAAAACGTGAAGGCGCATCTGGCTTAATCTGACTATGAAAAGAATTTTGTTGCGGCATCGACGGAAATGTTTTTACGCGAGACCTGTGCGTAATTTTTTCTGGAAATCTGACTTCGCACGGTGAGAGATCCGTTTCCGACGAGCACAACGTCTAATCGCATAACGGATCGTCACTGTTGTCCGATTCCAGGAGTAAAGCACCGAAGAAAATCGGACGAGAAGAGGGGCAACAGAGATGAAAATGGCGGGAAGAACAGGAAACAGACATCTACATGGACGATGAGTTCGCACAGCCAAAATGCACACTGGTCGGTGAACGTGGTTGTAACGCATCCCTAAACGGGCAACAAAACGACACACGTTCTAGCGTAAGCTACGGGGGCAGAGAGTGAATGACTCGTGTTAACAAAGAACGAACAAAGAGAGTGAACGGAAAATACAGAAAACTGAAAAGCGGAAAACAGAAAACGCACTATACAGCGGTGATAACGTGTCTGTAATGGTTGACGATGTCCGGCGATGTAGACGATGGATGTCTCCCTTGCGAGTCTCGGCTTCGATTCTAATGAACACTCTAACTCCTCTAGGTGTGGTTACGAGGCAACGATTAATAAACAAAGAGAAAAACAACGAGAAAAGGGAATGAGTGAAGAGAAAACGGAAGAAAAAGTAGAAACTACACGCTGATTCGTGCAATGCGTCGCCAGTGCGCTACCTGAATGATAGCGCTTCTCGTTGTGCGTGACACGGCGTTGCGTGCGGCGTGCACGTGGCTGTGGTCGTCCACCGACGCCAATGCCGACGCCGCCGCCGACGCCGACACCACCAACACCGACACCACCACCGCCACCGCCTCCACCACCGCTTCCGTACCCGGTTCTCTCGACCCTTTCGATACCGAGGACGCCGACACCTCCTCCATCGTTTCCAGCCCCTGTGCGCCACACACGTGTGCATATGCAAAAGCCACCCTCTCCAGACTCTCTTCTTCTCTCCCTCGTACTCTCGCGCACGCACACTTACTTTCGCTCCGACCCTGTCTTTCTCCATCGTTTGCTCGGCCTCTCACCCTCCAACTATTCTCGTTCCGATTCTCGAGCGAGGGGGAAACGCGTCGCTTTCCACTCGCCGCGCCTTCGCAGTCGCCTCCGCCTTCGCCAGCCACCGGTTATACATATTTAGAGCTTTAATAATTAAAGCGTCCGGCTAATTGCCTCGTCCGTGCCGCTTCTCGGAAACCGTGTCTCCGAGAGAATTATTGGAAAATTACCGTTCCGGTACTTTGTAGTTTGATTCGCCTACTCTTTGCCGCCAATCGAGCGTACCATATGGCGCGCAATCGCTTCGTTCCGTACGAATTGTCGGACCTATGGGAAACAATTAGTCGCCGACAGATGCAAATTTTCTAGCGTCCGCAGTCGCCCTTAACCCTTAGACTGCCGGCAGTTTTCCAGGAGAAATATTACATTTTCTTCCAGAATACAGTAAATTCTCTATAATCGCAAACAGGGCATGTACGATAATCGCAAATGAAATATCCCCTCCAACTCAATACACTGATCTCGGCTCGGTATATCGGTGTGAACCACTACTAACGCTACGCGGAGAGTCGCAGTCGTCGGCACAGTTCAAACGCCCGTGAGTCATCATAACGTTATACCAAAATTCTATCTTCTTTATTTTCCATTATTTTTTCATGGGACTTTCACCAACATATTCCTGACATTTTTCTAATGCAAAATGATACCAAACACGATATAATATGAACTGAATTTAGTGGTTTAATTGACGATGAGAGTTTCGAACGCAAGGAAGGACAGCGTATATGAAAGAAAGAGACGCGGACAGGTGCCGTCGCATCGACGGTTGCCGTGGTGTCTCTTTACACGCGCTGTCCTTCTCTACGTTCGGCTCGGCCTTTAAAGCTCGAAAAAAGTAGGACCAAGATCTATAAATGCAAACAGGTGCCGTCGCATCGACGGTTGCCGTGATGTCTCTTTACACGCGCTGTCCTTCTCTACGTTCGGCTCGGCCTTTGAAGCTCGAAAAAAGTAGGACCAAGATCGATAAATGCAAACAAATCCCCCCGAGGCATTTGCGATTATAGAGAATTTACTGTATTTGTACATAAATCGGCTTATTGTGTCGCGTGGAGTACTCCAGATTTCAGCTGGTTCAAATTTTTAAAAATAGTATTTCCAGGTTTTTTTTTATATTCTTGGTTACGTTCTTGATTGGAGCGCGGAGCTTAATTACATTAGCGTCTTCGTATTCGTTCACACCTGTCCGCGCGGACCAATAATCCAGAACGCAAATCGCGCGATCGAAAACACACAGTTTCCGCCGTGTCTGTACGGGGTCTAAAGGTTAATATACAGCGACCCTAACGTTGGATAACGAGGCAATCCAACAATATCGTCACTACCAAAAGAATATTTCTTCGAATCCAGGGATTTCGCGAGCAACCGGAGAAACGAATTACGCGGTGCAAAGACTGGGAGAAAATATCGATTGACGATGATACAGGAGTACGGGGGAGTTTACACGGGAAGCGCACTCTCGGCGAGCAACGAGTCGATAAGAGATTATCCGATGTAATTAGAAGCGAAAGGGGAAGTAATATTGGAAAACGATATTTTAAAGGTGCCTCGACGCATTTCAGACGGTTGTTGGTCGCTCGTGTATGTAGAATAGCGTACCGTGGAATGCCCGTGCCCGTGCCCGTAACACGGTTGCGGTCACGGTCCGCTCGAATCTGATTCAACACTATTAGAATAGGCTAATGTTCACGCGTAAGTCATGCTCCATGGAATTTAATAACGTTCGAGTTGGCTGCGGTCGGACCATGGCAATATCGTGACCACCAATGCAAATCGAACTCGGTCCATTTGATTGAGCATACGTTTCTCTTCAAAACTGTCCACACTTTTGCAATTTTTAACGAATATCGTCGCTTAAGGTACGTGTCCATCTGAGAGTTTCTGTCGGCAGTTGCTCTCGAGAGTACTCTCAATTTTCGAGTCCATTCGAGAGTACTTCAGAAATTTTTTGCTCCCGAGATTGACGCGAGGAGCGACTCTCGGAAAGTCCTCTCAGGTATGTGGCCATTGGAATTTCATGCGTGTAGCTCTCAGATGAATTTCGATAGTTATAAGTAGACTGCGCAGTTATAAGTAGATTTCATCCCTTAACGACTTTGTTGCATTAAAAGCAACATTACAACATTCTTGAATTTTTAGAATCTTTTACTGTTTTATATTTCGCCCAACCAATTTCTTCATAAATGCATGAAGTTTGAATGAGAGTGCGCCAAAGTTTGCTACAATTATTGCAATGTACTTTATAAGAAAAAAGAAATGTTCCAAAAAGAGAAGGTGCTGGACTAAACCATGAATAGTGACATCTCGGATCTAACTAATGAGTATATTGTACAAACAATTAATTTTTTAATAAAGATTGAAAAGTCGGTGTCGATATACAAATATTTTTGTATTGAGGATTCTCTGACATCTGTGTACATTGACGAATTTGAGCCTCGAGAGCAACTCGCGACAGTTTCACTCTCAGATGGACACGTACCTTTACGCGACGCACACAGTACGGAAAATTTATCGGAATCGATCGAGGAGTTCGCAGGTGTTTACTAGGTTTACACGAGCTCGGCGATGAAGCGTGGACATACTTTTTAGCGGCACTGTACGCACGCTCCATCGATCGCGAAAGCGCGATAATAAGTTATCATGCGTTTCTCGACCCGTTCGTTCGCTTCGCTTCTCTCTTCTCTCCTATCCTCTCCACTTTTCTTATTGTTTTTGTTGGCGTGCGCGGAAGAAACGATTCCGACGTTTTTCCTTTTTACGCAACCGACTGGCACCGCGATCCAGAGAGAAGGAACGCGATTTGGTTGCGTGATTCGTAAAACGCGCGGGAATCCGTGAACCTTTGAACCGGCCCGTTTCACGAAACCCATTGAAAAAGTTCCGGTTGCGGTAACCGATCGACCGAGCACAATGACAAGGCAGTATAATCATCGGTTGAACGCGAACAGAGCAGACGAAACGCGACGCGTCGTCAGGTGGAAACCACCTTTTGTTCGCGATTACGTGGTCGTCCTGGAGCGGTCGCGAATCGAACGAGAATTGCTATGGCTACGGAGAAGACATCGTGCATCAACGGTTCCTTTCGGAATTTACGACCACGCGTTTCTCTCTCATTCACGGAAGAGACTTGCCTAATGCTCGGCTTTTAACCTTTATACGTTCCTCAGGGTGTAAATTCAGTGGTAAATTCCCTTATTTATCTTTTCCATATATTGTAAAGATTTATTTTAGTCTGTGCCGCAAAATGTATTTCTTTGAAATGTATAACTAAAGCATAATTCGTAGATTTAAAATATGAAGTAAAAAGGGATGAAATGAAATTATTCTAGGATCTTTTATGAAACCATATCTGAGGAGCGTATGAGGGTTAATCGTGGCTTTACCCTAATCGCGCTCCTATAAAATTTAAAAACCAAACCCCTCCAGTCAGAGTTGGGCAATAATCAACTAATATTTAAAAATGACTAATAGTAATAATAAAAATAGTCTTTTTGAATGTTAGTCATAGCAAAATAGTCATTAGTCAAACCTTTAAAGAACTTCAAAAAACTTCAAGAACTAAGTAATCGTTAGCTATTGCTTATTAGTGAATTAATAGTTGATGATCAGTTATCAATCTTTAGTGCTCAGTCACTATTGTGCGATTAACATGCATTAATATTATTAATTAGTTATCACTAACTAATCAAAAAGTTTTGACTAGTCATTTTTAAATATTAGTTGATTATTGTCCAACTCTGCCTCCAGTCCAGTGACAATTAAGATTGACAGCCGAACGAATGAAATATCATTGGTCAATTTGCAAGTGTACGCACATTTTTACACCGGTGTGGATATAACAGAGAAAACGATTAGATGTCGATATGCCGAAACGGAAGAGCACGCAAATTGCTCTACGTGGACCGCGAACCGCAACGGTTAGCTCGGACAGGTAAGTACGAACATCACGGGTCATCGAATAGTAATTCCGGGAGCTCGATAGGGAATATTGTCGACGGTATAACGCGACGGGAAGCCCGCGTCTTGCAGCTGTTCAGTTTTTCTGAAAAAATCGCTTGATATACTTGGAGAGAAGCACGCGTGACGACTACTCTCCTCGGCTAACAACACGAATCCTGTTGCTTGCTATACAAATGTACGCCTAATGTTTTACACCGTTAGGCAGGAACCAGCGGGGGCAAGCAGGAAGCTTCTTTATTTTATTCTCTTTTCTTTTCTATTCTGTTATGCCGAATACCGTATACCGTATATGTACGTGTATATTTTTGTCATACGAATCGTGTGTTCAGCGATAGACCCTAGTTTTTGGTTCTATAGTAGTCGTTTTTCTTTCAAGGCTGGGTTGAAAACGAAGCAACAAATTAATTTGTTACGCGTTAGAAAAGATCATTTTTCCACGATGCACAGTTCGTTTGGTGAAAAATGAATTGTCTCATATCGGTACTATGTGTATCGGACCACTGTGCGACGATTCGTGCCGATGTAAGAGTAGGAAACAAAAGTAATAATTAGACTGCGGATCTTTATGGAAAATAAAAACTGTTCGCATTTATTGCAGGACACAGGAGCCAAATAAAAATTGCATTCTTCTTTTAATATTATCTTATTAAACTGAAACTAATAAATTCATGTCTTTCAATATTTTAATCATGTCCAACTGCTTGAAATTGTGCGTGCCCATTTTTGTCATAAATGCATAAAATCCGCAGTCTAGTAATAATAATAATTATTAGGAAGGAACCACGGCGTGCTAAAGGGACACTATTCGAGTTTGAGGTGTCGAGGATATCGGGATCGGAATCGAAGGTATTGGCCGGCTGGGGCCGCTGGTGGCTCGTCGCGGCCCGCGACCTTTGAAAACGATAATCGAATTGGTTCCCATCGTTGCGAACAATGCATAATAGTCGAATAAGACTAGCCAGCGAGCTGCAACGATCGGGGAGCACTGTTGGTACAATGGAACCGGGACGGTTCGAAGAATCGCGGTAGAAGGAACGCGATGCGGGTCGAAGAGAGGGTCCGAAGCACCGGTGTGTTCCGCGGAGTTCGCGATAGCTCGCACGACGCAACGATATCGAGGAGAGAAGCTAACTATCCAAGATTCGCGAAGGATCTGTCAAACGTACAGGACATCCCAGATGCATATCTGTGGTTGTACGGAAAGACGCCACACGTCACAATTTCAAAAAATTTAAGATCATTAATTGAGCTTTACAGTATAGCATTTACGTATTTACCAGAAAAAAGTCACGAAAACAAATTCGAATGGCTCAAAAAAATAATGCAATTCAATAAAAAAATAATACGCACCAAACTATGAACGGCAATACAGTAAATCCTCTATAAACACAAAAAGGCTGTAGTAATCTGATCACGCCTCGGGTATATCGGTGTGAACCACTACTACTGCGACGCGGAGAATTGCAGTCGTCGGCACAGTTCAAGGCCTGTGCGTCCTCACAATGTAACACCAATATTAAATCTTTTTTATTATTACTTATTTATTTATGAAGCTTTCGCCAATATATTTGTGGCATTTCTCCGATTAAAATAAGACTAAACACGATATAATTTCAACTGTATTTAGTGATTTAATTGACGATGAACGTTTCGGGCGCGAGGGAGGACAGCGTATGGGAAAGAAAGAGACGCGGAGAGTCGCAGTCGCTGTGTTTCTCTACGTTCGGCTCGGCCTATGGAGCTCACAAAACTAGTGTCCCGTCTACGATAAAAGCAAACGAATCTCCCCGAGGCTTTTGCGTTTATAGAGGATTTACTGTATGTCGAAAATGAAAGTATTGAGTTGGCAAGAAAGTAATTTCGGTATTTTAAGATGAAATAAAAATTTCTTTAAGCAATGAAGTTTAATCGATGAAATATTTTCCATTTTGTTCGATGATCTTTTGCCATCTTTCTGGTAGCTTAATAAAGTTATTGGCTATTTCCATAAAGCTTCGGCAGCTACATATTGAATAACAAAAAATTGCGTTTCATTTTAGCTTAGAATACCGAAATTACTTTCTTGCCAACCCAATAGGTGACGTGCGGCGTTCTTCCTTACAACCACAGATATGTGCACGATGCGTTGCATTGCGTCGCATATAATATAACGAGCAGATAACGCGGAAGTGGCTCTTCCGCATGCAGGTACAGTTAAACGATGGGTCAACTGCAACCGATAGCAGCTACGTTGTTATAGGTTCATTCCGTGCGATTGTTCAATGGAGACTCGAACGGATTTTGAGGAACAAGTTGGAATTCAAATAAAATTCCGCGGTTACCGTTGGAAGAGCGAAGCAGCGAGAAAGACATCGTACCGATAGCGCATTGGAAATCGTCGGTGAAATTGTCTGCTACGAAAGTACAGTGATTACCGCGGAAAGAGAAGACGCGTGTACTTCGACGAGGCTTTCGAATGGCTAGTAATTCGGGAGTTTCACCGACCTAGCCGGATCGTCTACGGTCTAATCCAGATCTAGCACGCGAAAAATACCTTTCAAGGTCGTCCAACCCTACATTCTGAAAATCCTCGAAGACTTCTATGCATTAGCTGTGTGAACTAAATCGTTTCTTTTCTTTTCTTGTTAGCCTTGCTCGGGCATAAAAGGAACTCGGTAAATTCCGAAACCCCTAGTTCTCTCGACAGAAGCAGAGATAAGGTCCACGTGCCAGAACCGCCAATTGCACAACGGAGGTAGGATAAAGTAGGATAGGATGTGTCGCCCGACACGGTAGTTGGGCTGACGGAAAAATCTCTGAAAGGATGGCTGGCGACAAGAAAACAGAGAGGGTCTCGACACTACCGCGCGATAAGCCTCGCCGGTTGTGCAATAAAACACGGAGGAAAACCGGTGGCTGGCGAGCAACGCGACGCGACGGATGGAAAACGGCCCGGCCGAAGGATTACGCGGCCGTGTCCGCTCGTTCCTTCGCTTATTCCCATTACGATTGCATCTGCCGGCATTGTGTGCCGCGGAAAGCGAGACCGTGTCTCTTGAGAATCGGAACGCGATTAATATTACTGGCAACGACGTCGAGAAAGACTGGTTGTTGCGTTTCGACGTGGCGCAATATAGACACGCGCGAGGACGCGCGCGAGGACGAGGACGAGGACGATTCGAGATTCAATATTAGCATTGCACCGCGAAATTTTTCGAACGCATTCAAGAGCATCCGAATTTTTCGGGAAGTTCAACCACCACGATTTTAATCGACCAATTCCCTCGTCCATGCGCGCGTACCCGCGCCGCTTTTCCTCGAACGAGATGACGATGAGTTACGACGATTGGAATAGGTTAGGCTACGTGACTCGGTCTATGGAATGCTTCTACTCACCCAGTTGCTTCGAGGCATATTGCTGAAGTAGACGTGTTCTTTTCTTTTCGTAGCCCTTTTGCGTGATGTCCCCTGAAACCAGAGAATGGAGTTAGTTCCTGTTCATCTCCCTCTCCGCTGATCGTTCGTTTTTGTTAGATTTATTCGAGAATTTATCGGTAGGTATAGAGTCAACGAATTCTCCTAGAAGCGCGACGTTCCATGGGAAAAGGATTGAAAAGTTTGAAAGCCCATCGATCGTGGGTCAACTACCAACCATTGATCGAAGGTACGTACAAAACGAACGGACCACGCTCCATAATAGATCCCCGCGAGACGATCGCTTTTATGTTAGGATCGACGCGAAAACGCGAGAGGACCGCCGCGAACTGAATAATCTCGCCCTCAACTCGCCGGTTAAGTACACTTGGAAATTTCTCAACCACCGCGTTCATTTCCATCGGTACCGAAAAAGGACGCGCGTCTCTCTCTCTTTCTCTCCCTTCTACTCGATAGCTGTCCAGGTAATTTGTCGGCGCGAGCCAAAAGAATCTCGAGGACGATCGGTGAGCGCGACACCATCTGCGAGCTGGAAGTTGTTGCCGGTTTCGATGATTCGCGGACACCGCTCGAAAAAGGAGATAACCGCAGACCGGTCGCCGCGCCGGTCGATCGGGACCAACGAAAGTCACTGCACGGCTCGATCCGTTTCGATAGCGTTGATCCCGCGTTCAGAATATTTGTACATATTCTATTAACGAAAAATTAGCGAATCGGTTTGCTGCTCGACCGATGAATCGAGATTACGTTCTCGTTCTTCCGCAACAAAGCGGAATCGTTTCTCGTTGGCTGCGGAAACGCGCGAACAATCATGGATTCGATTACCGCATCGATCGACGCGTTCCGTAATGGACCTATAACAATTAGTACCGTCCGAGCCGACTCGTTTTCAACGTTTCGACCGAAAGCAGGTTCCACGGATTGGAGTGCAAACCGCACCCTGCTCCGATATCGGAGTAGCTCGGCTCTAATTAACTTTCAAATACTCGAATTGATGCATGATATCCGATAGCCGAAATTCCAATAACCGAGACCGCGTCGCGGAATCACCGTTAGACGAATTCGAACCCAAAAACATTTAACGCTTCGCTGTCCCGGTATTAACCCTTTGCAGTCGGAGCTGTTTTAATAATTCGTCGCCGTCGTGCGCGAACACGGCATTCTTATAATAAAATTAATTTACCGGTTCATACAATAAAACTGGGAGGCGACGAGCAAATCGATTATAAAAAGTTTTGGCTAAGAATGGTCCAGCGGGCCCACCCACAAAAGCGAGCGAATAAAACCAACCGATTTCGACTTTCCTGTCTCGGAGAAGTTGCATTCGAAAAATGTTAAAAAAACGGTTCATCGTTTATAAAGATTTGCAATGCGTTTACGACGAGGAATTCCCGGTCGCGCTACACAGCTGCAACAAACGCTACACAAAGCAACTGCGCTGCGATTCGTGGAACGACGATTAATTTTGTGCGAAAGAAACGAACGGGTTTCTCGTTCGTGAAATTCTATCGGGTTCATAGGTACTGTAAATTTTCTGCCACTCGACTGAGCTCTCTGGGTTAGATCTAGGCGCCTGAAGTTCTCCGAGCTCTCTGGACTGTACTGCGGAGCAACCAGCAACGAGCTTGCCCACGTGTCTTGGTTGCCGCGAAACCAGTCGAGTCGTCACGCCTCGTAACTCGAGAAAATGCCCAGGATCGATCGGCTAACGGCCGAGACACGATTTTTCCAGGTGCGAGCACCGGCATAGAACGGAACTGGGCCACAAGGCATTATCGCTCGATTCGTTTAAACAACCCGCGTGCTTTTCAGCGATTCGCAAGGCGTCGAGCCAACTTCGAAACCGGCTGATCGAATTCCTAAAGGTACGTGTCCATCTTTAACGGAAGAATGAACCGTTTTACACACGCGGTCCAATTGATTTTTAATTACAATCTCGTACGTTTCGTTATCTGCGAATATTTTCGAATTCTCCCTCTCCCTTTCATTCTTTTTCCGTGTCTTTCGGAGTAAAGTGCCAAAGGGTTAAACAAGTGTTTTCTCCTCTGCTATCCTTTCTTTCAAATGACCTCGTATCGAAACGAACGCGTTCGACTTTAAAGCGACTGTCGTGCAGACGAGGGCTACTTACTCCGATTGATTTGAGAAAACCAGATAACCTTCGCGTCTTCAACGTAACCTCTCGCCTGGTACAGTCGCGTGACGTGGTGTGGCGGAAACTTAACATCGAATCGAATAAATACGAGATCCTGTCGATCGATATACTCATAGGTGGCGTAGCTAATTTGGAAATATGTCTAGGAAAATCGCTAAATAAAAGCAGGACGATTAGCAAGACAGCAGACTCGGGAAAACGAAGCCAAGCTGACAGTCGAAACGCCAACAGCCTTTAGAATTCCAGAGTCGCAGGAGATCGCTGTCTCGCGGGAACAGTATGCGCATACTATGCGAGTAGTATGCGAACAGTATGGAACTTGAACGGGAGACAAGACGATCGAAGTCGAAGAACGTTGTCGATTAGTATAATGCGAGTAGAAGGAGCGCGCGTGGCGTCGAATCGAGTTCACCGCGAGCAAAAAGCCTGATCGCGCCAAATCGGGCAAATCGGCAAGTTACGTAATTAACGTCGATCACGGGTCGCTCCTACAACAAACGGCGGACAGAGAGCTCCGATCGAAACGAAGACAGAGGCAGCTCTGCGATTCACCGATCGATCGTCGCCGCGAGCAATAAAGTTTCCAGATAAGTTTCGTTATTCGCTAAAACCTTCAGGAAGATGGACCTTTAACTGTAGCTCTAACTAACAGGTAGCTCGAGAGGCGAGAGAAACGAGAGAGCTTGCGCAACTAATTGGCGAGCAAACCATTAGCGTTTTTCAACTTTTCTGAACTTTTTAATCCGAGTACGCAGAGTATCTACGTAAGATGTTCGCACGGTTGCTAGCCAGCTAGACGGCGGTTTTCGAATCGGTATTGTATTTGTTTCTGCGTGGACCCTTACTAGGTCTCTTCCTCAAAGACGAGCACTTCCTCACGAGGAAAACAGGCTGGCCGGAAGTCTTCCTCAGCTGGGACTTTCTCCTGAGAGGCCTCCGCCTGAGTCCGGACCTCTGTCTCTTCAACTGATGTTGCCTCTGAGGTGGATGCGAGCTCTTCCGTCGTTCCAGGCCGACACGGCAACCAGGTTCGTCCTCCGTTTCGGTATCGGTATCGGTGTTGTTATCGGTATTGGTATCGGTATCAGTGGACGAGAGACACCTGTAATAGGTGGTCGCCTCCGTCCTCGAGTTTTCTTTACCGATAACATGGTTCTGTCCCTTGGACACAAAGCTGAGAAACTGGTTGCTGGCGAAGTAGTTCGACGTTGCTGGTTGCCAAGTGGTCCTACGGGCCAGCAGACCGCTGGTACGCAGCTCTTGCGAAAAAAGCTTGTCCTCGTTGAAGTCGCTGATCTTGGGTGGCGCGGGAAACGCCATGCTCGTGCTCGTCCCTGTGCTCGTCCCGGTCCCCGTCACCGTCGTCGACGATGACGAAGAAGTCACCGAGAACGAGCCCAGCGACGACGAGATTAGAGAGTTTAGCGCCCCATCGTCTCGCCTGTCGTTGAAATCCCCCGATAACAAGAGCTTCAGGTCGTCGAACTGATCGTCGGAGAGATTCGACGACCAGTCGTCGATCCTCTCGATCACCGAATCCTCCGCATCCGGAAGGTACCTGATCTCCCGCCAAACTCGACGCTGACGTCGCGAGCGTCGCCTTTCCGGTGGAACGAACCATACCGGGCTATTCGATCGCGGTGATTGGTGCTGTTGTTGTTGTCGTTGCTGCTGCTCCTGCTGTTGATTCGTCTTCTTCTTCGTTCTCTGCGACGTCCTCTTTCCTCGACGGCGGGTACTGGAACGCCTGGAGGTATTCGTCCGCTTGAAGTAACCGTCCGTGCTGACGCTCGGCGCCGGCTTCTGCGCTCGACGGTTGAACAACCCGTTCCTCGTGGCCCTGTAGGCACGCGACACATTCGTATTCCCTTCTTCCCGAAACCAGCCGATCGATGAAATTGACAACTCTGGGACAAATTACTTTCAACGACCGCGAAGACAGAGAAACACGCACACGCAGACCCACACGCACACACACTCGTACACCCATACGCTGTTAGATTTCTCATTCGATCGCAAACTAATTTAATCCTTTTACTTGAAAAAAACACTCTCCGTCGGTGTAGAGCGACTCGATTCGGCCCACGGAGTCAATTTCATCGTCGACGAGCAACCCCGAAAAATAGGATAGTAACCTAGCTGCGCGAAAGTCGGCCAACTTGGCGATCCTGAGGGAGAAGCCGAAGGCGGACGAGGCATCCTTGCCAGCCGAAGTCTTTTCCGGAGCGGAAACGGTCCTGGCCACCGTGGGCTGAGGTTTCCTCTCCTTCAGAGCGCTGTCGAGCGAATGGTGGACCGAAGGCCCCGAAGAAACGGACGGGCCCGAGTGAGGGTAGGGGACCGCGATTGAGATCGGCACCGCGTCTCTCCAGATTCTGCCCAGACTGATGCTGACACTGGGTGGTCCCTCGACGGAGGGCTCTTGCGCTTGCAGAATCTCCTGTTCGGCGCCGTTGCTCCTCTCGTCGATTTTCTCGGTGGAGCCTCGGACCGGGCAGCTCCAGCAGAGCGGTTTCGAGGGCAGCACGGGCGAGGCCTCCAATTCGAGCACCTTCAGGTCCTCGGTCACGCGATCGGTCGCTTCGCTCGGCTTTCGAACCTTCCCGCAGATCTTGTTCTTCCCGTGAGCTTGGTGCTGCGGATGTTGCTTGCTCGACTGCACATCCTCCGCTAGTTTCTCTCTCGAGGACGAGCTGACGCCCTGCAACCACTCGTCGTAGCTGATCGACTCGCGACTCAGCGTGTCATCCTGTAGCTTCTTCGGTTTCTGCTCCTTGATCGCGTGGTCCTTGATCACGACGCTTGTCGTCTCCTTCTCGACGATCTTCTCCTTGACGATCGTGTCCTTTCCCAAAGATTTCTCGTTCGAGTTCGATTTCGGGTCGCTCCCGAGCGGAACCGTCGGCTCGACGCTCTTCTGAAGCTTGTTGCGTCGCTTGCCCCGATCCAGGTAGCTCTTCCTGATCGATATCCGCTTGAAGGACTCGCTGCGCTTGAAGGACGGCTCGTTACGGTCCTTCTTGCGGCCGACGAGCCTCCTCAAGTTCTCGAAGGACAGCGGCCTCATGGATTCGGCCCTGCGTTCACCAAACGAGTTTCTCCCGCATCCTCGCGGGCACCCTTCGCCCTTCCACGCGTCTCCGAGATTTTTTCTTCGAGTAGAGGAGCCTCATGTGTGCCAGCCTCCTTTCCCGATACTACCTCGACAGGGTAGCCCCTTCGTTTCCGTTTTTGACTCGACTCGACGGCTTTTCAGAGCTATCGAACCTTACCAGAGAATTCTTCGAGAATTCCTCGAGAATCAAGGGCCGATTCGAGGGCCCTTCGAGCGAGCCACGCGTCCTCCACGATCGAGAAGACCTTCCAAGGAGAGAGAGGGAGAAAGATATAGCTAGCCCGGTCCCCGCACTGGTTCTCCGAGGTCTGTCTCTCTCCTGTACATCGGTATCGACGCTCCTTCCTCTCCTCGGGGGCTCTCGATCTCGGCGAGCGAGCACGCTTGCGCGTTTCTGAGATCTTAAGGTGCAACACCGAGACCTTCGAGTCGCGAATCAGCGTGGCTTTCCTTTTTCGACGTGCCGTAGCCGCGTCGTCCCTCCTCCTTTCTCCCCATCGCCCTTCTTCTCCCTTTTCTCTGTCCTGCGACTGCGACCGGCCAAGATCCTTCTTCGGCAAAAAGCGATTCGGCACTCGGATGCTGACGTTGCTGGTACTGCCGCTGCCGCATGGAAAATAATATTAAGCTGTGACCGAGCTTAATCCGAGTCACTTCACCGTAGAATCTTCCTTGTTCCACGTTTTCCACGTTTAAAGCGATAGGATTCGGGCAGAGACCGTGTCGCTTCCGATTCAAGTCCGGGATAGCTATCTTCTTGGTTCCGCGTTTACGGCCACAGCACTAGGATTCGCGCGAAAGCCGCGTTTAGTCCGGGTTAGGTCCACGATTTTGCAAATCACAGGTCTTCCAAGGCCAGAAGAATCGAAGAACGTCCGTTCCGGTAGTTCCAACGACCGGTTGTGTAGTTAACTTTCTCGAAGAGCAGCGCGATACCGTTCCCCGTGCACGCGCCTCCTACGAAACTATCTCGAATCGCTGAGAAGATCTTGGACGATACTTTCTCCGCCCTCCGAACGATTACGACACCGATTTCACCCTCTCCTCGTCCCGCCGAAGACACCGTCGTTGCGCTTATTATTTCGCGCCAGCGCGAAATCGCGGGAAACTCGACGCTGCCGGCCACGTATTCACCTTATCGGACACGACCACCGGAACCACCGAATCGAAAATTTCCCGTGAAACTGCACGATACGTGTTCGCACACGTTGCACCACCGCGCAACCATCGGAACGCAACGAATCGCCGCTACGAGCGGTTGCGCATTTTCATTTTTCACACGACTCACTGCCGCGGCGATATTTCCTGGCCATCGTATCTCCAACTTGTACACGGTTCCTGGGACACTAGCCCTTCACTGGAAACACGAAGAACCGCGTCGCGTCATAATGCCACGGGGAGAGGAGATGCGGGACGAGGAAGCGCGACGCACCGCCACATTCAGGAAAGAGCACGTTCAATTGTCCAGTTTCATTCTGCCTCCGACCGCGATCAATTTTATTCCGATAGTTTTCTCGCCGCGAAGTCGCTACGGTCGGCAAATGTTATACCCAGTCCGCGCCACGTTATCATTATCTTATCCTGCTTCTCTTTCTCTATCGCGAGAGGTGTGACTCGGGAGACCGCTCCCATTTTCGAATTTAGAAGAATTCGGGCACATTCGCGAGGTTCCGATAAGGGTCGTTTCACGGACGATTTTTTCGGGAGACCGGAAGCGCCTGGACGATCAACGATATCGCAATCTGAACCCCAAAACAATTCCGCGCGGACGCCTCAAGTAGTTCCGTTCTTGTTCGCGGTGACAGAGACGTAGATCGTGTAGCACCGTGTCGCGCTGACTGCAGCGAAACTTTACTTGCAGCGCGGTCAGAGAATTCTGCATCGTTGGACCAACGACGCGCACCGTTGTGCCCGTAATCAATTTACTCTCGTAAATTGGCAGACAATAAAACTGCAGCATTCAAACGAGCAGAGCACGATACAATTATCAGCATCGACGTTCGACTACGCGCGATATCGAGAGTAAAGGTACTTTCTATTCGATCGTATCCTCGATGCAAACGCGAAATATCCGCAGTACGGAAACGTTCGCGATTTAACCGATTTGAATGGAAGTTCGCGAAACACTGGGTTCTAGCCCGCAGCGAGACACAGGTCCAGCCTCGCAGGGTTCTCCAGCTACCTGCCGCGTTCCACGGTAACCCCTCTATCTCGCGTGATTCCCGGTCGAGGGAGTCGCACCGGTTACAACAAACAGGGTCTCCTCTTTCGCTCGAGCAGCTTCGAACGCGTTCTCGCGACTCCAAGGTCCTCGAGTTCTAGGAAGATCGTAGCGCGCGTAGAAAGCGTATCCCCCGCGACACTCGAGATCCGCGAATCCGTATCTCACCCTCGAGCAACGAGGATCGATCGGTCAACGAGTTGGATCGTGAAAGCGTCGAACACAGAAACCGAGAAACAACACCACGAACAGTTGCAGTCCCTGCAGCATCGAAAAACTCGGTGGAAAACTGGACCAGCGTCTCCTCGAAGGTTAGAGGATCGGCGGGAGACGGGATGGGGGGGTAAACAGGGGAAGCTATCCTACGAGGCAAGGCGAAAGTCGGTGGCGGTGGGTCGCGTCGTCGGCGCGGTGCGTACTCGAGGTCCGGGTCGTCGCGGGTCCACCCTTTGAGGGCGGGTTGGAGGGTCGAGGCGGTAGGCGGTAGACGGCTGGCAAGAAGCTCGTGGTCTGCCAGCAGCAACGAGGAGCAACGAGCGACAACGAGCGGCAACGAGCAGCCAGCCGGGCGGTCCCCTCGTCCCTCGCGAAGAGAAAAACTCTCGTAGTGCGCGTAGCTGAAGTCGCGTCGAATCACTGGCATTTCGCGAGCTCTCGACGCTGCACCTCTCCCTGACTCACGAGACGAGAACCACCACGGACTCCGACGAAACACGCCGACCGAACCGAGCGTCGAAGAGAGGGAGCGAGAGAGAGAGAGGAGACACGGCAGAGGCCTGGGAAGCGGGCCCCGCGAATAAAAGTCACGCCACGAGACGAGGACGGAGCGAATCACGGTTCGAGGAGAGAGGGCGGAGAGTATCGCTGGTGGTAGTGGTGGTGGTGGTGGTGGTGGTGGTGGTATGCCGTCCGTCCACTCTCGCCTGCACACACAACGATCTCCGACGTTCTCCGCTTCTCTCGCAGCATCCCATTCTCCTTCCTCCCTCCTTCCCCCTTCACTTATTCTCTCTTCCTCTCCGCTCCCTTCTTCCGAACGTTCTCTAGCCTTTCTCTCGTTCTCTTCTACCTGTGCCACCACTGCCACGAGGCATCGAGGTCTCTCTCGCTCTCCTCGCATCTCCGTGTTTGTCCCTCCTGCCGCGCTGTTCGACCGCCTCCACCGATTCTTCTTCTCGTTTCCCGCTACCCCTTACTGTTCCATTCGTTTCGCCCTCTCGCTCGTTCCTTCGGTTTCGGGTTAGGTTCGCTCGGATTGTCCACCAGCCGAACAGACTCCCCTTGGGTCATCTCTTTTTCTCTCCTTCACGCTATAGCTCTCGCTCTCGAACCACGGTTCTATTGCACACCGTCTCCGTCGTGGTCGATCGCGGGACCACCGCGCCACGCTGCCTCCACCCATGCGCTTGCCTCGCCTCGCTTTGCCTTGCACTGCCTTGCCTTGTGTTGCCTTGCCTTGCCTTGGCTCGGCTTGCCTTTTCTCGGAGATCCGTGAATCGGACGGAGAATCGCCCAGCGATGGGTGTGATGCCCTCGCGTGCACTCGCAAACACTCGCCACGCCGGCTCCCACAAACCGATGGTAATGGTCCTGTAAAGGTTTGTGCAAATTCCCAATTGCAAGGCAATTCGGTGAACCGAACGTTTCGAATTTTTTGGAAACATTACGAACTTCGTGAAGGAATTCGACGGAAAGCTTACAATCAGCGTAACACCTTTTCGATCCCGACGCACCTATCCCTAAATCATTGCACTCCTGCAACGCGGCGAAACGATTTACCGCGCAATCGAGAGCCTCCAAAGGATCGGCCGAGGCTTGCTTATTACATACTGGTTGCATGTGAGCAAACGGCGCCGAGTTAACGTCCGTTGTACATGTATACGGGCGATCGCAACGCTGGGCCGGGCCGCGCTGCGCCGAGTTCTTCCTCCTCGCGGAGGCCGTAGAAAAATAAGAAGCTGCCACGCCGTTGCAACGAGGTAGTACCGGGACCCCACGATCGACATCGTAAACTCTGCTGTTGCGTGGCACCCCTTAACCTTCGCGGAAATCAATAAGGATCGAGCCAGCAAGGTCGCATTTCCGGTAAGATGTACACACATTTCGTATTATCGATTAATTCCAAAAATTCGACTAAAGGACCACGGTAATAATGCGTGCACCATAAATTTTCAGCATAAAAGGATCACCCAATAATGCAAAGTCGTCGGAGGAAGATTCTCCATGGCGATACTCTACGCGCCACGACGATACCTTCTCCAATTCGAATCGAAAAGTGGTCGTCGTAGACCGCGATCGACGACCGTAACGCGACATGACGCGGCACGCACAGCGAACTTCGTTTTACGATGTAAAAAAAGAGTGAAATCGACGCGACGGGTCGATTGCACGGTGCTCTCCGATTTCCCACTCCCTCCGATGCAACAGGCCCTCGACTACCACAGGCTCGCGTTTGTATTTTCCGCGAATACCACTTGAAACGCCCACGCTCGATCGAGATCGTCCTCGCGCAAGTAGCGCGAGTCTAGCCAAGAAATCGACGCTTCGTGGAAACCGGGTATCGTGCAGATCGGTGAGTAAAATCGAACGTAATAACTTAAGGTTCGATTTTTTTAAGTCCATCTCCTCCCACAGCTGCTACAGACTGCCCCCTGTGGGGCATTGCTTTGACTCCAACGAAATAAGCGACAGCGAAGCCACGATATATTTCGACGACACAGGGATAAGCGCGATAAAAAATGCGTACAGCTGGTTCATGCGAGGGGACTCGGAATCGAATCATCATCGATAACCGCTCTCGAAATCGATGACATAATCTAGCCAAACACTCCAGGGCCGAAATCAACGGACGGATTCACTCTATCGGCTGCCGCGAGCTTATCGAACGGACAACGGATAGGAGCCCTCTCGTAACACGTAATCATTACGGAGCAATTGTTCCGTATGTACGTTAATCGAGTATGTTCGATTATGTGCAGAGGATCGATACCGCGCCAGAAATACCCGGTCATAGAACTGTTGTATTCCGTTAATTAGTAACGGGTTTAGGAATTGTATAGTTTTGAATATGACGTGGCAGAGTTTGAGGATGAGTCAAGGGTGAAATCACGAGTTCGTATAGTACTTTGGGTGAAAAACAGGAAGCCGGGTATCTATGTAGAATGAAATGACGTTGGTATGTATACAACAGAACACCTTTGACTCGGCTCGCCTCCGAGGGGATTCAACGATAGCTCTCTCGTCTGAGAACTTGACCGAACAGCGCCAAACGATTCGCTTTCCATTAGCGTCGCGTGCCAACGCAACCTACAATTATTTCCGATGCACCGAACCACGGAGAACACGGGGTTCAGCGAAAGTACCGAGCTCTTTGCTCGCCTCTGCTTCTATGCTTTTCGACTGGAGGGGAAAATCGGTTAGAAATTCCAACTGGGAGCAATGCCATAGTCTCCTGCTGGTTCGTTTCATCCCGGATCGAGAATTTTTGAAAGCTCCGTTCGAAAAGCTCGAGCCTCGAGGTGTCACGGAACTCGGAGAAAAATCGCATGGAATCGGTAACCGGCCTGCCAGTCGAGTTATCGATCGATAAAAGGCGACGCGGGTCGAACGCGAAGGTTTCTATCGTGCATCGGTACAGTCGGAAGGTGCGGAGGAGGGACATAATAGCCGATAAGCTTCGCCGACGCGTGCATGCAACGCGCGCGCGTCGTTGCAACGTGCAACTCAAGGCGACTCGAGGACGTTTACCCACGAAACCGGCGACCTTGATCTTACAAACGGTCCACGGGCGACCCGCGACAGCAGCTGCACCGACGCCGACGCCGACGCCGACACCGCCTCGATGGATTCAGCCCGAGTGAATGCAGTCGCACCTGTACGCACGCTCGACGCATCTACCGAAAAACATTTCACAGTAGACGAAAAGTCGCTTTGGTTAATTATTTTAGATAAGAGAAACAACCGACGTTTCAGATTTCGTAATAATAAATTAATGCTGCCACAAATGTTGCTAAGGATTTCTCTAATAAGTAAGCGTCACTAGGAGAGGGAATTATGGCTTTTGAAAATTTTCAAAAAATGCCAGAACATAAAATATGACAGAATTTAGTACGATTTTAATTTATTTTAGATCCAAAAGGGCTTCTATCACGGAAAATATTTTATTTCACCTGCTTAAAATTCGTCTAGAAAAATTGAAAATTGTATAAACATCCGCAGTCTAATTATATTCTTTGTTTATAACAAATTCTCCGGTTACGTTTGGCCAAGTATCCCCAATCTCGCCGAGACTTTGACACTGTTGAACCCCTGAAGGATCCTCGACGAATCCTCGACGAACCCTTCCGCTTTGGGTGCACCGGTACGCACCCCAGGGAATTTTCGGCTCCATTATTCTCAACCCCTACGGACAACTCCATCCGTGGCTGCCCGTCTTTGGCCCTTTAATCCGTCTTTGGGGTGGTTCCCAGTTGACAAGCTCTTTCACCCTTCCGAAACCTTCCGACCGTCTTCAGCGCGAACTTCTTCGACCATCTCTGGCAACCAGCTCCGACAAGTTGGCGGAATATTCAACCGAATAGTCAAAGTATATCGAACTCGACCCGAACTAAATTGTTCCGTAACGACTTCGTAATCGAGTAGTGACGTCAACGGAAGGACCGGTGAGTCCCGGCCCGCTGATTTCCACGCGCCGAGTCGCTTCACTGAATTCCCGCCGTACTCGATAACTCGATAACGCTTACGTCGACCAGTTGTAATCGAGATCCGGGCGATCGCAGCCTGCCGCGACCAATCCCGCATAAAACCCGCACGAAGGTTACGCTACTTGGTGCCCGATGTCCGAGCAAACGATCGTTTCTCGGTTTCTCTGGCGTCGAAATCGATCCGGGATCGCGTTCGACCCGACAAACAAAATTCTCTTAAAGTGGTAGCCTCGTTTTCAGGATTGCAAGGGTGCGGGATTCGCTTTCTCATTTCTCGATAATGCAAACACGGGTTTTTTCAGTAGTCAAAAACGCTAGATAAAAGATCGATCTAGGGCGCTATCTCCCTCGAAAGTCCTATTTTTTCGTTTACGAGACGTAATATCGTATACGAGGCCTTAACTAATAATTACACAGAACGGCGAATACACTACGACTACGACGATTCCATAGACATTCCAAAACGAAGCTCCGTGTTCGATGCACGCCCTTTCGATTCGTGGCGTTTCGAACACCTACGTGCCTATCTCCACCCACGACGAGGTCGACGAACTCGAGCTCAAGGTCAACCAAGGTTAAACAAACCCTGCACACGCCGTGTTTCATACGTCCTAGGATTACTCGGACATTGAAAACGTTCTCTTGCTGTTTGAACGGTTTTGGAAAGCAAAAAGAATTACTTCTCTCTGTGTGCGGATATTCTAATGTTAACCGTGTACACTGGGGTGATTGGACAGACAAAATTAGTCTAAGTAATATTTGTGAAATTGTGTTGATTTTTAAATAGTAAGTACTCTTCGTGATGCACAAGAAGTGTCCTGACAGGAATTCGAAAGGAATGCGGCTGCAAGCCATCCGATTAGGTCATTCCACTCGCACTTTCGGTTCTAGCCGAATTATTGGCTAAAGTGTGTGACGTCACGGCCTAACAATTGACTGCGAGCGAGGACCCACTTTGCCCCCACAACGTCCCGAGGGACAACTTGTGAGGCACGGAGAGTATACGATACTTCAAAAATTTGAAACATATCGCAGATAGAATTACTAGGAACTTTTTAGACATTTTTGCATTCGTCGACTGGTTATATCCGGTTTTGTCAACCTGCATTTGCACCACGTAGACAGAGAGAAGGTTAAGAGTGCTATTTGCAGACAGAAATTCTGGAATCGTCTACACGACGCGACTGGGTGACACGAGAAAAGTGAAAACGAATCGGACTGGATCTCGAGTGGATATCTCGAGCAAATTCAAAGATACATATGTATTTACAAAGAGAGCAACGCGCCCCATTATATGTACTATGTAGATCGTTGCGCGCGAAAGGTCGTGGCCAGATACGTGGACTACTACATTCACTGTACAATGTAGATGTAGAGTCTGCCAGGCCAGAATGTCTTTTCGATTCTGCCTTGGAATTGGGTCAGTAACCTCACTCACCACGCTATCTTTCTTCCTACTGAAATCGATCGATTAAGTATATACACATCACACGTACACGTACATGACGCTTCAGTCTCTTATCCCCAAAAATATCGTAGAAGAGATAAGAAAATTTATAGGTTTTGTATGGCCACATTTATTATAATGCTTAAATATTGATTACAAACGAATAAGAAAGGAGTAACATTCATATTCGTTAAACTTCGTTAAAATACGACAAGGAGTTGATTGCAAAATATAAGAACAAAGTAGGAATTGATTTCTCTCTTCAGTCGTTTCATTAAGTTGTAAGAAACGCGTTGATTGTCTTAAACTGTTTTAATCCTTACATTGTCTGAAATAACACCCACCCATTTTTGTTAAAAATGCGTGAAGATCCGCAGTCCAGTTAGCAAAGTATCTTTGCTCGAAATACAGAAAGGAAGGAATACGTCGCGCCAGTTGAGAACCATTCAATAGTTGGTCCGCGAGCCCGATCAATGGCATTTCTACCGTCGAGCGCAACGGCCGTCGCTGCCACCGCCGAAATCACGGTGATAAAACAGGATCAAGGTAGAAGAATCGCTCCACGTTCGTTTTCTCGTCGTTTCCACATCGTTTCCACGGGGGTCGAGAAACGGGCTTAGCGATTCTCGAGGTCGCTCCGAGCTCGAAATAAAACTGAATTGTAGAGTGAAATAGGACGACCAAACTGGTCGGTGATGGGACTCCAAAACGATGAATCACGAGTCGGTGAATAATCTCTGTTCTCGAGCGTCAGCGGGGCACGAGTTTTCTTTTCTTGACCGCGCTGTGTCAGGCCACCCTACACTCGTGATTTTATTGACCAAGAAATTTCCTTTACGATCACGTCGACGGAATTCTTCGGTCAAGTAGCTTCGTTTGAGTTCGGAACGGGACGCTCCACTTCGATCTGTTGGATCCTTTTTATTTAAAAAAACAAAGGATTCGGACCGATCCTGTCCTCGAATCGAAGCAGAGAAGGGGAAGATCTATACTTGTTTGCATTGATGCTCGCGAGTTTCGCGTTTAAACGATAAGTGTAAGCCCGATCCTGTTATCGAATCGGAGCAGAGAAGAGGAAGATTTATACTCGTTTCCATTGATAGCCGCGAGTTTTGCATAAACGATCAGCGTAAACCCACGTGTAAACTCGACGAACGGTGCATTTTCTTTTCGGGACAGCGCTCGTACTCGCATTCTTCGCGAGTTCTAGACCGTTCCTTCGTACACAAGACTGTCCAGGATCGCTCCGAAGACGCGCGAGATCGTGTTCGTCTCAATTGAAGTACACGCGAGCGTGTAATCTGCGCAATTACCTCACATGCAAATAAGGCTCTTCGGAGAAGATGACCCGTCCGGTTGACGTCAGTGGAGGATATCGTGCGAAGAAGAAGAAGTAGGAGAAGGAGGTTCGTTTCCAACGACAACGACGACGACGTTGGTAACGAGCCTTCGTGACTCTGTCGAATTTCCGGAAAAGGGGACGGAAAAGAGGGGTTTAAGGGCGCGAAGCTCCGGCTCATTGAAAACGCATCGATCGCCGTTTCACTATATTTAGCTATCGTCGTTTAATTTCGCGCGACTCCGGGCCGGTTCTCAATTTATCGGCCGCGTTATCGTTCCCAGATTAGAGGCTAATTAATTTTTTGTCGAGAGGTTTGTTCACGGGCACCGACGGGCCGTGAGAGGCGAACTACGCGCCGTTCGGTACCCGCCGAACCCGTCGAACCCGTTAAGCCACGCTAATTCTGTATTTTTCCAGATGGAACACGGTCAACCGCGCGGAAAGTGAACGGCCGTGAAAACTAGGATCCCTTTAAATCGCGAGCGGACGACAAACCGTTCGAAGCATGCGGCTGCGGCAGAGAAAACCGGTCGGACTCTACTCGGGCTCGGCCTCGGAACCAGCCCCGGCCTCGGTTCCGACTCAACTCTATTCGACTCTCTGTGATATTTCTAACTGCGAACGCAAATAAGCGGATCCTCCGTGGAACGAGGATCCAGAGGTCGCGCGGGAAAGTCGACTCGAAACTTTGCACCTGTAACAACGAGATTCTGCCACGAGACACCGCGGGTCTCGGTTCTCGCTGAGACAGCAGCTCGTCTGGAAACCGGCGAGATATTTCGAGGAGCAGCTTTTACGTTTCAACATATTCTGCCAAGTTGTCGCACCGAATGCCAACTAGACGGTTCATTCGCGAGTATATTTTATGGATAAGCAACGTTCGAAATTCTGTTCAGGAATTCGTCCAGTCTCTTTTTCCAGTGGAGATCTTTTTATTTTCGACATCCGCATGTTTCTATGCTTGTTATACGATATTAATGTATTTGCTGTGTTTAAAGCCGTCCGTGCGGAAACACGAACGTGTCGCATAGCCGCTAATTTCTAGATATCCGCGAAGTCAGTGTCGACACGGGCTCTCGGCGACAGTTCACAGTTTCCGGTCGAAAGCTAGACCCGTGGATAGAATGGATCGGTGAATCGCGAATCACTGGGACGGAAAGACTGAGAAGGGCTGGGGATGGGCAACGGGTGATGGGGGCCGAAGGGTGGAGGGCGGAGGAGGACGAGATGCTCGTCAGCGTTTTCAGCATCCTCAGCATTTTCCACAGACCGAAGTGTGCCAAGCATTCGGGAATGACACGCGAGAAACCGGTCGATAGGATAGCTTATTACGAAAGATGCGACTTCAAATACAAATAAGCTCACTGAGAGAGATAACCGTTCGTTCGACCGCAATCACCGAAAAAGGCCATCGACTCGATCCCAATGGTATCGTTCGGCTACCGGATATTTATCGACCTTTTTCATTATCTAAACAGCAAACGTTTCGAAGAGATACCAATCTCGACTGAAATGTTGTTGGAACGTCTCCATAAAACTCGTGCCCCGATAGATAGATAGTTTGTTTCGCGTTGACCGGTGTTTCCGCAATCCCGATAGATAAAAGAATCATTTGGGCGATCGATCGATTCAAAGATGCGCGACATCGGTATGGCAACTTGCCACACTTCGCTGTGCGTTTTCTCGAAATATTTTGTTTGATCAACAGCGGATACGCGCACCCTCGACCAACGTAGTTTCATATGCGACAGGATGTCAACTTTCACGGTAGGCTATTTGCTTTTTACATAACGCTTCGCGCGTTTAGCCACGCCGGCATTATTTCGCGTTCCAGAATTTCAATAATGCGGACTATTAACCTTTGCACGCGGGGCTATTTTATCTCACCACTTGAGTAACTAAGGGTTAACACTAAACCTACCACCACCGGTCAACATAACCAGTTGCACATTTTTTATTTTACAGTTACTGAAATGATACAAATGGCTCATAAGAAATGATTGTATAGACATCTTTAGTAGAGCACGTATTAATAAAATCAATCTTGTCGTTTTTATAAGAGAACATTCGCCAGTTACTTTTAAGTCTCGGTAGGTTTAGTATCAACACTAAAACTACCGAGCACTGAAAGCGATTAAAATGTGTTAGCTGATAAAAATGACAAGGCTCTATTTCGTGAAATTTTTATATAAGCAACGTCATAATTTCAATAATTATAAAATTAACAACGTGAGACCGGTCATTCGACCGACAGCAGTAGATTTACTGTTAGATATTATTCACCGCGACTTGTAAAATTCTGTGACCAAGATGTTGCATATTGGGACCGGGCACTTCGCGAGGACAGCGATTCCCCAAGCCGGTGACGTTTCGACTAGATTCGCCGAGTTGTTGGCTTATTATCTGTCAGCGGAATAACCCTTCGCGTTCCCAATTATGTCATTCTTATCTTCAGCCGACACCTCGAATCTAGATCCTTCGTTCTATTTGATGAACGCATCATACCGACTGTTTATCCGATTGCTTGCAATCGTTGAATCATAAATACATACAATGACGCTTTGAGGAGCATTAAACGATTGCTATCGAGTCAAATATTTGGTTCGCAACAATACTTTTCAAGAAAATGACACTCGCTGGTACACCTCCAGGACACGAAGGGTTAGCCGTGTGTCCGATGGGTAGCGTCTCAACCGTTCGTGTATCCTGTATATTCGAATCGATTCGGAAATATGTGGAAGCTGTCCTCATCGAGGACATTCCGAGACGTTCGATTTGTCACCGCGACGTACGTCATACGAAAAAGTTGGTGTCACGTCCCTCGAATTTCCCCGATAACGAGCGAACACCACTTTGTCGTTCGGACGCTTAAACAATATCATCGTAAGCAAAGGACAACGACACGGAGATCTCGTTCTATCGAGTAATTCGATCCGATAAGCTGGACACCGGTTTGCAAAGGACGTGTACGAACAGGTTTCGCGAGATTCGTTTCAGGGATCGTCGTCGTCATCGACGTTGTCGTCGATATCGTCGTCGCTGTCGCGGGATCATCGGGATCGGGAGACAGACGCAAACGCAAACGCAAAGATTCGAAATTGAGTGTGAAAAAATCGAACGATGAATCGGTCGTGATTGGTGGTGGTCCAATGAGAACAGCCAACGGGAGATGCGTATAGAGCGAGGCGCGGTCGATAGAAACACTCGAGAGAGTGTCCCGTACCGAGCAAACTAGTTTCCGAACAATTCCGAATCTTCGTGTAATAACGAACGTTTGACAAGGGGGAGAACGATGTCTGGTCCGTTTCGAAAGATCGGTGGATGTCGCGTATCGTGGAGCATGAAGCTCTGCCCGGTTTACTTGGGTAGGAAAACGGCGACAGTATTATCGATTTTATCAACTACGGGGGCTAGGGGATTCTTTCTCTGGAGAGCGCAGTTACGGGGTGAGTCAGAAAGGGTACGGGTTCGCGTATAGGCGACCGTATCGCGAAAAGCTTGGTGTTTCCTTCACTCACCTTCGGACAACTCGAGATCCAGCTCAGCAAGCTTCTCCCGCACGTCCTCCGGGAGCTTGCCGACGTCGATGTTGAACTCGGCCATGGCTAGGCCATCCGCGGTGCGCCGAGATCACCAATTCTCCAGCCGTACATTCCACGACCCGTCACCACCACTCGGCCATCTTGCCTTATACTGATACGAACGCTGGCCACCAGGTGGCGACACCGTCAACCGAGACCGGCGCGGCTCCGCGACTCGCAGCCCGCGGCTCTACTCCTCCACGCAAGCGTGCGTCTTCGTCTTCGTCTTCGTTTTTCTCCTAGTCTTCGATCAGTGATCAAATAATGTATTAGAATGCTGTCTTCCTCGGGTCCATATAACCCGAGATGAAGTTTACGTTATCATAAATACTATCAGGGTCGTGCCGTGCTATGATACAGAAGGCAGCCGCATCAAGCGGCACCAGAAGGCGGCATAATCAGCGAAATCAAAATACGATTTGAACCATTCAATAATTATAAATCTTTACGCAACGCTTTTCTATGTTGGGCTATGTTATTCCGATAATGATGTATACGATTTATGATTTTTACCGTGTTTTTTAAAATCACAATCGAACGTTATTTTAAAGAAAAAACATTTCAGGGGCGGCATTTCGGAGACTTGCATCATACTGAGAAAATCTACCGCACGGCCCTGAATATGTATTATGCTCGTCATTATACATATACATATACAGGGTGTCCCACGCAACACTTTTCACGTTTTTTCAAGTACTTGCGATAATCTGACGAAAAATATTTTAAACAAAAGTTGATCAGTTTTCGATTGACTGTACTGAACATTGCAATAAAAAAAAGTTCGAAAACTTTTTTTTTATTATTGTCAAGGTCACCTTCATTTTTTAAAATGACACTTCAATTTATCCTGCTCACCTGCCGGTCGCGTTTGTAATTATATAATCAACAGTGTCGATTAATTGTAGTACCTGACTACGTGTCCGTGCGAAAGTCCACGATCGAAAAGTCAGCCAATTAAAATGTTTAAGAGGAACTGTTCGTCCTATCCTTCCGTTTCCATCCGATCGTCATGCTTTTTACCTCGTACGATGACTTTCTATCCGGAAAGGACACTTGTTCGGTATACGTCTATATTTTCTCATAACGGTATACCTTCTATCGTTTTACGAAATATAGTTGCGTACGTGCGGGAACATGTTCTTCAAAATGATTAGATTTTCCGATAAAATCCTATTAAAATTAACACAAAAATGTTGTCCAAGACTGGAAGATGTTTACGGTTAGAACTGCGTACGCGAACTTGGGTCAATGTTACTTACCGTAAGCTTCGGCGCGTACGTAATGACTCCCACTATTGCGCCTAACATTTAGAATATAAATGAGTACCGGACGACAACAATGCAGAACATGTGCATATTGCACGCTACCGCAAGGAACATTGTATACAAACAATATTGGATACACCTCTGGAAATATTTCCAATGCAGTCTTCTCATTGGAAAAGATTCCGTGTGATATCAAAAATTGTGGTGCCCAAGGTCCCGTCGCTAATGACCATAGCAGTTAATGCGACGTAAAACAAATAAATAATAATGATAATAAGACCACCTTTAGCCAAAAAAAATGAAAAAGTGCACACGGATGAAATATGGTCTTGTCGTACAACAACTCGAAACACTCGAGACCTTGTATATCAAGGTTGGTGGTGAAAAGACCCGACGCAAACCATTACGCTGTACTTTTCTAAAGAATGACGCTATGCAATTAAATCGTACGAATGTATTAGGTTCTCTTACTCAAAATGTATAATTATCAGTTTTTGCAAAAGCGCGTTATTTAACGAAATGTGAAATGTATTTGTATATAGATCGAATGGTAAGAATGAAACGAGTTGTATCGTAAAAATTCAATATAATGACAAATTAAAAGTACCTACGTTACTCGAATGTATCGAATGTTATCTTCTTTCAAAACAGCTCACATCTGTTAGTGAAACGGACAGGTCGACTGTCAGTCTGTCACTGTCATGCGCACTTTGCTCCCGAACCCTTGTATGTACATATTTCGTATTTTACGCGGGATGCTCCCGCAGAGTTTAGGGACCCGCGTGATCTAACCTTCAATATATTATAAATCGTCTTCATAGAAGATAGAATCATCAATTTTACGAGTCTCATTATTCCATATGCAAACATGAATATACTAGAGGATCCCGTGTTCAAAACGACCTACCAAAAATACAAGGTTCGTGTCAAATTATGGGAAAGTCGCTTTACGGAGAAACATGGACGTAAACCAAACAAGGTATGTATTTAAATAGTTGTTTATTAGAAATAATCGGTACTTAGAATGACATACTTTACTTTTGAATATTGTGTCAATCTTATTGTTCGACTTACTGCTTCTCTGTACACTTCAATTTACAGAAAAAGTGCTGTCTTGGCCTTTAACAAATTGTTTGCAATTTTTAGAATGATATAAAGGAGGCTGACATAAAAATAAAAGAAGCGTACAAAATGTATTGGAAATTAAAGACACGCGCCTTAGAAGAAACGCTTACAGACATTACATTCTCGGACGAGGCACAGGATGTTATTTCTGAAGAAATCGTAACACGAATACCGGTTGAAGAGACCAGAAACGAAAATGAAATATCGAATTACGACGACAAGTATGTTAATAAGGGCACAGAGATCATAGAAAGTACAGAGAAAATCAATGCTGAAAACGCTGGTACGATAGATGCATTAAACATAAATGAAAAGAATCTTGAAGATACAGGGACAAAAAGTACAGAACCTATAGAAGGGAAGAATATCGAAGATGTAGGAACAAAAAATGTAGACGCTATAGAAGAGGATAATATAGACCAAGCAGGAACAAAAAGTACAAAAACTATAGAAGAGAGTAATAAGGACGACATGGAAACGAGTCTTACAAAAGATACAGAGAATGTAGATCCACACTGTAACAAAAATCAATCAACAGATTCTGACTTTGTAAAAGAGGCAACAGAATTGAAAAATGTAAAAGGTGCATGGGGCGAACATTTGAGTAAAAGCAATGAACAAGTGCCTAAAAAAAGACAGTCCTTAATCATAAGTAGGTCATCGTCTTTTCAACTATCGCAGAATAAATTTCAAGGTTCTAGCTTCACAAAAAGGAATCCTAGAAAATCTTTATCGGCGACAAAGTTAAAAGTGAACAAAAGTAGCACATCGTTGAAAGAACAAACCGCAACCGCAGACACAAATATTAATGATGAAGTCGATGGTCTCGAGGAGGCAAAAGGTATATTTGGAGATTCTGTGAAAGTTACACTCGTCGAACACAAACCAACTACCCAAGCTATCAACACGGTGCAGCAATTAATAGAGGGTCATATGATTAATCGAAATTTGAATCCAGGCTGGTTAGATAGGTGTGCCAAGCAGAATAATTTGGAATATCCAACACTGGATTCTCAGAGACTTTCCGGTACAAGCGACTCTGGAATCGAATTAATGGAATCCAGCATTCGATCACCCAAAGAGTATGTGCAAGCACAATCACTTGGATCTGTACAAATATCCGACGAAGAAGATTTTGTTTGTAACAGCGATTCGGAAGAAGAACATAGAAAACGTATTAGAAACTTTAAAAAAAGATCAAACGACCAAGACGGCTATCCAGCTAAAAGGCTCTGCACAGATAATGACGTCAGCGTCCGTATCATGCCTCCGAATGGTAATGTTATTACACCTCCTAATGAACAACAACCGTGTACCGATTATAATTATAGCGCTAGCACTATTCCTGCAATGAAAACTAATAATGCAAGCAATAAAGAAACAAATGCAGTGAACAATACCAGCAGCAGGTCAAGTAAAAATATAAACGATGCTGCAAACGCAAAGTCGAATAACGAACAAGTTGCGGATGAATTGTCGAACAAAAAACAACCGCGTTCCCGCAAGGTAGCTAGAAGGAGAATCAAAAGTATTTCGTCGGACGATGGAGATGCCGATCCAGATTACAATAAAAACGATGGAAGCGGTACGAACAAGAAAACAAAACCGCGAGCAAACACTACCAGAATAAGAAATACCATAAATGGGACGAATATCAAAAAGGAGAAGAAAAGTACTACGAAAACAACAAGATCTTCGAGAAAGAAAAAGACTGTACGGCGTGACGTTGACACAGAGGATGATTTTGTACAAACAGAAACTGCAGATGCGGAAAATACAACAGAGGACAAACAACCGACGATATACGCGATAGAAACTCTACAAGCTGTTCCGCGTTTTGTGATCAACAAGAAAAGTCAAGGAGACCTTATCAAGCTATGCTCCGAATCAGTGTCTTCTACCGCTGACGATACATTCGTCAATCCCGCTGTATCCACGAAACCAAAATCAAAATTAACAGATAAAGACAAATTGGCAAAAAAGGTAGCCGAAGGGAAGATAAATGAAAACTTTGTCCGAATAAATTTAAAAAAGAAAGTGTTTGTGCGCGGTAAGAAACACTTCAATTTCTCAAAGTACAAGAAAAACCAGTGGAAACAAAGGAAAAAGGAATTGGGAGCTAGCGAGGGTAGTTTGGAGGTAGCTGATTTCGTTGAAAAACATAGCGTCGCGACTTGCTTCCGGTGCGGCGACGTTGGTCATTTCTCGAGACTTTGTCCGAACAGGAAAGGCGACGACCTGATACCTTTGAACGAGGTGGACGAAAGCTCGGAATTCCCAACGTTGGAGGAGGCACAAGAAATGGCTAGTCAAAACGCGGTTATGGCGCACGCGAATAGAATCGATCGATTACCGCAAAAACCGGCCTACTGTTCCAAGGTGGTAGAAGAGCAGTCGGCCAAAGAAGAAACCGGAAGCGAATCCGAGAACGAGAACGAGTCCCACGAAAATCTATGGGAGCCTATCGATGACGAGGTAATGTACATACATACATGCGATAGCATCTTATCACTCCGTAGTCATACCTGGACTTATCTGTAATTGTGTTGTGTCTGTAATTAAATTTTTAGGTACTTTTGAGCGGACATAAAATTCCCGAAGATTTGATATCGAAATTGCTGCCGCCCGAGATCGACACTGTACGGCCTCTGTACGACACCAAGGATGATCAATCCTGCATAGGTATCGTCGTGTCGATAATTATACGCGTTTCAATCAAGTAATCTTGTCCAACGAACTTCGACGTGTAATCGCAACTTCTATGCGTTGCAGAGACACCGTCCGAAGTTTTCGAAGCATTACGGCAATTCGGCCACGAGACTTTCAGGCCTGGACAAGAGAAAGCTGTGATGAGAATACTCTCCGGTCAATCGACTTTGGTCACCCTGTCGACTGGCTCCGGCAAATCTTTGTGTTACCAATTACCCGCGTACCTTTACGCGAAACATTCGCATTGCATCACTCTGGTGATATCGCCGTTGGTGTCTTTGATGGACGACCAAGTGACGGGCGTGCCGGAATTTCTAAACGCGGCGTGTCTGCACACGGGTCAAACGCAAAAGGTGCGGGACAATATTATGCAATTGGTGAAGCAGAGTAAAATGGATATTTTGCTAATTTCTCCGGAAGCTGTGGTCGCCGGCGAGAAGTCCACCGGATTCGGAGCACTGCTCAGGCAGCTTCCACCGATCGCATTCGCCTGTATAGACGAAGCCCATTGCATCTCACAGTGGTCTCACAATTTCCGTCCATCTTATCTAATGGTATGTAGGGTGCTCAAAGAAAAACTGGGCGTCCGAACGGTGTTGGCTCTCACTGCCACCGCAACCAAAGCAACCGCCGAAAGTATTGTAAGTCACTTAGACGTACACGATGGAACTAGTGGGGTCATATCCGATATTCCAATGCCACGGAACTTGTTGCTAACAGTCTCCAGGGACGAGCTCAGAGATCAGGCTTTAGTGAAGTTATTGCTTAGCGATAGGTTCCAGGAGTGCGACTCGATCATAATTTATTGTACTCGTAGAGAAGAATGCGTGAGAATTGCTGGCGTCCTGAGGGTATCCTTGCAGGTACGATCATTTTTATGACATGGGCGCTAGAATCGTATCTATTCATGTTTCTTCAACAGGATCCACACAAACCCGATAAAGTCAACAGCAAAATATCGTCGTTAGCAGAACCGTATCACGCCGGCTTGTCGGCCTACCGCCGAAAAATCGTTCAGAAAGCATTCATGAGCGGTCAAACCAGAATCGTTGTAGCTACCGTTGCGTTCGGTATGGGTCTGAACAAGCCAGATATTCGCGCCGTTATCCACTACAATATGCCCGGTACCTTCGAAGGCTACGTCCAGGAAGTCGGAAGAGCAGGGCGAGACGGTCTCTTGGCGCACTGTCATTTGTTCTTGAATCCTAAAGAGGACAACGACAAGTGGGAATTGCGACGGCATATTTACGCGAACGGTGTCGACAGGCACACGATAAGACGGTTACTTGAGAAAGTGTTCGTCCCGTGTTCGTGCGCAAAGCTTCGCGAGACAAATGGCGCTCGCAGATGTCCTGGGCACGAGGTTGCCATTCCAGTCAACGATACTGTCGTAGCTTTGGATATCACGGAAGAGTCGATCATGACCCTTCTATGCTACCTCGAATTGCACCCGAAAAGGTTTATCACCGTCCTCTCGTCCGTATACGTGAGAGCTAGGGTGTCCAGTTACAGTGGTCCTCAAGCTCTGAAACAAGCGGCGAAATCGGTGAGTCCATCGTCAGTCTCTCCGGCCAATTTCATTGTTTTTCGCTATTTGCGCCATTGATTTTCCCTATTTTAGTCACCACCGCTTGCGATGGCGATAGCGTTGGACTTACAGAAGGGTATATCGCACGAAGACAACAGCATTATCGAGTTTCCAGTCGTAGATGTGGCATCCGCTATTGGATGGGACAGCGGAGTAGTAAAGAGTCATCTTAAAAGCTTGGAATGGAAGACAGGTGTGTCCAATTATAATTAGCCGTACAAGTATACTTCCTACACGCACTCGAATACTCATTTGTTTGGTATGCTTACACACTTGCAGTGAACGGGGCATCGAAGCGTTCATCGATTTCGGTCAGATACGATATGTTAGGATTAAGAGTGAGAGCGCCCGGTGATCTCACGGAAGAGGAGTTAGACGAAGCATTGGACGCGTTAGTTAGTCGCGCACAATTCCAAGAAACGTCGGCTTTGCAACAACTCGAGACGATTGGCGTGACGCTTCATAAATTTAGCACGCCGACGGTGATTCATTGCACGACCATGAACGAAGACACGACCAACAAGTCCGAAGAATTGAAGGGCGTCATTCGAAAATACTTCGCCGGAGAAGTACTCCTAGACATCGATTTGAAACAAGTAAGAAACATAATTCGTCCGAAAGATATCGCGTACTCGCACAAACGAACTTGTCGTTTTTCGAGATGACTAAACGCGTCTTTTATATTTTTGTTTCAGATGAAACTGCAAAACGAGGCGGAGGTAGTCGGCGATATTCGAAACTTGATCGTAAGCTATCGAGACAATAATTTCAATGGCCGCGCGGTTGCTCGAATCTTTCACGGCATACAGAGTCCGAATTATCCCGCGTACGTTTGGAATAAATGCCGTTTCTGGAGATCTCATCTTGCAAGCAACTTCAGTGCTCTGTGTCAATTAGCAACTAGGGAAATTTTAGCGTTACGTTAGGACGACACATTCGCACAATCATAATTTATTTTTATAGTACCGTCGGCAGTGGACACCTCTTGAAACGCATCTCGTAGGATGCAATCATTGAATCAATTTTACTGTGCATAAAATATCTGATTATTTTAAAGGAGGAAAAACAGCCACCGATTATTAAAGATTGTATATCGTTTTATTGCTTGGATAACGAGTGACAAAGTTGTTGGTATAAGTTGTGATATGCAAAATATTTTCTTACACAAGTGCCTTAACGGAGTAACTTATTTTTTACATTCATAAAATAAAGTTTAATACATGCCTTTTATTTTTTTAAATAAGGGATAATTCCATGTTCTCGTCCTCGTTCCTAGTTGTTCGTAAGTATAATATATATATACGCGAAACTATCTTGTATATACTTTTCCGTTCTTATCATTAGTCGATAGAGGAAATCCCCGATAGAAAAATCTTGTCCCGCACCAGTTACTTACTTTCTATTTTCTATATTCTATTTGTTTCGAATCCGCGCGTTAGTAATTTCGCACAACTGGCAACGATAAAAATGCCTAAATAGTAACTCGGTTACTTTCTTAATACTAGATTATGTTTAAATACAACACACGTTTCTCGCATTCTTCGCAGTTGACGATGGAAGAAACAATTGTAAATTGTAACCGACGCGATGCTCTGCAATGTTTCCGTGACAATGTCGAGGTCTCTCACGTTACGATGCGTTTCATATAATCGCACTGCCGCAAAAATCTTTGCATTCGTATCTGCTGCATTTTCCCAACGCGATCCATGCACGTCTCGTTTTGGCAGATCGCGCAGAATTCGGACGAGATCGCGTGAAACGGCGAACGAAAGTAAACGTTGGCATTCTTCAGTGATTTATTTTTGCGGTGGGCCCAAACATGGAACGCCACCTCCAAGACCAAGATCACCGTCAAGAACCAGCGGAAGCACACGATTCCCAGCAAGAACAGGCAAATCGGGTGTATCTGGCTGAAGCACGCTCTAGCAGGAACGGGTTCCGAGTCCCTCAGATTCTCGCCGGTCTTTTTGGAGCCATCCTTAACCGACAACGTTTCCTTCACTTCTTTTGGAATCTAAACAATTACTATTTATTAATATTATTATTGAGGGAGTAGACTCGTTTCTCTATAATGTGGCGGGGGTTCAGTAGTAAAAATTTTTTATTTTAAAAGCGAATTTAATATTTCCTTTTATCATTAAAAATGAAGTTTTACGTTATATGCAGATATCTTTATGCAAACTAGTTGATGTATCTAAAAAAAGAGTTAATTCTATCGAGATGAAGAATTAGGATTCACGGCGCGAATGAAGTTAAAACTGCGACAGTGATCGTGATTTTGCGATCACTGTAATTTACAGAAAGTAATCGAAAGTAACCGCGAGAATCGGTTACCGTGTTTGCAGCGCTGTTTGCGGCAAAACCAGAAAACGTGGCGTACGAACGCGATATGCATACATATACATATAGAACGAATGCAGTCCACTTCAAAAACTCTGTATGCATTTACGTACAATCGGAGGTACCATATTTTGTTACAAGGTCAGAAAAATGACTACACGGATAGTACAGGACGGTTGCTTGGAACTAGAATTCTAGACACTGTACTTTACCTGGAAGCGTATTCTTCGGCTCTTGACGGTATTCGTCCCCATCAAGTTCATCTCCGGTTCTCCAGTTTCGGCATTATTTACCGCGACCACGTACCGTTGAACCTCGCATTCGGTCACTGGCAGACTTATGATCTCCCCAGTCTCCTCGTCCACGTAAATCCGGTCCATTTCCCTGCGAACGATTCCAATTATTCAAACGTATTCGATACACTTACTTCCCACTTCACTCTTTCTCACCCCCTCCACTTCTCTTACTCACACTCTCACCCTTTCTCCTTCCATTTTGCCGATCGTTTTCCCGACCGTGGTAATTGCGTATACAATGAAGGAAAACAAAGTTTAATGAATTCAAGCGCAGGTAGGATCCTCGGGGTCACTTCCCGGATACCGCGGTCTATATGATTTTTATTCTAATGATTAGGTAGCTCGAACTTAGGTTCTCTAGTCAGTCTATACTGACGATCCCCAATCGTCCGATTGCGCTTGCCATTTCCATTGACGCATCGAGTTCGTTCGATTCCAATTAATTCACTGCCGACCGATGTGCCATTCTGATTTATGTTTATAATTTATGGAACGAATGTGAAATTTTAATAATCACCTTGACGACAATAGCGAAGACTCGAATAAAGTTTACATTTTTTATATAACCGACACCTTCATTTCAATTTAATTTCAATGAAAATTTAACACTCGATTCCGGTCAACGCTCAGTCGAATCGACACGATGGCCAATGACACAACCAACGATCCAACCCAAACGACGATATGTACATAAATGGTCGAGGTCTTTCAGATCGAATATCAGCGATCAGTTGATAACCGGCTATTTTTTCAAAAGATGATGCAACGCTCTAGAAATTGAATTTGCAGTACACTGAGTATACTATAAGAAACGTCTTACATGGCGCAACACGTTATCGTCAAAGCCGATTCTTTGCGGTGATTTGCTTCGATCAACAGACTTATGTACCTAAGTACGTTTACCTTGCATACGTAATGTAGGTATGTACATATATCCAATACATCGACGAACAAGCAATACAATCGAAAGCGTCGATTAAAATCTTTGCTCGGCACAACGTTTGCACTCATTACAATTCGCATTGTTTGTTCCCCGTCCTGCCCGATTGGTCGTTGGTCGTAACGAACGAACACGAATAAATGCCGCATAAAAATTATACCGGACCGATGGTGGAGGTTTGAAACGAGAACGCATCGCGCGATACTCGAGCCACGTCAGTATTTCCTATATTAACGTTGATTCGAAAATAGACTATGTACAGTAGGTGTACAAAGTATTCCTACACCTTTTAAAAACAAATCACTTTTTCAAAATTGGACCCAAGCTAATGTGTAAATAATTTTTTTTTTTATTGTTATTTGATGAAAATTTAGAAGGTGCCTTTGGTAGGTCTAAGTAAGTTATATGCATGTACAAGGTTTCATCGAAATCGACGAAGATTGTTATGAAATATAATTGATTGAAAATAACAAAAATTGTAAGAATCTGCGATTTAAATGAATCGCAAACCCTATAAATTCGAAGATTTTTACATTTTACAATGCTCATAGGCACACACAAAAAATTTAAAACTCGTGACCTTCGCAATTGCGACGGATAACAGTTTAAAACATAAATTCTAAACACATTAGCTAGTAAACTATTATTCGTTTTTAAAAGGTGTATGAATATTCACCCACTGTATATGTACACGGTGGAAATTTAAAGTCTGAATACGTAAAAATACGAAAACTTCTAGAAATGTATTTTTATGCAACCGTGAAGAAGATTACGCGCCATTTCGAAGACAAGCCTGAATTCCTAGTATGAGTGTACAGCACATACACACATATAGACGTTCGCTTCTACTCGACCAACGAGTTCTTAATTTCGCTCGATGCTGGTCAATGCTGTTGCGCAGCGAATTCCATAATTGACGTGTAACAAGAATCATAGTGTTTTCGATGATACACGATGAAACACGACTATTAAATAATAATATATACCGTCTTTGCTTACTGTATCTTCAGTTTTATGTTTATATATTCTCAATACGTCTAACCAATAGTTAACCATCCTAACTTATTATAAAATATTAGGTGAAGTAAAAAGTTCTGAACGTTTTTCGCTTTATTTATATAAGCGGAAAACGCTCAGAACTTTTTACTTCACCTAATATATGAAAAACATAGAATCTACTCGATCGGAAAAATGAAGGAACGATAGAGTAAACAAACTTGTCTGTTTTTAGAATTCAATATCTACAAATCAGTTTCGCATAGACTTACAATTATATTAAATAGTTCCGCACTCGAACAACTGATCGAAGAATTCAAATGAGACAATTCTCGGAGTCTCGAACACAACCTATAAATGTCATGGCGGAATATTTAAATAAGCTGACGATTTCCAGATAGTGGAATATTTCAGATAAAAAGTAACGAACAAACTCGTGGTTAGGAGTAATTGGTGTAATTACGTTCTGATTGCCGTGTTACGTATTCAAAACGTGAGTGCAGGTTTCGCTGGAAGACTCGAAACAACGCAAACTTTTCTCAAATCCTAACTTCGGGGAATCGTGAAAGCGTAGTTGTGTCCTTGATTTATTCGTCAAGCGAAAGTGGTCGATGTCAATGACACGATTCAAGACGTATGTACTGGATACGATGCAACGCAAGTCGCAGAGACTGCAGACGTCGTAAAACTCGTTCGGCGCGCGGTACATACCTAAATGCAGTACATTATATGTATGTACATATTTCGTTCCGTTTGATAAATGCAGCTGTAAACACCGAAATGAGATAAAGCGAATCTCTGGAACATCAAAATACCGGACACGCCGTATCCAGATGATTGTTCGATGATACACACTCGCAATCAATTATTTGTTACGATAAATGCAAGTGTTATAATCGATACGCAACAACATGATCAAGTGCCAGCAATTTTGCTCGGTTAACGGGTTAAACGGTCGACGTGCAAATTTTCCTCCTTTTCTGTGGTACGTAAAAGAGTCGCGGTAAATTTTCCTCAAAAACTTCGAGTTTACAATTTTCATCAGATTTTCGTAAATCGACAATAACCGTCGTTTATATGGTTGAATAGAATTCCATAGGATTACTTACACTTGCGGACGGTAGCGTGTTCGTGCAACACGCTAGTTGGTAGGAGCGTATCAGATAATTGACTCGGTCCTTGATGTAGATCCAGGTTACACGGCGAACAAGACTTCACGTCACGTCGCTTCTCTGCGGTAAAATTTACACTCCGATGGAAACTCGAACGAGAATTTACATTTGAAACACCACTTTACTAATAAACATGTATCGGCATCGGAATCGGAACATATTACAGCGAGAACACCGTAGCAGCACGCGCACGCAGCTCTTGACACATCCGTAGTCCGTAGTCCGACTGAAGGTGTTCGCCATGATAACCTGTAACTACGCGGACTATAGATGGTCGTGTTTACCAATCAAACAGCTCGATCCAGTGCGGCAATAACAAGCTCGTTCTAAATCCCAAAATTATTCGCCTGTACATGTAAGTACTTATATTCGAGTAAAAATATATAAATAGAGATATGTCGCAAAAATTATTCCTATATGTACGCACTGTACTTCTGTTCTGTAACCGTTTTAGAAATTAAATCTTTCCATATAAATGTTCCCAACGAATATATCGTTATTTCTGTCACAATTACAGAATAATTAGGAAAATGATCGGAAGGGGATCATCATTGATATCGTGGTTTCATCTAGATCGATCGACATTTTTCTAAAGTACAGTCCACACTTTTATTATGTTGTGTGTTTACATAATGTTCTTACTTCTCACTGTCAATGCTTGTAAATTCATAAATCGTGGTTGCAATTACGGAATCAACCCGAATATAGATGACCTTCTCGGGTAATTCTTTTATGGAATTGTCGATCGGTCGATTCAAGATGCGAGGGAAACACAACAAACAAAGTCACGTGACTTCTCATTGTCAGTAACGCACCTGTGTATATTATGTGTGTTTATTGTTTATGTTTGTGCTCAAAAGCACAATCTCATTGAGCTTTATAGTATAGGATTTACGTATTTACCAGAAAAAGGGTCATGAAAACAAATTCGAAAGGCTGAACAAAATAATGCAATTTAACCGATGTCTTATGTCAAAGCATTAGTGATCAACAGACTGGATTTTATGCATTTATGACATAAATGGGTAAGTCGAATTTAAAAAAGTTTACAGGTGAAGAGAATTTGGAAACACCGATGTATTATTTTCAGTCCACTAAAATTATTAAAGAACGAAAGAATTTTTCCCCGGCTCCCCCGTTTCTTAAAATTGATGCAGACAATGTTTATTTTGCATAAAGATCCGCAGTCTAGTGATCAAAATTTTAAACGGCGTATCTCGAATGTGAAAATATGTGACATGCGGCGTTGTTCCTGACAACCCCAGATGTATGCGAAGGGTTCCTTAACGCTTGCGGCTTACAACCACAAAAACGAAAAAGTCGTGAATGATCTGGACATAGACATATTAGTGTGAGACCGCTAATGGGAGATGAACGCTATCCACGTGACCAGAGGCGCTGCCATGCCATTCTTCAAAGGCGAACAGAATACCATATTCGGAACGCTATCGTTTCAAGCGCTGCTCTTTTTTTATTGAAAGAGATAACATTTTTCTTTATATCGAAGCGTTTCGATGTTACAATCGATTCTGTAAGCATCAATTGTAAGTATCTTTTTATACAGTAATCCGTAGTCCGCCGCGAAACGAAAATGAAATTTCAGTTGTTTCGCTTATTTCGTTTGTTTAATCGATACGCGACCAGTGTTCGGCGAGAAGTCGAGCGATTAACTTAACGCGCGATACCCGTCTTCTCGCGGAAAACGATAAAATGGATAAAAATCCGGAAACCGTGAAACTCGAAGAGTGGACAGATGTAATGACCGATGGTATGATCTCCAAGGAGATTTCCGAACAGAGCGTGTTGAAATCGACGGTTGCGAAGGAGTTTTCGTCGAGACTATGCCGAAAACCACCTAGCTATTATAAGTAATTATGATATTCTTATAATATTGTCGTATTCCTCGATCAGAGTTGAATCTTGATAGATGTATTTTCGTTGCTTCCGGTCAACCATAGAGGGAAAGATGAGAGCCGGATTTTTGTGGCGCACAAGAAGATGCGCGATGCGATCCCGTTTTTCGTGCCGCACAAGAAAATGCTCGAGAAGATCGATCAGAAGCCGGAGCTACGGGAGCCACTGGTGAGGTTGAGGGTTGAGGGCTGAAATCTGCTGGGATACAGTGACTTCCATTAACCCTTAGCACTCGAGTGGCGACTCAGAGTCACCGCTAAAAATTGCTGTACCATTATTCACAATATCTTTGACATTACTAAACATATTGGTATCAATTACTACACATTTGAGTATTGTATGAAGTATTATATCAATTCCATATCCATAAAATGAAAAAAAAATATATGGAATGGAATTATTCTAGATCGGAAGAAATGTTTAATTTTCGAGTTAAAATAGCTCCGACTGCAAAGGGTTAATATTCAGACACGCTTAAGAAGACGATAAATTTTTTACAATACAAGTTGGATTTTTTTTAGAAGTTATGACAATTGTCACTGTACTTACATATATGTATCTCTGCTTATTTCGATGTTACTCCGTTCGGACAACTTTTTAAAGGTTTCATTGCTTTCGTAGACCGGATTTGGCGATCAGCAAGAACAGATTAGACGAGAAATCTGCAAACCATACATTCCACTCGCGGGGCGGGAAGAAGATTCCGAGTCAACACAGAAGCCCTCGAGTAACGAAACTTCTACGGAAGATATTCAAATATATTTATGTATCAGCTTTAGTCGTCCAAGTATTCTTTATTCGACCAGTAATATAATGTAGAGTAGGGCAGGGCAGAGTATACAGAGGCAAAAATGGGAGTAATTATACTAAAAAGGAATTTTCTTTTACGGAAAGAAAGCGAACTGCCGCCGTGGGAAAGAGCGCAATTTGTGGACGGAGAAGAGATCGCAAAGGACCCCGACGCGCCTCCGTTGGTCGACCAGTTGGAGCTGATCGAGCAGCTGCGAGATGATCCAAAAATTGGATTTTTTTACATGATCTACGCGGTAGATCGATCGTCGAAGTATTTCACCCCTTACGCCCTCAAGTGAATAACTTCTCCTTGAATTTGTACATCCGCGTTACGAACGGGATCTTAAGATAGGCGATCGTTTCCAGGGTCGTGAATTACAAGGACGTAGGTAAAACGTACATGACGATTAGCGCAAGCGGGGTAACGCAATACTCGTCCGACGAAGTTAGTTTCACTCCGATCGAACAATGGCAAAGGGAATACCATTTTTACTTGCAACTAATCAAGGTAAAAGATCTGCGAATCATCCTTTCCTGTAAGATCTTCCCGGGTTTTGAGTAGCTTTTGGTCTGCCATGACAGATAAGGTCGTTCGTGGTATTCCGGAAGTGGAAGGCATTCTTTGTCTGGAGGAAATCGGTCTCCTGCAGAAAGTTCCTGGAAGCGAGAAGTTATTTGGAGGAAAATCTTTTTATATCGGATCCGATTCTCAGCAAGGCTCTGCTCGAAATCAAGGCGATGTGCTCGGTCTTCCTCGACTCCACCTTCTTCGACAGCACCGTCACCGAGAAGCTGTTGCTCTTCTATTTCGTGGAAAACCAGGTCTTTACTTACTTACTACAATAAGTAGATACACCATAAATCACCGGACATTTACATATCTTCAACAAAATGGTAATTAAAGAATACAAGCTTCCAGCTTGATTCTATTGCTTTATTTTGATTAGAGATGTACGATAATATTTTAATGCAAAATTAAATATATACGTATACTATTTAATACATTCTACTAATTGTTTCTAGAAGCCAAATTGCAAAACAATAACCCCACTTAAATTTTAAGAATTAGAAAATACAGAAGAAATAATTAAAATTTAGAATATACAGGATATTTTGGTCAGTATAAGTATTCAAATTTGAATAAGCGTCCGGTGACTTATGGACGGGAGTATACAACCCGGTCACTATCCGTGCAATGTTCTCTTATCTTACACTGTACCGTAGTTCGCCAAATTGGAACGTATCAGGAGCAAGCTGGACGAGTTTCGAATATTGGCGAAAGATATCGTTAACAATGCGTGTCTGGGCGCGTTGCTGCGAGCTGGATACACTCCGGACGATTCTAACATAACGATAGAACAAACCGCTTTCGGGAAATTGGGTAATTATATTTGTGTTTCTGAAAAATCGAAAGTCTTCCTCGAAAGGCTTTGACGAAGATCTCGCTTTCTGTAGGCGAATTCGGCGCTGTCAAGTTCAAGATGCCGAAAGACGGCATTCTCAAGATGAGTTACATCGAGCAAGCAAGGAAGAGGAACAAATGTTACAGACTCTCTTGGTACGCTATCGATTCTCTTCGGAATCCTATCCTACGAAAAACGGTTTCGGATCGACTTGAATGAAAAATGAATATGTTTAGCTTCGTTCATCTGATTGATTACATGCAAACGAACATGATGCACGTTCTCTTGGTAAACACCTACGTGGAGTTTATAGAAGCTCTGAAGGTTCATGTGGGTCATTTACCAATCGACGAGGCGATCGATAACGATGAAATCGAACTCCCGCTAAAGGAATCTGAGCCTATGATACACCGCAGCCAGGTTTACGTTATTGAAATTTCCCGATCTTGATAACCCACGCCAACAAACTCTGTACTCTGTAATCTATACTCTGTGCCGATAAGTCTGATTTCTTCTAGTGGCCATACTTTGTGGTGGATTTGCTAATTCTGCCGTCCTCGGATATCGTAATGGATCCGTCGGAAGAGATCTTCCGCTTCGTGATACAAACGATCCAAATCATGTGGGAGGAAAATATATTAGCCGTGAAACCTCTTCTCTCCGATCCGTTCTTCAACTCGTTTACCAGGTATCGCTCCGTCTTGCCTCGTCTCATCTCGAATCGTATCGACCATACGACTGTGGAATTTGATGTTTATTTCTGTGATTCTCATTAATTCGAGGCCAATGATCAATCGCAAAGTAGAAGATCGTATTTCCGGTCTTCCACCGGATATGCACGACGTCCTGACGCAAGATCCGATCACGCACGCGCTAAAGGACGAGCTGAGCGAGATTTGGGAACACAGCATCGACATCGTGAAACGTTATTGCCGTCGCTTCGACGAGATCCGTCAATTCTATCTCGAGGACATGCTGTTTGACGAGAATATTATCCGCGACAATCGAGACTGCAAATTATTCCGAGATTGGAGCATCCGGTACAGGAGGGAGGTGGAGATAATCGGTAAAGTTATCGAGTATCAGCAACTGGGCATTTTTCTCATTCAGCTCGAGCGATTTAAGGTCGCAGCGGAAATCGCTCCCAGAGGGAAGATCGGTATCCTCGAAGCCGTTATGCCTGGGTAGGTTTCTATATTACTTACGACGCGTTTTTACGTAACTTTCGTTCGACCAGCTTCTTTTCTTCTGCTCCATTAGTATAGGGAAAACCAGAGTCGATTCTCTGCTAACAAAAGCCATCGATTCCATCAAATACCTCGAGTCTGACCCCGTCACGACGGAGGAATACGTCGCGTACATTAAATTTGTCGATAAGGCTCGAGGGACCGTGGACGAAATGGAGGCGCAGCTGGATTACGTGAAAGAGCTGTACGACTTGATGGAAGAATTCGGATTTCCTATACCCTCGGTGGACATGGCTAATTATTTGGTAACGGTCGCGCGCTCGTGCAAGTAGATCGAGTCGCAAATTCGATAAACGTCGTGCTTCCCCTACTGATTCTTCCTCTCTGATTGTGGTTGACGTTCAGGGCATCGGTACGCACTTTACCAGTTTACGTTTGGTGATGGAGAACGTGCTGGAAGAACGGCCAAAGTTGATCAATAAATTCAACTCTCAGCTTCAGAAAGACATCACAGTGTTGAATGAAACCATATCGGAGATTCACGACGAGTTAACGGTGAGTCGACTGGTTGCCAAAATGACTGGTTGTTGCTTCTGCTGAGACGTTTACCTCCGTGTTTACAGCAACCTTGGCTGTTGGACTCTCAAAGTGACGACCAGGCCTGTCTGAATACCTTGAAGGATCTCAGCAACCGATTGTCTGCCTGTGCCGCGATCGCGGAGGAGTATCATGCTCATCAAAGGGCTTTCAAGGTACCGTTTCAACCAGGGCTGGCCAACCGTTTACATACCATTCGTAAATTTTTTTCACATACAAGTTCAGAAGCGCCACAGGTTGGCTACCTCTGGTTTAAACGCTAGCTCGTGTTTTCTTATTCGATCCCAATCATGGGCTCGGTTTAAGGGAAAAGTTCGGTATAGATGCATACTATATGTATTATACGCGCGTTATAGCTCGAACAGACGAGATTCGACGTGTTGGATCAAGTGACGAACGAGTTGAGGCTTCGCACCTTGCTGTGGGAGACCCTGATCGAATGGGAACATGCGGTGTACCAGTGGTATACGGCTGACTTTGATACATTAGACGTCGACGAGATCACGTCGTTCACGATGCGCACGATGAAGAATTTGATTCAATTGGAGAGAGGTTTGCCGGTGAACAACATCGTTCCCGGACTGAAAGATACCGTCGAAACGCTCAGGAACAAACTACCGATCCTCGGATACCTAAGAAATCCCGATCTTCGGGACAGACACTGGGAGAAAATAGAAGCCGTGTTGAACTACACTTTCAAGCCCGACGAGAAGAAGACTTGGACGATGATGGAAGATCTCGGCGCCTTCCAGAAACCCAACGAACTGATGGAGGTCGCTGCCATCGCGAGCTCCGAGGCTAATCTGGAGAACATGCTGAACAAGGTCGTGGATATGTGGCTGGAGCTACAATTCGTGGTGGTACCTCACAAAGAGGACAAGGACGTATATATTTTAGGTAGCATGGAAGAGGTCGAAACCGCCATGAATGAGAGCAGCATCAACCTTCAGACCATCAGAGCGTCCCGTCGCGTAGGACCCATCCAACCTCTGGTCGACGAGTGGGTCCAGAAGCTCGATCTTTTCGTCGTTACTCTGGTATGATCATTTGTCCAAGAAGTAATGCGACCACATTTTAAAAAAAAATTACTGGACATATGGGTGCAAATCTTTAAAATTCCTCGAAGTAGGACACTCGGGCGGCGATACATTTTTCTCAGCGCGATTTCCATGCTTTGTATGCTCTCTGGATGGCGTTTTCTACCATTTCTCGTAGTGCCCTCGTCGCAGCCTCTTTGATGACCTCCACGCTTTCAAACTGGCATCCTTTTAGCACATTTTTGACTTTGCGAACAAAAAGATGACTATGTTTTGCAGTCAATAGGAGAGCCAGAGAAAATTTGGTCGCATTACTTTCCGGACAGACTATGTATATCGGCATATGTACATAACGTTACATGTTACATGTATGGACAGGAAGCGTGGCAGTATATGCAGCAACAGTGGATGTATCTCGAAGCTATCTTCTCCGCACCCGACATTCAAAGGCAGCTTCCGATAGAAGCAAAATTGTTCATCGAGGTCGACAAGTTTTGGAAAGACCTCATGAGACGAACGTTCAAGGTACTTTTCATCATCATCCTCATCATCGTTACATAATTATCACTACCTTGTACCTGTAGATGCCTTTGGCGATGGATTGTTGCACCCAACCAGGCTTGCTGGAACAACTGGAGGAGAACAATAGACGATTGGACGAAGTGATGAAGTGTTTGTTAGCGTACCTCGAGACGAAACGGGTAGCGTTTCCGCGGTTCTTTTTCCTATCGAACGACGAACTACTGGAGATTTTGGCTCAGGTACGAGAGCCCTGATCGATACACGAAAATGCGAGAATAAAAAGCTCGCTACTCAACGTTGAATCAGCTGACCGACTCTAATCGATCGTTCCAACATAGACAAAGAATCCGCACGCCGTGCAAAGGCACTTGCAGAAATGCTTCGACGCGATACACAGATTGGAATTCGCGATGAAGGAAAGCGAGACCGGCGACGAGCAGATCTTGACCACCGATATTGTAGCGATGCTTTCACCGGAAGGCGAAAGAGTTCCTCTCGGGCAAGGTCTTAAAGCAAGAGGCAACGTCGAGGATTGGCTGGGTAGAGTGGAAGAAGCTATGTTTTCGACCTTGAGAAGAAGGATGAAGCAGGGAATTAAGGATTACGAAGCGAAAGGACGACACCAATGTCTGTCGATGCATCCGTCTCAGGTTAAACCCGTTACTCTGGACTTAAGACGGTACACTCGTTTATTTATCGTTTATTTTCACATAATAAATCGATTTGAATCTGCATCTATATTGATCGTGCGTCTATAACATCACTACATCCCGATTCTGTCCATTCCAGATAGTCCTCACCGTGTCCCAGATCTTTTGGACTCGTAGGATAGACCTAATCTTGGAATCCGAGGGTCGCGCGATCGAGTCGATGAAAGAGTTCGAGTTACAGTGTTTCGCGGTTCAGTAGTACCTTATTTTCTCCGAATTTCTGCGACAAGGTTCGCGTTCCCGGTAGAACGACCACTTCTCACGATTTCCAGAATTTGGGCGATTTGGCTGCAATGGTCAGGGGAGAATTGCCAAAACTGATTCGCGACGTTATAATTAATTTAATTACGGTGGACGTTCATGCCCGAGATATCGTGACCAGTTTGGTTGAAAATGGTGTATCGTCCAGGTGAGACCTTTCAAACTATTCCACGATGATCCGATTACGGTGATCCACGTTGTTCAGCAATTCCGTTGCTGTCGCGTTTGTGTCCTTTGCTATAGCACGAGCTTCGAATGGACGAAAGCGTTGCGCTATTACTGGGACGCGGAAGTCGACAATTGCCTGGCACGTATGAGCAACGCCGAATACCTTTACGGATACGAATACCTTGGCGCTCAGAAGAGACTCGTGATAACACCCCTCACCGATCGATGCTACTTGTGTCTCATGGGAGCCCTGCAGTTGGATCTCGGTGAAAGAGACGAGCGATTCGTTTTGCAAAACAAACATGAATGTTGCGCGTATTTATTAGGGCTGTTACTTTCTTTCAATGGTCGAAAATTTCGAAGCTTCGCAGCTTCGATTTCAGAAACTTTGAAGATGATGAAAGTCGAATTTTCGAAGCTTCGAAATTCGAACCTCTAGTAAATTATCAGAGGATTAAAAGAAACGGAGTTTCGAAGCTTTGAACTTCGCGCTGCTGAGTTATATTTGATACAGTTACAGACACTCCTACATTTCGCAAAAAATACGCCACCACAGCTAGAAGATTGATTGAGTTGCAACTCCATACGATTCGAAAGCTTCGAAGTTCCCTTCGTTCCTTCGAATCTTCGAGGAGCCGAAGCCTCAGAAAAGTAACAGCTCTAGTATTTATTTGTTATAAGTCGTAACCTGTGTATCGTGTACGCTCGACAGGCGGTGCTCCTGCCGGCCCGGCTGGAACCGGGAAAACTGAGACCACGAAGGATCTAGCCAAGGCTGTTGCCGTCCAGTGTGTCGTCTTCAACTGCTCGGAAGGTCTCGATTACAGAGTAGGTTAACCATAAAGAAGAGGATGGCGGTCGATGACGCTTAGCTTACCCGATCTAGAGCGTATACACTATACACCGTCGTATACTAACAGTATCAACACCACTTTTTCGAAACAGATGATGGGTAGATTCTTCTCTGGATTGGCGACTTCCGGGGCCTGGTGTTGCTTCGACGAATTTAATAGAATAGACATCGAGGTGCTGTCCGTGATAGCTCAGCAATTGATCACGATCAGGAACGCGAAGATCATCAGAGCGAAAGAGTGCGTTTCGAGCATCTGACGATCTAGTCTAATCTAATCTAATCTAATCTAATCTAATTGATTCGCACCACCGCAATTTAATCCTTCTACCGTTTTTACTGTCCCAGATTCATGTTCGAGGGTCGAATGATGAAGCTCGTGATGTCCTGCGCAACATTTGTCACGATGAACCCCGGTTACGCGGGTCGTACTGAACTACCGGACAACTTGAAGGCCCTGTTCCGGCCGTTCGCCATGATGGTTCCCGATTACAGTGCGCTACGCGAGATTCTTTCGAATTTATCTCGAACGTCGTTTCTCCTCTTTCCTATTTCTCTCTTTGCAGAACTAATAGCAGAAGTCACTTTGTATTCGGAAGGATTCGAGTCGTCGAAACCGCTGTCGCAGAAGATGACTTTGATGTATACCTTGAGCAGCGAGCAACTTTCTCAACAAGACCATTACGACTTCGGAATGAGGTTTCTAGCATCGTTCCTACAACACCTGTTATCAACGCCTGTTCACCCTTGACTGTTTGTTTCGTTGGACGTTCAAGGGCGGTGAAGAGTGTGTTGGTGATGGCGGGCAGTCTTAAACGAAACAATCCCGATAAACCGGAAGACGTTGTTCTGATCCGAGCTCTACGCGAGAGCAACATACCGAAATTCTTGCGAGACGACGCTGAACTGTTCGAAGGCATCGTTGGAGACTTGTTCCCAGGCATCGTGATACCCGAAGAGGACTACGGTGTTTTACAGGAAACAATGATCGCGGTAATTCTGGTCGAATGCGAATTATGCGAACGATATATTTGAATCGCCGATATACGGTTTTCACAGGTATTAGAAGAAGCCAATCTACAACCGGAACGATGCACCTTGAAGAAGGCTATTCAGCTGCACGAGTGCTTGCAGGTGAGACACGGCGTGATGCTGGTCGGGCCAACCGGTTCCGGAAAGACCACAGTTCTTCGAGTAAGTTTTGCATATCGAAAGACATCTTTTTTACGTCTATTGTAGGTCTGAAACTCTTACATCCCAAAAATACGTCGGGATGCGCCTCCTGATTCCTAGGATTGCAAGGATGGGGTTTTTCAGTAGTCAAAAGCGTTAGATAAAAGGTCAATCTAGGCCGCAATGGCCTTCAAAAGTCTTACTTTTACGTTTACCAGGCGTAATTTGCATTATTCGGAAGCACAAAGCTGCGCATGTAGCTATTTTCATAAAGGTAGGATAGCTACGTGCTGTCGAATAATACAATTTACGCCTCGTAAACGTATCAATAGAAAAACCCCATCTTTGCATTATCGAGGAATGAGAAGGCGCATCCCGCATCCTTGCAATCCTAGGAACGAGTCTACCCCCTTAAGACATCTTGAAGGCGTTTTTTTCGAGACGTCGCGCGTCGTTTTAACGTCTGAAATAAGTTTAACGTCTGAAACAGTTCTCTCTCATTCCCAGACTCTTGCCAACACGTACAATCAACTCCACAAGATGCGCGTGCCTGGACCTGTTTATCTCCCGGTTCACAGCTACACGATTAATCCGAAAGCGATCACTATCGGCGAGCTTTACGGGCAAGTAGACACGATGACCAACGAGTGGCACGATGGACTCATAGGATTCACTGTGCGCCACGCGTGTGCGGTTGGTAGCAGCCTGGAAATCACGATAAACGAATAAGAATATGCAAGTATTTTCACAGAGTACAAACTAAAATGCTGCTCGGAACGAATGTTTAGTTTGTCTCGGATGATCATCAATGGATAGTCTGCGACGGACCCGTCGATGCCATATGGATCGAAAACATGAACACGGTCTTGGACGACAACAAGATGCTTTGTCTAGCCAACTCCGAAAGAATCAAATTCACACCGTATATGCGCATGCTGTTCGAGGTGATGGATCTTGCACAAGCGTCACCGGCTACCGTCAGTCGATGCGGTACGAGAGTCACCTATCTTCAAATAATTTATGTATATTCAATCGATAATATCTCTCACATCTCTTCAAGGTATGGTGTACGTGGATCCTGCGGAATTGAAGTGGCTGCCGTACGTCAGAACCTGGATGACAACTCTTCCGGAAGCTTACGCTAGAGAGGAACATCGAAACCTTATCGTTGACCTCTTCGAAACATACTTCGAGGCAGGCTTGGTCTTTTGCAAAACGAATTGCGAGTTTCCGATTAATCAGGTAGATGCCATTCTGGATAGCCGCGATACAGAATGTTTTGTTTTGTCAAAGCGTTCATCGTTTGAGTTTGTCGGCAGGTTGATATCGGCAAGGCGAATATGGCTTGCGCGATCATAGAGAGTCTGCTGAGCGAGCCGGGCGCCATCGAAAGAACTTTGGACAAGGCACGAATCAGAACGTTTATCACTCAGATCTTCCTGTTTGCCTACCTTTGGGCAGTCGGTGGAAATGTCGAGGATGCCTCTAGGGTTAACTTTGAAGCCTTCGTGAGAAAGCAGTTCGAGGACAACGAGGACGCGATGTAAGAGCCCGTTCAGACCTTATTTACATTAGCGTCTTCGTATCCGTTCGCGCGGTCGAACAATCGAAAACAAAAATTGCGCGATCGAAAACGCGCGGTGTCCACCGTGTCTGACCAGGCTCTAAACCTCCACTCAATATCCTTCATGTTTTTCCATTCCCAACGAACCTTTCTGTTTCTAGGCTAGCATCGGTCGACCTGTGGGATCTGTTCGTGAACGTTCCTGGTCACCGGTTCGATTTGTGGGCGGATATCATGCCAGAATTCATATATGACAGCGAGACCCCCTTCTTCGACATACTCGTCCCGACGATAGACACCGTGCGATTCGGTTACATGATGCAGAAAATGGTGGAGATCAACAAACCGGTATTTTTCACCGGAGACACTGGTCAGCAACATTTATTTCGAATCGCAAAACCCGTCTCCTAGGAATTCGTTTCATTCGGTATCGTTCACAGGAGTTGGAAAATCGTTAATAACAAAGATTGTGCTGAACAACTTGGAGAATACGCAACTCTGGGCGCCGATCACTTTGGCTTTCTCGGCTCAGACCACCAGCGGCAGGACCCAAGAAATTCTGGAACTGAAGTTGGAGAAGAGAAAGAGGACCGTTCTAGGAGCTCCCATTGGGAAACGAGTCTGCGTATTCGTCGATGATGTGAATATGCCTAAACTGGACACCTACGGGTCCCAACCGCCTATCGAACTTCTGCGGTAGGAAATAGCATCTTACGATTAACCCTTAGCACTCGAGTGGTGACTCAGAGTCGCCATATGTTAGTATCTAATCAATTACTAAACATTTCAGTATTGTATGAGGTATATAAATTTTGTATTTATACAAAGAAGAAAATTAATACAGAATGGAATTATTCTACGTCGAAAGAAATGTTTAATTTTCGAGTTAAAGTAGCTCCGAGTGCAAAGGGTTAAGCCCGATCGAGTTGTTTCTTGCATAGAAAATATAATAATAGTATAAGTACTAAGTACACGTGTGTCGATCCGCGCAGGCAGCTACTAGATTTCAAGGGAATGTACGACCGAGACAAATTGTTCTGGAAAGACGTGGAGGACGTTGTCTTGACCGTAGCGTGCGCTCCTCCCGGAGGTGGCAGGAATCCGCTAACTCCGAGATTCGTCAGACACTTTGCGATCTTGCTGATTCCAGCGCCCTCCGAGTGGACCTTGAAAGGAATTTTCAAGTAAGTGACAATAAAAAACGATATTTCAGAGGGACGAGACGTCGAACGATTTTTTAGAGCGATAGTGCACGGTTTCTTGACCGATTTCGTCGAGTCGGTGAAGCTAGTCGGAGAGAAAATAGTACACGCGGCAGTGGACGTGTATCAGAGGATCGCCGAGGATCTTTTGCCCACACCGGAGAAGAGCCACTACATCTTCAATTTACGTGATTTGTCGAAATGCATCCAGGGGATAATGCAAGTTCGCGCCGCGGTTATAAAGCAACCTCAAGAAATGTACAGGTATATCCGTCGTACCTTCGACTTCGGAGAACCTTCGAGAAATTTGACTCTTCTTAGGCTTTTCTACCACGAATGTCTACGAGTGTTTCACGATCGGCTGATAAACGCAGAGGACAAGAGTTACTTTTACAAGCTTCTGAACAGTATCTGCGTCGGCTCATTTGCCACCGAGGTGCTACGTCTTCCGGACGAGAAAGTCATCGAAAAACCGCCGGTATTGTTGTTCGGTGACTTCATGGCGTTTGGAGCTGCTAGGGAACAAAGAATCTACGAAGAACTCGTGGATATTTCAAAAGTCAAAAGGACCTTGGAGGTATCCAACGCGAAACTCTAATTCAAATCAATTTGAACTCGACAAACAAATACAGTCCTCGACTTACGGGTATAAGGGGGTAGACTCGTTTCCAGGATTACAAGGGTGTGGGATACGCCTTCTCATTTTTCAGAAATCAAAAGCGCTAGATAAAAGATCAATCTAGGCCGGAGTCGCCCTATTTTTATGTTTACGAGGCGTAATTTGCATTATCTGGCAGCATGTAGCTGTGACGGTTTTATGAAAATGCATATTCTTCCGAATAATGCAAATTACGCCTCGTAAAAATAGGACTTTTGAGTCAGAAAACGAATTTCACTGTTCGGAATTGGTTTTCTGATTCGCTTCTAAGAATCCGTGTAAGTCGAGGACTTACGGTACGAATACGAATTCTTTCGTTGGCGTGAACTATTTCACCGCAGAGATACTATTAAAGACTGCCAGCCCCTGTGCTATTCAGCGAGACCAGTAACCGGGCGCGACCGGGCGCGGGGATAACGTGGAACTTCCAGTGATCTGATATACCACATCGGTAAAAGTTCTACCACCGACGAGATACTCGTCATCAAGTAGAAGAATAATATAGTAGAATGCTCACATTACCCATTCTGTAATTACCTTATAATACTATCGCCAACGAGATACTATCTCGTTGGTGTAGGAGGTTTCGCACTCTTTACCTAAATCGAACCAAAGAATATATGACAGTGTCCACGCCCGGGGTGAACCAGCATCAATAATACATATATTTTGTTCTGAAGGAAGGTGAACTTGCAAAATGTTATGGAAGACAATAGGTATAGGAATAGAATTGATTGAAAATCAACATATTTATTAAATGTGCAGCTATTAGCTCGATATTATCCTCTATTCATAAGACACTAGAAGTTCTTACAAATAGAGGATAATACCGATTTCCCAGGTCTCACCACGAGGAGGTTGCTGCACAAGAGACCCGAAAGGGAGTCAGAACGAATGCAATATTCCTTCTGGCTCCCTTTCTTACAACGACGGACTTATACTAAATTACGCAAGTATGTCGAGTAATTATCGCGGAGCAAAAGGTGTGAATCGGAGAAGAAGTCTCCGATCCACGGGGGGCCAAAGGCGAATCAGGCAGAAGGCTCTGATTCTTTCAAAGAAACAAGAGTGAACCAGAGCAGAAGGCTCTGGTTCGAAGGAGACGAGGCGCGTACAATGCTTGCAGCCCAACTCCAGCCAGAGCCGATACCCGACGTGTCCTCACCGAGAGGAATGGCCATGAGAAGTGTTCAAACGATATCCCATTTCTCCACCAACTACCTGTCACCAAACAACAATAGTTGAGGTGAACGCGGGTAGAATGACGAATAGAGAGGACACTGTAGCATGGCTACACGAGTGAACAGGTCTCAATGAACCATCCCTCTCAATGGATCGACGCCGAATACCGGCTCCAACCGGTCTGGTACATACAAGCAAGGTCCGACACAGCCTTCTGCTGTGTCGGAGTCAAAAATTCGAGTCAAGCAAAGTGAAGTTACGGCAATAATTACTCGACATATTTGCAACGACGATACACAATCTTAATAACTAACGCACGCAAGCCGAGCAATTATTGTGGACCAAAAGACTAAATCGCAAAAGAGGGAAGAATCAAAGCAGAAGGCTTTGATTCGCAAAGAAGAAACATGAACCTGAGCGGAAGGCTCAGGTTCGGGGGTGACGCTAAGACAATAATTGCTCGGCAAATAAAATTAACTTAATAATACGCCGCAGTCTTTTTGGTTTGTCCACTTCTTGGTGTGTCCACTTCATGGTGTGTCCTCTTCATGGTGTGTCCTCTTCATGGTGTGTCCTCTTCATGGTGTGTCCTCTTGTTGGTGTGTCCTCTTGTTGGTGTGTCCTCTTCTTGGTGTGTCCAATTCTTGGTGTGTCCTCTTCGTGGTGTGTCCTCTTGTTGTTGTATTCTAGCTGAAACAGACTAACCATAGCCAGGCGTAACAATATATAACCGCGCACAAGAGTGGAAGCCTTATACCCGCTCATGAGAGAAAATCTAAGACCAGTTCACGAGAACCAAACTAACTCCGCACACGCGAGAGCGAATACAATCAGCTCACAAGAGCATTTATAATTCTGCACATGAGTGCAAAAACGACAAGACAACCAGCTCATGAGAGCAATTGTAACCCCGCACACGAGTGCGAATACAATCAGCTCACAAGAGCAATTACAATTCTGCCCATGAGTGCGAAAACAAGAAGAGAACCAGCTCATGAGCACATGAGAATTATAATTGCGGCCTATAGGCGATTCGGGTAGCCCCGGGGACGCTACTCCCCGTACTCACTCACGGCCCCATCCGTGAGTGAGCCCCTGAGGGACCTCCGATCGGAGGAACACCAATTTCAAACAAGATGTGAAAATTGTTAGAAGCGGAAACAACCAGAAAATCTGCTCATGAGAGCAATTGTAATCCCACACACGAGTGCAAATACAATCGCTCACAAGAGCAATTGTAATTCTGCACATGAGTGCGAAAACGACAAGAGGACCAGCTCATGATAGCAATTGTAACCCCGCACACGAGTGCGGATGCAATCAACTCACGAGAGCAATTATAATTCTGCACATGAGTGCGAAAACGACAAGAAAACGAGCTCATGAGAGCGATTGTAACCCCGCACACGAGTGCCAATACAATCAGCTCACAAGAGAAATTACAATTCTGCACATGAGTGCGAAAACAAGAAGAGAACCAGCTCATGTGAGCAATTGTAACCCCGCACACGAGTGCGAATACAATCAGCTCACAAGAGCAATTACAATTCTGCACACAAGTGCGAAAACAAGAAGAGAACCTGCTCATGAGAGCGATTGTAACCCCGCACACGAGTGCGAATACAATCAGCTCACAAGAGCAATTACAATTCTGCACACAAGTGCGAAAACAAGAAGAGAACCAGCTCATGAGAGCGATTGTAACCCCGCACACGAGTGCGAATACAATCAGCTCACAAGAGCAATTACAATTCTGCACACAAGTGCGAAAACAAGAAGAGAATCAGCTCATAAGAGCGATTGTAAACCCGCACACGAGTGCGAATACAATCAGCTCACAAGAGCAATTACAATTCTGCACATGAGTGCGAAAACAAGACGAGAACCTGCTCATGAGAGCGATTGTAACCCCGCACACGAGTGCGAATACAATCAGCTCACAAGAGCAATTACAATTCTGCACACAAGTGCGAAAACAAGAAGAGAATCAGTTCATAAGAGCGATTGTAAACCCGCACACGAGTGCGAATACAATCAGCTCACAAGAGCAATTACAATTCTGCACACAAGTGCGAAAACAAGAAGAGAACCAGCTCATAAGAGCGATTGTATCCCCGCACACGAGTGCGAATACAATCAGCTCACAAGAGCAATTACAATTCTGCACACAAGTGCGAAAACAAGAAGAGAACCTGCTCATGAGAGCGATTGTAACCCCGCACACGAGTGCGAATACAATCAGCTCACAAGAGCAATTACAATTCTGCACACAAGTGCGAAAACAAGAAGAGAACCTGCTCATGAGAGCGATTGTAACCCCGCACACGAGTGCGAATACAATCAGCTCACAAGAGCAATTACAATTCTGCACACAAGTGCGAAAACAAGAAGAGAACCTGCTCATGAGAGCGATTGTAACCCCGCACACGAGTGCGAATACAATCAGCTCACAAGAGCAATTACAATTCTGCACACAAGTGCGAAAACAAGAAGAGAATCAGCTCATAAGAGCGATTGTATCCCCGCACACGAGTGCGAATACAATCAGCTCACAAGAGCAATTACAATTCTGCACACAAGTGCGAAAACAAGAAGAGAACCTGCTCATGAGAGCGATTGTAACCCCGCACACGAGTGCGAATACAATCAGCTCACAAGAGCAATTACAATTCTGCACATAAGTGCGAAAACAAGAAGAGAACCAGCTCATGAGAGCGATTGTAACCCCGCACACGAGTGCGAATACAATCAGCTCACAAGAGCAATTATAATTCTGCACATGAGAATTATAATTCCGACCTATAGGCGATTCGGGTAGCCCCGGGGACGCTACACCCCGTACTCACTCACGGCCCCATCCGTGAGTGAGCCCCTGAGGGACCTCCGATCGGAGGAATACCAATTTCGATCAAGAAATATAAATTTGAGGTAGACTCAATACCGAAAATTGTAATGGAAATTCCAGTTAGCATATTAGAGGTAATAATTGATGGTATTCGTTGAACGAACAAATGAAGGACAGGTTCGTTGAACTTGTGCCAAGGGTAGACAAAGGAAGTATTGGAAAATATGTATAGTAATGAAACTTACCGTTGTTCGTTGAATGAGCAGTTGAAGAACAAAACAGCATTGCTGATGGTAGGCCGGGATAGGCCAGGGTAGCTGTAGATGACCCCTGGTCCTCCTGGTCCTCCTGGTCCTGGTCCCTGGAGCCCGACGCGACGCGCGAACGCGACACCCGACCGCTCACTCCGGCCCCCCCGCCCCGACTGACTGATGGCTGGCTCTCGCCGAGCTCGCGCGGCATCCCCCACCCCGCCGAATATCGATCGATGTCGATCGCCGTGACAATTATTGATAAATTTATTATTTCTAGCTGGTTAATGTTTATAACAATTCCATTTTACAGAGATGCAATCCCTTGGCTATCTGACCACCTAATTTTTTAGTAAAAGTAGCTAATAGTATTCGAGATACGGAATAACTTTTAAACTATGAACATTCGCACGCATTAATTTATTCAATACAATTTACAGATAAATTTATTATTTCTGGCTGTTTAATGTTGTTCGAAAACCTGCAATCCAGTTTTCTTATAAATTGCAAAGCGATTCCGAACCATTTAATTTCTGTATATATCATTACATATTTCGATGTAAACCTCGCCGGATCGACATTCATTCTTGGCGATCCTCCTCTGGGGAGGAATACTGTACCTCGGCTTACGCCATACCAGTTGCGCCGACCGGATGTTCGGGCCCATTCCAACTTTTTTATATTTTTGGACCTACTTTTTATTAAGGTGGACTCCGAACCACCTATATGTCAACAACACACGAAAAACAGCACATGGGCCACCCCCGGCTTTTTCACCGAGCGGTCACCCATCCTAGCTGTGCTCCGTGCGCCCGTCGTTTAACTTCGGTGATCGGACGAGAACCGGTGCTAGCAACGGGACCATGGTCGTTGACTTCGCCGGATCGACAGTTCATCGAACCCGTCAAATCGTCTCGTGGGCCATCGCATCATGTTTTCCTTACTCCAATTCCGTTACCCTATTCCTTTGTCTCCGCCGCACCGTTTATTAGGTCATTACCCTAACGAACGTTGCTACGGTCCTACTCATTTAATTTCAAACTCCGTAATCCGTCCAAAACCGATGGCCCACGCGGGTGTAAAAGAGAGCTGCCTTGTCGCTCTCGCTCTCTTGCGATTATTCTGGTCATATTGACACATATCAAAGTTTCCGTGCGTTTATTCTTGTCATACTGACACTTATCAAATCTCGTTTCGTTCGATCATTCGATTTTGAAATTACAAATAGAGGTATCTCGTATAAAAAAGTAGGAATTGTTGATTTTCCTAAAATTATGCTGCATATATATTACTTTCTTAATATATCTAGAAATCTTTTGTCCTTGAGTTTTGCTTTTAATATTTTAAACCTTAAAACATCGTCTGAAATATCTGCAATACGTTCGGTGCAGAATGTAACAATTCACATCAATATGGTTCCGTGACGATTTGCCTTCTCATCGACGAGAATCTCTTCAGTGGCCTTCTGCACTGACGAGATCACATCGATGGCCTTCTGTTTCATACTCCAGCCAGAATACATTCAAGAGGGCGTATGAGAATACAGAAATATTCGGGTGACACCAACTCCCGTAAGGCTGGCAGTCTTTAATAATATGTATCTCGTCGGTGATTATTTTTCACGATTTCAGGACTACTTGGAAGATTACCGTTTCTCCGTTGGTAAGGACATGGGTATAATCTTCTTCATGGACGCCATCGAGCACATTTGCAGACTCGCGCGAATTCTCCGCTCCGAAAGGGGAAACGGACTTCTCGTCGGTGTCGGAGGAATGGGAAAGCAAAGTCTGACGAAACTCGCGTCCCATTTGAACGGTTACAAGTTCGTATCTAGCTGAAATCCTAGAATTTGTTTCCAAGACCAACCTCTCGAATGGACTCCCAATATCGACGAGTATTTTAAGGTGCTATCAGATCGAAGTGACCCGAACGTACGACAAAACCAGCTGGCACGAGGACTTGCGACGTTTTTACTTCGAGCCGGGCGCTCTCGCTAAGCACACAACCTTTTTATTCACGGATACTCAAATCGTGCTCGAGGACTTCTTGGAGGACATTAACAATACCTTAAACACGGGTACGTACCTAGGCGTGTGCGAGAACCAGAAAATGTCGGGCCGAGTCGTGTCACCGCATAAACCATAATATTGTTCAGGCGAAGTGCCAAACTTGTACGACGCGGATGAACTGGAGAAAGCCATCATCGCTACCAGACCCGCTGCAAAGCAAGCAGGGATCAGCGAGACGAACAGAGACGCAATCTACCAGTTTTTCATCGGAAGAGTTCGAAATCAACTTCATCTGATGATCTGTATGAGCCCTATAGGCGACGCGTTCCGGTAATTATTATCGAATCATCGCGTTTGCTTTGATCGAACGCGACGATTCAACGCGCTTTCGCGACTTCTCTTCGTCAGACACCGCTGTCGCATGTTTCCGTCGTTGGTGAACTGCTGCACGATCGATTGGTTTACCAAGTGGCCGAACGATGCCCTCCTCTCGGTAGCAGAATCCACATTGTCCACGATTGTACCGGACGATTCGAACTTACTCGCCGGTCTCGGTTCGATATGCGTCTTGATCCACAAGGTATCTATCCCTTCGCGAACACGGTATCCATCTTTTCAAACACGCACGGTACGATACGATTGCAGACCGTCGAAGATGCGACTGTCCGATTCTTCGAGGAAATGCGTCGCAGGTATTACACCACGCCCAGCAGTTACTTGGAGCTGTTGAAATTGTTTCAAATCACTTTGGAGAAGAAGAAGAAGGAGATCCAGATTCTGAAGTACAAGATTGCGAATGGGCTGAACGTGAGTGGCCTATTAACCCTTTGCACTCGGAGCTATTCTCATTCGAAAACCGAATTTTTCTTTCGACCTGAAATACCTTTATATGATTTTCTTAATTTTGTACAATAGTTTTAGTAGTTTGTTAGAATATTAAGTACGTTTAGTATATTTTTGAATAATCCGAGTCACCACTCGAGTGCAAAGGGTCAAACAAAAAAGAAAAAGAAACGTATCACGAGATAGGTGACCATAACGCGTTTCTTACGGTCGTTTAAACAGAAACTTCTCGAGACCAACGAAATGGTTGCTGCGATGAAAGAGCATTTAGTCATTCTTGCTCCGAAGCTGAAGGTTAGCACGGACGAGGTAACAAAGCTGGTGAAAATGATCGCGAAGCAGCAGACTGAGTGCGACAAAGCCAAATACGTGGTCAGCGCCGAAGAAGCTACGGCAAAGGTGCGAGAGAGAAGGCGCGACGCGATCAACCAGTGGCATCGGCCAAACGAAACTGGCTGAACGATTTAACCCTGTTTCGCCGCGTTTTCTCCGATATTTATCCAAGTTTGTATATCGACAGCTGAAAGCCGACGAGACAGGGCTTCTGGAAGCTGACGCCAGACAGGACTTGGAAGCCGCGATACCTGCTCTGATGGAGGCTCAGAAGGCGTTGGAGGCTTTGAACAAGAACGACATCAACGAGATCCGCGTGTTCAATAAGCCGCCCCATTTGGTTCGCTTCGTGATGGAGGCTGTTAATCTGCTGCTAGGCGAGAAGTCTGTTCGATCCCATCAATCCACGAATCTATACTACACATAATATCTCTGCCACCAACGGAATTACCAACGAAATCGTCCGCCCCATCTCTAGGACGGATTGGCCATCGGCCAAGCTGGTTCTCGGCGACATACATTTCCTCGACCGTTTAATGGCGTATCCCAAGGACGAGATAAGCGACAAGCTTCTGAGCAAACTGCAAGAATACGTGAACCATCCGGAGTTCCGGCCGGATCTGGTTGCCAAGCAGAGCAAAGCGTGCAAATCGATGTGCATCTGGGTGAGAGCGATGGACGGCTACGCAAAGATTTACAGGGTCGTCGAGCCGAAACGGCAGAGGCGAGTTACTTATCGTTAGAGCAGCGGTGTCCAACTTCAATTTTATGCTACTACCCCCTCCCCGAAAGAAACATTTTTTCCGCGCACCCCACCTTTTATTTCTTTAATAGATATAATCTGACTGCGGATGTTTATGCAATTTTCAATTTTTTCAGACGAATCTAGAGTGGGACCAGATAAAATCCTATTTTCATTGGCAATAGCATTTGCAGATCCAAAATAAATAAAAATCGTACTAAATTCAGCATTTTTCTTAATTTTCAGAGGCCATAAATGCAGAAAGATCCGCAGTCTAGATATAATAATATAGACACGTTTTAAATAATAAATACTTTACTACGAATTACTTTTTCATTAAAAAATTTTGAAGCCTCCCCTTGGAAATCTCTTAACTGCGTTAGAGGAAACTCAATTCCAAAATCGAGATCGAGATCATAGGGAAATTGGTTTGGTCGGCACAGATTGCACCAGGCGGAAGAAGAGTTGGCCGCGATCGAACGAGTCCTGGCCACGAAGCAGGCGCAACTCGTCGAGTTGGAGAACAAGATCTTAGAGTTGCAGCTTCAATACGATTCGGCCGTGAAGAACTTGAACGTACTAGAAACGGAGATGATGATCGCGGAAGCCAGGTTGAACCGATCGGGTCGATTAACGTCCGCGTTGGTGGACGAACGGATACGATGGGAACAAATGACGAAGGTGAAATTGTTCATGGCACGAGACGCTCACGGAACTAATCAATCTCGTCTTCGTGCGGACTGTTAGGGTTTCGACAAGCAAATGATCAATTTAACGGGTGACACGCTAGTTGCTGCTGGAGCACTTGCCTATCTTGGCGCGTTCGCCAACGAGTACAGAGAAGAGTTGATGCAATTGTGGTTGAACAGCTGTAAAAGCTATGGCATAAAGACCACTGAGAACTACAGCCTTATCTCGATATTGGCCGATCCTTACCAGATCCGTCTTTGGAATACGCACGGGTTGCCGAGAGACAAAGTTAGCACGGAGAATGGTATCTTCGTTACGCAGTCGAATCGTTGGCCGCTGATGATCGATCCCCAAGAACAGGTGCTATCGTACTTACTTCCCAACAAACCCAACTCGTTTGTTCTTTATTTAAGGGGTAGACTCTCGTTTCCAGGATTGCAAGGGTGCGGGATACGCCTTCTCATTTCTCGATAATGCAAAGTATAATCAATATTTTTGGAGATATTCGTCTGTAACGCTTTATAATGTGTATAACGTAAAACTTTATTTAATGATAAAAAGAAATATTAAATTTTCTTTTCCGTGCCTGATTTCAGTATTTAAAAAAGAAAAAAGTTAAAAATGTTGACTACTGAAAAACCCCATCTTTGCATTATCGAGAAAGGAGAAAGCGTAAACCGCACCCTTGCAATCCTAGAAACGAGTCTACCTCCTTAACTGTGCACGCGATTCTACGCGTTCGTGTAGGCGAACAGGTGGATACGAAACATGGAGCAGTTCAACAATCTGAAGATATGCAAATTGACGGACATGAATTTTACGAGAATACTCGAGACATCCATTCGACTGGGAACACCCGTGCTGCTCCAAGAAGTGGGAGAGGTGTTGGATCCTAGTTTGGAACCGGTGTTGCTCAAACAAATCTTCATGCTGGTTGGTATTGGTATCGCAATTCCTATTGGCACTCGATCGATATTATATTTTACGATACTATATTCATTCCTTCTGTTCAGGCCGGTAGGAAGTTGATACGATTCGGCGACTCCGACGTCGACTACGACGAGAATTTTCAACTGTACATCACAACGAAAATCGCCAATCCCCATTACTTGCCCGAAGTCTGTATCAAAGTGACTATAGTGAACTTCACCGTGACCATGGGAGGTCTCGAGGAGCAACTACTGGCGTAATTCTTTGCTTCGCGGAATACTTTACTCAATGCTTTCGTTCGGAACGTTTCGATCTGAACGAAATCTCACCTCCCCCGTATAGAGACGTGGTACGCCTCGAAAGACCGGATCTGGAGTCGATGAGGAACGATCTGATAATGAAGATCAACGCCGACAAAGGTCAACTGCAAAGCATCGAAGACAGAATACTGACGCTGTTGTACGGTGCTGGCGACGACATTCTGGACAACGAGGACCTGATCGAAACCTTAAACGACAGCAAGGAAACGTCGGCGATCATCGCGACGAGACTGATCGAGAGCGAAGCCACCGAACAGAAGATCTCCGAAGCGCGTGAAAAATATCGATCGGTAGCGAATCGCGGATCTGTTCTCTACTTCATCGTGGCCAATCTCGCGAATATAGATCCCATGTATCAATTCTCGCTTAAATATTTCAATCAGGTAAATTCACCGAAATTCGCCAATCAATTGTACTTCGATGATCGATCACCTTTTATCGTTCATCTTTAGATATTTAATTTAGTGATTGACTCGACCGAAAAGGATGAGAATCTAACCCGGCGACTGCAGATGCTGCTCATCGAAATCACGCTGGCCATTTACACAAACGTTTCGCGGGGTCTGTTCGAGAAGCACAAATTGATCTTCAGTTTTATGCTGAATATCGCGATATTCACGAACGATAACACGATCAGCCAGTTGCAATGGAATTTTATGGTGCGGGGTGCTACTCGAGTCAGCTCAGTGAGTTATAGTCACAGTATCCGAACAGGATCATTGCATTGTACAACAGCGACATGTTCCAACGTGTTATAAGGGTGATTCCGGGAACTGGAACAAGTTACTGCTCTTTTTTAAGTAAAAAATCATATAGCATAATACATCCTAACTGCCTATGACCTCATTTTTATTTGGATGCACCTGTCAGGTGCAATTGCACTTTATTCTCCAATGCAACCCAATTTGTTTGTTAAACCAATACTTAAATAATTGAAACGTCTGAATGTCCAACAACAGACGTCTTTAAGTCGTCTTTGTGCTATCATTTTTTTCTATTTTTACTTAAGAAACAGCAGTAGCTTATCCCAGTTCCAAGAATCATCCTGTATACAGGGTGAATCATCTAACGTTATCACCTCAAATGTCTTTGTTGTTTTCAAAGATACATTAAATGTCTTGAGGACAAAGTTGAATGGTAAAATGGGGCTCATACGATACCAAAAATATTTTTGTTTTTATGTAATTTTTTTTAGAGATATCAAGGCCACCTTCATTTTTTTAAATGGAACCACCCGTTTTTAAACATCTACAATGATAGAGACATTCAATGTATCTTTGAAAACAACAAAGATATGTAAGGTGATAACGTTCGGTGACTCACCCTGTATATGTACAATACATTGTATAATAATTTGATTGAGCAATGTTCTCGAAGCTGGCAGACAAACCGGATATCCCGACCTTAAGCACTCAAATGTGGGTCTTGATCAACTATCTATCCATTACGTTCGCGAGCTTCAGAAACATCATGAACGATGTCTTTAAGAGAATCCCCGTAACCATCGGACACTTTCAAGAAGTAAGTCGCGTTTTTGATTAGTTTGAAATCGATGTGAATTTTGAATCGTGATCACGCAAACTGTATAATAACTGCGCGTCGTTTTCAGGTGATCAACGTTATTCCATCGAATAGGGATAACGCGACGATTAATTGGGACAATCTACTGTCCGACATCGAAAAGTTAATGCTACTGAAAGCTCTGAAGGAGGAGAGTTTGATCTTCGCGATCACGGCGTTCGTGGCGAAGAATCTCGGTCAGAAATTCGTGGAATCGCCCATGGCCTCGCTGCCGCTCCTGTACTGTAGACCCTAGAACAGAAATGATTTTTCAGAAAAAACAAGAAAGTCCTTCGAATGATTTGGTTTCGCCATTTTTTTCAGATTCGCTAACACGTCGAACAAGATTCCGCTGGTGTTCATCCTGACCACCGGATCGGATCCTTTCAGCGGTTTCCAAAGATTCGCGGCCGAGATGAATTTCTCCGATAGATACAATTCGATCTCCCTGGGACAGGGTCAAGGGCCTGTGGCCGAAGGGCACATACGGAAAGGCACCATCGACGGCAGATGGGTATTTCTGCAGAACTGTCATTTAGCTACCTCGTGGATGATCAACATGGAACAAATCATCCTGGAAATTGCCGAGGAACAAGAAGGACGGATCCACAGTGATTTTCGACTGTTCCTGAGCTCAATGCCGAGCGTCGCTTTTCCGGTTTCCGTTCTTCAGAACTCGGTGAAGGTGACTAACGAACCACCGAAGGGTCTTAAAGCTAACATAAAGAGGGCACTTCACGATTTCGACGAAGAATTCTTCGAGATTCACCGTAAGTAGAACCAACGAAAGTGGAAACTAATAAAATGTTTAACGGAGCACGCTGTTCTTTCAGATTTGCAGGAGAAATGGCGGAAACTTATATTCGGAGTTTGTTTCTTTCACGCGATTATTCAAGAAAGGAAAAAGTTTGGGCCCCTGGGATGGAATATTCTTTACGAATTCAACGACAGCGACAGGGAGTGTTGCTTGCTGAACCTGAAACTGTTTTGCGTTCACGATCATATACCTTGGAACGCGTTAATATACACCACAGGCGAGATCACTTATGGCGGCAGAGTTACGGACGGTTGGGACCTCAGGTGTATGAAAACCATCCTAGACATATTCTTCTCTCCTAAAACCCTGAAAGACGGTAAATTTGAAAAAAGTTATATCGTTAGATGCATAATTCATTCTCTAAACTCCATCGACGTCCCCGGTTATAGATTACATTTATTCGCAGTCCGGGAAATATTATTGTCCAAACTTCAGAACTCTGCGGCAGTATAGGGATTTCGTGGAGAACTTCTCCATAATCGATGACCCGGAAATCTTCCAGATGCACGAAAATGCGAACATTATTTATCAAGTAATCGCCACATGCCTTATACTAAACTCAAAATAGTTTTATAGAGAAGATTATTGGTCAGCGACCGACCGATTTAATCGTGCGAATTAACCCATGGACAACAGTTGAAAGAGGCGCAATTCGTTATAAACACCATCTTGGAAGTGCAACCGAAGGAATCCGCATCCGAAGAAGGAAAATCCAGCTCGGATATGGCGTATGAGATCGCGGATACGATCCTAGCTCGAATTCAGATCAAGATAGATCCGGCTAAATGTAATCCCAATCATTTGGTGGTAAGTCGAATATTTCATCGATCATCGAACAGATATAATCGCCGAATTTCTCTCCCGCAGAGAGACTCGAAAGGAAGACTACCGTCGATGACTACTGTTCTCGTTCACGAAGTCGACAGGTACAACACGTTGCTGAAGAGAATACACAGCTCGATAGAAAATCTTCAACGAGCCATCAAAGGTTTCGTCGTTATGTCGGAGGAATTGGAGAATGTTTTCGTTGCTCTCGTTAATAATCAGGTTTCACCCTCGTGCTTTCATTCGTCTTGACTAATTGCTTATTTGTAGACTGCGGATTTTATGGATTTATGACAAAAATGGATACATGTAATTTAAAGCAGTGGACATGTTAAAAATATTTAAGGACATCAATGTATTAGTTTCAGCTTCATAGGATAATTAAAAGAAAAATACAATTTTTATTTGGCTCCTGTGCCCTGCAATCAATCACATTTTTTATTTTGCATAAAGATCCGCAGTCTATTTATTTGCTTTGCAAACTTGCCAAATTTCTACTTAAATTAGGTACCACAAATGTGGCATAACGCGAACGTCTATCCATCTTTGAAAAGCTTGGGAAGCTGGATAAAGAACTTGGAGCTGAGGATCGATTTCATTCAAGTACGTGTGCTCTGCTGCCTAACAAAGTTCTTGATCAAAGCTTTACTCGAACGGAAAAATGATATCTCTTATTCTATTCAAGATTTGGCTGGTTCATGGGAAACCAATTTCTTTCTGGATTTCCGGTTTGTCGTTTCCACAAGGATTTTTAACGGGTATGCTGCAGACCTGTGCGAGAAAGTATAACACACCCATCGATCACCTCAAGCTGGATTTCATTCCCACCAAAGTCGTTCTGGATCAAACAGAAATCGAGGAGGAACATAAGAAATCGGAGCAGGAGGTTCAACCGGTAGAAATCGGTTTTTAAATACTCTTATCGAAGCAACGATTTCTTTAGGTGGATGCGGTATACAAAGGTTTGAAAGAGCCAAACGATGGTGTATTGATTCACGGGCTGTACGTCGATGCTGGTCGATGGGATTCCGAATCCATGATTCTAGTAGACGCAAACATAGGTAACGCACCGATTCGTTTCAGCCGCCGTTAATAAACCGAAAACATTCCGTTGCACGAGCTACTTACTATATGTACATACACATTTCAGGCGAGATGCATCCGTCACTTCCAGTTTTACATATAGACCCGATATTAGAGCTACCGAAGAATGATCCAAGATACGTTTGTCCCCTCTACAAAACAGCTGTACGCGCGGGCGTATTATCGACAACAGGGCACAGCACAAATTTCGTTGTTGCAACTTTGCTTCCATCCGCGAAGGAACAGGCATATTGGATCTTAAAAGGAACAGCTCTTTTAATCGAAACTGTAGATTAAGCTTAAACTTTAGCTTTTCCTAGAAAAGGAATTTTCATTACAATTACGGAGTCAATATGTATACGTGTACACACACACATATGTATATGTACGTGTGTATAACACAGGGTGAACCACGAATCCTGATCAGTAGAGATTATTAGCAGTCCGATCGAAAATGTTTTTATCGGATATAGCATGGTTTCAAGAGAGCTTTCACGTGATCATAGCAAATTTTTTCTCAACTCAATTTTTCATGATTTTTCAAGGTCACCTTCATATTTTTGCTAATACATCTATCATTTTTTTACGCCTATCTGTTAGAGAATTTCAAGACGAATTTTAAATAAACCATGCTATATCCGATAAAAACATTCTCGATCGGATTGACCACGATTCAATCACGATTCGTGGTTCACCCTGTACATCTTTATCTTCGTCAAATACATTGAAATGTAAAGCCACAAAAATAATATCATGTTACAAAGACGTATATAACTTAAATATAATGAACACAAAGGCCGAGACGTGAATAGTCTAAGTAGACTCTAGTTTTCATGTACATGTAAAGCTGTATGTGATTCTGCTTCTTTTCTTCTGACTAGACTGCCATGATAATTATAATCTTCGTCGTCGATGTTCCACATTAGAGCCATGTAGACTGTGAGTATCGAACCTAACATTATTCTGTCTAATCTAGAAAAGAAAAAGACAAAGAAAAATTAATTATTTGATCACGGTACGATAATAATTCTTTCCAAATATGTCTTACGTCATATAAGGGTATATCCATAGGATAATCAGAAAACCTGTCAAACTCGGATGTCTCATGTGAGAATAATAACGTATCAATCCTTTGGATTTCATCGACATTGGACTCGGTCTGGACGAAAATTTATAATACACTTGTTTCAGTCCGGTAAGCTCGGATATGTCCATCATTAAACATCCGCTATAAATTATCGACCAAGCCAGAACATGGCAACTAGTAAATATGTACCATAGAATATCATTGGAAGACGTTTCGATTTTCCACCATGAAATCGATGGCACGATTTGCCACTGATTAATCAGCAAATGCAGACTTGCTGCACTGGCTACGTTATATATATTTCTCTCCATATAATCCATATGTAATTTAAAAAACAAGCGTTTCACAAAGTCACTAGCCATAAGCGAATGTTGTAGCATGAATACGCTTAAGAAAGACATGTTTAAAATTAATAACAAGACCACCGAATCGGCAGAATCATCTGTAATAGAAAATGATCAGATAAAATCTCAACTTTTCCTAATAATTACAATTTTAGCTTACCTTTTCCTGGTGACACTCTCGCACCATCGTTTTCTTTGTGGTTTGACAAAAAGTACGTCAGGTTACATAAAACGTAGAAAGTGTACGAGAAGCACGCGGCACACGTAACTACACTGACACATTTCAGAATCATATTTGTAAAAATGTAAAAGAAGGTAACCTATAAAGGTAACCACAAAACGAAATGCAATTCAATACCAGCAACAGCAGAAGCGTATAATTATTCTACATCGCATAGTTACAGCTGTACATTGTGATGTGTAATTGTAGTATCGGCAACAAAAACTATACTACAGTATGCGAATGAGTTGATCAATGAGTCATATAAAAGAAATCTTGTTTACAAGTGTTTATTTACATTTTTACATCATAGTTTCCCGAGTCATTAAATATAGGTGAACTAGATTCGAAACTTCGGTGAAATTATTCAACGACCAGCGAATATCTTGGCGCGAGTTTGCGTCGTTTCAAAATGTTCCTCGGATTAAATGTGCAGCAATTAGCAATCTTCGGGTGACAACCGAAAGGGATGAAATTAAATTCTGAATTGTTTCATACGCTGCAACAATATAATTTTTAATCGATGATTACCTGATTTATATTGATTATTGTTCAGTAACGATACCGTAAATGTCGGCGACCTACGTATAATGCGATCTGCAGTTCGGTCAGTGCCTGTCAAAACGAATTGCCATCTATGGCCGTGCGGTGTTTCGCGTTATCTGTTTCATCGGTTTGGAATGCAACTTTCCGTCAAACGGAGAGTGCAGGTTAATTTTCAATCTTGCGGTTTCGACATTTGTTCGTCGGCCAGCTGGCTTTTAAAGAAACTCGGCCTTTACTTGTCATTATCGAACATGTGAGTACTCGAAACGCGTGTGTGAATGACGCATAAGCATTTCACGGAGAACACTGAACGAACACGAAAGCGTATAATATAACAGAACGTTTTGCAATATTACATCGAAACTGTTTACCATGATAAGTATATTTCAAGTGTTGCACAACAACATAGGCGATAGAATTTTGCATGAAAATACTTGACAAGTATTTCCTTCCCGCAAACTCCTGTCACATCATTAATCATTTACGCGTTTTACGTTTTTATTGAGAAATGTTTGTCAGGAAATGCAACAATAGTTTTTAAAGTGCTTTGAAACTTTTACATCTTCGATTTGATTTTTATTGCATAATCCTAGTGTCAGTCGAATATTTCTAAATCCGATCAACCTAACAATATTCGAGCACTGAAAGAAATCATACATAACTGTAATGAAACATTTTGGATAACGTTTGACAAGCTTTTTATTTTGCTTGGAACCTGATAGAATTCTTCATAAATTGAACATGAATATGCATACATAATCTCATGGAAAAATAGTTAAGAACGCATGCAAAATTTGTTACCTGTTTAAAGATTTTCTAGAGAATGCGAAACAATTTAATTTTTATAGTTACACTGTGTTCGATAGTGATTTCTCATTTGTAATGAATCTTCACAGTTGGTCCAAGATGTCGAACCACGCAGACCATTTGAATTGTGTACAGGATAGCAGTAGCGACGCAGAAACAGACAAAGAAATAGACGACAGAGGACGACATCGTATTTATAGGAACAGAATGAGGTACAATGTTTTGTCTATAGAAAGTAGTACGAAGCAATTCTATTTCTCGATATAGAATGGAGCAAGGAAAAACTACGAACCTCGATTATGGATATATAATAATAATAAACATTTAGTAGTTTCATTTTTTATCTCTGCAAGATACAAATCATCTTAGAGAAACGATAACATAACTGTTTTTATCTGTAATTTATAAGTCTTTTTATAAAATTCTACTCCGGTAATTATATGTTTACATCGTAGCATGTATTTGAGGCTGTTGTCGTACACTATGTTACGTGCATGTTAATTCCTTAATTAAGAACAAACATTCTTTTCTCACATATACCTTAAATAAATATTAGATTAGCTTGAGATCTATACGTCGAGGAACAATTTGCTCGACGTTCTTTCAACATTTTACATTACTCTCTACAAGTTCCTCAACTTTCTCTAATACCATGCGATCGTATTATTGTGTACGCTTTCCATGGAGTTACTTTAACTTTAGATGTCTGTGTGTCAGGCTTGTTTAATAAGAGATCGCGGTAAGATATAAGAAGCGTATTTGATCTAATCGGTCGGATAGCCGATAGAAACAAAGAGAGCATTATCGTAACAAAATTTCATGTACATACACGATTCTTAACCGATACTAGTCATCGTATTAGAATTGTAGATAATACACGATGCTTGTCGAATGCAGTCATTAGAAAGGTAATGTCGTTGTTTTGCATGTAGTTGTGGTGGCTCTTCCAAACCAAAATCTTGTCTGGTTCAAAGAGACGGAAGCAATGAAAGGCACTGTCATTCCTTCAATTCTGGCAGGCAAAATACAAATATTAATCAACAGAACAGGTAATAACAGCAGATAAACATAGGTTTTTGTATTACCATTTTGACAAGGTACACGATCGCTACGTATCAGCGACCTTTAGTACAAATTGTTTCCCATACATTGTATAACCGGAAGAAAGTTCGGGCATCGTTAACCGAGAGGTAGGTATTGTTTAGAAATTCATTCGACACTTGTGCATCGCTTCCACGTGTTTTATTAGCTGCAACCTTTTCTGTCTCGTATGGACGCTAGTGCCGAATATATTTGAACAGTCGCTTAAATTCTACTTTGCTTCAGACTCTCTACCAGGGTTGCTGTTGGGAAAAGTCAGCAGAATCTACCCTCGTCGGTGCCAGTCATTGGTGTAAATAATCCACCGGCCAGCGACGATCGCATTACTCTTATCGTGGATAATACCGTGTAAGTGTATGTTGTTGTTAGTTCAACTCTTCGAGGTAACACGAATAGAATTGTATGCATTAACTCGAGATTATACATTGACATCCAGATTTATCGTTGACCGCGCCCTGTTCACCGCACATCCAAATACAATGTTGGGAAGAATGTTCTCTTCCGGCGTTGAATATGCTCAACCGAATGAACGCGGCGAATACGAAGTTGCGGAAGGCGTGTCTGCCATGGTGTTTAGGGCTATCCTCGATTACTATAAAGGTGGAGTGATACGTTGCCCACCGACTGTCGCGGTACAAGAGTTGCGGGAGGCGTGCGACTATCTTCTTGTTCCTTTCGATGCTAACACAGTGAAATGTCAGAATTTGAGTAAGTGCAAAGTTCCGATTAAGCAATGTGTTATACGTTTAATGGATACGTGTACTTGAAGCGGAATACTTGGGATATGTAGACAAGCGGGTTTCTACTAGACACGTGCATACATATATCACTAGACTGTGGATCTGTATGCATTTATAGCAAAATTGAGTAGATGAAATACAAAATTGTACAAGTTGAAGAAACAACATTCGATTCAGTTTCTTGCAATCGATGCAGACAATTTTTATTTTGCATAAAGATCCGCAGTCTATATACCACTGTCCAACGCGAAATTGAATTTGATTTGAAATTATTTCGAGTTGATTTCATGAATCGAACTTGCTTCAATATTCTATCTAGAAATCAGATATTGGAAATCAAAGAAAGCTGATCGGTTTGGATCGGTTGGACAGTGTATTACGTATATTAGCATTCGATCACGGCCAGCGCGTAATCGTTAGAGCGATGCGCGTTAAACCGGAGGAACTCTAGAAACTAGACAATTGATTGTAGGAGGGTTATTACATGAGTTGTCTAACGAAGGCGCGCGCTGCCAGTTCGAAGTGTTCCTCGAGGATTTGATGTTGCCCCTGATGGTAAACAGTGCGCGTAGAGGTGACCGTGAATGTCACATCGTCGTTTTACTGGAAGACGATATCGTCGACTGGGACGAAGAGTATCCCCCGCAAATGGGAGAGGAGTACTCGCAAAGTAAGTGCGCGAACGATACCTAGCTTTATTTATATTACTTTCTCTTTTTTTCACGACACCAAGGTTGGAAATATATATACATATACATTATACATTGCACATTGCACATTGTATATAGAACCCTGCCACGGTACGTTGAATATACGTACAAAATAGAAAATCGATAACCACATCGAACGTGTTGTTTGCAACACTTCCGACCATATTAAATCGGGCCGAGACGCAATCTCCGGTCTACCATAATGATCGAAAAGATAAGACGAGATAAGACGAGACGAGAGGCAATGTAATGCAATGCAGTGTGCAGTGCAACGCAATGCAATCGAGAAAATACGTTCTTTTACATAGGCCCCGAAATATGAAACGCGTTCGAATCTTAATTTGGCCGAGCAACATGATTTATCGTTTGCACGATCAAAACAAAACAGTTCTCCGATAGCAGAATCGACCAAAGCAGTCTTTTTACTTTCCAATAGCCGTCAACAGCACCGCGATGTATCGGTTTTTCAAGTACATCGAGAATAGGGACGTGGCCAAGCAGGTGATGAAGGAACGTTGCCTGAAAAAGATCCGCTTAGGCATCGAAGGCTATCCTACCTACAAAGAGAAAGTGAAGACAAGGGCGGGAGGACGGTCCGAGGTGATCTACAATTACGTGCAGAGGCCTTTCATTCACATGTCCTGGGAGAAGGAGGAGGCGAAAAGCCGACACGTCGACTTTCAGTGCCTGAAATCGAAATCCGTGACGAACCTCGCGGAAGCTACTGCCGATCCGGTGTTAGACGCCGGCGCGAACCCCATAGGAATGAGCCTGTTGCAAGCTACGGAACCAGTCACCCAACCGGAAGTGGTGATGCCAGCCGGTCCAGAAGCGGACGTCGAAGGAGCCGTGGGATTACCAGCCGATCAGGACCTCGGCTCGATGCCGGCCGATGAGTTACTATGAAAGTCGTTTCCGAATCGATCAAACTAAAACTACGGAACTCTGCGACCGTTTGTGGACCGCTTTCTTCTCGCGTCAATTTCAAGCTTCAAATCCAAAGTTGATTTTCCAAAGAGGACGCTTCACGGTGGTTTCCATATTTTTCTAAAGCAAACCTACTAACGCACGTTAGTCGAACGAACCTCCGCTTAACGCGCGAAACAGTCTTTTCGAAGAAAGGCTTGGGAAAGAAAGGAGGTAGGCTACGGAAAGTGAGGCGAGTCGGGTTTCCTCGATTTTTGACCGCTTGACTGTTCCGTCCGGTCGGAGTGAAACGATCGCTTCTCGCTTTCGTGGGGAAGGTCGTCTATACTATAGTATCTTGCGATAGTTCTTGTATGCATGTACGTAGCGTTTAAATTCATTTGACGACAAACGTTGCGCGACCTTTTTCAATTTTCTATGCGAGACATTCAACGTTTCTTACAACTGCATGTTACAAATGTGTCAAACGCGAAGCAACGGATTCGTTGTTAGGTATGTATCTGCGACAAGCACTCTCCCGTTTTATACAATTAATAAAGTTGAATACCGTTTCGGAGTCTACGTTTCCTGGTTGTTCACTCATTTCGTCGTAACGCGAACACGATCGTAGAACGACCATCCATTTTCCAATTTATTTTCAAAGAAAACTGATAAACGTATCAATTCGAAAGTTTCCGGCTATACTTGCCAATTGTATTGGAGAATATCCATACGTACGTATAACGATAAGTTATAAATTTCTAATCTGTTCGCGGGACTGAAGAGACTTCGAGTTCGTCGTTCAAGAATTAAGGGATCTCGGACAGCTACGTGGCTCAAAGAAATCAGTCTTCCCAAGGATATTTCTATTCGGTCGTATCACCTCTTGACTGTACAAGCACGTCTACTCCATCGGTGCCTATGCAATGTAAGTGATATAGAGTTTTCCCGTAAATTGTAATGTAAGCGATGAACAATATTTCTTAGAAAACAGGCTCGCGATGGTATTGTTTAATTTCGAAATTTTCTGACTTTGGTTTGCAGACGTTCGATCGAAGCGTTTTAATAAACGAGAATATATCGTGAACGGGTTCATGTCGGTCGGTAAATGCCAAAGAAGCGGAGGTCAGGACAGAGTGTGCGGGTGGCGCGAGAGAGCCGAGACAAGCCGAACGAATCGTGGATACGTCGAAGAGGGTTGAGAGAGAAAGAGGGTGCGGGATACGTAGGAGGGTAACGAGTAACGAGTAACGAGTAACGAGAGATCCCGAAGGCGTATCATCGAGAGGACGCAGGCGCGCGTGCGATCAATAAACAGGCTAGTTTGGTCGAGGGCAGGAGAGCAGTAGCGTACGGACACGCGAGCTGTGAAGAGGGTGGTCGCGCGTTCATTGTTGTGTGTCGGGTGAGGCGTACGAAAACAACAGAGCACCCCTCCCCGGCCCGGACGGTGTAAAACGGGCTGCCAGCGGTGAGGCTGCAGAGCAGGCCGCTCGACGCTCGTTCAGCATGCAACCACCACCAAGAAAAGTAAGAGAAACCTAACAGTCTACCACAGCCTAACAGCCTGACAAGCCGAGACAATCCGACAGTCTAAGCGCCGCTTAACACATCGTCAATCACATGCCAGTCTATTCTCCTCGAATTTACACGTTCGATCGTTACCAAATTCCTTTTTCTATTGCCACAACCGCCCCCTACCTCGTTCTCTCATTTCTTTCCGCGGTACGCTCGTTACGCTGTTCCTCCGAGCAGATTTCCGCTCGCGTGTCCGCGCTCGCGCTTCCGCCGACTCTTTCGGGAGCCTCGCGAGACGTCGAGAATCAGCGGAATGAAATTTGCTCGACGCGTCACTCCGTAACGAATCGATTCACGTTGTTTCGGTATCGGAAGAGAGCATGGTTCACGGAAGGTGTCACGCGACAACGATAGTGACAGCGACAACGAGAACACGGGGACCCGACAGACACCTAGTCCTGTTTTTTAGGAACGATCGAGACTGCCGCGTATCGATCTCGCCCCGCAGGCACGTCTTCGAGGAAAATTGACGTAGAGCCAGCTCGAACGTTAGCCACGATGGGAAAATCGATGCGCGCCGAGTTCGGGTCCTCGTCCGCTCGGTTCCGAGCCTACACGCCGAAAGATGACCTGAAAATCCGCGGAACGGACTAAAAACATTCGGATTGATAGCCTCCAGAGTACACATCGTTCAGTGATCTCTTCCTCAGCATCACCGCGATCCGCAATTTCCGCATACGTCGCGTCCGCACATTCTATTAGTATGTATCGTGAATGCATTGTCTTCGGAAACCCGGTATCTGCCGAATTTCTGACCATTCCTGGTATGTGGAACAACGCGTCCATCCAAATCGATCCTGAATTTTGAATGTAGGACAGTTTTTCGGTAGCCATGTTCCCTCGTGATCGAGACCTCCCGTGCTCTCGAGTTGTCGGGAGTTTGTATCGTTGAAACGCGCATCGATCGATCGTTTAGATTCGCTCGGTCGGTCGTCTCGAGACTACAGATTCATCGTTGAAAGATCTCCAAGCATCCCCACAGAGTATCGTGGTTCGATCAACGCCGACCACTGGAGGTTAGCTCCCATATTTCGTGGAAGCTTCGAGCGCGACAGCCTCGATTTTAAAGGATCTCCGTGCTCTGCGCAATAATACAGTCTTTATTATGCACACCGATGTGCAAATCTGCCATTTTCCGGCTGTTCGAAAGGGGCACTGACCAAGCAACTCGCTCCGACTCTCGCATCCGCGTGCTGCGATTTAGCACTCGGAGAAAATATTTGTGTTCAGGGGATGAAAATAATCAGCGAAGTCGGAGATGACTGATCGCAAAAATAATTCTGACACGGAAGGAGCACGAACGAGCCCACGGAAATTCTTGAAAAAATATGAATATTATAATTAGACTGCGGATCTTTATGCATTTATAAAATTGATGAGATGAAATTCGAAATCGTTGGAAACTTTTGGAAACTGAAGATGTCGATATATGATTTCTCCTCTATTAAAATCATTAAGGGAAGAAATAACATCCAGTTTGGTTTCTATTTCTTGCAATCCATGCAGACAATTTTTATAATCATAATTATTCCCGATCGAAGAGGAGAACTACTTCCATCTCTCGAATATGAATGACAGCTGGCGGAAAAACGAATTGTCGAACATTTACATTCGGGCTGTATCTTGTGCGTCAGTTTCATTAAGACCGGAAAGATCGTTTGGCCGACACCAGTTGTTGGTGGCACGCGCGAACGAACTTGATCAAAGAGTAGTCCTTGGGAGGATTCGCGGAGGCCGTCCCTGTGCATGCGAGGGCAATAAAATTTACTGACCTATTTGTCGGGTTGCGCGACCGTCCCTTCGCCCCCTGTTTCACGACAATAAAGTTTCGTAGTTAAAGATCCGGGGATTCCTGACCCACTTCCACTTGTCGAATGCTAGTCACCCGATAAGAATCCAGAGAGAAATAGAGACAAAGATGGAAGGAGGGTTGAGAGGAAGATAGAGTGAGAGACCCTCCCCGAGAGCCAAAAGAGAGAAAGAGATCCGCGGGAAAAAAGGGAACGCGAGAGTGTTCTCCGCGTCGCGTCGATGCGAGTTTCAAGAACATGCTTCGGTTCCGCTCCGCTCGGCATTCTTGTTTATTCTTTGCATTCGGAACATTTCTTCGTCGCCTACGGCCGATTTCGCGTTTGTCGAACCTAGCCGACCTCTCCCGGGGCCTGTTCCACCGAGAACAGTTTCGGAACGAGAGTCGCTCAAACATAAAAATGAAACTTCTCTTTCGGTAGACGGGCAGACGTACCATTTCCGAGGGAATCCTCGAACAACGGTCGGCTGCATCCCTTTCTCAATAGCCGGAGAGCCTCGGCGTTGGCTTCTGCGATCGATAAAGGGCTTTTTTCAAAGTAATAAACGTCTTTGTCGCGGGTGTCCCGACTATAAATTTCCTTCAGCGCGGTCTTTTATCCGCAACCTGAAATTCTCCGCTATATCACGTCACTTTGTCGAGCTGGGCTGCTAAAATGCCCCAACCCTCCATCCTTACCCACTCTCACTCCGTCTCTTGCCCTCGCAAATTAATGAGAAATTAATCTTGGAAAACAGGCGAAGCCCGCCAAGCAATTTTTTACATTGAGAAACGTTGCTTCTTCCACGCATTGGCCGTGGCTTACGCAAATGAACCACTGAAGATCAACTTTGCAAACGCGCAGGGTGCTCTTGTGAAATATTAAACGCAACCGTGCTGCTCTCGGCTCGGTTTGACCCTTGTGTAAGCCAACCGGGTACCCATTTACTGTACTTCTTTCAACAATTTGTTAATGTTCCCCTAAAAAATATTACAAAATTTCTCTGAATTTCCATTCTTTGTAGTCTTATAATGAGAATTCGTGCAAACATGTTAAATACAGAAAGGTTTTAAATGATCTATACATTTTGGTTGACTACGCAAGGGTTAAACAAATCGCCGTTCTTCGTTCTCGGGTCACGTCGGTCGAAGCTGCTGCTTCCGACGCGTCGGAGACGCATTTCCGACAAGTGGAAAATGATGTTCGATCGCAGGACAAGCAGGGAAACACGGAAGAACAGTGACAAGGGAAAAGAAGCCTCGAGATTTTTGCATCGCACTCGGCGCCGACGACCATGCTTAGCTTTCCCCCGTTTAACGATCCGCGTAACAATGCTGGAACCAGCGGGCGCGCACGCGGCGATTACGTACTAGTCTTTAGACCGTGGTAGCATTCAAAAATGCAACGCCAGACGCTCAAGGAAAATCGATAGGAGACCTGTCAGAATTTCAACGCGATCGAACGAGGTTACCCCTTTGTGCGAATTGATTAGCAGCGATACGCGCGCGTCGCTTCCCGCCGCGGCGCCCGTTACGTTGCGACGAGTCGCGGTCAGGACCGTCTGGCCCAAAATCTCCTATACTACTTGAACAGTTCTTCCTCCTTTCTCGGAGGTCCTCTCGGATCCTTTCTCTCTTGAAGCGGATTCGATAAATGTTTCCAACTGTTTCAATTGGCAACTGAAACTCCTGTATAGTATACATATAAAAGTATTAATATCTTGTAAACAATGAATCTTATTCGATCAAAATGTTGCTCTTATTCATCTGCGTTTATTCGAACGAAAGCTTTGTCTTTCTTCCTTTTTGGGAAAAGAAGTTAATTCAACGTCTCTGCATCGCACGATGTCACTTTACTTTCTTGTCAGAGTTTTTCGTCGGCTCCTAGGTCATAGCTTCACGACTCGTAAATAAATTCTGACAATTTTCGGCGAAAAGGTAGTTGTCTAAACTTATTGTTAATCTTGCAATGTAAAATATACGTATGGCTTTGACGTGGAACATTTAAAATTAGATTCTCCCTGCTGAAAAGATGAAATAATCTATTCTCGCTGTAAAATCCGATACCCCTTCAATGTTGGAACCGATTTATAAGCCACAAGTAAACGTAAGAAATTCATTGGCTCGCCGTAAACCACGGCTCGGACGTTCAAACATCGAGCGTTGGTCAGAGTTCACGGGGTCAATACGATCCCCGATGCGTAAAGGGATCGTCGATGCAGCTGCATGTACTACAAAATTGAACTTGACTTCGAACAACGTCGCCGTTGATTAAAGCGTCACCCTTGTTAGCTCCCCTGACCGGTAATTATTGGATGCAACCCGTGCAGACGACCAATAATCGAAGCGGAAAGAGAGACAACCTTTTGTTCATATTTTTTATCCGTGGCGCGTCGCGTCGCGTCGCGTCGACCGATAGAAAAGAATTTGCCGATTCCGCGATGCGATGAAACCATTCTCTGTTCTCGTAGGGAAATTACGCAAAATTTCTGAAGAATGTACACACGGAGCAGGCGGCCAAGTTGCAGGCGAAAAATCAGCACGAGTGCGACCTTCTGGAGGATATTCGGTGAGTTCCGCACTTATGTAAAAGGGGATTAGCTAAAAGCCCTTTAAACGCTCTAGGCCTCCAGTCATATCGCGTCAGCGGTTTCCGTTTCTCTTCGACGCCGCGCCGCGCCGGCCATACTTTTACTTTCAAACGGGATACAAGTTCACTCCGATCGCATTGATTCTTAACGTGAACCGTCAATCGGGAATCACGAATCTAACGCTATTGCACGCGCATTCCATTGTCGATCTCGTACAGACATTTTCGATCGATTTCGAGATCGCGTGCTCTTCTTCGTTATGCTTGTTCGACACGACACGACGCGACGATCTTATCCGGCTGTTATTGGAATTTCTTTCTCGTAGAATCTCTACCCCGTCACTTCGAACGATACGCGACATGGGAATGGTTTTACGATACGCGAGTCGTTCCGATATCAATGTTTGGTTCATTAATGGGGTAGACTCCTTTTTCCAGGATTGCAAGGAGGCGGGATTCGCCTTCTCATTTCTCGATAATACAAACACGGGGGTTTTCAGTAGTCAAAAGCGCTAGATAAAAGATCGATCTAGGGCGCTAAAAGTTCTATATTTTCGTTTACGAAGCGTAATTTGCATTATTCGGAAGCATACAACTGCGCATGTAGCTATTTTCATAGCTACTATGACGAATAATGCAAATTACGCCTCGTAAACGAAAAAATAAGACTTTTGAGGGAGATAGCACCCTAGATCGACCTTTTATCTAGCGTGTTTTACTACAGAAAAACACCGCGTTTGTATGATCGGAAACGATATTGCAATCCTGGAAACGAGTCTACCGCCTTTAATCCTACCACGGTCGAATGATCGGTTTTATATTTTACAATTATCAAAATTATAAAAATTGATTTGTGGAAAACAATGGAACTTTCTTTGTCCAAGCATGTATTATATTGGAAATTGCAGACCGTTTCAGTAAACTTAGTATTACCATTTTTATAAGGCAACATTTACCAGATACTTTTAATGCTTGGTAGGTTTAGTGTTAACACGCCGGTCCACGGTTGCAATGCCGGACAATTAAGCGAAATTGATAACTCGACCACGAACGTGTACTCATGCATATCAAAACCAAAGTAGATGAACCTTTGTTTCTTTTATCCAAACCGCGTATTTCTACGTACTCTCCCGTCCATAAGTCACCGGACACTTATTCAAAGGATGCAGACGATTGTTATTAAAGGACCTATATTATGAAATAAGAATGGTATTTACTAATTTGTTCTAATGTAGGGAACATGTAAATTAAATCTGACCAACATTTATTCATATAGCATGTATATGTATATGTATATTTAGTTTTGCATTCAAATATTATCGTATAATAGCTATAATAAAACAAAATCAAGCTGGAAACTTGTTTTCTTTAATTACCATCTTGTCGAAGATGAGTAAGCGTCCGGTGATTTATGGACGGGTGTGTATACAATAACTATACAAATTTTGATTGTATTTTTTCAGCAACTTCACGATCAAAAAATCGGCAATCGAGAAATCATATTCGGAGGTAAGTGACTGGAGCCGTGAACCACAAAATCCAATTCGTTCGGTGAACGCTCAGCGAACGGTTTGTTGCAGGCGCTCCTCAAAATATCTTCCGCCTATCTCAACAAGAAAATACCAAATATCCCGGACCTAAAGATCGATGGCGGAGACGAAAAATGGTAGGTCGCCCGTTCAGCCGCGGTCCTCTATCGCTCGTATAGAGTTTGAGATGTTTCAATCGCTTCAGGAACATGTGGAACGTTTGGCGGACCGTGCTCGAGGAAAACGAGAAGCTGGCTAGAGCCCGGCTAGCAGCTGTCGAGGTTTTCCAGCAGCAAATCGCCGACGACGCTAAATCCTTGAAGATGCACAAACTCCAAATTTCGAAGAAGGTATCGCGGATAAATCAATATTTTTCCTTTCCACAATGTTCGTCTCGTACAGTGACGATCTTAATTAATTAGAACAATTAGTGGTTTTCTCGTTTTCAAGGATGGTCAACTTCCGATACAATTGTTGAATTTTTAAAAATGTCTATAAAATTTGAATAATACAATTATTTTTAATAAGTTAGCTTTGTTACACAATGTAAGAAGTTCAAACAGCATTTTCACGCATAGTCTTTCTGTTAAATAAAGGATAAATGGTATTTACTATTTTATTCACGCAGAGAATTTTTCTTAACTGGTCAACTATTGGTGTTTTTACCTTTATTGCACGCGTTCTGTTCCAGGCAATCGACCAATTGATGATAGTACAAAAAGAGCTGCAACTGTGCGTGCAGGACGTAGACAAAACGAAGAAGTTGTACTTTGACGAGGAGCACAGTGCTCACGACGTTCGGGACAAGGCAAAAGATATCGAGGAAAAGTACGTATTCGTTGAAGTTGAAGCTGAACCTGAAGCTTTGATTAATATCACTTTCGCGATCGATCGATCGATCGATCGACGGGGCTAACGATGCTGTGTGGTCGTTTAATCGTTTTCAGATTAAAGAAAAAGAAAGGATCCTTCTTTCAGTCGATAACGTCGTTGCAGAAGAACAGCGCAAAGGTAGAACGAAACGAATCAGTAACTAGTAGATTGCGGATGTTTATGCAATAAAATCCTATTTTTAATGGGAACAGTCTTTATAGATCCAAAACAAATAAAAATCTTAACTAAATTCTAGCATTTTTGTAAATTTTCATAAGCCATAAATGCATAAAGATCCGCATCGTAGTAATGAGTAATCGACAAATCGAATATTTCGAACGACAGTGTGTTTACATTAGGATATCGTTGCCCCGCAGGTCAGCTCGAAACGCGATGCTTTGGAGGAGAAGTCAACGGGAGCTCGGAACGATTATTTACTTAGCCTCGCCGCTGCGAATGCCCATCAAAATAGATATTTTGTAGTCGATTTACAGAACACCATGCAGGTCGGTGAATTCGATCCTTTACATTACCCAACAACATTTTCACGCATCTAACGTTTCTCCCGTGTTTCCCGTTTACCGCGAACAGTATTTGGAACAAGGCGTTTACGATAAGGTAGCCGAATATTTAACGCTGATGGGTCGCACCGAACTCCTGACCTGTATGGCAACACAGAACAGCTTCACTACAATTCGCGATCAAGCGCAACAAGTGAGTAACTCGTTCGACACACGGTACCATAAACGGTACCACGATAAACGAAAGGTTTGCTTCGACTGCAACCAAAACTGTCAGAAGATATCCGTCACCTTGTTGTTCAATGATTATCGTAAACGAGGCGAAGGTGCTCTCGAAAGATTTGATAGTTGTAAACTCCTACCGTTAAACTACACTAGAAAATCATTTTTAGGAAGCGGTGGTCACCCATGTGATTTCTGTCGCTCGTGTTACAGCTCACCAGAGAGTACAACATACAATGCTGCTGTTTGTACTATCCTGTTTTGAAGCAGCACATACAGTACGACTTCGAGTGTTGCGACAACGATCCCGTAGACAGGTCCGTGAACGATCTACTACGATCGAATCAACCCGTTACCGCTATATCGTCGACTCGTCGACGAATAACAATTATCATATTTGCGACGTGGACAATGAATTGTTTGCAGGGTAACCGCCGATCACTCTGCCGCAGCTACGCTCGGGAAAGAGGCTCGTCGCTGGGCGACGAGAATAGCGCGTGAATTAAGCAGCGCCCGGGAGAATACTAGGAAATTGCAGAATCTCGCGCAGCTGAAAGAGTCTGGACAAAAGGTGAACACGTGCGACGATCCACACTATCTGCGCTAATAACTCGTTTAACGAGAGATAGAGTCTTTTCATGTTCGTATTGATTTTACAGACTGATCCAAACGATCCGCAAGGTCCGGATATAGACACGAAAATGGACGAGCTGAAGCACTCGATACGACGCGCGGAGGTAAGCGCTTTATAGTAGAAGAAATATATTCCGTTATCTAACGCGTTGTCCATTACTTGTCCATCAGACGGCGAAGCTGAAAGCAGAGGCGCGAATAGATTGCCTTAGAAACGGCGGAGGTACGTAAAATTGTTTCTCCAGTTCTCGGTCAGTAGTTTTTCGATTAGTTACCGATTGATGATTGCGTGTCGTTCACGATTGCGTCGACCGTCGACACCATCGTTCTCATTGTTTCTTCAGTGAACGTCGACGAGTGGCTGCAGGAGGTCGAGACATTGAGCGTGCAGGACATGCCACGCTCGGCCAGCTCCCTCTCCGTGAGAACCGACGCTTCTGGAACGGCGGTACTCGCAATCATTATCTACTTTCGCTAACCCGTGAGACAAAATAATAGGACTGCCTTCGTCGATCTTTAAAATCGTTCAATAGGATTGGATAAACTAGGGTAGAATAAGACTAGCGCAGGATACGATAATAATAGGATTCTATTAATATGTTGTTTTCGACGTCGCACAGGAGCATCCGTCCTCGGATTCGTTCTACGACAGCGACGGAGACGGTGGAAGCGACTTGACGACCGTCGAGCGGCCAGGCAGCGTGAAGAACGTGTCCCAGCAGGAAGAGGAACCGACCGAGGAGAGACAGAGGCACGACAGCGAGGAAGTTGACGGTGAGCGTACGGTTTACCGGTCCATCGATTTCAACAGTAATCTAACGACAATAATTGAACCTTTCGTTTCTGTAACAGCTTTGCTCGAGCAAGAGAAACAACGAATAGAACAGCTGACCGTCGGCTGGGACGATCCCACATCTGTCGATTGGGACAACGAGGAAAAAGACGAGCAGACAGAAGTCCGTGAAACATCCGAACCGCCTCCCTCGCAACCGATATACAAGTGCACCGCGTTATACTCCTATACGGTACATATGTATTTCGATATGCCTAGTGCCTGCAAGTATTCGAATACGTAAATTTCTTCGTTGCAGGCGCAAAATCCGGACGAACTGTCGATCGTAGAGAGCGAACAGCTTGAAGTGGTCGGCGAGGGCGACGGGGACGGCTGGCTGCGGGCCCGCAACTACCGCGGCGAGGAAGGTTTCGTTCCGCAAAACTATCTGGACGTCGAGCGCGATCCCGAAACCACTTCTAGCCTGACTTCCCAAGGGCCGGGGCTCGTCCACCAGATATCTTTCTCCTCGGTGGACTACACGATCGACGACCACGACGCGGTCGATCCTGACGCTAATTTGCAACAGGCTACCCCGGAAGCAGCTATTGTACAAAATCATATAGGAGGTAATTTGACATTCGGTGATCGTAATCGCGATCGTGTCAACCAACTGCGTTCTTATCGCAGAAGCCGAACAATACTGTATCGCCCTTTACGACTACGACGCCACGTGCGACGAGGAGGTCAGCTTCTACGAGGGCGACGTTGTGAAAATTTTGAGGAAAGATCCGCACGACGTGGACGACGGATGGTGGGAGGGAGAGATCCGCGGGAATCGAGGATTATTCCCCTCTTTGATCATGGAGCCGTGCGCCGCTGACGGTTCACCTTTAACCCCGCAGGTTACCTTTCAATCGCTTTTCGATCGATTAGCAAACCGAACTGACGTTCCTATTCGTTTTCGAATGTCATTTTTAGGAGAATATTACACCGCCGAGCTCCGCACCTCCCGTATTCACACCACCCGAAGTTCCAGAGTTTTTCCTGGAGGACGAGCTGACGCAGAGCATGATGAGAGGTACGAATCAGAACATATAACGATATCGAGAAGAGAAACAGAGAAAATGATGAACGCGTATGGTTCCAGTGAACGCGGACATGCAGCAAGCTGCCGAGAACGTCACCAACGTGAACGCCGAGCAGTCGCAAGACGGTTTCATGATAAAGCTCTCCAAGGTGCAGAAGAGCCATTACGGCTCACAGTTCGAGGAAGACGGATCCGAGGGGCCTGGAATCGTAGGTGAGCAGAACCGATTTCGATCGTAGTTTCAGATTAGCATTTATTACTTTTCTTTCTATTTAATCCGTGACTGAATTTACACAAAACTGCCGCTTAGTTGTAGAAGTATCGGATGAATCTGGAACCAAGGTAAATGTGAAGGAATAGTTCATAGAAGAAACGATCGGAGCCCGTCACGTAGCCGAAATCTATTAACCGTTTCCTGGTCTGTATTTGCAGACAGGTGAGGAGAAAACGAAACAACCGACGACCACCGAGAACGACGACGGCGGCGACGAGTCCAAAGATGAATTTGGACTAGGTGTTGCTCAGATCGTGATCACGGCGGCGACACCGATGGAGGAGATCGAACACCCGTTCCCTGGAATGGAGGAGCCTGTCGATGAAACGGTCAAGTCGAACGAAAGCTCCGAAGGTGGTGATATGCCGTCTAGCGCTACTACCACAGACATGAACGAAAGCGATTGCAAAGAGACCACCGTGATCATGGATGAGAAAGACGATCAGGAGGAGACTACCGAGGCACCGGAAGACATGGAGGAGAAGTCAACGGTGGACGATTTGCCGGCAGACTCGGCACCGTTTCCGGTTAGTAGCAGTTCTGGCAGCGAGGCAGACTCGACGACCGGTCCCAGCACAGGAGACAACTCGCAATCGATACCGTCTCGCGGTACGGTGATCGAGGTGCAGGAACGAAAACGGGGGCAGGAGCAAGGTACGGAGCCGGAGCTGGAGCAGGAACAGGAACTCGAACTTGAAATGGAACAGGAAACAGAAATGGAGGAGATCGAGATCGTGCCGAAGAAAATGGTGATGGCAGGAAGGGCAAGTATTCCAGATGAGTTACAACCTGATCAATTGGAGAAGCTGCAAAATTTGAAAGAATCGAATGCCTAGGATTGACTAGACCTCGGAGAGGATCCCGATTATCCTGCCTTAACAAATAAACTGGCTCTTCCGAAAAATCATCAAAATAAGTTTCAGCACTTGCTGGAATTCTGGAAATCTCCGGAAGTTATTGGGAAGAAAGACGACTAACCGGGAATCGAATCGGTAGAAACGGGGGAAAAGGGAAAAAGAGAGAAACCGAGCAAATTTTTATGTTAATACTATGTACACAACCTTTTTGCTAGACGATACTCTAGTGAACTATTTAAAAAGACACTCTCACACGTATACAAACACACAACAAACAAACAAACAAACAAACACACGCAAAACAGACACAGAGAGAAAAAAAACAAACGAAGGATGTTGCGACTTTTGCAACATATTTACAAGACGTTAATTGTACAGAGCCATAAGGTAATAAAGAGAATTGTCGATACCTATGATAGATTGGAAACGTTTAGTTGTTCGTGTACATTTTAAGAGAATTATAATGGTGTTGCATGTACTAAGAAAGTTATTCGTTTTCATTTCTCTTGCATATATTTCTGTATATCTTTCTGTTGCCCTGTGTTACAAGTTTTCCGTTTGAATACAATTGTAAAAAATCCCCATTCCGATCTGACATTTAGACAGTTGCTCGATATTTGTCCGCTCGTATAAAATCCCTTAAGGCTGCATCCTGAGAGCACCGTCTAATCTGATCACTTCTCCGTTCAGAAGAGGATTCTCGACGATCTGTTGCACCAACATAGCGTACTCGTCCGGTGTACCGAGTCTCGTCGGGAATGGTACCGTTTCACTCAAAAATGCACGCACTTTGTCTGGTAATGCTTGCAGCATAGGTGTATCCATTAATCCAGGCGCTATCGTGCAAACGCGAATCCCAGCCTTTGCCAAATCGCGGGCCAACGGCAAGGTCATACTGACTACCCCGCCCTTGCTAGCAGAGTATGCTGCCTGACCCATTTGTCCGTCGTACGCCGCAACGCTCGCTGTGTTGATCACCACTCCACGTTGGCCGTCCACGTTCGGCGTGTTTTCGTGCATAAGTTCTACGGCTAATCTGATCACGTTGAACGTTCCAATAGTGTTCACGGTGATAACCCTCTCAAAGTCTTCCAAACTATGCGGACGATTTTTATTGAAATTATACACTTTAAATGCACGAGCTATTCCTGCCGCGTTCACCAGCACATCCAACTTCTGAAACTCTTTCTTCGTTAGTTGTAACGCCTCGGTCACATCCTTTTCTGACGTCACCTGTAAACGGACAACTGTAGCTTCTTTTATGCGGACACAACGATATGTGCTTCGCGTTCGATATTATTACATGTAGTTCGTAAATGATAGAAATATTAGCTATCGCGCATAATTGTACAACAAACGTATTCGAATAGCAAAACCTATGTTTTCATTCTACGATTTCGGAAGTTATTCGTTGCTCTTTCCAAAGAATGCTAAATTCTTGAAACAGATTTTCCAACTATCCGTTCGCATACATCGTATATTTTTATACTAATACTAATGCTACTTTGGTAAATGCTTACATCCACAGGCGCAAATACAGTTGAATTTCCTAATTTGCTAGCTACTTCGGTCCCATTCGATGTGGGTAAATCGGCGATCACAACTTTGGCTCCTTCCCTTACGAATCTTTGTGCGGTTCCTAGTCCTAGCCCGGAAGCACCTCCAGTTACAAGGGCAACCAATCCCTGAAATACGTGTCAATTATAATATTCGTTTAAACATTTACTTTTACCGCATAGCATTAAATATCCGTCGATAAATTTCAAATCTTTGCACAGAGACTGTTTACTTTAATGTTAAATCATATTCTGTGCATGTTATAAGACGTGTACATATATGTATTTCTATATATGTATACATGTATATATATACGTATGCAGATGTTTACTATAAAGCACTTTTAAATTATCCGTATGTTATACGATGTACTTCGTTTATGTTGTTCGCTCGCGTTGTATCGTTTTGCATCCTCGAAAAAATGAAAAACATAATGGAGTAAACATAATAAAGTAAAAATATTCTCTGTATGATTTTTTTCTAAGAATGTTCATTATAATGAGGAAGCAACGTTTGTAAGAAAAACAAAGAAGTATTAGGTACATAAATATAATATCGATAACAAAGATGGACCAGTCTATTAATTACTATCAATTACTATGAAACAACTTGTACGATTGTCAATTAATCATCATCGTATTTCATATTTCTTATTCTAAGCATTGAAATTAAGAAACGAGCTTCTTTCATGAAATGATTACCTATACCTATTGCTTTACGTTAGATGTGGCATAATGACATAGGCAAACAGTTTATTTAATACCTTTATATATTATTTTGTTACATAATTACCACATGATTAATAACGGTGTAATTATAAAAACAGGAATATAATAAACATTCTTAAACGTCGTCGATGTTACGGTAGACTATTTGCCAGTGTATATATTAATAAATTGTTTCGACTTAAATACAATATATCTACAAATGTATGTGTTACGTAAAATGCCCTTACACATTTTTTAGTCATCTTGTCATGTACAATAGATACTTATTTCATATGATAATCTAATCGAGTTGATTGATCGATATTTTTGATTACAGGGTACGAGAGCTTGCTCCGTAGGACTATGTTATAGTACGTACGGTTTCGCTAATGGATAATTTCAAAGAGAAACAGTATTTTTTGTAAGAACGTAACTTTAACAACATAAGAATATTTTATGTACGTCTAAAGTACTGTAAGATTATAAAAAAAAGTCTCTCGCATACGTTACAAATAATGCGTAAGTATTACACGCATTTCACATGATACACGATAACATGAATTGCGATTTTTATTGTAGAAAATGTGAGACTTACCTTCAACATTGTGAAATATTCAAAAACAATAGCACACGCACAGGAACAAAGTAGAAAAGACAGTGAACCGTTTAACGGTTATAATGTGCCGGCTCTTGATTTCGAATGGGAGCTACTTAGCAGGTTCTGCAAAACAACAAGAGCATCGAGATAATTTACTTATCCAGGAGAACTTTGGACTTTACGATCGTACCCCACTACATATATGCTACCACCTCGTAAAATGTTATCAGTATGCATGCACACTAAAAGGAAGAACAAGACAGCACGTGTGTGATGTGTCGTGTGTCTCTGCAGTCTGCACATGGCACACCCTTTCTACTAAAATATATGAAAACATATGTATCTATTTCATTTAAATACTTATACATATATGTACGTATACGTATTTATATCTATCCAATTGATTTATTGCTCCCACCACTGCTGAGAAAGTTTTATAAAAAAAACCAGATATAAAGTTCTCCGCTTTAATCGATTATGGCTGCACTTTTACTTAGCAAAAGTTGGATATCTTGAATTTTTACGAGTTATTATATATTGTCACCGTACTTTTACTTTGATGTCGGAGGGAGTAAATACACGATAGATAGTGTGATATCTGTGGATAATTGGATAAGCACTTCGCTGTGCAGTTACGTAATTTTTCTTCCAAAGTGCATACATGCCTTTTTATTATTTATTTCACTTTTTCTTAAAAAATGGTAAGGTAGGGAACTAACTAATCGGATGTACATTTAACTTTCGACTTTCGACGTTACGGCGCTGGCATAAAAAAAACGCAAAATAGCTAATGCCAGAATACACTTGGAAAAAGATATATTTTTATGAAATACAGCCATTTATATAGATTTTGTGAAATATGGGATCTTTCAGGATAAACTACCAATTAGAATAATTTGTATAATCCCATAAAAGAATGAACTATTAATCTTAGTGACACGAAATAAATGCTTCGGCGTTGCTTGTACTATAGGTTATGTTTTTTTGAACGTGCACGAAAGCAAACTTTTCAAGTATTTATCTACTGTTACTCTATTTATTTATGTATATAGAATGTATTTAATGCGATTGAACGATTGTCTACGTAATAATTCTTATTACAAGTATTGTTGTAACAGATTTTCCACTCAATTGTTATCAGGTAATAATGAATCTGAAATGATATATGTATTTGTGTTTTGAAAACAATAGCATTGATCAAAACTTTGATTGTTTCTCCTTATTAACGTTCTTATGTCTTAGATTTTCCACCAACTTTCAATCCTCAAAACATAAAACATGATTGGTATAATTCGTGGGAGAAGAATAAATATTTCACCGTCACACCTAGTGAGAAAGATGCACTGAGAATGTTATTACCTCCTCCAAATATAACTGGAACATTGCATTTAGGGCATACATTGACTATTACAGTGCAGGATATACTGGCAAGATGGTATGTTCCTTATAAAATTGTTTAGTCTGCGATTAGTCTATCGAATGTAACTCGAAGTGTTCTACAATGTATCTAGGTACAGAATGAAAGGTCATCCTGTTTTATGGATACCAGGTTTAGATCATGCGGGAATAGCAACGCAAATGATGGTGGAAAAGCATCTTCGCAAAACAAAAGGAATGGCGAGATCGGAAATAGGACGAGAAGAATTTCTTTTGACCGTGTGGGAGTGGAAAAATCAGAAAGAAACTGGGATAAAGAGTCAGTTAAAAGCTTTGGGAGCCAGTTTAGATTGGTCTAGAGAATATTTTACCATGAGCAAGGTATTTCATAAAGTTTGTCTTTATCACATTTATTTGAAGTTCTCAATTTTAATTAGTTTTCTATAATAAAAATTATAGGATCACAACAATGCGGTCATAGAATCGTTCGTAAGACTAAACGATCGTAATTTAATATATAGGAAAAAAGATTTGGTCAATTGGTGCCCTACTTTGGGCAGTACTATATCCGATGTTGAAGTAGATCCTGTATTTATTACCGAGAAAACGGCTCTTGAAGTTCCAGGATACAATAAGAAGGTAACATTCGGTGTAATAGCATATATAGCTTATCCAGTTAAAGACTCAGGTAATACTTCAATTCAAACATTTTCTATTTTATTCGAAGCAATTGAAACTGAAGATGAAATTACGTTTCTTTAGAAGATGAAATAGTGGTGGCGACAACCAGACCAGAATCTCTTTTCGGCGATGTAGCAATCGCTGTACATCCGAACGATGAAAGGTATGCTAAATACATTGGCCAAACAGTTTGGAATCCCCTAAGGGAAACTTATATACCTGTCGTTGCTGATTCTTTAGTCGAGAAAGATTTCGGCACTGGTAAGTGTATTCGAATTATCAGATATCTTTATTATGGTTCAAGATACCAAACACTATCTGTAATATACGGTAACAAAAGTCATTTTAAGGAGCCTTAAAAGTAACGCCCGCACACGATCGTACAGACTACGCGATTGCTAAAAATCATGGATTAGACATTATCGAAGTTTTCGATGAACATGGAAAGATCACGGATGCAGGGAAACAATTCAAGGTGCAGCAATATTTACAGAAAACAACTATGTTGCAGTTGCTCGCAACTAAAACTAAAATTAAACGTGCTGTAGGGTATTCCAAGATTCGTTGCGAGAGAAAAAGTTTTAAACGAACTAGCAAACAAAGGTCTCCTGAGAAGTGTTTGTGATCATAAAATGCTCGTACCGAGGTGCTCGCGATCTCAAGATATCATAGAATATGTACTAAAGGAACAGTGGTTCTTAAAATGTAAAGACATGGCTCGAAAAGCAGTAGATGCTGTGAAAGAAGGTCATTTACGCATTGTACCTACTACACACGAGCAATCGTGGTATGACTGGCTCGAAAATATTAGGTAGGATGAATTCAAAATGCATGAAAATAGTTTACAATACCTTCTCGTGACGATACTCGATCGCAATGCTTGTCCTAGAGATTGGTGTCTATCGAGACAGCTGTGGTGGGGTCACCGTATTCCAGCTTACAGCATTACGATCGGAGACAAAGTCGAATGGATAATTGCTCGCACTGAAAATGATGCGCGACTTATTGCTCAAAACACCTATGGGTCCAGTGTGAAATTAAATCAGGATGAGGATGTACTAGACACATGGTTTTCTTCTGCGATTCTTCCTTTTGCTGTATTAGGATGGCCAAAACAGGTATAATACACGGGCTACTATACAAGATGTATACAACTTATAAAATACTTAACTATTTAGAGCATCCTGTATTGTATACATGCTCTAATAAGTGTACAACATTGTCGTCATATGTGTCGTAAATGTATTTCTAGACAACGGATTTTAAGAGCTACTATCCGTTAACATTAATGGAAACTGGACACGATATCTTGTTTTTCTGGGTTGCGCGTATGGTTATGCTAGGATTGGAGTTAACCGATCGTCTACCGTTCAATGTAAGACCTTTTTCCACTGAAACTCGTATGCTGCCTCGCAAATATTTGGAGCATATCATGATTTTAAAAATTTGATATAGTTATAATAATAATCTAAATAATGAAGGATACTCTAAATTTTTGAGTAACAATTTATATTTTTGTAGGAAGTACTTTTACATGGTATTTTATGCGATGCCTATGGGAAGAAAATGTCTAAAACACTTGGAAATGTTATTTCACCAGAAAATATTATTAATGGTGCTACAGTAAAAGTAAGTGTTAATGTATATGTTTGTAATTATATTAATTACTTGAAAATCTTGGTACAAATAGGATCTTAACGAACAAATGAAAGAAAGTTATAATTCAGGCATTCTTAGTAAAAAGGAATTTGAACGAATGGTATCTGGAAATAAAAAGATGTTTCCTAACGGAATAAAAGAATGCGGTGCCGATGCTCTACGTATGACATTATGCAGCCATAATGTTAAAAGTCGGTACACGTTCTATCTATGTTAATACATCTATAAGTATATGCAGATACGTGTATATGTATTTGCAGAATGTTTTATATCTACCTTTTTCGATATATTTTGTCTCTGTATAGATGAAAAAATTAATTTCGATATGATGGAATGCGAGACAAATAAATTCTTTTGTAATAAAATCTGGCAAGCAAGCAAATATATCATACTCACGACAAGCGGAAAACAATGTCAGCAACCAAAATGTCTAACAGTTATGGACCGTTGGATTTTAAGTCAATTATCCGCAACAGTCGAGGCAATTAACGACGCGTTTTCACAACGAGATTTTCACAAAGCTATCATATCATTAAAATCGTTCTTATACTATCGATTTTGCGATTTTTATTTGGTAAGTCCATACTAAAAGAACAGAAAAATAGATATATATATATAAGAGAATAATTAACTCATTGTATTCGTAACTACTTAGGAGGCTACAAAGTGGGGATTCAAAACTGAAAATTCAAATGTTATGCAAAGTCATACATATAGCTTGAGAACCTGCTTGGAAGTTTCGTTACGATTGATTTCTCCAATAACACCATTCTTTGCTGATGAATTGTATACCAGGTTGTCAGATAAATTTTCAGAATTTTTACCAGTGCCATCGTTAATGGAAGCACCATATCCAATGCCACAACAGGTAGTATCTAATTGAGCTTTAAAACAGTAAAACATTACGACATTTCGATATCATATTTGTTATTGTTGTCATAGTTCAATACATGGAAGGATGAAATTCTCGATCAAAGAATACAGAAAGTAATAGATATGATATTAGAAATAAGGAGCATCACAGCTAGTGTTAGTAAAAAAATGAACCCAGAAGGTAATTTGTTGTGATTGCGACAAAAGGTACTATTTTACTGAAACATTAAGAAATATTTTATTTTTAGTGCACATTGAAACTTGCGATCCTGAAGATTTTCATTTTTACAATGAAATTATACACTTGATTAAAGGTGGAAGCAAAATCTCGAATATTTATACATCTTTGAAAAGCAATCATGATAAAGAAGACAAGAATGGTGTATATTATTGCTCAAGTTCTCAATGTGTGTTGTTCATTACCGCGCAGGTGAAACTTTTATATTTATATGTTATGTCGTTTGTTATACTACTGTATGTATTTACGTACGTTTGTTTCCAGGATTCTTTGGTTTTGGAAAAAGTGAAAGAAAATATAGAGAATAAGATGTCGTCGAAACAGAAGGCCAGTTTAAAAGCTTAATTTGTCAACATTACTTGTGGTTATCATAGAAGAAGAAAGAAAAAAGACAACATATTTCAGAAAAAGTTCATCATAACATTATATGTGGTACCACAAACACAACATGTACATCAATTTTCATAAACGTCCATACGATCACTGTTACTGTTGTTTTCATCTTCATCGCTGGTATCGCTGTTTTCGTCTTCCGAGCTTGAACTGCTCGAGTCGAACCAAGTTTGCGAAGATAAATCATCCTTTATTATCGTCCTCCATTCGTCTAGCTTACGGGAATCTAGAAACATAAAGTAAGAACGTTATGTAAGATAGTTTGTCTATGCGTATACAGATAAAAATTGAAGTATGTTATAACATATGTATGTACATACCTAAACTGTAGAAATCGTTCAGCGTATACTGACGGTCTCCATCTTCCACCATACCCCCATACATGTATAGAACATTCTGCTTTATAGCAAGGCCTGGATTTATTCTTGGACATGGTACAAACGTATTTTCCTGGACACTGTCTTTTTTCTGTGTAGCAGATCCAGTCGGAGTTGGTCCTACTGTCATTGTAAATATCCCATCCTCTATAACCGTAGATTGAATAGGAACAGGCTCAGGCGATGATTTTTCAATGTCACCATCGCTATCTTCTTCATTTTCGCCATTACTTTCTTCTCCCGCGTCTTCTTTAACTTTTCTTCTGCGACGTCGTGCGGTCGCATCTTTCTTTCCAGTTACCATTACTGAAAGTAACTACAAAACTATTAGTCAAAGTGTCGTAGCAGTAGGCAAACGATTGTGTTGTAATCAATTACCCTTACCCGTGTGCCATTGTAGTTTGTCCAAGTCTAAAGCTATCAGGTCATTGTAAAATGTTCCATGAAGTTCTTCCTCGTTATCTTCTTCGTCGAAAACTCCACCAAACATATAAGCTAAATTTGGTTGCACTAGAATAGCTGATGCACTACAACGAGGCGATGGTTTGGCTCCAGTCTGTTTTACAGACACCCACTTCCACTTTAAGCCTGTTTGATCGTTCTCTATAATCAAAAATCAACTTATTCATAACATTTTCAATTTGAATTACGTGTAGGACACTACTTTATGAAATAGCTTACTTTCGGGAGTCATCAAAAACATATCGTTATGAACATGTCCTTTATCAACATCCTTCTTTTCTTTTTCCTTACTGTAACCACCATATACGAGAATCTTATTTTCAGGCGTTGGCAGCACTATACAGCCAGATCTTGGAAGTGGTGGATTACCTAAAATTTGATAATTTCATTATTATAGGAAAGGTTTCTAACTTCTCATATATTATCCATTATATTTTTACCAGATAATTCAACCTTCTGCCAAGAATATGTTTCGAGGTGGAATACATGCACATCATTAAAGTATTTATAGTCTCTTAAATTATCATGAAATCCTCCAAAAACTATCAATTGTCTTTTTACATGGGCCATTCTGTGACCGCTTCTAGCCGATGGACCTCCAGGAGATCTATTCAAATTTAATTAAACTAATAATGAAACAATGATTTTATTTAAATGTTACAAAGTATGAACATACTGAATTTTTTCCCATTTCTTATCTCCAATCCGATAAACCCACAAGTCTTTATAGTGATAAAATTGTGATTCCGATGGACTGGAGAATTCACCACCGAATATCCATAGTTCGCCCTTATTCGTCTGCGTTGCTACCATTTGGTGGCCACAGCGTGGAGGGGGACCTCCGGGTGCTTTTACTACGATCCATTCATTTTTGTTTATGTTATATGTAAACATGTCTCCATAAACAAGCGTCTAAGTTGAAATTTTAAATTTTAAATAAGTATTATCACTTAGGCTGCGATTGTACGGAAATATGCAGAAAATATTTCTTGAAATACCGTTCGTCCATCATGAAATTCTCCTCCGAACATAATAAGCTCATCTTTAAAAGGATGCGCTGTTAAACTAAAATTGACACGTCGGGACGGCTGTTCCACTGTCTTCTCAACGACACGTTGTCTTCGGGCTTCTTCCTTTACAATTTGGGCAATCACACTTTCAATGTCATCCTAAAACGAAAGAAATCAATTAGCTTTATAAATGTTATTAGGTCTTTCTCGCGACTGATTGTTTTCACACGTTCAACTAACCTCACCGAGTGCGGCTAATTCCTTTTTCTGTTTTGAGTTTAATTTCTTTTCGGTTTTTAATGCAGTTTTCACGCTGCCGCTTATTTTCTTTTTATTCTTGTCTTTCTTACCCATATTAATTACTAATTCAGTTCTTTTCAATTGAGAATAACCTTTCAAATTTTAGTAACCCATCCACATGAGGATCACGGCACATGCACTTTCACTGTATAATATGGTATAGGTCATAGGTATAGGTAAGTACATGTAAACATAAACTCCAAACTGTCAGTCACTATTTATACCACTGCATGTATATTTACATATATATACGTATATACATATACATTGTATAAAGATAAATATGTATGTAGTGCTTTATTTTATGAAGTAGGTATCTAAATACTTATACGTATAACGTATGAAAATTGAATATTCCACAGTCGTTCAAGTTATACGTTCCCTTTTTTTCTCTTTTCTTCAACATATATTTTTTTCTTTTTCATTGCATAAAATTGATTTGTATTCTGCAGATTCTTCAGCATCGAATTTTGAAAAAGAAATTTTTCAAATATACTTGTCCAATATGTAAGTATATTTGATTTATATATTAGGTATGTTCGAATCGTAGAATCGAGTGTTCGATCTATCAAGCGTTCGACCGGTCGAAAGTTGATTCGTCGATTGCAGTGTATTGCTTCTGCAGCAAACGTCAAAGTTAAAACAATCCTCGAGAGTTTCTGCTTTTGGGAGAAAAGGTGACATTTTAAAGTTTTATTTTCAAGGGAAAAAAATCATATTTTATTTGTTGTATTTTGACTGTTGCAGCAATTGTCGCAGCAATTGTCACTGCAATTGTAGACAGCGTCATCGTTCTAATACGTGTACATGCGATGTTAGTTGGCTCTCCTTCTCGCGAAGTATTACGTTATTTTTTTAGTGGCCACTACTTCAATGTTGTGATCAGTTTCGCGTCCGATTAATCGTACTGTAGTCGAAGCAAAGACGAAACAAACGACCGCATCATGTTTTGGGCTAAGAATTACGTGACATCGCCTAATATGGAGGCACTCCTTGATAAGGAGGTAAGTAAATTTATTTTCCGTCTATACAGAAAGAGAGAGACAGAGGGAGAGAGAGAGAGAAATATAATTCTGCTGGTTGCTGGTTTACAAATGTTAACAACCAATCAAAAATTCATTTTAAGATATACCCTTTGCATTATTGCCTTTATCTTTGCTGATAATATCGTTACAGAAGATTACAGTTATGCTTTTGCATTATTTTATATAGTTTATTCTCCTTACTTTTCCCCAATATCATTTCCCTGGGTCTTTGTAAACATAATTAAGAACAATGATTAAGAGCACAACCGCACGTACATAGATGACACAACGATAGACGTTGTTAGAAGATTTTCCATTATACTATCGTACGTTTCATGGAATTTGTAAAATATCAGTTTCTATGACACCCAGACATTTCATCGACATTCAACGAAATTGAAAATGTAATCGTAATTATAATTTTAGGATGTTACTTTATATGAAGTGATGGATGAAGACGATATATTGATAGAATGTAAAAGCCAAAATAAAAAACTTGTGGAATAGTAAGTAGAAAGTAAAATAAAATTCATCAACTGCCAACTGCTGTTTCCGAATAGACTCTACGATATTATTATTTCTAGTCTAACTAGATCAGATGTAATGGAAGAATTGATAACACTTACAACCAAGGAACCATCGACAGACATAGAGGAACGTTCCCGCTACAAATATCCAAGTTTAGCTTGCGAATTACTAACTTGCGATATACCAACTTTAAATGAGAAATTAGCAGGTGAGTATTCAAATAAAGCAAAGATGGAAAAGATAGAAAAGAGATTACAGCACAGACAATATATGTATGTGTATATATTTCAGGCAACGAAGCACTTTTGGCAAAACTGTATTCGTTTATCGACACGGATCAACCATTAAATCCTTTGTTAGCATCATTTTTTAGTAAAACTATCGGAGTACTGATCGCCCGTAAAACAGATCAGGTGACTAAAAATGAATCAGCAGTTTCTTTACGTAGAGTTCAAGTTAATTATAGAATGAACATTACATTTGTTTGTAACTCGCACATACAAATTCTACAATTTAATCTTTTTTCCCAGAACTGGTACTCGTATCAGTTCACTTGTTTACAGGTTTTAGAATTTTTGATAAATCGCGAAACATGCGTCAATCTGCTTTTGCAACATTTAGAAACTTCCGCAATTATGGACCTGGTACTAAAATTGGTTACTCAGGTCGAAGGCAACGACATACGGCAATATGTATTAAATGTGAGCAATGATATTTTACATTATTTTTCATTATAGCTTACTAGAGTTACATTATTTTATATAAAACCTGATGTATATATGTTTGCTTCGACAGTGGTTAGATAGTCAACACTTAGTGCAAAGGTTGGTCAAATTATTGTCTCCTAATTCTGAATCGAGTAAACATGCAAACGCTGCACAATTACTTTGTGATATGATAAGCGTTACGAGAGAAAATCAACATACATCTACAAAAAATACCGATCCAGATCCTATCTTAAATACTCTTGAATCGTAAGTAGAATAAATCGAAAGGAAATAAGATAAAGTTTCTTCGTTTAAAGGATGTCGTTTTCTCTTTTGTAGGTCGGATACGGTGAGTCTGCTGTTAGAAACTATCTTAACCGGAGAGCACTTGGAAAGTAGTATTGTCGGAGGAATTCAAGTACTTCTCACGCTTTTAGACAAAAAAAGTAACAAGTAAGCTTGCAGTTGCCGTTCTTCATATATGTATACATATTCATTGTTCTTCGAAGAATCGAATACACTAAAAACAAGAATATTTTTTCTGTATCAGTGCATTAAACGAAGGAGATGTCCATGGTAATGGTATTGGGGATGAGGCCACAGATAAGGAACAACGTGTAAAAATTTCGAATGCGAATCTGCCTTACTTGGAACAACTTCACAAAGTCTTATTAGATCCACCTTATGTAAGTGTATAAGTAGACAGTATAGGTATAGGTGTATACATATAAGTATCCTATACGTGATAGATAACATTTTTAAAAAATATATATCTTCTACTCTTGCAGAAGCCTCCTGTTAAAACAACTGTAGGAGTGTTAGAATGTCCATTAGGTAATACTCGTATACATATTGCAAAGTTATTCGCTGCGCTATTGACGGTAGAAAATGTAAAAATTTATGAGACCTTGATAGAACTAGGAACATTCCAAACGTTACTGGTGAGATAATCCTTAACTACTACTACTACCGATTGTAGAACATAATAAAGTAACGTAACGGTTCAAGTTACACTATATACAAACCCCTGTTTTCTTTAAGGATTTATTTTTTAAATATACATGGAACAATTTCCTACACACTCAAGTACAATCGTGCCTGGCTTTAGCTATTAATTGTGATTTTAAGGATGCAAATGACATTATTTATGCTAATGTAAGTATTCTAATTAATGGTAAAACTACAGAATGAAAGAGAAAGACACATTATGAATGCAATGACAAACGAACTTTCAGATATTTATCGAATGCAGATTAATAGATCAAATTTTAGACGCATGGGACAAGAATAATAATAAACAGTATGTTGAACAGTAATATACATGTTCATCTTATTTTACGGGACTACAAAGGTGTTTTTGATTAATAACGTTGTTACCTATATTTTAGATATTCAGAGAATGGCGTTAGAGAAGGATATATGGGCCATTTAATAAATATTGCAAATAATATTGTTAACCAACGTAAGAAGAGCGTAAATTTAGATAAATTTCTGAAGGCTAATTTATCACGTAAGTGTCTTAACAAATGGAAAAACCTTGTGAATACGGATTTAGCAAAAGTTAACGAGACTCATCAAACACTTCTGGTAGGTTACAATTTTTCACAAATCAATTTATCTACTCTTCGATTCTTACATGGCTATGTTTACACAGTGTTGTCTTCATTATCATATTAATTGAATGAAATGCAATATTTTTAGAGTGGTAATGCTCAATTATCCTGCGAAAATCCAGATGGGTACAGTTCTTATCCTCAAGAAGTCGAGCAAGTTAGTACACTATTCGTACTATTAAGTAAGTAAGTCAATTCGAAACTGTTTATTTTATTCTATAACACAATTATTGTATAACACAAATAGCTTTACAACAACTACGTGGGCCAACATATGACACCGCAGTTTATTGAAAACTTTGGCTTCAAGAATACCGAATTTAATTGTAGCGATTACAAATTTCAGTAAGTACTTTACATTATAACTTGGCGTGTACATAATTACTTTGAACTGGTACTGTAAATACATAGTTTAAAGAACTCTGGGTACAGTACAAGATTGTGAGGTATTATCACCGTGTCGTCCAACCACTTGTGTTCTTACAAAAAAAAAATGAAACATATTATTATAGAGACAAGGTTGACCAATTAACAACGTTGGCCTTTACTGTCAGCGAAGATTACGAAGAGAAAGAAGACATGTTCAATAAGGTACAGAGTGCTATACCGTATGTAGAGAAATATCAATTTTCAATATCTTCAGTTCGTTAACTGAATGAATAATTATTTATAGATATGTGAGGAGAAACAAAAAATTGGTTTAGAAGACTGTAGCGCGGGAGCAGAATGGGGCGACGAAGGCGAGCTTACTTTTCAAACTGTTGTAGAGAAACAAGCTTGGACAGGGAAACAGCATTGTAACGATTCGAATTCGTTCGATGAAGATGACGAAGGTTTGTGGTGTTCTTCGAAATCGTTTATTTTTCTTAAAAGAGGTCTTTACCTTTCGTAAAGCTTTTTATAAATATTTCAACTTTTCGTATTTGAGAGAAATATTTTCTCATAGCTGTTAATATCATTATGTTAGCTTGGGATTCAACCGAACCGTTATCTACCGGTAATACACTTCCTGATGTGAACCCATGGGATATTGCACCTTCAGACGCAGTAGCTGATTCTACTGGTTGGGCAAATTTTGATACCAAATTAGGCGATGAATTTCAAGGAGAAGAAGAAGAAGATGATGACGACGAAGACGAGGAAGAAGAAGAAGAGGGAGAAGACGATGATGATGAAGTAGAAGAAGTAGAAGAAGAGGAACGGCAGCAACAGCCTTTAACAACGGATTCGAGTAAAGAAGACACTGTAGCAGAAACTTTAGCTGCACTGGTGGTAGAAGTTGTTGAGACTGGTCAAGTGAAAGTTGAAAATACTGCTGATAGTACTATTTCAAACACAAAATCGAATGCGAATCAAACAAGTATCGAGGAGAATTCGTATTCTGTTGTTTCTGCTGTTGCTTCTGCTCCTTCTTCTGCTCCAGTTCTTGCTCCTTCTCCTCCAGCTCTTGCTCCTTCTCCTGCTCCAGCTCTTGCTCCTTCTCCTCCTACAGCTGTTGCTCCTTCTCCTGCTCCAGCTGTTGCTCCTTCTTCTGCTCCAGCTTTTACTCCTTCTCCTGCACTAGCTGTTGCTCCTTCTCCCGCTCTAGCTGCCGCTCCTTCTTCTGCTCCAGCTCTTGCTCCTGCCGCAACTCCAGCTCTTACTCCTGCATCTGCTCCAGCTTCTGATTCTGCGCCTGATCTCGCAACTGCTCCTGTTCCTGCCCCTATTCCAGCTTCTGTTCCTGATCCTGCCCCAGTTCCTGCTTCTGTCCCTGCCCTAATTCCAGCTTCTGTTCCTGATCCTGCCCCAGTTCCTGCTTCTGTCCCTGCCCTAATTCCAGATTCTGTTCCTGTCCCTGTTCTTGCTCCTACCTCTATCCCTGCTCTTGCTGCTGCTGCTGCTGATAGGAATGCAAATTCAAGTGAAATCCCCGAAATTTCAGATAGCAGGTAATTCAAACAGATATATTTGTAATATTGTCTACTAATTATAAAAGCATACAATATTTGTATATTTCAGAGAAACCTTAAATGAAGAAGCCCTAACGAACACGGAACTCGCACCTATTACGGTACAGAGTGAGAAAGCCTCGAACGATAACAAAACTGCATGTAGTTTAAACAACGCGGCGTTGGAAGCGTTGTCGCCACCGAAAGATGCCAAATGAAACGCTATTTCTTAAGTACGGCATTGCAATAGAACAAAGAAAATCATATCAGTATAAATTTGTACGAATGATCAGAGTATATATTACGTCCCTATATTTTCATTAGATCACATTGATTGTGCTTGATTGCGTTGGCGCCCGGGGAACTATAACTTACAGCAGGGTATAAATGCGGATTGAAAAGTGAAAACAAAAAAAACTCAACAACGCTCAACTATGTTTAGTGTATTACTTGATGTATATGCGTATGTTCTCAGATCGCCAACGTTTTGATTGTAGATACATCTACGTGAAATACAATTTTCCAAACATTCTCGGTGAACATTGTTACTGTAAAGGTTTATCGAAATCTCTTTCTTTAAGTGTACCTAAACAATATTGAAAAGTCTACCGGCTACGCGAATATTTGCTCTTTTTTTTCCTCTTTTTCTCTGTTAGGCGTTTGGTATTTTGCATAATGTGACGAACAAAGTACAATTTGTACAGAGACCGAGTCGATAGACACTGAGATTGATCGAACTTTTGCTTGATCACTTAATACCTGGTTTCACAGAAGTATTACATACCGTTATACATATACATATATATTGTAATGTTTTAAATGATATCGATGCGAGGCTCTTTAAAGAAAAATCACCGTAAATAATGATATCTCACAAAGAACTGGTGCTTTTGCTTCTTCGTTCGATAAGGCAAAGGTACTTATATGTGCAGTGCCTATTGTTTCATTAAAAAGTATGCTCGTGCAACGATACGATACAAACACGAAAGGAAAATCATGTATTTTTATTACGTTGATGATAATATTCAGCCAATGTATACACACGTAATGTAATCGAAGTATTTCGGTGAACTTGTCTTTATTTGCATTCCAGTAAGAAAATTGTGTAAGAATAGATAACATATATATTATAATGGTCTTTCAAAATGATCTTCCAAAAAGATATAGTATTAAATTGAGCAGGGTTCCAAACTTAATGTGGTGTATGCTTTGGTTAATAATGTGTATATTAGTCTTTTTTTTTTTTAAAGGAGAGGTTCATCAATTAAATTCCCTAAATTGTTCGAAGGATTTCGTTTGTTTTAAGAATTTTTGCTATAACAATGTGTTTATAGTACCATACATAAAGTATTGTACATAAGTAATAAACAAGCAGTGTTCAAAATTTCCAAAATATTATATTATTACTTTTAATATTTTTATTCAATGCTTAATATTTAACACTTCTCACATTATAGAAGTATTATGTAGTGTTGCTGTACACTCAAATCCATGGGATCAGCACGATACTTAATTTTGTTTCTCTTTTTCTTCTTTTTGTTCCTATATATTAGATATGTTTCTCACAACACGTATTTTCGAAGTATAGTATTGAATGAAATGTATTTGATCGAGAAATGTATACTTCAAACTATAGTTACTTAACCGTCATTTAAATTAAAGCAAACGTTTGATCACGATTTATACCATTCAATTTGTGATATTCCCGAAATGATAATTTTAGACATCCACTATTTCATGAGACGTTTGTCGTGTTCAAATACATAACATTTGAGCATAAACAGAATGTTATAACTCATAGATTAGGTAATTAAACATGATACTGTTTATTCAATAAAAATGGATTTGAAGTAACATTAGTTGTTATTATTTTTTTTCTGTTTTATTATCATCTATATTAGGAACAATATGAAAATTGAGAATTTTCGATAATCATCTGTTATCGATAAATTTTCAAAGGGTTACTGAATTTCAGTGCATGTATCTTTTTCAATATATATTTAATATACTGTTAAGTTAAATAAAATTTTACAGTACATGTCAATGAAGTATACATATGGGAAAATTTAAATAAAAAATATATTATTATTTTGTAATTCATTATACTATAATTAAATATAGGATTGATTTAATAATATATACAATTAAAGGATTAAAATGAAAAGTATAAATTCTGGAAATTAATTATATCTGAGCATTGGTTTTAATATAATTCCGCTACAAAGTTGTACATAGCAGGGGGCTACTAAAAAGTATGACATTTGCATTAGATTCAAATATAAATCTTTAAAATAATTGTCTTTCATGTGGATTTCATGATTAGGCACGAAGTACACAAGTAATAAAAGCACTGTATCTTTGGATTCAATATTTACTTTACAAGACTTCAATATTCGAGTATCGGCATTCTCGTGCTTTGCAGAAAATACCATTTCCTTAGGAACAGCGCACTAACAGTTTTTTGTCTTACTCACTGGACCATGTTATATACAATTTCATTACTATAAATCTATGTACTTCCAACGTACACCTAACACTAGGTGATATAGAAACACAGTCTTAAATTCATTACTTCTGCTTCAGTATATATGTACAAGACTTTATGATGAAATAAAGTCTGACCGGTAATTAAAATAAATTTTTTGTACTATGGAAAGTTCTCTTACACCTTAAGATGTTTATCTCTGCTGAAACAAAATTTTGTTACTGTGTATCCAATAACAAGTGTTTGCAATATATTCGACCAAAAATGTTGTATTTATTTCAGTGTACAATACACATCATTGTGCACTGTAATTGTACAACATAAAATTGTGCTATCTATATCTGTTACCGATACATATTTACTATGTATTATGGAATATATTGAAGACGGTGTACGTAAATTAAATAATTCAATAGACAACAGATATTTTTAGAACACTATGAAACCTTTGAACTGTTCTTATTGTGCTGAAATAGAAAAATTAATAAGTGTATATATAGACAATAATTTCATACGTTTTGTATGGGAACTATTTGTTGTCTGAAGATATAGTTGCCCCCTGTTCTCTTAATCGTGTTACATGAAAAAGTTTCATAAAATTAAATTATAAATTAATTAAACATATGATCTAAATACAATTGATTCAATTGTGTGGCCCAATACATAGAAATTCTCTTAATTTTCCACGATTTTGGTCAATAACTATAAATGTAAGGAATTTTAGACAATCATGGTTTCGCATACACTTATTTCAAACCTCACTGTATGGCACACTCTCACTTGTCAGAAAATGACTCATTGTACAGATCATAAAGTACTATGCATAATACAGTCAGTCCCATAAGTATTCGTACGCCCTTTAAAACAGAATAAACTTTTTTACAATTGTACCAAACCACTTTATTTTTTGTGAGCAAATGACTAATTGCTCAAAGAAAGTCAGATCGTTTGGTCCGATTTGAAAAAAGTTATACTGTTTTGAAGAGCGTATATGAATACTTATGATACTGACTGCATATATAAATATATAATATATATTATATGTTAATAATATATATATTATATATATAATATAGTATATATATTATGTAATATTATTATTATTATATATATATATATATACACATTTATGTATATATAATATGCGCACTTAACCAAAGTCTTAAATATAGTGGAGTTAATCAGGCTAGGCCATGCCTGATTAATATTTTATGTTTGTAACTCTATTCAGTATTATTCGTCCAATTTACACATTACATAAATTTCTTTGGTCTTAGATGTTGTTTTGTATTCTATGTTTATAAATCATATAGCCTAAAATACTTTGTAAAGTGGTCATAGATTGTTACAATCACCAGTTGAAAAAGAAATTCATTTGTTAATGTTTAACAATTCTGTGTATAAGTATAAAGATATTGCACCAAAGCAAAAAAAATTATAGTACTTTAGTACACCAATTTTAATAGTTTGCTATAAATAAATCTGATTGTTAGTTTCTTTTGATGATATTAATAAAAATATATAACAAATATTGTGATTAAACTTAAATAAAAATGTACAAGAAATTCTAGTTGCTCTCAATATATTATTCTAATCCTATCAATTAAAGAAAATTAATTGTATACAATATTTTTATATATAATATTCTAATTATATATTAGTTTAATAATTTTTATATCCGAAGTTAATGGAGCATGAAACACAAATGTACTCAGGTATTGGAACAACCTTATGACTATCTACATACATTTAAATTTTGCAGCGCACACCTACTGTAAATGTTAAATAGTAGTGTGCATTTATATAAAACATAGCATGCATTCCGTACATGTAATACTTCATTGGCAAAATATATATACAATTTCATTTTAAGCTTCTAATCTACTGAAGATACTACCTTGTGACCAAATAAATCACGAATTGTGAAAACAACAGTATATCCAAATTCATTTCATTGATTATTAAAGTACAAAAAATTCATTTTCAAGTAAAAGCTTATTGATTAAGAAAATATGTTGGCGCGTCGTAAAATTTCTCTTGCTTATACGACGACAATCTTATGGCTGTTACCATTCGGCAAGAGAACATAATAGACACGCTTCCCCTTATCTCATTGAAATTCTTGCATATTACTATGGTAAGAATGATCAAAAGCCCCATTCGGTTCTTCATTTTTTTCTATAACACTTTGAATCTCAACAGTCGATCCATTGTCAGACTGTCCATTATCATCATTTAAAGTTCCAGTATTAGTAACATTATTACTTACTAGATTGATATTATTTGTAGTATTAGCTTGCTGTGTTTGTTGTTGTTGGCCATTTACAGAGTTTTGACCAGAATTATTACTATTTTTTGATCTATGCCTAAGTTTGTGAGTTGTAAGATATTGTTTTACAGAGAATGCCTTATGACAAAGGTCACACTTATATGGTAAAGGATCCTGACAGTCTGTATCATCTCCGGTAGTCGATGCATGAGTTGTTAAGTGCATTAAATAATAATGCTTAACCACAAACGATTTACCACAAGTTTCACAGATATATGGACCTGATACACCATGCGTTTTACGATGTTTATGCAGGTTGTCCTTCCGAGAGAAGCTTTTACCACACACTTCGCACTCGTGCATTTTTTCACCCGTATGAGATACAGAGTGTCTAACTAAATGTTCTTTGCGGCTAAATGCCTTCGCACATGTGGTACACACAAACGGACGTTCACCGGTATGCAACTTTCGATGTTGATAAAGATGCTCTCTCCGTTTGAATGGCTTGCCACACACATCACAACTAAAAGAATTATTATTAGTTTGTAAAGGGTCCTCTTTAATTCCACTTTCAGTGGCATCGGTTAAAAGTGTTTGAAGTAAACTAGACCTTGCATTATATGATGAACCAGAACAACTGTGACTGTTTTGTTGACTCGTGGAAGAGAAAGTTTTGCCACAATCTTTGCAAGCATTATCTCTAGTTTGAGTTATAACTTGAGGATTCACAGTGATCAACGACGTAGGTTCGGGCCCCGATTTGATTCTTAGAAATTCTGAAATTTGTCCAATCGAAGAATGAGATATTGAATCGTCTGCCTTGAACTCTTTCGAATCTTCCCGAACAGTTTGCGTAACCAACGGAGCGTCCTTGAATCCTAAATTTAAAAATACTTCAGGTGCAGAATGTACAGTGGTGAATGTTTGCACATTCTGTGCTCCATTTTCATCCTTCTCGACCTCCGATTGCACTTTCTGAATAATTGGCTGATTTTGTTTAGCGTCGGGTTCTGTCTTTAGAATTATATTATTATTTTGATGTACAACCTGCCCTTGGGGTTCCTGTTTTATTGAAAATTCTTGCGGTGCACTGATCTGTACCTGCTCCTTCTCAATTTGTTGGAGTTGCCTATGCTGCTTCTCGAACTCCCTCTGCTGTCTTTGTAATTGATGAATCTGTTGCGTTATCTGCGACTGATTTTGTTGCTGCTGCTGTTGTTGCTGCTGCTGCTGCTGTTGCTGCTGTTGTTGTTGTTGTTGTTGTTGTTGTTGACCCACCTGTGTTTGATTTTGTTGCTGAGGGATAGAAGCCGATTGATTCAACTGTTGAGAGATCTGCCTTTGCGGTTGTATTTGTTGATTTATTTGACCATGATTTTGTATTTGGCTTTGAACTTGTTGCTGAATTTGCGAATTCGGGCTATGTTGTTCTGTAATTTGATTTTGAGCTTCGTTTGATTGAGGCGATAATTGCTGCGAAGTCTGTTGTTGATAACTATAATGCGTCTCTGCCGTTGCTTCCACAACAGCAGCTGCCATGCCTCCTGGCTGCACCTGAAATTTATAATTATCTTTAGGTATACACACTAAAATCCGATGAATCTTACAATGTTAATCTACGAACCTGCATAGCACACTTGTACTGTTGTACTCTCGCTTGAACTCCACTAATTATTTGTATATTAGAGGCATTTATGTTGTTAACAACAACAGGCTGTTGGTGCTGTATTTGTTGTTCATTACTAACTATCTGAGTTGCCGTGGTAGGCGGTACTTTTTCTATTGACTTTAATATTTCACTCTCTGGTGTCGTAGGTCTATCCTTCTCTGTACTCTTTACGTAAACCTTACCTTCTTTCATAAAGTCTTCGGAAAATCGTAACGAAGTGAAGTACGATTCTAACATACTCTCGGCGCTCACAACAGTCTCTCTGAACTCAATAATATACTCCAACTTCTTAATACATTCATGACAAACGACTTTTGGCAAAGAGTCCTCTTCCAATACCTAAAAATATTAAGGCAATTTCTTCTTTACCTTACAGAGCCGAGCAATCGGTCGAATAATGAAAACTATAACAACGAATTAATTTATGACATTGTAAACGTTTACAAAAAACCAGTGTGTCTCCTCAGAAATTTGGAACAGGAAGAATCATCTCGCCAGAAATGCTCACCTGTATAGGTAAACATGCTTGGATCTTCGACTGAAGTTGCCGTCTACGGCCTTCCTCCCGAAAAATGTTCATTTTATTACCCTCGCTGCTCGTACACAATCTACACAGTTCGTAATAGTTCACCCTTCGGTATCCAGACATTGTTTTCCCGCGGAAAACTCAATTGTGCGACCTTTAGAAAAATCGCGAGTAACCTTACTGTCGTAGGAACACAACCGTAACAGCGATCACTGTTGCCCTATCATCATTGACGATTCTGTTTTCCATGTAAAACAAGATGCCGCTGGATATCGCATCTCCGAGACTACGTGAGTTGCACCCGTGGCCATTTGCAATTGCAATGTGTGATTCTAGCGACAACCAAGGACTACGAAATGCGGGAAAAATTTAAATCTACATACGAGCACCTTTATCATATCAAATAAATTCATGTATATTTTACATTTATAATTGACACTGATGTAAAAAATTGTAACTGTTTTTGAGTATGGTCTCTATTCGAACATGGTTCTACATACAGTAATATAAAAAAATATCTGTATATGTAGTAAAACTGCTTTAGCGTGAATATAGTTATATATTCGAACGTTTTATATTCTGCGATCTCGAATATAAGTTTTTATTGCAATTAGATTGTAAATTTTATTTGTAGCAAGTGTGAGAATTCGAAATTGGGATCGGAGTAATTTTGCATATAGAATTACCCCCTCCATACGGTTATATCCAATACTGGAACACCCTGTAGATATACGCAATAAAATAATTTACGAAACTTCAAATTCGTTTTCCAAGAGGATGTTTCATTTGTGATCTATGGTTTCTTTGAGACTTTGGTTCTTCGTTACGAGCAATCTCCGTTATGATTAAAAAATGTTGACCTTGAAAATCAAGGTCAAGGACATTTTTGCACGGACCTTTTTTGTACAAATCTCCACCGATCCAGAGGTGTAGAATCCCGCTGCGACTATTTTTTACACACCCTATACATTCATATTTTTAGAAATAATATTTCTAAAAATAAATTTAAATAAATAATATAGTTCAAATAAAATTCTCACTATTTTGAGAATCCTTTAAATAAAATACTATTTTACATACTATATGTTAAAAACTTTTTCTAACAAATGAGATATTTTATTTTTGCAAGTGCATGTATGATTTCAAATGAAATAGACTATTTATTATTCGCTATTTGAAATAGTATTTTACGCAGCTCTGTCGTCTAGTTATGATACTTGATGGTTCTGCGAGGCCCAATCTGATTTGAGCGAGGAGATATATCGAATGAGGAAACGCGGAACATTGAACCGGATAGATGAAAATGTCATCACCGACTGGTAGAGTTTCCTGTGCGAATAGTATCGAAGATAGCTTTCGGTGGGTGGTGTTTGGCTCGTTTTATCCAGAGGATTTCACGGTCGACGTGTGCACCCGACACGTAAAAATGTGGCAAAATGAACCGTGTTCATGTTGAATTATGAAAGCGAATCTATTGATCGAGAGAGCGTGCAGCGAGGAATATTAGGGCACGATAGCGCAAAGATCCTAACCTTGTTTAAAAATGAAGTCGGGCACCGTGGACAAACACAGAGGCTCGATACTTTTGAAACCGGAAGAAAATGAGCAAGTCTTCCAATTAATAGGAAATCGGTGCCAGGTGAGACATGTCTTCGAAAAATTCCGATTACCAAAACTGTCAATGAAACGCACCGATTTTGACCTAAATTCTCACGATCGACGAGCACGGATAAACACGTACTGTCATTTCGATTTTGATGTTATTTCAACAAGAACTTCTGCCGTTATTAACGAAGTGGATAAGCATCTATCGAACCATTCGCTACGGTTTACTCGATAGTTTGGTGAAATTTTCGTTGGATACATGATATTAGGAGACCTTTTTCCAGCAACATATTTAATGCTTCAGAAAAGGATTGATTGAAACTAGAACTATGGAATTAGTCATCTGGTGTGGGAATATATATTTACAGTCATAGATGGGCAAAACTTTATTCGTTCAGTCAATGATGTACAAGTGGAATGATATGTTTATTTGGTTTAACAACTTTGAGCAAATGTTTATTCATTTCAGATGAAATATTATCGTATTTTATAATTAGAAGTCTGTCCTCGTTTGAATTTTTAAGTTTCACTCGTACTTTGTACGTTGTAACCCGTGTATACTATATTTATGTTTAGAATTGATACGAGAATACTGTCATGTTTTTAAAATGGTATATTAGTCATGAGGGAATCGAATGACATCAGAGGATTCATAATTATGCAGGAATGTTGCATGAATCGATTATATGGTTTTCTTGAACAGATTCTTGTGATACAGAATTTTTTTTATCTACATATTCAAAATAAACATAAGGTGTACATGGGTAAAGTATTGAAAAGTTTTTGACGAACAAAGTTTTTGATGTTTATTCATTTTTTGTAGTGTTTAGCAGCAGGAGTTATTCAATTATATTTGACTGAACCACCTATACATAAAGAATGGATAAAGAAAACTACAGGTATTATAACACTGATAAGAGATAACCCTAGGCGTAGTTTCTTCCTCCGTTTATATTGTCTGCAAAGGAGGGCAATGATATGGGAACACGAAGTGTACAATGCAATGGGTTATAAAGCACCATTGACTTATTTCCATACATTCGAAGCTGAAGAGTATATGGCTGCTTTTAATTTTGCAAGTGAAACCGATGCTGTAACGTTAAGGTGAACCTAACAAGAATTACTACTCGATTTTTAAAAATAGCGAAAATATTTATAACTACTAATGTACTAACTGCTATTTGTTTTCAGAAACATTCTCCTTGACAAATTGAATGCGAAACGCCACAAGAGACAGCAAAGACGGTCTAAAATGGAAATAGAAGGTCAACACGGTGGGACATTACTATGGAGGAATCAAAGCAGCACATCGCCTGTTGCGTTTAGCACTGGGTCGACTTCCAATTTAGCGAACGGGACTCCAACCACAATCGGTGTGAATAGAAGTGCATCGAGTAGTTCCATGTACAAGCCTAAAAAGAAGAAACGAGACAAAACTAAGCGAAGATTAACGAAAGACGATATAGGTCCACCATCCAATTTTAGGTTGGTAGTTTGTCGAAATAGCAAAACAATACATACTTCCTTCTTGTCGGTGACAAAAATGTTCTTATGTCTTTTATATTTACAGACATCTAACACACCTGCAATTCAACAGTAATAACAAGATAGTCGATCCAGTCGATCCGCACTTAAAAATGTTCCTCGATAAAGTAGGCGTGTCGGAGGATCAATTTAGTAATCAGGAGACTCGCAAGTTTATTTATAAGTTTATCGAACAGAACGGAGGCATGAGTGCCATTCGAGAAGACGTTTCAACGCCTAATGTACATCTGTTGCAACAACAACAGCAACAAGAACACCAGCATCAACAACCGCCACCTCTGGTAGCACCTCACAGACAGGAATTTCCGCCGCCAGTTCCTGCACGAATAGTAACTGTTTGTATACTGTTTATAATGATAATATTTTCTCCACAGAAGATAAATGTTCTTAACGTTAACACCTTTCCTTCTAGCATCAGCCGAAAATCGCTCCGTCACTACCTCCAAGTCGAATACATGCACCTTCAACGCCGCCGAGTGCACCATCCAATGTACCGCCAGTGCATAGAGTACCAGTACGACCACCACCTCCTTCTATAACCACGGCACCATCGTTGCCACCACCTCCGCCTCCAGCTCCGCCAGCTCCAGTTCCACCTTCCAGAACTAATTCGAGTGCGCCCGTTCCTCCTCCACCACCACCACTGCCTAATTTAGTGAATACCGAGGAAGAAACTGTTAATACAAGTGCTACAAATAATAAGAATAATAATAACAATACTAATAGTAATAATAATAACGAAGAAAACGCTGACCCCAGGTCAATGCTCATGGAATCAATTAGAAGTGGCACCACACTTCGAGTTAGTATTCGACATACTAATTTGATAAGTTGAAACTAGAGGTGTGCGGAACCCGAAATCTGGGATTCTGCACACCATTGGTTGAAACGCCTGCAAAAGACTGTCCCGGTTGAATTTTAATGTGAACTTCTCTTACAGAAAGTTGAAAAAAGCGAATCAAAACCACCCCCGCCACCCCCAGACACCAGGAATGCATTATTGGAACAAATTCGTCAAGGGGTTGAGTTAAGGCCTGTTACAAACGAAGTAAAGTCACAAAAAAATCCTCCAATGTTACAAGGAAGTGGTCTAGCTAGTGCTTTGTCAAGAGCTCTTGCCGAGCGATCAAGTGCAATCCATAGTGAAAGTGATGAATCGACTAGTGAAACCAGTGACGAGGATGAGTGGGATGATTAACTCAGGTTGGATTGTCTTGACAGTTTTGTTTCTTCTTCTTTTTCTGTTTTTGAATCCACACTTTTCTTACGAGAATTTATTTCAGATGGAATATACAACTTGAGGAATACAATAATGTACCACTGTGATAAATCTGCTATTGATAAACATTTAAACAGATTAGCTACTGTAAATGTATAATGTAACGATTTTGAATTTGATATCCAAAGAAGAATGAAAATCATATATGAATGTTCCGAAAAATGGAATCAGTTAAATGTGTTATCAGGAAGTAAGGCACAATCACGTGGATAGGGCAGGTAAGGGCAGAATAAAGGTTCTGGTATTGTTTTAAAAACATAGCAACATACGATTATCAAAGCAGGTATACCGTACAATGGAGATAATGCTATATAGCACAATAAGTATACAGATATAGAATACAGTGTGTTCACGCTTCAGCGATGCAGGCAATTATCTTCGATGCTTAACAAGATGAATTATCTGTATCACTTAAGTACCGGCGCACAGTATTAAAGTGATGGTTTCTTATATGACATTATTTATTTAACTGGAAGAAACGATATTTGCCAAATAAAACGAATATTAGAAAGATAAACTATTCACGTTGTTTTAATAAGCATCGTAGGCGATACAGTGATTAAAACTACTAAATAAGTTATAAGTGATGTTACTGTATATACTGCAGCTACCGAAATCGTGAATTTCAAATGAGTTCACACGATTCGATCGCGATCGCTTGGTACCTCAATACTCTGAGACTGTACTTTTGCCCTAGTTTGCCCTGCCCAAATCGTGCAACTCAAAGTATGCGTAATATTAAGTTAGCAATGACTTTCGTGCGAGACACGCACTTTTACGATGGAACAAGTGTAAACGTACAGGTATATAATAATTCCAAATTAATTGGAATAGCCCTATCAGTTGTAATAGAAGCGAAAGAGAAAAAGAGTATTAGAAATATTATTAGATTCCTTTTCAGTTTAATACTCTACGAAGTTGCAATGATTTTGATAACGAGCTACATATGTAAAGAGATATGTACATCGAAAAAAAAAGTTCTAATTCTTAGAAGTATAATTACACTCCAGAGACATATGTATATGTATATGCGCACATGTACGTGTATCTACGTATGTACTATACATATATGTGTATATATGTGTATTATCTATCGCATATACTGTTGTACAGATCAATCTTTAACAATCAAACTGAAGTTCATTGTAACATTTCTTGCGTCAGGTCGAGGACAAACGGTCGATTTTTGCTAGCCGACGCGTCCGAGAGATAAATAGCGAATCGAAGATCGTCGAGATATCACAAAAAAAGTATAATGTAAGTTGTAGGTAAATTCAACGGTATGCGGAAAATTTTAATTCTAGAAAGATCGTTAGATAGATCGTTGGCTCGTTCGCCGGCAAGGAGATCGCTTTGGGAGGGATATCGAAATTACGGCTTTATATCTAGTCGTTTATGAAGCCAAAGCAGGTACCCTGAACGGACGTAAAAGACGTATATAACCCCCGAGCGTGTTTCCACGGTGTCCGTTGAACGACCCAACGAATCACGAGTACAGAATTTTTTGTCGCTTTTTTTTTTTTCGTTTTTCAAACTCTATATCCCTGTCTCTTTACTTCAATTTATTACCGTCGATTTGGCCACTGTAATGATAGAGAGAAGAAAGAGAAACAAAACGAAGGAGTAAAACGCCACAAAGTGTACCATAGTGCTGTCGTTGTATACGTTACGGTAACTTCCCGTCGTTGATTATACATGAATGAAAGAAGGAAAGAGAGAAAGAAAGAAAGAAAGGAAGAAGAAAAAGAGTACGGTACATCAAAATGACTCTTAGATATCCTACTAAAGTACGCGTAAGATTACGAATTAACAATTGTAGTAAGAACTGTATATTTTCACGTGTGTGATATAGGTGACAAGCCCGCGGATGTTGAAACGCGAATAGAGATATTATCCACCGGAAGTAACGATGAAAAGAGAGATAGATGAGGCGTAACGTATATAGTTATGCCGATAATGAGAAGAATCCTAGTCACACCAGCAGAGGGAGAGGGGGAGAGAGAGAGAGAGAGAGAGAGAGAAACGAGCAAAAAGAAATGAAAAAATAGAGACGAACATGTTAATTATTAGTTATTGTATTTTATTATATTCTATAACGCAATATTATCTAACGTGAAACAGTCGTTGTCCGAAAAAAAAGAATACTAATCTCGGTTGAGATGAGATCGACACGTTACGGAGGATCTGTTCGGCCGCCTCGGATCTTTCTTATCGGCGTGTAAAGCATGAAACGCGTAACAAAGACGGGAGAAGAACTATGAAACTGTTTGTTGAACTATAATAAAGAGAAAGTAGCGGGGAATGTTTTAACGATGACTTGTTATAAAAAAGAAATGGAACTAATAATATATCCGAGAACTCGAGAAGACGAGCGAGAAATTATAATGCGATATTTAATGATGCATTATAGATATTGTTGCATTTAAGAGAAAGGGAATGAATTGTAACACTGCTCAACAAATTTTGACTTTTTGCTGGTTTGTAACTTGCCGAGTAAACGTCTCCACTAGACTTGCGTGTAAAATCCGTAAATGTTTTGAGAATATTAATTTTTTTATTAGTAGTATTCTGGGAACTACTTAACTATCATTGTTGAAGTGCGAAAAGCCTTCCAATTTGCGGTTTCTTCAGAATTGAGTTTCTCGAAGACCGCATGCGAGAATTCAAACTGAGATTTGCACGACTTCCGAGAGCCTGCCAGAAACGTTTACTCAAAGTTAAAAATCCAAATGTGTGTTGAATAGTGTTATGGACGTGTATTTTTGGTCCAGACTACTTCGGAGCACGTTCTTTCGTCTATCGATTGTATACATGTGGGCATGCTGCGAATCCGTGTTCGGTTTGTACTATGACTACCGAGTATGAGAAGCTATAAACGAGATAAAGATGATACAGATGATGAAAAGAAAGAAAGAAAGAAGAAACTAATTTACTTCAATAAGCAACTTCCTTTTACCGTATTAATTTTCTTATTTATATTATACCCAAGAGCTAGACTTACGTTACGGATAATTTATAGCGCAAATTTTATCGACTAACTATTTCATTTTCTTTTTCTTTTTGTTATCGAGGAGAGAACACGAGCATACGGAATGAACATTTCTGTAGAACTACCCCTGGCAGAAAATATTTGATTATATATAAGCGAATTATTTGTATTTATATTAATACAAATGAAGAATAGCATCGTACATATGTTAGACAAACATGATGTAACAATTAACGAAAACCCAGAGAAATATTAATAAAACGATGAATGCTCTTGTCCTTTACCAAATATGCAGCAACGCACTGTTCACCGTTGTGAAAATTATAAAAAGAATTTTGAATACTTCAAGCGATGAGACAAATTTCAACCCTTCCTCGAATCAAAGTGAAATATTTATATTTTGGACCTCACGATCAACCAGGCATATTCATTTTTGTATTAATGGTTTCTTTGTACGGAACAGGTTTCGTCATTGCATTTTAACATTCATGAAAATAGTTTCCACGTCGAATGTGCGTATGGTTACGATATAGACGTTTGATTCGTTTGATCGAATACTTTTTGCCAGGGGCAAAATAAACTTGTTATTACGTGTACATAGGTCCGACGAGGACACCGAGCATGCGTTAAAGTAATGTTTATATTATTTATTTAACGAACAGCTTTTATGTATCGCGGAAGAATTGGATTGCGTGACGAGATCAATCGGACTAAGTATTTTTGCTACGAATGAGGATCGAACGGAATGCGTTGACCGTGGAGCCGAATCGAGATCTATACGAGCTTACCTCTACGCGAATTGACCAAAAAAAAAAACGAATGGGACTGAAAGAAACGGATGCAAACACATATCAGAATCGTAGGAATAGCAAAAATAACGAGAATGTCACAGCTGTATTTAAATCTTCAATTCGAAACGAACACGTAAGGGAAATCCGAATATTTTGTAAAAGACAATGGAAATGGGTCTTGAAGTAATAAAACATTACATCCAAAGTGATCACATCGCTCTAATAAAACAGACAAACTTTCCGAAATCGGGGAGATCTCTTCGCGACTAAAATCGCATTTTTACAAATTCGATTGATTATACTGTATGAGGAAAACTTTTTTACATATATATGTTTCAATGTGATACTATAGAAGGGAGTCTCCTCTTTATTGTGCTTTAATTCAAAATTGTCAAACGCACACCTGTTTCTTGTGGTTCAATAATAATTTATTACTTTACATAGTATACTATACATATTCGCATAAGAGAATCTTCATCTTAACATTATAGAATGGCTGAAAAAACGCGCGATCGTTCAATCGAATATTAATTGATCCCTAAATCCGCTGCAATTGTTCGTTACATTACAAATCCATCGTGCACCATCGGTCCGCATATCTTATCACGTTAATCTCAAACGAAACAAAAGTGCATACACCGCTTTAAGTTTACTATCAGGATGATGATAATAAAACGAAATGGAGAATGCAGAGAACTATTTCTTGGATGCGATCGTTAATCGTAGAACTGTTGATCGACCGTTGATAATGAGCATGTTGAAAATGATTCATTACATATATCGTTCACGATGGTGTACTCGGCTGCGTGGATATGCTGAACGACGCGATGAAAACGTTGATGATCGTGATGAGAAATACGCCGACCACAACGTAATTGTTGATCTTATGGGCAATGTTGGACTTCGATTTATCCTTCATGTCGAAACGACCCTTGAACACCAGGCCAATTCCCACGGCGACCTGCGATCATACCCAAAACATTATTATCGGGACACGAATGGACTGCAGATCTTTATGCAAAATCAAAATTGTCTCCATCGATTACTAGAACTAGAAGCCAAATCAAAAATTCTTCCTTTCTTTAATGATTGTAGGAGATTGAAAAAATGCATCGAGGCTCCCGGAATCTCGTAATGTTCGTTCTGTTGTAAATGCATAAAATCCGCAGTCTAATTATCGTAATTCCTGGACAAAAATTGCGTTCAGAGGTATTCCTGGCGAGAGATACTGCGGTTTACAAACTGATCCGAAATAAAAGATTCAAGAAGATGTTTAATTGGAAGACGGCTATCACATATAACAGAGTTAGCCAGGTAACTCGATAGTTTACAAAATGACGCGGCTCGAAATGTAAGTGTCCAAAATCATGGCATTTTTAACTAAGGAACGTCAAGAACTGTCGGTCGGACAGTTTTCCCTATTTTCCTTCTGCCAGTAAATAAAACAATGTTCTTCGCGGATCCAAAATGCTTTGAATTTTTTCTTCACCCCGAGACCGAGAAAGAAGAAGTATTCAGATTTGCAAGACAAAACGGATTTTTTAAGTGACAAAGTTTGAATTTCCAAGTGCCACAATTATTTCGAACCACAAGATGTTTCACACTTATTTTGGTCCCCATCGTTCATACTAATTTTGTAAGAATTGTTCCAGCCCCTAAAAAATGATTCCTCGAAGCAGAATTTTCTCTATTTCGTTCGGAAGTCTTACCTGCAGGGACAGGCTGACAATAATCAGGCTAAGTATGAGCACGAAAGTGCTGGTGTTTTTCTGATATTCGAGCAGATATCTGAGCTGGTTAGCGTTGGCAGTGATCAAGGCAACATCCATCATTCCCTGGGCCACTGTCTTTTTCGCAGCGAAACTGTTCGACTGTTTGTACTTGCTCTTTTTGTCGGTGGTGTCGACGGTCATCGTAGGATCATTGATCACCACTTCCTCGACGACAGTATCCAGTTCCACGTTCTTGTCCACCTTGTCCATTTCATCTTTATCCTTATCCGTGCTCGTGTTCCCCAACTTCTCCGGGGTGCCCTTCTCACCCATAGTTTCCATTGTCGTCTCTAACTGTCATCAAACTCTGTCACTGATCGGCAAAATCTCACTCGTCCCCGGCCCGGACTAGTTCACGCGGTCGTACACGAAGACAGTATGATCAGGTATGTCTGCAAAATTGGATCTCGATCAGAGACGATTGCTATCGGTTCGTGACGTGTTATCAGCACAGTCCAGATAGCTCTGATACAAAGGGTATTGCGGCAATTGGGTGCATTGGGATTCGCGAAGGCAAACGCTGGTTCAGGAAGTAGCTGCCGTAACAGGAGGCATGAGTGTGGCTTGTGACAAAGGGTATTGTTGCAGAGAAACCGGCACCTGATCCAAGCGTTGCCGGAAAGTGGATGATGCGAACGAGCGATGACTATAGAGATTTTTCCAAGATCTACGGGACTTGTTCTCCCGAAAAATGCAAGACACGATTTCGCGAGGAGACGAGAGTTTATTGACTCTAATTTATCGCTAGACTGCGGATCTTTATGCAACATAAAAATTGTCTGCATCGATTGCAAGAAATAGAAACTAGAGGAGAAATTATATATTGACATCTTCAATTTTTAAAACTTTTCAACAATTTTAAATTTCATTGCCGCAGTCTATTTATCACAGAACTACAGAGCCAAAATGATGGATTTCAAATAGAACTATAAATAACGGTGATCTTCTAGACTAGAATTATTGCTTAGGATTGCCGAGTAATGAAAGCGACTGATGTATATTCAGAAAATTTCTGATGCGAACATTTTTACAATTTCAGTAATAATGAAAGAAAAGATTAGGAACCAGCCATTTTGACTTCTGTTTACGGATGAAATGCAGGAAGTGTCACTTACAGTGGCTTTCCCAGACGATCACTATGTCCCAAGAGAAGTGGGCGCTATACTCGAACGTAGACGTTCCCTAAATGGAGGTCCTGGCTGTGTCGCTGGCCAACGAAACAATAACGATGCCGTGTATGGTGTTCCGTATTAGAAAAGAAAGCGCCGCGATGCGGTTTAATGAAACCACAAGTGACGCACAACCGAAGGGAAGTGTCTAAGGACAACAGATGCACACATCTCGTATCAATGAAAACAACCGCGTGGCCCCTGTTCCCTGGGTGGTGCCAGCTTATCGTAGAACGAGAAATACAACGAAGAAAGAAAGAACAATTTACAAATCCATGGGAAATAGAAAATCTCCGAAAATTAGCGACCTAGTTTGGTCCTCCAGTTGTCTTTAGAACGAGGAATTTGCAGATACTGTACAGGGGTTGCCCACGTGTAACATTACACGTTTCTATTAAGCCCTCGACGATAACGCTATTGCGATTAGATTTGACCATTGATAAGGTTGAATGCAATCGTCTGCAGTTTGTTTATCAGACGAATTTGAAACCGGTGACAAACTATTTGCGATTCTCATTCGCTCATTTTATCATTTGATAAACTATTTGCTGCTTCTCTACGCCTTGTCCTGGCACGGTCAAACAAATTTCAACTTTTTTTTTACTTTCCGATTCCCAGTGTGCGATTCTTATAGAGTTTTTCGCGCTGATTCCGAATCTGCCTTTAATTTTTCTCCTAGACGCACAGTTTTTGAGAAATTTGAGTTTGGAAAAAAGACTTATTTTTCAACGTTAAACAAATATTTGATGTTATTATAAAAGATATTTAATTGTTCTTTACAGCAAGAGATTCTGTAGACTTTCCAGAATACAGTGATACCCAATATTAATACATTATGATTGTTTAAACATGTTTAAAGACGGAGAGACACCACTTTTGCACCAATTTTTTGGGATATTTTTGATCTCATCTCAAAAAATAAGAAGATCTTATCTCATCACGCAAAACCTAGGGCTGGGTTCATGGGTTCAACTCACCCAACTCCCCCAACCCCCCCAAGATTACATCCTGGGTGCGCCACTGAGAACGGGCGTTTCCGTCGAAACGTTTTTTGGCTGTTAAAAATTGATCAAAGCAAATTTTTATTTTGCATAAAGATCCGCAGGCTATTATATTAGCCCTTAACAAAATTTCTGATGTACACTAACTTTCGCTACTGTATTGTACGATAATTGAGAATATCAAGTTTCCTTAACTTCTTTGGGACATTTGGAATGGTGTGCTCTGTTCATGCGGATGAAACGATTGGTTCGATTGGCTCGCGTTTATTTTATGCAACGCATCGTCTTATCTGACAATTGCGCGATATTTCATTAACCATTGCCAATGAACTTGCGAATATTTCGTCACCGACATTTCGGAGTCTGCCTGTCGCCTCTCAAAGCGGAGGATTCGCGCAAAGTTGACGCATCGGGGTTTTACTTCACCAAACCGCGGTGCAAGTGAGTCATTTCACCGAGTTGAGTTTTTCATAATTACCATATAGGACATTTCCGTGATTAATACTGTTCCATTTAATACCGTTCGCGGCAAACTAGATATCAGTGGAACTGAATCAACAATAAACCATTGTCAGATTTTCATGTCTCCGTTATTAGTAGACTGCGGATCTTTATGCAAAATAAGATTTTTATACATAAAGTACGATCTACAGAAGCTAAGTAACAATTTATTTTCCTCATTAATAATTTGTATATGTTAAAAATAGTGTGTCGACACTGTTCAAATCATTTAACCTTTTTACTGTTTCGAATTACACCTATTTATTTTTGCCATAAATGCATAAAATTCGCAGTCTAGTTATTAGCCTTTTAAAAAATTGATTAACCCTCGAACGGTGAACCATTATCTTACAACTATCATCTCGTTGCACCTTGTAGATCCGAACAAAGTTCGTGTTACCGAGTAGATTGTACTAAAAATCGATCTTCCGGTTTGGTAAAAAAAATTGTACACGTTAAATTAGTCGAGCAGAAAAATGTGGGGCGGTCGTTTTAGCAAAAGGATCGATCTAGAATTCTGTGATCTCAATGCGTCGATCGATATTGACAAACGCTTGTTCGCCGAGGATATACAGGTTCGTATGTCGGACACTATTTTATTCGGAACGATTCGCGAGAATTGTTTAGAGAATAAATTCGTTACGCTCGGCAAGAATTTCCCTGTTGAACAATATTATGAAGTATTGACGAATATGTATTGGCACTGCTCTGTCACCGATAACGCATTGTTTACCGCTACTGCATTAATTATCATTCTCCTCAGGGAAGCATTGCTTACGCGAAAGCGATACACGAGGCTAATCTTCTCTCTGAAGAGGAACTACGAACTATAATCGATGGTCTCGAGAAGGTATTTAATAAGATCTGTACAAAAATAATAGAAAACAATAAAAGATATCTTCGCAATAAGTGAGTCATCGAGAAATACTGTACGTGAGCATACGATAGATTTCTTAGCTCAATTAGCTGAGCAATGTTCTCTTCGTAATTTCATTGAATTATAACAAACAAGTAGAGAAAAGAATAATACATCATTAAAGATATCAGATGTTGGAGAACAATGGTGAACCTTAAGTTCTGTCGTTATAGAAAGAAATGTTTGGTATGCCTAATGATTCGTGTGATTGAAATTTATGAGAAAAAATCATAGATAACGAGAACAACGTGTCGCACAGGTGAAAGCTGAGTGGGAAAAGGGTCATTTCGACATACATGCTCAAGACGAGGACATTCACAGTGCAAACGAGCGTCGACTTTCGGTATATCGTCAACAGACTCCAGATGTTATGCATTGCAATTTATTCCAGTGTCTGTAATAAAATGAAATCAGCATACTAACCCACATATTTCATCGTAAACTCACAATTAAAATTTAAGAATCATCGAGAAATCAATACATTATGAATTGCATTAGAAAAATCTTTTCCGAATGAATTGAGAAAAATGAGCAAATAGTAAAAAAATTAGTTCTTTGTTTTCTTTTTCTTCTACACGTGTCTCGAGATGTTTGTTGACTCAAACACTTGCATGCCGTAAGCTGTTAGTTGTGTAAACGCTTCGCTGTGTGTTATCGAATGGCCACCGGAACCGCTTATCACATGAGAATACGTTTTCGTGCATCAACTGTTGAAACTGCTTGTCTCGTAACAGTATGTATATTCGCAAAGCAATCTCTTCTCGGTTTGTCTTGGGAATTGATCTAGCAGCGTGAAATAAAGCCGTGAGGAATTGAAATGTAACATTCCAAGTTCTGGTATTGTTTGTCGAATGAATGCTCCAGACTATTTTTTACCACGCGATGCAAGTATCTATGACTAATTACTATTATGCTCTTAAAAAGAGACACGCTTATCATTCAAGGACACTGCTATGCCTGCCCGCTACGTGCTTCGCATTTTTGCAGACAAAAACAAAGAAATTAATCATTATTTATTTACGTAATTACTTTTATATCGACAAAGGAACTAATCGGTAGCGTGGCTGAAAAGTTGCACACCGGAAGGAGCCGCAATGATCAAACGATAACCGACACCAAATTATGGCTTCGGAAGTCTATAGACGAGCTGGCGAACAAAATGATAACATTCGTTGAGGTATGCTCGAAAAATAACCAATGACCATTCTTCAGGGGTTGCGAATCTACATGCAAACTCTCTTTTCAAAGATGAGTGCAATGAATGCAGCCATTTTAATTTTGCAAACAAGTCCACAGTCTATTTATTACAATAGGTCCTAATTGCTCGGGCTAAAGAAGACATGGAAATTCTGATGCCCGGCTACACGCACATGCAACGCGCGCAACCGGTCAGGTGGAGCCAATGGTTGCTCAGGTAAATTGCGAATGTGTTTTAGTAACTCCTCCCGAAATTATAGTAATTACTACTTCATGAATTAACAATAGAAATAAGTAGATCAAATGCAAAACAGTAAAAAGATTTTAAGGATTTAAGCATAGTGTTGCATTATCTTCAACGCTACGAAAAAGTAGTTCCTGCAATTAATACAGACAATTTTGATTTTGCATAAAAATCCGCGGTCTAGTAATTACGTATAGTTGCACTTGACGTTCTGCGCGAACGCTTTGATAACGAGGAAACCACATTCTGGAAATTCGCAGCTACGCTTGGTACGCGAAAGCGGACGTCGAAAGATTGCAAGAAATTCGCAAGCGGTCGAACGTGCTGCCTCTGGGCAGTGGTGCAATCGCTGGGAATCCTTTCCAAATTGATCGATGTTCCTTGGCCAGGGAGCTGAATTTTTGCGAAATCACTCGGAACAGCATGTACGCTGTGGGAGACCGAGATTTCGTCGGTAAGCGATGCATAATTGACAATGCTCCGGACTCCGGAGCATTCGCAGTTCCATATACATACTTTACTTTCGCACCACTCCATTCTCTAATGAATATAATTATTCACATAAATCTGAACGAAAAATTTCTTTGAAGCCGAATTCTTGTTTTGGTCGGCCCTAACCGCGGTTCATCTGAGCCGACTCTCGGAGGACCTGATAATCTTCAGCAGCGAGGAGTTCGGCTTCGTGAAACTGGCCGACGAATTCTCAACCGGAAGTAGCCTGATGCCGCAGAAACGCAATCCGGACTGCATGGAGCTGATTCGCGGCAAGTCCGGTACCCTGCTTGGAAGAGTTAGTTAGAATGATTCGTTTGAAGAAATCCACTGTTTATCAAGTCGATTATCTTGTCGAGGCGATTAGGTTTAATATTTGACGTTTCAGTGCGTGGGCTTCATGGCGACGCTGAAAGGAATCCCATCGACGTACAACAAGGATCTTCAGGAAGATAAGGAGGCTCTTTTCTCCGCATTCGATACTGTGAACAGTGTGATTGCTGTCGCTTCCAAAGCGTTGGCCACTCTCGAGGTCAATGACCGGAGGTGTCAGGGTGCTCTTGCGCCTAACATGTTGGCAACCGATCTGGCGTACTATCTCGTACGCAAAGGCGTGCGTAGAACACTTTCGTACTCGTCCTTCGTGTTTGCTGTCATTGTTTAATTCGACAAATGATTCTTTCCATATTAATAGAAACAAGATATCAATTTTCTGCTTCGAGAGCAGACGCGAAAGCTGAATCATCATATATTCTTTCTTCCTTGAGATTTGAATTTCACATTTTTGCCATAAATCCATAAAATCCGCAATCAGGTAATTGAGCAAACAGGTCATAAATCATTTCTGTTTTAGTATATCTATTTCGTAATGGAACGAACTCAATTATCAATCTGGTAGCTCGAGTACGATGAGTCATTAAGAGAATGCATGCAACCTTCCTTGTTTGTTTCCGCAGAAGGAAATTATTCACGATCGACGTAAAGAATAATGAAAACGTCACTTTTCTGATCGCAGATTCCATTCAGAAAAGCACATCATTTGGCTGGGAACGTTGTGCTTCTATCGGAATCTGTTGCTGTACCAATTTCCGAGTTAACTCTCGAACAATTACGAACCGTCAGGTAAATATCGTTCGTTCGCGTTGTTGCCAGTCTAAGTTATTATTTTCGATTTTATTTTTACAGCGAAAAATTTGAAGACGACGTGATGGAAGTGTGGAATTTTGCCAACAGCGTTGAGCAATATAAAGTCGAAGGTGGGACGAGCGAAGCAGCCTTAGGCGAACAGATTAATATTCTTGAGTCTTGGTTGCGGCAATATAATTATGTTTAAAGAGTCATTGAATGAATATCTCAAATTAAAAACCCTCAACAAGTTTGAAATGATCAAATGTACGATCTCGAGAAAATGATGTGTTCACAAAGGAACAGCGCCGGCCACCGGTGAACACCGTGGGCAGACAGTGTATCAATTTGCAATAAAACTATAAATTTGTACGAACATTCGCAGTCTATACTTTTACACACATCGTGTCCCGTTCGACTGTTTTCACAGCTCGAAACATGTCGTTTCTTATGGTGCCTGAACCGTAGCTCGCAAATACATCATTTTGCAGGAATCTTCGAGGGCGACGTTGATTCGAGCGAATTACCTGAGATGATAAGGGAGGCCGATCGGCTTTATCGCTGAAAGCATTGTTCCATTAACATGTACGAACCGGAAGCGTGCTATCGCTAACAATGTTGGTCGAGAAAATAGGTTATGCGGCGATCGTATACTGGGGATACAAGCTGACGCGTGATGTGATCTATAAAATCTACAAGAATTATTATTCGAGGTCAACCGTCGATTTACATTCGATGGGTAAATGGGCGGTGGTGACAGGATGTTCCCATGGCATAGGAAGAGCGTACGCGGAAGCATTAGCGAAAACAGGATTGAACGTGATCCTTGTGAGTCCTGATACGGAGAACCTGAAGACGATCGCGACTAGTATCGAGGTAATGTACAACGTGAAGACGAAAGTGATCAAGCTGGACCTGTCCGAAGGCCTGGACACTTACAACGTGATCGAGAAAGAGATGTTCGGTTTGGAGATCGGCGTGTTGATCAATAATCTGGGCATGTCTTATCCGCATCCGGAGTATTTCCTCGATCTTCCCCACAAAGAGAAGATCTACATGAGCATCATTCATTGCAACGTCGTGGTGGTCACGAACATGTGTCGCATCTTGCTGCCACAGATGGTCGTTAGGGGGAAGGGTGTAATTGTGAACGTAGCGTCAATGGTAGCCGTGTTGCCAAGCCCCCTTTTGACTGTTTTCGCAGCTACAAAAGCGTACATCGTAAAATTCAGCAGGGATCTGCAGATCGAGTACGCGAAGCACGGTATAATCGTGCAATGCCTGCTACCGGGAACGGTAACGAATCATACGTTATATTCGCCGAAACCAGGATCGATGGTACCCACACCCGAAAAGTACGTGCAAAGTGCAATGAAGTCTATAGGCAAGGATACCGTGACCACCGGTTTCCTGCAGCATTCGATCCTGATCACAATGATTAAATTGATATACCGGGTATCGCCCACCTCCGTTGTCCTTTGGATGATCAACGTCATGGAGGGGAACCGGAATAACGTGCTACGTCGTTACATCGGATAATTTTGTACAAATATTGAAATATATAACTTTTAAGCTGAAGAACAGTTTGCTAATCTATTGCAATTAGAAAAATTTCGGATTCTCGAATATATCGGGATTCCTGATGAGAACTTCCAGAATCCGTCTCGATTCCAAATAAAATTCTCGGTCCGTCCCGATCCGCCATTTTTAAGTACATGTCAATTGTACAATCGAAAGCGAAGCAGATATTTAAATTTAAATTCAAATCTCTTGTCTCTTTCTAGAATCTCGTATGCTACCGCGCAGGCGCGTCGTATGAACAAACCATAATTGTCAAGCGTTTACGTTTTGTGTTTCCTTCTATACATAAAGTTAGTTGCATACAATCATTCTGATGGCACTATTTGTTGCTAAAATAGTCGCGTAAGTTTCAAGCTTTTATTTAACTTCATATTACGCGTATTCATACTGTCAAAAAGACAGGTTTGTTATGATACAACTTGTAATATGAACGTATACATCGCTATAGTTATACGACTAGACTGCGGATGTTTATGCAAAATAAAAATGTTCTGCATTGATTGTGGGAAGCAGGAATAAAATAAAAATTCATTTCATCCCTTAACGACTTTGTTATAACATTAAAAACAACATTACGATGTTCTTAAAGTTTTCTAATTCTTTACTGTTTTATGTTTCACCCAACCAATTTCTTCATAATTGCATAAAGATCCGCAGTCTATATAGTTATTATTTACATTGATTTTTCTGTGCTATAATTATAGCTTTCTTGCAAGCGTAAAGTTTGTATATTGCGGGAATGGACATGTATGTAACAGTTTTTCCGCGCATGCGCGACAAAAACCGTGCAATATCCCATCATCCCCCATCACTGATCTGACATCTGACAAAAGAAATATTGCCCGGTTATCTTGCCGGCTAGACTGGGCTAAGTAGACCGGCAATATTGTTTCGACTTTTGACAGTGACCATAACTTTCAAACAACGCGTTAAAAGTCGTTTACACGTAATATAATCACAAATATTACTAACATCATTGTCTTTTGCACGTGTTTGTAACATAGGCGAGCTCTGAATGTAAATTATATAAATAACAAGATTGGATTACGGACTGTAAACAGTGTTCAACCAAATAAGATGGAGAACACTAGGTACTACGATAATCCTTTCGATGAATATCCTAATTCAAAGGCTCAACAACTTGTGAATGCAGACACAAAGGAGGTAATTACTTACGAAATTAAATATTTCATAATATTATAAATGTGAATGTAAATTATTTGATTCCTGTTAGGTCAGCGAAGAGTATAAAAAAACACTGCATAAGGGTACAAAGAGATTATTGGAGCTATTAGACAAAAATCGAAAGCATTGGTTGCATCACGACGATTGTTCTGTGTACACAGGATCCGCTGGGATTGCATATGTATATTACCACTGTGGGAAATGTTTTAACGAGCCCAGTTACATCGATGTAATTATAAGCTCGTATATGTTATAAATTTCTTTTCGTTAACATAATCAACTTTAATGAGACTTTTCATACAGGTAGCTGAAGAACTACTGCAATCATGTGCGAGTAAATTCAGAGGTAGGCACGAATATACGTTTCTAACTGGCATCGCTGGCCCGATGGCTTTGTATGCAGTTGTTCTTTATTCAAAAGGGAATAATGAAGCATCACAAAATATAATAACTAAGTATGTACGCATAATCTGTTCAAGTTTCATGCATACATATGTAACAGTTTTTATATTCTCTATTAGGGTGAAGTCGTTATCGCCTCATGTTTTGAATCAACACAGCGATATACCTGATGAATTGCTTTATGGAAGAGTTGGCTATCTATTTTCCCTCCTGTTCTTGAATAAACATATATCTCCGCCACCTGTAGAGGATGAGCTTATTAGACAGGTACTAAAATTGTGATAACGTTGATTAATCCATTGCAGAATCAATTGAACTCATGAAAAATATTATATCAGATTGTTACAGCTACGATCAAATCAGGAAATTCATACGCTGCATCAAGAAAATACAAAACGCCCTTGATGTACGCTTGGCATGATTCAGAATATCTCGGCGGCGCGCATGGCTTAGGGGGAATACTTTATCTATTGTTACAAGTATGAAAACATAGTTTAAATATATGTGTAATGCGCCAAAGTCGTTTCTCAAAATGTATGTTTTACAGGCACGACCGTACTTAACACAATCTCAGTTGGAAAGCGATATAAAACCGGCATTGCAATTTCTTGTTAGCTTACGTTATCCTTCTGGAAATTTTCCATCGTCCATTGGAAGCAAAACTGACAAATTGGTTCATTGGTGTCATGGTGCACCTGGAATGCCTATGCTATTCTGTTTAGCCTATGAGGTCACTACTACTTTTACCGAAACGAAAGAGTAAAGTAATTCGAGAAATAAGGAAAGTGATTAATTATACGTTTGAACAGATATATAAAGACGAGAAGTACTTGGACATTGCTCTACAATGCGGCGAAGTGATTTGGAAGAGAGGACTTCTTAAAAAAGGATATGGAATATGTCATGGGGTAGCTGGGAATGCTTATACATTTTTATGTCTCTTCCAGCAGACAAAGGTCAGAATTTTATAAGAAATTACATTTCTATTAAATTTGTACTTTGTAACTGCCGAAATATTAATCGACTGCCATTCTTGTTTCAGGATGAAAAACACCTGTACAGAGCCTGCAAATTTGCAGAATGGTGCATGGATTATGGATCACAGAGAACGATGTCTCCTGATAGACCATTTTCATTATTCGAAGGTACCGTGTATTATAATGTTATCATTTCCAGTTTACTCGAATTAATTTTCAATTAATGATACATATATTATTTCAGGTCTTGCCGGTACCATTTACTTTTTACTTGACATGCAGAGTCCATTATCGGCTAAATTTCCAGCGTACACAGTGTAAAACGACACCACTTGAATATTTATTATTTGTTCACTAAAAATATTCAGTCAATGGGATATTGATTAAATATTTTGCAGACTACCATGAAACTTTTCTTACTTTTCCAATTCATGTACGAAATTATGCGTGAAAGCATGTAACTCGATGTATCCTTTATTAACGAATAAATCAATCTACGGATTCTATTACAAAATATTATTAATACGCGAACAACACAATGCAACATTATTTCTTACATCGTGTTTGAAAGAGACAATAGTAAAAGTGAAACCTCGATCACGCCACACCAATAAATCCGACGTACACACAGCACTATATCGGTCAATGGGTCACTAATATTCATGGCGGGTCGTACGATGGTATTTGTAAAAGTGTAAAGAGAAATGCTCAAAATACTACTGTCATTCAAAACTTTCAGAGCATTGACCTCTCGTTGTTATGATCGAAAAACGTTTCCCAACTTGACTTTTTATATTGTATATGTTTTTCAAGATATTAGAGTAACATTCACTGTTTTTAATGAAGTCGCACATTTAATCCTAGATAATTAAACATTCGTATAGCAATTAATGATTTTTAAATTTAAATGATTAGTTACAGAGTAATCTGAACATCGTAAACCACTTTCGTTTACTTTTGAAGTTCAAGGTTGGTTCAAGGTGACCTTGTTAGGTCGTTGAATTCATTTATTTACCGCAACACTGAACAGACAAATTGAAAAAGATTTTTGTTCAAATTAACTTATCCTGTTCCGAAATTCTGATCGATTTACTTTGTGCCTTGTTTAGGTGAATAAATTTTGGAATATTTATTTTTTTCTATACTGTATATCATGAGCAAATAGAATTGTAAGAGCGATGGAATTTATCTATGTTAATTATATCTGATTCGGAAGACGGATGGTTCACAAAGCGATCGAAAGTGTAAGTGGTCAACGAGCGATTCTTCCTGGTACTTTTAACAGGTTGGAAGGTGGATCGTCGCTGCATGGACAGGAGTGGTGACCATCTCGAGTATAAAAGCCGCTTCTGCCGGCGGCGCGTTTTAGTTTCGCACCGTAGCGACCGATTCAGAAACGACGCTCTCAACGTGAGTACCATTCGCACCATAGATCTCATTCTTCACGATCATTAAATTATTAAATCTAAAACTGCGTCAAGTATCGTGCACAGACATCAACATAATTCCCAAACGGTAGGAAATCAAAAGCCTAAACCGTACCGTAGTTTCATTGCTCATCCACACTTTACAGTTTAGAAGATCTTTGCATGAACGTGTGTATACATTATTTTAGTGATTAGTAGACTGCGGATTTTTTGCGGTGATGACAAAATACTGTTGTATTATTTTTAAAAATGTATAACTGTCTATGTGAATTCTGTATCTTGCAGTTCACACAGACAGTTTTTATTTTTCATAAAAATCCGCAGTCTTGTGACTAGATGGCTGTTTTCCAGATGGCTATCCGTTTAACAGTGCTAGCGACGCTGCTAACGGCAGGAGTATGCTTGGCATTTCCGCAAAAAGATGGTCAAATTTTTAGCAATGAGGCCATCAAACAAGCTCAAAACACCTATCTTATTCCAAAAGACGCTACAATACAAAAAGTACAAGAGGGCATCGAATTAGCGGCATACGAATCGATCCCCGGCGACCAGAAGATCAACCTTTTCGAGATCCTAGGAGACCATGTACCACCGGAAGTGGTGAACAATCTCCAAACTCAGATTGATCAAGTAGGACGGCCTTAGACTGGATTCTGCACCCTGCTCATTCATCTTTGTAAAGAATTCTTTAGCCTTAAGTTTTTGTACCGAATATTTATGACATGTGATAATGTACTCCTTTTTTAACGATGTACTTAGACTTTTCACTTTTTGTGAATAAACGAGTGAAAACCAAACGTGTATTCTTATTTTTTAGACGATAAGATGAAGAAAATGTAAAAATTGTAATAAATGCATTTATCTGAGAACGTATTGTTTGTATAATTTGAATAAGAAATCAAAGCGTTGCTAAATTTATTTATTATAGATGCGTCACTGCATATATTAGGAAATGGTGAACGAAATCGACCGTCAGAATTAAGTATGTGGTCGATGATGTCGCGGAGAAAGCTGCAGAACCACAAACCGGCAGTACACCTTCACTTCTACGTTCACGTTGTTGTCGAGATAGGTCTTCCTTTCGTGCATAATGTATGTACCGTCTGCTAATTTGAATGTAACATCAAATTAGCAATTAACTTTGTTTCAGTACGGTTGGTTGCTGGACACGTGAACAAATAAAATAAAAATAAGCCAAGGGTACGGAAAGTTTCGCAAAACGTGCACTTTCATCACACTTTCACCGTCCTCGTGAACCGAACGTTTCCGTCTTCTTCTCTCGACTTCAACAGGAAAGTCGTTGCGTAACGTCTCACAGATGAATGAATTTTTAATAGTCTTATCCTGCTGTTGTTTAAAAACTATTCTTGTTGGGCAAAATGGTTGGAATAGGCGTTTGTAATATTTTTCTTCCGCGACGCGTATTAATATTCAGTTGTTAAACAAAGATTTTATTGTAATGCGATATCCTTTGTGTAAAAATAAAAAGCTTCGTATACCGAAAATCTTACCAATGAAACTTCGCGAGAGATGAATGACAATTATTTGTACATCAATATGATAAATAACTTAAAAAGTATTTATTTCGTTTACCAAGGTACAAATCTCAGAACAGTGCGTACGTAATTATCAAGGGTTTCTTTTTATCCATTTCAGATTTCTTCGCTTATGCGACTTAATATCTATGTTCTGGATATCTTATGTACGAAGGTTATGGTTAGTGCATTGTCTTGCATTGAGGCTGTGTTATGATTGTACCTATAACAGGTTACTTCTCGCTACAGTAGTTACGAGCCAACATACACGCCCATTTCCGTTAGTGAACGTTATTGCAACAGACGAAACAATTTTCCTTTCAGGCTTTACCTGTACAATGAATATTGTTTGACTTTTTAATACAGTTTCATCAACGTACTAAGTTATTACTAGACTGCCGATGTTCGCAAGATTGCGTACAATTTGACCTGAATAAAACCTTCTACATAAATATCTGACGATTGCATTTCTGCGCTTGTGATCAGAATATCAAGAACGTAAAGTTCTGTAAACATCTACAGTCTAGTTATCGTATAATGGAATGAAATAGTTCTGTGTTAGTAGCTATACTATCGAAATGTGTGTGAACGAATAGCAAAGATTGAAAATAAACATTCGTATAGAGATTTATGAGAAATCTATAATGAGTCAGTTCGCACGTATTAATCGTTATCACTGTACCAAGTAATAGATGCATTTGGAAGTTCGGCGTCGAACATCCATGTAATGCCAATAAGTCGTCCACCAATTCAGAAAAATCAATGCAAGAAAATGTACTGTTCTTATAACTTAATCGACGTACCATCAGTAAGAAAGCTTTAGGTAGGATCAACTTGGTGTTCCTATTTTTGCATGTGCTTTGTTTCCAATGCGTGAGACAATGTTTTTCACTTCCTGTAAGACATAAAACATAGTGACAATAAATCTGCAACAAATAGATATCAAAAAATGATATTTACGTACCTCGATCTCTTCGACCCCTTCTCGTTCCTTTCGCCACTGTCATCTCGAGATCGTTTCTTACTGCTAGATGAAGAATGGTTTGATTTGTGTTTGTCGTGTCTGTCGCTCTTCTTGGGACTGCACAAACAAACAAAAAACAGATGTAATGCGATTTACAGAACAAACTTCCTTCCTATCTAATCACCTATGTTTGGATGATTTGGAAGGAGACACTTTCTTCTGTGATCCTCCACTCCGTGATCGATCCGATCTTTAATTATTGAAGCATAGACTTAATATAGTTTTACGACAAGTCTTAGCGTTCCAAATTAAAGCTTTGAACACATACAAGCAGCGCAAACATCGGCGCGATCTCTTACCTGTGCTTGTCCGACGACGAGGACTTTTTATCTTTACTGCTGGACGAAGATTTACTTTTGTCTTTACTACTAGAAGAGCTCTTGTGCTTCGAACTATGCCTGTAACGTGAATTTCATTCGTATAGGAGTAGAAATGACTATAATGGCTTACAGAACGAAATGTCGATTATTACGAGATTCCCAAAATATTTGGGAACCCGAATAAAATGTTCGATCCGTCCTAACCCGACATTCTCGGGTTCTCGCACACCTCCAATAATTACCTGTCTTTTGATGGAGAGGGCGAATGTTTTCGGTTAGATTTCTTCTTTTTGGCAGAGTTATAGTCATCGCGGAACTGCTCGTCCCCTCTTTCCTTGTCTTCTTCAGCTGCTTCTCGCTCCAAATCTGACCAATCTTTACCCGATTCTTCGGAACTACCCAATTCTTCCTCTAAAAACCAAAAGGGGTTTGTAAACAAAACGTAAACTTTTCTTTTGTCCATGGTACATAATTAAGAGTCCAATTACCTTCACTGTCGCTGTCTTCAGACGCTTCAGAGTATTCGGAATCATCGTCAGATTCCTCTTCATTGTCGAAATCCGATGGCTAGACGAACAGAATATTGCAATTAGTTTAATAAAATTTCAGTAAACCTGCAGAATCATTTTTGGACATGTTATAAATCTCAAATGTAAAAATTGTTTAAAATATCGATTTTTACAACATATCCAAAAATATCCATTCTGCTGGTTCCCCACATAAGTATATTTGAAACCTCGTAAGCATCGTCTTCTTCTTCCTCTTCGTCTTCCAGCTGATCGTTCTCTGCGTCGCTCTCTGGGTCCAAGAAAGTCCAGCCGCCATTGTCGAAGAAACCAACAGGGTCGTCCGTAATTGTTTTCATGATTTTTGTCCAATTCAGAGACTGTACGCCCTCCGTGTACCTAATGTCGCAGGAGTTCAACCATTCCTTTACATGATCCAGCAAGTTCATAGGAATGGCGTTCAGCATCGCGACTTTTCTATGATAATCTTTGAAGACGAAGATCATATCAAAGTTCTTCAGGTGGAATTGTACTCTCTCGAAATGGACCAGTTCTACGTCCTCTAATGTGATAACGAAAGGTGGCCATTCCGTAAGGTTGACCAAGCATCCGCTGGTAGGTTGCAAAAGGACAGTACTCCTGAACGGAGCGCCTGGGAATCCCAGTTCACGGAATGGCGTATCGAATTCGATTTCTTGTTTAGTCATGCTCTCAACCTTTTCGCAGAAACTCTTGAAAGCAGTTTTCAATTTATGCCTAAGTTCCCGCTCGGATTGCTCAGCAGCGAGGTCGTCGCGATCGTGCATGTGCTGATGCTTTCCCAAATCCGTCGTGATCTCGCCAACTTCCGTGTAAAACTGTACATCCACGTGCTTCTTTTTCCCGAACATTATCGCGTGCTTCAAATGGAAATGAAGCAGTATAATCATTTCTCCGTCGCACGGTTGAAAGAAGGCGTTCTTAATATTATTGTAGAGAATATCAACTTTATCTCCTCTGACCGAATTATAACGGAACCCGTTGACATGCGCTTCCAAACCTCCGGTCATTCTTTTCGAAACTATATTCGGTCGAATGTACAAGTCCTTCAATTTAGGGTTACCCTTGTTCTGCGATAATATCAACGTGTCTTGTTTCACAAGATCTTCTTTCTCTCTTTCTTCCGCTTCTCTGTTCTTAAATTTCTTTTGGACTTCTTTGATCAATCTGAAGGCTGTGTTTAAATTGGACGATGGCGCTGAAATCTCACCAGGCTCTTTGGTGTTTGTACTTCGATACGTTACTTCCTTGACGAATGTAGCATCCGGTTGCGGGTAAGTTCCACCTTCGTTGCGTCCCATTGTGGCACCCGGATGGAAAAAGTTTATTCTCAAATACGTGTAGTCTCCTTCGACAGATTGAGAGATATTTTTGATGGTAGATATGTGGAAGGGTACAGGAATACCAAAAATTGGTAGAATCACTGTTTCATATTTTTTGTCCACATATAACTTCAGCTCTTTCACTTCTGCTTCACGAGGCATGTGACTTATACTTTTATAAGATACTGTCGATTTTCGTATCTTCTCCTGTTCTTTTCCACCAGACTGTTGAGCTAACCGAGCTTTCGCTAGTTCGTTCAATTGTTGCGCCAGCTCTTTCTGATGTTGTTTTCTTTTCTCTTCAGAACTGTGCTCCGTCCTCAACTTGGATTCTATAACCGCAGTCCTTTTACTACGGCCGCCAAGAATCTCGGGCTTCGGTGCATTTTCCTTCTCACTTCCCTCTTCCTCTTCATCCTCCTCATCTTTCACGAATATACCAATATTTTTCACTTTCTTCTTCGACGGTGTCAAGTTCGTAGCCGGTTGACCGTCATTAACCATGACAGTGTCACCAACGAAGAGAGCGTACATTTTTCCTTCTTTCTCGTTAGCTTCCGAATTGACGAGATTCGACAATCCGACGTTAACGTTAAACACCATGCCCTTCTTCACTATCGCATGGGTCTTTGGACCGATAAGCAAGGAGCTTTCTCTAAATTCAATACCCATAGCAAATCCAAAATTTTTGGTTAAATGGTCCAACATATTTGGTTTTTCGTCTTTCACGTATTTCACGCCCGCTTCGTATACTTCGCTTATCTTCACTCCTGACGTCAGTTTCTTCAGAATTTCCTCTTCCAATAGTAAAAGGAAATTGTAATTGTCCTAAGACAAATGTACATGTTACTATCGTTTATATACAGTTTATAAGTTATGATTAGACTGCGGATGTTTATGCATTTATTTTGGATCTTCAAGTGCTATTACCAATGAAAATAGAACATTATTTGGTACCACTTTCTTAAAATTTGTCTACAAAAATTGAAAATCGCATAAACATCCACAGTTTAGTTATGATTATAGGAGATTTACCTCGATCGTTTTCGTGGGATTCACCAATAGCGTTCTAACTATATTAGAACAATAAGACTTGTACCGTGCTCCGAGTGAACAAACAATAACACCAAAGTGCAAAGTGTTCTTATCGCTAACAACACTGAATTTCAGGGAATAGTTTCCACCGCTTTGTACTATCGCTGGATAGCACATGTCTACTTGGGTAATATCAACGCCAGTTACATACTTCTTATTTGTTATAGCTGCGTCTACGCCTTCTGCAAGCTTCGAATGTTTAACTTTCTAAAATTGAAATAATTGCACGTTATTGTCAGTTTTGATACTTCCTTTTGTTACAATCTCTTGTAGCTTTAAAAACAAATACGATTAGTTACTTTGTCGGAGTCTATAATTTCCATAATCTGGTCTTTAAGGTACTTTATGAAAACATCTACAGACACTAGACATGCTTTCTTTATGGTGAGAATTTCAGCATCCTCTTTTGGACACATTACGTACGCAGCTGCAGCACTCACGTCAACCTAAACAGTAGAGTGTGTAATATGGAATTAGGATGATTTAGGAGACAGGTTTTTGGTATACGATTATATTGGATGATTGCAAAAGCTCAATAGCTTTTTTTAAGAAAACCATGCAGACTTCACAAAAAAAGGAATCCATCAGCTTGTAAAATGCTAGGCAACACTTGTAGATTAAATAATCGTTTAATAAAATTGTTCTTTGAACGTGTAATCGCTTGGGTTTTATTTTCAACTTTTGCAATCATGTAATACATAGCTATAGTTTACCGTATCAAATGACTTAGGCTTTAATGCAGCTCTCCAATCATTCATAAATACACCCGGATAATTTTCTTTCGAGAACACGCCTAATGTTTTACCTTTCTTGCTTTGCTTTATAACTTCGATAAGTTTAGCAAAGTTACCTTTGTCTTCATCATTCTGTAAAGAAGACATATGTACAATTAAGAAATATTTCGGGCAACGCGTTATAAGCTTACTTCTGTAAAACAGATACATGTCGCATAGAATACATACTCTGTCTCTCACAAGCAGCTTCACAGGAGGCACTCCTGTCTCTTCTGTCTTCTGGTTTTCTAACTTCCTTAAAAATTCAATCTTTTTCTTACTAGCTAGAAAGTTGACAGAATCCTCTGCCAGAACCATTATAGTATCGGTAAGTTCATAACTGAGCAGCCATGTCTGAAATAAATCAATTAAATTTAAGGAAACAAAAATACCATACAAAGAAAGAAATAAATAACTATTACGCATTTAATGGCTCTTCCTTAGTTATATAATTAACAACTAATTTACAATGCACAGCCACAGGAGCTGTTCCAAAGCTGCATCTACGACTGCGACAGGGATATATACAAAGTATTCGCAAGAAATACTAAACTCGAAGAATTCTACTTGATGAAATCACAAAAATTAGGTTATATAACAATGTTTAGCTACAAGAGAACAATGGTAGCACGAACAATAAAGAAGTACTGAAGTATATACAAGTAGAAAAAAAAAGGTTGGAACTTACTTGCAATGCCGTGGATTTGCTATACACAATATCCTCGTCTGTGCCCACGGCGGAGACGAGGCAATCCATTTTACTGAAACTGTCATCTGTACCAACTTCTCCATCCTGTCGAACCGCAAACGAAAGGATTATTTAAATTATTGGGCAGCAATAATACTGTTTAAAACGACATAACATATTACGCGAAAGGTTGCTTACCTTCCACGCGGAGTAAAGACGCTTCATGCGCCGAAAGAACGTGTCTTTGTCAACAGATACGTTTGCCATCGCTTCTTGTTTTCAACACGTTTGGTGCAGCATGACACGCTTCCGCGAAATTAACTCGACGTAAAACTATAATAAACAGTCCCATCATAAACGATAATGAACCAAACATTTAGATAACGCGAAATCCTTAAATATTATCACATTTTCCTTGGTGTTCCTTACAAAATAAGTAATATTATCAAAATTCGCCGTCCGAACGTCCGATGCGGAGATGGCGGGAATTGTAACCAAACCGCAACAGTAGTCAACAAACTACGGACAGTACGGAGTACGGACCATGCGGCGGGAAACGGATTTATGCAGGGCGACGGGCGTAGGTGTTCGCGAATCGACTGACAACACTCCGAGCGGTTAGGTTAGGAACTAACTTTCCCTCAAAGAGCGTTTACATTACCATAGACATAAAGCATACGCGCGACGCAGAAAATTCACTCGACCTTGCTATCAAGTCAAGATCAAAGAGTAATAACAAGAGGCGACACACGAAGAAGCTACTTTTAGAGAGAGAGATGAGGTAATACCAAATACCAGGTAATACAATCAATTTAAAGATCCGTTCGGGAAGAATCGATAAACTTCGGCGATGTTCGTTTAACCGCGCTATAAATATTTTATAATATACAGGGTGTTTCAAAAATATTGTACTTCCTTGAAAGGAGTGATTCCCAAGGTCATTTGAAATCACTTTTTCTTTTGCGAAAATATTCTATGAACGGAAAGCACGAACCAATCGGAGCGCGACTATGCCGTACAGTTTCTGACTTGGCCAATGCCAACACCACGTTCAGCTGTAGCCGCGCTCTGATTGGTCCGTGATTTTCGTGACAACAGAGGACATTTTCGCAAAGGATAATGTATTGAAATGCATAAACTAAAGTAATAAAATTTTTGTAACATTTCCGTAATGGATATTCTTAATTAGATTTTCTAGGCCTTCTTTTCGACTTTTCAATCGTGTAAAATGAATGTAAATATGTACTCCGAAAGCTAATAGCACTAATAGCAATAAATATTATCCAGTTGATTTAAATTTCCCGCTCACCTTTAAAAGGACAGGCCACCGACGACTTCAAAGGTGCCGCCCGAAGTGTCACCTCTTGTTACGCCGTACTCTCTGGTCGAGATATCAATAACGTAGTCTCAAAATCAATTATTCTATGGCTAACACGCGACGTGTAATCCGATGCATACATATACGTATGCAATAGTATGCATAGGGGTTTCTATCGGGGCGTCAATTTTATTGCAAATAAGACTCTAATTTTTAGGATATATCATCACCCGAACAAAAAAAGATATATATTACGGAACTGTGATACGATTACCGGTCCATCTATACGTCTCCCCGTAACGATCGTCGCGAATGTGTGAGAGAACTTCGGTTGTAATTCATTCACATCGTCGCGCCTAGATCGTGCCGATTTATTAGAGTGTTACCTTATATGTTGCTACGGTGCGAGTGAAAGAACATGTTCTATGCGATCAAACGTGTTTGATTGGGAACCGTAGCGAAGAGGTCGAGCGATCGACGTCGAACAATTTCGATGCATCCTGTTTTAAGGGGAACTAGAAATATCTCGACACCGTTGAAGCGTTGATATGCCGATATTATAAAAAAATAATGAGAAGGGCTTTAAAGAGGAAAAAATTCTCGCCGTCACTGTGATACGTTCGAGGGAGATAATACATTCTCCGATGCTCCGATAAGTTCGTCCCCTGGTCCCCCGTGACAGTGCTAACGAATGTTGGCTATTTACTCTGTCAATTGTGTAAGGACACCTGTGAAAACAGCACTGGAGCCACTGGAGGCACTGCAACGGATCATGAATGTAAGCGCAGATTTTACAGTGCATGCAGTTCGCTCCGATGCATAAGAATGACTAATTTAACGAAACATACATGGGAATGTGCATGCACCGGATTAACATAAGCCGGAAACACTCGCCTCCGAAAAATCGGATGTCGTTCCGAGAGAAATTTTTCTTTTTATTTTATTCTTCTCCGAAAAGTGCAATTACGATTTCCGTCGTAACGGTCGGAAAAAACTGCATCAGCAAACATGCATTTTCGCTGCAACGACTCCGCGTACGATTTTTGCGGTCGAACCTGTTCAACAATATTTCATCGCGTTCGCCGTGCAACTGTATAATAATAAAACGAAAAAGAAACGAAACGAATGTACTTTTCAGTCTGATCTGTTCAATTTCATCCGGGAGTAATTAGTATAAGGTCTCTCTTAATTGAGACTGGCTCAAGGTACTCGAGTAGTATTGGCATTTAATGCATTCGTTTTGCTTCTTCTATGTAAACTATTTTCAGAATATCCCGTTCTACATTATTCTGGCACGCAGTAGATATGAACTTGCTTATGTAACTGACATTAGATTACTGACCCAATGAATTTCTTTTCAATGACATCGACCGAATGTAATTACACTTTTAACAGTGTTATAGAATTAACCAGCCTGTGCGCTTCCAACAGATACAATCATTCGTTTCAGTCGTTTCAACAAAATTGATAGAATGGGCTTTCACATAACCTACCAGCTATCATAAGCAAAATAGCGTCTTTCCAATACTATACCTTATATGGTCGAGTTTGTGCTTATAATGGGTGATCAAATGTCTCTGCATAAATAAATTAGCGTACATTATTCGCTTGTGTAATTACATTCCTAGAAATCGTAAAGCGGAATGTGTCTATTTATAAATACTATATTTACAATTTCTAATATATTCTGAATATCATTTTTAACTGTTCCACGTTCAATTGTTCGTTCAGGTGGTCAGCATAGCAGAGAGGTGGTGTCGGGAAGGTGGTTGACACGCCTTCATATCTTTGAGATGATCGAAAGTGTGTCGCGCAGAGCGTTGAGTGGCTCCAGCGGGAGCTACCACGTTCGTGGTGCTGAACTAGCGAGGAATCGTAGATTAAAATCTCTGTCTGCCACTGTTGTCTTTCTTGATGATACACAGCACACGTTTCAGCTGGATGTAAGTTGGAATAGTTATTAATAGACTGCGGATCTTTATGCAAAATAAAAAAATTGTCTGCATCGATTGCAAGAAATAGAAACGAAATTGAATGTTATTTCTTCCCTTAATGATTTCAATACAGCAGAAATCGTATATTGAACAACAATTTTGAATTTCATCTACTGAATTTTACTATAAATGCATAAAGATCCGCAGTCTAGTTATTAAAATAAGAATGGAATATTGTCTAATGTTACGTGTAACATATACAAATATTTCAGAAAAGAGCGAAAGGTCAAGCATTATTGGATTTGGTGTTTCAACATCTAGAACTCGTTGAGAAAGACTATTTCGGCTTGCAATATGCAGAAAACGGAGCCACGCCTTGTACATATTCTCCAGATGTAATGGTAACGCTTTTATTAAAAGAACAAACCATTTAATTGACGAATCGAATGATAATCAAATTGCATTGGTGTTTCAGAGGTGGTTGGACCCTACAAAACCAGTGAAAAAGCAGATAAGAAGTAAGGGTAAAGATCATATTTAAGTTAATATAGTTTGTATGAACGAAAGCAATTCAGACACGGAAACGAAAATGTATCGTTTCAGGTGGACAGTTTTATTTCAGGGTGAAATTTTATGTATCGGATCCTAGCAAATTACAAGAGGAGTACACTAGGTATCAATTCTACCTTCAAATACGAAGAGATATTCTTCAAGGAAGACTCCAATTACCGCCGAGCACAGCATGTCTTATCGCTAGCTACACCGTTCAATGTGAGGATACCACTGCGTTCGGAATTACAGAATTGTATGATGAATTTATGTGAAATCCTGTCCGGTGTGATATAATTGCAGCTGAGCTAGGCGATTATCACCCTGAAGAACATGGTGCAGGATATCTTTCTAGGTTGCAGCTTATACCGGGTCAGACTGAGGAAATGGAGAAGAAGATAACCGAATTACATAAACTTCATAAGTATGTCGAGACTTCATATCAAATATTATGATTTAGACTGTGGATCTTTATGCATTTATGGCTTCTGAAAATTTAAAAAGAATGGTTGAATATAAAATTCGCAGAATTTAGTACAATTTTTACTCACTTAATAAAATAAGATTTTATTTGACTCCACTGTCTTAAAATTCATCTACAAAAATTGCAAATTGCATAGACATCCGCAGTATAATTGTATTAATGCACACTTTACTAAAACTATCAAAACCTTTTCAGGGGTCAACTACCGGCCGACGCAGAATTCAATTTTTTAGATCACGCAAAGAGATTAGATATGTACGGAGTAGAATTACACAAAGCAAGGGTATACATCTATATCGTATGATTTTCTATTAAAACCACACAAATCTATTTTTACTGAAATTCTTCTAATCGTTTTTTTAGGATTCAACGAACAAAGAAATACAATTAGGCGTAACGTCTATAGGTTTAGTAGTATTTCAGAATGGAATAAAAATCAATGTGTTCTCCTGGTCAAAAATAGTTAAAATCTCGTTCAAACGGAAACAATTTTTCATTCAACTTAGGAGAGAACAGGTAATCAGAGCATCGAATAATTAAAATAAAGAAAAAGGCGTGTAGAACTTGATTGTAATTTATACAAAATTATGTTACAGTCAGAAAACTACGATACACTACTGGGATTCAACATGCAGACATATCGTAGTTCTAAAAACTTATGGAAAGCGTGCGTGGAACATCATACGTTCTTCAGGTTGCACAGTCCTAAAATGAGGCCGAGACGATTCCCCCTTACTTTAAGCAGTAGGTTCACTTATTCAGGACGTACAGAATTCCAGACAGTCGAGGATGGAAAACACAGAGCAAGAGTGGAAAGAACATTTATACGGTAAAATTAATATTTTCTATCCCCTATCACTGCAATATTATGTTTTAAACAATTTTTATATAGTGACTTCGATGACAGATCTCCTAGTAAAAGATTGGTACATGGAGTTACATCAGCTCCGCTTATAGATGATAAAGGAAAATTATCTGTACTTCCTGGAAGACCTCCTAGGCCATACGATAATAAAGTTCAGTCTCTTGGTGCTCGCGAACCTCGTCAAGCATGGGGCGAAGGCAATCCTAGCGACGAGTTAGTTGAAAAATAATTAAACAATTTCGAATTCTTAACTCATTTGCATTCGTATTTAGAGCTGCAATGCAAATGGGCCAATCTCTTGACCGCAATCTGCAATTCTTTTCGTTCTGTTCTGCAGCGAGGGTGGTTTCTTATCTCTACGAGATGAAATATCAGGTTCACATACACAAGGCAACGCATTTTCTCCCGTATTAGGTTCCAGAGTCTTAAGTTACGCAGACGATGATACAACCGCTGAAAGAAATATTTACGATTTGCCGGATTACAGCGAACCTACTAGCTCGCCCGCTCCTCAGGTACTGTACGATGAAAATTTTATTTATAAATAGATAATATAATGGTCGATTATCATTGCAGATTGTGGAAGATGGATTGGTGTCGATAACTCTGACACCAGATGAACAAGGTCGGTTTGGATTCAATGTGAAAGGTGGCTTGGACCTTGACATGCCTATTTTAGTGTCGAGGGTGGCTCCGAACACACCCGCCGATCGTTGTTATCCGAAGTTAAATGAAGGAGACCAGGTTCATATTTTACTCTCACATAATTATGCTATCACCCATAAGGCAATCATCATGAATACATTGATCAAATAGGTAGTCTACATCAATGGGATCGACGTGAGTGGATTACTGCACGAGCATGTAGTACATTTGATTCGTAAATCCCGCGATTCGGGTTCCGGTGAGCTGACATTAACTGTCAGGCCAAATGCTTTGTACAATGCGTTAGCTGGTACCGATGAAACATCTGAAGAGGAACCACCGTATAGGTACTGCAGCTGATTGCTAGCGTTAAACCCCTCGTCAACTCACGAACTGAATCTGTCCCTCGGTGTCAAGTTGACACAGTGATGAAAAATCGATAGAATAACAAGGGAGAGAGAGAAACAGTTATTTTTCGATGTTTGTTTATTCAAATTGATGAGTTAATATTTACATCTTAGGTTTTACGGTTATGTGTTGCGCATTAAAAAAATAAAAGTCACAAAGTTTCAAACCAAGAGGGTTAATTTTAACACTAGGTTTATGAAGCACTAAACATAATTTCTTAAAAATTTCAAGGTACGTACCGGATGCGCCTCACGCAGCAATCGGATCGGACGCATTAGCACAATCAATGTTGCTCCTTGCCGATGGCCTTGCGAGCGGTGCCCTAATCGCTCAGTACGAGCAACTGTATCGGAAGAATCCCGAGCTTACTTCTCTGGAGTCCAAGAAGCCTGAAAATCAAAATAAAAATCGTTATCGAGACATCTCGCCGTGTAAGTGGATAGAAAATAACCGCCCACGGATTGTTTAAAAGTTTCAGGAAAAAGTTTCAGTTACAGAAATTCATGTATTGTATATTGTTTTAGATGATGTTACTCGAGTGATACTTATGGGTTCTTCGAACGGTGACTACATCAATGCTAATTATGTGAACATGGAAATCCCCGGGTCGGGTATTATCAATAGATACATTGCCACACAAGGACCATTATCAACAACCGTCGCTGATTTTTGGCAGATGGTTTTAGAGGCAGGGAGTACCCTTGTCGTTATGCTGACAACTCTGGTTGAACGCGGCCGAGCCAAATGCCATCAATATTGGCCCGCGCTTAACGAAACGCTCACGCTACGAAATCTCACGCTCACTTCGACGGTTGAAAACGTCGAAGACACTTTCATATTTAGGGAATTTATACTCCGTGATATAAATGTAAGGATTACTTATGTTTTAAAATTAAGAGGGTAGACTCGTTTCCAGGATTGCAAGTGTGCGGAATGTGCCTTCCCAGTTCTTAATAATGCAAAGATGGAGTTCTTCAGCAGTCAAAAGCGCTAGATAAAAGATCAATCTAGGGCGCTGTCTCCTTCAAAAGTCCCATTTTTACGTTTACAAGGCGTAATTTGCATTATAATAACTACATGTGCAGCTGTATGCTTCCAAATAATGCAAATGACGCCTCGTAAACGTAAAAATAGGACTTTTGAAGGAGACAGCGGCGTAGATTGATCTTTTATCTAGCGCATTTGACTACTGAAAAACCCAAAGGCGCATCCCGCACCCTTGCAATCCTGGAAAAACGAGTCTGTTCCCTTAATCGATAAATAAATCGATGTCGTTCGAGCACTAATTATGTCTCCACGTTTCAGACTGGAGAAGAAAGAGATATCACGCATATGCAATACTGCAGTTGGCCCGATCATGGAGTACCCAGCGATTGGAGACAGTTCACAACTTTTACCGAGAGGGTGAGGGCAGCTCGAACAGGAATCGTAGAACCTGCTGTCGTTCATTGTTCTGCCGGGATTGGTAGAACGGGTGTTTTAGTATTAATGGAGACAGCACTGTGTCTTATCGAAGCCAACCAACCAGTGTATCCGTTAGACATTGTGCGTTCTATGAGAGATCAAAGGGCGATGATGATACAAAATGCTGTGAGTTAACAGTTTTCATGAATACGTCGAGAAGTGATCCTTTTTATAATAATTAATAATACGTGTATTCACTTTTTATAGAGTCAGTATAGATTCGTTTGCGAAGCAGTGCACAAGGCTTACAGCGAAGGAATAGCTAAACCACTACCGGAATTCAGCAGGTGAAAACAAGAGAAGTAGGAACGCATTGTAATTACCATGTTTCTTACATTTTACTAAGGAAAAAAAAGCATCACATCATTAGAGGATAATTTTATACTCAGACAATAATATGCACATATATTATTGATTAATAGGGAAGATAATATTGCTATTTATAGTAGGTAGTTTCTATCTTCTCGCGAATCAGTTTTTTTTCGTGTAGAACTTCATTTCATAGAAGAGAAAGAAACTATAATTTTTGGCATCTTTGATTTGACGAAAGATCTTGAAGTTGAGGAAAGTTCTCATTTCGAAGTGCGTTTGTAAATAATGCAATCTTGACGAAGTAAATTTACTAATTTATATTTAGGCTGAAAACGTATTATTTCGAATGATTTTCTGTCGTAGTTTAATTGCCCACATCATTTGTTAATTTCGGATTTCGTGTATGGGATGAATCGCAGAAGTTCGGAGAAGTATATGCTGTTCAGATTTGTGAAAATCAAGTTTGTTGCGATCAAATGGATCATCGTTTCGTTCGATTCCGTAGGGTACTACTATTTGCAAATTGTTATCGGTAACTAATAATAGTGCAAATGCGACCACACTCATGAAATCAAGCATAACGCCTTAAGATCTATAAATGTTGATTGGAATGTTGAGATGAAATTGTTAGAAATACTGGAGGTGTCAATATAGAAATATTGCCTTGAAGAAAAACCGCAAAATGAAATGTTACAAAGTAATTAAGCGCAGAATTAAAAGGAAATGGTAAAGTCTATAGTTAATCTATTTCAATAAGCTACAGAATGTAATTTTATAAAATGAGACCGTAAGACACGATTTTTGAATCTTTAAACGTTTCCATATAATTTCGAGATAAGCATATTAGTCATAAATACTGCTTGGCCATAAAATAATTGAAAGTAATGCCATCTTCGATCGAGTACCAATATTTCATTATGTCGAATAGAATCGAGAGTAGACACGTGCGTTCGTGTAATGGATAAAAGAAACTTTTTTAACTCGTAGCGACCCGTTTCTACTATTAACTTATGGCTAAGTATCATATTCTACATATAACGAACGTAACAATTTCTAATATCGTATAAACAGTGTACAGTTTAGAATTTATTAAGCAAAAAAAAAAAGGAACGGACTAATATAAATGGCAAATATTCTACTGAAGTATTAAAGTTTACGCTCGGGCCGCGAGCAAAGTGCAACTATAATGTAAAGAGAACTGTTTAAAACCGGAAATGGTACAGTGTTCGAATTTTGGACGTAGTTCAAAATAGTTTGCGAATAAGATCGATACATAGTAAGAACGTAGAACGAAATCAAAAACAGTGATGAGAAATGTGCTACGAAGTAATCTATCTTGAGAAGATGCCTCTTTAAGAATCATTGACGTCCTTTAAAACGTTCTAGTAATGTTAACAAAGCGTACTATTTTTTTATAAGTGTACAATGTGTTCTACTTTCCGCCCATTTTTCGCAATGTCCGAATATCTTTGTGTCTTGCATATGTAAAATTTTTACAAAAACTGAACTGTCGCGTAATTGAATTTTTGGTACTTGAAACTTACCGCGAAATTATCTTTCACGCACAAAAATCAATGAATCTGAGGTACGCCCACTCGTATTGTGTGATACAATACAATTCTTTTTACAATCGAAAAATAATGATGATATACACAAAGGAAATAGAACGATGAAATTGAAACGAATAGATTTATGTTTACTTCCTTGTGTCTGTCGTGAAATATTTATATAGACGTGTATATCATTTAACGAAGAATGCAACACATAAATTATTTGCGTGTAGGGATATATGATATCGTATTGCAAAACACGTTGCCATTTTTGTATGTACATATATATACATGTATATTGTAATCCTTTGCGGTTCTTTAAAGTATTAATTATGTGTAAGTGTCCATTTTCATCGTCCTAACTTTATTTTCAATATATTGAGAAACTTACAGTGATTTATACATTTTTTGTAAAAATTTTGTCTAATCTTTAGAAATACTAATCGACGGGATCGGAAATGCAGAGATATTGGTGCATAATGATTTTTTGTTATGAATAAGACTGGACTGCAAAGGGTCATCATTTTGTTGTTACATATTTTCAATGATAAATACATAAGGATTGGGTGAATCTGTTAGGCATATCATAACAATAAGTAGTGAAAGCACAATGCTGTTTCGATATTTTCCGTGTCATTAATAATATTTATCTAAATTATTGACAATAGTGCCTTCTACGTGCATCCAGACCACAATTACAAGGCGAGAACTCACGGTCACAACGACTGTTACATACTTTTAACAGTTTCACTCGATACAGTTATCTTAACAATCTCATTCTAAATTAATATTGAGTTTCTGTATATTATTTGTATAATTGTTCATAATTCTTTTTTTTTTATAATTTATCTGTCAGCAATTATGTAAATACATTTACGTTTCATTGTAATTCCTATTTCATAAACCATGATTTCATACAGGTCACGCAATTATTTATTTACAATTACGATTGTATTAACGATACAATAACGTTATAAATAGCAGTAATAATAAGTGTAATTAATAGTTTACATTTCAAGCTGTTTCCGGTAACTCACGAACAATTACATCATAGTTATATAAATCGATCAAAATATCACAACCATACGAACGTCTTATCCGAGATACAGATATAAATTAAATTGTTTAAGTAGCACCTTAGATTTTATGTTCTGACGCATATACGATATAAAACACTCAGCTCGGTTCGAACAAATACAAAGATAATGTAACACAGTGATGTAATCAAAAGAAACGATTCTTTACAATTCAGAATCGATGTCAAGAACATAGTTTCTACACGATAGCTGCAAAATACAGTGAAGTACGTGAAATCTATAAAGAGACTCGCGAGAAGCATTCTTTTGTAATTCTTCTAGAAAACATTAACAATACATTTATGGAAATAGATATTGTATTCACACTGCATTTTGAAAGAACATGTATGCCGCGTAGTATTCATTCGACACAACTCATTAAAGCGGAACATTCGAATTCATTCTCATTCTTCGTGTGTACATAAAAACAGTACAAAGAATATTGAATAGTTTATTAAAATATTGAGAAGTTATATTCAATGATATTCAGCTGCATACGTGCCAAACGATACCACACAAAATAAATGCTAATTATAAATAAAGTGCCACAAAAATATTCATAATACAGTCAGTAGTTGTCTAGTCTCAATACTAATTTGTACTTCGAAAACATAAAATAAAAGCATTTTATAGTATTTTGTCATTTAATCACTTCACCATTAATGACATCAGTATATATATACTGTAATATATTCAAGCTCTCGTAACAGTAAATATAAATATTTAATAACATCTTTTTTCTTATTAAACTTATGTTTGGTGTATAAATTGTGCTTTCCCAGCTATAATATATGGTTCCAATTCTTTTAAATACAAAAATTTGCGCTAGAATTCATTTCGGTTATTGAAGCCGTTGAAGTTGTAGTTTGCAAGATGATTTACATGTTAAGAAAAATGGACCTTCCTGGCCTGGATTGTACGTTGATGGAACAATATTATATGATCCGGCTGGCACATTATCCAGTTCGAGATAGATAAACCCTGACCTATATTAAATCGAGTCATTAGTATGCATTTTACAAAGTAGATTATGCGTAATGTGTAGATTACCTAAATGGACCAGTGTTTTTCATTTGAAACGCTCCAGGCGCATCAGGATTATTCAATACTACCGTCACAAGATCAAATCCTATTTGATATTGCTTTGGACCCTTCAATATAATCAAAAGATAGTTCTCGTTACTTGAACTCTCTAATAATAATTGGTAACGTGGATTATTTGGGTATGTTGGATGGTTGATGCATCCGCCAGCTGTGATGCCTTTCCATTGACCATCGGTAATCTAAACAAAATAATCATTAACTACACAGAAAGAACAAAATTCTATTTACATTTACGTAAAACACCTTACCTCCTTCTCGTGTTTATAAAAGTTTGATATCTTGCGTAACGTGAACGGGCAAGTCCCGTACGCACGTAAAGTATAATATATCGTATTTGTTTTTTCATATTGTGAAATGACTAGAGTGTATCGTGTATCACTTTCGGTATCCAGTTTGATTTTGCAAAGATAGTGTGGACTATTTATTTTCACACCATTAATATAAGGTGGTGGGTCGTCTGTAAAATGGAAAGTTCACAATTCTATCGTTTGGTTTAGGCGAAATTCTCAAAGTCACCGCAGATTATCGTAGGTGGCGTAACACGACTATGCATCCTTTAGAGATGAATATTGAAGACATACAGCATAAACTTTTCGGACTTACGTGGATAATAAACTCTTTTCCCATCATTTTTATAGATTAATACTGTTATGTATTCCTGGTTTTGTCGAAAGTCCGCGATGTCGGTAATATGTCTTGTAAGAAGAATCCATATAGCGCCTGTAACATTGCTTTGCGCTTCAAGCAAAAACTGAGGATTATCGCCTATATTGTACGCGTCCTTTGCTGGCCCAACACCTGCATTCCACATTCTGTTAAAAAAGAACGATCTTCATCAAATTTCTGCACACGCATAGAGCATACAACAGTACTCAGAACTTACTGGTGCATGCAGTAAGTATAATTGAACAGACCCGGATTCCAATTCAAATAAAACACGTCGAAAAAGCGACATATACTATCGTAATCGATCCAAAATATGCCATTATCAAATTGGGAGGCAGAATCTGGATCATAATTCAATGTTTCTTTTAATTCATTGGTCCAATGTACAGTATCAAGTTCAGAATAGTTGCCTTTCCATCGTAAATGCGACCAAGGATTTTTAAGTAGCAGTAATCTTTCGTCCTGTGATATAAATACAAATTTTAAGGAAACATTCATTTCTCATGGATTCTTTGTTAGCGTAAATAATCGCTCACATTTACTTTCCTGACGTCGAGAACTGCATACGCATGAGTAGGTACAAGGCCAGTCCTCTCAGCATCTAAATCAGACAACTTTCCAGTGGCTACTGTTACCAGTACATCTCCTTTATGCAAGCGTGTTAATAAAACATTAAATAATTGATCCTTATTAAAATCTGGCTCATCTGGTCTTATAGCCCATCTCTCTGGTATCCAACTAGTCAGAGCATGTAAATCTATATTCTATAAAAAGAAATATTTAGTTGATACTAATCGTATCTTAATAAATTAATAAGGTGAACCTGCATGAAAAGTAACTTACACTGTTCGAACCAGGAAAATCATAACCACCCATTACTTTCATATAAGCCTTCTCGAGCAACGAGATCCACAGCTCACCACGATTGCTAGAGTAGGAACAAAGTAATTGGTTGTACCGGCTTACAGGCAATAAGTCATCTATTATAACTTTTCGTGGAACACCGTTAATGTGAAGTTTCACCATGTACTTTCCTAACATAAAATACTCGCGATTTAATTTTTATTGGAATAAATCTCTGGCGAGATAACAAGTCACTAGAAATCAATATGATTCCAAAAAGAGTGGAAGTAGTTCGTAAAATAAAAAGAACCGCTTACCGAACGGATTATAAATTGGTTCTTTGTTTCTATTTTGTGGATAAATAACGGACGTAATTAATTTGCGTCCGAATCTCCTTTCGTATTGAGCGCTAACGGCAAGCGACGCAACGAACGAACAATCGGAAACAACCTGAAATTACAGATAAAGTTCAAATCTAGAATGACATTGATTATTGGCAAATAGGTGACAACAGCAGTTTTTACGAACAGTTTGTTTTATGCTGTAATAATCAACGTGATGAGACATGAGCATAGTTGGCTCAGGGAATAATTCCTCTGGACGGCACCATCTTGCAAAGTCAAGCTTCTGCTTTGGTGCTAGTTCTAGGAAGCCGTCTTTGTCAGTAAACGGAATGGGGAAATGAAAATTTTCTGTAAGATCGATGTTCATAAAAGGGAGGAACTTATGGTCGTTGATATGAGAACTATGGTGTAAAACCCATTTCTCCTCATCGGAATAACCGCTACTACCGCCGCTTACTTTCAAATGAACACTGCTGCCATGCGGTAAAGGTGGCCGAGCTTGCTTTCCTAAATAATTTAAAACATTTCAATTATAATATTCATAATAGAAACTACTTCAATATTAAACATCCAAATATCCATTACCAATGTTATTGGAATTCGTAGAAGTTGTAGTAACTGGTAATACTGTGTCCACATCTTCATCCAAACTTGTTTCCGGTACCGGAGGCAATTGGGACAGTGTTTTAAAAATATCGTTGTTGTCATCCAGTTTTATACCTTTCAAAGATTCTGCCCTGTCCAAGGCTAGTCGAATAAGAGCCGTTAATTTTCCTTTCACTTCAGAATCTGTAGTTTTCTATAGTCATATTTAAAGCCAATGTTTAATATTCGTACATATAATGATTTGAAAAATAATTATTACATACAAATTTTAGTCCGAGCTCAGCAGCATCGGTGTATAGCTTTATAGCTACATCTTTTACACCCGATTCATCGGCGTCTTGAGCTTGATTCACAAGGAACATGCACCTTTGTAGTTCCGATTGATGCACAGGTTGTGCACTGTTATGCTTTCTGTCTTCTTCATTGACTGCAATGTTCCATTTTCTTATTATTCTGTGTTCTTATTTATAATGTACACAGCAGGTTCTCGCTCGTTGTCGATAGTGGGAAATCTTATGCAATCGATTGGACACGTTCATTACAAAAACCTTGGGTCTTGCCTCAAATTTCTATCCTATTTCCATGCAAGAGCAAGTACCTACTGTAGATGAATTAGAATTAGAATATTAAACTTACTTAGAGATTCTATTGCTGTTACTCTATCTTGATATTCCGTAACTTTCTGATCATATACAGGATTTTGCAACTCATTAAGTAATTTAATAGCAATGTTATAGTAGTACATGGCTTGCTTGGATTGACTCTGACTGTCAAATTGCACAGCTTTTCGGGCTGCATTTTGTGCGGCTTCCAAAGTCATTTTGTAAATTGTTGTTATTAAATTGGTAATTCTATATACATAAATATTTCGTACTCCTTTTTAATTCCACGTACATTGAGCCTGAAACTGAACGTCACATACATTTACGATTACATTTTCTGCGATTGTACCTATCTTTTCTACATATTTACGATACAAAATAATAATATCGTGACATTACTTATTTACATTCTTTTGACAGTTTGCGATGACTAACGGTTATTTATACGTTTCATAACAAACCGTATAGGTTAGGTGTAACGCAGTTTAATATAATTAACGCCGATATAATTGATTGTAAATTCTTCACTGGATCCGACGTAAATATTTATTTCGATCAATCACCATGAAACTTTAAGTGTTCTCCGACATTCCCGCCCTAGTAACATTGTAACTGATTGTAACTCAGAAACCCGGATCTGTCCGGGTCCGGATCACACTTGATCACACTTCGTTCAATCAGACTCTGATTCAGATAATTCAGACTCTGTTGCAGAATGGTTGAAAAGGTTGTCCTATATATTGGAAACTTTGATTAGTGTCTTTTTTAGAATTTCGGTCACCATGCAAAAGCTCGCCCCGTTCGCGATAAGAAGTTGTAGATAAATAAGATTAGCGTAAGATGTTATACATTCTCCGTGTGTAACCTAAAATGTTCTGTTTTTGACAGTTGCATAAATTAGCAACAAATAGTGTTTTTCTAACTTTGGTCGCTGTTGACCGATAGTTAAATATTGCGCGCCGAAAATGAGCGACTCCGAAGACGAGAATTACGTGGCCTTCGGAGTTCCTCTCGATCCCATAGACGAAGGTATATTGAAGTGTTTCAAAAACGAGGTAAAAAATCTTATTATACAATTTGTTAATCTCGTCCGAAACTTCTGCAGAGAATATACCACGAAAGAAACCTGTGACAATCGAAGAACAGTTCGCATATGATGAGCAAGGCAGACGCAGGTTTCACGGAGCATTTACAGGCGGTTTCTCTGCTGGATATTTTAACACCGTCGGTACCAGAGATGGATGGAGACCGCAACAGTTCAAGTCTTCCAGGGGCAGTAAAGCAGAGAGCGTTACTCAGCGACCTGAAGATTTTATGGACGACGAGGACACGAGTCAATTCGGAATTGCTCCGAAAGGTATTCGTGCTACTAGCGATTATGCCGATCACGGTCAAAGAGGAGTGAAACGAGAGAGAATTAATCGGGATAGTAGCGGTCCCATTCCTGGTACGCCTGTATTAAAAGAGCTTTTGAAGCCTATCAAGTAAGTAACTATATAGTTCTGAAGATAAATCTGAAAATGTATAAATGTTAGTTTTTATGTATAATTAATATTTAATGTAATATTCAGAGACACAGTTGGTATTATGTTATTGAAGCAAATGGGCTGGAGACCTGGTCAAGGCGTAGGATCTAGGCTCACTAAGAAAGAGAAGGCTAAAATTAAGAGAAAAAATGAGAAAATAAGAGCATTCAAGCAACAGTATGGTAAAGCTAGTTCAGGAACCAGTTCAGATGAATCGGAGGATGATTATGGAGATGTTACATTTGCTCCCGACGATTATGAACCGTTTAGGTAATTTAGGGATCGGTAGAAACCTGTTTCGGTAAATAATACTGATAGTAATCGACATATTTCTTTTCACAGATGCAACCCAAAAGATAATTTTTTTGGTATAGGATATAGTGGATTAGATAGAAGAACCATATTGTCTGGTCACATCAATTTATTCGATACTCCTGCATTTAGCGTTCAAGAGAAAAATAAAAAATTGTCGATACATGGCCAAGCCTTCGGTGTTGGTGCGTTCGAAGCAGATGACGAAGACATTTATGAGAGAGAGGACATGTCTCGGTATGACTTTTCCCTGGGCCCAGAACGCAAAACTAAGTCCAGGTGGTCAGAGGATAGCAATTCTAGGAACTCTAGTAATTGTCTAGAAGGTTTCGTACCGGCGAAAAGCAAATTGGAGCAGAAAAAGATTTATCCACCTCCAGAGTTGCCTAAAGATTATGTACCAGTGCACGCGGTCAGAAAAAGTCGGTTTTACCCACCGATCGAGAATGTTCCTCGCACAGTAGAAAATGGGAAGCGGAAAGATCTTACGGCTGCCGATAGAGCTAGAATATTGGAAGATACGCATACCGTTAAAAAAGTATCAGACTCGCATCCGAACGCGGTACCGTCGGTTGCTTCTAACATTATTACGAAAACGTTAAATTTACATGGAAAACAACAAACAGAGGAAAGACAGAAATTAGCGAGTCAACAAGCTAAGGCAGCCACCTCATGGATGGACAAACTCAATGCCCAGAGTTTTATTAAAGGTGGTCTCGTTGGTCCTAGCAAAGAAGCCGAAGGGAGTTTAAAAAACCTAGAAGAATTTAAGGATTCGTCTAAAATCGACGAGGGCCAAAGTACGAACAAACCGGAGGGAGATAGTTCCTTGGAAAAGAGCACAGTGAAACAGTTTTTCGGAGATCCTGATAAGCAGAGACGTTTCGAGCAATATTTGATCCTCTTGAAGAAAGGTGAAAAGAGCAAGTTGGACAGTCTACAATCGCTATCGACGACAGAGTGGGACCGAGAACATGAACGACTAGAATTCGAGCAAGCAGTTAGATTGTTCGAGCAACCAACCAATGATTATGTGTCGAACAAGTTTACGGACTCAGCAGAGTCCACAAATACAGACACCGTTCCTGAAAAATACAGCCCAGAAGATGAATTGAAGCAAGCCGTGAAGATGAAATTATTTGGGAAATTGACTAGGGAACGTATTGAGTGGAAACCTGCGAGTATAGTCTGCAAGAGATTCAATATTCCAGAACCGAAAGCCGGCTGCGCTCAGCCTGAGCTAAAGAAGAAAGCGCAAAAGTTTTCGATCTTTGATTCGCTTGATTTTAGCAATTCTTCGAAATTCTTAAAAGCAACTGACACTGTATCAAAGCCACTTGTGCAAACTGATTCTGAATTGAAAGGCAGAGATGCTGCCAGTAGTACATTCTCAGAAATAAAGTCGAGTAACGACCTACCTCCCAATGAACCTCAAGAATCGAAGCCTGTGTCAGATAAGATAAGAAATTTCGAGGCTTCTTACGAGAAAGTCTTCGGCAGAGAAGTTCAAGAAACACCCTCCACGATTTCTGAAATTAAACAAAGTTCGGACATTGAAACTGATTCGAGTACTGTAACCAAAGGCCTGGAGGTAGCAGGGACGAGTCAAGATGATACTAATACGTTAAACCAGGTACCGAAGAATACAGCTGAAGAAAAGAAAGACCTTTTCAAAGCAATTTTCTTGAGCAGCAGCGAAGAATCAGATTCTGAGCCAGAGGAGAGCATAGACAGCGAGGCTGTAAAGTCGGTTCTGATTGGTAAACCGTCTGAAGTGAATATTAAAAGGAACACTTCTCCGCCAAGGGGAATTTTTGCCAAGGTAGACTTGGATAATCTTCTCTCCGGTTCGAAGAGCAGTGAACAAGCGAATAAAAATGTAAATAAGGAGGTAGATACGAGTACAGCATCTCAATCTGATGTAGGAATCACATCGAATCAAAGCAATGATAGTAATACAAATTCCGACGAGCCAATATTGTTACCCGATATGTACGGACCAGCCCTTCCCACGAAACTCGTCAAAGTCGAAGATTCTACGTCCGAAGCAACCACTTCTCAAACCGTAAAACCTTTGTTCAGAAGTGTTGTAACGAAACCTACCACGGACACAAAGACTTCCGGAGTGTGGGTCGAGAAGAGGAAAGTGAAGAAATCGAAGAAAGAGAAGAAAAAGCACAAGCACAAAGAACATAAAAGTTCGAAGCACAAGCGAAAATCGAAGAAGGAGAGACGCAGCAGTTCGTGAACCAGGGACTAATGAAACTGTAACAATGAAGTGAAACGAGCAAAGATATTGTAACAACAACAGGCGCATTGTATTTTTATTGTGTGGTCTTTCCTTTGTATGCGACACTGTGTTTACATTCAATGAACAGTTTGAAAATGCTCCCGCAATTACAAGTACAAGTTCGTAATTACAATCAGTAAAGGCACATCCGATATGTACAAGAATATATATAATATGTAATGGTATCTATATATATTTTTGTATATGCTCCAGTACGCGAAATTGAGCAATTTTCTCTTTAGGTGCAGCGTCATTTGTTGCTGTTGAACACTGGTATAAACGCGTTGTACAATTATTTGCTCGATGTCATAGAATTCCTTGAAGGTGGTCTGCTGTGATTTGTGGAGTTCAGCTTCTTCTCGACGCTAAAAGTACACGTTAGACAAACATTATTTTAATTTTCCAATTGCTAAGAAATACTTTGCATCTGTGCACATTTATAGTGAACGCAATAATCGAGTAAAAGTTACTATCTCTTCGATTTCACGACGCGAATCGCGAAACGTGCGTTATCCAGAGACTTCGGCATGATTTATACAATTTGTCCAGTTGTTATAAATGGTTGTTATAAATATAATCTTTTTTATTTATATTTAAACTTCTTCCATTCGGATGGAAGACGGTAACGCACCTGCTGCTTCTAGAACCTCGTTTAAACATATCCGTTAACTTCTTCTTCAGATTTTTCTTCTCAGTCTTCTCGTTGATACTCGTTTCGGATCCCGATGTCTATAAGACGGACAATTAATTTTATATATGTGCTATCAATTATGAGGCTGAATAGAACCGCGTAAATTACTCTTATTACTTACTTGAAGATCTATGGAAACATTTGGATCGTCCACGCTAGACGATTTAGTCAATTTACTAGTGAGTTTCTTCATTAAACCTTTACTGTGTTTCTTATCTCGTTCTAGCATCTCACTTTTTGTAGAGCCAGTTGAGAGGCGACTGGTCACGAACAAATAAAAGAAAAGAATTATACCAATGAAATGCAAACTATGTTCGCTTACGAATGTGTTAATGTTACCTATCCACACTGGAATCTCTCTGCAAGCTCATAGTTCCGCCTTCAATGTCCGAGCTTTCTAACGATTGCAAACTAGATAAATTGCTATCGGTGCCCCATATACGTTGAGACTGAAAGATTAAATTAACTAATTAGGAACATATGTTTTGCGATAAATAAAAATCGCATTGTACGTGTGTACCTCTTCATTCCGAGCTGTCTGTTCCAAAGATAAACTCTTCCTTTGCAAACGCGGCTTGGAGCGGCTCGTCATACCTTTACCGGGATCACTCTCCACGGACGTTGATCTGCGAAGCAAAGTAATCATTTATACAACTTGCAAAATAAAAATGTTCCAAGTCAATTGTAGGCAACAGTAGTTAAATGAAAATGTGTTTCGTCTGTTAATAATTTTACTAAGACGACAATAGCGATAGGTACCTTTTACCAAATTTCTTCATCCGCATCACACTTGCCTCATCGGTTGTTTTCTTCGAATCTTTCAATTCTCTGGCCACGTCCATTAATTTTTTAATAGTGTATTCCAACTTATCTGTCCTTTCGCCGAGTTGTGAATTGGAGTCTGATAGGAATGAAACATATTAGTATAATGTAGACTAAGATTTGTTAACTTTATTCGATGAAGGATTAGCGTTTATACCTCTGGGATCGGGTTTTGCGTCCAACATTGGCGACGATTCTCTCGACTTTGGTCCCTACAAGACATCAATAATTTATTTCGATAATTGTACATTCATTGATTGATTTTGTAATTTTATATACCTTTAGTCGCCTAGGCGGAGTGGGTGTGTAAGTACTCGAAGTTCCGTTTTCAGCTATACCGTTCAATTCGGGGAAGAGTTTCGTTAAATCGTTAACTTGTTGCAACAGCACATTGATATTCCGTAATTCGGATTGCTCCTGTCTAGATTTTTTCGTAATTACATCTCGGAGCTCTTCTCGCTCCTTTTCGTGTCTCTCCTTCTCGCGTCTCATTTTTTCGTTGCTGGTCCTCAATTTCGCGTGGGCGTCCCTCAATTCTAACAAATCGCATTGTAACTGAAAAAAGAAAAGTTCATTGGTATCCGTGGATGCTTGAACATTCAAATTTATACAAATGTAGTCACTTCTAATAACTTCTTTCTGCTCTCTTCCTTCTCTTCATCGTATACTTTCTTCAACTGGTCTTGTCGCCTCTTATTCTCCAAGCGCTCTTTGGAACGTTCTCTCTCGATCTATAATAACAATTAAAATCAAAGAGTGACCATTAACTATTTCCCCCGATTGTACATACTTCAAACAGCGTTTGCCGTAGATCCCTCGCTAACGTAGCTGTTTCCTGCAAAAGTCTCTGGTGCTCTTCTCTCTCTTTCTGCCACGCTAACTCCATACGAACTTTCAAACCTGGAATTTTCGTTCTGCCACTCGTGAGCATTCTTTCTTCTTCCAGCTACGAATACAAACATATAAAATAACCTGATCTGAAGACCGCTAAAATCAATTGTGAATCAATGCGATACCTCGTTAATTCGCGACTGATATTCTGATACTTTAACGTGACTGGCCGACTTCTCGGATACCAATTCAGCTTTCAGTCTGGACGTTTCTAGCCGTGCTTCAGAAAGTTCATCTTCCAAGCTATTGATCTGCCTCTCTAGAACCAGTTTGTTCGTACCGGATAGCTCTTCCTCCTACATTCGTGGCATATACGTAATATATGTAATTAGCATAGACACCCTATCAGTATATAACACAGAAAATTCACGCGGCTGTCAACGTGTTAATTGAACACTCTGGAGCCTAGTGGACCCAAAGTTTTTTCATCAGTACTTTAATCGAGTCTCATTGCGAGAGGAACCAACCTCGTCAGACTTTCCGGAAGACGCGTTCGAGTGTCTACTCCTGGCAGATTTCAAATCTGCGATGGTCTTCTGGGCGCCTTCGAGCATATGCTTGTAAGTGTCGCGTTCGCGTTTGTATCGAGACAATTGGCTCTGGATGGTTTTGATTTCGTCGTTGATGGCGGTGATCCTGTGCTCGTATCGCATTTTGCATTGAGCCAGGTCTGCTTTCTTCGCTTTCTCCATGTTCTCCAGGGCGTTCTTCAACTTCCGGATTTCGGATTCGAGCGCCGTGGTGTCTGGGGTTAAAGCTTGGTGGATCTTTGACACGGCTTCGTAATCTTTCAGTTTGTCCGAAAGGTCATCGTTCTGTGAAATGTAAATTGAAATCCATTTAGATATTGATTTCAATAATAGTTTTGAGCTTTAGCTTACCGCCTTTCTTATATCTTCTAATCGCGTCACCAAAGTATTGTTCTCTTTCTTCAAATTACTAATGTCGTTGTTCAGGTCTGTTATTAAAGCCTTGTTCGGCAGTTCGCTCTCTTTCACTCGGTTCTATAAGGTGAAAGCAAAGAAAATCGATTTCACACACCTTAAAATATTTAGCATGATCGTTCGTGTTAAATTTCTGCATTTACCTCTAACGTAGCTCTTTCAGACTTCCATTCGCTCTCTTTCAGTTTCACAGATTGTCGCAGTGTCTCTAATTCCTTGCGAATGCCGATCAATTCAGTGTTCTGCTCCCGCAGCTTGCTACAAATGAACGATTACAATTTTAGCCTGATTCTCATTAAAATACGGGGAAAATTATCCAACTCTACCATTTTAATTGAACTGGTTGTTACAGATTTAACGCATTACATTCATTGCTACGACTTTCTATCGCTTACGTATTAAGAGCTCCGTTATCCATTTCAAATTGCTTCCTTAAATTCTCAAGCATACTAAGTTTATCACTGAGGTTGTTGTACTCCTGTTGCCCTTTCTTCAGCTCGTTTTCCAAATCTGCAATATAAGACACTGTTGTCTCATCCAGAGTGTTCAATTTAAATGATTTTAAGGGGTACATATAGTATGACATAAGTAGTGTTTTTTTTGTAGCTGGACGCACGAAGGGCATACGAAGGGCAACCGCATTGTTTACACATGGAATCACAGATTTTTAATTCATCGTTCAATTAAATCAGGAGATATTTTAATTCGAACCATCGTGACCGGTTCATCGTACAGTAAAGAGACTTACTCAAAATCTTTTCGTTATACGATTGCCTCATCTCATTCATCTTCTTTGCGTTCAGTCCAGTCTTTTCTAACGAGCTAATCTTCTTCTTTAGCTCGGCCACTTCGGATTCTCTCGACTTCTTCTCTTGATCAATTTCCCGCTGCACAGACTCCTTTTCTTTTTTCAGCTGAGCTGCCTCGGCCGTCAAATCGTTTATCTTCGTGGCGTTCGAGGACTTTGCGTTCTCCAGTTCTTTCTTCAGCCGTTTCACTTCAGCATCCAACTTGGTCTTCGATTGTTCCACCTTTGTTAACAAAAATATACTTAATGCAAAAAATTTCCATTTTGCATGAAAATCCGCAGTTTAATTATAACACATGATATTCGCAGTGATTATTAAAACACACTCACAGAAGAGATCGACTGCGACATTTTCGACTCCCTTTCAGTGTACGCTGACAAATCGTCTTGCAACTTCTTACACCTATCACGCTCCTGCGTCAGTTCTTTCTTCAGTTCATTCAACGATTTTTCCAATTTCACTCCATCTTTCTCCGAAGATTTGGCCGCTTCTACAAAAAGCCAACGAAGCTTTATAAAATCTTTACGAAGCTTTTACGCTATAAAAAATACCTAAGTCTTTCTTCAACTGAACAACTTCATTATACACTTTCAATTTCTCTGCAGAAAGCGACAGAAGCTTCGACTTCAGTTTCTCCTTCTCCTCGGATAAGGCCAACTTGTCTTCGTCCCATGCTTTTCTTTCCACTTCCCTTAGCGATACAGCTTCATCCAATTTCTTTTTCACTGTAATATTTAAATATATGCAGCGTACAAAATGTGCAGCACAAAATCGGGACACTCACTGTTCTGTAAATCTGCATTTTTATCATCGCCTTTCACGGATAACGGTGGTTTTTTCTTCTCTTTTTCGTGGGATAGTTCTTTCGTCAAAGAGTCGAGCTTCTCTTTCAGTAATTCGTGTTCCTTTAAGAGTTCATCATACTTGCCGTGATCGTTGAATTTCAGCTCTTGAATGTCCACGTCTTTGCCCTCGGAAACATTCGTAAAAACAGTCATCATGTCTCCTAAAATATAAACAATATTTGCATCAAACAGTCCCTTCGTATCAGAAAAATTAATCATTGTAGTTGGAAGAATAAGTTCTTTGAAATTTAGAAAAAGTACGAAACATTCATATGGGCACTGAAAATTCTATTCTATTAAAAGTTTTAAAAGCCCGATAAAAGGTTTACGTGTGTTGACCAGTGTAATTTGCTCGACGCGTCACGCGTTAATTAAACGATTATCGAACGTTTTATATGTTTGAACAATATCAAGTGCTCGCTGTTAGGCCAATGGCGAACCTATTTCTTTCTCCATTTCATCCACCAGTTTCTTCAGTTGCACTTTGGTCGTGAAATCGGTCGCCTTCTTCTGCGGCCGATTTTGGAAATCACTTTTAATCTTCTGCAAAGTATCCTCGACCTTTTTCACCTGGAATTCAGACCACGGTAAACGCATGCGATTGTTATCGTTCAATTATCATTCAAATCGTCATTCTACCTGCTCATACTTCGTCTCCAGTGTTGTTTTATCGGTCTCCAACTCCTCGACCTTACGCTCGACTTTCCTCAGCTTGAACGATAAAATTCGACAATTTTTATTCGACTGTTCCAAACTTTTTCGCAGACGGACGTACTCGTCCGCTTGCTCATCCCTTAAGAATACGAAATATTGGTATATTATGCATTTCATTTAGTCGTCATAAAAGTAGTGCGGCATTACGGAACCGGATAATCATAGATCGACTATGGTTGTTTACGCGCGTGCCGATTTTTATTGTTGAACCCACGGAATTTATTCCGAGATTCATTTCCTTCATTAAAGATTTTATTATATGGTCAATAAATTCGTTTGACGATACTGTAAGACGTAAGGCAATTTCTTTTGCACTGAAAAATATCTGAGGATGAAGGGAGTTATCCAGTTCCGCCGAGCAAAGCGTGATCAAAGAGATGCGACAGACATATATAATTACCTGTTTGTTAATTTCTCACGTACACAATCAATTAAATGGAAGCCGAAACGGTCGGAACGGTGCTCCGTTCGCGACGGAAGCACGTCGGAAGCGCGCGAACAAGTTCAGAAACATCGAAAGGGTTCGACGACAGTATAACGTTCCACATACTGCTCTCTCTCTCTCATTTTTGTTCAAATTCGAAAAAAAGCAACGCTATATCTCATCACCATCGGTCTTGCTCTGATCCGACGTTCTCTTTTTCTCTGTCATTTCGTTTTGGAAGATTCTTCCATTTTTCTCGATTGCGATCGCGAAAAATTTGATCCGAACCGAAGGGAAAATTTGCTCTGTCTCTGTTCAAAGTCAGGAAACTGGTTATCCCGAGGCAACGAAACACCGGCATTCGATCCAGTTTTGACGAAATGCAGTGACCATAGTGTTGGAACCGTCTTCCGTCCAAATCGTCGTCCTGCAACAATTCAGATGGCTGATTTTGCTAAAAATATTTTTGCACTCGGTTTTCTTTGTTTTTTTTTTATTTTTGGTTTTTGTTCGCACTCGTTCCCGCCTGAGACTATACTCGAGAGATCTTTGGCTTCTATGTTTTACCCTTTTCTTTCTCTTTCGTTCTTCTCCGTGATTCGAAAAAAATTCGACTTTCTCGAAAGTACATCTTTTTTTTTCCATCACACTTTTTCCGTTTATTCTATTTCTCTTTTTTTTAGTTCGTTTTCGGTTTGTTCTCTGATTTCGGAAACTGCAGTAAGTGGAAATCCACTGTTTTCGAGCCCCTTCAAAGTGTTCGTGTGCGTTTGTTCCTGTGCCAGGTACAATGCTAATCAGCCAAACACGTTATGTTATTTCGTTTCAAGTGTTCTCAATACTTTCTTTTCGTTACACAAGATGCTTTATCTAAGCACGAACGTCTAAACATCTCCACGATCTCTAATGCTCGCGTCGTTAAAAGTGAAGGAGATATTTAGGTGTTTGGTCTTAGGTGAACCATCCTGTATAAATGTGTAGTACACGTGATGTTGGGTCATCAAACAGTTTCGGATCTAGCAAGCCGACTTGAGGCCAGATTGGTTCGGACCTTTCCCAAGCAAACTGGCAACTGCCTGAGTCAGAGACCTAGCGTCAGATAAGAATGTAAACATCAGATAAATCACACATGAATAAACATTTATAGTTCTGTAATTGTTGGTACAACACGTACATATAATAGCTTCCCGATCGGTTTTGGCTCACGGTTCCCTTCTGCAAATTCTTTATGTCGTATACTCCCTTCGGATACACTGTACCTACTATGAAAAATCGAATACTGACCATTTATTCGAGGTCGCCGCAAGAGACCTTTTCCACGCCTTTGAAGGACTTGTGGGATTGAGAAATGTTTCTCAAACGGTAGCCGAGGGTTCGAGGACCCAACAGGGGGTGTATTGTGTATATTTTCTTTGAGGTAAACGACAAAAGGACACCATTCGGTCCTAATAGGTGGGCGGAGGCAAACGCGACAGTTTATCGAGGCATTATTGGTATTTACAGTCGGGGCCAAGACATCTGTTTCAGGTCGTAAAGTCGTAAATCAAGCTGGTGGAAATCAACACCTATTCATGCTATGTTTTCGTGCGGTCCTGACCATCGTTTCGAGCCCTAATCCGGTCATAAATCGTCGTCACTGTCCCGACTACAGCAACCTAATTGCTTTAGAGCCCAGCCGATTTTACGACCTCAAATTATCGTGGCCCCGGCAATCATAGCAAGTATTATACTACGGATCTTTATGCAGAAAGTCGTCTCTGGTCACTAATGATATCACAACTTTTGAACCAATGGACTTTTTTGAATGCGGATTGTCCTAAAACCTTCCCGAAGAAACGCTGCGTCTAATGGCTCAAACCCCAGCTTTCTACGTTCAGCCGTTTCGGAGATTTTAGATTATGAACAAACAAACATTTACATTTTTATTTATATAGATAAAGATCCGCAGTCTAGTAATTATTAACAGTTCACTGAGCTCTGGATTAGTATAAATTGGCAATATAATAGCATAATACGTGTCAGTATAAAATTGACGACGCTCTCCTGATAAAAAGTAGTAGTCTGAGTCTACCAATGCAAATTGGAAAACACAATTTACATTTTTATTTATGTGTGATTCATTGCATGTTTACATCCTAGCTTGTCCTCTCGTTCAAACTGTATGGAAGGGATAAGAGGTAATGTCAAGTCAGGATCGGGTCAAGCGGCTTGATTACCCAGCGCGAATTACACAGTGACGAGATCAGTCGCATCCGCAAACACAAGAGGTATGTTATTCAACAAACTAAGAAACTGTACGCAACAGACGAGTCATGGTTCGCCGCTGTGTGGACACGAAGTGTTTATCCATTGATTAATGAATTCGAATTCAGACAAACCAGTTAGTAAAACGCGTTCGCTGTTCTTTCTTGCTAGCGACAATAATGTCTGATATGAATGCAGACACAGGAATATCTTTCAATGATAAATCGAACTTTTTTCAGGACACGTCATCGCAGATGGCGAAATTATTCATTGAAATTAATTGTTCGCATAGACTTTTCGAAAATCGTAATAAACGTATAAAATCCACAGTTTAGATTTTAGATATTACAAGTGGACAAAAGAAGAAGCGGAACTATACATGCGAGAAAAGGAAACTAAACTGCTATATTTACAATACGTATACACCAACAAAGAGGACGAAGATTACCTGAAAGTGTCTTGCAGCTCGTAGATTTCTTCTTCTAATTGTCGGATCTCTTTCTTCATGTCCTCGTTCTCGTCCATTAAAGATTCGCATAAATTTTCCGCCGCTTTTAGTTTCGAACGAAGTTCATCTTTCTCTCTATCCCTTTCACCTCTAAATGCTTTCGTGTTCGCCTCTTTCTCCAGCTCTCTTATCTTTGTCATCAGACTGGTCTTTTCTTGCGCCAGAGCTGCATATCGTTAATAGATATTAATAATAATTACCAACTTTTGTTCTTAAAGTTAGCCTACAAAAATTTTTCTCCGGTCATGAGAGAGTCATCCAGTTAAGGGTTAAATGACAATTTTCATGGCATTTCCTCCGTAACGTCACGTTCTGACAGTCACTATATTATAGTGTGTCTATCCCCACTATCATTGTACAGTGCACAGACTTTCGTGAAAGAGAAAGGGTAGTGAGGAAGGAGGCGGAGCCACAAAAGCATAAGTGTTTGTGCTTATAATTCGCTCTCTGATTTCTCGGCACTGTTCCTATTCCTCTCTGGCCGCGATGCAGCACCAACTCAGCCAATGAGGATAAAAACGTAACAGCCTCCATTGTTTCCAAGACTCTCGCCGCGTCTCCCAGCTCACGTGACATTACCGAGGAAATACCGTACCTAATTTTCTTTTCAATTCTCTACGCTAGTACCTTCGTTTTTCTTTTGCAACTTTTGTACTTCATTCGACGAGGATTTGCTCGACATAGTTTCCATGGTGGACAATCGTCTCATCAGTATCTCGCTTTTCTCTTTCTCCGCTTTCTCGCATCGCGCTTGTAATTCGCTCACTTGGAACTTCAACCTCTCCACCTCGCTCTGTTTGTAATAAATTTCGTTTCCTGGATTATGCTTTGGTCGCACGTTAACGACTTAAAAAGTTTTATATCGACTCGATTGAAAAGATGATCTTTGATCTTGTGGAAGACGACAATGATTTTCGAGAGGTACGTTAAATTACACGATGTGTTGTTCGTGTAATTAGAAAGAAGTGATAATGAAAAGATATAAATCAAGATAAATAATATGATTAAAAGTTGCTCAGTAAAAGAAATCGAACGAAAAAAATCTTAGTATCGTTATGTTTGTCTGTCGTCACCTCTTCCTTCCGGTACTCGTCATTCTGTACGGAATTCTTCGGTGTCCGCGATTTCTTCACCTGAATATGAATAAATGTATTATTATTCTTTATCGCTAAGGTCTTCTAAAATTAAAACAGGCTGACTACCGCGAGGTATGCAATCTCAGTGTTCTAATCTGCAGTCCGTTCTACAAAAGCCAATGAAAGAATTAATTGATCGCTATCAGCAATACCTGTATTATGAATTCGACGTCGTTCGCCGAGGTATTCTTATTACTGTTATCTATAACCTCCTTGATTTGCAGTTTCGATGGTCTTCTGACTGTAAAAACGTATACTTAGCCGTGTGCAGTTATTAATGCACATTAAATGGTAATACATTCTTACATAAGCTGCAAAAGAAAATGTTTACTCATACGCGTTTACCTTCCTTCTTCTCTTCCTCTTTGTCGATAGCAGACAGATCCATAAGCGACGTCCATCCGGCTGCTGCAGCCGATGTTTCTGTACTATTCTTGAAATCATCTTTCGCCAAATTCGTTGCGGACGACCAGACCCTTTTCCCATTTTCAGCGGAACTAACCGTGACAATTGCAATGATGAGAAACAGAATTCTCGATATATCAATAAATATAATTGTTGCATTTCAACTCACCGGGCCGACGATTGCTCGAATGAAAGACTAGGTGTGGAAGATGTGATGTCCCTCAGGCTGTCTCTTTTACCCCCGTGCTCTTTGTAATCCCTAAAAAATGTTTATTAATTATAATGATTATTAAACCCCTTCGCACTCGAATGGCGACTGTGAGGCTTTACTATTTTTTTCAACTCGAAGAAAAACTATAGTACCGGAAGCATCTCTTGCAGCGGGTCGGCCATCGCACTTGAGGATGAAAGCCGAGGGGGCAGAGGGGGTCACCTTTCTTCGACGAATACATATGGTGCATTCTGCATGGGAAAATAAGAGGATTAATCAACGCAAACGAACTCCTACAGGCAGTCGAATAATTATTGCTGCTTGTAGCCAGACGCGGCGTCGTTAATCAGCAAGAATCGTATGTTTAACAGAGACAACAATTATATATGGTGATTCCACATGATGGAATACATAGACAAGGATAACTTGTAAATATGTTATTTACACAGAACCCATAAACCATTAGAAATGAGCTTTTATGCATAGACCTTTCACATACACCCACTGTCGCATTAAATTTATTAATGCTCAACCCAGACACTTTCAAGGAGGTGCAACAGTGTTAGAAAGACAGAATAATGCTTTGAAGAAGAAATAGATCATCGAATTATTAGTTGCCGCGACATTCATTAATAGACCGTGGATTTTTATACAAAATAAAGATTGTCTGAGTGTTCCTTCTCTTTATAACTTTAATGATTTGAAAAATATACAATCTTTAAAATATATTTACTATTTCGCATTCGATGTACTCATTTTTGCCACGAATGTATCAAATCCACAATCTATTCATGAATATTAAATTACTCTCAACCAATGCCGGGTCTCTTTCGATCGACTGTCTAAACATTGATTTGAAATTAAAAAATGATGTGTTTGAAAAATTTTCGCGGGTCGCAAGTGACCCGGCGTCGGTGTTCTGCGTCGCTGTTGCAGGCTGTTTCAAGGGTGGCGGTGAACAGGAGCGAAAGGATCACGACGAGAATACACGAAGAACGTCCTGGAAAGCTGCATACCACCGTAAACGAGACGCGGGAAATTTGAATAGCTGCGAATCGAAAATCTCGGTGAAAGATTTCCGGCGCAGGGCATATCTCGTTGCGAGTGTGTCACACGCGGCAATCTAACAATCGAGCCCTTCTCGACTCTAAAAGCTAGAGAGCCGGCTCACGAGGACCTAGAAACGAAACCTTGAATTAATAGGAGAACGCGTTGCGAAACGCGTCAGGCAACTTGGCTTTCTGCAGAACGCGAAATAGTTGACGACGCGCAAATGAATTTCAAATCGCGCTCCCGTTTTCGAGATAATCGAAACTCATAGATCAAACAATTGAATATTTCGGACAATTTGGAAGATTATTTTAGTATTGTTCTTTTCTGAAAATACTGATCGCATTCATGTAAAGTGACAATCAGTACATTTTTTCCCTCACAGATTATTACTATATCACGAATGTCAATAATACTCTCTCATGTGGACTGTAAATATTCTGCAGTTGTTTACAATCTGAACGGACAAAAATATACTTATTTGCATCGATCTATCTGCGACATTGTAAATCCGTTGATAACATAACGTTCGGGCAAAACAACATTATCATGTCGTTAATATCGATCAATTTTTCATTTACGACGACGTACGTTCCACCAAGTTTGTTACCGCTTAGAATCCTGTAATTACTATATGCCTGGATCGATTTAAATTAAATCGCACGATAGAGTCAATTGTCTCGCTAGATTCGTTCGACCCACGCAAGCCTCGTTGCAGTCTTCCAAAAATACAAGAGCGCAATACATCGAGTTTCGAATTCCGTATTAAAACTAGCATCTGCCTCTATGCGCATAAAATGATTTTTGTTCGATCTTCGTACCGTGAAACTGGTGGAGAACGAATCTCGATTCTCTTTCGAAGATTAATGCGTTTTACAGAGATCTATGGTCGGCCGAGACAAAATGCTTGAGTAACCGTGAAATTGATTGCTGGATCCCGGTCAGAACTTACGCAATTAGGTATTGACTGATGTGTACTTACTTGATCGATGTTAACCCAAATGCAGCAAGCGGTCACGATTAAATTTATCCGGCACGTCGTTAAGAACGGTCGCACACGACGTATGGAAACGCACCTTCCATACCGGGCTGAGAAGACGGGCCCGGCAATCTCATATCAGAACACGAATGTTAGCAGACGAACGAACGACCGAACCGAAAACGTATGATCGACGATTTCACGGATTTTTGGTCGCCCTATCGGTAACTCCAAGAGCCCGAGGACCGTTTACATGTTTCGTGATGGCCCCTCTGCGCAATCCGGTCACTTCTTTTTCCTCGTCCTTTTTTCTTTTTTCTTTTCTACCTTTCTTCGCCTCTCGTTACCCGCGACAGTCGCAACGTCGATAGACGTCACTAATAGCACTGACACGATGCTGCTATTACAGGGGTTAGGCCGTTACTCGAACTCGGGGCTCTCTCGTACGTGTGGTAATTTGGAGACTAGCCAAGGTGTATATTTATCTCTAGCTATAAATATAGTACATACTGCTTTCCTGCGAGTGTCCCGCGTGCACGTGTGCGTGCGCGGGCCTCAGGATATCCTAGAAAATCGGCGCGACGGTAGACAGACTAGTGCCAGAAACTGGCGTCTGTTCGATGAATTATCACCGAGTCCAGTTTCAGACATACTTTATTGCGCACCGAATTCTTTTCCACCCAAGTTTTCCGCGAACACCGCGAACGTCACCTACGATGTCCTTCTGAAGGATGCGACACGGTTGCAATTCCGTCGCTTGCAAAACAAATCGAACTTTAATCCTTTGTATTTACTCGGGGAGCTATTTTAACTCAAACATTAAACATTTCTTCCGACCTAGAATAATTCAATTCTATATTAATTTTTTTCTTTTTATGAATATAAAATTGATATAATACCTCGTACAATACTTAAATGTTTAGTAATTGATTAGATACCAACATATTTAATAATGTAAACAATATTATGAACAATAGAAACAACTCGAGTGCTAGCACCTTAGCTAAGGGTTAATATTTGCTGATCGCAATGCGGTTGCAAGCGAAATAAATACTATTTGCAAAACAAATCGAAATTTAGTACTTGCTAATACAACCTAACGAACGACTACGCGTAAAGAAAGGTGCGCCTTGATGCAAGATTATAAAACATCCCTGGAGTGGTCCAACCTGTTTCGACTTACTTGGGAAGGACGAAATCTTGATTTAAACTTTCGAACGAACTACCCGGATTTTTGGAATATTCTAAAATCTACTGTATTTCGTTCAACAACGTTTTCAATCTTTATAAATCCTGGTCGTAGTATTGTCGTACAATTTCTTTATTTATACTTGTTCAATATATTTATTTTTCTTTGTACATGCACTTAACTTCGTGTATTTTGAAGCGCATCGGTTTTTTTCTTCATGTAATGCATAATCAACGAGTTAAAAATGTTTTATGCAGGAACGGCCATTGTAATGAGTCATTACAATAATAATGAGTGCTGAAAACGCAAGTACAACATAGTTGACTTTCATGGTCATATTAACCTCAATTTCAAATACAGGTTAAATGGTCACATTAGCAAAAGAAGTAAAACCGAAGTCAATCGAAATTTTACATATCAACCGGAAGCGTTATTTTTAGCTATCAATAGCGGATGTAGTTTTCTAATGATTTGTCTTTTGTGCGAGAAACGACGTTTTCATTTGGATGAAGAGAATAATTGCATTAATTTTAACTTATCAATGGAATGTTTTAAGTTATATATATACTTGGCTGTTCTTGAACGCTAACAATATGACGATGATAGCAGTTATCGGTCCGAAAATTGGAATAAACAGGAGATAAACATATTGCTGTAAAGTAACAAATTCGTTTTAAATATGAAACAACGTTTATTTTTCAATAAAAACATTTTGGTAATAAGTATAAAAACCTACACCTTTTTTATAAAAACTATGTATAACATCTTAATTGCACCCTGCTTCCACCTATTACATCAATAATTCAATAATAATAACTATAATTCTATATCGTAAAAAAAGGTATAATTGATACCTTTTATAAATTACACTTCATTATCATATTTTTAATACAGTGCAAAAGTATTTCTGAAATGCTAATAATAAAACGTATATAAAATTTAATACATATCCATAATACCCTAATCTATATAAACATTTAAGGTGACGGGTGTAGAAAGGAAAAAGGTAATTTTACATAAAAGATTTTGGAAAGTATCCTCGTGCAATTTGTGGATGCCAAAAGCCATTTTGTTGCAATTAATTGTTAGCATTCGCGTCCTTATAGCACCTACACCTTCATTTGTCTAATGATGGAATATACACGATACTTATACTATGCACAATTTAACAAAAATATAATTTAATGGATTCATAATCTTTCAATAAAAACGATACACAAACAATTTGGTTTAAATAATAAATACAATTCAATTAAGAATTCAGTTAGAATTGATCTTGTATTTAACATGAATTAATTTACGAAATGCTGTAACTTCATCTAATCTAATTGGATTGTATAGATGTACTTTTACTATTGAACAATTGTTTTTGGCGATATGTAGTAACGTTACTATTTAGAAAAATAGAATTAATTATTTGTACATTAACTACGTAATTGTATATAAAAAATTCTAGAATATTCAACATTTTTGATTAAAAACGAGTTTATACTATGCAACAGGAATGAATATAGCGCATTTTGATGCAAGCTTCCAAATCTAATTTTTGATCGAGACCATATTTATATCAACTTCGATATCAGATCAAGGAATCTAGAAAAATCTTAAGGTTTCTATGCTTTACAATTTCGAACGAAGAAGTTCAATTTTCTGAGCGGCACGTTTTTGCAAGTCAATTAATTTCATCGCTAATCCCATATTGCCTTGGATTTTAATTTTTCCTTGGAAGAAGGCCTTTTGCGGGTTCAACTTTCCAGATATAAAATCGACGATGTCAGCATCGTTAATGGTGATCATAACGTCTGGTTTAGTCGTTCCATTATATTCAACCTTTCCTTTTCCGGTTTTGGCGTCTACGATCCAAATACCTTCTGTACCGCCAGGTCCGTTTGTAACTTTGAACCCGTATATTCCACGAACTCTGTCGATCAAACCATCGTCATCTTCTTGCATTGCGATTTCTAATATTTTAAACAATGCGTTTGCTTTGAAGCCATCTGGATTGACTTGTCCACTGACATTATTTTTCTGTACACTTTGAGGAAAACCTAATCGATACAGAGCAACCACAACTGCTCCACCTAAACCTATATTATGTTGCAAAGCAAGCTTTGCTTTTGGCACTTGTCTTTTACCAGCTAAGCCTCGCAGTTGCCAGCAGAGTTCAGTACACTGTGCCAGCCCTGTTGCTCCCAATGGATGTCCCTTTGAGATCAATCCACCACTAGGATTTATGACATACTTTCCTCCATACGTGTTATCACCAGCATCAATCAGCCTACCGGCTTGGCCAGGAGCACAGAGACCCAATGCTTCGTAAGTAATAAGTTCATTGGCCGAAAAGCAATCATGCAATTCCACCACATCCACATCGGATGGTCTGTAAGGGCTTTGAGTGAACACTTTGTCAGCTGCATTCTTTGTCATGTCATAGCTGTAAAAAGATAAAATCACTATTTTCATTTGTTCTTGTTAGATGTCTGTGAGAGCACGAAATTTCGGGTCAGGACGGGTTCCTAGAAATTTCGGGATTTCCGAATATACTGGGTTTCGCGAGAATATTGGGATTCCCGAGCAATTCCCGACCCAACCCGACCAAGAATATTCTTGTTCTTATACCCAATAAGTTTAATGGCACTCCTCTCTGCGAATGTAGATGGCAAGTCGGTAGACATTTCCATGGCTATAATTTCTACTGCTTGAGACTCAAGCTTGTGTTTACGAACAAAGTCCTCGCTAGCAAGAACCACGGCTGCTGAACCATCTGATGTAGGACAACACTGAAGCTTAGTGAGTGGTCCAAACACTTTTGGAGAGTTCATTATTTGCTCCAAAGTATATTTATCTTGGAATTGAGAGTACGGGTTGTTTATGGAATGTAAATGATTTTTGTAGGCAATCTTTGCGAAATGCTCAGGTTTCGTGCCGTATTTTTTCATGTGCTCAATGCCAGCATTTCCAAATAGCTGTGCAGTAATTGGACTTTCGTTCATACCTATGATTGAACAGGGACAAGATAAAGTAGGGAGAAATTTAGAAAAAAAAATAGACTCATCCAAACTTATAAAAAAAGAAAAGTTTGATACCAGCAATTTCAGCCATAACTTCTACATGCTTGTCCATGGGATTGGTACGATCCATGAATTTTGACATTAAAGAGCCCTTTTCCATTTTTTCAAAGCCTAGGGCCAAGGCGCAATCGATGGAACCACCTTCGATTAGCTGTTTAACCATGATCAAAGCGGTGGAACCAGTTGAGCAATTATTATTTACATTATACACGGGGCAACCAGTGATTCCGACTTGGTAGAGTGCCCTTTGACCGCAGGTGGAATCTCCGTATACGTAACCAACGCAGGCAGCTTGTATCGCGTCGTAGGGAATCCGTGCGTCCTGTAAAGCCTTCGTCACGGACTCTTTTGCCATTTCCGGATAATCGATATCATTTCGTTTGCCTGGCTTCTCGAATTTTGTCATGCCGACACCAACAACGTAAACTTTCTTCGGTGACATCTTGATCGTTCTGAATAGAGAAACACAGGGAAAGTGAAGTGAAGTCAATACGAGGAAACAACACGCGAAGTTAATGCTCGAACTACTGTTTCCTTAACTGGACTGATGTATCGTGTCTACACTGTCTAACTAATAAATGTAGCAAACAAAAACTGACCTTTACACTCTGTTGCAGTATCTAATCACGGAAAAAAAGCAAATAAAATCGACGAATGACAAAGCTACTTTACGACCAGCGTCGCTACTGGTCGCTACGCTCGAATGCGTGTGTGTCGTGTGTGTGCCAGTGTGTGCCGAGCCAAGCGCGAGCAATCACGGAGAAATCGCAGGCTCGACGGGGCAACATTGATACATCAATTTATTTCTAGAGTTCTGCTCTAGATGTCGCATCACTTTGTTGATTCCATGAACTATGCTGCAGACACGCATCGCGTCCGCGTCCTCAGTGGTCCTCAGTGCGCAGACTCTATTATCAACTGCGCGACCCAGCGCGGCAAACCTGAGGACCATGACTTTAAATAAATAATGGACACCATTATCGAGAAAAGCTGAGAAAAGCTTATAAACGTCATCGACGTAATAGGAACAGAGATTTGATCAAACTTTGAAACTTTCAACTTCAGAGCTGGATAAAATATTGCAGAAAAAAAAATATATTTCAAATACTATTTTAAACGATCGTTCTACTATAAGTCAAATAAAATATTATTTCATGTAAACAATAAAATTTCTACAAATAAAATATTTTCATTTTCAAAACTGCACGTATGATTTCAAATAAAATAGACTATTTACCATCTAATAATATAATAATGCAGATATGCACCGCGTTCTCAGTGCGCAGACTCTATTACCAACCGCTCGACTCAGCGCGGCAAACCTCAGGATTATTTGAACTTTAAATAAATAATGGACACCGTTATCGAGTGAAGCTTACAAACGTAGAAATGCATAAACGTTATCGACGTAATAAGAGCAGAGATTTGATCGAACATTGAAACTACCAATTTAATATCCAATTACGAAGGTGTAAACAGTAAGAAATATGAAAGAGTTGAAAAATTTATTTTTTCAAAACATATAGACAAACGCATAGATGAAATATTAAATATTTCTACAATCTCGTATCTTATTATTGCTGATCTTTACTTCAGCCTTTGTTTATATAGTCGACAACAAAACGTGAAATATATTAATAACTTATATTCGAGGTATTTACTTACGCGTGAAATGGCTGAAATAAAAAATCGTGCTTGAAGTATAATATATCGCTTGTTGGAATACGTTTGCGAGGGTTGCATGTGAGATTATACGGGGCTATTCTTTCTAAATTTCGTCGCGTGCTATATATACTAGAAAATCGCGCCGGCCATTGCGCGCTCGTGTTTTGGTTCTGAAAAGATGGCGGACTCTTGTTTTCAAGATCGGTCACACTGGATTACGATAGTTTTGAAATGTACTAGAAAAGTTGACATGTTATACATGTGATATTGTCGAGTGCATAAAACCATTATTACGACGGATCTGCTTGCTGAATCGAGAAAGTTTCTTTAAGCGTTGTGAGTGACGCGAAAGCGGTGTCTTCAGCGTGCGGATCATACGAACAACGATACGAGTGGTTTTCTTCAAAGATTTTTGTTGTTTTCTGTGCGGAACACTGTCCGAGAAGCTAGAGAACAATATCGTCTCCGACGAGAAAAATGGTTTAACTCCGACGGATGTTTACGATGTTCGAGATCCCGATGATTAGTGCATCAGCAACAGTTACTTGGTTAGGTTGATTGGCTAGGTAGATGTTGTACCTATGATACCTGAACAACGTTACGCGTGTTCCTCTCGGTGGTTCACGTTAAAACGTGACATTGCAACGAGTTCATAGACAATCTGTTAAATGTATTGTTCTAACTTATAATGGCGAACAGTGACTTTGATATGGAGCTCTTCGAGCGAAGGCTCCACACGCTGAAGGATTCCCAGGAGTCGATTCAGGGTCTCTCTTCCTGGTGTCTGGAAAGGCGACAACACCATAAAAAGATTGTTGCTACGTGGTTGCAGGTTCTAAAGAAAGGTAGGATCCGTAACGTTTCATAATCAAAATTACTTGAAAACTACATGTATTTAGATATCAGATGTTTCCGGTCCACTATACCAACGTAATCTCAATTCTTAGTCTACTAAGTATCAGAATTTTTAAATTATTTTTGGGATTACTTGCTATAGTTTTAAGTGTCTATCAAACTAATTTCATTAATGCATTAATGCAATTTCATTAATGTACAGTTAACTCCATCGCTTTTAACACGATGGATGATAACGTAATATGTTTTATATAACAGTGAAAGTCGAACATCGTTTGACGCTCTTTTATCTGGCAAACGATGTTATCCAATACTCGAAGAGAAAAAATTTCGAGTTTGTGGAGTCGTGGGGGACAACTTTGCAACGTGCGACAACTATGGTCAGGGACGAAAAAGTGAAGCATCGTATACTGAGGATATTTAAAATATGGGATCAGCGACAAGTATACGACGAAGAGTTCCTCGCAGACTTGTCTGGATTAATTTCGGCAGCTCCGAAAAAGAAATTGGATCCACAGCCAACAACAGCGCCGGAAGAGTTTCAAGCTGCTCTACTTATTTCTACTATGAGATCGTGTGCCACGTTGGAGCAAGCAACAGATGCAAGATTACGAGACTTAAGGGAAAGTAATATAGATGTAGAAAATGCAGAAGAACTATGCGCTTCTTTGAAAGACAGAAGAAGGGTCGAAGATGCTGAGAAGGAAGTCGATTTGGCAGTGAGAAATGTTGAAAATTATGTTCGTGCATTGGAAGCGGAAATTAGGGAAAGAACACAAGTGCTCGAATTACTAGAACAAGCAGATCAGTTTTATGAAACTCAGAGGGGTGAAGTTAAAATAGTTACTAATGTAAGTATGGAACGATACAAGTACTATGTTTTTGTATTGGTTAGTATCATTTAGTGTGTAATACTTTCTTGTAAACAGGCATACAGGAATTTTGGAAGCCGTGTAAAAAATTTAAAGAAAAAGCTGGACGAACTCTTACCAACATTGGTTTCTCCAATCCCCTCACCAGACATCAATGCTCCATCTCCAAGTCCTGACAGTGATATAGATCTACCAGGAGATGAAAATCAGACTCAAAATCAATTGGGAATGATAGATGTGGCGCCACCATCTATGTATGGGTCATATTCGCACGAGTACGATCCTGCGCCTGTACCAGCTCCAGAATTGGGCCAGGGCAATGATTCTGGTGACTTCACCAATAACTTTTCGTCCTTTATAGGAGGAAATATGGATTTTGGTAGTATGGTAAGAACTCTTACGCACAAAAACTTATTATTATTATTATTATTATTATTATTATTATTATTATTGCATGGCACCAGGGTCATTATGCATGCTGTTATTTTTACAGAGAAATATATTTAACGAAAGGTCGTCAACGCCTACTGGAATGTCACAGCAGTATAACGACTCTTTAGAGGTACATCTATCAAAATCTAGGGGTTAGGCTACCTTGAGTGTGTTAAATTCGTAGACATCTTTTGCAATTTTTTTTTGTACAAGAATTAAATCAAAGTGAAATTTGGAGTATGACCTGTATTATACAAATTGTAAGGAGTAATTGTTATCCAGTGTGGCCTAACCCCTTAAGAATAAAATATATCTCGTGTTAAGGGGGTAGCCTCGTTTCTAGTTTCTAGTAATTAGCACCCTTGCTATCCTGGAAACGCGAGTCTACTTCCTTAAAACATTATTCGAACTTTACACGTTTTCTTCCAGGCTAAACCAATAGAAGTAATCAATATGAGGCCCTCCAAAAACGAAAGTACTAACGCGGACTTTAATATCTCTAGTTTCTTAAAGACTGTTCTTCCTTCTTCTGACGGAACACAAGATCCTGGTGGAATCCCAGGTCTTGGTCTAGATATTCCCGAGTCCCAAGTAGGTTCCCCCCAACGTACCAACTACAGACATTCACCTGTGTTAGGACAGCATCCTGTAACCCCTGTGATCTCAAGAATGATGGGTAGTCAAAATACGCCCATGGGCGTGAATAATTGCCAAATGACCCACAGTACCCCACTGCCTGTCCGGAATTTGTCCGGCGAGTCGCATACTCCCTCCCCGTACTCCAGTCAAAACAGTCAGAGTAACATCACCGTACCCTTCGACGGCCCCACTAACAATAACACAGTCAACCCGTTACCGCCTCCTCCGTTACCTCCGCCGATATTTCTCGACGATGAGAATTGCTATAATAAATTGCCACCAAAATTCCCTACGTGGACACCGCCGAACGAATCTATCAAAGAAGCAGCCAAGTGGGAAGAAAAGGGTATGGGATTTTAGAATATAGAACATAACGCCAGAGAAGTTCGATCTTAAAATAATGAATTTTTTTATAACGTAGCGGGTTTCGCTATATCTTCAGGAAAGAATAGCATGAATCCTAGTTGGTCTGGTGAGTGTGAAGAAAAAACGAAAGTTTGGATGGAAGGTGAATCGGACAGATGGGATCCGAGCAACGAGACCACGTGGGTTAACCCAGTTAGGGGAAAAAGCGAGATCCTATCGGAAACGCCGGAATCGCCGCCGATGTATGAGAAAGCTGGATTCACAGACCCGGTAGAGTACGACGATCCTCAACCACAAGAATCTCTTCTGAGTACCACTGGGGATGTAGATCATAGGTGAAACATTTAGTAGTTGAACGGGATCGATCGATCTTGGAGACAACGTTCGATTCACGTATGCATTACTAAACCACGTTTTTCTAGAGTGATACCGATACCGATGACGGTGGAGAATCAGTTGCCGTATCGATTGATGAAAGCGGCGGACGTCGACCACCGTAACTTGATCAGTCTAACAGGCAGTCCCGCGAATCACAATGTAAACGAGAGCTCGATGAGCACGATACCGAATAGCAGTACCTTATGGTCCTCGGGCGATCAGGATTATCGGTAAGTGAATGGTATACATAGCTCTTATGAGCAGCGTGTAAAAGTAATTTTCTTAAATTAATATCTTCACAATGTAAATATCAGGCAACACATGCAATCCGGTGATATCGTGGAAAGTGTTGACATGGAGATGTCCGACGACGAAACCGACAGTAAGCCGAAAGGGAGGGTGTTGGTGGACGTCAGGTCGCAGGACAGAGACATGAGAGTCGGTAATCCGCCGCCTTCTCAACACATGGACATGGACATGCGCATGATCCCGCTTCCATCCGGGCAAATGCCAGGTCCCCACGGGCCAATGATGCAGGACGTGCACATGCATTCGGGACCACCTCCGCCTCCTCCTCCGCCGCCTCAGTTTCATCCTAACCAGCCACCGTTTCACCCGGATCAAGGAGACTTCCGTCACAATCCCTCGTCGGACTTTCATCCATCTCAGTCGAATTTCCATCAGAACAGGCCACCGCCCGGCTTTCTACAGAACCAGCAGGATTTCGGTCAACAAGAATTTCATCAGATGCACCAGTCCCAGCCAGATTTTCCCCAGCAGGACTTTGAGTACCGGGAGAATCACGGCTTGAGACCGAACCCGGAGTTCCACGGCGAGTCGCAGATGCGCGGGAGGTATTCGCAGCCGAACGACCATCCGCACAGAGACATGCCGTTCCACCGGAACGACAGAGGTCGGGGAGGTCGCGGGTTCCCGCGGAATCGACGAGACAGGTACTCGGACGATCACAACAAACAAAGAAATCTGCAAAACAACCGAAAGCCACGGTCCCTGGATCAACATCAGAGGTCGTCGCCGGAGATCCTACCGAATAGTCGACCTCTGCTGCTCCAGCCACCGGATACGGTGGTGATCCTCGACGAGGAGGGCATGCCGATTGGTCTTCCGGACGACAAGGACACCCTAGAGAGTGGGGATCATGCGCCGGACCAGGATCAGGATGACAATCCTCAGTCCCTTTTGCAAGACCGTAGATCGTCCCACGGTACTCCGAACTCCCGCGATCTGGATCAGCCACCTTACGCAGGCGGATCGAGTCTCGTGCACGAGCACGAGTCCGAGCCCGGGACCTCAGAGCCGGAGGATCAACCACCGCTGAACCAAGTGACGGTCGTGCCCGTAGCAGCGGACTCGAAGGACTCCCAGCTGAGTCAGTACGTGCCGATCTCCGAGTACGAGGAGCACGTTGAATCGGAACCTGTAACGTCGGAAAAGCCCCGTGACAGCGAGTCGCCGGACATGGGCGGCCAGGAGATGAGCTTCAACGAGCAGCAGGCGCAGCACATGAACCAGCAGATTGAGGACCTGGTGAACGCGTCGAATAATGATCTGAAGCGACCGTCGACGAATGGCGGCTTCGACGACCAGGCCGACGAGCACATCAACAAGAAACGGTTGCTGTCGAACGGACCCCAGACACCGACCGGATCCGACTCCGGTCTGAACGGACCGATACCTCAAGCGTCTGCGGAGTCTCATTCAGGCATCTACGACTTCGACGGTCCGTTAGGGCCTAACTTCCGGCCACGTCTCGCCGGTCCTGTCCCGTTCCCTCCGTGGAGGGGCGGTCCACCCCGTGGCCGAGGGTTCCGGGGAGGACCCAGGGCTCCCTGGATGGACAGAGGGCCCCGTGGCCCAGCGATCGGCAACTTCATGCCAAGGGGGATGAAACGCGGCGGTCAGTTCAGAGGCAACGGGTTCAGGGGTCGGGGACGGGGCAACAACTGGTAGATCGTTGCCACACGAGATACAGGACGAACACTTTGTAAGCCCACGCATGTGTGAGAGAGACACTCGTCGTTTTTTCTATTTCTGTACATATGTTGTTGCGAGCCGTCGAACTCGACCCCCTCCCTCCCCCCAACGATATTTCGGTCTTTTGTGCCGTGTCTTTGGAGCCTCTAAGGCGGGGATCCTTCCGTTGGAGATCGCCCGTCTTCGTCCTTCGGAAGGTGCTCGCGCTTCTGTGCGATTGATTCGCCTATATACATATATAAATAAACTATATAGATACATAGATATATAAAAACAGAGGATGTATCACACAGAAAACACAGAATGGAGCTCGAACTCACCAATACAACACACGTTCTCCGTTTAATAAGATCTAGCTGTTTATCGTCGGGGCGGGTCCCGCGCGGATCGACAAGATCATTGGATCGTACTATGGACGCGGGAGCCGCCCCGGCGATGATGGTCGCGTTACCTTCTAGGATCGTAATGTAAGTCAATGAAAAAAACCTCTCTGTTTTACGTGTAAAATGCGTTCACGCGTACGATCGAATATTTATCGGCCAGGATCTCGGTGAAAGAGCCTTCTCATCCCGTCTTCGCGGAAACGAATCAAGAACGAGAGAAGCAAGACGGCTGATGAGGATCGAGAGGATCATGTCAAGGTCGAAGGACGGTGGGCCAAGGTCGCTTGTCTCGTTTCTTTGTTCGCCTCCGCATACGGACACACGGATCTGCTGCCTGTTCGACCGTCGAACGATCGTGTCCCCCGTCGTGGATTATAAGCAGGCGTGTCAATGAACTTTCAAGCTGTATTAATAAAAATGCAATGTTTATGTTCTGGTCCAGTTCGTACATTTCCCCTGTTTTTATTTTTTTTTTTTTTTGCGACCGGGATTAGAGGAGCGGCAGGGCTCGAACGAATCGATCATGCTCTCTCGTCCTCGCCTCGAGGAGGGAGAACCGCAAAACACTGTACCATTTTGTATTTTTGTTTCTGGTGTATACCCGACAACCATAATGGCGTACGCGGTTCGGCCTAATCGTTTTTAGTTCCGTTTCTCGTTGCTGTGTTCCTTTTCACGTTTTATCGAATTATGTTCACGCGCGAACACCATAGAGACCACCGCTTTTACTCACGGTGCACCGTGGAAGGAACTGCGTACCGTCACTACTAGACTGCGGACTTTATGCACCTCTGACAAGAATGAGTAGCTGCAGAACAATAGAAAGATTAAAAAAGAGCGTTGGTATATTACTCTGGACCTACCATAATAGTTCAACAAGGAAAGAAATTCTTTGGATTCCGCACAAAGATCCGCAGTCAAGTTACCACAATCCTCGTGCACTCTATAAAAGGCCGTTTTTTCTGTTAAAGTAGACACTAACTTCGTTCATGTACGTACATTTGTTTCTTAACAAACAGAGAGCGATGTAAGATGTGTTTCACAAAAAATGTTTGTAACGAGTAAAACAGTAGTGTATCGATTGGTGATTGGTATAGAGATATTATTATTATCATCGTGACTTCGTCTGTTAATAAATAAATATGTGACCGCACGAAGTTAGTGTCTGTTTTAACGAAGAACGCGCGTACATGCGAAACTTTGTATAAATCAATCGAGACAGGATTTCTTTTATTATTGTAGATGTGCCAGGATCTATTGCGTATTTTTATTCACCTTTCTTTTCCAGTTGTTTCATTTTTACGGGTCGAGCGAACCGACGACGCTTACACGCATTTCGAGGGTTATAGTTTTATTTTATCGCGCTCGTGGCTTGGCGTAGTGGTGCCTCGAATACGCAATACTTTCTGGAATATACTATTATTGTCGGACTAGCCGATTTTATGCATTTGCGAATAAAATGAAGACTCTAGTAATCCCTCGCCCAGTCTTTGTTTTATTTTCAGTTTAATAGGATCCTGGACGGAATAAACGAAAATGAGTCTGTAAAATTTCAAATTGAAATTAATTTTTTATGTTGACAATTTTATAAAATTACCATCCAGGTGAATGCTACAAATGCAGAAAATTCATGGTGTAGTACAGAATCATTGTCATCGGTAGTTTCGGAAGCGTCCATTGTATTTCGAGCGGGATTTCGTTAGTTTCTACTTTTTCGAAAGGGAACGAATCATTGTCAGCCGGATAGTATAGACGCATACTGTTAGCGAGCGCACGTGAAATTAGCGTATAGCAAGTTCAATCCTTGGAAACCAAATTGATTGTTTAATAAAACATTGCAATCCACCGAGGACCCCTGACAACACTCGATCGACGGACAGATCTCGCACGATGTACACCGAACTCTGCGCAAATCATTCGACTTGAACACGTCTTCCGGATTAGCACCCACGCAATTGTACTTTTGCCATCCCAAATTAGTATTTATGCTTTTATAATATCCCACGATCCATCGGAACGTATTAGAATATTATTATTATCGGAGGAACCGTGAATTCAACTTTTATTTAGGTCTCACACCAACCTTGTTTGCTTTCCATTAGAGCTTTGACTGCCGCAGAAATTTATTACAAATATTTTCCTACAGTTCTGCATGTATATACAATCAACATTAAAATACTAGTGCAGTTATTCACGATCACAGATCACTCGCGCACGTTCGACCATAACGGTGTTCTAATACCTGCGACAGCCAAAGCTTCAATGGTTTTATCAGGGAGTGAAATAAGAGTTACAAGGATTTATTTTCAGTTTTGCTGAAAATAGAAGTCGTAAAAATTTATTCCGCTTTTCGTTCGCCGGGCGTTAGATAATCGTGCATTTTATAAAGGCATAAAGTCCGCTTATCGACAACAAATATTTTATTCGTTTCGTTCCTTTTGTCAAGTTTACCGATAATTTAGTCGATTTAGCAGGTTGTCCCATAATTTAACACGGCACGGTCTTTGAACGCTTTTTTGCGCTTGACAGAGCAATTTTCGCGATCACTGACAAAATAATCGAAAAAAGAGCTTTCAATTCTTTCGTTCTCGAGAAGGATGCCATAATTTCGGGCTACGGACATTTTTATCGAGGACGTTCACGTAACGATGAGCGTAAAATTTGAGAAACTGAAGAAAATTTCGAGCGTCGGTCGTATTTCGAAATTTACAACCGCTGTGCGATGACTTCCGATTTTAGAGCGGCTACAATTCTTATTAATCGCGTATTGTACACTCCTGTTGCGCAGGAAAATTGCAACATTCATCCAAACAAAATACAGCTGATGAAAATCTGTGAATGCGACTGTAAAACCTGCTCGTTTAATTGGATCGATTGTGTAACAGTCGTTTGATATCGAGTGGACATGCCACTTGCGCGAGTACACACTACCTCGAACTCGGTTCGTTGGTTTTCCCTGGCGTTGCAATTTTTTTTCGCGCAACAGCACGTCACGTTATGCTTTATGTTATTTATTAAGTCTGTGCCTTATCGCTACTCCCTTGTACGCGGCTAACTATGCAAAACCATCGGTAGACTCCTGCTTTACAGATCGTTATCGGGTTTGACGAATGGTGGCGTTGAAAATTGTATGTATCGTTCGTAAATGTTCATCAACACGTTGACTGACGACGCAAGAACTGCAAAAATTCTGCAGGGTCCATTCGAGGTCTCTTTTGATATTCTTGCAAGTCGCGATCTCGATCGAAATGCAAAAACAACTGCTCTATAAAAAGTAACTGCGGCTGGGACCGTCTTACGAGTGGAACAGGAGCTACAAAAGAATTGTAGAAAGAAAGAAAATTGTTGTTTACGGAAAAATATATACAAGAGAACTGTAGAGCCTGTAAATGCAAGATTATCTTAATTGTTTCGTATAGGCAGCAGTCACGCGTTGATCATTTACATAGTGGAAAATGTTGGCACAGGCGTCAGGACTATCGGAGAAAATCTTGAGGGAAGTACAATTGGTTGGAACGGCCTTGAAAGCTGGATTAGAGGGAGTCTAACGCCATAATCCTGAGCAGAGGTTGTTGAATATTGACTGCGAAGTCGCGAGTTTCTGGGCTGACCTAATAGCTTTTCTGTTTTCGAAGCATCCGGGTTTATGGACGATCCTGTATCGACGACCATGCACCCGTGTATCGTGCAGACGATCGAGAATGTCTCGGTTCTCGGTTATGGCAACACGAACCAGCGAATTCATCGGCGTGCGGAATCGCCAAGCGAAACCTGCGTGCGGTCGTATCGATTTTGCACGGCGACACGTTGTATGCGTGATTTAAGGTGGTCAGCCGTTCGCATGCGATATCTTGGCGAAGCGATTTCTCGGGGAAAATGGCCAGAACAGAGTCGAGCTCGAACGGCCGCTCTCACGCTCGCGTGAGTTCCCGAATTTTTTTCGCGAAAACTGGAATTTTGCCGACAAGTATTCGATCGAACGAGTGAACGCGAACACTAATCGTAGATTATTTGTAGAAAACACTGTGAGTGTCCAAAGTTAAAATATTCTTAAAAAAAGAAAAATATTTTTATGGGTTCTGTGTGATTTTTTAATGTCATTATAGGTTGATTAATTAGACTTTTAGTATGTGGCTCTTTTGATATTATAGAAATGTAAAGCAAAGCGACGTTCTTTTATTCTATTTATTTATACGTTATCTTTAAATTAATTATTAACAATTAAGAAGAAATTGTTTCCAGCGTGACGCGTACAGTGTTTTCTACAAGGAGTCTTCAATTATTCGCACATGTATCAAAAGTACAGGGTGATTCTCTTGTTAAGAAACTACCGAATCGATTCATTTCTTTACTTGTACATAATAAAAGTCGCTCGAGATCGTGATAACTAGACTGCGGATTTTATGCATTTACGACAAGAGTGAGTAGGCGAAATACACAATTGTATATACATTAGAAGAATTTAAGAACAATCCTACACTATTTTCAACTTATCAAAAAGACTCGGAGAATTTTTATTTTGCATAAAGATGCGCAGATTAATGATAGCTTTGAGTAGAAATGGCGTCTCTTACGAGACAATCATCCTGCTGAAAATGTTCTCATGCGTGTTTGATGAACACTGAATACTTTCTTTTGTTTTGTAGAGAAAAACTTTCCTCTGTTGGTGATGTTGATGTGTGCAACTGAATGCATGTCGTGAAACGACAGTCATCAAATGATAGACTGCGATATCTTTTATTTTCGTTCCGGAAGATTGTAAATGACTATTGTAACTGCTTCTGAGCGGTGGTGTATGTTAGAGAAATAGAATAGAAGAGTTGTCAATTCGTTGGAAGAAACAATGATCCGCGGGGTAATAAATATTCTCGTCGATTTCTTTAGATAGAGAAAGTCATTCGACACCGAGGCAGTCATTTCCTCCGACACGATCGCACACTTCGAACGTGTACACCGCGTTCTTTCATTCTGTATACTGCAAATAAAACGAAGATACTTCCTTCTGTCTTGATCATGTTACTCAAATGATGACTCTTGCATTCTACTTCTTTCACTGTCGGCGACACACGCATATTTTCTGTTTGCCACCGCGATTAAGTTTGATTAGAGATGTTTAATTAATCGGCGACTCAGTCGACGAGTCAACCGAATAATTTTCGATGGAGCTGACTATCCCATAAACAGTATCGTTTGCACAGTTCGTTTCGAACAGAAAGAAATCATTTTTGTCTTCCTCCTTCGATAGATCATTGTCTTATTCGTTTAATATTTTCTACCTTGTTGTAAATATTTTGTTCCGAACTTGACATTCAATTTTATTTGGCCTATCAGCTACGAAACTACAAGAATTCTGCAAGAATAGCTGTAATAAACAAATTTTAAACAGAATCGAACAGAATGAACCATGAATAAGATTGTTAAATGAGTAATGATGGACTATTTTGTGCAATAGTGCACCGATGTTGCTTATGGGATATCAAAAGTGCTTGGCGTGAACTTTCCTGGCGAATATTTGTAGGAAAATCGATGTACGAACCAAGTAATCGTGCGAAACACGTGGCCGGTTCAGTGTTAACGATAGAAGGAAATATTTTTGCGAATGTGTAAATATTCTTGGCTCTCGATCATCGCGAAGCCGATGTGCAATTTCTCACGCGATTGCGTCGCGATAAAACCGCTCGGAACTCGAAGGATCCTCGAGGAACGTTGCTCCCTTGAGTGTTCATTATGCGAAGAAATAGTCGGAACACAGAGTGAGATTTTTTTCATTTATCAAGAACGAGGCCTCGATGGTTCTACGCTCACTATTTTAGTAGAATTGTCTATTGTACCTCGATAACGAATACTTAAACCTGTTAGATGTACAATTCAATTCGTAGTCCTTTCTTCTGGAATTGTTGAAAACGATCTCCATCACTGTGTGTGTACTCCGTTCCACAAATAGACTGCGGATCATCTTCATGCAAAATAGAAAGATTGAGGGCCACGAATTAATTTGTACATTTAATAATTGTTGCGCAAACGAGGCGGCAGACGAACAAATTTTTTCCTACATTCTCGATGAGCTTCTTGTGCGTACAATTTTGTTCTACATACACTGATTATAGACGTCGACTGATATTTAGTTGGACAGTTTTCAGTTCGCGATTTATTTTCGATGCTGAAGGTAACGGCCGATTGAAGAGAGCTAGTATTCGACTTCAGTGAAGTTAATTTTATCCGCGAAGCACACGCAGTTCGGCGATTAGCTTTGAGCGCGCGAATTGCCAGTGATTTCATTCTCGCAAGTCAGCGACTCGTCCAGCGTGTTGTGGCCTGACGATCGAGTAGCCTTTAGCGTTAATTATCTGCAATTGTAACTAGACTGTGACCGTATCGAGCTTTGTTTTTCCTTTTTTTTAAAGTTCATTTTGTGAAAATGAGCAGCGGGGTCCGTTTCCGAAATATTAGGTTGTTGCGTTTAGCCACGTTCGACTATACTCCTAGAGATCAGATCTCCTGGCAGATGTCGCAAATGTTTATATACAATATATATATATATATACATATAGTAAAATAATGCGTGCACTGTACCGTCTCTAAGACACGATTTGTAGTGACAATAAAATCGATTCGGAGCTGTACACAACTAATAAAAAGAGTGGCGGATTGGCGCCGGAGTTAGACGCGATCGGTGAAACTTGCAGTCTGCGCGACACGTACATCACTTTATTCGATCTTCCGACGAAGTCTGGAAAGTTTGGCGATGCGATCGATCAGTGAAAGGAAACCTAACTAATCCGCCAAGTTCAGCGAAACGATCACTCTTCATTTTTCTGTTTGTTTTCGCGTGCAGAATCGCCGACTGAGTCGCTCCGCCATTTCACTGATGAGAAAGTTACAAACCGGATTACGTGTTCAGTCGTCTTTTTAAATCGACCTAAGCATATATTTTAATTCACTCGGTACGTTTCTCTCTAGGTTCAAGGACCATTTTCCACCCTTCAAAGGAAAACAATGCAGGCATAAAAAACATATTTCTTATCGCTGCATTATATGAAACTGAGGGAGTGTTCCCATTTACGGACGTCAATTTTAGACAATTTGTAAGATAGAAAATAGTTAAATGAGCAACGACGCCGGTAAAATTTTTTATTACGAGATAATTGTTAAACATGAATTATCCACTTAACTAAATTATTAGGAAGTCCCCAGTACTTCTTAGTTCGAGGGAAAAGCAAACCACTGGAGGGTTAAACTTCTCTCATTTTATACCTTAGGTTTCCAAAATTAATTATTTATGGATCCATCCTGTTGATCTGTTACCATTGTGTCAATTTGACATTAGAGAACAGGTTGTAAGACTGAGGGACAGACAAGGGTTAGAATTGACTCGCCCCGCAAAAATTAAAAAGAAAGAGAGAAATGAAGAACGGTGACAAAATGCGCAACAACCTAATATTTTTTGCCAGTTGTTCGGTTGGTTCGGTGCCAAGGGGGTGAGATCGCTCGTTAGGGACCCTGTAGCATAACCCGGGAGCATAACAAGCATGAGAAACCCGCGTCTGGAAAAGTGCAACGTGAAAGGGAATGGGAGAGAGTTAATGCGTGCGGTGCATGCCACGGCCACCCGCGTCGTTCGAGTTCCATTCGAACGATTTTATCGCGGCTTAGGGGAGCGAGTATGGTCGCCACGCGTCGACGTTCAACGCGGAGGGCCGAGGAAGATCGATCGGTTCGAATTGATCCTAAGCGCGAAGTGCCTTCACTCGAGGAAACCGGAAACAAATCTTTTTCTTGCTGTCTCGATTCCCGGTGTCGCCGACTTCCGCTATCTCCTCTCATCAAGTCCTCGCAAACTTGCAGAGTTCTGATAAAAAATGAGGAACCTCCGAATCAGGATTTTCAGAAAATTATTTGAACTTTCTTCGCGATACATTCCAGTCAGACTATTTAACACAAATCTTTATTTGTTAAAAGAATCGTTTGTTCTACGAAGAAAATGTTTAAACATAAAAGATGCTTCTTGCGTAGATCTACGAACTTTGTCTCACGCATTTTTTTATACAATCAATAATTTAGGAGATAATCGAAAAAATACGATGGTATCGTCACTTAATTGTTTTCATGTTCCGATACCGATCGAAATGAAATTTTGCACAGATTATTTATTTTATTTGAAGAATCTTTTAGGGTTATTAGACACCGGAAGTCGATGAACTCCCACGACAGTTAGCAAGTTGGAAATGATGCGTTCGATTTTTCGTCACCGGGTGACCGTCTATTAATTTCTTCGAAATCGAAATTTCCCGTTTGTTAAAACGACTAATTTGTTAGCGGTACACTATTAGTCCGACTCTCTATGCTCTCGTCGTTTCGAAGGAAAGAGAAGAAACAAAAATGGCGGACGGGCATGATACGGAAGAGAACGTTTCCCCGTAGCGCTTTTTTCCTTCTTTTCTCTTATTTTTTTTCACACAGTATTCGAGAACTTCCGATACGGTGCACGGCGTCAATCGATCTGAAGTTCTATTAATAAGTCAGACTCGATTATCCCGGACGATAATCTCGCGCAAAAGCAGGCCATTATTTAGTTATTTAATAATAGATCGTCGATGAGTTTTATATTCCCGCGTGAAACCGAACTCCTGCATACCGTGTATGCTGTCTATGATGTACATGTATATGTATATACATATATATATATTTTGTACGTTATACAACGAACGATGTGAATGATTGTCGGTCCCCTGCGAGATCTTCATTTCGTTTGTTACGTTCCCGCGTGGGGAATGTATTTATAAGTGTGTCAGATTATGAATATAATGTATATATTATATATTATATTTGTACGTGTGTATATATGTATGTTTTGAAACGAGATACTTAAAGAGATCGAAGTTCGATGAAATATATATGAATATATGAATATATATGTATATAAGTATCGATGTTTCTGTTGTAATTGTTCAATCATCGTCGAGAAAAATCGTTATCGTCTTCATCTCCATAGTCGAATTCATTTTCCGAGATTCTACAGGGTGTTACACAATCATTCAGAATATCTATACCGGATTCAAAATAGGAAAGCAGAGAATAAAATTTATGCGAACACCTAAATGCAAAGAATCCTTGAACGGCACTTCCGGTTGCTTCGTCTGCTACGCAATTCGCGGGGTTACATGCAAAGGGGCGAAAATTCTTTGCCGGAGAATTTCTCATAGTTCAATTTTTCCGAAAGGCTTCCACGGAAGTCAACTTTTTTATCTAATGAAAATACGTCCTTCGAATTCTTCATGTCTTTAATTATTCACAAAGTTCTTCGTGACAGACAAGATAAGGATGATAACAATGTCCTTGAATCAATGCACGCTGCATTTATTTTCCATGTTACTTCATCGTATTCAGTTTACAATCATTTTTTTTCTTTCGTTTGCTCATATTTTAACATCTATAATGAAAACAAAAAATGATTGTTTTCATTTATTATTTAAAGAAAACAAATTGATAAAGTCTGCACCGAATGGTTTTTGGGACCCGCTAATAATTTCATCGATCACCGACGCCCCTTTGCAATTAACACAGTCGATCCAACGAATTCAATCTCGTTTTCTGTGAGTTTTGTAAAAGGGGAGGCAGCCCCAGTTGTTGAATCGTGCATAAATCATTGAAAGCAAATCAGACGTATATTTTGTCTCGTTATTGCACCAAAAATGGCACATCCTAGACTCGCGACGCCATCTTTGGGAAGAGAATGCAGAAGTTTCGGGATTCCGGATTTTCAGGAACCTATTCGTTGAACATCGTGTCTGTGGCGAAATTATACGTCGCGGTATGATTAAATACAAGAGAGGTGTCTGTTAATCACGTCGTCTCGCGTCGCGTCGGATGTTACGACAATCAGCCATTATTATGTCATAATTGGCCTACGTCCGCGTGGCCGGGTTCCAACCGTGTTTGCCAACGTTTGGAAACGTCGCGAGTCTCGCCTGATCCCTGTAAAGGGTTTACGACCGCGACAAAGGCTCGGGATAACGATTTTTCACGGAACTTCCCAGCCGCGACGGCTTTAGTACGTAATCGTAAGTCGCAGAGTGCGCTGACTCACGGAACTGCCATCGTTGTCGGTAATTCAGGCCCGATTTCCGCAACGTGCTTCGAAATTCGCGGATCTTTCGCCGAGAGCATTCCTCTTGTCTGCTTTGTTCTCTGAATCTTCCTCGATTCATGCACCATTTTCTATTTTCATTATCTGTAATATATCTATGTGCAATCGTTGGACTGCAAATTTGATGCATTTAAGGATGTCTTCATATTTTCATTCAATCATTAGACTGCGAATTTTATGCATTTAAATGCATCTTTCTATTTTCACTCAATCATTAGACTGCGAATTTTATGCATTTAAATGCATCTTTCTATTTTCATTCAATCATTAGACTGCGAATTTTATGCACTTATTTTGATGCATTTAACTATATCTTTCATGATCGGACGAGAAATATAATTCTACATTTTATAGTCGTCAAATAACAGTGGAATGCTTCTGTGATCAGACAAAAGATATAATATAATTTTATTATTTATAGTAGTTAGCTAACAGCAGAATGATTCTGACCCCGATCAGATAAGAAATATAATCCTACATTTTATAGTGGTTAGGTAGCAGTAAAATGCATCTGACCCTGATCAGATTTAACAAAAAAATCGATGTATATTCACCTAATAGTACAACGATTCTGTTCCTGATCAGACAAGTGATATAAGTCCGCTTATGTTCAGACAGTGGGACGCTCCTATCTCTGATCGAACAAGTGATACGAGTTCTGTAACGTTCAGCTAGCAGTAGAACGCTTCTGCCTTCGATCGCACAAGTGATATAAGTTCATCTGTAGTCAGACAGTAGTAAGATGCTCCTGTGTCCGATCAGACAAGTAGAATAAGTACGCGCATGACCAGGCAGTGAATTTTTATGTAAAATAAAAATTGTCTGACAGGATGATTAAATAAGAACATATTCAATACAAAAATACTGTAATCATTTTTCTAAATTCTTTTAACGTTTTTACGGTTGCGCATTCCTACTAGTAATTTTTATCGTTAGTGCATAAAATTCATAGTCTAATGACAACAGACAAAGTTCAATAAAATTTAATACCAGTTTAATCTCCATCACAGTCTATAAAAATGTAATCTGTACAAACATCTGCAGTCTAACAATTACTCGAGTGCCAATCGATTGTTTCATGAAATTACGTTCTCTAAATTGAGTGTGTACGTGGCAAATATCGAAAGTTCTGTCGCATAATTGTGCCGTTCTTTCTTTTACAGTATCTTAGGATCGAAAGGACATTAATCAGTGGACGCAGGCGTGTCCTTTCGTGACGTACTCTGAAGGACGACTTTTCACGGCCCAGGGGAAATCGAGACTGCTACAGATGGCGGTGAACAGGTAAACGTGCAAATATTTTCACTGTAAACACGCTACATGGTCTGGAAAAGAATAAATCGAGCGCATAGGTGGACGTTGAAGCTCGTTTCTATCACGAACGCAATAACAAGGGGACGTTTGTTTCTAAAATGGCGGTCGGGCGACGAGTAAATATTATTCCACGCATCGGACTTATTTCCTCACCGACAATTACCATTACAGATTGTATCGCGCATTACAGCGCAGTTCGTGTACACGTGGCACGCAATTCTTGAAATGCTTTCCGTTATGTATCAATTATGGGGACGTTGTTATACTTGCGGGACGTACGAATGCTTCGGAGCCATTGTATTTCATTACCGAGTAATTGCTGGCACTCGAGCATTCTTCCTGTCGCAATTTATCTTTCTATGATGTCGATTTCGTATGTTTCCCTCGTTACACGACTTTGTTCATTAATAAAGTAATAGTAGCAACGACAATACTTTCATAGTAGTATATCAAGATTTTGCTTAATATTTCTAATATTTTGTATGTGAAGTCCCTTTTCTGTCAATACGATTTTAAGAACTATTTAACATTTAATAAAGGAGACCCACGTTCATTTAATCCTCGGTACGGATGCGGATTTACAATGGAACTGTCATTTCCCAGAGCGAATTTTCAAAAGAAGGGAGCAGTTACGAAAGAAACCATGAGGCGAGGGTTCGAGTTTGAATTTTGAAGGTGGTGTCCCGCGATTCTTTGGGAGACAAAAAAGTTGCAGGAGGTTTCGAGGCGCAGACATCGTTGATAAAGAAGCTTTTCAGACAGGAGGTTGCGCGAAATAAAAACCGTCTGTGTATTATTTTAGCTCGCGCCGCCCTCTTCAGCCGAGTGTTTGAAGTAGGGGACCCGAACGGAGTAAGGAGAATAAGACGATTTTAAGCGGACAGTAGATATCATCAGGCACTAAGAAAACCAGCCTCCGAAATTAATGGACTTCTGTGTGATCGTTCAACCGGTGAATTAAATATCTCTTGATTAAATTACTTCTTCATACCAGAATCTCATTGTTGCTTATAATTGGAGCACCACTGACAGTACAGGAATTCCGTGCGTACGTCGAGGCGTGGTTCGACTGTTAATTAAGTTAATGCGTTTTTATTAATTAACACAAATCCTCGCAGAGAGTTTGCTGTCGCTACCTCTGACACGATATGTTACACGGGACAGCTTTCACTTCTAGAAACAAGCTGCTGGAAAACGTCAAACTTCAACAACGTTAGATACATTAATTATTAGTTACAGATTCCTGTAATTCAAATATTATTCAAATATTATTTCAAGAATCACGTGAATTCAAGATTTACATTGTTAAACTACTAAGAAATATTGAACAAGTATAAAAATGTTTGCATAAATTGCGCGGTATATGCGGATTCACTCGATTGTTATTCACGGTGCGCGATTCCCGTTCTTAATTTTCGAAACATCCATTTTTGAAAAGCTTTTACAATCAAGAGTTCTTGTACTACCTGGTATGTGGGAAGTTCCTGGTTAAATCGTGTATACTTTACCCTCGCGTACATCCTACTGCATTGGAGGGCTTATTCAGACCGCAAACGGGCTGGAACATGTCGCTAAATAGACAGTGTGCGTCGTAACCGTTGGCACAAGAGGCGGGATAATGATTCTTCGTGAAAAAACATCCGAGAACGTGGACAAAGTCGAGAAACAGAAAATTGAATTTCAGCTGCGCGGGTATCGAAGCAAACTTGACCAAGATGTCTGTTCGTTATTTACAATTCACCGGGCACGAGAGGGAACTTCGGTAACCGGGAAATTCTAGTTTTTAAAATCAAGTTTATAGGCAGCATGGACATTTAGGTTCCACGTAAAAATTATTTAATTAACTCAGGGATAGTCTCCCTCGAAATAGTGAACTACACATTTCGACAATTAATGTCCGAATAAATGCAACTAATTTCTCCCAGCATTTAACTTTGAGTATCCGCATCATTAGCGGCCGTTACTAACTCCGATTTCCACAAAACTTCAGCGTGGAAGTTTGCTATAATATGTATCCAATTACAATAATTAAAGAAGTTCTAAGGGGATTAATTGGATAGGAATTATCGGAGTAGTAGCATACTGGGAACGTTCCGAGTTGAGTGAGACTGTGCAAACGAATGAATTTCGCGTGCTCGATCCGGCGAGGGTAAATTGACCTAAAGGTACACGGGGATTAGGTGGATGTAGCGGTAAAGGTTTTCGAGGAGACCTCACCCCTATGCGATGCTTATCCTTATGCTTATGTGATTCTTCGTCCCCCCATCTTTTCTTAGGCCAACTGGCTCTGTAACACCGTCAACCGCTCCAACTCCGGAAGCGTGAAAATTTCGAAAGATATTATACTCTCTTCCAAGGCCAACGTTGGCGCCGTTTTGTCGTCCGACGTCGCGACTACGTGCATGTGCATAGTGATAGCATCGATCCTCCCTCTCTGTCTCTCCTTTCCTTTCGATCTCCTTCTTTCTCTCCTCTTTTCGCATTCAACAATCCTCTGCGTGCTTGCGTTACCGTTCAACTTGTTGATAGCAGGCAGTCCTAAATATGATAAACTGATTAACCCCCTTTGTCACTGTACACCACCTTGCTTATTTTTTCAGTAGAAAATTCAACTTTTTCAAGTGAAATGTCCATTGTCCAGTTCCTTCGTTAGCAATTAGCGATTTGTACAGTATAATTACATTCTAAATCAACTAGCATAGTCTTTTTTCGATAGCCACGAAACATCCCTTACAAGGGTAGCTTCGCATCCCAACAAAAAGATAATACTAGACTCGTAAAATTGCTCTATTAATGAGTACAGATATATCATTAAGAAATATATGAATTTAGTCGTGAGAGTGACAGCGCAACGAGCCAGTTCAGCGATATAACCCGCTCGTGTCGGCGGCGGCGAGCCCTAAGGACGCACATAACCTCACCCACGGTTTTTCTCTAATTTTGATATTCCGCGGGGCGGGGAGGATCGTGATAATGGTGTATACTCGAGTAATCAAACTAATGGAGGATCGGGAAGGCGTGCGTGAATGGGGTAGGAGTTTATTATTCTATTCGTATCATGCACGAGGGCGCGGAACGAACGAGAACCGTTTTCCTTGGATCCATCGCTGCCAGTGTATCTCCATCTTCTGCACAACCGCGCTCCGCTCGGGTCGATAGAGCCTCTCTCTTTCTCTCTCGGGCAGGCGCAAGCGCGCGACCCTCCGTCCTTCTCTCTTTCTACTCCCACCGTATGCACCGCGTCGACGGTGGGGGTAGGAGTAGCCGCGCAAGATGGGGTATCGCAAGTTCTGTCAGTGGCCTCTCGGACACGAAAGCGTCGAGCACGCGGACCGGCGAGCGCTCGTCCATTCTAACCCCCATTTATCTGAAACCCTCGGTTCACCACGATTTCTCACGCGGTCGTACGCAACTCGCTTCCGGAGGCTCGATAGCATCGAGTGACCCGCGTTGATCCCGAGGTAACGTGTTCTATTCGATATCTAATTGCATGCTCGTAGCACGGTGAAAAGTTTTTTTGTGACACTGAGGGATCGGAGGGCATGGTGCCTGTGACACACGAAACACCGTGATTTGTTGGTTAGGGCAGGTAGGGTTGATAGGGAAAGACTCTGCCGCTCGCAGTACCGGAAATGGAGTGTTTCTCGGCTCGTGGACGGATCACGGATTCGATTTAGTCTCTGTGCTCGAAGGGATGCAGTTGATACAGTTGTGCTCGTTCGATTATCATTCATAGTTTTCCTCGGATGTGACAGGAGTACGAAAAATGTGATGTTCATTGAATCTATTGTAGGTGACTTCCGCCAGGGCTGATTCTAATTGTGTTGATATCTGTGATAATAAGAGATCATAGTGAAACCAGAAGAAATCCTGTTGTACGTACACGCTCGGTCAATTCTACTTCGAATGTGCCCCGACAACAGGAAATGGATTTAAGGGGGTGCATTATTTCACGGCAGTGGAAACAAGTGATTTTCAAGAATTTTTCTCAGAATTACTGTTGGTCGTGCGAGACTAGACCTTTCGGGGATGGAAGCAGATGGTCTTGAAGTACGAGAGGTTTTGTTTTAGTTCAATTCTTATTATTTATTTGAACTGGCGAACACGATGACTAAAAAATATTTCTTTAGGGATTGAACCTAAAATTTATATTTTATTTGTAATATTTTCTTGGACAATATCAAAAATTCTTAAAAATCGTTTTCACTGTTTGTAGAACAATTGACTGTATAATGACTGAATTGACTTTTTTTGTTTAAGCGCAAAACCTTGCAGAAATTACATCTTCTCATTAATTCGACTTTTACATGTTTTTTGATCGGTAGATTTGTGTTAAATCGCTCCGGACGAAGCGGAACACTTCTGGAGACATCGCAGCGGAAGTTGCTATGTTCCTTCCATTGACACGCATTTGTGGCGTTTAGTTTGAATGGGAAAACGGGAGGAAGTAGCGGAGGCGGTTTGAAAGAACTCGGCGGGGAATTTAAACGAGTTAGTCGATTGAATACTGTGCGAACGTAAATGGCAGAGGTTAGTGTTTTTCTCTAGCACGTTGACGGTTCGACTCGTGCACTTGACACAGTCGGTATCGTTATCGTTCGTCCGTATCCGTTTTCCCGTCCCCGTCGGATTCGACTTCCGTTGACGGGAGCGTTCGCGTAGGCGCCTTTTATCGAATCAACACGCCGCGCGTAATAAGATTCCCTGTGCAACACACCGGCGACCGAATTTTCTCGAGTTCCTCGATCGATTCTGCCACTTCGCCGAGATTCCACGGAATCATTATCACGCGGCTGCAATTTCCATTTCCCGGCTGACGGTGAGCAACTTTTTTCCATCCGATGAATACGTTAAACTGCTCGTCGTGATCGCAAACAGCCGCGTAATGATAGCTGGTCGATGAGTCGAGATCTTTGAAATTGAGGTTGTGATCAATGCGATACGATTTAACCTAATTGCGACTCGAAGCAATTTTATATTCTTGCAAGACGGCTGCATCATGTACGCAGAAGATCGATTAATTAAAGCATATTTGTGTGGTTATCATCTTGACGAGCGTCGTTAGTAAATCGAAGGCTAAGACTTCTTACGCGACGGATTTAAATAATGAGGGGGCACTGATCCTTTAATTAATACCGCAATCTCTTCTTCTAATGAACTTATGCAAATTCGTGAACACTCTGCTGGCCGTAATAAGCGGTGCCTTTGAAAAGTGCAAAGGGGATTTAGTACGGCAAACAGTTGACTTGACTGGAACGGTTTAATTAGCTCGCTGCTTCGACAGAAAATTTTATCTGTACAGAGATGCAACGGTATTAACTGTCGAAACAATTAAATGACGAGATGCGACTGAGTACGTATTGTTATTCAATGGACACTGGACAAATTGATGGAATAAAAGCGAAATTAAACTTTATTTTCGACGCAAACGGTTCGCGTATTATACGGGACAAAATGAGAAATGTATTAACATTTATTTTCCAGTGGTGACGCAAATACTAATTACGCCTTTTCACCACAGAAAAATATTCCATTCTAATTCTGTTCATTCTTCCATACATTTTTGTAATTTCAACAGTTTTTAGGATTTTATTAGAAAAATCCTCTCACCTTTTTCATGATAAAACTGACCCTGAAAGTTTTTTAAAATTTGCTGTATCAGTTTATCAATTGTGGTATCTCAGTGCATTGGACATTTTTATGAGGAGTAAACATTTTCTAGATAGTGCAACAGTGTTTGCAAATTTTTTCACGACTTTCCTGTTTTGTGCTACTTATTTTTGTCGCGAATTCGTAATATCCGCAATCTCACCATGAGATAGTGAGGAAGCGGAGACTGAATAAACCGCAGCATTGCAATTATCACTTGAATCATTAGCTCGATAATGAGCCTCATTTCTGTGATTGCTCAGTACCGGTAAATTAATATTTGAGAGTAAATGCAAATAATTTCCCATTTCCTTAATTGACTGCTTTGTCAATCAATTATAATCTGTAAGATTAACATAACTTTGTAAAAAATTAATTAGTTTTCGTGGGACTTTGGGACCCGGCGTCGCACTAATCGCATTAATTAGACAATTCATATTCGTGGGATTATACGGTAGTTGACACAAATTGTTGATGGGAGGAGAAAGTGTCGACTGGAGGGTAAATACACCGAGGGGGAGGAAGAAAAGCGGTTGTTTTCTTTGTGTGATAGTTAAACGTCGGTGGCGCCGAGATTCTTCTGTAAACACGGGGGAGCGAGCATCGTGTATCCGTGCGACCTCCATAATTCGAAATAATGTCATAATACTACACCGAGATGAGCCCTGGCCGCGTTAAAATTGCAAATTAACGCGTTCACTGCCACAGCACTCCCCACAAAAATCGCGGAATATGTTTCTCCTTTCTCGCGGTTCCATGTTTTTCGTTTATTAGTTTGTTACTATACGCCACGCATTTGTCCGGAATATCAATCAAATTTAATTTAGAGATTCAGAGCAAAGGGCGTTAAATACGTCGGGCTTGAAAAACCGCGCGCGTCCATCTGTAAACACCGACACTTTTCGAATAACTTATACATGAAGAAAAATCGCAAGCGGGAAGTTAGCGCGCGCAGCTCGTTAATTCCTTTCCGGGAATTTAATCTCGCTTATGCGGCTAACGAAGGACTTGAAAAAGAAAAGGGAACGAGAGCGATCCGCTGGCGAAAGGAGAATGCTGTGCAATACCTAAACTTCGCAACTGTTTCAGAAATTCTTACTATGCACGCACTAAATTAGAGAGAGGAAAGAGTTCATTTTTAATTAGCGGGAAGGAAACCGTTCACAAATGACGTTTCTCCTCGAGAGCACCATTTTGTGCGGGGCGGGACGGAAATCGCGGTACAATCGGTCAGTGTGTGATTCTACATGGAAGAATAAAAAAATTTTCATAACAGTTTTTCTTCCGAGCTATTAGATAGGAAACGTCCGACGCGTCTGGGCATGACCAACTAATTCTACTTCCTGCGTACATACACTGAGGCACGCGAACCCGACGGATTTTCAACTTTTAATTACTCGCATAGTGTACTTATAATTAGGGATGTGATCAAGTACCTCGGAAACAGGCTCGAACTTTGATTGATTGAATTCGAACTCTCTATAAGTACTGCGAAAAATATAAATAGTATTTCTAAGTATACTCGAACCTATGACAGGTAGTTTCGAACCTTTATAATATTTACAGGAGTAAAATACTTTGGTACATCTTCGAATCTTGGTCGAACCGATTCGAAACTTTTATGAATATCGTATCAGAAATTCTCTGATTTTCATTATTTTTTACTTTTGAAATCAATTATGCTGTCCTTTAATGCAAAAGCAGGAAATATCACAGATAAAAAAAGAAATATGCTACCACCAAGTATTGTAAATGAAATATTATTCTTAAATAGTTACGAATTTAATAAATAAAATGCTTATAACCCACTATGAAGTACTGATTTCCAAAATTCGGGTACTAGTAAAAGATTCAATTCGTATCAACATCGAAGCACTTATAAGTATCTTTTCGAAACTTGTAAGTACTCATTCCGAGGTTCGATGTCAGTTTGTATAAAATGAATACTTTTCAAATATAATCATTGAAACATTATTGCTTTTAAGTAGTAATCGAAACCCGTGAAATGAAACTTGGTTATTGAAATTGACTCGGATTCGTGAGTATACATATATTGAATTTGATCCCATCCCTACTCATAATCTCAAAACTTTAGATTTAGTGTTTCAAGCATGAACAAAGGTGTCGACTACACTAGCAAATATTTATTTTGTACTAAAGCAATTATCTTATTAGTAGACTGCAGATCTTTATGCAAAATAAAAAATATTTGCATTGATTGCAAGACACAGAAGCCAAATAAAAATTTCTTCCTTCTTTTAATTATCTCATTAACGTAAAACTTATACACTGGTGGTCTTAAATCTTTTTCATAGGACCACTGTTTTAAATTGTACAATACCCATTTTTGTCATAAATGCATAAAATCCGCAGTCTACTTATTAGATAAAAATTTATTTATGTTGGAGTCGTATAAAGTGTGCGAGTAACTAAAGGTTAATCTTATTTTCTCGGACGAGTAGAATCATCCCCTGTCCCACCCTGTATATGCTCCAATGGAAATAAAAGTATAAAATATATTGGAAATTTTCCTTGTTCTTGTGCGAGATAATTAAGGAGAAGGAAACTTCAATCATTGAAACTATAAAATAGATTGTATGTCAAGCGGTTGGGGACGGAATAGATGTACTCTGAAACCGAAATTTAACTGGCAGGTTGTCGGTCGTGGTCTGGCACTCCGTGAATCATGTGCAATCGGAAGCCTCCATTACTGGAGGATCTCGAGATCAGTCGGATTGCCAACACACTGTGCAACACGTATTACCGGGGAATTTCGTGGGGATAGGCTGACGAATGAATCGCAGAATTAGCGGTAAGAACGGAATTGTTCGAGATCGATGGGAACGTCGATCGAAGTTTTGAAGCGACAGATTTACGGTTATAAATGATGCGTCCGGACGAAGGGTAATGGAATCGTTGAAGAATGGCCTGATCGAGGAGTCAGTCAATGGATCGCGAAAAGTCGAGGGAAAAATTGGCCGGTGATAACCAGGAAGATAAATTTACAGTTTCAGTGATGAAACAGATTGATACGACAATATCTCTTTTCACATTTTACAAGAGGATGTATCGAATTTTATAGAATATTGCAACGATGACGGCTGGTGCGAACGTGTTAATCACTTCAATCGACAGATCTGTACAAATAAATCAACAATTCGCAAGCTCGGCGTTTGATTAAACTCCGAAATATCTTGAATAATTTACGCTGTTTGCCTCGAGTTGTCAACTTGAAACGTTATAAAATATCTACGATTTTAGTAGAGAGCTGAAACATTTCCGAGTCCAAAACCAGCATCGTTTTTCATTTCGCGTGGGCAGGTGAAACGAAACCTCGTATTCGCACGTATTTTCGTGCAGTCTCGATCAAACGGCTATTGCTTCGGACGTATCGATTTCCTAGAAGTCAAATTTTTCATTACACGTGCTAGAACGTTGGCAAAAGCATTGTAAAGGATTTCGTCGTAAGCACGTCCGCGCAATTTCGTTGTTGCGGACACAACAAATGTGCCAGTTGCGTTACGCAAGTTCGGGTTTCAGACTTTTAAGCCGGAGTGTCTGCACAAAGGGCCTATAGCCAGCTAGAATGCTTTCACGCAGACGTAAAATGTGTACACAGTGGCTGTCGCCCAGAATAGGGTCAAAGACACGTCGTTGAGCGGCAGTCGGAGGACAAAAGCTTCCGGTAGCGTTTCAACCCCCAAATGAATAGGAACTTATCTAGATCTTACCGGGACCTTTATTGGTCATTTATTTATTTTGTTTCGTTCCGTAGGACTATCTTAATGGGTGTAGTTCAACGGGCGAATTTCAACTTTTCTGAAGTGAGAAAAGAGTAAGAACTTCCGGTAGTGTTCCAACCCCCGAATAAAATCTATCTTGATTTTGAGGGAACATTTATTGGTTAATTATTCATCCCGTTTCGCCCTGTAGGACTATCTTAATGGCTGATTTTCAATTTTCTTAAAACAATTTCCCCCATCGCGTCTTCCACTGCGGTAGAACTGCACCGGACGAAATTACCCTAATTAAAACATGCTCCCCCGATATAAACGCCGCGAGAGTTTTAACGACGGCACCGTTTCTCGCCGCGAGACGATTGTCCGGGGGAACATCGGGTGAAGGATCGAAATTCGAGAAGAGTATGACGCGGCTTCTTTCAAACTTCCACGCTTTAACGACCCTTAAGCGAATTACGCTAGATTGAGAAATTTGCCGAAGCGAGGGTGAAATACGAGAGTATTGCCGATGAACGTTCTATTATACAACAGAAGACTGTCCGTTCAAACGGCTTTCAATTATTTAGCCTTCGTTATTTATTCCTTTGTGCCACCTGATTTCTGCTGAACACTCGCTCCCCGGATAAGCGAAATCGGCTCGGCTTTATTATTAAAGAAACCCTTTGGGAACACGCGATTCTAACCACGACGCTAACATGAATCTCGCATAGACACATTTTTATGGAAATAACGTAGAAATGGAATAAATTAATTAGACTCGTCAATATCTTCACAGTTTCATCCATTTTCACCATGAATACATACTTCAGCACATATTTTATCACACTTTGGGGAGGTTTACATTTTTCTATAGCTGACATAAATTATTTTTTTGGATTGCGACAACAGACTTTCCTTATAATACTCGTGTCACTTTCTGAAAATATGAAATAATATCGATTCAAACGGTTTTACCCCCTTAATCGAGCATTCGCGCGTCTTCAATTTATTTATGGCTGCGCGTATTTGGTGCGCGAGGTCGCCAAGGTCTGGGTTAGATCTCGTCATCCGTAGAGTGAGCTTTTAATGGCAATCATGCTTGGAGTAGAGGCTGATCAGATCAATTTGACGGAAAGGTCATTCGTAGATTGAGCAGGTTCATGGAAACCCACATTTTTCTAAATCGGTTTCACAAAAAGTGGAATCAAGTGGAATGTATTTTCACTAATTGTTAACACACAGAAGTCGTGACAAAAATGAATGGTTCCAAAATAAAACAGTAAAAGCATTTAGGTTGCATAGAAATATTATATAAAATATTATTGTTGATATATCTTCCACAATAAATCAACGCGGAGCTTGCTATCGCACAAGATTTAACATAAAGGTAGTCCACGATCTCGATAGGCAAATATTTATGTTCTCTAACCTCCATCACGAGCACAACTTATGATAAGGATATTATACAGGGTCGTTGTTTTAAGACGATTAAAAAGTTTCCTCCGCACCGCAAATTTGATGAATCGCGTTGTCAAAGAGTAAGATTTAAATGCAGATTTTCTTTTCCCGTCCAGCTGGAAGGACTTAATTACGTTTTTATGGAGATCCTCGATGAAAGTTTAGGGGTATTCCGCAGACATGATTAAAAAGCGAATGTTTCGCGCAGAGATGTCACAGTATTAATCTCGCGGAACAGTGCTCCCGTTAATTGAAACGTCCGGGCGTTTTCAGCCGGATGATACATTAACTCCGGGAAATCTCCATCGGGAGTGTCGGTGGCACACACCCAAAGAAAGTGAACCGAGCCGTCGCGTCTCGTCGCCGTCTGTATCTCGAATTTCGATTTCATTAGCAGATGAATTTCGATCGATCGGCTAGGCTCGATTTGTCGACGTAATTTAATTAGCAAGAGAAACGTACACGTTCTTTCATCTTTTATCTTGTACCTTTGTTATCAGTAGACAGCGGATTTTATGCATTTCTGAAAAATGAGTAATTCAAAATAGTAAAAACATTAGAAAAATGTAAAAATATTGTTAACCATATTTTGAAAGTAGAACATTTTTATTTTGCATAAAAATTCGCTATCTAATTATCTATCTAATTAAGTTGTTGCAAAGGTTCTCTTTTTCAATTTTAGAAATTCTACGTAGGAAGTTCAATTTTTGTCACAGAATGGAATAATTAAGTTTATGCAATTGCAGCAAATGTGAATGCAACAATAAAATCTCCAGATTTTTAGAAATTCTATTTCCAAAGTTTGAGTTTGAAAACCTTACCTTTTCGAATTGCTTCAGAAAATTTTGAATTTGCAGAAAGATTCACAGTCTGGTGATCATAAATATTGAACGTGAACTGAAACGTTTGCAACAGCTTTTCTATATGTAGTTGTTCCTTCCATGTTTAACCCTCGCAAGGTATGGTCTAATAACAGAAATAGTAAGGTGGAGTCTCTTAGACCCCGCCAAATGAATTTCATAAATAGCCTCGTTTTTAATAAATTTGGGATAAAGAATAACGCAGGATAAAAAGTAAACAAACAGATTTAATTTTATTCATATAAAAATTCTTTTAAAAAATCTGAAGCTGGGAAAGCTTCTGAAGCTCTCCGAGACTCCACATTACCCTGCGAAGGTCAAATATACTGTTTTCAATGTTATGATTACGTTTACCACGAACAACACTGGATGGTTCTCTATATTTACACACTAGTCCCCCCACCATGTTTTGTAATCTGACATCTTGTAACACAAACTTGGAAACATAATAGAGGATTCCGTCAACACACGCATACCTGTAATTGTCCTACGATTATACTCCGCAGACGTAACTATAGTTCATCCTTCGATCAATAACACTAAGTCTGACAACTCCTCCTTACCACGCTCTCGATGACACTTGAACTTCACTGACTTTTCATCGTTACCCACCATTGACTGGAAGTCAAAAGTGACTCGTTGCTCTTTGCTCTCTGTAGTCGTTACACATTCACGGCCAACTATACTCGTAGGAAATGCCATACATCCTCGATCAACGAGACAATCAACGTGACACACATACACACACACACACATCGCAACATTCTTCTACTCGATTCTCTTAATTACATCAACACGATTAGATACAGAGTGATTCACTTGACTCAAACATTTACTACATGTCACAGTAGATTTTTATATAACATGATCAGAGAATTGTTTAAAAATATTGTGTATATTTATTTAGTTTCCTCATGCACACACTTCACGTACAATTCACAATTAATTAATTATGTCTCCTTTAGCTCGCCTATTTCTCGCTTGTGTAACTTCAAACTTTAATTGATTTGTTTGCTAGTTTATACTTTAGATGATTGTATAATTAGTTATTATTCATTTCTGTTAAAAATTACTTTCCCGTTGGGAAAAGTTTACTCAATGCTCGAAGTCTTATAATTTGCATTTGTCAAATATTTTATGTATGTTCAAAATTGTTTGCGAATATATCATAGTTTTACCAAGAAAGCTTGAGGTCTCCTGTTCACCATTGTGTAGATTCACCCCTAGAACGGATGACCATTACATCTTATACACCCCAAGCCTCAAGTTCGCTTGGTAAACATACATTGTTGGTTATTGTGTTTCCAAATTTTCTTTCATCCTCTTTTGAATCACTCTGTACACAGGACGCCCCGCAACCGGTGGTTCAAACCAAATAATAGGAAACATTGAATTATCTTTATTTAATTACGGACGTCTGCTTCCGAAAATTCAATTTCGGAAAGCGTATTCGCTGTGCGATTTTATTTGGAACAGCGATGATTAAACTGTGGATTTTCATGCCTCCAGGGTAAGAACAAAATTGGAAATTGTTTGGAAACGCGTGTACTAGAAAATTATAGCAAAAATTAGATTCTGTTACTTGCAAAAAAATTTTCGACTGCAACGTAATTTTTTCCTGATTGCGATTTTTACAAACGCACACACGAAAATGAGGACCTTCCATTCGTTTTATTTACAATAAAATTTTCAACTGGAACGCAATGTTTTCCATATTGAGATTTTCACAAAAATTCACGCTCGCTTTAGTCACATTTATTTATTCAAATATCGTAATATTTAGTTTCACCATTTGCGCATAAAATTCAAATTTATTCCAACGAGTGCTACATTTTCAATGAACAGATCAATTTAATTTAAAATTTATATGCATTTTCGACAAAACTGAATAGTACATAGAAGCATTTAAAGAATTTCGAAATATTGTATTATTTCCAAGTCACTATAAAATGATGAAAAGGATCCACAGTACAATCATCAGAATTAGGTTTGTACAATCGGTTGCTGGGTTGTTTTCGCAAAAGAGAGAGTAAATGGAATCGAGGAAAGCGAAACACTCGAAAACCAAACGGAAGATAAATGATCACGCATTCTCTCACGATTGTTTCATCTATATCATGGCAGCTCTGTCCCTCGGTCTCATCGGGAATCGCGAAAGTCAACACAGAATGATCCAGCCGGTGTGAACGGTCGATCGAGGAGAATCGGGGGAAGGATCGACGTCGAAGGATTCGATCGACGGGTTGGAAGCCCCCATGGAAATCACGAATATGCGGCCGCTGATCGATGCGCCTTAGGGTTCATTAATCCCTCCCCCAACCCCCTAATCATCACGACGAAATCATGCTGCCGGCATGCGGCAGACTGGCGCACTTCAAGAAGAGATTAAAGGCCCGCGAGCTGCAGCATCGAAAAACGATCTGCGTGCAAGGCGGATAAGATGAGCAAGAGCGTCGAGCTACTCGCTGGGTCGGAGGACAGTGAACAAATAACAGTGGGTGAGTTTCCCAGCCTAAACGACGTATAGCGATCAATCTGCCCGAAAACGTGGTCCAAATTCCTGAGAAAACAAGCTTTCCGTTCATGAAACCCGATTACGTTAACGCCTCGATGAATCTCCAAGGTACGATATTTCTGAAAAATTTATTTACAACATTCTTTTTTATATGAAACTTTTATCAACATATTCGGGACAATTTTCTGGTTAAAATGAGTACAAACACGATACAATTCTGATCGTATTTACTTGTTTAATTCACGAAGAACCTCGATTATCCGAACCCATGCGATATCTGAATCCTCCATTACCCGAATACACAAACAGTTCGATTTAAAGCATGTTTCAAACTTTCACGATCCATCATTCGTGTTTCTTGAAAATTTGAGAATGGATTGTTTGTAATGAATAACGTGCGACTAATAAAGGTTTGTATCCGCTTTTTTGGGAAAATTAATCACTGTGCGGAGCTCGACGAGGTTTCTATACGTTCCCCTACCTTTGGATTTTCCGAGAAGCCAGTCATCGGCTAATGGAACACGTGTCCTCTCGTGTAAACTCGCTTTATCGAGCGAGAAACACGGTTCACCATGCTTTTACATGTTCCTTTTTCTCTGTTTTTGATGTTGCGTCTTTTCCCGAGCGTGTAGAGCACCTGAGGTTGTTCCGCGTGGCTGATACCTTGCGAGGTGTGTGGCAAAACTTCCGCCTTCGGTCTTCGCTAATTGTAGCATTGGAGGATCATTTTCTGCTAGTGTATTGTAGATTGTTGTAGAAGTTTTGACAGTCTTGAAATCTTTGACTGCCTGAAGGGATTTGAAAGACTCGAAAGCTTCAAACGTATTCTGCAAGTCGTAGGAATCCTGAAAGCTTTTAAAATTTTGAACATTTTGTAAGTTATGGAAATTTTGAAAATCTCGAAAGATTTTGTAATCTTTGAAAGTCCTAAAAAAAATCGTTGGAAGTTTTGTAAATACAGAGTTTAAAGAGTTTCAGAAATTCGAAAATCTTGGAAACTTCAGGTGTTCTAGAAATTTGAAAATCCTGAAAGCTTTAAGAATTTAGAAAATTTGAAAAACTTGAAAGCCTCCAAAGTTCTGAAAGCTCGACGTATCTTGAAAATTTGAAAGATCCGGAAGCGTAGACTGTCCGCAAAGTTACAACAATCTAGAAAACCTTGAAAGTTCTCTAAGTCTTGATAATGTCGAAAGCTCTGAAGGTCGTCATAATTATACGACTCCAATAATAACAGAATCGACCATTCTCATCGTGATCAATGAATAATGCTTCGGAACAGTCTAGGTATTCAAGGTTGGCGCATAACAATTGATCAAATTAATTTGCCGGAGGGCAAAACCACAAGGTTCAATCTCCAGATGTGATCATTAGAATTCAGTCAGGGTGCCAGAGAAAACGGATAACAATTCATCCACCTTGTTATCCTGTGCATACAGTTGAGGGGGGACAGAGCAACATCAAATGAACATCATCCCTCAACGCGGTGTCACGTGCTGTATAAAGTGTCGGATAATATTCACAAACTGTGGTCAATGAAGCTTAACGAGGTCGTATTGACAATGATTGGTGTTAAATCTGGCTTCACACGGCGATTGCGTAAACCGTTAAATCAGAATCACTATCGCGGATGTTGTTTCGAATCGACGGAATGCATGTTTCCAAAGTGCTAAATTAACTTCTTTGTTCTTCTTCACATTCATCCCACGCTCTTAGTAACTATTTCAACAGAAGATTCTCAATTGTACATTTACACCCACAACAAATTCTCATTGTGTGATTCAAGTATTTCGAAATCTCAAAAATTCATTTCTGGGCCTCATCATTTCAGTATTTATCCACTCCATTTCACCATCAAAATTCGCTTCTTGATAATCATGTTGTCTTTTGCGTAGAGCTACCTCTTTATGGGCTCAACGTTTCAGCATTTTTCTATTCCATTCACTTATTTTTGTCTCCACTTAAATTTTCTACTCGTTAATCATGTTGTCAGAAGCCCTACAGTTTCAGTAGGGCTACTTTTATAGGCTCAACCATTTTCTTGCTAAACCAATATCTCATTGACCTTGTCGGATTCAATTTATACTGATTTGTAAATGCCATGAATCGTGTTGTATACTCTGTCACATACAGGGTGAACATTATAAAGCGTTACAGACGAATATTTCCAAAAATATTGATTATATGCAAAAATGTTTCAGATGGAAGTTGTTCAGTACCGAGAGGGACATTATGCGGTGGGGTTTTTATTTTTACCGGTGGACACTCCAAGGTGAGGAGAAGGTCACCTTGATTTTTTAAAATGGAAAGACCCACTTTCGAAAGAAAATTGTTTCGATAATATCTCGTTAACTATTAGATGCAGGACATACGGAGGTCAATATATTTTTACTCAGAATTCGATAGTCTATCGATTCATGCTACAGAAAGTGGGTCTTTCCATTTAAAAAAATCAAGGTGACCTTCTCCTCACCTTGGAGTGTCCATGAGCACAAAATAAAAATCCCACCACATGATGACCCCTCAGTACTGAACAACTTTCATCTGAAACATTTTTGCGTATAATCAATAGTTTTGGAGATATTCGTCTGTAACGCTTTATAATGTTCACCCTGTATATTCAGACATCTCTGCATACATTTCCATTCATTAATCTCACTTCCCTAAGCCCCACAGTTTGTTTTACAAGATACATATTTTCCCAGAGGCGTTTCACCCTGTCAAAGACGGTTGTCAGAGGTGCCCGATTAATTTCGATCTTTTGATCAAATCGTCCGAATGATTAATCTCGAGTCCAGGATTCGATCGTGTTACAGGGTGCTCGTCTTTTCCAACGATCTTCAAATTGAGCATGAATTCGCCCTGATTGGACAAGCCCCTTCTCCTTCTAATTTACGCGTTTCGTGTCGGCGGATACCATTCCGGCAACCGCGAGTGCGCGGAAAACGTTCTGTCTCGTTAAGGGAATCGTCGAAACGAGGAATTCAATCCCGATCGAATTCAAAGCAGCATGCCTCGAGTCAGATCGTTATTCGTGCCCGTAGGACCAGCAGCGAGATTGAACAAGGTCCGTTCGAATGGCCGCAGGACGCAAGGTTACATTCGAGTTCAGTTCGACTCTTGTCAGTTTACTTTGTCGTTGGTCTTACTCTTCCACTGACCAGAAACGTGATATTTTCCCGTGTGAACTGTGTCCCGATCTTCAACTCTTGCTCCGTTACTTATTTCAACTTCCCATACTCATTCTTGAAAGCATCCTTTCGTCGCCAAATTGTGTGCAAAACAGTCAAATCAATATTTATTATCTGTTTCATAATTCTTATTTGTTAACACTAAAACTACCGAGCACTGAAAGCGATTAAAATGTTTTAGCTGATAAAAATGACAAGGCTCTATATATTTAGATTTCGGGCAATTCTTATTGCAATATGTGCTTGGGTAAAGAAATTTACCGAATCATTTTCCATCTAAGCAACGTCATAATTTCAGTAATTATAAAATTAAAAATGTAAGACCGGCCATTTGACCGGCTGTGGTAGGTTTAGTGTTAAAAAGAAATCATTTAGTCCACTTTTAACACTAAACCTACCATCACCGGTCAAAATGATTCTTTAGTTTACAAGGATTGAAATAATAAAAATGATTTCATAAGGAATGATTGTATAGATATCTTTATCTTTATCCAAATAAAATCAATCTTGTCATTTTTATAAGGGAACACGTACGAGTTACATACTTTTAAGGGTCGGTAGGTTTAGTGTTAAAAAAGATACTCCAGCGTAGGGGATGTGTTTTTCGAGCGAATATAAAAATTGTTTTATTTCATCGGGATCGAGTGGGTCAAGAGGAGTTTTCGGATTGACTGGTGGAATTGGTTTGAGGAGAGCGTCGAATTTGGTGCGATATTTTTGAAAAACAATTGGAGCAAAGCCAGCTCCCTCTTCTCGGGTGTCCCCGTAATAAAAGTCCAGCCGTTCCCCACGGGTTTTACGGCTGGAGCAGACTAAACAACCTTCATATTTCTCCGTGGGGACACGAAAATATATAGCCAGGATTCTCGAACGATGGCTGCCTCTGCCGATCTCCGCCGAATAACAGCTTCCCTTTGAGTTACGGCTGGCCGAATTATCGATAACACCTGCGATTACACTCCGGCAATAAATAACCTCAAATTGTTTAACTCGTGCTCTGAATCTCGCGTTTTTTCATCATTCTGTCCAAGCCCAACGATTTTAATGATGTAGTTATTTCAACCTGGTTCAGTTTCTAACGATGCAGACTTTCATTAAAACATATCCGTGTTTTAATTCCATTTATTCATGTCTTCAATGAATTCAATTCGCAATTTAATAACGTCCACTGTTAGTAACAAACGGGTAATCGAAATATAATCATTGTGTACGATGGAGTGCGACTGAATTTCGTCTGGAATTTCAGGAGCGATCGATTAGGTCGTAATGGGTGTTGAATAAAATGTGGACATAATGTCAAACGGGAATTCAGGACACGAAGTAATAAAAGCTTCATACACGCTCCTCTCTGGCCTTGTTCAGAAGCTTCTTAGTTTGCGTCAGATGTTCGCTAACGCCAGGATTCACGAGCTCTTATTCCCCATTATTCGCGATGAGAACGATGGTTCGGCTTTTGCAAAAAGTAATCGAAAATTATGAGGCCGCAACATAAAGTTCTTTCTAATATCTTCTTTAAAATCTTCTTTATGAAGTCGTTCACTATAAGTAGTATAATCGCTAGACTGTGGATCTTCGTGTAAAAGAAAAATTGTCTGAACCTGTGCAAAATATAGAAGCTGAATAAAAATTTCTGTCCTGAAAGTGGACAGCGCTTCATCTTACGGGACCAACATTTTCAGATTTTTTTTACATAATGCTGTAGATTTTCTACGAGAAAATCCGGTTCAAAAGGTATGCGTGTTTAAAGTTGAACGATTGTAGGGTGCATATAAAATAAAGATTTTATGGTGCATATAAATAGTTCATGCTTTATGACAACTGATACAGGCTTGTATTTTTATAAGAAATTGTTCTGCAGTGTTTTCTGAACAGAATTAAATAAATTCTTCGTCGACAATTTATAAATCATTTCTACGAGTATAAGACGATAGTGTGTGAGGATGATGATCACGAGATTGCCATTTTATCGCGGACCAGCACTTACCATAGCCCATGGGAATTAGCTTAAAGCAATATCCTGTAATGGCGGAATTGCATGCCGCAATCGTTTCCCTCGTGGATCGATGAGTTGAGAACATTTCCGGGGAATCTGGCCGAAATCTAATAAACCTCCGACGCACCATGGTCATTTCCTCCCTTTTCGGTTGTCCTGCCTCCTGTCATGATCATCTCGATCGATCCCTGTCAGCTGACTACGTAACTTCATAAAATTTATCTGTTCCCGTCAGCGAAAATGTTCTCCCTGCTTTAATCTCCCTGATGAAATAAACAAACTTCCACTTGTCGATGTCAGAACACCTTAGCAACGATAAAGTTGGGAACTGTTAGGCGGTAGACCCGTCTCCAGGAATGCAAGGGTGCGGGATTCGCGTTCTCAATTCTCGATAATACAAAAATGGGGGTTATGAGTAGTCAAAAAGGGTTTACGAGGCGTAATTTGCATTATTCACAAAAATATTGGGACACTCTTAAAAAGACGATAACTTTTAATATTGGACCATACGATTTGAACTTTTTTGGAAAGCAAGGGCAATTAGTTTACTACAGGATGCGAAAAGAAATTTAAAAAAAAATTGCAATAGATCGGAATTGTAGGAAAAATACTAAAAGTTGCATTTTCAACTTTTTTATGTGTACCAATATTTTTGTGACCGACTGTAGCTATGAAAATAACGCTTACTGAAGAATGCAAACCACGCCTTGCAAACGAAAAAATAAGACTTCTGAGGACCATAGCGCCCTAGATCGATCTTTTATCTAGCGTTTTTGACTATTGAAAAACCCCATTTTTGTATTATCGAGAAATGAGAACGCGAATCCCGCACCCTTGCAATCCTGGAAAAGAGGAGTCTACTCCCTTAAGCTTCTCGAAAAGTTGTATGTCTCAAATTTCCTTGTAAAGAAGGGGACCAAAGTCTACAAAAGTTTCTCCGCAGGAGTTATGGCAAATTAGAAAGGACACAAGAATTAGGGACACTCGATACTCCCGTTAAAAGGATATCGATGTACGAAGGGGGTGGACAGGAGTTAGGGGAGCTTTGTAGGGAAAATAAGAGTGAACGATGGAAGTGGAAAGAATATACAAGGGAAAGGCTTTACACGTGCTTCTTCAAGGATTATATATACAAGGACGCCATGGTGCGTTATGGAAATCTAAATGGCATCCCATGTGTACAGGCATAATGTCGCCAAGCACGTCAATGGGGAAAATGGATGATGGTGGATAGCGGGGACAAAGAATGTGCTTCGCTTGAATTTTCTTTGCCCGAGGATGCGTTCCTTTTATAGTGTACTTCGCTCGAAGCATAGGTATCAGAGGTCTGTCTACGAACAATCCCACTTTTGTTTATTATCCCACTATGTTAAGTATCAGTCTGTTAGTATTAGCAATTTATATTTTCGAATCCTGAAGATCTTGGAAACCTTGAAATTTTGCATAAGCGTGATACAGAAAATGGGACGGGTCACGTTTCGAGACGCGTGATGCGATTCAATGCCAAAAATTCAAGGTTCCGTAAAGTTTAACGAGCTTTGGACTTGATTCAATTTTCTGGAGGGTCCTTGACGAAGTATCCTAATTCCGTTTATATTAGGTGCGCAAGTTCCTTCGTGACCCTCGCGATTAAATCGCTGCAACGTTGTTTTAGGTTTAGTAGTCACCTGTAGCATGAAGTAAATGAGGATGATCGCGATTATTTCATGATTGTTTGTAAATAAACAATAAATCGATACTTTTTCTGGTTGGTTGTTTAAGAGTCTTTCGAAATTTCGGACGGGATTGATGGACGGGTTGTTCGCGGTCATCAATTTCCGTTCTTCTCTGGCTGTGACGTGATTAATGCTCGCACTGCCGATCATTCATCCATCATTTTATCTGATAAATGTTGTTCACGTTCAGCTTGCTAATAAACTAATTTACTAAGAAATTATTAGTGAAAAATAGTTTTTCAAGAAATTAAAACACGATGCTTACGACAAAATAATTTTAAATATGCGAACTCCACAAACTGTTGAAAACTTTAGAGTTTAAGGGTTAAAATTAGAATGAAAAGCAATTCTACGAAAACTTCTATTTTATTTCAACAATGTTCGCAAACTATGCACAGACAACGTTGCGCAGTGATCAAATGAACGTGTCGCATACTAATGAAAATGAAGCGAGAAGTACGAGGAGGGGAAAACAGTAGAATAGAGGAAAAAATACTGCGCAGCCTCTATCGCTTCTAATCATTCCACAGGACGTCGTAAATGTGTCGAGTCGATGCCGGAAGTAAGACCTACATTCACATAGCAATTTCCTAAATACATAGAATAGTGTTCCGAGCCACGTGCACGCGCGGGCGCGCGCGTGTGTGTATGCTGCAGCTTTGTTAAACGTCCTACTTCCATGAAAAGTTTCCTTTTTTCCCTAGCTCTCGCCCTCGTAGAATAGCCAGGATCGTTACAATTATTTCGAGGACCAAACATCTAGGACTTAATAATATTGGGTTGACAGGAAAGTAATTTCTCGAATATTGAACTTTAATGAATAAAATATTTTCCCTTTTGTTCGATGATCTTTTGCCAAAGAGAATAAATGAGAAAATATGTTAATTAAATTTTGATTGCAGTTCATCGCTTGAATAAAGAAATTCGGTTTTATTTCACCTTAAATACCGAAATTACTCTCTTGCCAACCCAATAGATAGTTTTGTACTGAAAAGTGCCACCAATACAATCGCAGAACCTCGAAGAATAAAATCCTTTTTTAAAACAATTTAATGAAAAATGCAAATAATGTAGTTCCTAAAACACGTATACGTTTTTCACTTAATCTGATGTTAATTTTGATTCAATGTAAATTCCATCATTGTTTTACAGCTTATTATTTAAATAATATCATCATTAGTTGTCTATCGACTCCAATACGAATCAGCTTATTGGATCGATGCAAAATATTTAATAAAAGGAAAAACCGTCCGAGCTAAAAATAAATCCGTCACAAGAACTGATTGCTTCTGTTCTAAAACTTTATCGAAGTGGCTTGATCACCTGCCGGTAATTACATCCCTTCGTCGAAGAGATTGTAATGGCCTCGTTGGAGGGATTAAAGGCTGAAGCAGCTTTCTCGCGTTCATAGAAATCGATCAGCTCCCTAACGTTATTATACATATATAATGCACACGGGGACAGGCGTTCCCGGTCAGTTTCCTCGTTGTAAGGTTAAAGACCTTAACACGATCCATAAGAATATCCTAATCGCTCTCAAACAATCTTTTCTTCAATCTTCCTCTAACTCACAAGCACTGCTAAATAGAAACACACAATTACACCGTAGAACTTCACCTTCAATTTCACGAGAACACTCGAGAAGGCAACAGAAGTTCATCTAATTTGCATAAAGTCAAAGTTTGCTGAAAGCTCTACTATTCAATCATGGTTCAGTTTATTAGACTTGTGGAGCATTTATGACACTTGTAGAACAAATTTTGAGTTTGATCAGCGTAGTTAAGAAAATTACATGAAGTTTACTTTCCAAGTGTTTTCAGTGAGCTAAGAATAAAATGGAGAATCAGATTCTGTTAAGTTTGATCACCCTATAAATTTTCGAAGGTGGTAGACGCAACATGAAGTTCCATAGTTTAATTATGATAGTGTTGGAGCAACTATGATGTCGAGCACTCGGCACCCAGGGAGCCACAATTCTTTGGTCTACAAGCTCGTTAAGCAGAACACAAACTTCTAAAAGTTCGATAAACAGCGTAAATTGATTGTGTCCTATAAATCATGGGGCTTTCTCTTTAAACTGATTAGCGAAAGTAAATCTCGAATTTGAAGTTGGGAACTCGATAAACCTGTCTAGACGCCTGCGGGAAGTGTTGGATCGTGAGAGAAACTATTAATCTTCGTGCAACTATAAAGCAAACGAATGTTCTAAACGGTTCAACGGAGATCAATCGAAAATGCTTATTATTTTATCAATTTTTTCATGATGTTTCATTTGTTTCAAGCTCGATTTTAGGTCTCACGAGATCGGTATCTTACCTTTTACTTTATCGACATTTTCTAGCAAGATTTCCAGTTCCTACTTCCACGACTGTGGCTTATCGAGTCTTATATCTCGGAGATCCTGTTGATAGTACTTTTCTAGCGCAAGGTCGCGACTCCTGCGAGTTAAAGTGTCTGCTTAGCAAACTTCTCCAGCTTGGAGTGTTGATTTATTGGGTTCCCGGATCGGGGCTTATATTTTTCAACCTTTCCACGCCCGGCTACGAAGTTTATTCGAACCTCCATCTTAAAATAAAACGTGGACTTACAAAGGTTGCGTGGCGGGACCATCCGACGGGCCCTGAGCGGTGGGACTTAGGCCCACGACTGTGGTTTGACCTAAATCAAGCGACATTGCCTCCCCGATAACCATCCACACCCCCACTCCACAATAACTGACCCCGAGGGCATTAAGTGGAGTCCGCGTAAACATTAGTCCAACTACAACTCCCGCCCGAGGAAGAGCTAGGCTCGAGAAATGTAAACACGCGGATCAGCCGCTACAATTCCGTAACTGTCGCCCATCGGATTACACATTAGTCTGACTACACTTCCCGCCGGAAGAAGAACGTATAACAAGCTCCTGATTTGTTCTTTTAGAAATATTAAAATTATAAATATATTTTTCTGAGAAATTCTTTTAGCGAATTTCTGAAACAAAACTGGTACGAAATCTAAATAAATGCAATTTTGTCATTATTTTAAGGCAATGTACTTCCAGTGTTAAAAAATAGAACAATATGCTTGACTTGTAATAAGGATTTTTGGTTTCATAAGTTTTCTAAAATTATTAGATGTTATTCGGATGAAGTGAAGTGGTAATTGGGATGAACAATTCATTTCAGACACCAGCCGAGTGGAGGAGAGATCCAGACTGAACCTGAACGGGAGCCGTCAGCTCTCGAAAAGCGCCACGGAGCTCCGGAACAACGACAACGGTTCACCGTCACGACGCGGTGAACAGCCCGACTCCGGGGGCTCGCATCAGCACCGTCATCATCATCGTCACGCCACCTCGGTGGCGCAGCGGACGCACACTTTCTTCGCCACTTTGAAGAGCCGTTGGGCTCGCAGCCGCAGCAAAGAGCGGAAAAAATCGAAGGATGGCGGGAACCTGCACTCCCAGGACGCGTCTTACAAGGGCGTCGAATCCGATTACGCCGCGGATTACTCCTCCGAGCACAGCAAAAGCTCATCGGCCACCCAGAGTCCGGCCAGGCACTGCCTCAATCATCCAGGTACATCCTCTTTCTCATTGATCCCTCGTAGAAAATTTCGAAACTCCTGCGTCCCCATCAAAAAGATATTCCATCCAACTTTACTGGCAATCTCATTCCTTCGCTTTGGTTCCACTGCTGTTCAAACATTAATTTATATGCAAACGGAATTTGTCGTCCAAGCGGAACTTTATTGGGATCTGCAGGATCGGAAGAGAAGAAGACAGTTCTTCATTTTTTTAAATTAATTTTTATCGGAATGTACCTTGCTGTTTAAACATTCATGTGAAGTTGGATCTAAACAAGTTGAAATGGTTTATGGTATCACTAAAATCTTATTGAATTTGCATTAACTTTTATCTTTATGGTCTCGGATATATTTTCTCAGATATTTTCGTTTTGTTAAGCATGTGATACATTAGAACATTTATCAAATATAACAGCGTGTAGCGAGACGCAGTCTACACAAAAAAACAAGATCGTTTTTCTTCCGAAGCTGTGTTACAGCAAACAGCAGCAATTTCGCTCGACCCAGTTCGGCGATATTCTTCCAAAGGTGTGTTTTCGTAACTGTTTAAAACTGGTTCACGCGCATTACCATTGATAAGGCGTTCCTCGGAGCAACGCGATCGCCTAACGACTGCCACTTCCTTCCTCTAATGGGCTTATTTTCCTCTTTGTAAATTAAACTCCAATTAGCACGATCGATTAACAGGTTCACTGCCGAACTATCGCCCTCAAAAATCCTACAAAACTGGAGAATTAAAGCTTATCATAAGGATTGCTTGTGGAACTCTTTTAGATCGTGCGAATCACGATAAAGTTCGGTTCGAGCGACTGTATTGGGAACAAAATTAATTTTTAAAGACAGACGATGATTTGTGTCAGCCATGTGTCAACCACGTGGCGCGTCAACGTGTTAACGGTGGAATCGATCAAACGTGATAAAAAGTGTTTCAACTCTGTGGAGGCCGACGGTAACGAAGTTTCATGGACGGTAACTTTGAAATTTATTGCGTCGGGGGTCAGGTGTCCCCCGTAGAATAGACTGTTCTAATTATGTTTTTACACGGCGGATGGAGTAATGAAAAATTATGCCTTCCCTAGGTTCTGCTTCCCTAGGCGCCCCTTACACTGGACTCCTGTTTCCCTAGAGCTTACTTCCTTAGCTCAGCCTACCCTAGACCCCTTCTCCTTCCATTCATTTTTATACATTCCCCATTCCCTAGATCCCCTCCCTTTCCATTCCTTTTATCTACACATCCCCCATTCCCTACATCCCCCTTCCCTTCCATTCAACATCCCCATTCCCTAGATCATCCTTCCCTACCCCCACAGCCCTAGATCTCTTTCCCTCGTTCTATTCGTCATTCCCTTCCCTAGATCTACCGTTCTTACATCCCCTTTTCCTATCCCTTTCCACTCCTTTCTTCTCCCTGACCTTTATAGGTAGCGCAAGTACCGACCAGGGTACTCAGTTATCGCCAGGAGGGTCGGTCGACTGTATCGAAATATCGCATCGACTCCGCGCCTCTCTATTACGTCTGTGCATCGTCAAAGTCGTTCCTAACAGAGCATCGCAATTTTTCTGTTTCCAGAGTCGCCTTTGGTGCGCGGGAGGCAGAATGTCGTGACGAAGCCGGAGGATAGTCCCGGAAAAAGCAGCGAGGCTCACGCGAAAGGATCCTTGAGCTTCCAGACGCAGAACGAGGAAGCTCCCGGATCGATCGGCCACGATGATAACGCGTTCGTTCAGGAGGAAGCCACCCGAAGGAGGGAATTGGCGTTGAGGCAGCATGCGTTTTTCCAGCTTCGTTTGCACATCAGACGGGGGGCGAATCTCGTTGCTATGGATAGATGCGGTGAGCGAATATTTTTACCGTTTTTTTCTCTCTCTCCTTTGCTTTCCAATGAATCTACATCGTTATAGGCTTTTTTACTCGCACACTCTCTCTTTTCTTTCTTTACCTGTTCCGTTCCGCTTGCCTCTGCAATCCGGGGAATCTGAATCCGATGCGCGTTTCGCTTGGTCGAAACTAATTCTCCGTTGATACACCGTATGCAGTCGACTTTCGTTCTGCACAATCACCTATTCGACTACAATCCTTCTGTAAAACGAACCTCGAAAGCCCAACAATCGGGTCTCGGTTTTTATCGAATACTCAAATCAAAATCGCCTTTGCTTCGCGATGTCCGTAACGCTGAGACAGTGGTGTATTACCACCATAATTTAAATAATAAAAAAACAAGGGAATCGAAAGAGTACACTCTTTCTCCTTTTCAAGTTGTAAAGAAAGAAATGCAGGATTTAAACCTATGTTTTTATAGTGTTATAACTCACATAAAAAACAATTTTATCAAAATTGTTTTATTAAAAACAATAATATGAAAATTAATATTATAGAAAATTTAATATTGTTTAATAGTAACAGAACTGATTTTAATATTATTGAGGAGAATAGTATTAAAATTAATTTTACACAGTGAATTTAATATTATTATATTTAAAAATATAAAGCTGCGCATTCGTTGACACTTCCTTCACCCCATACTTCGTTGATATTCCGAGCCTCTTCAGCAGCACTTCGGCCTAGTTTGAACTCATAGAAAAAAATAATGCGAAACCGCGTTTTGATATCCTGAAATAAAAGCCTAATGATTTAATAAAAATTTGAACAAAATTAAATATCAAAAACATCATTAAATAGAGCGTAACACAAGCTTTAAAATGACATACAACTCGTGAAATTAAGGTAAATATTTATTGGTATAAAATTACAATTAAAACAAAGGAACAAAAATCCTGCAATTCTTTCTTTACAGCCAATTAAAATATTCAGAAAAATGTGGAACGTTCAGAATTTTGAAACAACAAGATCCATTGTATCTCGAAGTGAACGATTAAAGCGTCCGGAGTCGTTTTCTGTTTTAATTTGATCGAGACGGAGGACCGAGCGGCTCGAGACAATGATACTCGCGATAATAATTTCCACTCCAATTATTCGCCGATTGTTCGCATCACGGACTTCGTGTTCCAGGCGCCAGCGATCCTTACGTGAAAGTGAAATGCTCCGGTCGATTGCTGCACAAGTCCCGAACCGTTCACCGCGACCTGAATCCAGTTTGGGACGAGAGCGTGACCTTGCCTATTGAAGACCCGTTCCAGGCGCTCACAATCAAGGTAAAATCCAAGCGATTCAATACCGACACTTGTGCCACATACTTGTCGCGTGCCACCGCCGACGCTTATTTAACCGTAGCGATATAATTTATTTAACAAGCTCCGAGACTTCCAGCGACGGAGCCCTCGAGAGATCCTATCTCCGCTTTCATCCTCCTTCAACCCCTGCCGCTCCTCGCGTTAATGAATCATTAGCTCCGGAGTGTCTTAACGCATAAATGACCGCGTAATATTTCCTTGCAGCGTTGCTCGGCAACACTGGTAATTTTCTCGTCTAAAGATAGCAATTATTTACCTAACGACCCTTGTCGCACGAGGAAACCAATTAACACTGAACTTACGCTGAAAGTGACTAGCTTCTTCTGCCTCGTAGAAATTACATCTTCAGTGCAATGTGTGGTCGAATAAAGGAATTTGTTTAGGTTCAGTGCAACAGTAACTGGTAGATAAACGATTGTTATTGGATGATTGCAAAAGTTCCTGCCACGAGATGATTTTCAGAGGTCTCGAGACCTTTCTTAACGCTAGGTTTATGAGAACGAGAACATGACGGATTCTAAGTAATCGCTCCTTCGTTGTCCAAAAACAAGGGCACGATCGTTGTCCAGTGCCTACCCATTCCACTGCCTGTCAACGCCGAGTCGCTCCGTAGGCGGCGTCGATTGATGTCGGCTCGGGTATATCGGTGTGAACACCACAACATTGACTCGAGTAAACCGAATTTTCAAACTTCTTAACTTTCATTATTTCTTTATGGGACTTTCACTAACTTATTTCTGGCATTTCTCTGATTAAAATGACACCAAACACGATATAGTTTCAACTGTATTTAGTGGTTTAATCGACGGTCAAAGTTTCGAAGGCAACGAGCAACAGCAACAATGTGGGCCTTTAAACTGTGCCGGCGACGGCGACACGCTTCGGTCACCCGATCCGTATCTCATTCTGTCCTTCTCTACAGGGTGTCCCAAAATTCCTTCAACAGCCGGAAATGGGAGGTTCCTGACGTTATTTGAAGCAACATTTTCCTTTGTAAAAATGTTATCCGCGGCTTTGTTTAGGAGTTATTACCGAAAAACACGGACCAATCAGAACGCCACCTAGACGCGAGTTAGCACAGTCGACCAATAGACAGCTGGCGCGCCGGACCGACTGTGCCAACTCGCATCTAGGTCGCGCTCTGATTGGTCCGTGTTTTTTGTTAATAACTCCTAAACAAAGCCGCGGATAACATTTTTGCAAAGGAAAATGTTGCTTTAAATGATCTCAGGAATCTCCCATTTCCGGCTGTTGAAGGAATTTTGGGACACCCTGTATGTTCGGCTTGCTATTGAAGTCGCTCGGTGCGGTCGGCGCGATATCTAGACGCAGTCATAAATCAAAAATAGTGTCCGGGCACGCTCGTTGTCCGCTCAGCCCCCCGGCCTTTGGACAACGAAGGAGCTTTTACTGTACCTTTAATTTTCGATTATGAAATTGTAAAGATGCAACCATGTGGAATTATTTAACAATTTGGATAGATCAGTCTTGTTATTTTGATGAAACAATGTAAAACGGTCACTTTTAGTTGAATGATGATTTTAAAACTCGAATTGGAAAATGTCGAGTACAGGTGTGAAGTAGAGTGAGTAGAGGATTATCGGGGAATCTCGCGAGCGTTCTGCTAAGTGTTAACCGGGAACTGCTTCGTCGGATGTTTTATTCGCTTCTTGCTCTTTCTTTCGGCCAGCAACAGACGTTCGTCGTTTCGGCAGGTCTTCGACTATGACTGGGGTCTTCAGGATGACTTCATGGGCGCCGCTCAGCTGGAGCTGACGCAGCTCGAACTCGGCCAACCGCAGGATATCGTGTTGGAGCTGAAGGATCCGGCCAGGCCGAAACAGCATCTCGGCGACATCTACTTAACCGCGACCCTTTGGCCGAGGAACCAGCAGGAAAAAGAGCAAGTACGTTACTAATCCACCCTCACTGTACTGTGGCACTTCATGCAAACATCCACACAAATTGAAACGAAATATTCACTGGAAGGTCCCGTGGATTTTGTGAAATCTCGTGCCATTTTTAATTGGATGGAGTTATTCTTCCAACAAACGTGTTCACTGTAAAATTCAGTGGATTTTAGACAATCTCGTCGTGTTTCTAATTCGATAAATCATCCATCCAACAAAAATGTTTACTGACAAATTCAGTGGGTTTTAGATCATTTCATCTCATTTTTAACTTGCTCGACTCATCCCAGATAATTCGTAAGATTCCAATTCGTCCATCGAACAAAAATTTGCACTGTCAAATTAAGTGGATTTTGTACAATCTCGCCTTGTTTTTAATTTGCTCGAATCATCCAAGATAATTCGTAAGATTCTAATTCGATAAATCATCCATCCAACAAAAATGTTTACTGTCAAATTTAGTGGATTTTAGACAATTTCGTCTTGTTTTTAATTTGCTCGACTCATCCAAGAAAATTAGTAAGATTCTAATTCGATAAATCATCCATCCAACAAAAATGTTTACTGTCAAATTCAGTGGATTTTAGACAATCTGGTCTTGTTTTTAATTTGCTCAACTCATCCAAGATAATTCGCAAAATTCTAACTCGTTGAAATCGTACATCCAACAAAAATGTTCACTATAAAATTCAGTGGATTTTTAGACAATCTCGTCAGCTTTTTAATTTACTGAAGTTATCCATTCCACTGAGAAGACGTGACCCTTCCCAATGCTATGAACTTTGAAATGGTGACCATTCAAGTGATTTTTCCATCGTGGGCACATTGTAGTCGCATGACCTTTGAATATCGTATCTTCTCAGCACCCGTGACCCTTACAATTATGACCTTTCGAATGTCTAAAACCCCAATAAATTGTCACCTTTCGAATGTCTAAATTGGATGGGATGGCATGGGATGTGACCTTTTGAATTTCTATGGCTCCTATTCATCATGATTCTATTAAGTCTTGAATTTCAAAAATGGTAGCCTTAGAACCGAACACTTCTCGCATATAATAACGTGATAGGCTCGAAAGAGGACGTGGTATTAAGAAATTCAGAGCCTGGCGACGCCATCGAGGTTAGAGACAACGAATTCCATGTCCGCCGATGTAGGCAACATCACCATATTTGCATATCGTGGCGGCGATACGGGCGTAGAACGCTGGTTTAGCTAAAGTTATCTTTTTAGACCATATAATCTGCGAGTGGAATTTTAATGAAGAATTTCCATGCTGTAGGTAACGCGTCATGTGTTAACAATCTGGTTTGCGTTCCACATTATGCAAACGAATTGCGAAACGTTTATATTTTTACAAGCACCCTTACGATTAAATTTAAAACAATTTTTATCGTGGCCGACATTAAGAAATGATTAAACTTTAGTCAAGATTATAAAGAGAATCATTTCATAGTTCTGCAACTATGTATAATACTTCCCTCGAATTCGGCGATTATCCTAGTTACTCATCCAAGATGGCGGAAGGTCGAAGCCTTCGCTCAAGCTTGTCGACCTCGTAAACTTTCGTACAGTTTGATTACCCGTTATATTGGCGTCATCCGACTTCTGGTAACTATATTCTGCTTCCCAGATTGAAGATAAAGATGCAGGGAAGAAAGTTCGATACACTTTCCACCTCTTGGAAGCTCGGGAACGTTGCCGGCACCGCCATCTTGGAAAAAGTGCCTGAAACTTGCTTCTGGAGTTTGTTTGTTCCTCAACTCGCTAACGGATGAATATTGATACAACATTGTTAACGTATCGTGCAAAATTAATGATTTTCGAATTTGATTTATTTGAGAAAAAATTCCTTCTCTTCCGAATGGCGATCATAACGCGATGAGCCCGTGGATAATTGGCAAAGCAAAGTTGGAGATAAGATCTGCGGACTCTTGTTTCATCTGATCGGGGATGAAACGCCGCGCCGCGACGATGATTGAATAGATGATAATACCGGCGCAGAATAAAGCGCATAATCCGACTATTTCGTTGTAGGGTGGCTCGATCGTCGAAAATTAGCTTCGTATACTAAATTTGAGGTCGAGTGGCTGGAATCTTTTCAACCTGCCCTCAACGATGGTGCAAATAGCCTTCAGGCAAACATTAAATACCGCTCCCTGATCCGTCGCCGATGCCGCGGCTGCTTCCGCGTAATGAAATATCGAAAAACGATAAATCCCTTCTCCATAAACCCTCGAGTATCAACAATTGACACATATTCGTAGCTACGAACCTGCCAGTGTACCGGCCCGATCGTGCATTTGTCAAGGGATTGGTAACCTTTTAAACCTCGAATCGGTACCATTCGTTGCCCCCCTGCGATTCTTTCAATATTCCGATTACAGTCGAAAGATATCGATCAACCACTTTCGCCTTCTTAACACGCATCCAATGGGCCTGCCATTCTATAAATGTTTATGACAGCTCCTCGAGCTGAGACCATTCGACTCGCCTTCGAGGGAACCTCGTGTAAAATGAAATTTTTAAGCATTTTCTTTTTTTGCTTAAATCGATAGCCGCGGAATACGATAAAAAATGTTAGAAAGTGATCAGAGATGTTCTTTTATTTTCAAAATAAAGTGAACGGTTGTATTGAGCAGAGTGGCTTCAGGTAGTCAAATAAATTTAATCTTATTATTTTTATAATACTATACACATCAGTCACTTTTGATGGTTAGTAGGTTTGGTCTTAATTTGCATCCGATCACTTCTGACGCAGGCATTTCTGTTATAAATTAAGGATCCTTCTTCCTGAAGAAATAATTTCTTCTAAATTCCTTCTCGAGAAAAATTCATTTTTGTTAATGTACATATTTTGGAGAATTTAGAAGAGTGAATGATTAATACGTGAAACAAGCATTTGTTCCAAGTATATTTTTCGGAAACATCGATTATAGCATTCGCGGTGAAATATCTGCACTCGTTTCGATCCAGTGACGCCAGATAATGTTTCAATGATCCATGAATCCCTGACCTCCCATCGACCGATTATTCCAATCGCTGCAGCCGATAACGAATTCAACCGCAGTGAACGCATGAGATCATCGTTCACTGAACCTCCGAACTTAAAATTTCGGGAATTCTTCGAAGAATAAATTGGAGAAGTTGAACTAAAGAAATTGGGACACCTGAGAGAAATTAAAAAGAAGATTATACAAAATAGTGATGAATGAAATCTAGAAAAAACGAGTGTTCGTGTTTCTACAAGTTCGTCACTTTGAAGGTAGTTTCGGGGCATGCCCTCAAATATGCAGAGAGTATATTTCTGGCGGGTTGAAGAACGAGAAAACTGGGTTAGGAGTGAGGAGCAAACTCGTGTCCGTTACGATATTGACTTTGTTGTAGTATTGTCGCGAAGATGGTTCTGAAGTTCGAAGGCTAGTAACTTTTCTCATTGTGACGGTGTCTCCTGTGGATGGTGTTTGATAACTCTTACCGAAATTCGTGAGGGTACTCGTTAAACATTTTTCACTGCTGTCTTTATGCCTCTGGAGAATGATATACCACAGCAAAAATTTCTTCAACCTTGTAGTACACGTAGAAAATGAAACTCCATTTTGTTCATTGTCTAGACAGCCTTCGACGTCCAAATTTTCTCCGACAATTAAGGAGAATGTTTAATGATTTACGACGCTGTTGCGAAGATTTTATTTTGTATTGACATTAATTAAAATAAATTGTTAGAATTGTCCAATCTTTATAAAATTGAATTTTTAGGTAACTTCACTCTGCAAAATTTAAATGATTTAAAAATTTGGAATGTTATGGGTGAAAACTAATACCTACTTGAATTTCTGTAAAATATTAACAAAAACCATAAAACAATGTAAAATCGAATATCCATAAAAATGTACTGTGTAAAGCAGAAATAAAAAATTCGTGATGGCCACAGTTCCTATTGGAATTTGTACAGAAATTTAATATAAATCGACAGATAGCAGTACTATCAACTTGATAGCAGCATTGACGAATTTTATTGCGAGATCCACTCGCAAAATGATCTTAATCGACTCCTTGCTTGCGACACGACACGATATAAACGTGCATCCCCTAATCCCTGGTGATAGTCCGTCATCGCACGACTGAAGCTTGCAAACACGTTTAATGGACCCCCGCTGATCGCGGAGGTGCTCGCCAGAGGTTTCTCAGTATGTCGTGTTAATGTCATGATCAATATGAGATAAAATGTGTTGGAACTGGCACTCCCCATCCACGCCGCGCCGGAAGTACCGACGGCCTCGCAGGCATTGACTATATTTTTGTTCCTTTAATTATAGCACGAAAATTGGTGTGTTGCGAGAAATAGTTAAATTTTTGCGAGTTTAAAAATATCTTGGGAACCGGGTGGAGGAATTTAATAATGTATGAATAATAAAACAGAATTTAATAATGTAACTTCCAAATGGTCGAGCAGAATTTAATAATGAAAATGTTGAATAATATAACAGAATTTAATAATACATAAATTGCATATGATAGATCAGAATAAAATAACATAAATTCTATATAATAGAACAGAATTTAGCAATGCAAATTTATTGGAAAAAATGCGAAAGAAATGTGAAACAAGATAAATATTTGAATTAAAAAGTGATAATTTTTAATTTTAATTAAAAGTTCAAATCAATTTTACTCGTATAGCAATTGTGTGGCTGCTAAAGACAAGCCTGATATCTTTATGCAAAATAAAATTTTGCTTTGTAAATTCTCTTTTAATTTATCCACTAATTTCGACAGCAACAACCTATTGTTACCATAAATGCATAAAATCCGCAGTTTACTAATAGGAAACTGAACATACCGTGAAGTAATTAAAGAAATTAGTTCAAAATTGCTAAGTGAGTTTTTGCGTTAACTGTTCTTATCTTTCAAGGATAAGGATAACGTGTTATCTTGAGGTCGTTAAAATTCGTTCAACTAATTATTTCAGAAGGCCGGATGGGTATTCCGATTTTTATTTACTCTCTGGAATAAGTTCGAATCTCTCGGTGTCTGGGGAACAACTGTATCTGTCACAGCGGACTGTCTGCAAGTGGATTCTTCAATCCGAAGCACTGTACGTCAGCGTTATGCGGGCAGGCATAATAAACTGTAACCATAACCGCGGTATCACAATGTTTACCTCTCGCTGCGAATAGAGAGGGAACCACAGGCTCGATGGTCTCGTTTATCCATATCGTTAACCAGTCACCGGCGATCGTCGAGCAAGCCCGGTCTCTCTTTCGTTTCCTACTGATTTCTACTGCGTTTTCATCGGTGACGCGTGTTAATTGTCGCGGAATTGTTCGCGACAAGCTGTCGAGTCTACCTTCGGAACGGGAGTTATTCGTTCAGTGTTCGTTCAGTTTCGTTTTACACTTGCTGTATCTCTGAAGCTCCAATTTCATCGAAGTCTCAGTCAAAAGTGGAGTGAATTTTATCTTGACATTTTAAAAAAATATTTTATCTATTGCCTCGATTTTCTGGAAAATGTTCTACCTTTGAAACGGCACCTGTTTATTCAGTGTTCGGTCGATGTCGCTTTACTCTTGCTGTTTCTCTGAAGCTCCAATTTTATCGAAATCTCAGTTAAAAGTGGAGTAAATTTTCTGTTTTTCTGTTGATATATTATTAAATATTTTATTTATTGTCTCGATTTTCTAGAAAATATTCTACCTCCGAAACGGCATCTGTTGTATCGCTCTGCTATTTCTCTGAAACAACTTTTACTTTTGCCCTAACTTCAGCGAACTGTGAGGCACAATTTTTCGTGACACTGAGAGAATATTGTTTGTATTACCGGCTCGACATTTGAAGTATATTCTGCGTTTGAAATAGGACCTGTTCGTTCAGTATCGCTATTCTCCGAAGAGCTTCAATATTATCTAAAATTCAACCAAGACTGGAGCAGATTTTGTCTTGATAAATATTTTACATATCAGTGTCTTGATGTTTACAGAATATTCGGCTTTCCAAATGGGATTTCTCCATCCATGAATGTTGTTTTACACGAGTAAATAAATTCATATTCTATGGAACGTTGACGAAGGGATTCAGTTAACTGCACGAACATCACGGAACTTCATTAAACTGATTCAATTTCCTTTACGCAGTAAATTAAAGACCCCACAAACAAGTTAGCTAGATTAATCACGTTCCCGCGAGGCTTCGTTTTATCTTGGAACGATTAATAGAGTAAATAAAAGCATCTTCCTCACTTCCTGTGTAATTTAGGTGATAGTACTGTATGAATGTCCACGGTTTAATCAGCGAATTATATCTTCAACGTTAGTATGCGGTAATATCTTTTCGCTGTTTTGACCAAATTATCGGGTTTTGTTATCGCGAATCTGGATTTATCGATTAATGCGTTTCGTGTAAGACACAGGTTACACTAACACAGTGTTGAACGTTGAGGAAAGTGGACGTTAAAGTAAGAAAGTACTGGAAATTTTAAATTCAATATTAAATGAATCATCTGCGAAACTTCCCGAGAAATTGCAAATTCATTGAAATTGAAATTGTTCAGCGATACGAACCAATTTCATTTCAGCATTCCAAGCTTAATCGAATATCGAATCTTCAAATAAAAAAATATTTAATTAAAAAAATAGTCTCGTTCAATAACTTCAAGAATTCAATAAATTTCGATAGTCATTATTTATCTATCACGATTGAAAAATCATAGAGAAACAGACATTTAAAGGCATGAAATCTTTAATCTCACCGAATCCTAAGCATCCCGATTACCTCCTCGTTCTCAGAACGATTCGCCTCGTCGACAAACATTATTTTGATAACAACAATAGAGGTGTAATAAGTGTAATTCGCATAGTTCCATTCGCTCACGTAACGGCAATTGTCTCCAGTGAGCACACTTGTCATCTGTGTCAACGATTGCGATACCGAACACACAGCAACCGGCTAAACGAACCAATTTGTCTTAAGCGTCCACAGTGGCGCACTTAAACTACGAGTAAATAATAATATTGGCCGAAGCCTCTCGCTGAAAAAGAAATACGAACTCGTTGTTCTGAATATTCGATATCTAGGAAACGGATAATTATGCAAATTAGAACCTCGCATGATCTAATAACGAGAAAAAGTATGGTACAACATTCATTCCTCTGCATTAAAAATTTTAATGAACATAAAAACAGTGGTCTACCGGGTTTCTTTAAGAAACTCTCTGACCGTGTTCGTTACGAATCCATAAAAGATCTGCAACGTAAATGCAAAATTGTGTACCGTTGTGCAACTCGGTAATAACAGCTTCGCTGCTGCCAATGAGGAGGGATTGAAAGTATAAATATCACGCGATCCAGATCAGTCAGAGAATCATCTCTATATCGTAAACTTACAAGCACTCGCGTTTACGATACCGGGAATGCCCTATTGTTCGAGGATTTTCTTACTCCACGTGACTTTCCGCGTTGGTAAAATTCGCAGAATTTATATGTACGAAGGAAATATTCAGGAACGATTTCTGGTGGATTAATGGTCAAATTCCTTGAGTTGTATTCAAGCGAACGAGGATAAAATTCAGGAACAGGAAAGGCTTTACGATACTCGAGAAGATTACTAAAGAAATAGGAAACCAGAACGCGTTGCGCGAGGAAATAAAAATGACGAATTAGGTCGTCAGTGAAAAACAGAGATGGGCACGCGCGGGAAATTGGAGAATCGCGTCATGGACACAGACTTAATGAATAGTGAATAGTGTTTGAATAACGGAGTACGGGAAAGTCAGTATTAATTCTTGGAAGGTGGAATTTTAAATTACAATCTCTAATGACTCTCTGAATCGGGTTAGAATTTATAACATTCTTTTTCAAACGGAACGATCTTACTACTAAGAAACGTTTACATTAAATCTGTACTAAAAAATTCGAGTTTCTTTCGATCACCTCGAAAGATACATAAATAGTTCCCTGACTCACAGCAAGTTTTTTCGTTTCGTTCCGCGTATCAGAATCGCGGGGAAAAGTCAAGGACGAGGAAAATAGGAAAACTGACCGAAGTCCGTCTCGACCACGTGTTGGATATGTAACGTTACGATGACTCACGACTGTTAAGTGGCCGGTTAATTTGTGCATAACCGCGAACATGTGTCTATCGACGTGCTTGTAGGTGATTTCTTTCACGGTCTGGATCGGCGCCAACATCGCGATTTCAGGCCGTCCGCGAATTAAATGTGGCGAATAAACACGGGAAAATGGATAGGCGACATTCTTAAAAATTTTTATTCTGTGGTTGTGGTATCTTACTTTAACCATTGAATCAAGTTAAAGTGGGTAACGAAAGTATTCTTAATATCTTTTTTATAATTGTACAAAACGATCTGATTTTTTGATGAAATTTTTAGCATGTGTATAACTAACATAGATCTACAAAACATATATTTTAAATTTTCTTTAAGGGCCCTGATAAAAATGTTTTAAAAATGCCATTTTTATTTTTGCATGTAACCTTGTAAATTATAATTTTTTGGAAAATCTTTTTTGCATATCATTTCATAAATCAATGCTTCTAATTGATTATAAAAAATCAGGTCGTTTGGTACAATTATAAAAAAGTTATTCTGTTTCAAAGAGCGTTCGAATACTTTCGTTACCCACTGTAAATTACGAGACAAGAAGACAACGAGTAGAATTAAATTTTGCAACTTTTTTCTAAAGTACATGATGGATCCACATATTTTAATTTATTGTTACGGTGTGCTCTAGTTTGAACAGTAAGTGCGGCGGTTTATATTAAAAATTAACAGAAATTAAGTTAAAAAGAAAGAGAAACGATAGTGTACATGTGTGAAAGTGGAAAAAAGTGATTAAACAAACCACAACCTAATCTAGATCATTAAAAAATATTCAATAATACACAGAATAGTTGATTGCCGAATCAGAAAACTTTAAACAATTCCGCAACTCTCGACACAAACTGGTTTCTGGTCAAAAGATAGTGACATCCATATATGCCCAACGTGACAAATAATTAATTGGGCCATTGTCTCCGTCGGAAAGAAACCACGCAGTCATGGAATCGCGTATCATCCTAACCGAGCGGGTCTCCAGTCTGTCCCGGAAGAAGCCACTTACGACTTGCGTAACATAGCGATCGAGGTGGGGAGCAGGTGTTGCTTGAAGCAAGTCGACGATGAAAACACAGTGCCTTGATTTCAAGTTTGTGATCAACTGACAATGGGCAGTCCTCAAGAAGACATCAAACCATCGACGTCCAAGGACTCGGTCGCACCGGATAAAAAAACCACAAACAATGACGTCGAGTTCAACGATCCAGGAGCTAAAGAGTCATCGGAGAATCGTTCTATCGATCCACCTAAACCGATCGAGACGAAAATCGATCCCGAGCCCAGGGAGATCCAAAAACCAGCGCGGCGTTTGTTCCACAAGCGCGGCAAGGTCAGTGACATAATCGCCAGCGAGCCTTCAGTCGATCTAGAAAATCACTCGAGGTCCTCCCGATCGTTCAAAGTGATCGTTGCCGAGGATAACAAGATTACCACGGAAAACAAGTTGAAGAAATTCTTGGAGTTGCAGAGTGAGCGATTCAAGCATAAATTGGAAGACACCGCGTCAAAGAAACAATCCGAGGACACCACTAATCTGAAGACTGCCGAGGCGGACGCCATTTTTCGTAAGGCGATCAAGGACATGCGATTCGATCCGGAGGACTGTGGATCCTCGAGCTTGGATCTGGGGTCTTTTAGCAAGATCAGTGAAGAAAGCACCGTCGAAGAGATTCAATCGAGTATTGTGGTAACGAGATCAAAGGCGATCACGAAAGTAGAGGACTGTGACCTAACCGATAACGCGGTGATCGATCGAGATAGCTCGAAGAAGTTGTTGGAAGAGGACACAGCACAGAATGAGAAAATAAAAGAGGAAAGCGGTTGCAAAAGCTCAGGCGGCGATTGCAGAAGCACTTTGTCCGCGGACTCGAAAGAGGAAGCGGATCAGAGAGAAAAGATGATCGATCGATCGAATGACTCGGACCTGTCTCCCAGGAAGTGGAGCTCCTTGGAGAACCTTCCTGCGAAGGATCTTGAAGAATCTAAGAGTTTGAAAACGGAGGTTCCAGAGAAGCCGAAGTTCAAAGAGAAGCTCGAAACTCTGAAGTCCTCTCTGGAGCGGAAGATGGGCTCCGTGGAGAGGATGCTGGAGGATCACGTTGAGAGAATCCTTGAAGAGAACGTGGAGAAGCATCCCTGGCTTTTGCCCATCGAGTCCTGGATCGCCGATCATTGCAAACACGACAGCCTTCCGAAACTTCCTGATCGACGGATCGCTGGTTCGAAGGTGGCGGAGAAGACTGAAGGATCCAAGATCGAGCCGAGTTACGACATCAAGTTCACGGCGGCTGAAAATGAGCACGAGGAGCCGAAGATTGACAGCAGAATGGAGAACTTGAAGAAAGGGAGGACAACGAGTTCTGTCAAGGCAGGGTTCGACGCTGTCCACCTAATTTCGAAACTGAAGAGGACGGAGAGCGCGTCGCAGAAAGAGGAAAACAATACGGCGAAGGAGAATGGCGTTCTTGAGATGAGGGACGCGAGGCATCATGATCTGTTCGACAAGTTCAAGGACAACGTTAGGGAGAAGATGGAGGATATTCATAGGGTAGAGAGATTTACCATAACTGTTTATGGATCGTTTTCGTCTTTTATGGAATCCGCAACAAGTCGGATGCGGGGATGATTTGTATTCGCTGGGGGCACAAATTGATAGGTTGTTTATCTACAGTGATCAAATTATTACCACAGTATGAAAAATATTTTTCAACTGTTAACTGCTAAGCAATATCATTTTTATGACAAAAGATACGCAGTATTTCTGATCGACAGACTATTAAAATTCTTGAGGAAGCTCGGAGAGGATATTCAATGAATTGGAATCGTCCGAGCAAAAAGATCTCGCAGAAATTGCTTTGGAGGTCGCTCATGCGCGATGATACATATCTCCACCATGAAAAGACAGTTTGAGATGTCAGTTCCAGCCCCCTGGAAAACGCGGATCCTATCCCAGCGGAGACGGATCGAGTCCGAATTTAACGAGTTTTATTTTTATGTTACAGTACTTCCAGAGGACAAATCGATTAGCGGACGTAAATAGACGGCTGAAATCGCAGATATGGAGCTCCGTGGTGACGATTGTTCTCGTGGAAGCGAAGAATCTGCTGCCGATGGATATAGACGGTCTATCGGATCCGTACGTCAAGTTTCGGTACGGAATTATTCACTAGCGCATCGATCTGTCTGCCCGCTTATTTTCGCGTCTGTCCTTTTAAACAACTACAATCCTATTCTTATTAATCCGCTACGTTCCTTGTTCCACTCCCGTGTGCCACTGACGCCACAGAAAGAGGTAGCCGTGTCGATCACGAGGAAATACGATCCAATAAACACTTTGACGTGTTGTGAAAGCTTGACATTTACTCATGTACCTGTCTAATGTTCGACAATCGATCCCCTGCGATATACATTGCCTCGAAACACATTGTCTTGAATGAAATGCTCAGCTCAATTTATTTATTTTAACGGTGGCTCTTTTCGCGCAGACTAGGAACCGAGAAATACAAGTCGAAAGTGGTGCACAAGACCTTGAACCCGGTCTGGCTGGAGCAGTTCGATCTCCATCTATACGAGGACCCGTACCTAGGTCAGGAATTGGAGGTCACCGTCTGGGATCGGGACAAAAGCCACCAGGATGACCTAATGGGAAGGACGGTGATCGATTTGGCGACACTCGAACGCGAGACCACTCATCGCTTATGGCGCGACCTTGAGGATGGCTCTGGAAATGTTTTCCTATTGTTGACCATCAGTGGAACGACAGCCAGCGAGACCATAAGTGACCTAGCTGCGCACGAGGACACTCCTCGAGAACGAGAGCAATTGTACCATAGATATTCGATTATGAACACGTTGCAGAGGGTGCGGGACGTTGGACATCTGACTGTGAAGGTGCTTATTCTTTCCATCGATGCTTACTGAATCAATTTTTATAAAAATCGTCCCGATGTAAACGACCGATATAGAAAAATAAAAATAAAATAAAGGGTTGATCGTATTTCCATTGCTGCGCAGGTATTCAGGGCTCAAGGTCTCGCAGCGGCCGATTTAGGTGGGAAGAGCGATCCCTTCTGCGTCCTCGAGTTGGTTAACGCCAGACTGCAGACTCAAACAGAGTATAAAACTCTGGCGCCGAACTGGCAGAAGATCTTCACCTTGTAAGTGACTGGAATACTTGACAGAAACAGCTTATACGTATACGCGTAATGTTTGGTGATGGTTAATCTCGTACAACCTTGGATAACATCGTCCTATTTACTTGACCGAGTGAAAGGCGTTGACACGCGGATGTTTGAAAGTGTCCATACGTTTTCAGCAATGTGAAGGACATTAACTCGGTGCTCGAGGTGACGGTGTACGACGAGGACAGGGACCACAAAGTAGAGTTCCTCGGGAAGGTCGCCATACCGCTGCTGAGAATCCGGAACGGTGAGAAGAGGTGGTACGCGTTGAAGGACAAGAAGCTTCGAGGTCGAGCGAAGGGAAACTCGCCGCAGATCCTGTTGGAGATGACTGTCCTCTGGAACATGATCAGGGCCTGTGCGAGGACCTTGAATCCGAAGGAGAAGAAGTACATGGAACCGGAGATCAAGTTCAAGAGACAGGTCTTTCTGCGGAATGTCCTCAGGCTGAAGGCCATCATCATCTACTTCATCGACATCGGGAAATACGTTCAGTGCGTAGCCCATTTCTTTTAAAACAATCGCGGTATTCTCCACACGGATTTATTTATTGGGTTGGAACGGAAGTTCGTAGCGTTTTCAAATTAAAACTCAAAGATAACATTACGATATTTATACATAGATTTGTCCAATAACATATTTTCCATTCTCTTCTATTACTTTTTGCCATTTTTATTTGTTATTCAATAAACCTATGAATAAATTTTATCTTTGAATTTCGATTTAAAAATGCTACGAATTTTCGTTCCAACCTAATATTCCACTTTCATTTTTATTCTAACTTTTATTCTGACGGTGGATTTTTATGCAGAAAGGAACACCTGTTCTAATGTAATGTTTAAAATGAATTGTTTAAAGTTATGGCTAGACTGCGGATTTTTATGCAATATAAAAAATGTTCGCATTGATTGCAGAACACAGGAGCCAAATAAAAATTGTATTCTTCTTTTAATTATCCTATTGAGCTGAAACGAATACATGGATGTCCTGATATATTTTTAACATTGCATATTTAATTTAATTTAAATGAATAAAATCCGCAGTCTAGTTATGGCACGCAGAGTGAATATGATTTGTGGAGTTAGAGAAGAACGATAAAATAAAGATCGCCACTGCACGCTGCATCGACAGCGTGTTTCAGTAATAAATTATGCATTTTAATGCGTTGTGAAGCCACTGCTTATTTTGTATTCAATGATGCCATTCAGGAGCTGCTGGGAGTGGGAAAGTAAAATGAGAAGCATCATCGCGTTGGTCATCTTCATTTTCGGTTGTTACTACTTCGAGCCTTACATGATCCCGGGCGCAGCGTTACTTATACTTCTGAAGTATTACTTGGTAAGTACAATTGATCCAATTTTCTACTTATCTCTGAAATATCTTTACCTACACAGATTAAATCTCTTCCACACACACTGTATTATACTTTTTACGTATAATCTGAATTTTTCTAATATTCAGTAATTCTTACGACCCCGTAATTAGTCTTTCCTCGATTAAAATGCCTGTACCGAATTAATTCCCAAATAAGACCCGTCGTGTTTAATTAATTAATGAATTCGGACACACGATTACCTATATGTAGTGGCCAGCTTCCAGACAGGAAACTTTTGTACATTTGTCGACAAGGTAGAAAAGCCCATTTGTTAAACCGATTGCTATTAGCCGATAGAAATTAGTCTATCTATCAGAGAAGTGAAATGACAGTAGCAGAGGCGTGTAAATAGCATGAATCTACCATAAGTTTAAACACTATAATACTTTTTACACCTACTGATACGCTTAACGCTCAACAATGCTTAATTAATACCACCGAGTCACCGAAGTTTGTGTACACCGTCATACAAAAGTTGAAGGCTCCAAAAAATTTTGCAAATTTCTCGAGGAAAATTACGTTTACTGTTTTTTCAACTTATTGTTCGATCGAGTGTGCTCAAACTTTTTGAAATGTAGTTTGTAAGCATTCCACCATTTATATGGGAACACATCTAATCATTTTCTACAGTATTCCAGCACCATTCTTTGAAAAGTTTTTCTTTCAAAATGTCAAGGTTGTTTGTATCTTTTGAGATTTGATCGTACAATCTTTCTCTGCATTTTTCTAAAGAGCTTTGATCTTTCAGTTCTTCTGGAGGAAATGATTTCGAGACCAATCTTCCCTTTGTTTTTCCCCGGTGCTGAACTCTGACCTTAACAGACATTTCAGCGTATAGTGCTTAGATGATTACATGTTCCCATTGTAATGGTTCATCCTGTATAAGCATAATGCTCGACGACCTTTTCCTGCATCATCGCATGTCCACCTTCTTCGCTACTCTGCCAGCTTAACGGCGATGGGAGTGGGCTGAATCAATGGATTTCCGGACAGGTTGCAGTGATCACTGGCACACCCCTAACTCATCACACCAGCTCCCATTTCAACGACGAGGGTGACGATGGTCCAGCCACCCCGGGCGACGACGATGACGACGACGATGACAAGGACAAAGTGAGTGGCCTTCACAATTTTATCTCAAACAGAATTTCGTAACAAGGGAAGTTACATAATACATAATTGATTTCTTCTCTTAACCCTTTGCGCTCCGAATTATTTTTCAATTTTGTTGCCCCAATATCTTTCTACTATTTTAAAAGTGTCTCATTTGAAATTAACTTTAAAGGACAGCTACTTATTTTAAACAATTTTGTTTACTAATTATATCAAACCCTTGCACTCGGAGTTATTTTAACTTGAAAATTAAACATTTCTTCCGACCTAGAATTTTCCATTCTAATGATTTTTTTCGATTTATACATATGAAATATAAATAATTCTATACTAATTATATTAACCCTTTGCACTCGGAGTTATTTTAACTTGAAAATTAAACATTTCTTCCGACCCAGAACAATTCCATTCTAATGATTTTTATTTGATTTATACATATGAAATTGATATAATACCTCATACATTATTTAAATGTTTAGGAATTGATTAGATAGCAATATATTTAATAATGTAAATAATATTTTGAATACTGTTACCACTGATGAATACTGACAATGAGTCACCACTTGAGTGCTAAGGGTTGAATATAACTCTCTGAAACTTTGTTGTAATTTATATTTCTGGAACTTATATTCGTTTTTAAATAAAAAATACGACTTAAATAAATAAAGTAAGAACGAAATACATATAAAAATTTTCCTTTCCCGGTGTCGAGTCACAGTCGACAAAGGGTTAATCATTTTGATAGGTTGTACATAATATAGCAGTAATATTAAATTCATTATTGATGTGTTTTTTAGGAAGAGAAGAAAAGTCTGAAGGAACGACTGCAGGCGATTCAGGAGGTGACCCAAACCGTTCAGAACTCGATCGGCTACATAGCCAGCTTATGCGAGAGGGTGAAGAATCTCTTCAATTTCACTGTCCCCTATCTGAGTTACGTGGCCATAGTGCTGGTGATCCTCGGCGCCGTTGTTCTCTATTTCATCCCGGTCAGATACCTTATCTTGGCGTGGGGCATCAATAAATTCTTCAGGAAGGTCATGCGTCCTCACTCGGTCCCGAACAACGAGGTCCTCGATCTGATATCCCGAGTGCCCGACGACGAGGAGTTACTCAATTACAGGTAGCGAATCATTCCGCAAATTTTGCATCCAGTACTCCTGGGACTCTTTCACTCTGTCTCTCTTGAAACGTTCTTTCAATTATCCTCGAATCATTCTTCGATCATTCGTTTTTTCGTTAATTGTGAACGAAATGTACCCTGGAAACAATTGAAATATTCTTTTAAGGTGGTATTCTGGTTTTGATCTTTGAAAAGATCACTTTTCTTTAAAAACGACTGTTTTAGATTACTTAATTTATACATAATATTGAGGAGAACGTGTCTGTCCAAATTTTTAGTAAATTTTTTTTGTAATATGTATATTAATTTACAATCTAATGAAGATTACAATCAAGATGGCAATCCAAAGAACATTAATTTACAATCTAAAGAAGATTACAATCAAGATTACAATCCAAAGAACATTAAATTACAATCTAAAGAATCGTAAATTCATTGAAAACCAGAGTACCTCTATAATCATTCTCGAATCATCGAGCAATTTAAAGAACGCTTGCGAGCAATAGACAATTGTACTCTTACCTCATCGCAGTGTCCTGTCCAAGTATTCAATCTCCGAATTTTATTTGATCCAGTGATTTGGAGTACATTAAACACAAATTTTGAGGAGAACCGTTTCCAAACGTCCGCTCGAATCCGGGTAAGACTGAAACGTGAGAGAACTGTCAACACGACTATTGCCGATTACTTTTTGAGAATGTGAAACAAGTTTCACGGTTCCTAGATGTCTTAACCGTCGACACACGAAGAACACGTTACTTAGAGAAACACGTTACCACTACAGCACATCGTTTCCTATTGTTTACAACATTATTTTCTGTCAATTCGGAACGAGCATCTGTTAACCATGTATGAATGCCGTTCGTCGTTTACTTGTTTAAACATCGACACTGTTATTTAGCTTTTAAGAACACACTATTTTGGCGATCGATTTATTGAATAAGGTAAAGTATGGACTAGTGCAATCGAACCAGAGATTTAACGTAATTAATAAAACTGTTACTGATATTAGAAGAGGGATCTAATAGTTGCACTAATCTGAACTTCCTCTGCATACTTTCTAAATGTCTAACGAAATCTGAATGTACTCATACTAAACAATTTACAAGGGAAGGACCCTAAGCGTCCGACTTCGATTTTGATAATTTTTTGTGAGATAGTGGTATATGAATCCCTAATTATGTATGCAAAATATTCGGTGTAGTTACTCAATAGTTTTAAAGATATAAACAATTAAAGTTTATTAAAGTTTAAACAATTAAACTTGTGTTTAAAATCATGGTATATCAACAAAGTATGAAATTTTAATTGTTTATATCTTTGAAACTATTGAGTAACTACACCTAATATTTTGCATATATAATTAGGGATCCATATACCATCATCTCACGAAAAATTATCAAAATCGAAGTCGGACACTTGGGGTCCTTCCCTTGTTAATGTTCCAACGAAACCAACACGATTTGCTTATCCTATGTTCTTCGATGTTAACATTTTACACAGCGTGTAGGATAAATGTAACGTATCGCAGTATCGCTCTAATTACAATCTCCAAGACCGAGTTTCTAGTCTGGGTCTCCAGGTCCAGCAGTCGTCTCCAAGTTACATTTGTCCTACAATCCACTTTTATTAATCTTGATGTAAACATGCTAAGTTTTCTCGCTCGAAACGAGAATTCAAGGCGTTTTTCTATTGCAGGGAATTGAAACCTTCACCGACAGCGGACTGCGAGAGGGCTGGCACCTCGGGGATTCAAGGTACGTCGAGTTTGTCAAGGCGGGAGCAAAGGAAGAGGCAGAAGGCCGCGTAGCAGAATGCCCCGCGGCCGGAAGTCGCGGGTCTACGATCACCGAGCATCCTGAGGACGGTCCTGATGCGCCGGAAACGCCACCGGAAGGAATCGACCGAGAATTCGGATGTGATCGACATAGACTGAGAAACACTACGTTTTCACTAGTAGATATCTAGGCTAGCGAGAATGTCTGAGATCATAGTTTCCACTCTCGTCGATCGAGTACGAACGCCACGCGTGGTATGTCCTCGAAGCGACTGTCGCGGGATGGTTTCTGTGAAACGAGACCGGTTCTTGCGCTTGGTTCTTCCGAATGCGAACGTTCTGCGACGAGTTTGCTACCGGCGTCATGTGTATTCCATATTTCATAGAATACTGGCCACATTCTCTTCTTTGCACAAAGATAACCAAGTTGATTGTACTCGCTGTTAACTCTTAATTGGCCATCTTTCTTTATATAGTTGGATTTTGATAATTTTTTAAAAGTATGCGTCGAAGTTGGATCAGCGAAACAGGCAAAGCGACTGAAATTCTATTCGTAATAAGTATAAGTACTGTATCATTCATTCAAAGAGATTCATAAGGTGTCAAAGTCATATTTAATATAATATTAACTACTTCTTACTTTGTATAAAGAAAATCATGTTAATTTTACTCGTTCAATATTGAAATCGTATTCGATACAATGTCAATCATCACCATTTTCTACTTTGTGTAAATAAATCCAAGTTGATTTTACTGGCTGTTCACTGTTTAATGTTAAATGTAATATAAAGTCAATCGAAGAAAATTTCTATCAATTTTTTTATTTACATTTTTATACCGCAATACGTACTACATTGAGAAACCGATGAGACTTCTTATTAAATGTTTAACTATATTATACCGAGTTATGTTTTAAATATTGTAATTGTGAAGACTGTTTCCGGAAGAAACGGTGGTAACAAACTCGTTGATGTTGCTCTGCCGATGGTTCAAAAATCGCCGAACGATGTTCAACAACAAAATTTGTTTGCGTTTAATGCAAATGATCGAAAGTAGATTCGTCGGAGGTGTTTCTGAGGCATACCACGCATTGTTGCTAGGTTTTCCGTTCAGTAGCTCGGGGGAAGTACATCGAGACTTGAGACAGTGTTTTTCGTCTAGATAGTTTCTTTTTGTGGTAACAATCGTCGAGCGTAGTTGCGTGGAATAGCGAGGATGATGTGTAATACGACGGCCGAGAGGGAAGGCAAATTAAAAAATGTTTATCTTTAAAATATATAGCATCTCGTTCGAAATGTTATCATAGAAATGTTATGTACAGGTTATTTATAAAATCCTCACATAAGATATCTATTTATTTGTTCAAGTTTTCCTCGAATATGGAACGCCTTATTCCTGGAGGCGATAAAACCGTTCGTGTAAAGAGAAACAAACACGAGGAAGACGTTGCGAGGAAGACAAATAAACGAATAATAATTTGTTTGAGCAAGGAACATATGTTTGACATCCCTCTCGACCAGCCAGTAATAGAAACGGTCTTAGCAGTTATCGATATCTTACTGGTGAACTTGTTTAAAAAACACATTTTTAAATAATACAAAATCATCAAGTATTTTTATATCTACGGATTCGGTAATTAGAAGAAATCAGTATTCAATCTTTACGCTGCTAATTGTTTGATAGGTTTACTGTTAACCCTCGAACGTCGATGATTTCGTCTAGCTATCCATCCTCCTAATTATTCATCTTGTAGTGAATAATTTCAACCGATAGCTGTTTCATTAAGCGTCAAATTGCTTCTCGAACGTCCACTTTCCGAGGGTTAACACATTTCCCCTGATATTTTGTCTGTAATTCAATAATGTATGTTCCCGTTGACATCAAAAAGCTGTCGATAACTGCGTCGTTATGCCGATCGGTAGTCGAAGGACGAAGAAGAAGCTCTTGAAAGTATTCCGCATAAGTGGCCGCGTTTCGAGCATATCAAAAGAAAAATTGCAAGACAAGATAAGAAGGAACGTTGACCGAGCGAGGAACGTGCGTTTCTTTTTCCGTTTCGGTAGCCAGTGCGTTAGCTGACCGTGTCGTCGGTGAAGAAATGACACACAGGGTACAGCGTTTCCCTCGGAGCGCGATCTTCCGGGTGGAAGCGCTGTATTCGAACAAAACGCGAGAATGATCCTCGGCCAAGGGTCATCCTCGCCGATTCGTTTCGTCCATCGGTGTCGTAGATATACATAGCTGCTGAGAGAGAGAGAGGGAGAGAGAGAGAGAGAGAGAGAGAGAGAGAGAGCAAATCGTTATCGGAGAGAATGAGATACAAAGGAGGAGAAACAAAATAATGTAAAGGACAGTGTTGTTTTGTGGCAACGTCGCGGATTCGCTTAGCGCGCTGCCATTATTTTAGGAGCGACGAACGAAATCCATTCATTTAGCTCTTGCGGAAGTTGTCTCGATATGTTGACTGCCCGATTAATTTTCTTCATTTTTCTACAGCGTCTCGTGAACTCGACCATGTTCGTTTCACCCCCTTTCGACACATAAGCTTGACGAATGCATGCATCGAGATCTACTGGAGATAGGAGATATAGTTTTTAAAATTTTTTAGCGTAAAAACATCTTTTTACTCGAAACGTGTGTTTAGATATAGTTACGTAGAAACCTTTCTTTTTCTGATTGGGCCAGATACGTGCAATGAAAGGTTCAGGTTCATCCTCTGAACGGGTGTCAGTAATTTTACACTCCTTCATTTATTTCATTGATGATCCAATGAATAACTGAAAAAACACAGACCTATCTGGATGAAAAAAGATGTAACTCGTCAGTTGAAAACTTTCAAAGCCATTGTTTACATGGCAGTCAATGCATTAAGCGCGCGCGTTCTTTTGAACTATCCAAAAATCGTTTCTACCACCGTTTCGACGCTGATTAATGTACAGTATTCCCTCGTTACTTGTTGCCCGTACAGTTACCTCGTCTAGTTAGAAATAATTGAGGAGTATCGATCGCATGAGAGAGAAACGCGTTCGTCCCCTCGATATATGAGACTCGCCGGACTCCCGCGACTAGCGTATAACGAGGGAATACTCTGAACGCGTTCGATCCGCGATCTTCCGATCTATGAGATCTAGAGAAATCGAGACAGGTGCTTGGGAACGAAAGCGCAGAAATTCTTCGTCGTTCCTGAAACGAAATAGTAGTCTTACCGTCGGGATTGTCTCGACGTTATTCTCTTTAATAGTGTTTAATATTATCGAATTATTCGTTCCAACGCACACCTTCGTGCGTTAGGTGATCTCCTCGAGCATGGATCGAAGCGGTTGTCTCCGTGTGGAAGGTATGCTATCGTTATTGGACTATGTTGGATCACTGACAACAGTTTCGACAATCGAATTTCCCATAGAAACATTCCACACACTTTTACAATTTTTTAGATAGATCTACCTGAACTCTAGATGCAATTTTTCACTTGTTTTCCATAGTTCTAGGTCCAGGTCATGAAATTAAGTATTGAAGATTTTTACATGCAACTGGTTTCTTCAATTATTTCGATTGCAGTGGCTATTATTGATAAGAGGCTACAGTATAGACACTAGAATTGATAAACAATCTCAGAATTCGGATTACAATCAAGCGCAGTTCAAATCATAGTGACTGTTACCGATAACAGGCTACTATGGAGTACCTTGTGTCGATAAGGCGTCACTAGATAGCAACTACAGTCGATAATAGTTCGTCTGACTGTGAGTATTATCAAGAATGGACCACTGTATCGCGCCTCGTTCTGATCTGCAGATCGAGTATAAGTATTATTGTGTGTAAAGGAGGCTATAGCGTGATTATAATCAATAATGGGTCACTGCGGAGTAAGTTCTGCCGATAATGGGTCATGAGATAGTGACTATAATCGATAGCCGGGCTGGGTGCAGTAACTATATCCAAATGTAGGCCATCGATAACGAATCGAGCCCTTACTGTTTCGAAGAGGAATTTTATTCTTCATTTTTTCAAATGAACATTTACGAGGGAGATTGCAGATTAGTTGAAGGTATAGTCAGTGACACCTATGTATCCAGTGTCTGTTGTTCTAACGTATATGTAGATCTTCTGGATCGATAGGACAAGTATTTTCAGAGTAACAAGGAACATATCAGATTCTCCAAGTCTCCAATCAATACCGAAACGATTAAAGTTGCCGAAAGTATATCGTACGCAGGATGATTCTGAATCAGTGTCGCAGAACTGTACAGTCCACACGACGAATCTAGGATACCGAAATTTCGTGCTGTTCCGGAATCGTCCTGCGCAGTCCCTCGCCGTTCAGACAAAGCAAAACGAAAGAAAAGAACACGAAAGAGGAGAAATTATCGTCGGTGGAAGGTAAAAGTTTCTCCGACCGGTGGCATTACTATTTTTATAAGAATAATAGTCATTGTTGTTCCCAGGACGATGGTTCTGGCTCGGTCGTCGATTGAATAACGCGCCGGGCCCGACCCCGTAACTTTCTTCGTCGCGAACATTACGCTCTGCCGCCATTTTCTTTCTCTCCCGAGGTTTTTCCTCCTACGCGATTGTGCAATTTGTCGTTCTCATGAAAACAACGCCCGGCTTCCGCATATATTTCATTGCCGCTTCCGGTTCGTTATGCCCTGCCGCGGAGACGATGTTCCTCTTCAGTTTACTGAAAAAATGCCTCGCTGAAACACCCTCTTTTCAACGAATCGCCATTTTGCAATTAGCAAATTTTGTATTCTAACTCGAAAATTTACACTAAACCTACCACTGCCGGTCGAATGACTGGTTTTATATTTCTCATCTTGGAATTATGGAGTTGCTCACATGGAAATTGATTCGACAAATTTCTTTATCCAAGCACACGTTGTAATGAAAATTGCACAAAATCTAAATGAATAGAGTCTTGTCATTTTTCCAAGGTTGAACATTTTAATCGCAGTACTATTTCTGTTTTTCGAAGTACTTATAGAGAGATCGAATTCAATTAATCAAAGTTTGAACGTGTTTGTCAAACTGTTTTAAATTTCCCCCCTCATTTTTGTCTTAAATGCATAAAATTCTGAGTCTATTGATTCGATGCGGATATATTCAATAATGTGAACAATATGTTGAATAATGGTACAGCAATTTCTAGTGTCGCCATTCGAGCGTTCAGGGTTAAATTTGCGTCTCATATTTTTCACTTTGCTCTCGTTCGTTGCTGTATGCTATTGTGTACCCATTCATTGTCGCTTGATCGTATTTTTCACTTTAGTTTTCCGTCTGGAAGATCAACATAGGTTTCACGAGGATGATCGCGAGAAAAATCATGGGGGTTGGAGCAAAGTAAATGGCGGCAGACGGAGGAATAGGTTCCGATGAGCAAGTTTTGGGGGAGTCTCGCGGCCCGTTCGTTTTTTAATCGATCGTACGACCCGTTACATGGAATATTACGAGAAATACTGGCACGCATGCTCGAGGAGGGAGGTAACGCGCGGAATTAATTAATCCTAACCGCGATTTTACGGTTCGTGCCGGCCGATGAGAAAGCTGAACACGAGGAAGGAGAGAGAGAGACATCGCCGATCCATTTATCCGCTTTTTTCGAGAACACGAAATCTTCGAACGCCGCCTTTTTTCTCTCCAGTCTCTCGCCGTCGATCCTCTCGTTCTTAGGATCGCGCGTTATGGCAACGAGAACGCGGAGGAACCATTCGATTCTACAGACTGTTCCATTTTCACTCTTAACGAAACACGACGCCTCGCAAAAGTACGTTGAATTCGCGAGAACTAATTTTCTTCAAGTTCAAGAATTTTCCCCGGTTCCAGAAAGAACGTAAAGGATGATATTTTCGGTGAAACCTTTTTTAAATGGTCTATTTTTTATTATAAAATTGCGTAGAACAATGTTCAATGACTATTGTCGCTTCGGGAATGTTTTCGTTCAACGTATCTTTTAGATATCGGTGAAAATGGGACACCCGGTACAGATCGTTCTAAAAATTCCAATAACCCAGATATTCCCTTTTCCGTGAAGTATATCTTCGATTTTTTACTCTAACTTGTCTACTATTTATCGATTTCTCTTAAAGTAACTCGATCCCTCAGGTCTCCGGGTGATTTAAAATGGCGTCTGGAGGCCACTATCGCGCTGTCATCCCTGTCATCCATGAAACTTTAACGGCAGACCATTTGCATCGCTCGAAGCAATATTTGACCCTCCGAGGCGTCGCTGAACGGAGAATCGAATTAATCTTCGTTTTTCGCCTACTTTTCGACTATTAGTTCGTGGCACGCGAACCGACCATTCCCATCGATTTATTATTTAAAGGGAAACGCGAGCGGGCTTTTCGACGAAAGTTAAATAATCATTTAACGCGCACTCTCGTGTTATCGACGCGTTACGAATTTATGGACGTCCGCGATCTAATTATTGTTACTTCCCGCAACTTGTTACCTGTTACTCTATTTACGTCCGCCGTTAGATAATGGAACTGGCCGTCTGTGAAGTCGACGGATCGTGAAATGCGACACTGGCGAGCGTGCGACGCTATCGTAAGAGCTTACATAAAAGTGGCTTTACTATAATTTCGCCGATAGTCGCTGGCAGACAGTACCGGAAGTCCGCGGCGGTCGTGCATCGAGGGTCAAATATGGTCGAAACTATCGTTCTCTTCATCGTCGTTTCTGGGCCTAACACACGAGGCAAACACCGGGTGATTCCTGAACCTCTATCTGTATGGGTTGGGTCCATTTTGACCCAGGACTGCAAACATCCCATTCAAACTTTGCTTTTCTAGCCACTAGCTGAAATCATTAGACTGTGGACAGAGTCGGGCATTAATCAATTAAAATTATAATCACGATTGATTAATGTGTACGATTAAAAAAGAGATTGGTCCATTAAAAAATGGACGATAGATTCAATCGACTGATGAAGTTAATCGTCAATCGTTGATTGAAAAAAGAAATCGTCGAAAAATCGGAGACTGATTTAATCAATTGGTGAAGTTAATCGCCACACGGTCTATCCATAAATTGTAATAAGGAGGGAGAGAGAAATATATTTCAACAACAACTCAGTTTATATTTCTTTCAGTATGCATACAGTTTTGATTCCGTGTTTCATTTCGAAAATTCTCCGATTGGCGATTACATTTAAAAAGAATGTAATCGTTAACCGCAATTCACGACTAAAGTAGGAGATTAATTGTTAACTGCGATTAACGATTGAAGTAGAAATTTATTCGTCAATCGTTGATTAAATTTTTGCCCAACTCTGACTGTGGATTTTATGCATCGATGCCAAAGCGAGTAGACGAAATATAAATAACATTAGAAAAATAATTAAGAAATATTGAACGCCAATATTAACATTAAACATTGTGTTTTCAACAAGGATCCGCAGAAACAATCAACGACAGAGAATGAGTTGAAAAATTTGATTAAACAATCAATCCACAAAATTACAACTTCGCATTTTTGAAGCACTTGATCGCATTTCGAAGTCGAGGATCACCCGGTGCATTCATGAGCAAACAATCGCGAACAGACGGGAGAAGAAAGAGGGAAAGAGGGGCGATTCTTTTTGTCATGTAGTCAACGAACTTTCTTAGTAAGTGAGAAACTTGTGATACTTCGAATCGTTTTCTTCTCGTTTTAGGGTACCGGTCGTGCGATTATATAGATTCGGTGACGCAATTCGTCGAGGATCTTTGCCGGGCAGTTATCTGTTCGATTCGCTCGGCCATTCTTAGTGCGCGATGTCAATTAACAAGCTCTAGAGTGATTCGTTGCTGAAAGTTGACGATCGCACGGCCGGCTAGTCGATACTTTTCTATACAATCATTCCTGGGAGCATTCCTATCGCCGGACATCGTGTGGGTACACTGTTCCATTAGTTCTTCGCTTGTTCTTGGTGGATCTCGTGTGTGTTTCAGGCCAGGGATCGAAAAAATTAGGGGACCTTTTGGGGTTGTAAAGCTTTTTTGAAAAACGTGCGTTATCAATGAACAGCGGATTTTATGCATTTCTCACAAAAACAAGTAGGCGTAATTTCAGACATTACAAACATTAGACGAATTTAGAAATACTTTTGTACCACTTTCAACCTATTGAACATATTAAGAGAGAAAATAAATGTCTGTCATATTCCGGTTTGTTGCAATCCAGGTGGAAAATTTTTATTTCGCATGAAGATCCGCTGTCTAGTTATCAATTCCGATGGGAAAGAAACATTTTAGAAAGCAGTAGTTTGAACAGAATCTGTGAAATGTGAAAATATAAATTTTTTTATTACAGTGATAATTATTTTATCGATCTTTAACGAATAGTATTTACTGTAACGATATTAAACAATTATTACCAGACAGCGGATTTTATTTAAAAATACTGTTATATTATTCTCAACCTATTAAACACATTAATGAAGAAAATTAATTTCTACCCCACTTCAGTTCGATGCAATTCAGGTACAAAATTTTTATTTTGCACAAAGATTCGCTGTCTAATTATTACAGTTAAATTGACATCTCAAAAGTACGCTTTTAAGAAGTTCCTAAAGCCACGTTTCTTTCCATAAATGTCACACAGGGACTTGAACGGGGAGGTTCGAGCACAGAATTTGATTAAAACCGTAAGTTCATTTCGATCCCTGGCCCAGACTCATCGAATGATTCGACTGACTGTAAGCCGCTGGAGTTAACTCGACAAACTCTAAGACATCGAGCGTGTTGTAACTTGTAACGCGTCGTGACTAAACGGGTCTCTCGTTTTTCGTTATCCTCCTTTGGCCGATCGTACCAGTTGTAGTCGTACCCATACACAGTTCACCCTGTCGCGTATTTCGTTTAGTCCTGAGCGTGTGTCGGTTGCGAGACTATGAAATGGATCAGACTTTCACAGTCGAAGCGGGGATGGATCAACTAGATGTTTATTGGCGTGACCTTGAACGGAATAGTCGTGACGTTTCGTTGACGTTGTAAACACGAGCCTAGTATCATCCAAGAATGTCACTTTCAACGTTCCGGAATGTTAGTACAGTAAATCCTCTATAAACGCAAAAGCCTTGGGGAGGTTCGTTTGCATTTTTCGAAGACGGACAGTGTTCTTTTGAGCTTCAAAGGCCGAGCCGAACGTAGAGAAGGACAGCGCGTGTAAAGAGACTGAGACGCCGAAGTGACTGCGACTCTCCGCGTCTCTTTCTTTCCCATACGCTGTCCTTCCTTGCGCCCGAAACGTTCATCGTCAAGTAAACCACTAAACACAGTTGAAATTATATCGTGTTTGGTCTTATTTTAATCATAAAAATGCCACAAATATATTGGTGAAGGTTTCATAAAAAAATAAGTGATAATAAAAAAGATTTTATATTGGTATTACATTGTGAAGACCTTGCCCGAGCCGAGATTAGATTACAACGAAACTCTGGTCTTATCACTATGACTATTATCAATAATCATTGTTCATGTGTCAACTTGCGTCGACAGTACCTAGGCTACTAGCATAATCAATGACAGACGTAATTAGTCGCTGTTATGCATTTTGTATTGATAACAAGTTAGGCAGTGACTATAAACGTTACTCGACCACAATTCACCGACTATAATCGCCGTAACATTTCCAATCGGCGTTCAAAACCACAATAACGTTTCCCATCCGTTCCTCGCCGACAATAACGGCTTGTCGTAATAGTCTTCATTCAGGTCGTTTACAACGCTAGCGAAACGTGACTGGTTTCATGATCGGATGGCAAAATTATACACGGTGCGCGTAATTTTACAACAAATTAACCTGCTGATTTCAGAAGTTGTTAGCTTATATTATATCAATTCTAAAAATGTGTTGAATTACGAATGAAATTACTGGGGCTCTTGAACAATTTATTGAGAAATCGTCGATCTTTAATTTTAAAAAGACTAGAAGATTAGAAATAAAATATTTTGCGACTACAGAGTCTTATAAACAACTTTGGGAAATCGTCGATCTTTAATTTTAAAAAGGCTAGAGATTAGAAATAAAATATTTTGCGACTACAGAGTTTTATGAACAACTTTGGGAAATCGTCGATCTTTAATTTTAAAAAGACTAGAAGATTAGAAATAAAATATTTTGCGACTATAGAGTCATATAAACAACTTTGGAAAATCGTCGATCTTTAATTTTAAAAAGTCTAGGAGATTAGAAATAAAATATTTTGCGACTACAAAGTCGCAGTTATAAACAACTTGAGAAGTTCAATTGAGTAATTCTCGCTGTTTCTAGAAATTGGATTCGCCTGAAAGAGACGAGCGAGAATTCCATCGATAATTCATCGTGTCAAATTGCGCCATCCGATCGCGTACTATTCCCAGAGGATCAGCCACGAGGATCATTAAAACCACGTGACCCGAACGCAGCATAGTCTCCGCGCAATCGTATCAGTATTATAGTAGAACAGCCGAGCAGCAATCGACAAACGCTCCACGTTGCAACGTTTCTACCGTGTGTCGTTTTTCTACTCTTCCAAGTTTTGTACTTCCAACCGCGTTGAAAACCGTGGTACATACTCACATTCTTCGAAATTTAGAGCAGATCGCTTTCTCTTGGATCCAACGTCTTCTGATAGTCGCACGGTGTGAAATAGTCGTCGGTCTTTACTTTCGGGGAAACGCGTGCACCGCCTCTCTGGCGCGAAACCTGGACACGCAGGATCGCGAATGGTGACACAGAAAACATACACACGCGCATACACGGAGACATATAACACCCACACAGAAATTCATACATACATTAATCTCGTACGCGCACTTTCGAGTCTGCATGCTCCAGTTTCTTCGTGTTATATGAATCTTCATTCAGCTATTTTAGTCGTTAAGAGGAAAAGCGAGAGCGAGAAAACGAACGGGAAAATTTCGGGCGAAAGAGGACTCGAGATATTACATGTATAGTCACCGGACGTATTTGATTTTCACGGAATCAGGACAAGGATGTTTTTCCGGAATTCGTGTCGGCCCTCTGGATGAGTATTCTTCGGCACGCTTTGCGCACTTATAGTCACGCGAGCGTAACAGCGAACAAGACAATATGCGGAAATATTTCGAAGACGCGAGCACACTTTGTACGTACTCTTCGTTAATCAAATTTCTTACTGTTCTGCATTCCTGTCGAACGATACACCGTTATCTTACGGAATGGAAAATGCGTGAAAGGAAATGAGAATATTTCAATATTAATATAATTATTGTAAATTTCTTCGTTCCTCTATTTTTTATCTTGCCAGGTAACGTCGTTATTGCATAAAACAGAATGTGAGTGGGTTGGGGTTTAATTAAAAATTCCAACTCCTTGTATACTAAATCTGAATGCCTTTCTTTTATGTCGAAATAAAATTCTATGTGCGAACGTGGTTGTAGATTAACACTAGAACTACCGAATTAGTCAAAATGACTGGTTCCTGATTAGTTCTTTTAGAGATATTAAAATTATAAATGTTTTACTGAGAAATGTTTTCAGTGAACTACTTTACTGAAGCACGTATTTAAACAAAAGCCAAACGAAATTTAAATAAATGTAATTTCGTCATTAATATAAGGCAATGTATGCCAATTGCGTTTAGTGCTCGGTAGTTCTAGTGTTAAATATACATTTTCATTCTCTTTCAGGAAATTATTGAAAACAAGTTCTAATTATTGTAGCCACGAAACAAATCGTTCGGCAAGGGGTTAATTGCAAAAGAATGTTCATAACTAGACTGCGGATTTTATGCATTAATGACCAAAATGTGAGTAGAACATTTGAATAATATTTATTTTGAATAAAAACTCGAAGTCTGTTCGTAACATTCTTGTTCTACAATAAATATAAATCTCTTGTAGTATAATGATAGAAATTTGTAACAAATGCGAATAGTTGATTATCGAATATATCGGAATTGAAATGTACGTCACATTGAACCCTCAGATGGCGATGGTGGGGTCCATCCTGACCCAGAGTTGTAAGCGTTCCATTTAAATTCGAACCTCGTAGAAGTTTCAATTTTTAGCTGTTCCCAAGAGGATTAATAGTCAAATAAAGTAAAATTTCGATGCATATTCCTCTGAAAGAAAATGGAAGCTTTCACTGTGAGTCCTTTTGGACCTAGAAATTACTGAAAACCATCGATCGTCCGAGGATTATAGGTTTTAAAAAGCATTGTGTTCTCCCGAAGGCAGATTGATCTTCGTGGCCGAAGAATAGTGACCCAGAGCCGGCGGATCGATAGGCAACGCTCCGCACACGTCTGTTTACTTCCAAATCGTTAAGGGAAACGAACGTTTAAACTTTAAGAATTTAGATAGAAAAGAAGAAAAAAACGAAGAAAAACTCGAATTGGCGATGATCCGATCGGCGGATTTTCAAAGTCGGCTTGTGCGAGTTCTCGGACGAGAAACGAGGGAATCGCGTGTGTGCCGCCTTGCGAAAGAAAGTTTGCGCGCCAAGTTCGTCGAGAGCGATCTCGATCCTGCGAATTGAAATGTAACAAAAAAGGAGTAAAAAAGAAGAACAGACACACACAAGAAGAAAAACAGATGCGAAGCCGAACACACGATCACGATTATTAATGTTGTTTAGATCGAGTCCCGAGACTTGGTCGGCGTTCTCGGTGTTCCCGACAAATTGTACTTACGACAAAGGGTGATAAGAATCGTTATTATATTCATAATATAAAAAAAGAAGGGATAAAATTTAAAATAAACAAAGCTTTTAATATCCAACTGGCGTACTGTCTCAATCACCCCTTCCAACCAAGAATACTCCTTTTCAAATATTCCCTACTGGAAATTCTTTTAAAAATGAGTCGGAATTCATTTTTCAACACGTCTTTCGTCTTTTAATCAGTTGCACTTTGTTTTAACGCTAGATTAAATTCATTTAAAAACAATTACAATCTCAACCGACTTAAATAATAAAAAATAAAGAAGTTTTTTATTGGATTAGTCATGTTTACACTTCTCGGCAACCGAGGCCTCTCGAGCTCCGCTGTCCTTTTCTACGTTCGGCAAAAGTCAAAGAATAGTATCCCTGGCGGATAATTGTCCCTGGGCAGACCCGCGTTGGGGACAATTATTATCGATAAAATAAAATTGGGTTCGAAGCCATCGAAAGATATCTCCGTTGAGTTATGATTTTTATTTAGTACCTACGTTCTAACTATATACTTTTACATTTGTCACCAGGAAAATAATTTCATGAAGAAAAACGGCTTATTACAATTAACTACGAAACTAGCTTACACGTCGTAAAGATAAGTATACATCATATAGAATTATGAAATTACAGGGCTGTGAGGGAAATAAATTTGACACCAATAATTGTCAGCATAAATTGAAAAAGGATTAATAGATATGGTTTCTGTAATTTTGCTCATGAAGTCTGAAATCCGTCAGAATGACAGGTTCCGTAAACCTAGTGTTAATACTAAACCAACCACTGCCGGTTAAATGACCGGTTTTATATTTTTCAATTCGTAATTATTGCAATTATGAAGTTGCATACGTGGAAATTGATTCCATAAAATTCTGTATCCAAGCACATATTGTCGTAAAAATTGCAGAAAATCTAAATAAATAAAGCCTCGTTATTGTTGCAAACTAAAACATGTTAGTGTTAATACTTCACGAGGACGAACGTCCCGTCGCTGCACACTGCACGGCGGCATACGGGAAACGGAAACTACAGGCAGGCGGTTCGTCGACGACGAGCGATTCCATTCGATTTTTCGCAATGATAACGACATCTCGACGCCCATAAATTATTTGGAATGCGGCGGACTTCGTTTCACATCCTCTCCGCGACCCCGATACCTAAAACCTGGCTCGACTTTCATGGATCGCCGTAAAAAAGGAAGGAGGCCCGTTCGAGAGAACAGCTCTCAGGAATACGGTGCGCATACTTCGAACGGTGAAAGTGAAACCGCGCGAAGCTGAGTTCGGGACCCGCGGGATGCTGACTCACGTCTATTTGCTTCTTTTCTGCTTCATTCGTCGCCTCTACGCTAACCAGTCCTATGTATACAGTTAGGAGCAAAACTGATCACACACACTTTAAATCAGAATTACTTTTTTATGAATGGACCAAACGACTTCAATTTCTCTTTGAATGTTGAAAAAATGCATTTGGTCGGAATTGTGAAAAACATTAGTAAAAATTGATAGACGAAAATTTAAAAGATGTGTTTGATCAACTCATATAAATGATATACGCTCCGAAAATTTCATTGAAATTGGTTAATTGGTTCACGAGTTATAAACGATCAAAAGTGGTAAAAATGGCAAATTTTCAAGATTTTCGGCCGTTTTACTTTTAATCGTTTATAACTCGTGAACCGATTAACCAATTTCAATGAAATTTTCGGAGCGTATATAATTTATACGAGTTGACCAAACACATCTTTTAAATTTTCGTTATTGGCCTATCTAAAAAAGTCGTAAAAATCTATTTTTACTATTGTTTTTCTCAATTCCGACCAAATGCATTTATTCAACATATTTTTTAGACGGCATTTGCTAAACTAATTCTTCTAGCCTTACAGAGAAATTGAAGTCGTTTGGTCCATTCATAAGAAAGTTATTCTGATTTAAAGTGTGTGTGATCAGTTTTGCTCCTAACTGTACATAGGTAATCTTTCTAGCACGCGGTATGACGCACATATGGTCATGCAATATCCTTTGTTGCGAACCTTCTTGCCTCGAGCCTGACAGGATCTGACCTAATTTATCGACTATTCGAGCGCAGGAAACAAAGGACGAGGAAGTGGCAGTGCTCCCTGTCAATGTTCGGTTCGCTGACAGCCTTCGTAATTGCTGTATTTTATTAACGCTTTCGCTGGCACCGTCACGGATACGTCCACGATCTGTTTACTCTTGGAGATCTTCAAATTAATTTTATTAACTTTATCTCTCGAATTAATCTGTGATTACTGGACTCCAGATCTTTGTGGAAAATAAAAAGTTTGTGCATCCATTGCGAGACACATTGTATTAGATGAGTGCATAAATTTGTGCCCGATTTTCATAGGTGTCGCAAACTGTACTGCACGACGGAGAGTAAAAAAATTATATAGTCATCATTAGACTGCGGATCTTTATACATTTATAGAAGAATTGAGAAGATGAAATTATAAATACTTGAGAAACTTTAAGAATTGAGAATGTCAATTTGTATATGATTTCTCCTCTATTAAAATCATTAAGGGAAGAAATAACATTCAATTTAATTTCTATTTCTTGCAATCGATGCAGACAATTTTTATCATTCTGGATAAGAGAGGAGGAAGAGAAAGGGGGGAAGTGGGAGAAATGGAAAATTGAATTGGTAACCCCGAGGAGAACAAATAAAGCTATTATTGTATAGTCATCATTCTTTTGTAAATGTAGAAAAGAATAGTGACTATACATAATTGATTAATAAAGCTGACTCTTTAAAATTTAACCATTGAATTATATTTTCAAATCGGGCACGAATTTATGCAATCATCTGATATGTTTTACTAATAATTTTAATGTGTTGGCGGAAATTGGATTAATACTCTTAAAGTCTTGCGCTATTTCTTATTTCCGAAGATTAAAGTTGTCACTCCTCGACACGTGGTTAGTGAAATTGTAAATCGTAAGAAATGGTTGAATGCGAAAACAGCGTTTTTTACAATTTAAAATAACACTTCTTAACGGAAGACCCTCCTGTATGCACCTTTTGCTAGGTGACACGACTGCCAAAGTCGTGGTAGAAAGACAAGATTGAAAGAACCGTGAAATCCGAACGCTTCCGGTGTCGCAGAGGATTCATCGTTCACCTTGCGTGTCCCAGACCTTGCGCGAGGGTGAAAGCCGAGGTCGAGATCGATCTCAGATTTGGGTCCCATCGAGAAAGCATTGAACCGGAGAGCTTGGTGAGAAAGATTGACCAAAGTGCTCGAAAAAAAATGAGACCGAATTCCTGAATCAAATTAATGGCGTCTGGAGCTACCGTCGCGTCGTCCCGTCGTAAAACTATTCAAAGTATTTTAGTGTCGTAGTAAAATTTTCAACGGATTTAAATTCTCAAATAAAAACCAATCACTATACTTTATCTTGTAATTAATGCAGATAATTTTCAGCTTGCATGGAAGATGAACTTCGCTAGATAAAAGAGTTCTAAACAACAACTTTTAATACTTTCTTTGTAATTCTGACAAATTGCAATTTTTAATAAGAAATTTCTTTACGTCTTGTGGTAAACAGTTTGATGTTAAAAATGTTATCATCCTTTTAAAGGTGAATGTTAAGAAATGATTCCTACCTAGGTTGACCAACAATTGGCTTTTTATCAGGTGTCAATCAGATCTCATCTGCCAGCTTCGGAATGCACTTCTCAAGAGATTGAATCAATTCGGTCATCGCGAACGAGCTTTCAGAGCAGGAAGAAATATTCCGGCGTGTCGGAGACACGAAAACCTGAACAGGTGATTTTTTAATTTCCGGAGGTTTGCCGCGTGTTGAACCCGGCCGACTGAAATTTTCATACACGCCATGATGGAAAGTAACGAGCGGAGCCGGTCGGTCCAGTTTTCACGATTCTACGTGGTAGGATCCGGATCCAGCGAACATGTGCCCGGCTAATCGGTCCCCGTTCCTTTCTACGATGTCATCCGACCTCGTAATCACGATTTTCTAAATTGTTTCGCCCCTCCAACAACGCGCACTCGATCTCTTTTCTTTGTAACCTGAGATCGAGAGAATTAACCAACTTTTTATGGGTTCTACTTGAAACGCGAACTGTGGAAATAGGAATTGCTGCACTATGAATTTTTGTTCAATTTTGTACCATCAAGTTTCAGTGTTTAAAATTTGATATTGTTTTAATTAAAACATACTTCAAAAGACAGGTCTCTATGGATACTGATTTTAAACAATTCTTTTATTAGTTACATCGAAAACAGTTCAGCTAAGTAATATAACGTTTTTATTCGTACATGAAAAAATAGCCTTATGGTTTATGAAAGAAATTACTGTGGGTGTACAAAGTATTCGTACTTGTAAAAGACAAGTATGATCATTTATGAAAATTGGTTATGTTAATGGCATATTGAAATTTATTCCATGACAAATTTATTATTACTATCTTGTCATCAGTGGTCTTGTTAGGTTTTGTTTGCAAATGTTGCACTTACTGACCAGGTGAACTAGTGAAATATGCGATCATTGGAAAATCTCGCTTTTAAAAGGTCACAGTGTCTCTAGATCGTGTTGGCGAGACGGTGCTTGTTATTGAATTGGCTATTATGCAATTAATGAAACTGCAAATTCCAGTCAGTGTTACCGGAATTATGGGATTATGCTGTAACAGCCCGGCATTTCTCTAGATTAAATGAAACAAGGAAAATGTCAATACTCGTTAATGCTTTCATCGTCATCGTTTAAAAGCGTCCTGCAGTCGGAGATAACGTAACGACGTAGAACGTCATTTAGAATTGCGTAAAACGAGCAAACATTCTCAATACTCATTGTTATCGCGAGCAAGAAAAATCGACTTGTTTCTCAAAATTCGCTGGATTAATTAAAAATTATTTGAGCGTAATTATTACACTAAACTAAATAAAAATTATAAGATACACAGGTTCTTCTCTTAATAATTTTACGGAGTCAAAACCAGTGCAACGGTACTTTGCAAACCCTATAAATGATTTTACTATTTTTCATTCTACTAATTTTCGTCGCAAATGCATAAAATCCGCAGTTCAGTAATTACTCAACAAAAGTTCAACTCTCAATTAAATTGTTAGCACTCACTTGTTTGCATTCACTTTCCATCTCCATTTATTAATCTGAAAAGCTTTCATAAGCCATACTCCTCCACCGTGAATAATCCAAAGAGTCCCTTTACCACTTCCGGCATCTTTCGCCACTGAGAACAGGAAATAATAAAAGGAACTTTACTGCGTAGTTCGTTAAAAAACTTCCAACAAATCAGGAAAATCTCCACTGCTGCGAACTCAAACTTCAATCAGCGATGACTAGCCGCACGTCCGGTTATTGCAAAATCGATAGTTCGGTTAGCGTCGCAGCGCGCGGCTCGCTCGGAAGAACGAGAAAATCTTCGGGGAAAATCACGTTTGTAGCGGAAAACCTGATCGAAAAACCGGGTGTAATGGAACCCATAAATCAACCGCGACGGGAATCACGTGATCCCTCGTTCTGCTTGGCGATCGTGCGAGATCTACGTTACGTGAAAGGAGGTCTTCCGCAAACAACGATAGGGACGCGTAATGGAATATTAATTCGAGGGTCTCTTTCAATTTTCCCAGGAGCCCGAGAGAGCCCGCGAGTTCCCCGCGAGCGAGCAGATGGTAAAACTCGCGTCGTGAATTTCAAGCGTGTCCGCCAATATAAATTTTCCTTCAGAACGCGAGCCGCACTGTTGTTCATTAAGAATCGGTATGCTGTATTAGCTCTGAAGAGGCCACGCGCTCCTCTACAATTTCCCCCGAGTGCTGAATCCTGTTCGCGCAAACGTAGAAACTGTTTCATTAACATTTTACCATTATGGTGTCTTTTTCAGGGTAATGGCGTCGCGTTGTTTTTCACCGACTTGGAAAAAGGAGGAGGTTACTCAATTCGATCTGTATGTGCCTTATTTTTCTATGTATGTTCACCGATTACGCCGAGATGGATGGACCAATCGGAACGAGACCTTTTGCATCTTGTAGAGTATGTCCCCGGAGTGGTCCCGTGAAAAAATTGTGCATTTTTTTATTCCTTACGATTTTATTTGCGAAAAATGAATTATTTCATGTATGTTCGCCGATTACTCCGAGATGGATGGACCAATCAGGACGATATATACTGTTTCAGCAATCACTCTAAGCTCATTTTCAAGCTTGAAGTCTCTACTTTCAGAGCCCTTCATTTTTATTGACAGATCCATCTGTTGCATAAAATGCATTCCATTGCAGAACGCAGGGAAAGTACTTTGTTCTTTCGACAATTCTTCGATTCTAAACGACTCTACCAATCTTAAAAATTTTGTTGTAGTATTATAATTACTAGACTGCGGATTTTATGCATTTATGGTAAAAATTAATAGGTCAATCAAAATTAATAGACGAATCTAAAGATATTTTTATATCATTTCCGACTTTTTAACATGATTTAAAAAGAGTATACATTTTCATTTAACTTCAGTTTCGTACAATTGAGTGGGACAATTTTTATTTTGCATAAAGATCCGTGGTCTAATAATTACCATGAATTCGAAGCTTAAAGCCTCCTCTTTCCATCAATTTTTAAAAACTTCACGTACTACTATTTTATACCGTTTTACTAAAGATTGAATGAACAGGCTGCCGTCGCGTCGCCAAGAAATGTTCGAACAGGAATTGGCATTTTTCTGATATTCTACGTCGTGTAAAAATGTTTTTGGAAAAATTGAGTAAGGGATCTTCAAGTGGAGGCTTCGCGCTTTACAACGAGACTAGAATCATTACCATGTGATTGTTTATCACGCAGTTATAACTAGACTGCGGATCTTCATGCAAAATAAAAAATGTTTGCATTGATTGCAGGGCACAGGAGCCAAATAAAAATTGTATACTTCTTTTAATTATCCTATTAAGCTGAAACTAATACATTGATATCCTTAAATATTTTTAAAATGTCCACTACTTTAAATTACAAATACCCACTTTTGTCATAAATACATAATTATGAGATACCAAAAAATGCATAAAAAAGCAATTTATGTTTGTGTTTTGTTTATGTAATTTTACATCTAACAAACGTACAGTCGCTGCACGTGTAAACGTGAGGTGCCGAAAGGTGTCCACACGTGTTAACCACTAAACGGTCGGAGGATGTTGATTAACAGGAATATTAATGCCCACGCTGAGAATTACAGAACTCCCTCGAGCAATTACGTTAGAGTCCCTGTGATTATGCTCGTCGGCGAGTACGCCACTCCTAGATGCTCTGATTGCTCTGTCGTGAACCACGATCACCGACGAATCTAGATCTCGCTGCGATAATTTCTTTTAATGAAGCGCCTCGCACGCGTCGCACTTGGAAACGTGCCGGCAATAATTAGGTTCGTTTATTAAATAATTACACGATGCTCTTCACGTTACGGGGTCATAAATCGCGACGACGCTGTACTTCGCTTTAATGACACTTCAGACATATTCCAGCAGTAATAGATCACAACAATTTTAGAAAATTGGTTCTTTGGTGAATTTTATGTTCACTCGGTTTCAGATCACTTCTTTCCTTTTATATTTTCTTTATGTCTTAACAGGAGTCATGTTGAAAAATATTCTAAGTCTAGAAATTCAACAGAAGCGTCGTCATTTTAGAAAATTGGTTCTTTTGTGAATTTTATGTTCACTCGGTTTCAGATCGCTTCTTTCCTTTTATATTTTCTTTATGTCTTAACAGGAGTCATGTTGAAAAATATTCTATGTCTAGAAATTCAACAAAAGAGAGAGAGAGCGTCGTCATTTTAGAAAATTGGTTCTTTGGTGAATTTTATGTTCACTCGGTTTCAGATCGCTTCTTTCCTTTTATATTTTCTTTATGTCTTAACAGGAGTCATGTTGAAAAATATTCTATGTCTAGAAATTCAACAAAAGAGAGAGAGAGCGTCGTCATTTTAGAAAATTGGTTCTTTGGTGAATTTTATGTTCACTCGGTTTCAGATCGCTTCTTTCCTTTTATATTTTCTTTATGTCTTAACAGGAGTCATGTTGAAAAATGTTCTAAGTCTAGAAATTCAACAGAAGCGTCGTCATTAGTTCTCTAATTGTGAAAGTGATCGAGGAAACGCGAGACGAACAAGAAGCTTTTCAAATTCAGGAAAAAATATCAGAGAGATGGAAACTTTGTCGGAACAACTTTTGCTAAAAGTTCGCTCTCTAAAAAAGATGGCACGTTTAAAGACCCCGCGGGTTCCACATAGTTGAAGGGCAAGCGTTCGTTTGCTTCTGGCAATCAACTTTCACCCCGACACAGTGCATGTATAATTTAAAAAGCCGCGCCTGCGTCTCTTTCACCGCTGCTCTTCGTTTACATTTTTCAAATGCCCGGGCTCGCGTCACGAAATTATTCATGGGACGTTCGATCAGAAGTTGCGTTCCGAAAAATTGGTTAACTTTGCAACAGCCGGACGCCGCGCCGGTCCGAGTGGCGATCGATTGTGGAATTCAGTGTACAAAGGGCCGAACTTGCTAATAGAAAGTGAATTTCGCGATCTGCAAAAGTTCCGTATGCATGCGATGCAAATTCTGTACAGGGGGTCTCAAGGTAGATCATCTGACTTTTAAAATGAAGTATTGTACCTTAAGGCGAGATTATGCAGAAGGGAAAGGTACGCATTATGGTAAATGGCGGGTCGCGGGATGTCTTGCGACAACAATTTCTGCTTCGTTGTTGAAGTGACAGATGCATATAGTGCGTATCTCCGAAGTGCCACTTACACTACACTTTCTTCGTCCGTGAACTCACGTCGGTGATTTATGAATATCGATAAAACGCATGTGTTTCCCCGGAGCTGGTCACGTCGGAATTTATTGCGGCGTTTTAGCTCGTCGCTGGTTGATTCGTTAAAGTTGAAACCGGTGATTGGTCATACTCGAAGGATCACGGCGAGACGCTGCGAATAAGGAGGCTCATCGAGCCCGTGGAAGATTTACCCTGACCCACTTCCGGTCAAGTTCATTGCTCATCCACGGCACGTTGGCCTTCCCTCACACGCGTGCCATAGTGCCATTCCCCTTCGCCCTCCGCCTGATTCTTTCGCCTGCCCATCCTGCTCACCTGCCTTCGCGCGGTGCGACGGAATCTTGACGCCTACGATCTCGTTGGCACGATGATCCTCGACACCGTCGCCTGTATCGTCGATCATTCAATTTGCCTCTCTTTTCCTCCTGTCTTTCTGCCACTGAAGTAAGACATTTCAATGTATTTGAAACGTCAGGTTAATTAGAGCTCGAAGTACCTGAATTGCATGTCCCCGAACATGTTCGAAGTGCCTGAAGTACCACATTCATTCAGTTTCAATGTAGTTGGAGCAACAATTTCATTAGGGTTCGACGTACCTGAATTACATGATTTACTTGGGATCAATGTACCCGAACATGTTCCAAGTGCCTGAAGTACCAAATTCATTCGATTTCAATGTACTTGAAGCAACAATTTCATTAGGGTTTATCGTGCCTGAATTGCATATTTTATTTGCGTTCAAAATACCTGAACATGTTCGACGTGCTTGAAGTACCAAATTCATTCGATTTGAATGTACTTGAAGCAACCATTTCATTATGGTTGATCGTGCCTGAATTGCATATTTTATTTGCGTTCAAAGTACCTGAACATGTTCGACGTGCCTGAAGTACATGTCCTGCTCAATTTCAATGCACCTGAGACATGAAATTAATTATAATTCAAAGTACCTGAATTGCATGTTTTACTGGGATTCGAAATACCTGAACATGTGCACCGTGTCTGACGTACTTGCATGTTCTGCTAGGATTCAAATGAACATATTCGAAATACCTGAAGTACCTGGTCTTCTCAATTTCAATGTAGTTGAAACATCAGATACAAGACTTGAGTAAAGCAAGCACTGTAGGTACTTTAAAGTTTCTCTCGAATAAATTGTATGTATACAAGTACTCGAAGCAAAGTGGACATGTCAGGATCTCTAATGTATAAAGAAACGAGCGCAGAACATCACAGGTTTCAAGTGTCCACTGTATACTTGATACAGCACTTATGTCAATGACAATTTGATTACTTTGCAAACGTGTGACGCTACTAGAAACAGCAATTAATATTGCATGGAGATCAAATAAACTATTGATCCACTTTCAACAGATTTTCCCATTGGCGTAACGCACGAAAGTTTCGAAATACGAACTTTCTTCCACTTTTTAAAGGAGTCTTATACAATTACTGCCGAGTATGTGTGTGTTGTGTATGGCACACAGTCGTTTATCGCGTGCAGTAACGACCCGACACGTGATAGAAAGTAAGACAGAATTTTCACGGGAATCGTGGAAAAGTGGAGTCGCATACACTTTACCTGTCCGATCGCGGCGCCATTAAAGCGACACGAAATCAATTGGCGTCTGCGTGACACACGATACTCTTAATCGTATAACTGTACTTACAGTTTCGACATTTTTCATCAACTGACTTCCTCCGATTTTGTTGACATTTACGGGATGCCAATAAGTTTTATCTTGCCTCTAAAAGGTCTATGTTGGGTCTAGGGTTAGGTTTCGATCACAACACTGTAGGAACAGTTTCAAAATTCTCAATCAAACGACCTCCTACGATTTTTATGAACCTTGTAGGCGATATACATTTTCTGGAGGATATTGTTGACATTTAGGGGATAATAGTACGGCAATTTTATAGAAATGTCACGTTACGGTGTTTGAAGGTCTAGGTTGGGTCCGCTCCATTTTCTCAAACAGATCCATGTTTCCTCAACCACCTACGACTATAACTCTGTGCTCACTTTCATCCTTTCTCCCACTCGTGACATTAAATGACCTTGAATGAGCACGATCATAGAAATCGGGTTACGATCGCAGGTGTGCAAACATAGAAATATGGTTTATGAAAATGGACTTTAAAACATTATGGCATAATCACCGGTGGTTAAATTAATAGACCGCGGATTTTATGTATTTATGACAAAAATGGACACGTACAATTTAAAGCAGTGGACATGTTAAAAATATTTAAGGACATTAACGTATTAGTTTCAGCTTAATAGGATATTTAAAACAAGAATACAATTTTTATTTGGCTCCTGTGTCCTGCAATAAATGCGAACAATTTTTATTTTGCATAAAGATCCATAGTCTACATTATGTAAATGATAAACTTATATTATTTTCAATAATTGTGCTGTACTAAAAGAAAACATAGAAATTTTCTATTACATTGCAATCTTAAATGAAACTATTAGATGATGTTATTGAGGGTGAATTTTTAGCTCACAATGAAAATTGCTGTTGCTATTGAAGGTACCAATTAAAAAGTGTTATACACGGACGTTATAGGCTACGATGTTAAAGACTAAAATTTGTATTTTTATGTAAAAGACAAAAATTTTTACCACATGGGGCCTCCACTTGACTCGAGCCGCCACTGTCCTCGCATGCTCACTTTACTACCGTATAAAGGAAAATAAGGAGCACACGAGGATCAAGATGGAAAAAAATGTTCTCCAGCCAGCTACGTACAAGCATGGTCAGCAGATTACGCTATTCAATCCTGTGAAACAGAGTAGGTCACGAGCGTGCGTGAACTTATCCGCCTCTGCGCGTACATATCTTCATATCTGTTTCATCTGGCGGGAGAGACGTCTACTGGATATTTGTCCGCGTATATTTCTATATTAAGCATTCCCCCTAAACATCGCGGAGCGGCTTTCTGGACAGCTTTCACTGTTCCTCGGCGTTTCACGTATCGCGCAGGTTTATCATCGTGTGGCCAGCAACGCGGCTGCGAGTCCGCAGATCAGAAATAAAATTGTAGGTTCGCGCGTGCTAAAGAGGGAGAAAATGAGGGAGAGAGAGGAAAAGAGAGCTGGTGGTCGGAACTGGCGGGAAAAGCGAGCACCGTCCCGTGGGAAACGACTGGCGGGGTAGGAAGGCGGAACCGTGAGCTACGATAAAGGTCAGCCGCGTAACAATGCGAAACTTCAGCATCCGTGTGGAATCGATCCCCGGCCGCTGCGCCCTTCTTCAGGAGCGAGCATGGTTGCACGGCCATTTAGCTAACGCCCGTCACCTTGCCACCGAAGCACAAAAGAATCCCTTATTAACGCTCCAACCACCAGATGCGGAGTAATTCAGAATCGTAATGGTAGTGTATGGTCTCTCTCAACTTTTTTGGCTCGCAGCTCTGTCTTCGAGGTTTCCGTTAGCTGCCCCCGCTGGGGGCACATTGTCGCTATTATTAAAATTTGAGTGCAAGTTCACAATTTCTAAATTTTAAGAATTTTAAATCTTAGAAATTTTCGGATTTATGAAGTTTTGAGCGTGAGATTGAAAGAATATAGGAGCCATTCGACTAACGTCCGCTACCTTGCCGAGTAGGCACAAAAGAATCCTTTATTAGCACTCGTGCCACTAGATACGGAGTAATTCAGAATCGTAATGGTAGAGTTAGGTTTCTCAACTCAATTTTTTTGGCGCGCAGCTCCGTCTTCGAGGTTTTTATTGTTAGTTGCCCCCGCTGAGCACATTGTCGCTATTTGAATGTAAGTTTACAATTTTGTAAATTTTATAATTTGTAAAATTTTAATTCCTAGAAATTTAGAATTTTTAGATTCTCGAATTTATATATGAAGTTTTGAGCGTGAGATTGAAAAAATATAAGAGCCACTCGACTAACGCCCGCCACCTCGCCACCTAGGCACAAAAGAATCCTTTATTAGCACTCGCGCCACTAGATACGGAGTAATTCAGAGTCGCAATGTAGAGTATGGTCCCTCAACTCTTTTCGCTCGCAACTCCCTCTTGAAAGTTTTTTGTTATTAGCTATTCCCGCCGGGCACGTCACGCGTCCTCGCTATTATCAAAATTCGTAAGCGAAGCCGTACTATTTCTTAAGTTTCGAGAATAAGTTGGTAAGCATACAGCTACATACTTTTGTTGTGAAATTTGGTTAATTAAAAAAATAAAAAAAGTGTGCCAACAACACGTGGTGTTCCCAAGCGGTCACCCATCCAAGTACTAACCACGCTCAGCACTGTTTAACTTCGATGATCGGACGAGAATCGGTTTTTTTCAATGCGATATGGTCGTTGGCTTTTGTAAGATGTTAAAAACTGAATAATATTCCACTTGAAACTCCGTAAATCTTCAATATGTTAACATTTATTTTACTGACACAGTTGGTTGCAAAATCAGAACCAAGTAGCCAAGTGGGAATTTATTCCTCTCTCTAATAGTTTTATTAACCCCTTGTCCTACGATTTATTTTATGGTTTCAATGATTAGAACTTTCTTCGTAGTTCATAATTTCCTCAGAAAGGAGAGAATTGATATCTATTGTATGCCTACATGTTCTTCAATAACTGTACATTAACAAAACCAAAATAGAATTTCATCTCGGTTTAAAGGAAATGAATAACATACATATTTATTGGGTTGCGGGGATTTATTACACAACTCAATATTAGACTGCGTTCAAAATCTTCATCACGAGTCTACACGATATTGTAAGGCAAGGGGTTAAGTTGTAAAACATGTGTTGGCATTTAAATTCTTGTAATCCTTTTATTTGAAATTACACCCACCCATTGTTGGCACTAAATGCATAAAATCTACAAAAGAATTTCTATATAAACAGTCCGGAGAGGGCGTGTCCTCGTTGCTCCCAACTTGAACGGGGCCAACGCACTGCCCCAAAGGGCAATCAATGCCACGCCCTCTCCAGCAGAAATGTTTGCGCACGCTGTCTGACGTCATAGGTAACAGAGCAACGTACTTGCTCGGTATAACTGGGGAAAGGAGTTCTCAGGACATTGGAAAACCAAGTGATACGATTATTAAGGTAATTACACAGAAAACGGTACGACGAACGGGCTAGCCTGCGCACAGGAATGCATTCCGGTTCGCGGTCCCCGTCGCTTTCACCCACGCCGATCCTGACACTAGGACGATGTTGTCACTGGGATAAAAATCCATTGTCTTCGCGATCAATTAGCCTCGTGACGGCAATCTCTTATTTCTGGGACCCCGGTGGAACTTGAGGGAGACGTCGAAGGATCACCGGATGAGATAAATCATCTCTCATTCAACATGCTACTGCTAACCTAAAGGTTCGAGAGAAACTACACGAACAGTCTCTTTCAAAAATCATAGAACAATCAATTTATACTCAACTTAAACCTTGAAGCCTCTACTCTTACAGCGTTCATTTTCTTCCAAAATGTTTTATATTTTTATGCGTTTATGGAGAAATTAGTTGGGTGAAGTACAAAACAGTAATAGATTAGAAAAATCTATAAATATTGTTATGATGTTTTCAATGTAAAAAATCTATTAAGGAATGAAATGAATTTTTATTTAACTCCTGGTGCCTGGAATCGGTGCGAAACATTTTTATTTGGCGTAAACATCCGCAGTCCATAATTTGTTCCATAATTCCAGAAGTTCCATAATTCTTTTATAACAATTTTAGTAGAAATTGTTGCGCCATATAAATTCCAAGCATTTGTTGGTCAATGAAATTTCATTGTAGCTTTTTTAATCGAGATGTTCCGAAAGCAAAATCGCGAAACTGCAAAATCGCCGGTAAAACGTTGAACACCGATAAACTTTCAATTTTAAAAGCGAAAATTTCGTGTGCCGATGCTTTCCGAGGCCATTGCTCGTTTGCAGACACCTAACACGAGCGTGGTAAAAGGACGAAAAGTTTCCGTGGAACGGCAAAGCGATCCGTAAGCATGATTAAAACCGAGCACCGCAACGAGGCTCGTCCTTGATCAGAACTTCAACGATTACGGAAAATTAGGACTCGCCATTTGCTGTTTTGCGGATCGCGGCGGGAAAGGGGAATTCATTTGCCATAGCCATCGCCATTGCGAGAGAGAGAGAGAGAGTCAGTAGCACGATCGTTGCAGCAGATTAACGTGTAATGGAGAGAAGAAAATGGACGAACTCCCTCCCCCGGTCCAGTTCCACAAGGACGCCGAGCAACGGGTCCGTTCTAATCGTTAGACTGTTTCGATCGATCGACAAAAGGATTATTATTCCGTAACAATACGATGGCCGATCGAGGGTGAAAGCCGGAGAAATTTACGATCCCTTTTATCATCCGCGAGTGAATCGCCGATCGAGATCAATAAGAACAAAATACGCATAATTAACTTTCTAGCTTGAATAGGTTCTTGCTTCACCTGCAGGCAGGTTTGCAAGAAATGTTTGAACGCGTTGTTCTAAGCTTTGAACAATCGCCGGGCGTAAATCATACAGGACTTTCGACGTTCTTGCCGATCGGTAATGAACGCGGACAAGAAGCGAGGTTTGTACTGTGCTTTTAGTGGACACGCTTGATCCTGAACTGCGGTAGAACGTGGAAGTATTGTAGAATCAATGGACAATCTCTTGCCACAGTATGGAAAATATAGTGTTGTTTATACGTACAGAGATTTGACGATAACATTGGCGTAGTATAAAGATACTGCGACGTCCGCCGTTAGCGAGCATTAAAATTTAAAATCGTCGTGTCGTAAAATTATGAGAGTCGCGCATATCGCGCTATGCCATCCGACCACAGAAATATCGCAGCAATACATTCCACGTTAATATCCGATGATTCATGGGACCGCGTACTACGTGTTTCGCTTCGGCATAAACATTTGTAATCAGTCTTTGTTATTAATGAATGAGAACGAAACGAACTTTACCGTAGTACATTATGCAACATCGGTTTACCGTTAGCGTACATTGTACTTATAAAGACACGGCACTACCGTGAGCTGTTCAGATTCGTTCAATCGTGTAGCATGATCGATATCGAACAAGGGCGGACAATATAAATACTATATGTACATACTAATGTTTGATGATAACGTATGAAAGCATTACGGTTGATGCAACACCGCTTCGACGTCGTCGTAAATCCTTAATGACCGTTCCCATTCAGAAAAGTTCATCGATTTCGCATTCATTTGGATCGCTGCATCGGACGTGTGCACACATTTAATTGGAAGGGTACGCGGGATTCATGGGAAATATAAAAATCGTTCGATTTTCTCTCGTCGCTCTACTTCGATGTTTGCGGACGGATTCGTGCAAATGTAAATTTTTAAAATTATTTTTCCGCTGTATTATTCCCGAGTTAAAGAAATTATCAAAACTAAATCTACCACCACCGATCGAATGACTGGTTTCGGGTTTTTATTTCGCGATTATTGAAATTATGGAGCTGCTTTCGTGGTAAACGATTAAATAAATATATTTAGTAGCGCGGATATTATAATATGAACCGTAAAGCTCGGTAGGTTTTGTGTTGAGAAAAGAAATGAATTATTTTGTATAAAAATCTGAAATCTATTTATCAACGATATTTACCTCGTCTAAATTCGAAATTATACATATTCCTGCCAATATAAATAATAGTAATTTTGGCTGCTCTTTACTTTACAAAACTCAAAATTTGTGCCTTTCTCCTATAAATATAAAGCAAGCATAACTCCTGAACCACTGATCCTACAGGATCGAAACTTCGATCTGCAGCCGCCCGGGTACAAATCTTCTGGATTACATACCAAATACATCATAATTTATAGGAGAAAGTCACAAATTTTGAGTCCGGTAATGTAAAGTTTACCCGTAATTTTCTCTAAAAAAAGTATCGTGCACGTTAAGTCGCTAATTGAAAGGATACGAGTACTTAAATATCTCATTGTGCGAAATGTTATAAAGCAGATATGGAGAATGGCTGTTTAGCGATTAAAACACAAAGGAACATGAAACATGGAAACACGCCGAAGACGTAACGATGGGACTGGTCGTTCCAAGAAAGACATCATACATTTCGCCTCATTATCGCGGCGGGCGATGGGCGTGCAAGACGGAAATCTCGGACATTAGCTCGAATTCGCAGCCAAGAGAAGTTAGCTGAATGCAAACGAGTACACGATAGACAGATCTCGGGTATCTAGGCCTGTTGGACTGGTGGTATCTTTCCCTTTCACTGGTGCAACGCAGAAAAATTCGCGGCACTACGTGTGCAACGCTCTCGTACGTGTGCAACGTTGCATCGAGCGCATTTCCGCGCGTTGATACGGTCACGTGTACCTGCATCGCCACGAAAAAATATTTCACGCTTGCACCCGTGTAAAGGTGAACATTATCTGTGAAAAAGACGTGGGTTCACCGTGATGCATTTTATTTACCCGTGGTGCATCCTCCTGGGAAGAAATATGCTAACTTTTCCAGCCATTAGCTCTGCCAATAAGAAATTCCACGTTTCATGCCAGATTTATTATCGATTTCTTCTTGAATCGATTCGGATGTAAAAGGTGCCTTCAGTTTAAAATATTGTATTAGAAAATGAAAGTATTGATGTATATTGAAAATTCAAAACGTACGTTTTGTAGATCTGTGTCAATTATATGCACTGTGAAAGTTTCATCGAAATCGGTTGATGCGGGAGAAAAACGACAGGCATTGAAAGATTTAAGAATTCTTAGATATAGGCCGAAAATCGTGATCTGCAATTTTGACCATCTTTGAACGTTTGTAGCTCATTGCAACGTCGACCGATTTTCACGAAATTTTCAGAATATGTTTAGTTCACACAGATCTACAAAACGTATTTTTTAAATTTTCTATATTGGCCCACATAAAAAAGTTGAAAATGCAACTTTCAATATTTTTTCTACAATTCCGATCTATTAAAATTTCTTTTCACATCCTGTAGTAAACTAATTGCTCTAGCTTGCCAAAAAAGTTCAAATCTTTCTGTCTTTTTTAAAGCGTCCGAATACTAATTCGGGTCACTGTATGCAGAACGCCTGTATCCTATAAATGAGAAGAAAATATAAATTCGTACCATAGTATTTGTTTTAGAACGTCTGCACATCCTATGAATGGTGGAGGATAAAAGTGTCGTATTTTAGTGTCTGTTTTCAAAACGTCCGTATCTTGCAAATGGTCGAGGATAAAAATTCCTGTTACCTTTTCCACGCGTTTAACGATGACAGGTGGTTTCTACATCCGACGTGCGAAGAAAGTTTATAACAGTCGGTTAGTTTGTCGGATCTAGATACGATTTACCAGAGACAGTGGAGTAGACAGTGCGAGCGATCAGACATTCTTTCGCGGTATCCACTATACCCGATTATATCACGTCGATCGACCGGGATCGACAGATCTCACGGACGGGAAAGGAAAGTAAGTACCTCTCTCTCTCTCTCACGTTTCATCTGTATTTCGTGGATCTTGTTTTACGTCGAGCTCGAGCTCTCGAGCGGCTCGACGGAAACGATTCTAAAATTATCGACGCGTATTGATCCCAGTACGCGAACGAAAATAAAACCAGCTCTTGCCTTTCCTATCCGTCAGACAATCGTAAAATGGAGATTGATAACGTGACATAAAACGAGACCTCGGAAGTCCGTCCCATTATTTCGCAGTTTCTTCCGGCGGCGGCACCGTCGCGTCCGGGGCCACTTCGAAACTTCATATTGCTCCGAATGAGCTTTGCAGTTTGTTTTCTACTTTAACGTCGTGACAGCGACGAACTTCGGAAATTATTTGAGCCGTTTACTGTGGAACGAGTGTACAACATCCACCTTTTCTTGTTACATTCTTCTGTCGCGGATTTACGTCGAGCCCGGCTTCGTTCATCTCCTTCTCTTCGTGAGTGGACTACAGCTGCGAAGCTGATTTTGAGGATTTTATTATTATCATTTTATAAACCTCGCCTGTGTTTTAAATTTGTGAAATATACAATAATTGTAGAGAAATATTCAAGTATTTAATTGATGATGTTCATTACTGTGTCACGGTTTGGTGCAAGATCGAAGCAGCCATTTTAGAATCGACCTCAAAAAATTACAGAAGTACACACTTTATAATAATAGAACTGTATAGTTCATAAATAATTACTTTGAGGCTTGTTTTATTTGTGCATGTTACAAGATATCTTTTATTCGTTAGCCCAAGAACAGTATGATTCGAATTCATTGGTTCTGAACCTTTCTAAACTCTTCAGAGAACTCAAGACAATCATTATTTATAATAAAATCGTAAAATAAATCTTCAAACCACTTTAAGAATCCTGGATGAATAAAGATCTCGTCTAGAGGAGCTATCTGCATCGATAAAAATCGAATTACAGTCCGAAAAATAATGAAGGGCCTCCTGGATCGTTCTCTTCGTGGTCTGAATGGCTGATCGTTCAAAGGAGCCGGCTCTATCTTCGTTCATTCAATTAGCTCGGCGAGCTGGTGCAGCACGACGTGTGTTATAGATTACAAAACGGCGAAAACAATGGGGAGGATGGCAGTTTATCTTTCCCAGCGGTGTTATTCAGCAGGCGGGGGTATTTTCAGCGTGCTTAATAGCCATCGGTGGCCTCAAGTACGTGGGATTGGAGGAGACCTGGAGCCGTGTAATCATCAGCATGCCGTGTATCCGGGCATTGAATTTGAGGATTCTCCTCGCCCTCCTTCGGATCCTCTTCATTGTACATCTCACGACCGCTTATCTTTCGCAAGACGAAACCGCCATGCAAGGACCGCGCGCGGTTCCAATCGCCGAGAAGAGACATGCACATCCGACCAAACGATCGAACGTGTACCAATCAGTTCTCCTTTTAAAACCAGAATTCCCGATCTCCGTTTGCGTAATCGCAAAAATTCTAGGCGCTCGTGATTAGTAGACTCTGCGGATGTTTATGCAATTTTCAATTTTTTCAGACGAATTTTAAGAAAGTAGGACCAAATCAAATCCTATTTTCATTGGCAACAGCATTTGCAGATCCAAAATAAATTAAAATCGTACTAAATTCTGTCGAATTTTCCAGCATTCTTTTTTCAGAAGCCATAAATGCATAAAGATCCGCAGTCTAGTTATTAGGCTGCGGATTTTATGCATTTAACTCTCATTCGTCCCTCGTGTCAATTTGACACAGTTTTCCCGAAATAAGTAGACTTTTCTGTTATCTGTGGATAAATTAAAAAAAAAAAATGAAAAACCTAAGATGTAAATGTTAAAAATAACTGTTTACCTTGTTATTTCATCGATCTGTTAGCACTGTGTTAGGTGAAACACAAAATTTAATGTTACTGGTACATTAGTTATAACCTTTTTTGACTATAATTTTTACTATAATATATGCTGGAGTCAAAAAATGTATTGAATCAATTCCCATGAAAACACCTTTCAATCTCAATACATAATTATCAAATAAAAAATCTAAAATGGGTCATTTCACCAATCGTGTTAACACTAAACCTACCGAGCACAAAAAGCGATTAAAACGTTTCACCTTGTAAAAATCACAAGGTTCCATTTATTTAAATTTAATGCAATTTTTATTACAACATGTGCTTGGACAAAGAAATTGATCGAATCAATTTCCGTGTAAGCAGCTTTGTAATTTCAATAATTGTCAAATAAAAACTCTAAAATGGGTCATTTGACCCCTCGTGGTAGGTTTAGTGTTAAGGGAAGAAATTAGTGAGTTACATTCGATCGAGCAACAGGAAAAGACGATAATGCTTCCAATAACACGACTAGGTGTCGATACCAAGCAGAAACAGAGTCATGCTACGTCGTCGATTTTTTCCCGTATCGTACGTGTCGATTAATTGACTTCTCAGCGGCGATTCTTATCGATGCTATCTGGGAGAAACTTCTCCGTGGCGAACGTATCTCGTCCGAACGATGATATACAGGTGATTACAAGCTTCGCTTATTTCCGCGTGACGACGCGTCGTGTTATTCCTCGCCGGAACAGCAAGACTTGTTAGACTTAATTAGTGTAATTCCAGTACTTCACGACTGAAATTGCTTGCTGCTGCGCGCGAGACATTTTATCACGCGTGGTACAGGTGTGGATATTCATCTTATAGATTTCCATGCGTTGAATCCGTGTCCGAAACTAGCTGGTTTTCCATGGGCGATGGTTTATGCGAAAGTCCGGAGGAAATGCAACCCTCTTTTGTACAGGGCGCTTCAAAATTCACCAATTTTTTTCATTAGAATTCTTGCTGATATTGCGTACATTTCATTGGAGCATGTGTATGAAGCTACTATGAATCCATCATATTAACTAAATTTGCGACTTCTTGTTTCGTAATTCTTTTATTGTATCATTATAACTTCATTCAGTGACCATTCCTTTTGAACTGTATATTATTGGAAAGCTCTGAATTTTGCGATTAATTTGATATAAAATACTCGTGCTTAAAAAATACATATAAATGACTTTGTTTGGGAAAATGTGGAGGTCGCGAACTTAGTGGCAAACCTAATGTTTACTGTTCTCATATACAGGGTGATTCAAAATTAGATGAGCAATTTTTTTCATCACAATTCTTGCTGTTACTGCAACATGCATCGAATGCTATAACTACGTCTACCATATTCTTTACTCTATTCATCTACAGAACGTTTCAAAATTGATCGATCTCTTGCTTTATCTCATTCTGTATCAAATTCTATAGTCAAGATTGCAATAAATACAAGAATTGTATATATACATCGCACTCTAATGTCATTAATAAAATCTGTTTATATACAGGACGTTTAAAAATGAATTGGCGCACAACTGGCATCGTTTCATTCATATACAGGGCGTTCCAGCTTGAAGCGATTCAGTCGAAAATGTTGAAACGTGGATGAAGAATTGCGTTCGGTGTCACGGGTGGGTTATTCAGATCCGCGAACGAATTTCAATCATATTCAGAGCACGAAGCACGCCGCGATTCGAACTGGCGAAGTGAGAGGCAAGCAGTCTTAGTGTATACGAGTGCTCGGTTCTTATGCAACTTCTGATAGGAATCGTTGGGGTCAGTCACTTTGTGGACTCGCGCAGCTCTTGCGCACTGCGATTCCTCGGCCAGGAAGAAAAACTGTCAGGCGACACCTTTATTGAAGACAGTCCAAATGACAGTACACTGCCCCGAAGTTAATGGTTATTAATAGGGGCAGGTTATATAACGGTAGAACATTACCAGTCGCGCTTCTCTGCCATTAGGCTCGATGGGACGTCGTCCTTGCTGTTATTATACTACCCACTGTGCCTCGTCTTACTTTCTGCCAGGAGACAGTGCGTAAAAGGTCCCATTTCTTCTGACAACTTCATCAATTCTTTCCTACATGCAATCCCGAAATATTCGAAATGTGTACCTTCTGTCAGAGAACAATGTACAAAGATCATGATAGGTTTGTAGAGGAAGAAAAAGAATAGATATCAATTTTCTCCTTTTTTAGGAAATGACGAACTACGAAGAAAGTTCTAATCATTGAAACCATAAAATAAATCGTAAGACAAGGGGTTAATAAAACTATTAGAGAGAGGAATAAATTCCCACTTGGCTCCTTCATTCTGATTTTGTAACCAACTGTGTCAGTAAAATAAATGTTAACATATTGAAGATTTACGGAATTTCAAGTGGAATATTATTCAGTTTTTAACATCTTACAAAAGCCAACGACCACATCGCATTGAAAAAAACCGATTCTCGTCCGATCATCGAAGTTAAACAGTGCTGAGCGTGGTTAGTACTTGGATGGGTGACCGCTTGGGAACACCACGTGTTGTTGGCACACTTTTTTTATTTTTTTAATTAACCACATTTCACAACAAGAATATGTAGCAGTATGCTTACCATCTTATTTCCGAAAATTAAGAAATCTCACGGCTTCGCTTACGAATTTTATTTACATATATATACTTTACCTAACAAAACACAAAATTGTGGGTAAAAATAAAATATAAAAAACGCGGGAATTTATTACACAACCCAATAGTATTAACAATGATTCGCATTCTTGTGGAGGATGTCTCTGGTAAACGTGGAAGAAAGTTTTGTTATAGATAAATATTGAATAAGAGAAAGTTCGGTTACCGTGTGACTGCAAGTTGATCCCAATGGAAAATGTAAACAGTTACTACTTTGGTTATCGTTCAGCACTGCAAGCGACAGTATCTTTGATAGCAAATCGGCAGACTAAATCGCAGATATCGTGTATGCGAATTTTCACGAGTAAAGTGTTCAATTTTACGCGTGAAAGAAAAAAACAACTGGCCAGCGAAATCTCACATAGCTGACCGCTAATAAGAGAAACCTAAAAGTGATTATACCACTGACGTTTAACCGTTTGAACATCCGTCAAGCTTTTACATCCGAGAAAAGGTGTATCAAGAGCGCAGCAAAGTGCCGCGTAAGAAAATTCACCAATGACCGGTTTATTGGACTCGAAACGTAGAAACGTTCCACGAACTTCTAGAGCAGAAAAGAAAACAATTAAGACAGCGTGCGTTTACGTGCCGCTAATGAACTACAGGCGCGATTAATTGCTAATTAAACGCGGATCGCGGGTACAAGCTAGCCCGAAAATTCGCCGTGCTTTGATATACCGGACCATGATATAGTTTGGCTTTTAAAATTGTGAATACATTGTAGAGCATGTTGAACAAAGTGTCTTTTAAAAAATTGTGGAGTCTGTATAAGAATTGTGGAACCCATGAACAAATGATAGGGCAATGATAAAAATGTAAATCTTATGGAGAAACTTTAAGATCCACGAAAAAAATTGCAGTCTCAAGGAAACATTATAAGGTTCATTAAAAAATCGTAACATCCACGAACAATTTTTAGAGCATGTGAAAGAACTTGTGGTGGCCTCACACAAAAATCTAGAGCTCAAGAAAAGATTATTAGCCCCATGCAGAAAAGTACAGAACCCACAAAAAATTGTGAGTGTCGCACGGGAAAATGTAGAACCACAAGTAAATTTTGAATGCCACGCCGAAAAAACAGAACCCAAAAAGAAATTGAACCCTCACAGAAAAACGTGTAACCCACAAAAAAAATTGTGGAGTCTTACAGAAAAATGTGGAAGCAGTGGAACAATCGTGGGATACAGTTTCCTCGAATTATTAGAAGTTCTTGACACCAGTGCCGCGAACACGGTAGAAAGTGTTTGGTCAGCCCGCTTTCTTCGGTCGAAGAAGATTCTTTTTTATTCGAAGCAACTCTGTGCGCGCTTGAAGTGATAACGTCTCCGCGCGATTTTCTATTTAATTAACATAATTCGTCAGCGGCGGGACACTTTCGCCGCGACACCCACGACGAACGTTTCCTTTTCAGCGACGAGGAATCGACGCGACGGTCACGCCGGATGCCTAAACTCGTCTTCCGGAATCGAGGAGCGGTCCCGCAACGAAGAGTCCTCCTGACAATGATCGTCGCCCGTTAGATCGGAACAGTTTGATCGATGCGTTGCGTCGCTCGCGAGCACCGTTTTGCAAAGCAACGCGTGACGGTCATCGCGGCTGCTGCACACGTGAGAAACCCGAGTTCACCGAACCTTCGAGTGTGCTCTAACTCGATTAGGCGAACGAAGGTTGCTGCGAAAAGTGGACGATACAAGTGAACATTTATCATGTCAAAGTGTCATGTCCAAGGTACATTTTGAAGGTCCACTTAATTGTTCCTTTATGGAACTTTTACCTCTCACATTTCCATACTTTTCGCAAAAGTCTGCTGACCAGTCAAAGGTGAGGACTGTAATCATGTTAGAAAGGGCTCCAACAGGAACGATTTCTGCTCACACCGCCAAGGACGACCGATAATCCAGTTCATTGGACTGCTCGGAGAATACGGTACTGTGAGTCATAAACACTTTGCATTCCTTCCTTTCTGGTAAGTCTGTTCTCGGTAGACACAATTTAGCCGTCGGTTTATTGTAGTTTCATAACCGCACTGTGGATGTTTGTATACTTTTTTAGTAACCTGGATGGTCTTTCATGAGCAGTGTAAATGATGCGATTAGCACATTAATAAAATTCCTCATCATCCTCATAATTAATAATCCTCATAATTAACATTCCTCAGAATTACATAAGAGACACAAGAAAAGTATGAAATACAGATTCAGTAATTACATCAACTAATAGGGCAATTACCTTTAACCTCACGTTGATCCAGTGAATTTTTCCCTCATTAGTAGCGTGCTGGAGAGACTTTAGTTTAACTAGGAAGACATTGCAGAGAGAAACGAAAGTCCTGTTTTCACAGACAATTAAGTTCGTCGATTAAGCAGCTTGTTAAATTAAACTAATATCAAAATTGTTGTTGATCTTTTCTGAAGAGTCCTTTCCTACATGTTCCGTGCATAGAACTACACAAAAATGAGCGGCTAGAATTACAGTTAAAAAATTAGACTTCCAAACATCAGAGATTGTTAATGCTACTACTGTAAGTACTAATTATTATTATCCTGCATCAACAGCGTATAGACAACCTGTCAGCAAACCGGCGCGCACGCGACCAGCCACCGGAAGTGTCCAGGAACGTCTTCCGCAATTTGTCATCCAGTTATCATCTAGTTTCTAGAGCCGGCGAAGAGGACGCCGCTTCGATTTGAATGAGAAAGATGTCTCCAGTTTAAAATAAAAATCAGCTTATTGGTATGATTTGAAATCGATTTAAAAATTGTTGAGGTTGAATATATAAAATATAAAGTATTGGGTTGGCAAGAAAGTAAGTTCGATATTTTAAGGTGAGATAAAAACGAATTTCTTTATTTGATCAATAAAATATTTTTTTCATTTATTCTTTTTGTTAAAAGATCTTCTTCATTAAAGTTCATTGCTTGAATAAAAAGATTGGGCTCTGTTTCACCTTAAAATACCGAAATAACTTTCTTGCCAACCCAATATCTTAGTATTTGTTTTAGAACATCTGTATCCTACAAATAGTGGAGGATAAAAATTCGTATTTTAGTGTCTGTCTTGAAAACGTGTCCGTATCTTGCACATGATCTTGGATAAAAGTTCGTGTTGCGGTATGGCGCGCACGCGAGCAACCCAGCCGCCGGAAGTGGCCGAAGCGTCTTCCGCAACTTGTCATCCAGTTATCACCTAGATTCTAGAGCGGGCGAAGAGGAGGCTGCTCTCACCGATAATCGTCCGTCAAGAATTTCTCTGCGAGACCAGGTCCGGAAAAACACGTCGCGTCGACGCGGGTTCCAGGGGACGGAAATATGCGTGGACCGACAATACCGCTGGACGGAAAAAGACACCTGGGATTGTCTTCGGGGGGTACGCTAGTCCAGCAAGGTGGGGGCCAATCGAAGGAGAGGCTTTCTCCTGGATCACGGTTCGCCGGTGCTCCTTTACGCTGCAGCCTCGTCATTTTGGAGGGGATATCTATATAGGCTGTCCATTCCGGGTGAGCCCCTTCAAACTGTTCGCGATCCTAAGCCCGTGCGCGCATATCGAGACACCCGGGGATCTATCGGGATCTGAATAGCAACCCTGTGCCCTCCCCCATTGGTCAAACGGAAAGAGAGAGGGTGGTGTCTTCCGGGAGCGCGAACTATAGTTGCGCTCAAAAGTCGAGCGCTAGAGGACATGGCTAGTTCGTGGTGCGATGTGAGAGAGTGCAACCGAGAACATTAACGAACAGACGTGAAACTTATTCATTTCGATCGATCCCGGATCGAGGAGCCAGCCCAGGGTTTGCTACGTGATTTTCGTCTTGGAACACTCTGCACCATGGTGAGTGATGGATCCTTCGATCGATCGAGCTTCAGTGCGATCTTTTGATTAAGTCTTTCTTCCTGTGGTACTGCTGGTAGCCGACCAGTGATCTTCATTAAATATTAACGTAAATATTGAATGATTGCATAAGTTCGCGCCCGATTTGTAAATAAAATTCAATGGTTAAATTTTAAAGAATACAACTTTATTAATCAATTGTACATAGAGTCACCATTCTTTTCGAATTGTAGAAAATTTAACTATTTTCTAATTTTAATTTAACCCATCTTTAACCAAATCTTTAACCAATCTTTAAAATTTAACCATCGAATTTTATTTTCAAATCGGGCACGAACTTATGCAATCATCTAATAGAAACGTAGTGAGGTAATAAAATTTCATCGAAGTACACAAATAGTTGCACTTAAACAGCGGATCTTTATAAAAAATTAAAATTTTCTATCTGAATCGCAATAAACTGGAAATAATAGAATTTTTAAATTCTCCTGATGTTTTCACTGTTTCAAATTACTCCTACACATTTTCGTCATAAATGCATGAAATCCGCTGTCCAGTTATAATTACTAATAGTTGCACATTAAATAATTATTAGCGTAAATTCAAGTGAGGCCACATCGACTCCGAATTTTTATAGGAAAGTAAGTCAACAAGGCTATCGAGCACAGAGTAACGAAATTTGTAAAACAGTCAGGATGCGTATGAAAAGACAACGTTATCTAGACGTTCAGGAATTTCCCGGATATCGTCAATCGATTCTAGTCGCAAACTTTCTATTACTTTATTAGCCGATCGTATCGTCGGATTGCACCCACGCGCGTACGGAATAAAGGAACCAAGTTGTGGAAAGCAGCATTTCTTTTTTAATTGTCACTCCTCTCATGCGAATGAGGCAGGGAGTATATCTCTCCACTTCAGTCGACGGAGAAATTTAAAAGGAACACCAAAGAATCAATCTATTACTATAAAATGGTTAAAACAATTTACTATTGATCATAAATTGAATTCGATCGAAATTGATGTCCGGTGAAAATCGATTTTTATTATAATATTGTAAGTTAACCAAACATTGTTAGATTCTACAAGATTTATATCTTGTATTTTTTACTCTTATATTATATTAATCAAATTGTTCAGATTTTGTGTAATTTTTCTGGAGACTAGTGAGGAGTAGCGATTGTGTTGAACAAAATGCAATTGAAAAATTGTCCACACCATAACGTTCATAAATATTCGAATAGATCGTTTTCTGTCAGGACTAGTATAACAATATGAATGTGTTGCCTGTGCCAATCGGCACGAAATCGAACCGTTTCCGGTGACAATCGATTTTTATTATAATATTATAGGTCAACGAAACATTGTTAGATTCTATTACAAGGTGCAAGAATAATACGAAAATAATTGTTGTATTATTATAACAAGATTAATATCTTGTATTTTTTGCTCTTGTATTATATTAATCAAATTGTTCAGGTTTTGTGTAATTTTTCTGGAGACTAGTGAGGAGTAGCGAACGTGTTGAACAAAATGCAATTGAAAAATTGTCCACACCCTAACGTTCATAAATATTCGAATAGATCGTTTTCTGTCAGGACTAGTATAACAATATGAATGGGTTGCCTGCGCCAGTCGGCACGAAATCGAACCGTTTCAACAATTAACGTAAGAAACAGGCGTAGTCGGATCGGGTAATGGGAAAATCGAAGCCGGTGCATTGCCATGCCGGCGGCGGTAAGGAAATGGGGGTCAGTGTGTGAACAGCCTCGCTCCTTATGTCGCAATTCAAGAGGTCGCCGACCGTCTTCCTCTTTCAATCCTGTTGCCCCGTTTCTTTCTTTCTTTCTCTTTTTCTTATTGCTCGGGAAAAGATTGAGTTGCAGCCGAATTTCCGCTTTTCCCCGTCGGTGTACGTGTTTTCGTCGACGATCGGGGACACCGGTGCCACGAACCCTCTCGTTTCCTTCTTTCCTTCACCGTGCTCTATAAATTTTTTAGTTTCCCATCGGTCTCGCGTTCTTTCCAAATTTAACACGCATCTCGGTACCCTTCCTGCTGGATATCCCACGATGTTAAAAATGTTTCATTCTTTCGTTCCTGTTTTTTTTTTGTTTTACATTCAATTCACATCTGTTCCGTGTTCAAAAATGTTTCTTGTACTAAACAACGTGAAAAATATATTCTTCTATGTATCGTTCAATGTCCAAAGTGGTTATGTGACAGAAACACATTTTTTTTCTGCAATGTAGTGTGCTTAGGAAAGAAATCAGGAAAGCGCCGCGTCTTGGGACAATTAGCCCTAATGAACGTAGAATCCTCGGCGTCGAGATGTTGCGTCAACCCGGCGAGTATTTATGCGTTCTGACGAACTATCACAATTCACTTTCTATCGCAACGATATAGGATATCATCCGAAGAATCCGCGCGGTTACGCGAATCGCGTATACAATTTACGACGAATTTCATCGGCGAACATTTAACAAAGGCGCAGTAGCGCCGAGGAAACGGGAAAAAGGGAGATTCCTGTGGTTCGAGGACTTATCGCAGCCGCAAATCTTCATTGTCTATTAAGTCGGCTGTATGCGCGGCTAGAAACGATAGATCCAATCTATCCTGTCGGCCCGTGCCTTGCCATTTCCCTCCGGCTTCTCGTTCCGCGCGAGAACTGCCAATTTCAATCGGTTGCCCAATGAAGTCGCCTTAAGGAGGAACTCTGCCTTTGCATTTTCCTTAACCACAAGCATTCTCGAACGTGTGAGCAAAGGGATCTGTTCGAATTCGTAAAATTAATTTAGATACTCCAAATAAGCACGAGCACTGCCAATTTCCCAATGAACTCGCCTTAAGAAATTTTAAAAATGAATGAAAAGTATAAAAATCAGAAGTGCAACATTTAACGAATGTGCTCTGAAAACTCTGTGACCGCAATTTCTCTTTTATCTCTTTCATTTTCGTACTTCGTATTATTCGAATAGTGATCGTCGTTATAATCCAGTGTGAGAAGAATATAAAATTCAGATTGAAGCCGCACCGAGCCCAGTTATAATAAATGAGGGGGTTGAACAACGGCCGGTGAATAAATCGTTAACGAAATTCCTAGAGAGCAACGAAATCAGTGTCAAGGAAATCCTTTCGTTCCGTATTTCCTACTGTCTCCACTTTCTGTATTTCCTGCTAAGACTTTTAATTACCACGATCTTCATCGCTTGAATCATCAAACCGAGACTCTGCCCCTCCGAGGACACGTGCACACTTCTCGCAATTAGCGCGGTATAAAGAGCTCTTCCTGGTGGTTTCCTTCCTCGGTGTCCACGCGAAAGAGAATATTATAGACGAGCGGATGTCGCGGAAACTTGAGAGCGTCCAGGAATTCCGCTTCCCCGTCTGATCCTCAGACATCCTCGGAATCCCAACCCTCTAGACGACTCCTTTGAAACGAAAGACTTCCCTCTCAGACTCTTTGTCCTCCAATTCTAATCCTCTTAATTGTTACTCGAAGAGCCGCGCCAGCATTCTGACAATCTTCGGAAAAGCTGCGGTTTCACTCAATTTCTGAAAATATCCAATTCCTATTTCCTGTTCCGTCGAGGTTCCTCAAAGAAACGAAATATCCACTGACAATAATTTCAACAAATCAATTCAATTTATCTCGGTAATTATTTGTATTTCAATTAATTGCAAATAGTCACCAAATTTTAGACAAAAAAGGGCTAAGAATTATTGTTATATTACAGTAATAATTCCTTTCCAAAAATGATTCCCTCCGAAGCTTTCACATATTCATATTCCGTCCCGCATAAAATGGCATGAAATCCGCGGACAGGTGACAAGCGCGTTTCCCGTTCGTCCGCTAATTGAAATCGCGGGGGCGGGTTTGCCAGCGGAGTCGGGATCATTTCCAGCGGAAATCCGAGTTGAATGGTGGATCGGAACGGAGTCGGTCGAAATGCTCGAAGGCGAAAGTTACCGAGCTCGGATGAGGCCACGAGAAGAAAGTCCAGCTGCGGCGGTGGCTGGAACGCGATAAGTGGAACGGACGATACATCAGGAGGACACGGGAATCGGGCTCGGTATAGAGAGCCACGTGAGAAAGGAAGTTCGATCGTTCGAATTGTATTTCGCTTGATAACATGCTCTCTGTGCGAACGACACTAACGCCGAAGGCTGCGTAGAATTATGAATCCCTGATCATCGTGAAAGTCTCCGCCTGGAATCTCTTGGCTCGCGCATGCCTCATAATTATCGCGGGGTTCGCTATAACAATGGACACGATTACCGCACGTCGGATAAACGCGATCCATTGATCGAGGAGGATAGGGATCGACGGGAATGATTACACCGCGAGGCTCCCTTCATTCGCCGCACAGTGGTCTATTTGGCCAGAAAAAGTAGAAAAAACTATTTTAGCGTTATTTATAGGCTGAAAGTTATAATATTATATATCGTTGGAATCGTCTTTAAGATCAGCTACAACATTATGAAATCCAAAATACATTTTAGCATTTAAAAAATCAAATTCACCTCAATTTTTTGTAAAAAAGAATTTTTCCAACTTTCATATATTGATTAAATTTTTGTCCAATTTTGCCGTGGACATCAGAGGCTACGCATTCGACAATTTATTTTTGAATGGTGCGGGAATAGAATTGTAGCATTACCAATAAAAACTTAATGAAAGCACAACAGATATTCCCGATCGCAAAAGCTCCGACGTTTCCCGCGTGATTTGCCAGAAGCAAGCGGAGAAAACAAAGAGCGCAACAAAAAAGTAGAATTCGCAAAGAATATGAACAGCGAGAGAAAAGTTTTTTTTAAAGCACGCCCGCCACGCAACGATTTAACATGAACAGAAGCGAGCGGTGGAAATTGAACAAAAGCGAGTGGATTGCCAAAAAGAGCACAGCACGCGCGCGACGGGAGGCAAAAATGTTTTTAGTGAAAAGGGCCGATCGCGACAATTTCCAGTAACGAGGTATTTCGCCGTCGTCGGCGCGAGTAGTTTTCGCGGGGAACGAGAGCTCGCTCCGGTAATTAGAATTCTAGAGAAAGTCGATTTCGTGCTGGAAATTACAAGTTCGAACTGTTGCAGCGTCTCTTGTTAGCGTCGCCTTGCCGCCTTGTGTCGTAAACCCGTTCGTGTGTGCATAATTCCATGAAATTTTCATCTCTGAGGTCCCGGTCGACCGATCGTATCTTTTTTCTAGGTCGTCGGAGCCGAAAAATTTGAAAGCTTTTTCGGGAAAGCGTCGTCGTCGATCGTTGAACCTTCCGTCAACCGAAAGACCGTTTACCTCGGTTGTCTTTGGGGATTTTTCGATGATCCATGGTTGCACAATTTTACGTAACCTTCCGAAACTCCGCCGTAATTCAATTGTCTCGGCACGACCGCTGTTGCAAGTTTCTATACAATCGTGTGATACTTCGCACATAATAGGCGTGGAGAACTTAAGGGAACCTTTCCGGTAGCGTCACTACATTAGGCGTGCAAATAAGTTCGGCGCCTTTTTATTCAATCGGTCGTAAACTTTAGTTCAAACTTTTACTTAACCAAAAAGAACGTACCAGAAAAACTCGGATCAAAGTTTTCGGTAAAAATTTTGGCGTTTCACGACAACAGCTGGCGATGTCCACAGAGGAAAACAAGATTTTCGGACCATCTCGATGAACTTATGAAGCGCAATCGACGCAATAAGCGATTCTTCTTAGAAACGAAATCGCCGTCGGACAGTTCGATAAGGTGCGACGACGAAGAAGGAACGAGAAGACTGCGAAAAACGAGGGAAGACGTGGAAGAACGAAGGAACACTCGACGATAAAGCGCCGGGCTCCAGCGTGATCGCCTTTGGCCATTCTCGACCAAAGTGTAGCGTCTCCGAGGAACCTTTCACGCGGAGCCGCTCTCAAGCCAGTGTTCGAATACTGCCGAAAGGCACATCTCTGTTTACATCTGAATGAACAGAAAAAGAGGGAAAGAGGAACGGGCAGAGGGGAAAAAAGGGCTCGAAGAATGGGGGAAAGCAGCCGTTTCCGTAAGCAGAAAGCTTCGCTAACGATGCCGGGGCGTATCCGAAGGCTAGACCCAGACAAAGTTCCAACAGGAACGAAATTTCAGAGGCTGTCGACCCGACGAGACGCCCGCCATTTTATCAACCTAGAAAAAATGAAAAATGTAACACTGTCCACGTTTGAGCGTTCGGAAATAAAAATTAAACTGTCTTATTTTTGGGTTTTCATGAGCAAAATTATTACCGTTGTATTCCTCTCGTTTTACTAATTAAAATGACACCAAACATGGCATGGCTACGATCACAATTACTTGGATAACAAGCGAAGTTAAGAATTCGTGTACCTCTACCTTAACTGTGAACTCTAATTATGATCGTAATTGTATCGTGTTTGGTGTCATTTTAATAAGAAAAACGAGACGAATGGGATGGTGAAAGTTTGATTGATGGAAACTAAAAATAAGACATTTTTATATTTGAATGTAAGGTTTTTGAAGTTTGCCGAACGCTTGAACCTCAGCCCCCTTCTAGAACTGTCGCTCTAGACAACGACAGTTCTAGAATTTCTATTTTTGTATGATTGCCGGATATGTATATGTGTCGATGGGGTCCGAAGTTATCGGAACGACTGGGGATCGCGTGTTTATCAGCGAGTATCAACAAACCTCGATAAACTTCGGTTCTCTCCAATCAGTCACGGTTTCGTGGTACGTTAAGACTGGATCGGCCCGAGGGGATCAAAGGAATTGAACGTGGAGTCGGATAGACGGGAGGAAAATGGCGACTGCTGCCCACGCTTTGGCTAGTTTCAGACTAACAGGGGCGTGATAACACAGTCGGTCGGCTGGCTCGATCCCCTCGGACTCTCGGACACGAAACGAAGCGACACGTGGCGATTCGAATGGCAGTGTCGTGCCGTAACACGATCGAGGAAACGACACGCGAAAATGCCACATTGGCCGGCCTTCGGTGTTTCACGCTCTACTTGCATGTCTCGACGGGAGAAACTGATCTCGAAGTATCTTTCTCTCTTTCGTAGACTTTCGTTTCTCGTTCGGACCGGGGTGCATTCCGGATGAAAGTTCATTCAGTCGAAAATTCTGTCGACCGTATGAGCCGTTTAATGCGAAAGTGGCGTAAGTCATTATTTGTCTGTTTATCAGACAATCATTTCGTTAAAAATAATAGTACAACAGTACACATGGACTCATTTTAAAGCTTGAACCCTTTACTTTTGTCATACGTCGTCCATTTTGTCTGAGATATTTGTGTACGATATAGCGCATGAAAAACTGGAGACACGTTTTTGGTCGAAAACCATACATACACCATATTGATCAATGGCGAACCCTATTGATGAAGATTCTATTGCCCATTCTTGCAACGATTAGTACGCAATAAAACTTTGAATTTCACAAGGGCGAACCTTTCTTACTTTTGTTTCCTCTCATCGATCCCTATCCTCCTTAATCAATGGATCACGTTTATCCGCCGTTTGGTCCAAAATCGTATAAATCGAGAAATCCGTATATTTTTATTATAATTGACGAAGCTTAGGACCGTTCACAGATCAAATGAATGATTTTCAAAAATTTGCTTTTCAACAGCTATTCATTTAGTTTAATTGCCACAAGATGAGCACTTGAATGAGCGAGTGAGCAGGTTAACAATCATGTTCGTTAAGAACGAACGTTGGACGCGATGTTTACGAACGAGGAGGCAACGAGTCCGGGAAAATCGGCGTCGTAGTCGGCCGAGTCGCCGGAGAAAGTCACACGCTGTCTACGTGCGATCGAGAGGAGGATCGTTTAATCGCTGGATCGTTTGACCGAGGAGGAACACGCCCGAACTGTCCGGGAAAGGTGGATAGTCGGTATCGCGCACAGGAATTGTAACGCGTGCCACACCGCGGCTTTCTTCGACAGTGAAAGGGAGAGTTTTTTTTCGCGGGATCCGTCTCGATCGAGGGTCCCGAGATTTCTCGATCCCTTTCGGTTCGAAAGCGTGCTTCTCCTCCTACTCCTCTCCTCCTACTTCTACCTCCTCCTCGTTTTACGAACAAGTAGGCGGCCCGCGAGTTATGTAGATCGTGAAGCTCATTGGAAACTTGTTAGAAATTAATACCTGACGCAAACGGGAGAGGATCGAGGCTCACTGGAGCGCGCGTGCTTCTGTGTCGGGAGCGGATTTTTCTTCTCTCGAAACCGCGACCGGTCGACCCCATTAACGATCGACGATCGCGATTCTCAGAACCTATTGTCAGCTAGCCGGCATTATCGCATCGTTTCTGCTCGCCCGGCTCCCACGGATAATTTGTTTGATTCGATTAACTGCGACCTTTACCGCCTCCCTGCCCCGTCCTGCTCGCCTCACCAAATTACAGGGATTAAAAATCGTATTAGTGCGCCGCAATTCCCCATACAAATTCCTATTTGCATGCCTACTATTACTGGTGTATTGGATAGGGTTGGGCATTAATCGATTCAAATTTTAATCAAGATTGATTGATTAATGTGTACGATTGAAAAAGGTAATCATTGAAAAATCGACGATTGATTCGATCGATTGATGAAGTTAATCGTCAATCGTTGATTAAAAAAAGAAATCATCGGTTAAAAACATAAAAGCACGTAAACGGAGTTTGTATTATAGACCAAATGACAATACATCTAAACTCAGTTTACATTTTTTTCAGTATTCATATAGTTTTGATTCCGTATTTCATTTCGAAATTTCACCAATTATCCGATTGACGATTAAAACTGAAAGGAATATAATCGTTAATCTCAATTAACGACTGAAGTAGAAATTTAACCGTTAGTCCCAATTAACGATTAATAAGTATTTAATCGTTAACCGCAATTAACGACTAAACTAGGAGTTTAATTGTCAATTGCGATTAACGATTGAAGTAGAAATTTATTCGTCAGTCGTTGATTAAATTTTTGCCCAACTCTGCCACTGGTCTCTATCCATTTCGGAGAAATCTTGTATTTCATTTTCAGAAGTAACGATTGGAACATTCGAATCTTCTGCCATCAGATAATACCGCTGCTTTGTAAAATAAACTATTTCTGTTGGCAAATAAAAATAGTTCACTTTACAAAGAATTTATCAATAAAGAAAATACCAACTTCCCCATACGGGTCCGAACAGACCCTCCCTCCGCCGCACAGTAATCCGAGGGTTAGACAGCAACGGGGATAAACGATCAACAAAATTTCCAGTATCGAGGAATTGCTTGTAATCAGCGGGTCCCGGTGGCGGATCGCAGATGAAAAAGATGGAGGGCAATCGGAAAAGGAGGTCGAGGCACCTTTCTCTCCTTGAGAGAAGAAGCCGCTTCTCTGAGAAGGCGCGGTCGCCTCGACATCGCTCCTTGCCGAATAGAGCATAGTTCACCGCGGACTTGCCACCGGTTCTTCTTGGAACTGGCGAAAACGAGGATCCGTACGACGCGAAACGACACTCGCGAGGTGAACCAGATGATCGACTCGTGTATGGTCCGCTGGAACTCGAACGAGTTCGGTGCCGCGACTTTAGAAACGGGACTTGAACAACGACGTGAGAGAAACTGGCATTTTTAGCTGTTTGGGGACAACTGATCAAAAACAGGCTTTTTATAACAGCGAAAAAAATTGTTGAACACAGTACTGTTATTTAGAAAGAGGGATTGTTGTTTCTAGCACTTTGGATGTGCTAACTGGGTTAACAGAGGCCATTGTGGTTGCAGAGAAATTGGAAACTGTATGAATTCAATATAATGTGATTTCGAAATGAGCTCTGCAATTTAAAAGAAAGTGGAATTCGAAACATTTCTGAGCAGTGGATAGAGAACATCATAAAAATTGTCCACTTCAATTGCAACAAACTATAGGGCAATAGAAATTTATTTTCTTTCCTAATGGATCCAGTAAAGTAAAAATAATATGGCAATATGTTCAAATTAATGTTTCTACTATTTCGTGTTATTTCCACCAGCTTTTATCGCGAATGCATAAAATCCGGATTTTATGGATCAGCTAAAATATAAATGTACAAAATGGACACAGATTGCCATTTTTGCCATATCGAGACTTCGTCTCATAAAATAGATCATTGCAGTGAAAAACAAGTACTAAGCTTATTATACGTGATGTATATTGCAATTTAATAATCTTTTAACGAAAGTGGAAATTGTGAAATGAGTAAATAACACTTGGGGAGACTTATTGTGTAATTATTTGCGAAGAGTGCCCGGATTGAACTATTTTCTGAGGTGATAGCGATTTGTTTTTGCGGAGATTTCGCAAGGAGAGAAAACAGCAGCGAGGTCCATTTAGAAAATCGCAGGCAATGAATACTGATAGAGAGACGTTCGCTGTACCAATTGTAAGATAAGCCACGATGAATATACATCGCATACTTTATTGCGCACCGTCGTCGGTCGTCTCAAGTACATTATGCGGTGTTTATCAATACATCGTGTTCTCGTTTCGCTAGTCGCCTTTTGCGTAATCACAGCTAACATTCGCATACGTTTCCCCGGGAAGTTCGTCGAAAAACCTTTCTCCGAAAGAAACGACCCGTTTACCGACTGCGGGAATGCATTGTTTTATAACTGGACTATGAATCTTCAACATCAACACCTCCCGTGTTCCTGTGTTTTGCTTATTTTTGATACAAATGTACAAAATCTGTTTATATTGCACATTATTTATTTAGTATTTAGTTTCGTCAATATTTCTATTGTCTTAATTCAGTCCTAGTATTAAGTAGATCTCCATGAAAAATTGATAAAAAGCACACTTGACCCGATGTCTTTTTTACCAACCTGTAATAACAAAGTCAATGTTCATTTTTCGGCGGTCTAAAAGTTTGTGGACAATAATAACATGCGCTTAAAACTGTACAGAAAAGAATAATATTTAAAAATTTCACTATTACATGGTAGAAAATTCAGAAACAGCGTCTTCCCGTTATAAATCATTAATAACAAAGTCAATGTTGATTTTTCGGCGGTCTAAAAATTTGTGGACGACACCGACGCGCAGCTTGAACTATCCCCAGAAGATCAACAGTGCAGGCTTCCGCAGTTCCTCGTTAAAAAATCGCTAAGTATCCCAGAAAGCAGGTCCGACGTCGAAAAAGCGGGTCGATTTGCGTAACCCGTTTTACGATCGGTACGAGTCCTGGGACCGAAATTTCGATCTGGTAACCGTCTCGGTGGTCCGAGCAGGTCCCGAGGATCACGCAACGTCGTGACGCAACCGGCGTTCATAGTGAATCGAACGCGAGCTGCATCGGAATGCGTTTCCCGGCGACGTACGAATGATTGTTGCCGGTCGAGGGTAAGCCGGGCACGTAGCGAACGGCACGAATCAATCGCGCGACGCCACCGTCCGCGGGTGGCTCGCGAATCACCGTGATTTCACAGTCGGTGGTCCCGTTTCTAAAGTGACGGCCGGGAACAACGAAGAAAGCAGAAAAACCGTGGGCCCGTGTCCGGCACGCGATTTTCATTGCGGAAGATATCGCGTGCCGTCGATCCGACGCGCCTCGTAATCGGAATGATGTCAGTAGTACGGCGTCATTTCGGGCCGCGAGGAGGAAAGTCAGCGATTCCCCGACTGTAATTGAACCGGGGGAATCGGTGCGTTGAGATCGCTTGATCGACACGGGGATTATCATCGTAATTACGGCGACAGCGCGCGAAACGCCAAATTAATTTGCTTAAAATATCCCAAGATATACGCTTCACTTATTTTTATTTCATACTTCGAATCCCGGATATAATACTTTATCTTTTTGTACTTGATATTCTAACCCTTGAGCGCTCTGCAAATTTTTAATTTGCTTCAATAATACTAGGATATAATACTTCCCCTATTTTTACTTAATTCTTTAACCCTTGAACACTCCGAAAATTTTTAGCTTACTTAAAAATTCGCAGAATATAACACTTCACCTATTTTTTCTTCATACTTCAACCCTCGACCATCTCCCTAATTTTTAATTCGCTTAAAAAATCTCAGGACATAATACTTCATCTTTCTGCACTTCATAGTCTAACCCTCTGAAAATTTTAAATTTGCTTAAATAATCCCAGGAAATAATACTTCCCCTATTTTTACTTGATTCTTTAACCCTTGACTGCTCTGAAAATTTTTAATTTGCTTAAAAAATCCCAGGATATAGTACTTCCCCTATTTTTATTTAATTCTTTAACCCATGAACGCTCTGCAAATTTTTAGCTTATTTAAAAAGTCGCAGGATATAACACTTCACCTATTTTCACTTCATATTTCAACCCTCGAGCATTCGCCTAATTTTTAATTCGCTTAAAAAATCCCAGAATATAATAATTTATCTTTTTGTACTTCATAGTCTAACCCTTAACCGCAAATTCTTAATTTGCTTGAAAATTATTTCCGAAAACAAACTTATTTCTTCTGTGAAAGTATAAAATCGATTTCTAAAAGTTTTGAATGTAATTCGAAAGCAAAGTCCAGCAATTATGGATAATTTCAGCAAGAATTGAATCGAAGTTAATTACCGTGAAGTGAAGTGGAAGCACAGCCTCCCTGCAATTGAATTACACTTCAGCCAACTATTATTTTTGATAGCATTGTTCTGCCGAGTGGTTTTCATTAGTTTTCTTCGGTAATTATAACGCAATTTCATAAATGATTACATGATGGACTCATGCACAACTCGATTGTTCAATCCCATCTCATTAACCGAACAATCGTAAGCGGTAATTGAACAGGATGATTGAAGGTATTTATCCTCGACGAAAAACAACATTTTTTTAATTATCGAGAATTTCTCTTCGGCGAACAATACCTGCCGCGTTCGATTTCAGTCGGAGCCAAGGAACAATCGAAACAAAAACAAAGGGATTCGGATAATTAGGTAACGATGCGGGAAGTCGAATTTGCATCTTTCACGGTACAGTAACGTTGGGATTGCTTTTGATCCAGATTTTTCTGTAGGAAACCGCGATTACGGAAACGCCGATTACGTGGAACGAATATTATTTTTACGGACCCGATCCGTTCTGCCTATTGAACTTCAATTATAGCTTAACCTACAAAAACCGGTCGCCATGGCGCCGGTGAACGCCGGTGGATAATATTCGGATGAATTGTTAATCGCTCACTAAATTCAATCTGATGGAAATATTCATATTTCAGAGATTATATAGATAGTAAAAGAAATTACACAATATCCAATTTTTTCCATCAAAATTTTCTGGTAATTCATTTAATAATTTTTTCTATACGAGGATAATATTGGTACGTGGCGTATTAGTTCTTAATTTTTCTTCGATATCGAGATTTTCAATGTAGAATGTAGACTGCAGATTTTATAAATTTAATATTACTGGAACATTATTTACAACCCACTAAAATTATTAAGAGATGATATTAATATTCATGTAACTTCTCTTTCCTGTAAACGATGCAGACAATTTTTATTTTGCATAAAGAGTCCATTGACATGAAACGTACCGATTATTTTGGAGAAGACATTGGACAAAATTAAAGAAAAATTGAATTGTTCAATAGAAAGATATTTTCCGGATAGATGTTCGTTGATTCGAGTGAAAGATCGGCCGTGCAGTCTCAGACTTGCTTGGCATTTATTAGAAATCACTCGCACGTCGGCGCTATGCAGTTTGCAGCTCGTTAGCTTCGGTTGCACTCCAGATATGCCGCGGCACTTGCACCGAAACGCCACGCAATATGCAGTAATGATCATATTCATTTTTTCACCGCCGAAAGATCGTCTCTCTCTCTCCGTCAATTTTTATTTAAAAATTTTTGCTCTAAACGGTTAGTCTTTATGTACATAAATCGATTTGTGCCAAAAGTTAAATTTAATTTGTAAAATTAATTATTTTTATAATCAATTGAAAAAACATCCATGTGCATGATCCCAAATGGAGATAATAAAGAGACTGATAAAAGAAGTAAATAATAAAGTAATAATAATGAAGATGTCTACGTGTAGCCAGGATGCACTATGCAAATTCATGTACTGCGAGGTCTCTCTGACCCTGCAAATATGCAATTCCCTGTTATGAATATCAACAAACAAGCTGTGTCGAAGTTTCTAGGTGTTGGCCGGGTACGTGTCTCCTGTTAGCACCGAATCAGGTTTCTAACTCGACCGATAGCTAGGCAAAACAGTGAATGTAGTCGTCCTTCTGGCGGACACGAAAACGCAACACAGAAATGTGCGTCACACGCGTTTACGTTTTCATACCGTTCTCCGCTACCTGAACACAGCCAGCAGGACAATTAACTTTTCCCTTATCGACAGCATCGAAGCTTGAACCCGCGTGCACTCCTGACTCATTCGATTGCGTTATTGTTAATTAAGTTCCACGCTAACGGAAGTCCTTTTCCTGATGTGTGATAGATAGAGTCATAAATAGACAGATCCTTATGCAAAATAAAAATTGTTTGCCTGAATTGCAACAAACTGGAGTGAAATCGAAATTAATTTTCTTATTATGTTCAGTGTTGTATCATATTAAAAATTCTTGTAATATTTTTACTGTTTTAAATTACGCTATGTCTGAATTACTATGGTAATAAAAATGTCTAAAATGTAAAATAAAATTGTGGACAACTCTTGAAGATTATTTAAGATATTGAAGATTATTGAAGAAAATAGTCATCGCCTCGTTTCCAGTGTATTGTAGAATGCTATTCCAGTTAATTGTCGACTCAGTTTACCTTAAATAAACGAGAATCTCGTGTAAACAACGCAAAGACGTTTGCAGTTAATTAAAGGAATCTCATCGATTTTTACTGCTTGGGACAAATGGGATGAAAGTTGTTCGAAGTGAAAATAATTATTAATGGTTTTGTCAGCCACGAAGCTTTCAGCCGCGAAACAGTAATTTCCAATTACCGGACAGCTGGTGGCTCGATTCTTCTCGTTTTACAATTAGAAAATTCCTGCCGATCCACCCAGTGGAAAATTATGAAAGCTGGTGTTTAGATAAGTAAAACTCGAGGGGATCGTGTCTCTTTCGTTTTTTCGCCGATCGCCGAAGCGTTCTCGTGGTTTTGCCGCGGTGGAAAAAAACCGCGAGGCTTCGTTTAATAGCTTGCCAACTGAATCGTGGCTAAGTACTTGCCGCGAATATTTCGATTTCTTATGTATTTCGTGATCGGTCGGGGCCGGATTGCGGTCCGGTCCGTTCCTTTTTCCGCCTCCTTTCTCGCAGAGTCGTTGTCCCGAATACGCCTTTCAATCCTCTATTAACTATTAAGCACGTTATCGGTTAGCGGTCACGAATATGCTGCACGGTACAAGAACCAATTGATTTCAAGCGAAATCGATTCGATCCCTTCGTCACTGTCACTCGATTTCTGACGTTGATCATATAATTACACGCATCTTTCGTCGACTAAAGTCAGCACTGCAAAGCACGATATTTGTGAAAAATTTATCCCCACTACCCTGACATTCCTTGTTTAATTCACGATTTAGTACAACCTCGATTATCCAAACTGAACCAGCTGAGAATAGCTGAATTCTCTATTATATACAATTCTCTATTATGTACAAAATATTCGTACACCTTTTAAAAACTAATAATTTTTTTGTAATTGTACCAAACGACCTGATTTTTTATAATCAATTAGAAGCATTGGTCTTTTTAAAAGGTATACGAATCCTTTGTACATCCGCTGTATACGTGTTTCACGTGTGAACAGTTTTTATTCAACACTGGTAGAGTGTAGTACAAGCAATATTTAATCGAACATATTCTACTGATTAGTTCGGATAGTCAATGTTCTATTGTATCATGAATTATACAAGCATATAAGATCGTCGCGAATATGTTGCTAAAAATTTTATTAAAAAATTATTGGAAATAGAATCATTTCATTTGCATTTAAAATGATCTGCTTTGTCCAATTTTCTACTTATATGAGTGTCCTTTTGTTAGTTTTCGAAAATGGTCTGATGCTCCACTTACTGAATTATAATTTGGTGTAACGCCGTTTTTGATGCTGCTGTTATGATCATATCTTTCGGAGAACTGCTGAATTTTATGCACTGAAATTGTCTGAATGAGAGCTCGACTAACGCAATTACTGTAAGCGATCAGATACCGCTGCGAGATAGCGCGCCTTGTTATAATACAAATTGAACAGCTATTTCATGTTCAACGATCGTTAATTTCCATTCACTCAAGAAAACAATAGAATAAATACTGATGCAAATGTACACTCTCGTGGGCTGATTTATGAGAGCGGAAATGAAATATCTGGATAAATGATTTCACTAAATAACGAAAAAAATGTGAAAACTGTGTTGGAACTTAATTAAAAGTTTCTAGTTTATCGTGTCCCACTCGGAAGCGACGGAAACTTTTAAAAATTGTTAGTTTGCTGCAAACCCAGTAAAAATTAGAATTCTGTACCGAAATGTGCGAATGTTTTCGTTGCAATTTCCATTGCAATTCTCGTTGCAATACGTGCGAATATCCATTCATGCAAGTATTGCAATGAAAGTCGCTAATGACCTTCAAATTTTTGCGAGACACTAGAGACAGTCGCAAGAAGTGAATGTATAGCAAGTTTCTAAATGACCGTGCAACATTAGAAAAAGTTTTAATCATTTTCTTTCCAACAGTAATCCGAATTACCACAGATTCGTTAAGAAATACTTAAATGGATAAAATCCATAATCTAGGAATGTTAATCGGTGAAAGAGGTGTTTGCCTTATTCATAAAATAAATTACGAAAGCAGGAATTCGCATGAAGATCCACGGTCTGGTTGTTAGTAGCCTGCGGATTTTATGCAATTTATATTTTGCATAAAGATGCGCGGTCTGGCGATTAGTTTCGCCGTCTGACGAGTCTCCCGGCTGTTTCCAGATTGTGCGGAAGTGTCTGTCTTCGGCAATAGCAATCTGCAGTCTGATCCTGTCGGTCGAGTTCGGCGGTGTTGAAGCCGAACGATGGTCTCGACAGGTTTCGAACAGCGAATGGATCCCATTACCGGACCCAAGGGCGACGCAAGCTCAGCTGGAACAAAGCAGTCCCGAAGTGGGTCTGGTAGCGAGCGGCACGGCGCAATTACCACAAATCCCTCAATTATCCTTACCACCGGCCCTTCAGCAACAGTATCAGGATCAGCTTCTGCAGCTGCAAAAGACGCAGGAGAACATTCAGAAGCTGCTGCTCCTGCAACAGCAACTTAGGGCTCAGCAACAACTTCTTCAGGTATAGTAACACTGCTAGAGTCCCTGTGACTGTTCCAAGTATCGAATCATATCGTGTTCGCTATCAGCATTTGTTTCGCTGCATGGCTCGATTGCTGAAAACTTGCAGTAAATGCAGGGAAGCTCGTAGAGGTCAGCCATCGAATTGAATCTCGTGGATGTTTTTATTTCAGCAATCGCAAACGTTCTTGCCGAGCGGGTTTGGCAACGCGGAGGAGGAGAAACGGTTGCAGCAAAGTGGATTAGGGCATCAGCAAACGGACTTAGCTCCGGAGGACCTGGTGCCTCCGTTACCGGCTACGGAAGCGTTGCCTCCGGTATTTCCGGCGCAGAGCTTCCTTCCGGGTCAGCGAGCTCGGGCTCATCCGCCAACGAAACACGACAACCTAAACGTTCCGCAGGAATTCACGAGTTTGCCCGGTCAAAGTTTCAAGAATACCCACCTGCTGCAACAGGGTCACAATGTCGGGGACGCCGAGGATATTCGCGAGAATCAACGACCTACTGGGAAACACATGAAGGAGCCGAGCCAGGCGACTTTGAACGCACAGGTGCAAGATGGACAGGACGAGGAGGAAGAGGTTCGTATATTGAATTAAATTGTTTCGAACACCATTGTTCTGTACAATTGGTGAAACGAATCAATCGTTCCAGGTGCAGCTGATCTACGTGCCAGCAGAGACGTTAACCCAGCGAGGTCAAAAGCGAGGTCGTGGCAGGAAGTACCCGATGCGACAACAGCAGCAACAATCGCACCACCATCATCAGCAGCCGCAATCTCATCATCAGCACCTGATCATGCAGCAGATCCAGCAGGAACGCGAGGAGAACAGGCAGTTCCTGAACGAGGAAAGGATGAAGGAGTTCGCGAGGTTGAACGAGGAGCAGAAAGCTCTGGAGCGGAAGGCTCGCCTGCAGCAGGAGGCTGTTCAAAGGGAGCAAGAGCTGCAGAGACAACGGGACGCGGAGAAGAAGAAGAAGGAGCTGGAGAAGCTGGAAGAGATGGCCAAGCAACGAGAACTGGAGAGGATCCGTGAAGCTAGAGAGAAGCAGAGGCTTGAGGAGTTAGAACGAAGGAGACAGGTGGAGATTAGGATGAAGGAAGAGAAGCGCAGGGCCGAGGAGACGGCCAGGCAGAGAGAAGCGGAGAGACTGGCTGCTTTAGAGAGGCAAAAGGAGTTGGAGGTCCAGGAGGCGCTGAAGCAGCAGCGAATCCTCGACAAGCAGCGTGAGGAGGAGACCAGAGCTGCTAATCAAGGACTATCCGAGCACCAAAATGGTCAAGCTCTGCCCTTAACTAGAAATCAACAGGATTTCCATCGTCAGCACCATCAGGAAACGTCTAAACCAGTGAGGAGCAAGCCAAGGGTACGACAGCGTCCGAGGAATCAATATCAGGAGCAACAGAGCTACCACAGAGAACCCACGACCACCCCATCACCTAACCAACCACCTCTATCCGTCTACATGGGAAATTCGAACTCGAAAGCCAACAATGCCAGAGTGTCCGATGTCTTGAAGCTCTTGAAGGACGCTAAGACGATCGCTGTGCTGGATACAGTAGGTCCTGACACTCCCCAAGTGTTCGTGGGACCTACGAACCTCGATCCTCCGTCCGGGTACGCTAAATTCGATCTACCATACCTGTCCTCCATTGATCACAACAGGGTCGAGAGGAAAGTGGACAAGCTACCGTTCTTCGTAGCTCCTCTCAGCTTCGATCCTCCGCCGGGATACTCGAAAATCCCATTCCCAGCACCCCATATAGGCTCTGTAGTAGTAAACACCTTGGATAACACGGATCCCAAGGATGGAGATGATCAGAACCCTAGTCCAACCCCGCTGATCGAGCCTAATTCTTATAGCGTAGGACTCGACAGTGATCTGGACTCTACTACACCCTTGTACGAGCCTCAGACCACCGTAGGATACACCCAGGAGGTGTCGAACACTCCTAAGTACGAGCAAAGTTACTCTACCACCTCGCAACCTGGCTATTCTGGAGCCAGGTTTAGGTTCAGGCAGTTCTATGGCGAGAACAAACCAGCCTCTGTCATCAGCACCGGTTATTACGAGGATCAGAGGCCTACCACGAGGAAGCACAAGTACTATGATGACAATCCAAGGTCCACGGAGAGGCCTAGAATGGAGGCTTCCGTCAGCCAGATGGAGGAAGTCTCTTATGCGACCACGCCGAGTTTCAAGGATGGTCCAGTAGGTCCTCAGGATCCTTCCACCAAAGAACAGGAGCTGGCTGCTCAATTGGCGCTGATTAACCAGGAACTCGCTCAGCAAAGAGAAACCCAGAGGTACAATACGGGACAGTATGCCCAGGATGACTCTACGACTGGTCTGAGCAGTACTTTCGAGGGCGATATCAACACTGGTGAGGGTAACGAGGTTAGGGGACCTGTCGGACCCACGCAGTACAGTCTGCCAGCTGAACTGCCAGCGATCTCGCCGCATCTGCCTGGTCTGGTTAATTCTTTGCTGGATAAGAACGAAGGACTGCAGACTATCACTACCGCGGCGCCGCCGACCACTACCACCACCCCTACCACCACCGAACGCACCCCTACCACTACCTACAGAACACGGGGACGACAGAGGTGAGTGACAGTGACTTAGAAAATTAGAATGTAGTTCTTTTGTTCCTTTGACACCGTATAAAATCATGGTTGAGAGCAAATAGCAGACGCGCGGGAGGCAATAAATAATTTGTCGGAAGCTTTCATGACTTCCATCTGAAGTTCCGACGGTCGGCGAACTTTCCCCTCGGGATTCTCGCGAGAACACCCGCGGTGGAATCGATTGTCCGAGTTGAAAGGGGCGATCAAGAAACGGTGGAAACGCAAGGAAATGTTTTGTTTACTTCAGGAACAGAGTTTCCACCGTGAAACCGAGGACAACGACCCCAGCGCCCACCACAAGGGTAAACGTCGACCGGAATCGAAGACCGTACAACAGGTCCAGGTCTAGATTCACGACGACAACCGAGGCGTATCAGGAATCTTACGAGCCGTCTAAATCAAGGATTCCGGAGACGACGTTGAGATATAGTTCCGAACATAGGAGGCCAGCCAGCAGGACGCAGAAACACAGGACTCGCGACAGGACCAGTCAGCAGTCCGAGGTAGGCACTTTATCATAAGCTTTTGACCTTTCCGTTTCTTCTTTCAACCCCGAACAGATTGAGGGAAGTAAACATTTGTCATCAAAGTAGATATAAGTTCTTGTTCCCAATGGTTCTCTCCTGGATCATTTATTTAGAGAAACATTTCAGTAAAAATATAAATTCTTTTCGTTGGATGAAGTCGAAAACACTAGCAAAACTGTTTAAATCATCTGAAAACGATATGTTTATTGCAATAAAAACAAACAATTATCTTTTGTGCTCGGGCAGAGTCCTCAAGCGCAAACGTACGACGTCTCAAACAGCGATGCAGGATCTCCACCAACAGGATCCGGTTTCCTACAATCAACGGTCCCAGAAGCAATTCCTCATCAACTGGACACAACGTCTAGCCTAAGCGACTTCACCCCAGAAAATTACCCACCAACCACAGCGGGCACAACCGAGAACTATCCAACGGTGAACCACGCATCCTCATTAATCTCAGAAGACTACGCCAGGAGCCAAAACTATCCGCAGACGGTTCCCGATCAGTATCGCAGCGGTTACGAGCAAACCGTCGAGCACACTGGTTTGGAAAAGACTCCAGTAAACGGATTCAATTACCAAGCTCAGAACGGAGACCCGTTGGATCAAGGAATTCTCCAGAGACCGAAGGACTACCAACTGGACGGAAAAGCAGAGAATAGCGACTTCGAATTGGCTACAACGCCGGACCCACGGTTCAAAACGACGGAGGAGCAACGTTACTCGTCGATTTACGATACGAACGTGCCGCAGACGCAGCCGGAGTATAGCTTGACTGGACAGGATAACCTTCATCGATTGGAGAGCGAGAAGATCCAGACCAGCGTGCTCGGCAGTGATCAGAGCCAGCAGCCTATATTCATTCCCCTGCCGGAGAACAAACAGGAGGACTATGCGCTGCCTGTTTCGTCCACGGAGCTTCCCCTTACCGAGGTCAGTCCTTTCATAATGAATAAGCTTGGAGAACACAGCGTCTTCGTAATTTTAACACATTCGTAAATTTTTAACCAGGGACCAAAAATAACAGTTATTATACAATTTTCTACGATAAAAATGATTAATAAAAAGTTGATTATTATTGAAATTTAAGATAATGTACACAAAATATAAAGAAAAAAATTCGAAGAACAAAATGATATTATACTTTTTGTTTACAAATAACAGTTATTAGTATCAAAAAATTGGATCCTCCTCGATAATCTGACAAAAAAATATTTTTAACAAAAGTTGATCAGTTTTCGATTGGCTATACATTACAATAAAAAAAGGTTCGACTTTTTTTTAGTATTGTCAAGGCCACCTCAATTTTTTTAAATGGCACCTGGTATTTTTGACTTAACAGTATTATAGCCCGTATCAAGACGAATTCAACGACCTAGTATACCATCACCTTCGGATGACCTTGAAGTACTATTTTTAAAAAATGAAGGTGGCCTTGGCAATAATTAAAAAGAAAATTTTCTAACTTTTTTTTATTGCAATGTATTGCTAGCTTATGTTTAAAATATTTTTTTGTCAGATTATCTCGTGAAAAGTGTTACGTGGGACACCCTATATATTATAATAAAAATCGCAAAAAATATAAATACGTTTAATCTGGTTATTTTTATAATACTATACACATCAGTTTTGATGGTCGGGTAGGTTTAGTGTTAAATTTCGTTTTCCCATTTTTGCTGTTCAAATAGCTGATAGTGCGAATTGGCTACTAGAAAATTAATTCCGTACAACGAAGCGCGTGTCAAAGTGAAGAATCGTTTTTTGCAGATTACAACGGAGGCCACGACAACGAGCACAACGCCAATCGTGATCCGTCAGCGGGTCCGAGGACGCATCGGCAGCCGTGTTCATCACGAGCCATCCGTTCAAACGAGGAACAGAGGCTCGCAGGACGAATACGTTCGTTTCAACGTCGTCAATCAGGATTCCACTCGAACGTCCTCGAATCGACAGAGGCCCAGATCCAGGACACGCAATCAGAACCACGGATCTCAGGTTCAGACCGACGGGAACGAGTACATCAAGATCCACGCGGTCCAGCAGCAGAGGCAAGTCGCAACCACCACGACCACGCCGTCGACGACCACCGCCGTAGTCGAGAGCCAACCGGAAGAGGACGTCGACTATGGATTTATAAGGCCACCGAATTTCCGGCCCGTACATCCGGTAGATAACAGGTTCCAGGCACCTGTTACCTTCCGGCCACCGATCTCAGAGGTGAGCTTCCACATACACGTTCACTCTAGATCCTTGCCCAGAATGTCCTTCCCTTTATGTCGTTCTAAATTGGTGTTAAACCACTCGGCGAAAAAATACAGATATTTTTGATATTTTCCATACCCATCCCCAAAATCATTTCCGGGTCTTGCAATTGCTGAAAACAATTTTCATTTTGCCTAAGATCCGCAGTCTAGTTATGATTAAACGACCTCAGAGCTGAGCTTCCAAATACACGTTCACTCTAGATCCTTGCCCAGGATGTCCTTCCCTTTATGTCGTTCTAAATTGGTGTTAAACTATTCGGCGAAAAAATACAGATATTTTTGATATTTTCCATAGCCATCCCCAAAATCATTTCCGGGTCTTGCAATTGCTGAAAACAATTTTCATTTTGCCTAAGATCCGCAGTCTAGTTATGATTAAACGACCTCAGAGCTGAGCTTCCAAATACACGTTCGCTCTAGATCCTTGCCCAGAATGTCCTTCCCTTTATGTCGTTCTAAATTGGTGTTAAACTACTCGGCGAAAAAATACAGATATTTTTGATATTTTCCATAGCCATCCTCAAAATCATTTCCGGGTCTTGCAATTGCTGAAAACAATTTTCATTTTGCCTAAGATCCGCAGTCTAGTTATGATTAAACGACCTCAGAGCTGAGCTTCCAAATACACGTTCACTCTAGATCCTTGCCCAGAATGTCCTTCCCTTTATGTTGTTGTAAATTGGTGTTAAACTACTCGGCGAAAAAATACAGATATTTTTGATATTTTCCATAGCCATCCCCAAAATCATTTCCGGGTCTTGCAATTGCTGAAAACAATTTTCATTTTGCCTAAGATCCGCATGACAATGTTCTTAAAATTTCTAATTTTATCTAATGAACAGGTGCCACAACAGTCCTTGTTGCCGAACGACGAAACCGCAGTGGAGTCGAGTCCTCCGCAAACGCAGTTGTCGAAGGCTCGTCAGAAGTATCAAACGGCGCCCAATCGTCGCGTGTCAGGAAAATCGACGACGTTGCCAACGACGACGCCGCCGACGCCGATCGTCGAGGTTGTCACCACGACGGAAAGAATACCTGTTGCCACAGTGTTGCCTGACGAGGCTGTGTTTCCGACAAGAACGAAATCGCGACCCGACGACTCCAGGCAGACGAGGATCAGAACTCGGGTACGACGACCCGGAAAGAAACGGGTACAGAGTACCAGCACTACCGAGTCCGTCCTGGAATCTCACAACGAGCTGCCATTGGACGAGAATTATCCGCGCATACGACCTCAACCAACAACCACCGAGCAACAGCCGAACCACTACGAGGACAATTACGAAGAATCCTCGCCGTTCCCTCAGAATCGCAATCCTGCCAGCCAACAGTTCTACGAGACCTCCAGCGAGAACGTGAGTGTTCGTTGTTAATCTCGCTGTAAAAGTTTATGAGAGAAGGATCGCTTCAAGCGAGTTTATTTTACTGGCCGGTTCACCCTTTACCGGCGGCAATCTCTTGAATGCACGAGCTTCAGGCTGCTGGCAAATATAATAGACTGCCGTATAACGCGGTTAAGAAATTATTTAGCGAAAACTGTATACAGTCGCGATAATATTCGGACACTTTTCAAAAGAGCTTTTTTACTACTGGATCGTACGACTTGAATTTTCTTTTTACCACGCTTATATTAATTTGCTGTGTTGTTGGATGCGTCAAATCTTCTAATCGAATTTTAAACCTCTTCCCATAGTCCAATCTTGCTGAAATTTGGTATATATGTATACTTGCTTCCGATGACAATGAAAATAAAAAATAAAATATATAAAAACAATTTTTTAAAAGCCACGCTTATATTAAAATGCATTAAAAAGGAGAAAATAATTTTTCTCCTGGTTCTCCATAAAATACCGAATCCAGCTAAATGATTATTAATATTTTCCCCTAAAATTTTAAGCAATTAGTTCAAAATTTCTTCTGTTATAATATTAGTGTCGGAATAGATAGAAAAATTTAATATAAATTTAAATCAAATCATGACATTAGTGACTATGAAAATACAAGCGTGGAGCGCTAAACTAAGCTTTTATTTGTATAGTCACTAATGTCATGATTTGATTTAAATTTATATTAAATTTTTCTATCTATTCCGACACTAATTTTGTAACAGAAGAAATTTTGAACTAATTGCTTAAAATTTTGGGGAAACATATTATTAATCATTTAACTGGATTCGGTATTTTATGGAGAACCAGGAAAAAAGTTACTTTCTCCTTTTTAGTGCATTTTAATATAAGCGTGGTTTTTAAAAAGTTTTTTTATATATTTTTTTACAACTTGTTTGTTGGCCCCTGAAATATCGATATCGAGTCATAGTAAAATTGTTCATTAAAGATCTTTTTAGCATTGTGTAATAAGTTTTGAATTTCTTTCTGCTTTTCGGTGAGAAAAGAGAGTTATTTTTTTTACTGACGGTTTCCATTAGATTCCGAATAAAATAAGCTCGCATAAAGTTGTAGGAATAAGTTCCACAAAACTCCACACTTCGTTGCAAAAACCGAAGTGGCAACGGGAGAAGTTTTCAATTCGGTGGGAGATTGTCGGCCGGAAAATCGTTAGTCGCCTTCCGGTTACAGATGCTTACGCGAACTTACGTAAACTTACAGGAAATGGAGATCCGTCGTTCCTAATAGAGGCTCCATCCCAATAATACAATGATGAAAAGTCTAATGATTGAAAAATGTACGGAATAGAAAAGTACTCGAATCACCTGAGATTAGAAATTCGAGAGCGACCGGCTCCACGACCTGGTTTCTGTTTTGTTTTATCGATTTCTGCATGCGAACTTCGTTACGTGGTCGCGGGGCGTGAATAATGGCGAAGATAATGAGTTTCGCGTAAGCCGTGATACGCAAACCTAAGAGATCTCGATATGTACTTTGCCTTTTTATTCGTTAATCTCTACCTGGAATCCGAAATTCCGTGTCAGCCGATTCATAAAACCAGATAAAAATAGTGTTTACAACGCTCGCTGTGCGGCTAACTAGACTTTAGGGTCAGTTGGAAACGGAAGAAGTTATCGGTCTTGTTCGTCGTGCCACCGGGAACTATAGTTATCGATACTAAACAGATTACGATCTTCGTGCACTCGCGAGTATGATTAATTAACGTTGTGAAACTACGTAATGGAAAACGCTTTGTGCAATGGAACTTCGGAAGACTGTTTTCGCCCCATCAACACCAACGACAATCGAGTAGGCACGTGCATATTTTTAGAAACAGCTTCTGTTAAATTAGCGTCGAAATTTGCATCACTTGCAAGGGACGAGAACAATCTAATTAACTTGTAATAAATTCTACTTAACATGTCGGTTGAGAGCGTCTTAAAATTATGTCGTACAAGAAAGTGGGTCATTTTTAGGAATTTATTACAGGGAAACTGGATGATGTAGATAAATTTCGAAATTATTTTCAAGCGTGGCCTCAAAACTCATTGTACAGTATACCATATTGTTGAACTCATTTTGAAATCAGTAGACTGCGGATTTTTATGCAAAATAAAAACTTTCTACCTGAATTGCAACAAGCTGGGATGAAATAAATATTTAATTTCTTGCTGAATATGTTTAATAGGTTGAATATAATGTAGTAGCATTTCAAATATTTTTACTGTCATAAATTAGACCTACCCATTTTTATCATAAATGCATAAAATCCGCAGTCTAGATATCAGCTACCACACTATAAAGTTAAAAATATAGAATGTTGTTTAAAAAATCAACGATGACCTTTAGAAGACCTAGGAGACAGAAACAATAATTACAGAATCTTCTTCTGTAACATTTTTTAAATCTTCAATCGTACCGAAGAAGACTCAAGGGGGTGGACTCTCATTTTCAGGATTGCGAGAGTGATCTTTGAAATAAGAAGCCGCAATCCGCACCCTTGCAACCCTAGAAACGATTCCCCCCTTAAAATCCGTGTCATCGCACTGTACTTCAAACATGACGCGGAACGTTGTGGAAAATTGATTGTCGCCCCTTCGTAATAACCGTTTTCGTTTCAGTACCCATCGGAATTCATCTTGAACTTCGGCAATTACCCGGATCAGCCGTCTCAGAGGGAGGAGTTCGATCAAACGCAGCTCGCCAGCAGTTCCCCGCGAAAGTACAGCGACACCGTGGAAAGCAAGCACGCGCCGGACGAGTCGAGCCCGACGACGGGCGACATTTACGGAGCGGAGAGTCAGTGGTCCACGAAATTGACGAGGACCTCCTTCCAGCCGAGCTTCGCGGTGAACCAGGTGCTCGGTGACAAATCCAAGGAGCGCGAAAGGACGAGAATCTTCAAGGACGAGAACGTTCCCGACATAATTACCGCCGCGCCGGAGATCTCGTCCGTCACTCTGCTCGTATCATCGGACGACAAAGGACAAGCCGACGCGGCCGTGCAAGACGAGGAGTCGATGCTGATGGGCACGACGGATTTCGGCAGGAAGACCGGCATGCCGGATCACACGGAGAAAATGAACGAAAGTCAAGCTGTTACTTACGCGCCGACGACGACGCGAGGAAGGATCAGGAACGATGAAACGCGCAAGGAGTCCTGGCTGATGGATAGACTGGTCAACTCCGACGACCGACAAACAGCTATCGATCTCGAGAGAACACGGAAGAAGGGCCCCGGCGCTCCCGCCGGCAAGAAGGTGAGACGAGCGTGATCGTTAGAGTAAATGGCTTTGCACAAGATTGCCGGTAAAATCGAGTGAGAGTCTTTCAGGTGTCCTTGATCGGGTGTTCGCGCGTCCACGAGACCTTTGAGCATCGAATCGATGGGCAATGGTCGCGTTCTAAAGTGCCTCCTATTTTGAGTAAATCAACCATTTCTGTCGGAGATCAAAATGGATAGTCGTCTTTTATTCTTGTAGCACCTTAGTTCTTGCAGTACAAGTTTTATGACTGCTTTATCCTTTTCCACGTTCGATAAGAGATCAGGCTACAGTGTCTGTACAAGATACAGGTGACATTTTCAGTATACGAGTATATGTGTATTTTCACGATTCGTTTTAGGGCACCCGAAGAAGAAGGGTCAAGGTGAATGTGAGGCCAGTAGTGGACGACTTCGTGACCGCGGAGTCGCAGCACTATAATTCGGCTCTGAACGGTTTGATCCGGGAGCAATACAAACAGTACAATCCCGTTCGGGAAATGAAGCTGCCGACGCCGCAGCCGATTTTATCGGAAAAGTCGGGCTTCGAGGAATTTCTGAAGGAGATTCTGAAGAGCGACCCGCCGACGATCAAATCGACGACCACCGAGGTACCGGAGGTTGCCTGGACCATGTCTCCGGCGGTAACGACCGGCGCGATTATCCCCGGCGATTCCGAGGATAGTACCGAGAGCCAAATGACAACTATACCGCCGACCACTATCAAACCAGAGGACGCAACGACCACGAAGCCTCTTGACGTCGCCTCTCCGCAATCAGCGAGCTCCAAGACAAAGGAAGCGGAGAAGTCATGGTCCGTGGAGGCGGATAACAATCAGGAAAAGAATACGGGCTCTTGGAACGACAATTGGAACGAGCGGGCGGCTTTCGACCTGAACTTCCTCGCGGAGAAGTACAAGGCCAAGGAGAACGACGTTAAACTGGGCGACGACTGGGGAGCGAGTCGCGTCAGCGAGGAGCCCAGTGCTCGTTTGAAACCGGGAAGCGATGACTTAGAATCGAGCGATGAAAGCGTGCCGGGAAAAAAGGCTGAGAAGGATTACGCTTATCCGAAGAACCACAGAGCGAAGTGGAGCGAGGTGAGGTACCCGTCGGCCTTCGACCAGTCGCAGACTAGGAACCAGGAGTCCAAACTAGGCTCCAAGTCCACCACAACTATCCCAGGCTTGGTGAACAAGAAGGAGGGCGACAGCAGCGTGAAGACTCTGTCGGATTACGTGAAGGCGATCTTCGAAACCGTGAAGAGCGCCGAGGAGGAGACCACGATGTCCGAAGGGATGACGACGACCATGCAGACTCCATTAGAGGCTGAAGAAGAATCGCTGGGTGAAGAGAAGACCACCACGAAGGATCCCGAAGTTGCGACAACTGTGTTGACTGTACTCGATGTTGACGATGCGAGGACTGAAGCGACTCAGCCAACGGAGACAACGACGTATATCGATCCTGTAGACGCGACGACCTTGGAAGGAGTCACTGCGACCCCCGAGACCGCGACCACGGGGTCGTCGACTGAACCACAGGCCACGGATCCGCCGACGACAACGATCATGACGACCACCGTCGCTGCCAACGCAACCGATTCGCTCCTCGGCAAGATCCTAAGGACCTCGACGACCACCAGAGTCTCGCACATGACGGAGATCTGCTACAGGGGCCGCTGCATCATGACCAGGCCCAGCCAGGACGAGCGGCTCAGATGAGCGAAGCGAGCCAAGCTACCGTGAGGATCGTCGTCATCGCTCTTACAGGTCCAGAAGCAGGCTTGTTCTACCCGTGACTCGTGGAGCCAGGTCGCAAAAGTGGCAGCGTTAAGTAGAAACCGCTCTTTGCCCTCGAGAGCAAGGTGGGCGTGGTCTGAGTACGCTGGAAAGAAGTCTGATTGGGTATTAAACACGCATAATATTTGAGGATCATGCGAATGGGGATCATCAAAGTGACAACATCAACGAATCGGATCATGCAACAGGCGGAGACTCCTTTTCGGTAGGCGTGGCGCTAGTGGGCGTGGTTTCGTTGCTCCCGACGGAGCCACAGCTGCAAACGGCAATCTGTGCTCACAAAATTTGATGCACTCCAAAGTGCATAAGTGGTCTGTAAAGAGCAGTAGCACCATGCAAAGCCCCTTATCCTTGCTCTCTCATTCAGCCCGTGTTTGGGGCGTGTCCGCAGTGAAAAGCGACGGCAAAAGAGCGAAACGGTAAATGTCTAAGGCGGTCCACGGTAAGACGTATCTTACATTCTGCTGCTTTTCGTCTGGCTCCGAACTCTGTACATACAGAAGCGAATACAGTGAGCCACGGTCGAACACTCCTGTTCTCAAGAAACGGACCTGTCCAAGGGCCACGTTCATCAACGATCCTCGCGAACATTTCTATTATTTATTCATCCGGCTCGAGGCGAATTGTTTCTCTTTCTCTCTCTCTCTCTCCCTCTCTAGCTCAGTGCTGGAACTGCCGAACAATCGAGACGACTGGGTTCGCAACTTCCCGACCGCGAGCACCGTAAACACGCCTCTCTTCTTAATTTATTCAATGATTCGCCGCAGAAGCGTGATTTCGATGACCGTGCCAGGTCGAACGGAATGGCTCTCGCGTTTCGGTTGCTTGGCTCGTCGCTAATTATTCTTTCGCTTTTTTGTAACGCGGCGCGGGAGGGAGGAATAGAAATCGACGGAAATTACGATATCGTTTAAACGCATCAGCTTTTGTAGAAGTATAGCGATACCTAACGAGGTGGAAACGTGAAAGCTTTTCGTTCAAGCTAATGAAACGCGAGGTTCGACCGTCGTCGTTTCTTCTGACGAGTTTGGTGGGTCTTACAGTCGAGCTAAGCTGATTCCTCAGCGGCATCGCGAGATGCTTCAATGTACGAAACATTTTTCTGCGAGTTGAACATATTTGTTTTTCGCTGAACTAATTTGCAATGTATTCTTGCTCTTCCGTTTATTAGCGGTTTATGAAATATTTCGCGACGTCGCTGCCGAGTCACCCTGTACATTTTAATCAGCGGAGAGTGAGTTTCATCGAGTTCACCAAATGTAAAAGTGTTAAAACGATAGTCTAGTAGCGTTGCCCTGGTCAGGGTAGAACTGGTTCGACGTGGAGAGCGAACGAAGAGGAAAGTGGCTCGAGATCGATCGTTTTGTTTCGCGAGTAACGGAACGAAGGCGTTCGGAAGAGAGCAGCGAGCTTGTTGGCAGCCTTCGCGCGATTCGCGGGAAAACGCGGCGGACAACAACGTACGAATCCCGTGTCCGACATACGCCGCCGTTTCGAACGATAGCGGGCTAAGTTTATTTAACTGAATTACAAACCGGCCGCAGGTCGGTGTACGTGTAAGTTAAGCGTTTAAGTAATTTTAATAAAAATAAGGAGAAAGCAACGCGATGTTGGCCTCGTTTTGCACCTAACCCGCCGTAGTCCTTTGACTCCCTGCCGTTGACCCACTTTGTCCTCGCTCTCTGTATTCACCGATAATCCGACAGGTAATTCTACATGGACAAACAAGTCGCGAACGTGAGATAATGGTTCTCTCTCTCGGGCGTCGTTTCCGGTTCGATCGATCCTCTTATATCGGCATTCCATTCCACTGTACCGCTATCCTCATAATCGTAGTGTAACATCATAGTAGCACGGCCGCGGGAGTGAGCCGGTAATTGGATTAGAACGCGGCGAGAAAAACCGATAACGCGGAACATTATATTTTTCTATTCATTCCTCGCGCCGTGTAATGAGTCAGGCTCGAGATGATGATTTCAAATAAAATCTACTGATTACGACTGTATCGTTGCAATTCTATCGAGCAGAGAACAATATTTTGAAATTCCCCAAATGTCTTTACCGAATGCATAAAATCCCTAATCTAGTTACAAAAATTAAAATAGGAGAAAATATTGTGTCTTTAAAATAAGTGAGATTGTTTTGCCAGGCTACCCGTCTACAGCTCTGCCAATGGAGTCGCGGACTCTCGCGCTAAATCTCAATCAGAGTAGAAACGCAGACGTTCTCTCCGAAGATTTTTGATCGACGATGACAGTGCTAATACAGTTAATGCTCGGACATAGCGCGAACGGCGGCGTTTCCTCCGAATTAAGGTCAAATTTTATGAAACCCCTGGAACCGAGATTCCGCGAGCAATTCGAGCGGAATCCGAAGAAAAGAATAGCGGGGAGTCGGTCGTTGAAGCTGAAGGGATTAAATGACTCGGCGGAGAACAGCGCCAAGAGTAACGTTTCCTTTATTGTACCCTTGATGTTCTTTCTAGCCGTGATTCGAACAGAGGAGAAGGGGGGGGCATACTTCCCCCAACCCTGCACGGGGTTCCCTTTCAAGAGGAGAAAACAGACGACTCGCCCCTTTCGCGTTAAATTGAGCCAACAAACTCGCCGGTTGAAGTTCAATAGAGTTCACCGACCCAGTTGCGTCTCCTCTAATTAACCCCCTTTGTTTTTGTCGGACAATTCGCGATAGCGCGCGCCGAACAACACGGATTAACTTCGGTTACGCAACCCGGCGCGCAGTGCGTTGACAATGGACGAAAATCAACTTTTATCTTGGTATTTAAAACGGGCTTGTCGTCGAGTTACCAACGATGGTTTAATCGACGACATTTCACCGACAATGTTTACGTGGACAATACTAATTTTGTCCAGGAAACGGGCTTCTTTGACGAATTGTTGGTTTTAAAAAATGGGAAAAAATCGTCGAGCGTATAAACAGTTTGAAAAGGCGCGAGGCACCGGCAGCCGCAAAATTTGTTGAAGCACGTTATCAAAGCGGTCCGGAAGTGCCATTACGATCATTTTCCAATAGCGCGAGTTTTCCGGGGCGGTTATGGCGTTCGGAGGGCGGGAACAGGAGCCATCGATTCGCATCGATCCCCATCGATTACCATCGATATCTGGTGCCGCGTGAAACGACACCGCCGGCGCTTCTGATGGCCACTTCGCCTCCGGAAATAGGGAATAATCTGCTCGACACTGTCTCGAAATAGCGTGTCAGCGGGCGAATTTGGAGCGTGCCCTTGACACCGTCGAAAGAGTCAATTTCCCTCGTCAGGGACGCTTGCAACGGACCCGCCCCATATTTAAGTATTCCGTTGACAAGGAAGTCGAACTCGCGGCAGATCCGCTTCCGATCGCAGCTGAGGCCGACAGCCATCTTAAATGGGTTACATTGAAATCACCGATACAGGCTTTTCACCGTTCCTCACCGCGAGCCAGGATTCGCCGAAACAGGATTTCGTCTATACTAGCATTCATCCGCTGCGGAATTAACCCCCATGCTACGCTCGAGTCAATACCACCCTGCCAATGATATTTGACTTCGCGTTTTCTGTACCGCGTCAGCTTCTCATAGAACTTTTATGTGATGAAAGGCACGCCGGATGAAAGGGCTCAATTACCTCGAAGATGAAGGATCTACGATGCCATTTGCAGCGACGTATGATCGAATCTCTCCTTGTCTAATTGAACAGCAACCTTGGAAAGTCTGGCAGAAATGATTTGGTCAGTGAAACTGCGGGAAATTGAAAATTATGACGATTTTTATCGCAACCCCTTTGCCTCGTATAAAGTCTAATTACTTTATGAGAATTGCTGGGAACGGAATTTGGTGGACGATTTCTCGCAGGATCTACAGACGGAAGAGAGTGTAGGGTTAAAAATGAGAATTGCGAGCTCGAGAGGTAATGGGGGGATGGACAGTCGTGTTAACCGAAGCGTTAACCTAATTTTTCAATGGCACGTGTACATCATGACCCTCGATGGTGTCACATGGTGTGGAAAAGCGGGAGCCATGAAGGAGAAGATCGAAGGGAAAGGTGTCGCGCATCGCGGCGTAGTCGAGCGAAAAATGGCGTTCGCTGGCGATCGATCGCCAGTTCGCAGCCATAGTTCGCCACAGATGGCGGGACCACGCGGAAATGTTTCGCAGTTTCGCGGAAAACAGCCCCCGATAGTGAGTCATGGTGCAATGACATCGAGGGCGGCGAGTACTGCGCGGCAGAAACGACGCTCGAACCGGAAACGAGCGGTTCTCCAAACAAAATTTCAGATAAACGTCTGCGCTGTCCTCTTCCTATTCTATTTGAAAAAGCTCGTCGCTTTTCCTGGTACAATAAACGATTTTAATCGTCGATGGAAATCGATGGATCCATTTAACGATTAGACAGCGAATTTTACGCATTTCCGAGAAAAATTAGTAGGCGTAAAAACATTCAATAACATAACAATTTCCCAGAAGTTTCTGACATTTATGACCGTCCGTGCGAATGCAAACTAAATATTTGATTTTCATCGTATCCGAGTGTAAATGTCGAATAACATTTACGAATCCATGCATATATGCAGACACCGTGCAAAACAATATTTACATACATGCGTATTCCAATTTTTACCATTCCGTTCAGCACCATCGATAAAATGATTGTATTATACATTGATTTAAGTTTTTTTAAGCATTCATTGATTATTCAGTCTCTCATCTAAGGTAAATATAAAATCCTGTTAAAAGGGCGCTATTTGGATCCCCTACTCGATGAGTATAAGTTTTTCTAGTACGGAAGGTTATTGAAAAACTTATTCTCCTATTTATTCTATAATATTTTGGTCTCTCCAGATAATTCAAAGTCATTTAGTGCCGTTCAAAACAACTTCCTCGTACACAGAAATCGTTCTTTAATAACTGCGTCGAAGATCAAGCCGGGACCGAGCAAGCATTCGTTCGTTCGGTGTAAACGTGCCATTGCAAAAGGAAACAAGTTTCAGTGATAAATTTCTTCCCGAAAATGCTCAGGATAACCGTCGCGTTCGGTCCCAGCTAAAAATTGATTCCGCGTGCGTCTCGTTGGTGGCGCCGCGAGTGGCGCGCTGGTCGTCGTCGAACGGCGGTGCACCCTCTGGCGTTGCAGAAGGGGTTGTACAGGGTTGTGGGGGTCGAAAGCGTCGAGAGGGGGTAGCAGAAGAAGCAGAAGAGAGGTGGTGGGAGCGAGAGGGAGCAAGAGGGAGCTTCTGTTATAGGAGGGAGTACCTGGGGGTTGCATAGAGGGAGCGAGTTCAGTTCAGGCGCAAGGGTCCTCGGTTAAGGACGCGACGGTCCTGCTAATCGGGACACCATGCCAGGCGGCGAGGGGTCCCCGATCAATCTCCTCGGCCACCGTGCATCGACCACTTCCGGCGAGTGCGCGAACAGTGACGAGGATGAAAGGACGACGGGCACCGTACCGAGCACGATGACGACCGTGCTCGCGGGCGACGGACTCAGACGGAGGAAGGTCATCCACGCGGCCAAAGAAACCCTCGACAAGGGTGAGTCTGCAACCCCTACGCCGCCATCTCGCTCCCCTGGCTCCCTCTTCCTCTTCATCTCTCTCTATCTTCCGCAACCCCATCAGCGTCGCTACGCTCTCGTGGACGTAGCACAACCGACACCCCAAGGTCCACGCTTCGCTGCCAGCGCAGGGTCGATCCTCTTTCGCGCTGACCCCATAGGCGCGGACACCCTGCCTGCGGTCCTCCCACTGGCGTCTTCTCTCCAGCTTCGTCTCCAATGAACCGTTTCCTACAAAGCCCTAAACAAAGCCCCGCTTCGTCCGAGCTAATCGGTAGTCTAGTTGGTCTTCCTGATCGTGAAGAGCCTTCAGAGATCAGTTGCATTGGCGTCTCCTCACTAGGATCCTCTTTGGCGAACCTTTTTTCGAAATTTCCTAGACAGGTCTTAGTGTCCCTAAGAAAATCGGAAGCCTAGCTGGTCTTCCTGATAGTCCAGAACCTCCCGAGATCAATGTCACTGGCGTCTTCCTACTAGTTTCTTCTCAACAGCGTCTTCTTCGACGAACCTTATTCTACAATTTCCTAGACAGGTCCTAGTTTGCCTAAGATAATGACTAGCCTAGATGGTGCTCCTGATAGTCCAGAGGCCAGTGTCACTGGCGTCTTCTTACTAGTTTCTTCAATTTCCTAAACAGGTCCCACTCCGTATAAGCAAATGGGCACCTTAGCTAATCTTCCTTGTTACTCTTCCTCTACAATGAGGACCTAATCTGAAACAGATCCTAATCTACCTTAGCAGACTCGCTGGCTAGCTCAGCACAAGTTCTTTACCGTCCTACTAGATCACAGAACAGTGTCGCCAAAATGGGACAGGAAGTGCGACAGTGGAGATTCGATGAATGGTGATCTCGAGGTGCCATAGTCGCGGTTTAGGGTGTTTGTTTGTCGACTGTATCTCTTGTCCCGTTGACTCTACGCACAGCGAACACGGTATTGGTGTCAGCGGGTTCGTTCGCTACCAACGGCCGTTCCGCGCAACTAGGAGCTTAGCGGTTTTCACCTGCAAAGGGTAGCTTATCGAGCCACTTGACAGCGGTCCAAGAAAGTCGATGTGTTTGTTCCGGTCACAGTATCGTTGACTCCTCGGTGTTTGGTGTACTATGAATGTTTTTAGTCGGCTGGCTTTTCTTTATCCTCCAACGCGGTATGTCGGCCTCTCTCTCTCTCTCTCTCTCTCTGTGTTATTATGTAAGCGAGGTAAGAGTGGACTATAGTAGCGACCCTCTTGTGCAATCTCGGCTGCATCGGTGATAAACATTGAATCGGGGCAACTCGAATACCCGTGCAAGCCGCTTGGTGTTCGTGCGCTGCCAACCCTCTTGGTGGAATTTTCGTCGTAGGAATGTTTGGTATAGCGATCAGAGATGTGCTATGTAGGTGGTGAGGTTGTAGTAACATTGCGAAGGAATCGTTGCATCGCAATTTATTTTGTCCGAGGAAACGTTGCCGAATCGTTGTGCAGAAATTATCGCATGTTTGTATACAATGATATACTGGAATTTTGTATAGACCCTCGATGGATTCTTTTCTTTATAAATGCAGTTAAAATAATTGTCTTTCATCGAAATTCTGTATATTACAGTACGAATTTATTCATATTGTTCTTGTATTCTTTTATTTTCGTCAGAAGAGGTGACACAGTTTCTATTTGTCTTATAATTAATAGATTTCGTGTGTGAACGAAAATATAATAAAATTACAAACAATGCAAAAATAATTACGATAAAAACATGAGTAATCGTATCGATATATTTTGTATTGTTTGTTTTACTTGTCGTTGAGTAAACTAAAAAATCAATGCAACCATAAAATAAACTAAATCATCGTTCTTTGTTAACACTAAATTTACGAGACCCTTCAAAATGACAGGTTCGACATTTTTCTGATTCATGATTATTGAAAATGTAAAAATGCATTCACAGGAAAACTAAATCTGCGTTATAAATCCTCGAATATCGTGTTCTCATTCGCCACGAAATCGTAGAAGTAGAAAATGCAGGATCTGCTTTTGGAAAGCATCCGATTACCTCGCAGTCTCGTCAGAAATTGGCTGGCTTGTCGAATGCGGTTCGGACGGAGAAGACGTTCGAAAGCAAATTGTATAATTCAAGCACGAATGGCAGACAATTGACCCGCGACAACCAGCTTTCGACGAACTCCGCTCGAAGCGGCTTTCGGTATCACGGGGACAAAGAAAATCACCGGTAGCGGAAAAGCTTTAGGAGAGTGGGTCGTTCGAGAATCCAACTTAAAACAATAAGATTCGCGGTTACGAAAGCTCGCGTAACTAGTTCGCGAGGACTTGTTCCGTGCATCGGATCATCGACGATGATTTTCGAGGGTTACGGTCGCCTATTTTCGGCCGGGATCGATCCGCTCGTCGAAAATCGCGCGACCCACCCTCTGCAACCTCATCCAGCTTTGATTGCAGCTTATCTCCCTTTCACCTGCACGCCGTCTTTTCACTCATGCCTGTGTACCGAAGTTGGAATAAGCATACCGGGTGTCTCGAATTTCTGATCATCAAAACCGGAAAATGCGAAGAAATTATTCGAAAATTGGTAGACGAAACTTGGATAAATAAGGGAGCACGAGAAGGGGAGCAGAAGTGTTTGGCCCGCGTCCATAGGGGCGCCATTTTACGAACTGTTGGAGAGTTCTTCGAGGATGCGGCCACTCGAGTATTTTCCGAACGTGGGTGAGCCGATCGCGACGTTTACGAAATAAGGATTTGAGGAATGTTTGCCTTAGAATGGCTAAGTGGCCCCGGCATGAGGGTGTGTGTTTGTATTTCGTGGGACGAGTATGCTCAAGGGCGACTGGCATCGAAGAGAGGACGCGAAAAAAGGGGAGTTTAGTAGAGTCAGAGAGAGAGAGAGTAACGACTACGTCGAGGTTCGAGCACGTATGTAGATTTCAGAGGCGTTTCATCTGGTTTGCCAGTCAAACGAATGCGATGATCTTCATGGTGGAGATTTTAATCAAATATGTTCAGGTGGACGTCGGTTCTTTACGTTGAACTTTATAGTCGCTGCAGTTTTCCAATCGAGTCTCCGCTGGACTGTGATGAATTTCTACCAGACTTGTGATAAGACTATGCTGATAAAATTAAAATACTCCTTTGTTTTTAATTTTTTTTTATGTTGGTTCATTATTTTTTCCTTTATTTTTTATCTCAGTAAACGCTTCATTAAAGATTAAAACAAGTCCATAAAACTGGCCAATTTTAACCATTAATTACTCTCGCACTCCATTTTCTACAATATTCTGCATAACTGGTTATATGGAACTTTATATGACTCCAACGTGAATAAATTTTTATTCGATAAAATTACTTTAATGCAAAATAAATATTTGCTAGTACAGTCTATACCTTTGTTTCTGCTTGAAGTACTAAATTTAAAATTTTGAGATTGACACAATATGCGAGTAATTAAAAGTTAAGTGAAAAAGAAAGGAATACAGAACCAACACGAGGCTCGAAATGCCGCGCATCAAAGTGTGAAAATGCAGTTGCCTGTTAAACGTGTGCAGTTCTTTTTTCCCGTGATTGTTGAATCAGGTTCCCTATAGGGAAATCTAGATGTTCGCTGTTAAAATCCCAAGAGGGTAGGAGAGAGAGACAGAGAATGGGGGTGTGGAATGGGTCAGTGGAAATCGCGTGCACCGCTGGCAACGCGTTGTCGCTTACGGCTATCGCGTTTCAGAGTAAATTGTCCTCTTATCGGAACAGTGGCGTCGAGGATCGGCCGTTTATCATTTCTAACGGCCTGTTAGTCCTGCGGATTGAAGGGTTTCCGGTTGAGCACAGGCTCTGTGCATCGTGTGACATAATCGGTTCTGACTTGACCTTTCGTTGCGCCTGTGACCCTACGCTGTAGAGACCAATAACCAGCCCACAATTTCGATCCTTTGATCGAAACGCCGATCGAAATACCTCGCACGGCGGGCTGCCTCGGCTAAATGCACTCGATTATTGGATTTTCGGACGAGGATATTCGCGAATCGGGCCAAAGAAGGTTCACCGATCGCCGCATTTTTAATCCGACGATCGGGAACGGCGAAGGCCAGAAATGAAACGAAGATTTTCGCGAGGAAGATTAGTATTAATACTTTACCTAGCTCATTTTACATAATGGATTGCTAGCGAGCCTATTAATAAACTTTTTAATCCTCGAAGATTTTCTCGCGGTTCTCGGCCGTTTTCGTTTCACGTTTTCAGTTTAAAAGACGCTCGATGTTTGAAGACTAATAATACAAAATAAACAGGATCAAATAAATATAAACAATTGTAAGAAGTTGACGAGGGAATGTTGAATAAATGAAGGAACTGTATGTGCGAACGATATTGCCACAAGCAGTGAAATTCTCAGTTGATGAATAGGGTGGATCGAGGGGTGGGAAATGAAGGAGTCATTAGAAAAGTGCCTAGGGCTTGCGAGCATCATAACGCGTCCCTGCCCTGCAGATATTTTTTCGATACAGACACGATCTTGCAAGCTCTATTTCATAGCAGGCCGGATCATCCCCGAACACGCTGACCTGTTTTGAGGCACGACCGTCTTATATACCGCAGGGAGGCATTATGATTATGATAATATGCAGTCTGTCGCAGCAGACTGTATTCCATCGAGCGAAAGTAAGATTCCGACGAGGATTACGCGAGAAATGGGATCCGAATGTATTTAGCCGGAAATTCCTACGTTTTTCTCCGCCGACGATCATGGAAAACGTAAAACTGTTAAACTGATCCACTTTCGTCTCAATATCTCCACTTTATTTGCAATGACTCGTTGCCATTTGTAGCCATTTCTTTCTATACAGTCGTATATTTCTTGTTTCGAGGTATTTAACCCCTTGCTCTATAATATCGAGTCAGTCACGTGATGGAAGATTCTAAACAGTCTGATAAATATGTATGTTATTAATTTTCTTTAAATCGAAATAAAGTTCTATTTTGGTTTTGTTAATGTACAGCTATTAGAGAACATGTAGACATACGATAGATATGCATCTTCTTCTTTATTTTAAGAAATTACGAACTACAAAAAAGTTCTAATTACTGGAACCGTAAAATAAATTGTAGTGCAAGGGTTAAAGGAAAAGAATATTAACACTAAATGAACTCCATATAATGTTAGTGTGTAAATAAGCTCATTTTTTTAAAAATGAAATTTCAGAATGAAAAATCTATCATCACAATTTCGTCCCAAACACAGACGTGATTTACGATTCTACTTAATGTATAATTCTACCGTTTTCTTCTTGTAATTTATGAAAGCTTGTCCTTAAGAAAAAATTTCGAGGAACAGAAATTATTTATGCCTCCACAATTTATAAATGTTGTCCTAATTAATAAAGAGGCGTAAAAACAATGTGGTGCATTCAATTTAAAATAGAACGGTTCAGGAAAACTGAAAAGACAAGGAGAAGAGAAAACCTTGAATAAATGGAACAATGAAGATAGAAATAAATTACGATCCAAGAGAAAAAGAAGGGATGGAAGAAAGATCGAATGAATAGCCGCCTGCAGATTTCACCGTGAAAATTAATTATGTCGCTCGAGTGACAAGGGAGGCTCTCTGAAAAAAAAGCTGTAAACAAAGGGAGACGGTTTTAGTACAGTGACCCCTTGTGGAAAGTAACGAACCGTGTTCACCACTAACCATGGGGGCGCAAAACCATCTACCCAGCTAAGTTACAGCATCCTCCAATCAGAAACGCGGCTTCCTTGTGTTTAATCTCTGCTCATGGAAATCCTTCGAATTTCACAATTTAAGTTTCATACAAGAATGACTACTTCTAATTTAAAAAAATGATCTGTCCAAGAGAAACAGTGATTAAAATAATTGAAGAAGCAAAAATGAAACGAATCTGGAAATTTATAATTAAATATATATATTTTAAATATATCATTTGCGGGGACGCCGCGATCTTCCGCAGCCGTGACAGAGGCCTAATACGGTCGAGCGGATGGCGTGACCTTGAATTTGAAATTGGTTACAATGGGTTGATGCGAAATTGCCGGGTCACGAAATTGCCAGACCTCAATCGACGTTTATCTATCGAAGGTATGAGAGTCCGGGGTTGAAACCTAGAGGAGTTTCTCTGCGAGGCTGCTCTGAATACTTTGCAATGACGTAAGAGGTTCCACCATCCCCTATCCGCTACCAAAATGAGGAGCGCTAACGTCTCGGAAACGACCATCGATGCGCGAACTGAAATTGTACTGCCGAGTGATTTCCCGTGTTGCGATCATTAATTATTAACGAGCCGGAGCGACCCAACCTTAAACAACCCTCTGAAATTTATGACTCGTATATGCTTTTATTATATGAATTACATACCTCTATTATGTGCTGTCAGCCCATAATAAGTTTTGTATCCTCATCCTTATACCTTTCTCGGTAACTACCTCGAATAAATGTCGGAAGTCGATCTTCCTCCAATGGAAATAAGCAGACGGTTTAATCGCATGTTAATTGGCTAAACCTCCGGCAATGATCACGATAAATATGAAATGTACTAAAATTCTTTGGATCATAAAAGAAATTTGCAGTTCTAAGTGAAATAAATGTGTATTTACTATTTACCCACCCCTAATTAAACGAGCGTGCTAACCAAATCTCACCAGCGAGAACAAACTTATCAAATCCACACCGATCCTATCGTAGCGGAGCAGTAAATAATACAGAATTCGATTAATACGTCGAGGAAATTTCACCGGAGCATACCGAAGGTGTTCTTGCGCCCTATCATTTCAGCTCTCGAGTTCGCCCAATCAACTCGGCTGCAAGCTGCACAGTGTCACCTTGCCACAATGTCCCAAAGCTATAATTATGCGCAAACTTGAAACGAAGAAAGTTCAGATTGTTGAAGCTGCGACCGCGCGGAGTGTTATCTGACGCACAACAGGCTGTGCGGAGAGGGTCGCTTCGGGGGTTGCTTCTGCTTTTCACTATCTACCGGTCGCGCTTATTAAAACCCGGCCACGTTTCGCCAAACACATCTGCAACTCTTGCGTGACGTTGCGTGCACGCGATTCCCAACGCTGTGCCACGCTTCCCTCGCAAAAGGGAATTAACAGAGGATTAAACTCCGCGCCGTCAGAGAGGGTTCACGCTTCGTGTAGATTTGATGAGACTTGGCGTTTCGGCGACCGGTGTTGCTGGCGTGCAGCCACGCTTGTGGTCTGCGGTTTCGTGCGGTTCTTAAATCTCCGTCGTTCTATTCTTACAGGTTTCGCGCGAGTGCACTCCCACGCAGAACAAATTTCATCTTTCTAACAATCAAATTTCCCCCTCGACGAATTCAATTCGCGCAGACCACATTCATCTTTTTACAAATCTAGTTCACCCTCGCACAGACATTCATCTTTTTCAAATCAAATGCACCCTCTCGCAAATAAAATGCTCCCTCTCGCAAATCAACTGCACCTTGTGGGCGGCCCGAGGGTGTAACACAATGTCAATTTGGCGTGATTTTATTCGCAGTTGTTCGAACGGTTTAAGTATTTCTCGCGAATTTCTTAGGAGACATTACTATTTCCATGTACCACCATACTTTCCAATGATGAACCCTATTGAAGAATTTGTTTCCGATCCGGTGCGAATTGTTTAATGCTATTCATCCGAACCCATTCGTTAATTTCTTCAGCCCAGAATATTTAACTTTGCGGTTTCCCGCTGGAGTAAACCGGCGAGAGTTCATTTAACGCTGATGATCCGGACGAATTTCCCGGGTGCCGGAAAACTATTAATATCATTAAGCCGTTTTAACAGGGCTAATTGAATTTAAGGATTAAAGTGAATCTCCGCCGGCGGGAGTTTGCTATGAGACAGTTTCTCGGGCTGATTAAATTGTGACAAACACTTAATCTAGCTCAGACAAAGGGACGCCGCGGGAGAAATAGGAATTTCATTGCATCACAACGAACTTCCGCTCTGAAGGTGACGAAGTTTCTTGGGCAATATTCAAATTTGAATAGTGCTGGTTACAGAGAACGTAGGCTACGTGTCTGCTGGAGACAGCCACCGTTTCGAAATTGTAGAGAAAAATACAGTGTTCCCATGATTGTTGTGAGAACCTCGGGGGTATCGAGTCTCGGGGAACGTTTTTCTACGTGTGCCGAACATAGATTTCTTGGATAACTTCTCCAAGCGTAAACGACGATCCTGGGTAAACAACGGTGCTAAGCAGGAAATTATTGTATTGTACTAATGCTATTCCATACTTGAGAATGATACATCAAGTATCATAAAACCCCAATTTAAACATCCTAATACCTTAATTTCTTTGTAGCGCAATCGACTGCCCGAGGGGAACCCCCATAGTGGGGATAAAAAAGTCACATCAATCGCGGGAACACTGTATTTACAAAATGCGGTATGCTTTGTGAAACGGGAAATAATGAAAATTCTGCAATATTTGTCGAATATTATTGTTCCGTTCCCAAGTCATTCTATGATAAGAAATAAATTGCTGTTCCAATCGTATTTATTCCAATTACTCAAGCAAATTTGAATTTTACCAACTGTGCAAATTTATTCGAATGTCTTTTTTTAAAGATCAAACATCACTGGTTAGAAACGACGGAATTCATTTTTTGTTTGAAACGGAGCACCTCCTACATGAACATTTCCACAATTTATCAGTGCTTGAACCTTCGAAAGAACGGCGGCGAAGCAACGATAAAACACAATGGCGTTTTTTCCTCTTTTCCCCGGAACCGTGAATTCTTTCGCCGCAAAAAATAAAGTAATCAAACGTTCGCCCCACTGCATACATTTAGCAGCGGTTCTGGAGAACGGTAAAAAGCGCGTTGGAATCGGGTGACAGAATTTTCGCGTATCCGTCGGCAGCAGAAAATCCACGAAGTTGATTTTCAAGGCGCAGTTCGGCCACCCACATTGCTTATAGGTCATATTTGCAATCGTTATCTGCGAATGGAAACCTTTCGCGAGCCTTGCGTGTGCACTCTTCCGCGACAACATTACGACTTGAAATCGATATCCGTTGCGCCGATAAAAAACGAAAATTCCTCTCGCCCCGGCTCTGCCTACTTCGAACCAGATTTCGTGAATAGGATACAAGCTGTAATTACGAAAGTGGTCGCACAAGAAACCCCAAAGTGGCATTCGCGGGTTTGAATGGGACTCCGATGAAAAGCGGTTCTTGTAAATATATATTTGACACGCAGTTTTTTTTTACCCTCGTTTGAACCAGTGAATGGAGTTGAAACTGAGGTAAGAACTTTGTTGAATGTTTTAGTGAAATTTTCGAATCCAGAGAATTTTGCAAATTGCCAAATTGTGTTTTTTAGCGAGCAAAGAAATTGAGAAACGATTTGCCTTATTTTTGAAGCACGCTTTCTAATAAAACTTAAGAGTAAATGCAAAGATACTCTTAACAAATCCTTAAAATTAAAAAATTTCTTCAAAGAATGTCGCCAATTTAGACGGCCTGTATCTCAGCAACAAATCGAAACATTTCAAAAATTCAAGCTGCATTCGATGCACCAATCTGTAAGCCTAATGTATAATTGTAAAAGCTGAAATAAATAGGTTTCAGTGGCTCAATAAAAAAAAATCTATACACAATTTTCCACAGTATCTAGAGCCTGTTACTTTGAAAAATGAATGCGACGGAAACGCTGCTCGGCTTCGAGAAACAACGTTCGTTACCAGTTCAACCCTCGCCTCGCACGCGACGTTTATTCTTCACTTGGCTCGATCTTATTTCTCTCGTTAGCTTCTTTCGGATACTTCATCCCCTTGTCCGCGGGAACATTGTTGCTTTTATCTCGCTCCGTTCTTTTATCGTACTTTATTCACGGTTTATTACTCGCGCGCCCTCGTCTTCTGTGCGGCCATTATCTCTGTTGTGTAATGCGCAATAAAGGCGCAGTATTATTATCGCCATTGCTCGAGAACTTCGTCGACGAATATGGAGGTCAAGTGTGCTAGCGTCAACACGGAGGAAGTTTGAAATTTGTACGACGCACTCGCGCACTGGCCAATCAGCAATCGAAATAGAAACGAAGCAGCACGCGCAGCAAAATAAAAATGGGAAAGCTGAGATTGGTGATTGCTCTTTCAAACATTTCGCGTCTTGCAGATCTTACATAAACGTAGCGATTTATTGATAGATCGTGGGCGCTGTAGTTGAGACCTTGTGAAATAGTATAGTCGGTGAAAAACATGTTTAACTTTTAAAATCAGGATTATACAATATATTACGAAAGTGGGCCAGTGCAATCGAAAATATTGGGTTGGCAAGAAAGTAATTTCGGTATTTGAAGGTGAAATAGAGCCCATTTTTTTTTTAATCAAGCAGTGAACTTTCATGAATAAGATATTTTCTATTTTGTTCGATGATCTTCCGCCAAAAAGAATGAATAAAAAAATATTTTATTGATTAAAGTTCATCGCTTGAATAAAAAAACAAAAATTGCTTTCTTGCCAACCCAATATATTTACATGAGGGTAACGTTGGATCCATTTTGACCCAATTGAAGTTTGAAGATCTAATTTTTGAATAGCCAATTTAAATGATTATACCCTGTTCATAATGCAGACCCGAAGGAAAGATCGATAAAAATGTTCATTTGCCACGGCATTTTATCAACCCCTAAGATTTTTCAACCCGTTGGCGCGGTGATATACGCGCGGTAATTCAATTTGTTACCGGGGCGGACAAATTGTCGTTGTAATTGACGCCTCGCCGCGAAGGAGCACGGAATTAGGGTTGCGGATTATCCGGAGATGATTGAAGCTGCTCTCCAAGGCTAATGAATTCAATTTGTGAATTGACTGTCGACTGTGTGTGGTCGTGGAGTACGCGGTATATAAAGAAGTAGCTCTATTTTATTTAAATCTAGCTCAATTGCGCACCTGTTTTAGAATCCGTTTTTATTCGTTGCCGTCTGGACACTGAATTAGTTCAACGCTAGATTAAATCGTTACTGATTCATACCTTTTCTCGAAGGTTAACTAGATTGTAGAAATTGTGACGTGTTTGGACCCGTTTTAATCAGGAAAGTGTCCCCAACATCGCTATTATTGATACTATTGTAATTTGTTACCCTTTCATTCGCTATGACCACTGCGATGTTCTTTTCCACGAAGACTATGGAAGCAAGAACATCGTGAGACCCAAGAGAAGAAAGATGTCTCGTTAACGACACCGCGTTACATGGGTACGTCTAAATTCAATTGATTGCCAGACAAAGGAAGTTCATTAGAGGAACGGCCGCACACTCGCGGCTTTTTTTTTAGCTTCAAGACCAGCAATCTCAAACGTCCTTCACGATAACGACGCCCTCTCTTCCCTTTCGCGGACGTTCCTGTATACGTATATAAGATCCATGCAAAGGTACGGGTTACCGGGAATTAAACTACGAATTATCGTTGTTCGAGAGGCACTGGAGTAGTTCGTAACGATGCCCGAGTCACGTGGCTCTTCCCAAAGTCGTTAAAACGAAGGAAAATCCGGCGGTATCTTGCCTTTGATGCTCGACGTCGACCTCCATTATTTTATTTCGAACGAATTCGTTCGGATCGTCCCCTTATCGGACAGAATGCCGGCATTTTTCATTAAATAAAACGTTGTAACCGTAGCAGAAAGGTTAAACGATAATTGTAATATTCCTTCGTAGTCTTCCACCTCTTTGCCCACGAAGACAGTCAGCTATTTTCGAAGAGATTCTGTCTTAACAGAATACCTTCGAAGAAACTGTTGCAGAATTTGCAAACAAAGTTTGCAACAAAGAGCAAGAATGATTGTATAAATTTTAATATCAATTCCTAAAATACCTACGAAGTTCCATACATTATTAATAGAGTAAAATTTCGCAAAATAAATAAATTTTATTCAATGTCTCTTTTTGACATAGCACAGAATTACATTCACATCATTATATGATATTATTTATGGCGACTTTCCAACTTGCAAAAATAAATTGATGGAATTCCGGTGTGTCGAAAAAGGATTAATATTATAGTACAGTGCACTGCTTATCGACACATCCAATGAATGGAAGGCCCCGATAACGACGAACTGTGAATGGCGTCGCGTGTCCATCAATTATGCAACTCACAAACGGAACGATTCAGCAGTTTATCAAGAAGCCGACCTGTTACCGGGGAAAATGAATCTCAATAAAAATCACGCGGGCCCCGCTAACGATCTGTCTCGTTAAAAATCGTGACGACGCAGAGGAATGCTTAAATAACGAATTTTCAACTTTCTTTTTTCAGCCTCCCGCCTACTCAGACGGAAGATACCATGTACAGGCCACCTGATGACCCCCCGCCGCCTATGGATACAAAAGGTTCCAACCCAGGTATGTCAAAACACAATATTAACTTTCCCCTTAATGATTTAACACTAAACGTACCACCACCGGTCAAAATGACCGGTTCCACAGATTTTTATTTGACAATTATTGAAATAATAAAAATGATTTCATAAGAAATGATTGTATAGCTATCTTTAGTAGAGCACGCATTAGAATAGGAGCCGCACGAAGTCTAAATAAAATCAATCTTGTCATTTTTATAAGGGAACATGATCTTTTGAATTAGTTCACTCTTGTCGCAAGTGTCTTAATACTTAAAATAATTGATAGACGCATAAGAAGATACACTGTGTATAGATAATCTCGGAATCCTCAATGCAATTTCTATTTCTTATGCATCTTTCATTGCCCCAAAGTTATAGCTTCTTCCGTGCAACACATAACCCGTGTATTCATGCTAGTTTTTATCGTGAAACTTCCAGCAGTTCCGGGATTAATAGCTGTCGATTTCTGAGGCGAGCGGATGCGGAACTGCCGTTCTAAATCAAATGTTTCGCGGTTTTTAGTTGCGGACCGAATTGTGTTGCGGCGACTGCCAAATTGTCTCCGCTCGAACACTCTTCGTGTTGTCGCGAACTCCTTAGAGATTTATGGTCGTGTTACCGGAGTTCGGACTTTCGCAGGAAACGTGTAATAAAGTTGTTCAAGTGATTCGAAGATCCCGGAGTTTTAGCTTTCCCCTTAGGACGGCAGACAGATCTCCGACGGCGTCATTAAAATGTTATTTGCAACTGCTAGCAACACTGCTTTTTACTTAATTGGTGGAGCGAGACGGTGCAAGACTGATCATTATGAAAATGGATTCATTCATTCCTTCAACAACTCATTCACTGAACAACGAAGTGACGAAGACGAAAATCATGTTACCGTTCTAATAAATATTTTAGCTACGTAAAATATGTTATTGTTCTTCATTCTAACATGGACGTTATTGTTGCAAAATGTTTCGAAGTTAATTCACGATTTTCTCATAAATCATACGTATTTCAAGCGAGATAATAACAGTAATTAGTCCAGTGAAATTGTTATTGATTCGGGCACCAGACTCCACACCTCAACAGCCGGATTCCACCCCCACAAGATGGCCTCGAACTCTGTGCAAAGCGTTTCCAGAAATTATCACTAGGATCACGCAGTGCTAATAATGTCTATATTACTTCGTACAAATATGGAAACGAACGTTTACCAACATACCTCATTTCACCCGGAAAAATGTAGCAAATATGTCGGTAAAAGCCTCGTTAAAAAAATAATTAACACTCCACTGGCAATATGGGTCATCGAGTTCCGATTTCTCCCAAATTTGAAAATTTAGAAAATGATACAGCAACGCTTTAGACGACCGACTACTGGAACAATAGCCGTATACTCGTCGAAACAATGAGTCATCGTCCAATGCGTTTCGAAAGCGCGTTTCTCGGTGGCAGCGTTGAGCTAATCGAAGAGACAGTCCGTAGACGCTTCCGGCTGTTACTGGCTAACAATAACGCACGTGACTTTTCGCTGTCAAGCCGGTCGATTAATTTTTAACCTGTCCGACAGGCACGCAACCCGCGCGCGGTGAAATAGCCAGAGCGGGCACACACTGTCCACGGTTGAAACGTTGATTTCTCGTCCATTGTCCGGGATGAATTACACGTGACGAGGCCAAAGATAGCCCCCGCAACGTTCGAAAATATCCGCCGTGGAAATTCATCTCGGCCCCCCTCCCCCTTCGCGCCCTTCCTCCCGTCTGTCCCTTATATGCATTTGAATAGTTCGTCTGTCGCGGAATTCCTAGGCAACCGTAATCGATACGACGGCGAACGGGCGACCATTGTACGGGAACCTCTGCGCGCAATCGAATTCTCGTTATTTGTTCTTCTGGCCGCATTCCCTGATAATAATCGGAATTAAGTGGTTTGTTTACCGGACGCGCCGATGGAATTGGTTGCCTGGCATCCTACACCCGGACTACGCGATTTTGTTAGCACGCCCGGAATTGGCGAATCGGTGCTTTGGATTTGCAAACTGATTCAGCCGCGTCGCTGACCGGAATAATAATAAAGAAAAGTGGACAACAACTGCCTTAAACCAAAGCGATTTAAAAGTTAATTCAGTTTCATTTTAATTATTTATTTTGATGAACGAAATTATTAATAAAAATCTAAAGGTCACGCTATCGGAACTTCATCGACAAACATCGTACAACAATTTACGTGGGCTTATTTCAAACGGCAATGTTTCTACCTTTACATACAGTTAGGAGCAAAACTGATCACACACACTCTAAATCAGAATAACTTTTTTATGAATGGACCAAACGGCTTCAATTTCTCTGTAAGGCTAGATGAATTAATTTAGTAAATAACGTCTAAAATATATGTTGGAAAAATGCATTTGGCCGGAATTGTGGAAAAACAATAGTAAAAATTGATTTTCACGACTTTTTTAGCTGAGAGAGTAACGAAAATTTAAAAGACGTGTTTGGTCGACTTGTATAAATTATATACGCTCCGAAAATTTCATTGAAATTGGTTAATTGGTTTACGAGTTATAATCGATCAAAAGTAGTAAAAATTGCAATTTTCAAAGAAAATCAAGGTGACCTTGAAATCTCCTCTATGCCTCCACCAACGCAGAAAATTTTTGTGTCACCATATATCCCCCTCTATACCGTGTAAGTTTTGTATATAACATTTTTCCGTATTATTACAAATAACCCTGTATTTCATGTTCTTCTCCCAGTTTCGTATCGAGGACACTGTGCAGACTAGTGCAGAGTATAAAAATGTTGTCTTACGACTCGGATCACCATGAACTCAAAGAGTTGAGAGTCCCTCCACTATAACGACTGCATAAAACTCGTACTATTTGTTTATTACCGGTTTATTACGCTTTTCATTGAAAGTGTGCCGCAATCGTTACAGCAACTAGCACACCGTATACCGTTTAGTGTACAAAACATACAAATTTGTTCGAAATTGTTATCCACGATACTCTATGAATGCGCGACGTCCCCGCGGAAACATGCTGCGACGTAGAAAATAGAGTAAAAATCGTCGCGGTCATTTTTATCGGAAAGAAATTCAAAGCTGAATTCACTCGAGGAAGTTTATTTGAAATTTTCAAACGCGGCGAGCTGTAGTTACAAACTTTTTCCCGTTTAATAATTCCACCGGAGATCAATATCGTCCCTACAGTTCTACGCTGTTAAATCGTTCGAATTCCCCGGCATCAATCGATCGGAAACGATATACGATAAATGTTTGGCTTGGAAGACGGACGCCGTGGTATCGAATAGTTGAATTTATCGAGCGGAGCTCAAATTCTCCCCTGACGGGAGCTGGGTAAAATAGTAGTTTAAATAGTAACCAATAAATAACCATTTATTGAAAATTTTTTTAAATAGTAGCAAGGAATAGCATTTCACTTGAAGAAAAAAAATATCGTAGACATTTGAATCTTATTTATTTACTTTTTCTATTTGATAATATATCTTTCCAGCACAGTCGTTTCGAATTCTATAGACATCTTTTTGCCCTACTTCGAAGCTGGAAATTGGACATAGTACTCTAGGCAGTCTAGCAATGATAGAGTCAAGGTCTCCCCGGGGCAATGCCTCCAAGCAATTGATCAATAGCAGGGAGGGAGAATTAGTGTTACAGGATTGGTCTAAATCATGGAATCCAGGTGTCCAATAACAAAACGAGACAATCATTACAACTTTAACATCAGTGGAACATACACCTGCGGGTAATCTAGCATTGATGAGATTCGTGTGTTAAGTTCTCTTCAAGACAACGCCTCCAAATGGCGAATCAATGGCAAGAGAACGGTACCACTGGCTTGGGATTGTTCCAAATAATGGCACCCAGGTGTCCAATAACAAAAACAGAGGAAACCATCGTTCACACAAAAGGAACAAACACCAAATCCGTCGCTTAAAAACGAAAATCACGGCAAGTGCCAACGACTAACGACCGTTTGTACATCGTTTAAAATCCGAATGTACCGAATGTGTGTGCACACGAAAGGATACACTCTTCGCTATCTTACGACATATGTGGTTGGGGGGGGGGGGCATATCGGGCGCCCGGATACATAATGTATTCCGCGATTTCGTATTTTGAATAACCGTCGGCCGCTATTGAAGGCATTGTGTACCTAAGAATAACGTGACGCGAATGGGTACACGAATCGAGTCGAGTTCGGGTAGGATCACGTGTGCGTTCGATGTGCATTATCGTTATCGCGACCCGTTTTCGGGCTTCGATTCGCGTTTTGAGCTCGCACAGGGATCCAGTGATTACACACGCCGCGCTAGCCAATGCATACTTTATGAGAATGACGTGAAATCGATAGGAAGCTGGCATTTAATAATAGAAACAAATCGGCCGGGACGGTCTCATGCAGCCTTCCCGTTTTTGCGAACGTCCCTGCAGGGCGAACGCGAACCTCATTTCGCGATGCGATACCGCGATACGTCCCTGCTATAAGCTTCGTTCCGGAGAAGAAATAAAATTCACCCATTTGCAGGTCAAAGTCACCATTTAACAAAATTTAACAAAAGCGAATGTTCCTTTATGTGTCGTTTCTTTTTTGCACGGGCAATGCTAATTGACTGATTCCATTGGGGGATATATATCATTGACAGCTTTGATGGAAACGCGGTAACGCAGCTCCGTTAAACAACCATCGATAAATAAAAGCACCACGCAATCACGTTCCTCATTATCACCATGTGCAACTCGACGCGGTCCGATGCTCGGCAGGACTAATTAAGGATAGATCGATGCTTCAGATTAATTAATTGGCTGATGTATTATTCTGGTGTTCTGGGGCGTGTTCTGTGGGACGACATCATCATCGTATCGACCGAATTAGCATTAATCATGCATTTGCTCCGGTAATCCAATCATGTCAGCCGTACCGAAAAATGAAAGTCTGATGACGCTTGTAGTCGGTCCATCATTTTTCATTTTCAATTTTCAATTCTGTTCTTGGATGACATAATAGTGTGGACCATCTGCGTCCATGTCGATGGGACTGTTGGACTTATTAATTATGTCTGATTAACGTTAATAGATGTTTAGAGACAAAGAAATGATCAGACTACGACTGATATCATTGTTGCGACCCATTGAAAAATGCTACAAACTGTTTGGTACGTATCATAAATGTCCAAAGAAGTGTTAATAATTGCCAGTGTGTAACGCGTGGCAATATTTAATATCGCGCACCTCTCTGTCAACCATCAGCATTTCGTAATTAATTTCCACAGTGTCGGTTACCGAGAGTCGCAGCAGGAAATTGTCGATCGTGTCACGAGCAATGACTCCCTCGACTACCGTTTATTTTCGAAAGTCGTCTCGCAGCCGCCAATAACGTTAAACAACCGCAAACTCTCGTCCAAGTTGCTCCCGACATTAAACGCTAAATCAAAATGATGCAACAGGTGCTGTACACATCGTGTCATTTCTCATTACTATACGCGGCTGATCAGCTCTTTTTTTTAACGCTCGTTCTGGAGTCATTCATCGACGCTTTAATTCCACGAGGAAACGAGGAATAATTTCATTATCAACTGACCTTTCAATATTTTCCCCCTAAAAGTATAGTTGAAGGCATTTCCCATTACGCCCACCGAAGTTTTCCGAGTTATGAAACGCTTTATCGTCATTTCACCGTCATTTTCATGCTGAAACTCAATTTCGAGTTTCCTTTTATACGCGGAGTTGTTTCGCATCGATTCGAGTGCCTACAGAAATTGTCTGGTAATATCACTCGCTGACAAAGAGAGAAATTATTATGCAATCGCAATTTGCTTTATGCGGTGCATAAAAACAATCATTCAACGCTTTATTTAAAAAATTAAAATTCATTCTTTTCGTTCGTTTTCGGTCAATAAATGTGACCAGCACAAAATGGAGAAATGTATGTAATAAGTTTAACATAATTCTGGTACGAACCCAATGATGTTTGCTGCAACCCGTTGCGTCACTGGATCGGAAAATTAAATGCGCAGGTATTTTCTTTAATCCTGATCCCGGGCGGTCGCAGGACCGTCGAAGTGAATTTCGTCGGCGCTATTAGGTCAGGCATGCCATCAGGATATCGTTGCACGTGGATTGGCAATACCAAGCAGTCTGCTACCGTTTGGAATAGGGCCAGGCCAAACGACGTCGCCTCGTTGTGCCAGAATTTGCCGGTTCCGGTGTCGGACCTACAGTTACAAGACGAAATAAATTTGCTTTACCAGCCGGCCACTGTAAAATAACACCTCAAAATTTGTTCTTGGACGCAGAGACTTGGACAAGAATGTTAACACTTTGACTGGCTAACAGAAACTTCGTAAAATCGAAGCAACCTATTCAACGACACTCGAAGTGTTGATCGAGAAAAATTAATTCTACGCTTAACAAATGTCTTTTAATTGGATTTGAATTTCGAAACGAAAACAGCGCGATGGCTGATTTTGAGCGGTGTGTAGGCGGTAATGTTAAATGATGAATATCGTTTGTTGCAGGAATGCGACGTCATAGTGATGTTCCCGGGTAGAGCGAGCGACGAAACTTTGATGTGGCTTCTAGGCCGTCTTCGGGCTGGAACCCCGGGCCTAGTTGTACACGTTCGACACCACGCCTCATCAGATAGTTACGGGTTTTACTTAACAGCCCCATTTAGCGTGTAAGTATACCGTGCATTGTATGCTACATACCCCTCTAACATCGCATACGTCTGACGTGTTTCTTCGATACGCCTCGTAACCGAGACAACGGTGAAACGGACAAGAATAGAAATAAGATGGAGGAAGGCTCCAGAACATTCTCCGATTCATTTTGAATTGGAACGTCGAAAATTTCGAACTTTTTAGAAATTTGTGTGGAATATTGTTCTAGCAAAAAAGTTGCTAGAAGAATTCCATAAAATTCTGACGGAATCGATTGCAGGCCTGAGTGGGTTAAAGAAAATCGGAATTTTCGGAGTTCCCTTGTTAGTACATAAAAAGCGGCCGCGACCAAGCGAAAGTGGGCTAATCGAATGAAGTCTGACGTGTTCGACAGATTGTTAAAAGCCGCCGAAGAGGTGCATTTACCGAAGACACTGCGCCAGGAGTTCGGCGGAGGTCTGAAAGAGTTCGTGGGCTCCGAGGCGAGTTGCTTCGAGGGTAGCGACGACGAAGCTCAATTCTTCACTACTCAGGAAAGGCAGTCCCTGGTCCTGCATTTGCTGCACACGCTCAGAGCAGGACCGCAGGACCTTCACAGTCTACCGGGTCTAAAGATGGTAGAAGAACAAGCAATTATTCCAAAGTGCATTTCTTCTGGGATCATTTCCCAGGTAACGAGGTCACGACTAACCTGATGTCCAATCTCTTCTGTGGACGGAATTCACAAACCCGGACCAATCTTGTTCGGGGAAACTTGTCCTTTCCCTTCGGTCTACTTCGTTCGATCACCGGATGCGGTGGAGCAATACGTTTTATAATCGAGTTTGACTCTCCTTGCTATTAACCTTGCATGTACAGGAAGTCTTGGCTAAAGGAGGACACCTATTAGGTGAACTAATTAATTCTTGGCCCTTCTTCATTTTCTTGTCCGTCTAGAAACGATTAAGGTACAATTAAGTTCCAGTTCCACCAAATTCATCTTTTTACAAATAAAACTCACCCTTTTGGAAATCATGACCTCCAGATGATCTTGCAGACCTTGAAGATGTTTAAGTAGCCTCTAGCTGAGACAGTCTGTATATTTCTGCTCTAACTTGGTGTCGATCACACCTAGAAGAAAAATCAAGAATCGGATTAAAGCATTGGCCATTTTTCTACCAACAGGTCTTCCCTCTTCACGAATTGCCTGCGTTGGAGAAGCTGCAACGGACATGGGTCCGGGCGTTTCTTAGTCCCCAGCCCTTGGACGATATTTGTAAATACTTCGGAGTAAAGATTACTATGTATTTCGCGTGGCTCGGACATTACACCACCGCTTTAATCGTTCCAGCTGCTGTGGGTGCCATATATTGGGTAACTAGACGTCCAATCAACCTTCATTCCTTTCTGTATACCCCTTTATTGTAATAACGTTCAATATTTAAAGTATCGTCGTGCAGTTTCAAGGTTTGAACGAATACAAAAGTTTTTGGATTCTCAGTGGGGAGATTCTTCTCGAAAAATGTACCCTACGTCAATTAGACTGACAGTACTGACACGTGTGAACACAGGTCGGCATCATCGGTAGGAATCAAGCGGTGGAAGACGTAGCGTACGTTCTGTTCTCCGTCTTCAACGTGATCTGGGCCACCGTCTATCTGGAAACCTGGAAAAGAAGAGGCGCCGAACTGGCCTACAGGTGGGGCACCTTGGATCAAAGGGACGACCTACTTGTCGAGCCTAGGCCTTTATTCGCGGTGAGCTTTTCTTAATCGATCATAGACACCTGGGTTCGCTTCAATTAACTTTCCTGTCCACTTAACTCTCTTTTTTTTTGGTACAGGGTACCTTGGAAATCTCGTCTGTGACCGGAAGACTGGAACCTACCTATCCCAGATGGAAGAGGAACATGTTCCGGTACTTCGTCAGCGTGCCTGTCATCGCCGCGTGTCTATTCTTCGTCTTTATCGTGATGATCCTGAGCTTCCAGATACAGGTAAACGGATCATTCGACTAATTTTCGCGATTGGTCTCATTTGTTAATTGAACACAAGGTTCACCGGACCCGTCAAAACACTCGGACATTCTCGTTATTTTTACGAAGTAATGTTAGCGCTCTGTGAACCTCGTTTCCGTATAAAACAGTGCAACCGCACTCGTGAAAGTTCTTCAGAAGTGAAGCAACGACGCATCATTGGACGTCGCAATGACAAATCGATGCGGGACCATCTGGACCCTGTTCAACCGACTCCGACTGCCAAAAGCTCGGCACCTTTTTGCGCGAGATCTCCTCGGTATCGCCTGTACCCATCGACAACGCAAAAACACCGTTTTACGTTACTGACCTAACTCCATCGGTTTTTACTTGCGCCAGAGGACTTTACCCCGAATCTCCTTTGTAGACATCTAATTTTACTTTCGAATAAAGTTTATTTGAACGCCACTTATTAAAATAAATGACTGCCCCTTTAAATAAAGGACGCATGGCCATCGTGCGTAGAAGGGAGTGCATGTGCTGGATTGTGAATTCTCTCGCATTTCGCAGATCGCGAGAAAGTTTGGAGCACCGGATCCACCAGCGCAGAAATGCACTTTAGATCCGAGCGAACGGTTTTGTCGGCGGGATGTGGGCGACAGGGAAGTCAACTTGTTAACATACTTCGTGAACATACTTTCAGGATTGGTGGGACGCTCGTCTGGAGGCGGGGGGATACGGGTTCTGGTTGAGCTACGTGCCAAAAGTTTTGCTCGCCGTGGTGATAGCGTTAATGGACGAGGCTTACTTTAAGGTCGCCGTTTGGCTGAACGACATGGGTACGTATGGGAAACGAAGGAACACCATTCGTCGGACTGCCCATAGTCTTAATCACTCCCCATGACACCGATTCGCCCTACCGTGCAGATTCGCGACAAGATCGACATACATTTGTTTTTCGAGCTCCCCCGCATCGACTTCGTTCTACAATCACCGAGACACACTATGCACGTCTAGTTTCCAAGAGCCTAGCATATTATATATACTCTTTCCGAATCTCTTTCACGGCTTAGCTTCTTCTAGACAGTAACTATCCGAACCATTACCCGTACCCGATCAACCGATACTACCCATCGAACCGTTCTTATCACGATCATACGAATGTTCTTTTGTGTTTCGTCTACGATGAACCCTTTCAAGGTAAATTTTAACCCTCCGCCTTGCAGCGTCGAGTTTAACGACTCACATCGAACCCCTTGACGTATACATTCTAGCGAAATATTGTTCAGTGAAATAAACATTTTCTGCATTTGTTATGTTCATAAGGCGAGGGGTTAAAGAATCGCATTAAGGAACATTACTTCACCGTATCCAATCTGTTCATTTTGTATTTAGACGCACTAGGATGCACGCAAAGAAAGAATTGATTGTAATCTCCAAAGTGGAATATGCTGTTTTATTAAATCTTCAGAGTTTGAGCAAGCATCCAGGTAGTTAATTTGTAAAAGTTAACTTGAGACGTATTATCCAGTCTTGAAAGGGTTTACACATTCAGAACGGCATGATCCACCGATAATGAATGGTCATTTCACTAATGATGCTCGAATCCGACACTATGATTCAATAGTGATTTCTAATGTTTAAAACGAATGATTTCTGCTGTTAAGAAAAAACGAAAAAATTGCTGAAGAGAGCGTCGACACCGCCGTTCTAGATGTGTTGAAGTATACCGATGAGCGAGAGTCAATCTAGAACCATTTATGTGTCTCTCTTCTTACCAACAACTTTCTACTTTTTCTTCGTCTTCTTCTCTTTTCTTCACACTGGTTTCGTTTCTCTTACATTATCCTTTTCCTTTCTGTTTTGTTTTACATACTGGAGAGTGGTCATGTTACAGTAGATAGTATTTGTGATTTTTGTGTGTTGGACGCAGAAAACTATCGGCTAGACACCGAGTACGAGAATCATCTGATCTACAAGGTGGCACTGGTAATAAGATGAACACTCCATTTACCACGAATAGTTTGTCTGTATGTTTGTGCGTGGCTGGGCGTGTGTGTTTCGTTGTGTTAGCCAATTTCGCGTGTCCTCCTCTAATCGACACTATAGTCGCGCCCTTGTCTTTATTCATCTATTCGAGGCGATGTCCGACTTTGTTTTTCTTTTCAGATTTTTACACTGCATGCGTTTCTTCGAGCATTTTTACTACTGTAGTCCGGTTACGATCGTTTCGTACAGTTTTTGTCTGCCACCATCCTCGTCGTTGTTTGCGAAAGAAATTCTGTGTGCACCGTGCAACGTGGACGACTGTGCAAACACGTACGAATCCATCCCTTGGTCGACGATCGATCGAGATACTGGAAGAACATCTCCGTTTTGGAATTAAACCAACACCTGAAAAATGTAAAAAGACTGTATCAAAACATCATACACTTGCGATGATCTACTTTCACTTTGTTATTTCCTCGAAACAGATCTTGTGTGAAGGAAACGTTGAAGTTATTCCAGAATCTTCGATTCTTTTCGAGACCAGATGGTCACCGTGAATATCTTGCCAACGTCGACGCAGCCTGTACGCAAAAGAATCTCGTTGCAGTAATGTCTCCTTGCGAAAAAATTGGAAGAACTTTCTTGTTCTCAATTATTTCTTTATATGTACACGATGCAAGTAACAGTTTTAGCCGCGAGACCTTTTCACGGCAGATCGCGAGACCAACGAGTTCAATCGTGCATTTAGAGGTGGACCTTTCAGTGTACTATAAAATTAGAGCCCGCGTACGCTTATCCGTTTCAATTGTCCAGTGAAAGCGGCTGCTCTGGCTGTCTCTGTCGCCGCATGGAAATCTCTCTATTCTCCCTTACTCCACACGGGAAATACTTTTTTTCTGCTTGCGCTTCCTGTCGATCTCGATGTCTCGTAGCACAATCTTGTCCGTGTTGTTGCTTTGTACGCGCGCGGCTTCTCGCGCGCCCGTTTAGCGTTGTATGTGTGTTAAATCCACTGCGACAAATAGAGAGTATACAGAAGAGAACTATGTATTTCAGTTTCAGTTTGTAAACTCCTTCCTATCGCTATTTTACATCGCCTTCTACCTACAAGATCAAGAGAGACTAAAGGAGGTAAGGGTCCCCGTTATTCCCCGTTTCTTCCCGTTCTACGATTGTACTTTGCGAACCGTCTTTCTCCGGGGATCGATGCGATATAACCATGACTGTTCAACCCTCAAATGAAATATATTAATGCCTTGACGCCTATTAATGCATCGATGCCTTGAGAACGACTGTAGACACACGTTTGTCGGTATTAGATCTCACTAATCGATAGATCGATTGTATGTCAATTTTGTACATTTGAGAACTACTTATTATCTATCTCTATTCTTTTGGTAGCTAGTTTTGGTAGTGTTCGTCGATATGAAACCGATGTATACAGTTCCCCACATTCATGAAACAACTTCCGCGAGATAGTAATAAACGTATATTGAAATGAATACATACTCCGAGTTGGCGTACTCTACACAAAATAAACTATTCGCGCGATCTGGGTTAGGTAATATAAGGATAAAACAACCGGACGGTTTCCGCGAAGTAATCGCTCGAGTGCTGATTACATCCTAACATTCCTAACTTTGAATTGGCGATTTCTATGAATTATATCATGTGAAAGAGAAGTTTTAACGATCCCGTTGGTGGTAACAGAACAAATTACGAACTAGAACTTTCGACAAGGAACACAACTTCGAACTTTGCGTAATAGATATTCTCTTAGATCTTTGCACTCGACCGGTTAATGAGCGAAGTCACGGAACAGCGCAAAAGATTAACAAATCAGCGATGTGCCGGAACGATACGGGATTGATCTACGATTAACAACATTGCCTGTCGTTTCAGCAACTGGCAGCTCTGTTGATAGCCCGCCAGGTAATCGGCAATCTGAAAGAGTCGGCGGTCCCGTATCTGATCGAGCAGCTGAAACTGGCCCGTTTGAGCTTCGAACTTTTCGGTGCGTTGAGCCCGAGCGAGGCCAGACCGCCTCCCGGAGAAGAGAACGACGAGAACAACAAAGAACCCGAAGACAAGAGCGAACGGTCCGACAGCGGGAAGAACACGCAACCGAGAAACGTCAGCCAAGCTGAGCTGGAAAGTTCCCTCTACAGAGTAGGGCATCCCACTAATTCTCTACTTAGTGACGTTTCGTTCAAGGTTTGGTCTAGATTTAGCCTATTTCTTTTATTTCTGACGCACGTTGCGACCACGCGGGCTGAACGTAGCGGCGTTCGCGACTTTTAGCCAAAACAAAACCGACTTTTCCACGCTATTCGGTTGACAGGATGATGAATGGATCGTTGAAGACTTCTTCGATGACCGCTAAACTTTTACCAACACATTCGCGACATTTTTTCGATTAAAATGAGTCCAAACATGACATAGTTCGAAGAATATTTGCTTGTTTGATACACGATTCAGTAGAACCTCGATTATCCGAAGCGATGACGTCATCATTATTGAAATACGTGTTTTACATAGCACTATTACATCATATGTGCATTTTACCACAATCCAAAGTAAATATATAATTGATCTCTTATGTTGCAGATATTTACATTATAGTCATACCAAATACAACTATTTGCACTACATATTTGAATTGAAACGCGTTCAAACATCCATTTATTTTCCGCCAACCGAACAGAGGTTTCGTTTCAGTAAGATTCTCTCTCTCTCTCTCTATATATATATATATATTACAATTCAAGACATCTGGAACCCGTGAACGTTGACGAAACGACAAACACCTTCTCGATTATTAAACCTGAAGACCTATTAAACGTCTCATACCGATTGCCAACGCTGTAATGTTCGAACATTATCACTCCATTGATTGTCACCCTTATCATGATGTGTCTCCAACGATCCCTGGCTTGCGTGTTCGGCATTTCTCGTTTGGTTTCGTTTTGATTTCGTTTGAAAACCTTGAGAACCTTTGCGCATCCGTTCCCCACGTTACACACGCACGTTGAGGAGAACGACGGACGATGCAGCTAACATGAATGTTGTCCCGTGCTGTCTGATCGGTTCTTTTTGCAGAGTTTTAATCATTTGTTTCCCCGTTTTCCACCGATTCCATCGACGACGCGCAGGTATCCACCAGAAAGGTAATATCACCGCTCATTCAATTCTCTTAACCCTTTCAATTTACCGAATCATTGATCAAGAACATGTCGTTGACGCTGTAGTGTTCAGCATACGATGGAGTGCCTGCAGGCTCAACTAAAATTTGTATCAATTATTTTACGATTGCAGTGATCAATAACGTATAATAATAAATTAAAAGAAATTAATGACATACGTATTTAGTTGATTCTGTTCGCAATCTTCATCACGAGTCTAACTCGATGTTATATAGTACAAGATGTTACATCCAAATCAAAGTGAATCCTCTGGATTATATTTTTAATGCACTCTTAGTTAATTGCTTCGCGCGATAAACGCTTCTGGTTCTCAGAGTATTTTTGAATTCTTTGTACTACTGCATTTTAAATTGCACCGATTAAACTCTGAAAATCCTCAGGATTCATTAGCATAGAATCTCTATTCACTGTTTTAGTTCCATGTTCATTTCCCGTACGTCACGATCGTATAACTGAAAGGGTTGAACACAAGATTCACAGCTTATCACGCTGGCCCCATATTCAAGCGCTCGCTTCTTTTGTTTAGTTCAACGAGCATAGTGACCCTTGCACCACCTACGCTAGATACACTATACACACGTGATAGACGATGTTTCGCTGAACAAACCTCGATATTTACAGTCCCGTTTTCGTTGCTGTGTTATCAAAAAATCTGAATCTTTCTGATCATGAGAATTGTTCTACAAAATACGTGTCTTGCTCTTGGACACCAGTAACGAATTCGACGACAATTGTTTGACTCAATGAATAATTAACCATGCTCTTTCGTTTCAAGGATCGGTAGATATTTCTAACAGATTCGTGATCAATTTACACGCCATCTTTTCTATTTTACAGTACGATGGAGCATTCTCAGAACACTTGGAGATGCTGTCGCAACTCGGCTACGTCTGCCTATTCTCTTCTGCGTTTCCATTGGCAGCCATGGCAGCCCTGCTCGGTAATCTACTCGAGCTTCGTGGAGATGCTTTCAAACTTTGCTTCGTTCTCCAGCGACCGTTTGGTCGAAGGGTTTCTAACATTGGAACCTGGCAAGTGAGTGACGAATCAAACGCAATTTGTACTCCCAGTTCTAAAAGATTAACTGCAAAATGAATTTACTCGACGAAATTTAATTTTGTCGACCAGTCTAATTCAGCTAAAATCGTTTAATTATTTAGAACGCGATGGAAGCAATGGGTCTGGTCGCTATACTGGTGAATTGCGCGTTGATCGGGCTGAGCGGACAAGTTCAGCGGATGTTCCCAGAGATGTCGGCCACCCAAACGATCCTTCTGATCGTCGCCCTGGAGCATATCATGCTGGCGATACGGTTCATCATAATCTGTGCGATACCCGACATACCGCACTGGGTGGCCACCGAAATGGCCAAGGTAGAATTCTTGCGAAGGGAGGCAGTCAGACGACTGTCCTCCACTCCGTCACCGGAACAGCAACCCGCCACAGTAATAGGTAAGCAAATCCCAATGATATACTATCTTTTTAATCTAATCAATGTTTCTCTATTCTTCTCTCTATCCTTTACCAACGTGTTCGTCCAATAACAGGAGAGATAAATGTCAATGAACCATAAAACCATCCAGTACCCGATCGATATTGAACTGAGTGCACGATTCATCTCCCTCGTTATCACCAATCTATTAGAATTTGGAAGCATAGTGTACATATTTAGTGTACCCTCGTAGCTCTTGTAATTTCCTAAGTATACCCTCGTAACTCTCATAATCTATTACCTTCCATCCATCAGCGAATGTCTTTTACACAGCTCCGCGATTACCCTCTGCTTCCATATAGCACCCGCCTAAATTCTGTTTCGAAGCCAACAGAGTTACATGACGTTGCAGCGAGCCTATTATCGTCTGGTCAGCCATATAGTTTAACGAACCCTTAAGTCCGGAGTAAATCCGAGTAAAGCGGAGACCCGGCTGTTGACGCGTGAAAAGGTCCGAGGTTCAGTATCGTCGGCGAACCCATCCTCATCCTCCGATATCGGGTAAACGGTTCTCGCCCGACCATCACGTTCCTTCTCTCTCTCTCCTACCGTCTATTAATTTCGCTCGAACTCAGGGAGATTCGTGGTGAGTCCAGCAGACGGAGAGACCGAAGAGCAACTGCTTTCCGAACGTACCGGAGACGCAACCTCGCCCAGTCTCCCAGACACACCGACCCTGGCTTCGACGACCCAGACACCAAGCAGTCCGCCCACGCCAAGCGCTGGGTCCGTCCCGAGAATTTCGGAGACACCGTCCGCTGCTCAGACACCAGGCAGCGCGGCCAGCAGCGATATAGGTACACCTTTCCTGACTGAAATTAACATGGGCAGCATTCGCGACCTTCACATACCTAGGTGCTCCATTCCTGGCGGAGAACGAGGTTCGATCTATGTCCCTTTCTTCCTTTTCGCCTTTAGACCAAGCTTCTCGCTAGTGTCTCCAATCTTTCGCTAGGAGACTCGTTACGCGGCTTATGCTACTCCTGGTAAGCACTACTGAAATTACTTAATTATTAACAGAAATTGAATGTTCTTCTCCCAGGAGTAGCATAACTATAAGCAATTATACAAAGTACAGCTACGAAAGTTACGACAAAGGGCGTAAAGGATACGTACTCATCTTCGAATAATCGCAGGAAGGAGATCGAGAGACTGGTTGACTAATGAACCAGAGGCATCAGGCGGCGATCAATACAGTCATCACTTGACCATCGGGCCCCACGGAGGCGTAGACTGGGTCAGAAGATTGGGTCTCGAACCCGGTGGTAGGAAATCTAGCGATTCAGAGATCAGCGGAGCTGGCAGCGTCAACGGTAGGACAGACAAACTTCCGCATCTTCATCGATCCACCGACTGCATTGTCTCGAAAGAGCTTGCTTCGTCGTCGGATAGCGATCTCCTCAGGTGTGTAAATACTCCTTCGTTTCTCGAGCAGCAGTTTCAACCTGGAAGTCATTAAATCCGTATCAACTTTCTTTTATGTACATCTATTTGAACCTGCTTCTTTGAGAGCGACATTAATGATATTGTATCTGACAACTTGAACTAGCTGCTCTGGAAGATTCGAATTTAGATGGAACGTTTGTAAGCCTAGGTCTAAATGAAATCCCTGCTAAGCAGACCAGAGATAATGAATAAACCAAAGCCTAGTGATCAATGGGTAGCAAAGTAAATGAGCTCTTTTGTTTGAAGGTCGGCCCCGCCATGGTCGATGGCGCACAGGAACCAGAAATTCCGTTTCTCACCGGACAGGGAAAGGGAACGGGAGAAGGTGGAGAAGCAGCAGCAACATCATCACCAACAGCAGCAACAACAACAACAACAGCAACAGCAACAGTTGCAGCAGCAGCAGCAGCAGCAACAGCAGCAGCAACAGCAGCATCAACAACAACAACAACAACAACATCATCATCAACGCGAGAGCCACGAACACAAACAACAAACGTCCCACTATTCCGAAAAAGACAAAGACTCGAGTGGTCGGTCGGACTCGAGCAAAACCAGTCAAGAGGAGGAGAAGCCAAGCAAGGAGGATCACGAGGCGAAGAAGACCCGGGTGAAACAGAGCCTGATGAAGAGGGCGAGGTCCGTCGCGATATTCTCGTTGAAGCTAAAGGAGCGCAGAGCGAGGGAAGCGGAGCTCAAGGCGAAAGAAGCCGAAAAGGAGGCAAGGTGGCAACAGCCGCAATCCTGCGTCGGCGGCGAACTCTCCTGCATCCCCATAGATAAGCTTATATCCGTGGATGACATCGCAGCCATGGAACTACGCAGACTTAATCATTAGCCGCTTTTGAACTTTCAGTTTCGTCTCACACGCTACGTAGAAACATTCGTCTGCGCCAGTGATACTCGCTATGATACGAATGTTGCTCTATCGCGATACCGAACCTTGAATCTTTGCTAAACGATCGAGAAAGCCAACCACACGATTACAAAAATAATGGATTCGTACGAGTTAACTCTCTTACGCTACAGAAAGAGTATGAAATACTACAGGTGTCTTTTAACACGTTCATTGCCATACCTGCTGTTAAACCTGTACATTCTATCTCATGAACATCTCATTTAGCTTGGTACATTTTAGTGAAAGATAAATTAATCTCCTCCAAGCCAGTGGCGGATTATTGCACTCATATTTAACATACTTTCATTAACAAAATTTAAATTTAATTCCAGATATATTTTTAAGTAGAACCCCTCGAATACATAATTCGCCACTGCTTCAATCGAACATTATCTGGCAATTAACGTGTTAATAGAAGCCCGTATTTTCTGACTTACGGATCTACCTCGAAATGTGAAAAATTTAAATTATTTGGAACTCGCATTTGATCAAAACTTTGTTGAAATTGTCGGTAAAGTCGCACCCCGATTCGACCCTTACCGATCTATCATCACGTTCGAAATTCTGCTTACTGTATGTCTGTTGACTCCCCTCAAAATTCTTGTCTGAAAAAACACAAAAACGTATTTTAAAAAAAAGAACAAACAAAACTCCGATGTTTCGATAAACAAAATGTTTTCTATGAATTTCTATTGATATTTTAAATGAGTATCATTTGCGTACGCGAATCGCGCGCACCGGAACGCTCACACAAACCATAAAGACGTTACAAACGAAAAAGAGTCGAAAGCCAAAAGTCTTCTTTTGGCGGCGCAATACAAGAGACAAAGAGAGAGAGAGAGAGAGAGAGAGAGAGAGAGAGAGAGAATGAGAGACAGAGAACACACCAACGAGAAAGAACAATGAAACGGCGCACAAACGTAAAAATTGAGTCGTTACAAATTTTAGACGACGTTCTATAGAAACCAGTTTAGCATATCATTCTAAAAAGTCACAATTTTGGTAGGTTAGTCGATACCTCGGTATCGTAGTCTGTAAACCGCGAGAAGGATCGATTAATTTCTCGCGATCGACTTCCTTCGAATTTCCGAAACGTGAGCAGAATATTAACGAACAAAAATGTCGGCGGTTTCATACGGCAAATTGAATTGGCTGGTATTCGAATTAGTTACTTCCCCGCTAACCTTAAAAATATTCATTTTCTTATCTCTCCTACGCTATGTTTTCTTCCCGTCAACACGTATTTCTAATGTTTCCTTCGGTTCCCATTCATTGCTGTTCTTCATCTGGACATTTTGTTTACCTACATGTTTTTGTAAACATCGTATTTACAATGACACGCTGTAGGGATAACCGCTGTACTACCAAAGTAACGATAATTCAAACTGATGAATGAAACTTACCACAGAGCAGACTCGCCCGGTCAATTGGGGCTTGCACTTTGCTAATTACACCTGTTGGTAGTGCAAGGGTTGATGAAACAAAATGAACAGGTCGACACAAGAATAAGTGATGCAGGAGAGGGCGCGTAAGAGGAAGTCGCGCATGCGCGCGTCAGGTCGGAGACCGCGATGAACGCGACACACTGTTACGACATTTGTAAAGTGTATAAACAATCGATGCTCGTAAGGAGAGCCGCTCGGAATTACCGGCCCGATACGGGGCAGGAACGATAAAGAGATCCCGTTGTTGTTGCTGAAGTATAAGTTGTTATTTAATGTTACCTAGATGTTTATGGGTTAACGAACTTTTGCTAAATAGATCTCTACGGAAGTCTCTACAATTATACATACAGCCACACTCCAATTCACACACACATACACGGACATCTACGATTAACAAGTCGATTCGAACCACTGTACACAGAAATAACGAAATTACAAATCACACATCCGTTTCAGTTTTACTTTTTCGTTTGGGAAAGAAGAAAACGGCTGATGAAAATATAATCGGTAAGAAGGAGAAACATACGGTTCTGTTGACAAGTAGTAGGAACCGTTTTTGTATATAGCGAATTGTTTAACGAGCCACGCGTATAGATTTGGTTCCATGGCCTAGCTGACGTCCCCGTCCGCAGCTGAAGTAGCGTTAGTCGTTTACGGAGGCACTTTCTTACGTTCTAACTTTTTAACGACCATCACCATGACTAGCTAGCGATTAGACGCCGCGACGACGTTTGAGCACTGTTCAAGCAAAATCAGTATTTTGCATCGTACTATAGCGTGCCCTTTGGGAACCGCGAGACTAGAATCCGCGAAGTCGATATAGTTTAGTCGCTTTTCGTAAGGCGAGGTTTTAAAAATGTCAGCGGAACGCATCTATGTTTGTTAGATGTTTTGTATAAAACAGGAACTGAGCCAATAAAAACATTCTACGAACAGACAACAATCCATTCTTCTCCCCATTTCCACGTGCAATCGCTCCTCTTTTTGAAAATATAACACAAATATTTTATAACTATCCGATATATGTATTCCCGAGAAACATGCCTTATTTAATTTCCGCGTAGCAAAGTGTTATTGTCATGATGGACCGAAGGAGTTCAATTTATAATGGAGCAAAATAAAATTTTTCTGCATCGATCACAAGAAATAGAAACTAAATTGAATGTTATTTCTTCCCTTAATGGTTTTAATAGAGGAGGAATCATATATTGACATCTTCAATTTTTAAAATTTACCAACAATTTTGAACTTCATCTACTCAATTTTGCTATAAATACATACATAAAGAGCCGCAGTCTACACAGGATGTTCGACAACAGGTGGGAGAAAATGTTCTCAACGATAATATAAGACGAAAACGAAGAACAGAAGAAACAACAGAGGTGTACGTTGCGTACGTCACACAGGCACGCGACACTCAGGTATATGTCTCAAGTGACAGATGCATGCATTCGCACACGAAAAATAAAATATTAGTGAAATTAATGCGATCGTCGAAAAAAAACTCGCGAATTAATTAATTCGAATTAATTCGTAATGTGCCGCCCACAGTTATGAAACTGGTCTAATTAATTCGCGAGTTTTTCGACGATCCTCGAAGATTACAGATAACTCTGAAGACTGATGTACTAGATCCTACGTCAATTTTTTGTTCTCTGTATATTGTGAAAAATAAATTGTATATCATTCATGACTGGACTAATACTAGAGGCAACGGTCATTTCGCATTGAAAAAACCGATTCTCGTCCGATCATCGAAGTTAAACAGTGCTGAGCGTGGTCAGTACTTGGATGGGTGACCGCTTGGGAACACCACGTGCTGTTGTCACTTTTTTTTCTTTTTTAAATGATTATTAGGTACTTTTTTTCACTACTAATGACTAGACTGCGAATGTGTATGCATATTCCAATTTTTGTAGACAAATTTTAAGAAAGTGGAATAAAATGAAATCCTATTTTTAATGGTAACAGCATTTGCAGTTCGAAAACAAATATAAATTGTACAAAAGTCTATTGAGTTTTATATTCTAGCATTTTTTAAAAATTTTCATAAGCCATAAATGCATAAAGATCCGCAGTCTACTAATGACTAATGGTACAGATAGAAGTGCCAACGCTATTCATGTTTATATAAACAGAAATGAGAGCTGAAACAGCAGTCTATATTGACATTTTTACCGAGAACGAAACTTGCCCGACAGAATTCTAAACAAATATATTATTGATATATCGATAACAATTGTATATAATATTATATTGATAAATATAGCTTACTCTACTACGGACTTCTACCGAAATGTAAACTATACCGGTATTACAATCGGTTTCGGTACAGTCTTATTATAGTGCACTACCGGTATCAAAATCGTACCGGTTTTAAGTCCCTGTCCAAAACAGGAACGTCCACGCCTACGTTCTATGTATTGTCTATGTATTCATGTCGAGTTAACGATAAATTACCAACAATAATCCGAGCATTACCATACTTCCATGTTTGAAATTGAAACGTGGCGCCAAAATCGATGAACGTCGGCCCGTCGGCTGAGTTCAATTCGAGTGAAGTAAAGCTACTACTCCAACGAGAATAGATGTAGCCAAATGCAATAGGTTATTTATTCATAGAATTTCGATTACCACATGATTTGAATCCATATCGTCAGTGAAATTGTTCTTTAAATATTTGCCCGATATAGGTAATGCTGCAAATCGTAAATACGATCCAATGCACTGGTGCGGGTGCGCAGAATCACAGTAAAGCAGACAACTCCGTGACGTGAGTGTGTCTCGTTGGGCTGAAAATGCTGCGTTCTATTATGTTTTCGCGTAAGTTTCTCCACAACAGATTTTCACAATTTGTAATTTTATTCGTCAAGCGAAGATATCAATTGACATAGAAGTGTAATCATTCGTTATTCGTTCTACTCGATTTATCGTGAACGCAGATATGAGTTCTATACATGTTTCATCGTATATCTACCTACTTTGCGCTGGATTCTATAGAACAGTTTGTATTGCATAAGATGCACTAACTCAAACAAACTAAATTAACTTTATAATTTTTGGTTGTTGACACAGGCCGTTGCATTATGTTTTATTGCAACACGTTTCATAACCTCTAATGTTAAAATCAGCTCTCCACGATATTAAAAAAACAATGCCTCTGTGCAGTTGACCTTTGTAAATATTACGATAACATAATATACTCAATAAAAATGAAGAACTGTTACAAACTAATTATAATTGGGTCAATGCAAATCATTCAATTTATAGTATTTTAAATGTACCACAGCTTTGCTTTAATTTTTAGCCACTGTGAATCAGGGCCTATTGTCCCTGATTCGCAATAATGCAGCTCTGTCAGGGTGTCCTGCGGCTTTGACGTCACAAACCAGGACTGTGGCTAATCTACCAGAAAAACAAGAAAGGAAGCCTTACAGTCCATTTCAAAATACTCATGGCGTAGGAGAATATGCCATGGCCAGACTAGACGACCTTTTAAATTGGGGACGTAAAAATTCGATATGGCCCATGACATTTGGTCTGGCTTGCTGTGCAGTTGAAATGATGCACATTGCTGCGCCCAGATACGACATGGACAGATATGGAGTAGTATTCAGAGCTTCTCCGAGACAGTCTGATGTTATTATCGTTGCTGGAACATTAACAAACAAAATGGCTCCAGCTTTAAGAAGAATATACGATCAAATGCCTGAACCACGATGGGTCATTTCAATGGGAAGCTGTGCCAATGGTGGAGGCTACTACCATTACAGTTATTCTGTTGTCAGAGGGTGCGACAGAATTATACCTGTGGACATATATGTGCCAGGTAATATAATTTAATATACGTTTAAGATCATATTTATTTATAGGAAAGATTGTAACTGTATTTGTGCATGTAACAACACTTTAGGATGTCCCCCAACAGCAGAAGCTTTGATGTATGGTATACTACAGTTACAGAAGAAGATCAAGCGTATGCAGACAGCTCAGCTTTGGTATAGAAAGTAATGTAAATGTACCTGAGTTCCGTAGCAATTTATGTATAAAGAATTTCGTTATTAAAATATGAAGTGTAATTAAGGTAAACCATTATTATTAATTGATTTCAATAGTAACTGAAACTTCTCATGCATTTACGAGTCATACAAACTCCTAAAAAATGAAAGTATCCATCTCACAAGTACACTGTTATCATTTTTAACAAGAGAAGAATATTAAATAAAATACAAGGAAGCAATAACTATGGTTGTAATAACGCATAAAAAAAAATAATAAAACATTCTACAGACATGTAATTAATTATATTCTCTTCATTATTTTTATTCTTTATTATCTTCACTATTTAAAATATGTACAATATCTTAGTTTAAACAAAGCAAAGAGTTAGGCAGAACATCTTTGCCATTTAGCTTACCACATATTAAGGCCCCTTTATTTTTTCTTCTTTATCTATTGCTCTATCTAATACTAATTACCATTCTGTTTATTTTAATTATACATTACATACATACATTACTTAATAAAAACACATCAACTGATACGCACCACGCATACGATAGGTACGGTACTTCTGTAACAAAAGAAAGTCACCCGGCGACTTATTGTACCTATTACTTCGTTATGTTCATGTACAAGAGTACATTTTTTTTATGAACATACACGTCTATTATGTCCACAGCCCGAATTTAAACGCCTACTTTGGTCATTGAAGAGCACAGTACGCTGGAAATATGATCATTGTTCTATTGACAATTTTCCTTTTTTTTCAAAGATTTAAAAATCTTTAATCGGATACAAATTTGACTTTTGGTAATTAGTTTTGAGATATAAATCGATCACAATTTCATGCTACAACAGATTAGATTCGAATTGTTGCAAAGGCCAATTATGCAGACATATTTGTCAATGTGATACGTAAATCTGAAAAAGTACGAGTTCTAAATTTAAAAACGTATGCGAATGAAGTCAACGTATGACGGTAAAATACTAATGTTACCTTTTGTTTTATCATATCCTATGCCTGCTGCATCGCATACGGTACAATTTGTTTTCTAGAGAGCAAATGATATGTAAAAGAAGAATGAAATCCAACCAAGAGCATTGTGTCATTTTTTTGGAGAACATCATTAACACGTAACGGCGTACTTCTAAATATACCTCTCAATACAAGCATGCCTTGTTACAACGGAAGCTACTATCTTTACAGCATAAATTAAGGTCAAGCTTTGTTTCGAAAATTCTTTGTGCGACGGTGTAACAATTAAGTCAACAAAATGTCCAATTCCCGTTTAACGTGTGCTGGTCCGACAATCTCGGCATCAATGCTGTCGTTTTTTCCATTTTTGTTTTCTACTTCTCTGCAGATATACAATTGCAAAAAAAAAGGAAAACAAAGAAGTTCGAGATAATTTACAATATACAAAATAATAAAATATATAAAAGTTCTATACATATGTTCATCTCTTGCATATCCTCTGTGACGTAGAAAACAACTACAATAAATTGTTTGTACAAATCTATGTATAATATAGAATCTTTATGAAACTCCGTAAATGAAAATCTATGATTTACAGATACCTGAAAAGATTTGAATGATAAACACCAATTCTGGATAACCATAGTAAATAACTAAAAATTCCTTATCCTCAATTCTGATCGTGATTCCAATCATTACTCTTTTGTGGTACGATAGTTAATTTCCATGTAACAGAGCTCAGGCAGGCTCTTTTCCATTTTCCATCTATCGGTACCGCTAGTGTTCTTTGATTTATTGTTGTTCATTCTGTGATTTAACAATAAAATTGTACAAACCTGGCACGTTTCTGTGCTTCATCAAAATATGTTACACGTTTCAAATTACAGTCGTTAAATGTAGAAATTTTGAATAATATTAAAGGATGGCTTGCGATGTGGAAGGTGGTGGATTGCTTGGTAAGGCTGGCACTGGCCCGTCAGTCCACTGTATGAGGGAATGCTCACCCATTTGTGTACTTTGAAAATGATCTTTCAACAACGTTTGCGAAAAATTACAATGCATTTGGTACGCTTCACTTTCGCGACTCGGATCTCCACAAATTCTATAAAGATCTACCAAACAGAAACATCACGGTCAACATTTCCGTGCTTTTATTGGTAACTACACATATAATACACGTATATTTTTTAGTTATATGTATTAAAACAGATACATACCTTTTAGGATAGCAGTAGCCCATAGTTGTACGTGAACGTCAGGTATTTTTGAAGCTAACTGCATCGCTGGCGTGACCATATTCATAGATTCTCTGCTATTTCCTAAAGAAAGAAATATATGTCCCAAAAGTACAAGACTACACGAGGTAAGTCTGTTCAAATCTTCAGAATTGGCCATTTTTAACGTTTCTCGAAGATATCTCCTAAAATTGAATTCACACATCTCAATAATTATAATAATTGATAATAATAAATTATTGGTAGTGACGTAACGTATAAATTCGTACTTTGCTTCGTTGTATCTAGCTCCAAAAAACGCTTGAAGTCCTTGAACATAATACGCCGCTGCTCTTAAAGAATGCGAATGGGATGGCAAAGATTCGGGGTTTATTCGTTCTAGCAACGCACCTAATTCAGTATCTCTTTTAGTTCTTAGGTATACTATTGCCAGATTTAAGTTCGCGAAAGTCCAAAGCTCCCGCTCTTGCGACGTCTAAAGAAAATAACAGTGTATAAATTATCTCTCAAACAATAGATACAATTGTTTTCATTCATGTTTATAATTTTACCCTGAGAGCAGCCGTAAACTGAGCTTCTGCAGCCTCCATGCAATTCATTGACATTGCATATAACCCTAATAAAGCATGTAATTGTGGCCTATGACCTTGAAGTAACCTGGGTTGGGTTCTACAAAGTTGACATGCTTGTGAAATTTCTGCTAATGCTACGCTTTTATTTCCCATTACAAGTCGACACATCACTATATGTTCCAACAACATTAATTGAAAAACCGAAAGTATAGGTTTGTTATCGGCATCTGTAAAAAGAGTACGATGATTACATTCGGTTTGAAATCATAATGGAACATAAAGTACATTTATACTGTATTTACTTTTGAGTTTTTCAATTTGAGTTAATGCTTTATCCGTATATTTTTGAGCTTTGTCCATGTAACCAGCTTGCATTGAATGCATAACTGTTACTAAATATACCAAAACATATAAATGGTCCTTTGGCATCCATATAAACATATCTCCAATATTCGAGCCTGTAACTACTTCGTCGGCTGGCCAACTAGGAGACATTATAGTTTGTATACTCTGTTGTAATTGTTTCAGACAAGGCTTAACACTTTTCACCTGTCGAAAGCAATAACAATTATGATTAGCAAACGATCTTCTCTGAATAATGACAAAACTGTGGTAGTTACTCACCTGGCCTGCCATCAAGTAATGGCAAACTTGAAGTACCAAAAAATATACTTTTAAATATTCTTTCTGGTGTGGACTACCCTGCCAATTTTCTACATGATGACCCGCCGAATTTAAGAGAGGATGAACTTCGGTAAATTTTTTGTCTATTAATAAAAGCATACACCTGCTCAATAAGAACAAAACTCTCGTATAACTCGCGTTACTAATATGAGAGTAATCAACACCTACAGCAAGCAAACTACTTGCTGCTACAAAATCTTTTTCCGACGCGTGTATTTGCTGAAACAAAGAATGCGAGATCAGTTTATTTTCAAATTATCCTATAAATTTAGTTGTATGTATCCATGTAATACTTACTGCGAGTTGGAAAATAAGTCTACAATGCCAATACACATTGTGCTGCGAAAGTTCTATAGCTTTCCTTAATATTGGCTTACTGAGATTTGGTTGTTGCTGTTGTTCATATAACTCTGCGACTACACTTGCTGCTTCGAACTTAACATCGTCGAAAGTGTTTATGTTTTGACTTAAACGCCACTGAAATTCAATGCGAATTATTAAAGAAACTGGGATTATTATTATTATCACGATATGTTTAACTATTATTTCAGGAGATTCACTGACACAACAAATGCATTTTAATCACTGTACGTTACATTACCGATGGTACCAAAATAAAAAGAAAGGTTAGAATCGCCGCTAACGAAAATATACGAAAATTTACAAGAGATACATAGTGATAATCAAAGACAACGCTGAAGAAGGCTGAATGTAGGTGATTATAATATAAATAATATTGAGACTGACCGCTTGTTCTAAATGAGACCGCGCCAAATCGATGTTTTTGGTATGCGTAAGGAGGATGTTACCAAGCTGAAGATGAGTACGTGCTTCGACCCTTGGGGGTGGCTTAAAATTGAAAACGGCTTGCAAACACTGTATACACGATTTAATATTCGGCGGATTCGACGTTCGAAAGTTTTCTGCTAGTCCTAATAACGACAGATACCAAGCGTCCTGCGAAGACGCCATTTTGACATTTCACAAGCAAAATCTCCAGCCGTGATAACACACGGTCACTGGTTTGTAACCAAAAACTCTCGCCACTAAACACAATAAAAACTGTATCACTGTCCTAAACGGGGTAGCCGTGATCACGACACGGTTTACAATTTCGCGGTGCCCCGTCGAATGCGTTTCCCCTGGAAACCGCTATGTTGCGTAATGTTTACATACATATGTATGTAACACGACAATTTCTACATTATTGCTACGCATTTTTTGCGCATGTATTAAAGGTTTCTCGTTAGCAAACGCGAACCATTAACACCGCGCGAGCAAAACCAATTTAGGTGGACCACGACATTGTTCATTATTAATAATTTTGATACATAACGGTAAAAGAACTGTATTCGATAGATTCGTTATGCATCAGATGTAACCAGGATATAACTGAACCACTTAGGGAAATTATTATTTCTCTAACTCGGAGAGAGAGTAGATCTATTTATATAATATATTTTGTAAACTCACTCGAAATATAAAAAATAGGAGCGCATAGAATTATACAAGTAATTGAATGTAACAAAGTAACTTTTATTTGAGCCTTGGTAATTATAGAGAATATATACTCCGACGAATAGAAATTCCTTGGTGTTGCTATTATGAGCGCGATATTTGAAAGAAAGAATATGCTATAAAATAACTACTGTTTTGTTGTACATTTATTTGTGCAGGCATCTATGATACCATAAATGGATATAACGTTTGTACGCATATACAATTTCTATGACAATGACACGATTTCAGAACATTTTTCCATTCACACCAATTCACACATCATTCTTAGCATGGAACAAAACCTACGTCAAGGTATCTCGTCGATACAGAAGGTCACTGAGGAGATTATCATCACAGACTGTGGTCGCCGCCGTCGCCGGTGGCACCGGGCACTACATTCCAAGCATCAGGCTGTATTCGATTACGTCACTCTGTGGCATTAATATTGCACACATACTTTACTACCGTTTTCGATTTGTACATTTAGAAATGGTAAATCTGTTTACTATTACTTATATAGTGTTTAGTCATATTACATTCCATTAGTTATAATTATCGTACTCTTCCGGTGATTCATATAACTGCAAAACTCTTATTTCCTTCTTACATAGAGTTCATAACCGCTATATTAAAATAAAATTAGGTAATTCTTTCAAAAAAAGATTTAATTTCGTAGACGCAAAATTACTATTAAACTTTTAAGTATTTTTTGCTTTTTAGATGCAATTAAAGAATACGTATTATGTAAACATCAGTTCTACAAAATGTTATACGCATCAAACTCAAGCTTACAATGGCAATTTTATGTTTTAGCTTGATGGCAATCAATATCAGGCGTTTAATTAAACGGTACTGGCCAAGCGTCGTTTTCCCTACTTTCTTGGTAGGTTGTGTTTACGCAGATTGGAGTCATACCCAAGAGTGGAAGAAGAAAGTAGGCAAAGAAAAATTACTGTTTGAAAACGAAAATGTCAGCTGAACTTCTACGCAGTTATATAAAAACGTACCTTATGCTATTCGCTGGAGCTGGAGCTTTTGGTGCAGCTGGATGGTGCGTCGATAGATCAGAATCATTAAGAATGACTCGGTTTCGAGATAAGTCTGCATTGTATGGAAGGGAACTGAAACCAGGAGAGCCACACTCGTGGCCATAATCTTTTAAAAATGTAATAGTTTTGCAACTTCATCGGGGGTATTGAAGCTTCTGAAGTTATTACGATGTTATTACATGATTACGTAATCTGTACAGTAAAATAAACACATTCTAAAATAATCATAAATAACGAATCTTATCAATAGAATGGAATACAATTTTATTTCTACAAAAACACTACAAAATATTTAAATATACATGCGATTTTGCTGTAACAAGTAACAATGGTATACAATTATAGATTTTACGATTTTATTGTTCGGTTTCCATATCAGCGAGACATCAGCGAAATATAGTAAGAATTTTATTTTTAATGTCATTCTTTTTTGAAACTTTCTCAGTTTTAACGGTTTTGGTATTACATTTATGGTTCTCTTTATCTTCTGTGTCTTTTGTTGATAATTTTTTTGTTGTCATGTAAGCTTTTCGTTTTTTCTGTAACCATTCATTATTTTCTTCGTTCCAAGATACTGGTCTGTTGTCTCGAGAGTTTTTCATCAGTCTTTGATGCAAGCATAATTTACTCCCTGTTTCTAAATTCAGATAAGAATATTTCTTCTCATTTTCAATTTTATGCTCTGTGTTAATCGTACTTATGTTATCATCTATAAGACCATAGTTTTGAAATTTTGTACTTTTATCTTGTGAAACAGATATATTTTTTGTTACTCTTTGTAACACCTTCTCCTGCTCCATTTCAGCAGGTTTTTCAAAAACTTCCCAAATACTGGTCAAGTTTTTCGCTTGAAGATTTGTACTGCTTCCTTTACTTTGATACTTTCCACGACGTTCGCTGGCCGACCTTGTAAATGCATATGGTTTTTTATATAATTCTGGATTAAATTTCTGCGAGGTTTGAACAAAAGATGAATCCCCTATGTCCGCGGACAATGTGGTATCTAAATCTTCGTAACATATTTTTGCAGGTCTCTTTATTTTATTGGAATTGCTAGAAACTATTCTAGAACTAGAAGATTTTAAAGTTGCGGAGCTTCTGAGAGTGGGCCTCTGCCTATATCTTTTTCCATCCGATATGCTATGTTCAGAAGACGAAGACGAACTTCCACTGCTTCTTTTCTCCTGCAAGTTCTTACATATGTTTCCTATGTTATTACTTAATTCTTTATTCGAACCTTGTGTTTCAATATTTCCCATGCACAAATTCAAGCGATCGACGCATGTACTGTCCGTTTTTACATAATTTTTATGGATTTCTTGTTGCAATGCTTCAGAATCAACATCTACGAGTAATTCTCTATTTTTATTAATACTAGATATTTTTAATAAATCGCGTATATGCTTATTTTTTTTAAGTTCCAAATCCAATTGCTTCAATTTATCGTTTAATTGATACTCCAGTATTCTTACTTCTTCTTCTTTCTTGGTCAATGCTCTTTCACGATTCTGTAAAATTACATCTCTGTTTTTCAGTTCGGTTTCTTTCTGTTTGATGTTTTCCAACTTCTGAAGCCAATTTTCTTTAAATATTTCTTCGCTAACTTCCTGTGGAGTTGGTACAACAGCAGAACATCCATTTCTGCATCCATGATAACACAGATCTGTTATCTTTTCTTCTACATCCTCGTTCTGTTCGTCGATCGGCGACAACCTCTCGACTTTATCAAATATTTTCGAAGCGAAACTAGTATTATACGATGCCTTGTATTTCGTTTCAAGATTCTGAGGGGAATAATCAAAATTGCTAGATGTATTTTGATTCTCTTCTGTGAGCCTCTTGAGAGTTATACAGTTCTTTGCATTTTGAATGCTCTCCTCTTCTATGGTGAGCGAATTGTTTGTATTATTCTCAACACAGGTTGCTTCAGTCTTTTCAATGCTAACAGTCACATTACTGACATTGTTTATCTGTAATCTCTCGTCGCGTGTATCGCTTGCAATAAAATTTGTATTGTTATTGATGCACACTGGTATAATGAAAGCTTCTACCCTGTATTTTGCTGGCTTCATTGTTTAAATTGTAAGTAAGTAGTTCGTTCAGTGTATTTTTGTCAGTAAAGTTATACACATAATTTTCAGCAGACAAGATACTTGTTTTAACAAATAATATCCTGTTCGAATACTAGCGGCATATCTGATACGATGTTTCGTTAACTTTTCAAGTGTCACTCCTTCTAAATGTCACAAAAATATTGAATAATTACTTCAGCAACTATTAAATCTAATCCACTTGTTACGTGCGCTTTCATTCTACGGTACAAACAAATCTTTCAGTGTTTACTCTCTACCTGTCTCAAGTCCGTTACTTTGTCTTGTTTTGTATTCTGTGTGACAATGTGTATGTTTGTATACCTGACCACGCCGTGATCTATACATACGAAGGCAGCGATTACACGTATATAAATTCCATTTGAGAGTGTGCACATAGGTAATAACAATGGCGATGGATTCGGTCACGTGACTAGTCTTTGATTGGTTAATTTTCCATGCGACAGTACCGTAACCGTTTGGAGTAGAACTCCCCTTTACAATTGTTGTAAGAAAACTCGTCCAGCTGAAGAAAGTATTCATATTTACGCATGCAGAACAACTTGTACAAAATATTAAATAAATGGGACCATGATCACACGTTTCGCGGGTCTGCTATTCCTAGTGCATAACCAAGCGTCATGTTACATTCCTGAAAAAGTCACATGGTTCTTTGTGTCACCGTAATAGGAATTCGAACAAACAATACCAAAATATATTCCCAGACAGAGTATCAAAACATTGTATATAGCGTTGTTGTGTGTGTGTTGTATTTTTAAATAATTTGACTGGTACTATTTCTAGAGTAAAGGTAGCTTTATATTACTGCACATTGCTAGTGATATTACAAGTTTACACGGATTACGTATAAGAGTACTGCTGTTTTAAAAAATATTCTTTAAATTATATCAACAACGATACAGTTAAGAAACATACACAATAAATGCACATAATCATTGTAAAGAGCTCATCCTTTAGCCAGAATTGTGCATTAGAAAAAAGTTACATTTTTTATTTGTTGGGCCATTATTATAGTGGGAAGTATATTTGCATATATATATTCTATTATACTCTATTATATTCTATTAACAAAATATAAAACTATGGAGATGCTGGTGATTATAAAAATATGTTCTATATACTCTGTTTGCAAGAATGCATTGAACGCGGCAGAAGGAGAAAGGGTGGAGAAAGGGTTATAGAACTTGACAATAACTAGAACTACGATTGTATTTTTCCACATACTTCGTAATCTGCAGTAATCTGTAATGTTTAAATTAGTAAAGAGGTTTCCCCTAATTTGTATATTCTTAATTCTTGATTCTTTCGTAAAGGGTGCGCTACTATTGATTCATTAATTCGGGGCCTTCTAGATGGCGTTCATGACTTTTCGAAGTATATGTTGGACACAATTCCAGCATTGTATTCGGTTTGTTCGAATTTAAATTGTCCAGTTCGTATAAGAAATATTCAATAAATATTTTCCACTTTCTGACCGAGGTGAGAGAATCCACACTACTTCTCTTTAGAATCATTTGTTATTTTTCCCGCCTAATGCGAAGCTCTCGTTAGAATGCGCGCGCATATCGATTCAAGCAATTATTACGTATCCCTATCGAAGTACAGTGTCGTACGTACGAACAGCATGGAGTGAATGCAATTGCAATAATTACTGCTGTGTAAACAATAAATTATTTAGTATCATGTTAAATTATAATAAATTATTGTCTAAGAATCAATTTAAACAAACTCGACCGACTCGGAAGATATATTTCCCGGTATCTGTGGGTCGGAGAAAGCAAAAGATTACGATGATAAATGATTTCACCTTGAGAAGAGAAATGTTTAATATTCATGTGTGTACACGCAACCCTTTATGCGGTGTGGATAATATTAGTAACAATATGAAAAATAAGTAGAGTTTATGAAATCGACGAGATCTTTCATGAAATTTTCGTGTTGTAAGAAGAGAAAATGAATAAATACGTGCAGAATGCCGGGGGCCTCAGGGAGGGATCGATACGTCCCTGTAATTTGAGGTAACTCGCAACTCGCAACTCGGTCCCGGATAGCGGAGGGGGCTAGAGGGGAGCGCGTACTGTTGTAGTGTTGCAGTTGTCCGCCATTGCTAGGGAGTTAACTTCGGTACTAGGCTAGGTGAGGATCTCGGCATCTCGGCGACTCGTCGCGTGCCCCCTCCCCCTTTGATCGTGGAAAAAACTATTTAGTGATTTCGTGTTACGATTTTGGGTATTTTGAGATCCGGGCGATTTCAAATCGGTCTGCTCGCGTTCGACAGCGATGGACACGAAGAATCATTTGGATATGATCACGAGCCCGGAGATTGTGGTGCACGCCAATCTCCTAACGCCAACGGGTCAGCGGCTTACCCCTACAGGGAAAATTAGCCATGCCAAAACGCGCGTCTACACGCAGAGATATAGAAAAGAGTGGGAGCAAATGCCCGATTTTAAAGGTATCAGCTCGTTATCGTTACCGTAACCATTACCGTATGTTATATAGCTGTTTCTCAGAGCGATCCGTCGATAAACGACAAACATTGCCGTTGCTTGTGTGAATTCTGCCACGCAGGCCACATACCTACACGTTCTAATCGTATGCTAGCAACGTGCAACATCATTGAGATCGCCTTGAGCAACGACACTTTCGTTCTTACAGCCAGTTCATTATTTTTAGAGAGCACGCATCCCGCGTAACAACCGATAGGTACCTCTTCTTTTATCGAATATTTGGATCGACTATCGATGGGCATCTTACACGGGCTCTCGAGAATGTTTTCGTGGATAACCATGGCAGTCTTTTCGTCGCGTCTCGTTTTTTCTTAATTCCGTACGTATCGTCTCCACGCCATCGGTCGTTCCTATTTCGTTTGTGTGAAACTGGAACGGGCGAAATTCGTCAAGACTCGTTCTTTGCTCTCGAAAAATTAGAACAACCCAGCATCGCGTGAACGCACATGACGTGACATCACCGGACACTGTATTGTTACATGTCGAACCATATTACTAGCTAAGTCACCAGTAAAGGTGCTGCTGGGTAATTCGATGGCCAGCCGAGTAGATATCACCATACGGTAGGAACACCAAGGAACACGTTTAGTGGAATGTCGCATTTTGGATGGTAGGTTACGGTTATTCGGCACAGAAGGCGCGAAATTGCAAATCACACCGGATACGTATACAGGTGCATTAAAATATGTGAACACCGCGGTACATTCGTTGTTTGTTATTTTGTTTAATTCGCTTCGCGTTAGGACCAGGCATACATAGCGATACTCGCATACTCGTGTATGTATGTATATAGTACCTATGTATGTACCGCTGCTATATATCGGACCGAATCGTAAATAGAAATGAAGGAAACCTCATAGAGAGAACGAAGTGAGAATGAAAATTATATTTACACAACCTATAAATAGATCTAACGTTATTATATCCGTTATATTTTCATGTTTTACAGCCGGTTTTTCTAAGTAACGTAGAACCACGAGTTTAGTTCTTTCTCGCTTGCTTTATTTCGAGAAAACATTTGTTCTACGAATAAATAATATTGTAAATACAATACTCTATGTACGTATGCTCAGTAACAATTATGTATACATTCGATGAAATATATTTCACAGGATGGTTAACATCTGTACCTTTTCAAGTGACGCGTGCTTATTGCATGTACTGCAAGAAAAACTTGCATGCCCATCGACTCTCTCTATTGAAGCACACATGTACCATGAAGCACCAGCGAGCGGCTCTGTTGCACGAGGCAGAAGAAAAGAAGAAGGCTCTTGCCCAAAAGTTAAATGGAGAAGAGGAAGTTGAAGTAGAAATCAGCGAAATTGACGTTTGTATTATTCAGTTTGTTGAGTTTCAAACTATCTAAAGAAACTTTAAGAGGCTATAACGATTTCTATTGTCATTAGGCATGTGAGACCATTCAAACCGAAGTGGACGACGAGGGAGTAGAATATGTTGTCGAAAGATTGGAAACGGACGACGAGCTGGATGAAACGCACATCAAGGGCGATGTGGACGATGTCGAAGAGGATGAGGAAAATATACATTTACAAATGTCTATTGAGGAAGAGGATGTTAAACATTCTACGAAAAAGATCAAAATGGAGCATGTGGTAAGTTTGTGTGGTTACTGTAATGATGTGGGATGCGCCTTCTCATTTCTCGATAATGCAAAGATGGAGTTTTTCACTAGTCAAAACGCTAGATAAAAGATCAATCTAGACTTTGGTCTGCTTCAAAAGTCCTATTTTTACGTTTGGAAGCATAAAGCAAATAATGCAAATTACGCCTCATGAACGTAAAAATAGGACTTTTGAGGGCAACTGTGGCCTATATTGATCTTTTATCTAGCGCTTTTGGCTACTGAAAAACTCTTGCAATCCTGGAAACGGGACTACCCTCTCAATAGACGAGTTCACAACTGAGATCGTAATTCGATTTGATTAGGACATCGCTGAAGATCCTCTAGCGACTGCGATGGATCAAATGCAAAGCGAATATCTGGAGGAACCAGAGAATCAAGATGGAAATGTGCAGATGGAAATGGTGGTAGAGTCGGAGGATCATTGCAGCTCCGAGATTCAGGTTGTGGCACTTCTATCCGACGAGGAAGATTCAAACAAGGAATCGCAGAAAGAGTCGCACGAGAATGATAAAACCATTCGACGATCCGAGAGTAAAACTGATAGGAAATCTAGCAAATTAATGGTGAGCGTACCAAACAAATGTTTACGCGTTAAATCTAGCGGTCCGCGTTAATAAGCGTTTCCCGACGGTGTTTTCAGCACGGCGAGAATCATCAGGCGGATTCGGACATACTGGTAGCATGCCCGTTACCTATTTTAGGCGCGACATATCAAATTAATTCATCGGTAGCATCACCCTCTAACACGATAGGAGTTCTTCAACCGGTGAACACTCTACCGATCGCTCCTGCGCACAATAAAACGATTACTTTAACGTCTGGTGGTAAAACCCTAACTTTGTCAGGTGGTACATTCCAACCTAGTACTCAGTATGTTCTGAGTAAATTGAAGAATAAACTTCCTACGTTGGTAATAGCTGATAGGAAACCTGCAATTGTAGCTAATCAGGCGGGAGACGCGCCCAAACCCATTTCGATACACAAGGAGCAAACGGCTGTGGCGGGTACCAGTTATCAAACGCCGAAAAAGGTATTGTATCAAGAGTTAGATAAAAGTTGATTAAAATATTCAGTTGATCCATCTTTTATGTTTCGCACTTTCGTGGATTTCAGCACGTGCTTTCAAAGTCTGTTAGATCTTCGACATCGAAGAAACCTCAAATTTCTACGCACGTTGTGGACACGAGCAAAGGATTGCCAGTCGGAGGATTACAAGTTAGTCTGTACAAACTGATGGACGGTCGATGGACCTTTTTAAATGAAAGGTATATCTCGAATGATTTTTAAACGAATTTATCAGGGACGAATAGTTTCACTGTTCACAAACATCGTGTTATTTTCAGTAATACTTCTCCGAACGGACGATGCGTAGATTTAGTGGATAGCATAAGAGCCAGTTTCACAGCCGGACGATACAAGATCCATTTCGACGTGGACAAGTACTTCACGTTGAGGAGAATAGCGACCATGTATCCATTCATCGAAGTTGTGTTCGACGTGAAGGATCCAGCCGGACATTATCACATACCTTTACTATTAAGCCCGTTCGGTTATTCCACTTACCGTGGTTCCGAGAAATGAACACCGACGACAATCGACGAATATTCTAAGTAACGAACGTGTTATAAAAATATTTGATTATGCAATAATAAACGTTTTTTATAATGCGGAGTACCGAAATCTCAGCTCGCCAGTATTCTTATATTTTTCTAAGAGTTATCTAAAGCGAAAAGATACGAAATGTAAATAATGAAAATGTAACGCCGACTGGATTACGAGAGCTTGACGGTACAGATTGCTAAGAGGAACATTGGCATGTGTGGAAAAATATATTTTATTGCGTACTGTGTACAAAAGTCATGGGGTCGCATCGTTTATTAATTTAATCAGCTAAGTGTTTACAGGCTTTGTACAATTCTACCGAGCGAACAGCTTGATGCTCCTGAAGAAGATCCTTGGATCGTTAGCCCCTTGTCCTATAATATCTTTCTATTAAACTAACATCAAATTCTCTGTTACAGATATTTAACCATTGACGAAAATATACGGATACATACAAACAATTATCAATTTTCTTTTTCTTTCGCAAAATTATGAAACAAAGGATATGGAAGTCCTAAACGTTGCGGACATCAAGAAAATCGTAGTTCAAGGGGTTAATGAATTGCTATACTAGTACGGTTCCGTGTCTTTTCCACCGACTGTATGTACATCGCGTCGCGATTTCAGTAAAGTGGAGCGATTACTATTTCGGGGGCAAGTAGCTTCTGTCGACGTCGTTGTTAGGCGGAAGGTACGCTTTATCCTTCGATCCGTTCGGTCCCTTTGGACCCTTTGGTCCCTTCGGTCCTGACCCGTTCTGTCCTTTCTTCGGTCCCGAAGGGCCGGGTTTACCCAAACCTCCCGGTTCGCCGGTGCCGAACTTGAAGCTCGCTCTGTTTCCGTTCTCGTCGGCCTCGTACCTTCGATAGAACCATCGGGTAGTTTTATTGTTAGACCAGAGACTTCCTTTATACCTCAACGGTTTCTTAGAAATCGATAAGAGGCACAAACGCACCGATACAAGTTTCACCGACTCCAGATTTGACCGACAATAACTTTGGCCGACTACATCCATCTTCTTATAGTGTAATAATGATATGTTTATACAAAAGTAAAAATGTCAGCACTATCTTTAGAACCAATGTTACTATCGGATAATACTGTCGTCGACTAAAATCATTGTCGGTTAAATTCATCGACGGTCAAAGTCATTGTCGGCCAAAGTTAATTATACAAGTAAATTTTTTTGCGATTATCTCGTATAGTAAAGCCGATCGTTGACATATCTAAAGCTCGTTGAAATCGGAGAGGAACCACATCGTCGGGAACTTTACCGAAGGTTATTTGAAAGAGGAAACATTTAAGGGACGGCATTTCGAAGACTTGCATCATACTGAGAAAATCCTCGGCCTCGGTCGACCCTTGTTCGAGGGAAATACGACGACGGCAAAGAAAAAGAAAGCTCACTTGACGGAGATCGGAAGACCCTCGGGACTCTTGTACGAAAAGCTACCCTTGACGGCTCGTACTAGCTCCCCGTCTACTTCCTTGTACGTCTCCGTCTCCTCCCTCTGCACTTCATCCCCGGCGGCCGGGCTGCTCGGTATCGGTCGGTTCCTGGCTTTGTTGTCCTCCAACGGCGTGTTCAGGATCAGCCCGCCGGAACCACGCGCGAACGGAGGCGCCTTCTGATCCGGAGACAGCTTTTCGCCGGCGCAACAGCACGCGGACAGGACCACCAGCCACAGGACCTGCGAGGACACGCGTCGTTTCGTCCGGTTAAAATTCCTATCGGACCTAACGAGAGTCGATAGTCTCGGGAAAAGTTCAATCGAACTGCACGAAATTGGACCAAACTCGTCGTACTTCTACTTCGTCGAATATCTCCTACCGAATCCACGATAAGAACTTTCAGACCGCATGAAAAGGTTCCAACGAACGATCGATCGTCTGGCCGTGTTCGTTGTAACTACAATTTCCGTCCTCTCCGTTATACTTGTCGAGTTTGTATAACAATATGAGAACGTTGCTATCTAGAAAGTCACCTCGTTAAGGGGGTAGTCTCGTTTCCAGGATTGCAAGGTGTGGGATGCGCCTTCTCATTTCTCGATAATGCAAAGATGGGGATTTTCAGGAGTCAAAAGCGCTAGATAAAAGATCAATCTAGGGCAATCTAGGCCGCAGTCGCTCCCAAATTTCCTATTTCTACGTTTACTAATAAATAAAGCTGCGCATGTAGCTATTTTCATAAAGCTGCGACAGCTAAATGCTGCCAAATAATGCAAATTACGCCTCGTAAGAGATTGATCTTTTATCTAGCGCTTTTGACTACTGAAAAACCTTATCATTGCATCCCGCTCTCTTGAAATCCTAGAAACGTGTCTACCCTCCTAATGGAGGATTAAAGAGGCTGGCTGCTACAAAATTAGATGGAACGTTCGTAATCAGAAACGAAAAGATCGATAATTGTACTTGTTCGAAAAACGAGCAGAATTTCTTGAATGGTGAAACGGATGAAAAACGAGGAACATTTCATTCAATTCGACCCGAAGAACGTACGAGGGTTGAAAAGAAGAGCCGCCGATCGTTCGTGGGTGATAAGAGAACCCGTTTTCTAGCGATTGCCTCGTGGATGTGGAATGTCGCGTTTTGCAATGGTTTTCGGACTTTTCCACGACGGTGAGATCGCAGTCGCGGGTAGATGCATCTGATCCGCGAAGACGTACATAACGTTGCAACGAACGAAGACGCTGTTCGCCCGAGGTGGTTTCTTTCGTGGCTCGGTGACCTCTCGACCGACAGACCGTGTACGCATACTAGGATCGCCTGCTGTCGGCGAATCTTCCGCGTAAACATGTAACACTATGGCTAAATTGAAAGGATACTTTCTACTTTATCGAGTCCCCGTGTCGACCGTTCGAAATAATCTCTATTGCGTCACGATTAACCATCCTTTTTCCCCCTTCGACTCGAACAGTTACAAATAAGGGCAATCGGTTGCGAATCCTGCGAAAGAAGCACGGTACCGCTCTTCTTCTCCGTTTCTGCACTTTATCCGATCGTGTCACCGAGTCGTAATCTTCGATTAACGGTTGACCACTGGCTCGCGAATCAAGAGAATCGAAAATGGCAATCAAAGATTGGATTCCTAAAGTGAGTGCGCACAAACGTTCAGTTTCAGTTCCTCGATCAACCGAATCTCGAGGTTGAAACTGGTTCAACTGGTTCGAGGGTGTTTCTTCGGAGAGTCATCGGTACCAGCCCCCGCTGAGAGCCACGTTCGAAAAACTCGCGAAAACGAGGAGTCCAAACGCGATTCAGGAACGTACCAGTGATCGAGACACAATTCTGCGAGACGTCATCGTCGCCAGAGGATCGGTCACACTGACGGCACACGAAATGGCATCCCTCGAGGCACTCGCGACTGCTCGACTCGCGACGCAATCGATGGATTTCAGAAGCTGGTAACAACATCTCTGCTCGATCGTTCACCGAGCTTTTATATACCCGATACTGTGTCCGCCGACTAGAAGGACGACGGTTTTTTCCCCCCCTGATTCGCGACCGATTCTCAAGAGGGATCGGAAACATCCTATCCATTCCCTCCCCATGAGCGCTCCCGCAGCTCCCATTTTTTAATCTCTTCGCCTTCTGCCATCGGCAGACAGATCTGGGAATGTCTCACTTACGAAATATGACTACTTGAAATTTAGTTAACTAAAGTTGTGTACCGTTTTATACACATCTAGGTCTTTTTATTTTGTAAAGAGGTTTAAAAATATGCACGCGAGCTCCAGAGAATAACAATTTTCTGAAAAATTAAAGCAAACATTTTAGTACTGATCTTTCTCTCCCATTTCAGATTTTAGAGATCGGTAACGCATTTGAGGCGATTTGTAAAATATTTGCGTACATTAACGGATACTATATTTTCAGATTGAACTGGGAGATGGAGTCGGAGTGGCCGAGCAGGGATACAGACGTTAAGAAAATGGAAGATTCGCTAATAGCTGACTCTGGAATAGCAAGACCCAGATTGCCACGTCAACTTGGCAATGGAACGCGATTCCACGGACGCGTCTCGATTCGGTGCCATCGCGGTATGTATATATATGGTATAAGATAGAAAATATATCCCACGGAAGACCGTACGAACGCATCGCGTTCCATGTTGGGACCGACGAACGGCCTTATCGTTGCGTATCTTCGAGAATCGTAGTGTGTCGGACGTATTCGATGAATTACTCGGGACACCGTCTCGGACCCTAGCTCGCCGTCTCACAGCTCGCAGATCGCGCAAGCTCGTCTTCACGTATGCACGTATGCGAACGTATGCACGTATCTTCTTCGGCGAGCCATGGAGTCGGCTTGGATTTATCGCCATCCGTTTGGCACGCGATTCAAAGGCCAACGTCGTTACGATGGATGAGATTTCGCTCGTTTAAGGGCACACGGGCAAACAATGCGATCTCTGAACCGCTAATAGGATGCGTTTGCTCTTTCCTAGGTAGAACAGAGTCACGATGACATTTTACCCTTTTATTCCGTCCTTTCGCACACCGAACCCACTCGCATTCCGTGCCCGGTAGCTGATCAAGAGATCCCTTTCGATCGATCGAGATCGCGGCTCGCCTATTCTTCGATCTTGCCCAGCGTCGATCCCACCCCGACGACGATACCTTCTTGCTACGACTAAACGTGCTCGCTGCTACCTACGGGATGTCCTGATCAAAGTCATTAACGATCGTGCCGTATCGTTTTACAACCTACGATTGCAAGTACAAAGCAGAGAGGCCTAACCCAGGACCAGGACCAGGGGAGGAACGGGTTCTCGTTGTCGTGCATTATCCCTTGCACACCTAAGTGAGAACGATTCATCGGTGGTTGCTCTGGTTAAAGTACAGCAAGTCCTCTACTTACGCAGTTAATTCGATACCGCGCTTTCCGCGTAAGTCGAATAGTTATTAACCCTTTGTAAACATCTCTTCCGACCTAGAATAACTCCATTCTATATGATCTTTTTCTTTTTATAGATATAAAATTGATATAATATCTCATGCAATACTTAAATGTTTAATAAAGTAAACAATATTTTGAATAACGGTACAGCAATTTTTAGTGGTGACTCTGAGTAACAAATATAAATGTTACGCGTTTCTTTTTAGATGAAATTAAATCGGATTCGTTTGTAATTAACATTTAAGCATTAAAATAAATGTAGCTATACAAAAGATATAAATTTTCTTTGTCCTCCTGCGTCATTCTTGGGGACAAAGACGTTTTAATCACTGCAGCTGTAAAGAAAATGGTACGGCAAGGGGTTAATACGATCTGCTTTGTACGTAGTATATGTATGTACTCATTTGAAAGGAAAATTCAAACAAACAAAACATGTTCATAGAAAATTGATATACACATTGATGTACACAAGCAAACACTTATATCTTCGCTTCTGTCACATATGTACCGACAAAACTGCCGTTCTGCCACTGAAACGAATTTAGTTCGGAAATGGTTTTCTGCGTAAAACGAATCCGCGTAAGTCGAGGACTCACTGTACTATGCTTTTGCCACGTTAGAGTCGGGTTGCCAGCTTAACTCGAATAATGGAACTTGTCCGCGTGATGCGGTCGTTGACGTTCTTCCTCCTCCTCTTCATCCTTCTCTCTTTCTTTTCGATACTTCACTCGGGAACAGAGAGAAGGGACTGATCGTTCCCTCGAGTAGTTTAGTAAGAGCGTTTAAGCTCCTCGTGATTGTGGCGAGCTAGGCGAAGACGACCAAATCGAAGGTTCGTCGTCCTCCGTCTTCCACGATCACTTTGGCGGAGGGCCAGAGATCGATCCGCGAGCACAATTCTATCGGAAAGTGCCTTCTTCTTGGATTTGGGACAACCCGGGGCTCTCGTCGAACGAGCTCTTCGGGTCGCATTCGAGCGATACGTAAGCTAATATTAGAAAACCGTTGACCCGTACGTCGTGGATCATCGTGATTCCCATGTTTTTCACTTGTAACGTTTGTCGCGGAGGTAATTAACGCCGCCGGCGCACCGGTCGCTTCTCCAACGTGCCGCTTGCTTGGGATCGACCATTCCTATTTCTATTTATTTGTTCGACGGTAAATGTAATGGCTAGACTGCATTTTTGCAAGAAACTGCATTTTTAACACTGAACCTATCACTAGCGTTAAAATTATAAAGTTGCTTTCGTTGTAAATGATTTACAGTAGTCAAAAAGCTACATAAAAGATCTATCTAGGCCGCAGTCGCCGTCAAAAGTCCTATTTTTACGTTTACGAAGCGTAATTTTCATTATCCGGCAGCATGCAGCTACCGCAGCTTTATGAAAATAGCTACCTGCGCAGCTTTATGCTTCTGAACAATGCAGATTACGACTCGTAAACGTAAAAATAGGACTTTTGAGGGCGACTGCGCCCTAGATTGATCTTTTATCTTGCGCTTTTGACTACTGAAAACCCCCATCTTTGCATTATCGGGAAATGACAAGGCGCATCAAGCACCCTTGCAATCGTGGAAACGAGACTACCCTCTTAAATAAATATAATATGGACCGCACAAGGCTCAAATAAATTTAATCTTGTTATTTTTACAAGGCAACATGTACCGGCTACTTTTCAGTGGCCCCTACACGATCAATAATATTGTTAATATTCGCGTCAATATTAACTGAGGACCATATTGATGGAAATATTGATCGTCTAGGAGCGTATTGAAGCATTCTATCAATATTGACGGATATTGATAGAAAATTATATTTTCTGTCCGCCGCAGAAAGGGGCGACTTGAAACTCCCGATTTGTCATAAATGCAAGAAACGAATTTAACTTTGCGAAACTTTTACGATTGCCGGTTCAACAGTCAGACAATTAATAAACATTGACTGCCGTATTCTAACGTAAACCTCGGACTCAGAATCGAGACGGAGACCGACTTCCCGAGTCGTCGCGAGCGATTTATCACTCCGGCGTTGTTTGCTCGCGATTGTCGATCGCGTACACTGTGCACGCAACACAATGGGCTCCTCGCGAGATTATAAAGTATATAATTGATTCGAGGAGACAGCCAGAAGCGAAGGATGCCCGGTGCGTCTGATCTTACCTGGATTCCGCGAGGTGTTCTGTCTACTTACCTGGTCGCGTCTCAATTTACGGCTTCGCCGCGCGTCTTCGATCGAACGGCGGCTTTCGGTATCGAGATACCGGTGTCCCAGGCATCGGTCGCACGATACCGATCGTCCGTACGATGCAACGATTTCATAATCGGACGGGGATCGTAGCTCGGGACGCGATGCAGCCGATGCATGGCAGCGGCGGGAGAAAGGACTCGGTCTCGCTTCGAGACTCGGCGAACAACCGCGTGTTATCGCCGCGATTCCCAGCGTTATCGGCGCAGGCAACCATTCCACGCGCGGTGATTTACACCTGACTTTTCGAGGACGAGCACCGCTGACCGAGATTTCCCCGGGGTAAACAAATCGGAATAAAAAATAGGGAATTAACCCTTTTAGCGTTTCTTCATATGTATATTGTATGTACACCGGGGCCTGCCATCTCTACACAATATTCGACAGTGTATTGTTGAAGCGCATACGACGAACATTTAGTAAAAATATCAGATGATTACGTAAAATCGTGCCCGACTTGAAAATAAAATTCAATGGTTAAACTTGAAAGAATACAGCTTTACTAATCAATTATATAGTCTCCTCTACAATTCGAAAAGAATGGTGACTATATAATTTTCGTTTTACACTCCGCCGTGCAGTACAGTTTGCAACAGCTATGAAAATCGGGCACGAACTTGTGCAATCATCTAATATAATAGCACGAATTGTTTCTTGAACAGGTTTCAAGATAAATGTAACAGGAGTTTATGCAGTTCCGATCTCCATTGATGAAATCGTAAAATAAAACAAATCGGAATAAAAAATAGGGAATTAACCCTTTTATAGCGTTTCTTCATATGTATATTGTATGTACACCGGGGCCTGGCATTTCTATACAATGTTGGACAGTGTTGAAGCGCATACGGCGAACATTTAGTAAAAATATAATAGGATTTTTTGAAAAATATATTCTACGCTATTTTGCCGGCACACAATGCGCTAAATCCGTTTGCCGAAGGGCTGAAAAACAAACGGATTCCATCGAAGAGAAAGCTGTCGCGAGATCAAAAGCTACGAATCCGGCTCGTAGTACCAATCGATTCTCGCGTTCTTTATTACGAGTTAGATATTCGAGGAATCGAGAGGATAGAGAAGGGCAACGGGTCTGCCGGCAGGATTCAATTTCACCGATCAGCCGCGACTCTTCCTTTTCGTTTTTTTTTAGAAAACGAGCAGAAAGATGAACGTCTCACGCGGAGAAAGACAGAAGCGAGTAAGCAGTTACGTCGCAGATTACGTCGAGCAATTACCACCGAATGCAAATGCATTGATGCGAAATAATGCAAAGTCCGCGTACGATTCGCCAATATCATTAGCACAAGAGAATTGTCTTTTTAGCGTTGGAGAAACTTTCTAGGCGCGAATTAACTTTTACGCGCAACAACTATCCGACGACTCGTGTTTTTTACGCTTTCATTGTTCCTCACGTGTTTGCTCGTACGTCGCGCGTTTGTTAATGTAAATGAATGCGCGTAGGTCGAACATCTTCGCGATCTTCGATGCTCGGCACCCTCCGGATTTTCCTTTCTCCGTTTCGCGCAAGCTGCGTGGGATTTCTCTCGACCCTGGGATCGTCGCCGTAGCTACGAGTATTTCGGTTTTCAGGTTAACCCTTAGCACTCGAGAGGTGACTCCGAGGCGCCACTAAAAATTGGTACACCATTAATGAAAATATTGTTCACACTATTAGATATGTTGGTATCTAATGAATAGAAGAAATTGGCTGGGTGAAATATAAAACGGGAAAAAATAAAAAAAGTTCAAGAATGCTGTAATATTGTTTTTAATGTAACAACGTCGTGAAGGGATGAAATCAACATTTACGTTACTCCTCTTCCCACAATCAATGCAAAACATTTTTGTTTTGCATAAAGATCCGCAGTCTACTAATCAATTAGAGAAAGAATGTTTAATTTTCAAGTTAAAATACCTCCGAGTGCAAAGGGTTAATACCAGAAACCGACGATCTCGAAATGGTGAGGATGAATTTTTTCGAGATTTGATCGATGATCCCGCGCAAGCATCCCGTGACCCGACTGCGATAAATCGCGCAAAGTCGGCCAGGAAAACGGATCGCGCGAGAGATTTGAACGCGGTCGACCTGCACGAGCGATGTTCCCGCGAATTCTTGTGATCTTTTAATCGATCTTTCTTCTCTCGTTTCGGTAACCTTTAAAGGACAACATGCTCGATATATCGACAGCTGGTGGATCTTGCGACAGAGGTAATCACCGATTCATCGAGTCCGTTCAACACTATATCTCGATCGTCTTCGTGATTGCGCTCTGTCCACGTCAACGATGGAAAGAAACGGGTATGGCTGTTTGCGTTTACGCGAAGATTATTAAACTGCGGATCTTTATGCATTGATGAAGAAATTGGTTCGGCGAAATGTAAAACGGGCAAAGATAAAAAATATTCAAGAATGTTGTAATGTTGCTTTTAATATAACAAAGTCGTTAAGGGATGAAACCAATTTTTATGTTATTCCTGTTTCTCACGATCAATGCAAAACATTTTTATTTTGCATAAAGATCCGCAGTCTAACGATTATATTCGAGTTCGCGTGAATGCAAATACGACCGATCGGATTTGTTTCAGCTGTCGTAATCGTGTTACCGAGAGAGCCGTGGAATATCGGTAGCATTAACTCGACCGTCAACAGATTTCCACAAGTCTTTTTATTATCACTTTCTTAGGAAATACCAAGCGAAAGAGTTGGACAGGCCGCGTCTCTCTGCGTCTGCATGTTTTCGTGCGTGCGCGGTGTGTGTCACGTTGTTCGTGTAACATTGTATACGCTCTATCGGTTTTGTCTCCTTCCTCGAAAACAACGATGACCATTCCGGAATACATACATCTGCGAGGACGCGAGTAAATTATTCAGGATCTCTCCTATTACTTACAATTTTATATTACACTCTGTTCTCCTTACATACACTGCGACTGCGTACAATGAATGAAAATAAAGGAAATCTTATGTTCATTTTCTGTCGCTCTTCTCTCGCACTCTCTCTCTCTCTCTCTCTCTCTCTCGCTCTCAAGGTTTCTTTCGCTCTTTCTCACGCTCACGCTCATGCGTTCTTTCTTTCTCTTTTTCTCTCTCTCTCGCACTCTGTCGTTCCAGCCGTTCCAACGCCACTGTGCCGCAGCGTTTCATAAATATCTGTTTGCCTCGGGCGATCTAGGAAAAATACGCGGATATGTGCATTAAAAAAATACAGGCACTCGCGCAGGCAGACACGCAGCCACGCAGCCACGCAATAAACCCTCCGAACCAATCGCGAACCGTCCTCGTCGAATAATGCGCCGCCATGAAATTTCATTCGCGAAAATTGAAAACAACCAATGTCTCCGCTGATCACCGTCTCATAAAACAACCTCCTTTAATGTTTGATACAATTTTTTTAATTCAACTGACATACAATCGTAATCAACGAGTTTCCATTAAAATTCTCTTCGTCGTGAAATAAATATCTCAATATACAACTGTTAAATACGTAAAAATAATTCTAGAAGCGTACGTCGAATAGAATCTCCATTCAATTTCGATTAAAAATTAACAGTTGCCGATCTCAACGATTCATATTTACAATTAGCAGTCGATCGAATCGACTCGTTTTCGCTTCGGGCATCGATCGCTCGAATAAAAAATCATAAACGCTTGTAAACATTGAAATTCCATAATCGTTTTATACGATGAACGCGCAAGATCGCCGATGCGAACGCGAGTCCGAGTTTCTCGAACCTGTTTCAACAGGCGGGAAGAAACGGCCTCGTCTTGTTTTTGATTTTCTCAGGCATCGTGCTGGGCGGTGTTCGAGCGGTTGCGGTTGCGGTTCGGAAAAACGGGATTCCCCGACTTTCTTACACGTAATAATTATGCGTGGGACCGATCAACGGTATCCCCATCGACGAGCTCAGCGAACTTTCGTTGGTTCGTCCAGCTCGCGATTCTCTTTCTCTCTCGCATACACGCACACAACGCACGCACACATTCTCTCTCTCATTCTCTGTTATCGTCGTCGATGCACACACAGTTCGAAACGTACGTGCGCCCATACACGCGGTTAAATAGGATAAAAACGGGTTAAAAGCTGCGAAGTGAGACACGTAGAAACGAGGACACGCACGTCGGTAGAAACGAAACGAATCGAATAAATAAAGAGCGTCGTCGAATAAGAAATGAACAAAGGTCCGCCGAACGCAAGAAATCGCCGAACGATCGCGTTCGCTCTGCTTTCTCTTCCCGTTCTCGTCGTGGAACGCGTTAGTTTGTGCTTGAACAGCAATCTCGCTCGCAATCGCGTCGACGACAATCGCACACGCTTCGCAAAAATATCGCGGTATTTACAGAGATTTTGTCGTAGGACGCGACGATCCTGAATCAATTACTCGACGAAACTGTCTTTTTTCTTTTGTTTTCGATCCTCCTCGCAACAGCGCTCGCGAGACGTCGGAACGCACCTCGACCAAACGAATCCTCCGTGTCCGTGTGAAGCGATTGCGAATAGATAATACATCCACCGAGAGAAATCATGCGTCTGTTCGCACGCGACAAGAAAAAATACGCCGGCATTCTGTTACTCGTCCGCCCACAACCCCACCCCACCCCTCCCCTCCACTCCCCGCCACATTCGTCCAGTTTTAATCACGATCGTACAGTGTAGTACCATTTTTTTGATTAGCGCAAGTGCTATACTCGATGGTTTAAAAAATCTTTCGTAAAAGTCGCATATACATATTATAGAAGAGGTTTCCGGTTTCTTTGTAGTTTTTCATTTTCTTCCTTTTCTGTTTTTGTTTCTTTAGTAAAAACGAGAATCTATCAACCTATCGTAGTATTAATATATCGATGTCCAACGAAGTGATAATAATATTTTCTGTAACGTCTCCGTTTCGTTCGTTCGTTCTCCTGGATTAAAAACTCGAGCAACCTCGAGTCTCGAACATCGTTCCGCGCAACCTCGACCGTATCTATGACGCTCGCTCGCCGATTAGTCGTTCGTTTATACATTCTTGAAACCACGATGATAATTTTGACAGTAATTAACCACAATAGTAAAAGCATATAAGCTATACAACTACCATTTTTTCTGTATCTACAATATAGTTTTATGTATATTTGTATTTATATATATATATATTTTTTTTTTTCTTCTTCTTAATTCTCTCCGTTCATAGTCTATGTACTTTATGGACACTCAACTGTCTCTGAAAGGCTATCAAGAGGCTCGGTGCTTTTCGCGCGTTCAGGTATCTTCCACTTTCGGTCGCGACCGAAATCCTGGCCAGGATTCCCATATACTGTCTGTCGAAATCGGTTTCGCGTGCTACCTCGGGACCCTTTCAGCGACCGCTCTTCGCGGGTCCCTTCGAGCAAAATCGAACTTCGTTTCGGGAAAGAGAACATGCCGTGTCGCGTGTCGCGCGAAATAAGCGTTCGAATGGCCGCGTCACGGTCTCCCCTCACTCCCTAACTTGCTGGGGAACCCGCGGTTCCCGGACGAGAGAATCCTGGTCGTGTTCCACGGCGACCCGACGACCCGTGGTCGTGCCCGTTCGGGAAACGCGACTGCGAAACCGACAAACTGGTCGTCGAAGAGAAGTCGCCGCCGCGATGCGTCCTCCACGACGAACAACGATCATCCGGTGGCTCGGACGTCGTTCTGCTCGCTCGCTCGCTCAGCCCTCTTCCGATTACTGCAGAACACAACATTTGCATTTAGGCTTCTTCTTCAGGGTGACGTGTTCGACCTGCGAAGCGTCGCCTGGTCCCTGCGCCGTCATTCTAGCCACTTCCACGGTCGCTGCCCTCGACGCTGCAACCTGTGCAATCAACGTACCCTATTATTCACTCGTTTCCCATCGATTTTACCCGATATTCACGGGCTTTATCCGCTTCCACTATTCTACCCCATTAAGGACTTTATTCAGAACTTTATGTCTGCCAGTTCCCCCTTTCCCTAACTAGTAGACTGCCGATTTTATGGAATTCGTGCCAACAATGAGACGACTACATTTAACACTAACCGTACCGGCTACAAATGGCGTCGGGTACGCATTGTTTTATAAAAATGACAAGACTGAACTCATTTAGATTTCTCACAATTTTCATAATAATATGAAATAAAGAAATTATTTCAATAATGAAAGAATAAGAAATGTGAAACCGGTCGTGGTGTACGGTCAGTGTTAAAAAGTGAGCAGATTAACTGGGGCGTGTTTTAGTTTACCGTTGAAATTGCTGGTTTGATCAGTACCAGTGAAGTCGCGGTCTAGCTCTCTGAGTGGAGATCACTGTCCCTTCGCCTACCCCTTCCACTGGGGGGCATCGCCGCGAGGAGCCAGGAAGCTCCAGCTGCCGCGTTTACTTGCTGTCCTTTTCTACGTTCGGCATCCTTTTGTACTTTCGGCGTAGAAAAATAGTTTCCCTACACTACATAGATCGCTAGAGCTAGATCGCGACTTTACTGTATGTAGTAGAATTACTAATTAATCAGACCCGTATAACTCGCAGAGACGGTTTCCTTCCGGCAGTGAAGAGCAATCGAAAGTGCTCGATAGTTTTAGCCAGCGCTCGGATTTGTTTCCTCGCGGCGGCCGAGAATCAAAGGCTACGCCTCCTGGATCCGGCCACGAGTCTCGCTCCCCGTTGCGGCCCTAGTTCTTCTAGACGCTAAGGAGCCTAAGGAGCTTCGAACTAGGACCGCCACGGGGAGCGAGACGCGCGGCCGGGTCGAGGAGGCATAGCCTTCGATTCTCGGCCGCCGCGACGAAACAAATCCGAGCGCTGATTTTAGCAATTGGATAAAGAAGAGTGATGGGCACGTACCTTATCATTGACAGGCTGCTGGTTGTTCGCAGCGGCGGCTTTGATGGGGGTGCTGTGGGCATTCCCGTTCTCCTGTCCGGGTTTCGGTGACGAGTTCGGCCGTCGGTTGGTCGAATTCGCGGAGGACTTGAGCAGAGGGCTGGAACTCGAGTCGTGGTCGAGGGTGGTCGCGTTCCCGGCGTCGGTCTCGCATCTTGGCAACGGCGGAGCGGTCTGGCCGGGGGTCGGCGTGATGGGTTTCCCACCTTTTATCAATTCCACTATCTCGTCGGCCTCCCTTGAAAGGTCGCCGTCCGGTCTGAACGGATTATCCCAGCCACTGTCCGTGCTGAAAATTAATTCCACCGGTTCGTTCAGAACTTTCGTGCTCGTTATCATTGGCCACCACACCCCTCCAACCCTATCGCACCCTACCGGATCGATCCGATCAAATTTCCCGGAAAGCTACGAGAGCTACGCGTACCTCGAGAAACCGGAACCGGTATCGTTTGCTCGCCCAACCGCGCTCGATCCTTCGTGTTCCTTGTGTTACGCGCGAGGCTACCGCCAACACGCTTTACATCCGCCATTTTGGCGTGGAAGAATGACTTCGAGTCACAGATTCGTTCGCACGAACATTTATTATTTGCAATTTAAAACAGTGGACGGATTTAAACAATTTAAGAACGTAAGTGTATTAGTCGCAGCTCATAAACATTATTAAAAAACGGAAGAAATTTTGCACCGTAGTTTAGAAATTTCTGTGCCAATCGTTTTAAGCAAATCGATAGAGATGATAAATAATTGAAACAATCCTATATTCATGGACCTCCAAACATGACAAAATAATCACCGGTAGATATGTTAATATGTACATGACGGTTGTTTATGCGACGTTCGCGTGTTCCGATCGTCGCTAATTGCTAATCGCGGCACGAGCGCCCGCCTAATTATCCGCTCGAGAACCTCTGTTTAAAAACACGCGGTTATAGCACATATTTTGCTCGTGACCGTTCGCGGTACTGCGCGACAAGTTCGCTTCAATTATAAATTGCCGCTCCCAGTTAACCGTGACATTGGCCACGATATCGGATTGCGCCTAATTGTAGCTGATCTTCCGTTCGCTCCCTGACTGGCGCTGATGTACAAGCGTAATCGCTTCCTGAAACTGGCTAGACCCCGCTCGCGATTCCTCGAACGGAGCCGCGATTGCTCGATCTACGAGACATTTCCTCCCAATTTCCTGCTCAACGGGTTGATTTACGTTTTCGCCGAGCAGCGAAGCGATTCGGATATCGGCCGTTTTGCGTAACTCTCCACGTAATTATGCGTCTCGGCGTAACGAGAAGAAGTAGCGCGTAATGCAATTAACCGTGAGCAACTTGAGAAACAATAACGACGAAGACAATGATCGCCTTTACGCGGCCGTGGCATTAAAATAACTGGGTTAAGAGTATAATCCTTTTAAAGGGCTGCCAGCCGTTCTTCGAATTAATTAACCGAGCAATTCGCCATCGAATACCCGCGCTGTTCTCTCCGTTCGTTGTCTACAAACTTCAGTGGTCGGCAAACTGCGGCTCTTTGGCTACCTGAGTGCAGATCTTCCGCAAATGATGTGTTTAACGCATTACCGACCGGTGATTATTGCATAATTTTGAAAAATCTATGGCCAAACACTTTTTAATTGAACCTTCAATAGCAACAGCAATTTTCATTGTGAACTAGCAAGTTACTCTCAATAAGGTCATCTAATAGTTTCATTCAAGATTGCAATGTAAAAGACAATTTCTATGCTTTCTGTTGGCACAGCACATTTATTAAAAATCCTATTAATAGGTTTCCGGTAGATAAAGTGTTAAAATTAACTTATTTTGTTTTAATTCAATTCTCAGTTTTATTCAATATATGTTTCTAGTTTTAACCGACTTTTAAAAACTGGGTTCTTGTAAAGGAATTTGGCTCTTTTGACTAATGAGTTTGCCGACCACTGCACTAGCGTATTTTCCGCAAACACGATACCAAAGAGAAGTTCCAGCAACGAAATGGTTCCCGCTCGCAGCGAAAAGATACCCAAGAAAGTTGCTCCCGCTCGTTCGCAGAGCGTGTACAGATTTTACAGGGCTGGATCGCGTCTCGAGTGTTTCCGAAGTTTTGCTGGGTCGCAACGAATACGTAGTTGGATATTCTGGGACACTTCGCCGCGTTCATTGTTCGCGGATTTCGTCTATAGAGGAGGAATCGTCGACGGATGAAAAGGAGGATAGGAGGTAGTCGGCCGGAAGACACCGTATCGAATGGAGGGGTTGCACAGGGTGTCCCGAAAATCTGGGACAATCCGATATATTTCCACAGCATTAGACGATTTATGTTTTCTTTTTATGTTGCTTTATTGTCGACGTTATGCACCCTCTCTCTTGTGACGCTAATATATCTTTCTGTATTAAAATATTATTTAAGTATACAGTATTGTGTATATTTTACTCTATATAAATATATACTGTATTAACTGTATTAATATACGTATTACATAAATGTATTATATACAGTAAATATACAATGTTTAGTGTGTTAATACAGTATATATTTATATACAGTAAAATGTACACGATACTGTATATTTTAATAATAGTTTAATGTATTAATACAGCATACTGTATTAAATGTATTAATACATGTATGTATTAATATGTATAATAAATGTATTAATACATTTAATACTGTACTAACTATTAACCAGTTAACTGCGTTCGACGTGTATAACCTGCTCAAGAATGAATTATTAATTCTTTATCAAATAAAAATGTAATTCTTCCTCGTTTTTCGTAAAAATAATAGAATCATTTGCCCTGCGTTCGACTTGTATGCCTGTCACGCTTGATTTTAATTCCGCAGTCAAGAGGTTACACTACATTACTGTATACTGTATTAAAACATACAGAAACTTCATAAACAAATCAATCATTCCCAATAACTTACTCCAACAATTTCGTTTGGGATTATTGTGTAAAAGAAAATGTTTAAGTTTCCACATTTGGTACAGCACAATTATTGAAAAGTACCACACGTGGTATGCTCATATGTGACGCTGGCTGTGACTTTGGATATGATTGAATTTGGATGTAACTGTTTCGGGGACACCCGGTACGTGACGTAGGTATAGGAACGATGGCAGGGTAAGGCAGGAGGCAGGACGAAGCGAAACGGTTAGTAGGCTCTCTCGTCGGAACCATTGGATCAGGGCCAACCGGACTAATAATGTCCGATATTGCGAAACTGCGCGCTGCCTCCCCCGCTTTCCCCGTTTTCCCCGCTTTCCCCGCTGCGATTAATCTTCCCGGATCGCATTCCATCGCGTTTGTCCGCAGTTCCGACAGCGCGCGCGACAATAGAGGAGACGACGCGCCCGTTCGCCCATTCGCGCCGCACCGTTCCGCGACCAACCAGCCCTATCCACTGTCGAAAACGAAACCATCCGCGTCGCTTCCGATAGACACTGATCGATCAACCGATCCATTAATCGCATTCACGTGCATAAGTACTTACGCTTTTGATCTCTGCGCATTCAAAAGCTTCAATAAGATAAAATGCCCGCCGCGAATCCAACTACCTATCTGCAATTGGTTCTCCGACGAGTGCATTTACATTTCTAACTGTTGCGAACACGTTCAGCCCTTGCTGCTGATCGTCTTCACTCAGGAAGTACAGGAATTTCATAATAACTGAACTGTACCTCAGGAAACTAAAATCTTTTCACTTTTTAAAATGTAATTCTATAGATTTTGACGAGAGAATGCTGAAAATCCAAGCTTTAATGCTAGGAATTCACTGGTTCAAAAGATACGCGTGCGTAAAGTTGAGCGGACTTTAGCGTTTTTGATAGGTATGGACGCCGCCATATTGATATGTACTCAGACATCGTCCAATGAGCGACGCTGAGTGCATACCAACATGGCGGCGCCCATACCTGGCAAGAACGCTGAAGGTCGCTGAACTTTAAATACGCATAACTTTTGAACCATTGGGTTCCTAACATTAGAACGTGGATTTTCGGCGTTTTCTCGTCAAAAACTATAGAATTACATTTTAAAAGATGAAGTTCAACCTGTATGTCAACTTCGATCGATTCCAATTCGCAAAATATTAATGCACGAATTGTTTCTTCAGGTTTCAGATAAATCTTGCAGGATTTTATTTAGTCTCGATCTCCATTGATGAAATCGTAGAATAAAAAAATACGACGGTATTTCCAGGTTGAAAACCGGTGGAACGTCGTCGTGTTTGTAGTGCCAGCTTGAATTACCGTAACAAATGGTAAAGAGCTGCGTTATTAGCGGGGGTGGAAGTTGCTCGGGCCGGCTCCGGCGGATTCACGGTAAACAGTTAAACACGTAGCTGGAGCGAATGGTCCTTGAGGCTGGTACACGGCTCATCGTTTTATATTTAAACTATGGCTGGGTAGTCGTGTGCGATGACTTTCACGCACGATATCGGACGGCCGGGCAGATATAGGAGGCGAGACGACGCGGCGCGTACGCTCATCGATTCGTGATCCGATTAATTAATTACTCATGATTCCGTTATCCGCGCGCGGCCGAGAAATGTCACGACGGAAACGGTCATGCCGCCGTAATATCAGGATTATACATATTTCGCGCGTTGTTGTCGCGATTGCGTCAGACGCGTCACCGTGTCCACGATTCTAACTGAGCCTTCTGACAACAGGCCGACAGCGCGAGCAAAATAAGGCTTACTCATCGCTATACTATTTTCTGATTATCGGATTAGACGCGACACCGCTGCGCTGCACCGAGACAGACGCGACTCGAAAAGTAAAGTTGGTGTTCGAAGAACTGTTGCATCAGTGAATTCAATTAACCTATTGCACTATTTTACGGGTAAATTGATTTGTCGTTTGCAGTACACTGGAACAGGGGTTCCCAACCTTTTTCATCGTCAACCCCTTTCGAAAGAATGATTTTCTTCGCCACCCTCGTTACATTTTTCTCTATAATATACGGCATAGAACATAATCATGATAGTAAAAATTTAAAAGATAACAGTTTTTGACTAATATGAACAAAAAATTAGAAAAAAGTGGTTTATTATATAGATTTATGTTTCATACATATATATCTTCTCTAATGGTTAAATATCTATAACAGCAAAATTCTGGATATTAATGTGAACTCACAGTTCGAGCTTGAGTACAATATTGTTATAATTTTATACAATCTTGTTCTCTCCATTTGTAACCACTGTCCAGAGCAACCGCAGCCTCGTACAGCCTCGAGCCAGCGATTTCCAGCGATTTTTCTATCGCGCTGGAATCTCTATCGTCCTCGTGGCACGAGCAGGCCTCCGTTCCGCTGTCGCGTGGCCTCGTCGCGTTTTTCGTGCGACGGAACGATCGCTACCACGAAACCGGTACAAGCATCGAAAGGAAAACGATGGAGCCTTTGTATGCAAATATTCCGTGTGCCGCTGGTTCGAGCTTTCGAACGAGCCGAGCATGCAAATTAAAGATCCGCGCGTATATGATTTAAGAGGTTGGAGATGCTCGTGTTTGCGGATGGGAATCGCGGTCATGTGCGCCACTGCTGCCGAATCAAGAATTTCGGCTACGTCATCGTTCGGTGATGTCGGCCAGGAACGCGGTCTTCTAACATTCAGAGCTGTGTCTACAATCTCTCTCACCCCCACCCCCCATTAACCTATAAACTGCTTCTATACAAGTTTTTTCTTTCCTCTATTTTCTACGGTCGATGACCCCGCTGGCCTCGGATAGTTAGACGCTCTGCTAAAATCTCTTTTCACCCCTCGGACGTTCACCCTACTCGATTCTAGCCACCTCTATAACCCGCGTACACTCCCCAAAAATAATCGCAAGAATGATGTTTTTCTTTGTAAATGAAATGAGAAAATTTCGACTACAAAATTAAGGAGGTAGACTCGTTTATCCAGGATTGTAGGGTGCCGGATGTGCCTTCTCATTTCTCGTTAATGCAAAGATGGGGGGTTTCAGTAACAGCAGCGTAATTTGCATTATTTAGAAGTATAAAGCTGCGCATGCAGCTATGTTTATAAAGCTGGTACAGCTTTATGCTTCCGAATAATGCAAATTACGCTTTGTAAACGTAAAAAGAGGACTTTTGAGGCAATAGCGGCCTAGATGGATCTCTTATCTAGCGCTTTTGACTACTGAAATACCCCATCTTTGCAATCCTGAAAAGGAATCTACCCCCTTAACCCCTTGCCGTTTCATTTTCTTTACAGTTGCAGTGATCAAAAATTCTGTATCCCCACAAATGTCGTAGAAGAGGAAAGAAAATGTATATTTTTTAAATCAAATTTGATTGTATTTCATTTAAAAAGGAAGGCGTAACCTTCATATTTGTTAGACTTCGTTAAAAATCATCATCACGAGTGTGACTCGTTAAAATACGGAAAGGGGTTAAGAATCGCGCGCGAGACTGGTATCTGACTCTCTCTGTCAGGCTCGTTACCTTTCATTGCCGTCCGCATCCTTCGGTACCTTGATCACATAGTACACGTGTCCTCCGTGGGTGGTGGTCATTTTGCTCGCGCTCGCGAATTCGCGGCTCTCGACATCAACATCGATCTCGGCGATCGCGAAGCCGCTCGTCCGCAAACTGTTCTTCGAGCTCGACACTCCACTAGGAATCTCGACTAGAGATCGCAGGCAGCAGATCTCCCGGCGATCATGCTCGATCTCTCTCGCGGTTTCGCTCGCCGGTCACTGGTCCAAATATTTTGCCGGAGCCTGTCGCGACGGAGGGACAGAGAAAATTCGCCGGCTGTGATTTCGCGCATACGCGCGCTCGCTCGCTCGCTCGACCAACTCGAAACGCGAACGTAAGACTTTATTTTTAAGCGGAATCGTGGCGGGAGATCCTTGCAACTACCGCCTGGCCCTGCCTCTCTTTCTCCTCTCGCGTGCTCTTCCTCTTCTCCTCGACCTCCCCTTTCTCTGATTCGCCGTCACGGTACGTCGACGCAATCCGTTATTTCAGGCCGCGTTCGCGACCAAGAAAGCGTCCTTCCGTCCCGTCGTCGATTACGCTGTTGTTGTTACTGTTAGCGTTGCGCGCGACACGCTCCTCGACCAGACACGCCCCTCCGGGGCGATAATCTTTCTCGGTGTAAATCCTCTTTTTCGCGTCGAGAACTACATTCCTTTCTAAACACCTATGCATTTTATGCAAGAAACTGAAATGGAATTCCGACACACCGGTACGGATTGACCTGTAGGACTCTACAACCCGCTCCCCCGAAGTCAAGAGCAACGAAGCTACGCCCCCTCGGAACACTCCACATGAAGAGGACAAGGTGTACTGGTTTCTGCAGGAATTCCGACACGACTCAAAAACTTCGGATGCTTCTGGATTAGCCCAGATTGAACATGGGCGTAAACCACGCCCACTCGAGATATTCCAGATGAAAATAACAAAGCGTACAGATATCCTCCAAGACTATGATAGAGTACAAGGAGGTTTATCTTTTTCTAAATCGCTCTAGACCGAGTACAGCTCCGGATTGCATTACGAGGTGCTCTCTCGACACCGTTGGAAACGAGTGCAACGAAACCACGCCCGTTCCGAGCATTCCAGATGAAAAGGACAACAAATACAGCCTTCTCCGAAGAGTCTGATAGGGTGTAAGCAGGTTTATCTTCCTCTGGATTGGTCTAGATCGGACATGTGCATAGAACGCCCATCCCAGCCACGTCGAAAGCGAGAGCAGCGAAGCCACGCCCACTCCAGATATTCCAAATGAGAAGAACAAAGCGTACAGTCTTCCTCAAAGACTCTGATAGAGTACAAGGAGGTTTATCTTCTTCTAAATCGCTCTAGACCAAGTACAGCTACGGATTACGTTACGAGGTGCTCTCTCGGCACCGTTGAAAGCGAGAGCAACGAGGCCACGCCCCTCAAGACACTCCAGACAAAGAGAACGAGGTAGATGGTCTTTTATCAAGACTTCGTCATGATTCAAAGACGTTCAGCTTCGTTTAGGTCGTTTCGAGACGAGTGTCCAGCTTGCTCGATCCAGAGCCACCAACTGGAGAACGCGAGTCCAGAACAAACTCGGGAATTTTCCTTGAGGAAGCAAACGCGGGAGAAACTCGCCGGTTTCCGGGAATAATTGAAATTCTGTGTGCGGGAGGGATCGATGTTAATTTCCGGAGCGACGGTAAATAAACAGAGCCAGCCGGTGCGGCGCGCGTTCGGCTCGGCTCGGCTCGGCTCCGCGCGGAGGCGTCCGTTTCGACGATCCTAATGAAACGCGTGAGAGCCGTGCATCGATCCGCGCCAGTCGAAGCTGACCTATTTCCGCAGAGTCCTCGACCCATTTACTCCGCAATCCCCATGCTGTCCACCATTCTATACCTTCCTGGTATCGACAAGGGCTCCGTCGTTCTTTCTCTCCACATGCCTCTTCACGGCCAACCGGGGAAAAACGAGCTCTCCGATCGACGTCTGTCTAATTAGCGTGCTTTACGCGCGCAGACCTCAAGCGACTTCCTCCGATTTTTGTCCTTAACACCTCGTCGCAATAATGCGGGATTCTTGATCATTGCATTACAGATTTTACGCGTCCGACGAGGGACATTACTAGACCGCGGATTTTATGCATTTATGAAAAAAAGTGTAGGTGCAATTTAAAATCGAACATATTAAGAGAGAAAATAAATGTCACTCCGGTTTGTTGCAATTCAGATTCTGTCTAGATATGACCCGTGTAACATACCGATTTTAATTAAATTTATACAGGATATACTTTGATGAAAAATATTTGACACGTATTTCTTTTTCGTCTTCAGTGATCCTTACCTAGGGGGTGAAAATAGCCCTCAGTAGTTGGGGGTGGAAACCATATTTTTGATAATATCTAGGAAACTAGAGGGTCCTAGACAATGATTTTTCTTTGAAATTTGAATGTTCTCGACGAAGGAATGTAGTCATATAAAAAGATTTCAGAAAAAATTCTTTGTTTAATTTATATTTAAAAAATCCATCTTTTCTTTGAAATATTTCTTATTAATTGTTGATCGATATTTAAGTAACTTTGTGTACGTAATCTATGGATCAAAATAGGAGACACATGTTCTTGGACTTTCTTTGTTTTTGTCATTCAACCATAATTATTAAATATATAATATGAAGTTTTTAAATATTGATTGAACAAACAATTTTTTCTGAAATCTTTTTATGTCTACATTCCTCGATTGAAAAAAAATTAAAAACAACTCGTTGTCCTAAATCCTCAGAAAATACGAGTCAAACATTTTTCAACCAACTATATCCTGTATAAATTTCATTAAAACCGGCGTGTTATATTTGGATAACGTCCCTTGTGAAAATGAAAATCATAGATCGTTGCAAATAATTATTATTTTGTGCAAAGGTAGGAACACGAGCATCGCGTTGGAAGGCTGCGGCCAACAGGGTAGCATTTCTAAATAATTTGCAATGTTATGCATGATGGAAGGTAGATCGGCTGAATGATTAATCCGCGAGGCACGATTGATCGCGCGGACTGGCAGGACAGGGACGAGCATTCGCGAAGGATTGAGCGAAACGAGAATAACACGTTTGCTCTCGGCAGGAACGACCGGCTGGAACGTTAAAGATGAAGCGATAGCGGACAGGTAGATTTTCCTGATTGGCGATCGGTCGCGAAAATTGACGAAGGCTAGAAACATCGATCCGGTTCTGTTTCGAACCGGAACGGCATAGAACGGAACGGCATCCGGTGGACGACGAGCGTCGCAGCTGGTACACGCGATAACCAAGCTATCCAGACTCGATCTGTACGAACGATTCCACGGTCCCGAGCAGCCGATAACGGAACCGAACCCGCGGGAAACGGACACGACCGCCGCGGCGAATAATCCCCGTAAAAATATCCGGGGTAACCCTTTGATCGCGTTCTATCGAGCGGAATGGCTATGGCCGAGCTATCCACGCTTCCCGTTGTTATAAATAACGAGCAGTACGATGCCCCGAGATAATTATACACCGATCGGCTCTCGCGCAACAAAAAGTCCGCGTCGCGATCCGATCGAAGCAAGCCCGAGGAAATATTCCGCGGTTTTCTTACAGGATTCTTGCGGAAATAATGCAACAGCGATAGCATCGGCGAAACATTGTCGGCGCACGTCGCTTTTATCCTTCGTTTATGTAGGCGTAAATTGTCTAGGCGAGCTGAAACGCGGTTGGAGAAGAGCCGCAGATTCGATCTTTCGCGGCTTGCGAACGGAAACTTGGAAATTACAGCCGGACGCGTACGAGGTAGACGATGTCGGTGAATGGGCAGCGGGAAATTGTTCGAGGCGTTCCACGAAGGCGATAAATCGCCGGAGGGCTAGAGAATTTTCTGGTAAATCCGAGAATAATGAAACTCGAGGAGATTTTCCGCGGACGAAACGCGGTGTCTCGAAATAATTCGGCAGAATCTCGTCTTCCGGGTATCGCGAGCGAAGCGCGTTTCTGTCAAGAACGCGAGGCTGCCGCGAGATATTTGAAATTACGCCAAGAGGAAGGTCGACGGGTCCGAGGTACCGTAAACAATGAAATTCTCGAGAGATCGTTGAAAATGATCGACGCGTAAATGCGACATACGTAGGCAAATATAAAAATGTTCGAGAACGTTATCGGATGGCATTGAGAGGACTATGGCTAGGATAAGATCGAGAAATCACGGGCTCGCCGGTTTTACGGTGAGAATAAATAGGGGAAAAAAGTGGGATCGACGGAATGCGAGATCCGACACGAAGCTCTAGGAAGTCAGGATTGAAGGCGGGGCGCGTTAACGTGGAATTTGATCGCCGGGGATGACATTTCACGCGTTTTATCCGAGCCACCCTACAGGCCGGCGAAGCGCCTAGGGCCGAGGCGCCTCCTCGCCCGGAAAAAGCAATCTTGCCGGGTGAATTTGTTATTTCGAGCTGCGACATTTACAGGATATCCCGATCAACGAGCGGCACGGCCTCGCCACGTTTGCGGTTGACGTTGTCGAAGGGGGTGTGGTGTATCGCGACTCCTGTGCCTATGTTTGCGTCTTTGTACGGGGTGGTTCGCCAAAGAGCAAACATCTCAACTCCGAGAGGTCAAATGAAATAATTCATTTCTCGCATCGATCTATGACTCGTTCGATCCTTCTTGGACCCGACGCGTCGTGATCGCCAAGTTTGGATGCGTCAACGCGGTGCTCGTTTTATCAATCAGTCGTCGATACCGTTATCGATTTGTCATCGTCTCCACAATTGCTTCGTCGAACCTTTATGCTTTGCTACGATACAGGGTGTTTCAGAATAAAACTGCGAATCTTTACGCTGAATAAAAACGCATCAATTGCAGGGGACAGGTACCAAGTAGAAATTTCCAGTTTGCTTGAATGACGTCAATAACACTGTCCAACAAATTTCAACTTTTTTTTTGTATTTCGATTCCCACTATGCGATTCTTGTAGAGTTTTTCGCGCTGATTCCGAATCTGGCCTTAATTTTTCTCCTATACGTACAGTTTTTGAGAAAATGGAATTTAAAAAAAGACATATTTTTCAACTTTGAACAAATATTGTGATGTTACTATAAAAGATATTGAATTGTTCTTTACAGCAAAAGATTCCTTAGACTTTCCCGAATCGGAAAAGAACAATTCAATATCTTTTATAATAACATCACAATATTTGTTCAAAGTTGAAAAATATGTCTTTTTTTAAAATTCCATTTTCTCAAAAACTGTACGTATAGGAGAAAAACTAAGGCCAGATTCGGAATCAGCGCGAAAAACTCTACAAGAATCGCATAGTGGGAATCGAAATACTTTTTGGCTGTTCGACAGTGTAATCAAGAAGTGATATGCCTTCGTATTTTTAAATTCTTCTGATCTTTCTATTCTTCCAAATCGCAGCCACCCATTTTTGTCATAAATGCATAAAATCCACAATCTACTCAGGACGTGTGGTAAAAACTGAACATCATTGTTTCAGTTGACGCTTCGTTTCCGAGAAAATGGAGTCCGTAAATTGAACGGATCCGCGTGTCCTGGCGTTCTCGAGCAGTAGAATTGGTTGGCTATAGTCAGACAGGGCAGACGATTCCTATTCGATTAATGTGGCCGCGGTATTTAGGTGTCCCGTTTGCGTGACTCACCGCGTACATGTGATAGGCCGTGGTGGCGACAGCTTGGCCCGAGCCGACGCTACTCGACGCGAAACAACCCGGCTCGACCGAGCTCGTCTGGCCGGTTCCAGCGATGGGGTTGGCCGGGGGTGACGGTTGTCGAGGGTGAGTACGCGTATATGGGTCATGGCTGTCGCTCGGCGTTCTCGCTGGCCACCGCTCTGGCCCACTGGCACACCTGTGCCTCGTGCCCGTGTCCGTGCGTTCCCTCTCGCCGATTCTCGCTGATTCTCACGGACATGCGTAGACTGGCGCACCCCTGTACCTGTGCGACGTAGCTCGTGCTAACTAGGACGACAGCCGCAGCCACCCTGATAGCCACGGGGATCCGGAACGCTTATCTCCGCCTGATGCGCGTTTTCGGTAATTATTTCGACCAGGTAATTCTCCGACGCCAGTGAAACGTGTTTCCGATTTATTCGCAAAAATGCATTCGACACGCGAATGGTCAATACAGAATTTTCCATCGTGAAATTGGGTCAGATTTCAAATCTACCCCAGTTAGGAATGATAATCGTATATCTGCGAGTAGATGTCCAGCAGACACGGTAATTTGCACGATATCAACCAGATGTAGCGCTAAATATATCTTGGAAAGTAAGGTCGAGCGCATGCATAGGAACGATCAAAATGATAGAGTATCGAATCGAAATGGAACAGCTGGGATTCTGGCCTTGTAAGAACAGCTGAGCACGTTTGTGTATCAAGTCGACCAAATACGTGTCTCGTTAGTCCCCGCACCGATCGTTTACATTCGTCGCGATCCCGTATCTGGTGGACCGATACCACACGACGATCATCGTATCCCTGTGCAGTTGGCAGCTCGCCAACTTCATGAATCTTTTCGTAATGGTTCCGCGAGCCGCCCACGCAAATGATAATCGCTTTAGCTGGATATCTGGGACGCAGCGTGGATGATCAACAGTTTCCCCACCGCGTCGTGTTTTCTCACAGCTTCTGCTGCGCCTACCTGTTCGGCCAATTGCGAAACTCGCTTCTTTGAACGCTTCCATCGTACCAGAAGAAGAGCCTTTTGCCAGAGCGGCATCTCTTTCCGAGACCGTGCAGAGGAGAACGCGGTAACCAGGTACTTCGACGTAATTAGAGATCTTTCCCGGGAAAAGCACACGGACCATTCCTTCTCGATGACCTTCCCGCCGGGAGTGAAGATCGGACCACGATCCTTCGATTTTCCTCGGCCAGAGTATACCGTGCGCCTCGCCTGATTCCTCGTGTGTGCTCGAAACTTTCCGCGGCGACCCGGTCAATATCGGAAATTGCCGTTCGATGGATAACAGGTTTCACCTTGATAAACTTCTCAGACTTCGCCGCGATCGGACCTACCCAGACGACTACTGAAACATGCACGAATCGCGAGACCCGCAAAGTTCGCCAAGGTGAGACGCGATCAGCTGATTGCACGTCGCACGACCAGGCTCCGCCCCGATGCGTTCCGATAATTCATTTAGAAAATTATACTCGAAATTCGGGTTCTGTGGGAGTCGCCGGATAGGAGGCATATTTTCGACGGCGCGAGTATCAGCTCGGAACGCTTCAACGAGCGTCTAAATACTTCCAAGTGGTGCTAAAGGACGCTAAACGCTTTGCACCTGAAATCGGTAACACGGTAAACAAGAAGCACGCGCGTACCGTGCACGGTTTCAAAGCCTCGAGGTAAAGGATATAGAATGGCCAATACAAATTTTTAATACGAGATAAAAATACAAATCGATCGATACATGTTTGGTATACCTCGTTACAAGCTTACGAATAGACACAATCTCGTCTATTTTATGGAAAGGGGATTCAAGGTCCACGAACGGAAGAGGGAATTGTTCTCGTCGGATGTTTCTCGCGTTGAATGGCCGGAGCGGGAAAACGGAGACCGGAAACTGGGGAAAAGCAAGGGAAACTTTGTCGGCGAGGTTTTGCGAGGGGGTCTGACGATTGCGCCATCGTTTCGACGGTGCCAGCGGCTCGCGTTTTCCGCGACTGCGTCGACGCGACGCCCGTCCGGCCGCGCTGTGCCCGTTCATCGGGAAAATCGCGGCTGGAAAACGCGAGGAACGTCGAGCGTCGAGCATCGAGCGTCGAACGCGAGCTCCGTGTCGAGGCGACGATAAATAGACATCTAGGGCAGTGTGTTCCGCCGATACACGCGAATTGATTTCCTTCTCCGCCGCGGTGGCGACCTGCTGACTCCGCTGACCATTATTATGCTCAATTTGCACCGCCTACTTCATTCAATCGCGGGTTAACGTACTCTTACACGGCCGAGTCGATTCCGAGTCGCCTCCCGACGTACCCAGGCTCTCGGAAATCGCGTCGAAAATCGGATCAGCGGTTCGCGAAGAAATCGAAAAATAGATAAATTTTCTCATAGGTCTTTCGCTTGAAAATCCTAGTCGCAAGGAACTGAAAATACGGATGAATGCAGATTTCTTCTAAAACTTTTCAGAACAGACTTATCTGTATTTTCACGAAATGATACTGATGTGTCAACCTGTTAAAATAATTCAAGAAAGACTGAAACATCTGGCTCCTACCTCTTGCAACAAATGAAGAATTTACTTTTGGAATTGTCGTATTTCCGAACGACGAGGAGAAGTAGTAGATCAAACATCCAAACATCCGAATCCAGAAATTAGAAAACTAGAAGAAATCGACGAGAAATCGTAGGAACGAAAATCCGGGCGTGTGAATAGACTTTTCCAGAGCGAGCGAGCTCGTCGAGTCACGACGAAACAAGGAACGAGGAACAATCTCCGCGGCGAGGAAGATCCGCGAGCGGCGAGTCGAGATAGGTCATGGTTCCCGAGGAGCAGTGTTCCTTTTGTCTTCTATCTTTGGTGGACAGCAAAGCCGCGCGACGCTGCACACCGCCGGGTTCGTTTCTATTTCCAAGGCGGCCCTCGCCTCTGGAATTCACGGCTCCTCGAATTCTATGCTCGCCTATCGATGCTGCGTTGCATCGCTATCGGAGATTTCAGGCTTTCACCGGGATTGCCATTGTTCGCCGAGACTTTCTGGGAACCGTGTCCGCGAACGTCTCCATTCCCCGACGTTGCAGCTACACAACGGTTCCCATAAAACCGTTCTTACGGACTGAATCCGTCCGATACGATTGAATCGTTGACCCTTCAACAACGACGTTGCGCAATACGTATCGTTACATCCGATTAAAGTTCTTGGCCAAGGAAATTAGTCCGAAACGATTCGATATCGCGCGCGTGCTCCATCCTCGCGATTCTCGACGATCAAATTCGTTGATTAACAACTTCCCTTCCACCGTGTGTAACCGAGTATACTCTGCCCTCGCGTTTAAACGCTTTTGCGGACCAGCCGCGTTGGCGAAAATTCATTGGCCAAATTGAGAAAACATCGTCGATTAAGAACGTCGGTTGAATCGCGCACGCGATTGTTAAGAGATCAAGACTTGCCCTCGCGTAGGTACGAAGAATTTTGTGGGTCAGTGTAGCGCACCACGTTGGCGTAGTCGTTCCGAAAACATTCTGGACACGGCTGGCAGCCGGAAGTCTCGTTGAACGGCATCGCTATTTTTATACGGTGTTCCGGTGTCCCGAGTGCAACTGGAGTGGAAGCAGAGAGCAAACAAGTGCTAGCCGGAGCAAGAGCAAACGAGCAACTCGAGCAGGCGAGTCCTCGTCGTTGAAGAGGAGAACGTGCACGCGAGTCACGCGATCGCTCGATCCTTCCGAGGATTTCTTTCTAGCGGCGAGTCCTGACACGTCGAAATTCGAGCGTTGAACCGAGGTACCACCGTGAAGAACCGCGACGGAGTGCAAGGACCACTCTGCGTTCCGGAAGTCGAGCGAGGGAGCAAGGCGAGCGATCGAAATCGCGCCTGGAGCGCTGACACGTTTTCTCCACAGGCATCGCACCGTCGTCATCGTCGTCGCCGAGGATTCACCGATGCGAGAGGACGGGGACGGGTTTGTCTCGCGAAGGGAGCTGTCCCGGTGACACAGCTACCCTCGGGGACCCTCCATTGCACCTGGACGCATATCCCGGTTGCACACTGCGACGGAGAAGCGAGAAGTCCGCGGCGAGGCGCGCTGCGAGCCGATCGAGAGCACGGTTCTCCGCTGATGCAGCCGACAGCACAACTGGCGGCTGTCCTACCGCACCTCTGCACATCCACCCACGCTATATCGATCGTTCCTCCTCTCCTCTCCTCTCGCTCTCTCCCTCTCTTTGCCCTCTGCTCTCCTCTACTCCTCTTGGCTCCTAGTCTCTCTTTCTCGCTACCGCGTTGTCCCCTGCTTCCGCCGAGTAGTATGTACCTAGCTAGTGCTACTCGTGGTGGCGGTACTGTTAATAGTACCATTGCCGATGTGCTATTTGTGTATGCACCCGGTACCACCGCACAATGTCACGGATCGGGAATCAAACTGGACAGCAGTCGCTTCGACCATTCCCATAATATCTTTTCATTTTCACGGCACGTTATCTACCACCTTGGTAACCGACCTGAGTTGACAGCCCTACAGTTCTATAAGGTAACGTTACCTCAATTTCTGAGCCACTGTATGTACAACTTTCTACTGAACGTGACTACAACAGCTGAAAGTATGCTATCCGATTAACAAAGACTAATTTTTCTTTAAAATGTGGCTGTTAGTCGTGGTTTAGGGTGGCCCAGTTTCGACTAGATCGTATATGTAACCAGCACCACTGCAAATGTCACGGATCAGGAATCGAACTGGACAGCAGTCGCTTCGACCATTCCCATAATATCTTTTCATTTTCACGGCACGTTATCTACCACCTTGGTAACCGACCTGAGTTGACAGCCCTACAGTTCTATAAGGTAACGTTACCCCAATTTGGGCGCCACTGTACGTATAACTTTCTACTGAACGTGACTACAACAGCTCAAAGTATGCTACCCGATTAACAAAGACTAATTTTTCTTTAAAATGTGGCTGTTAGTCGTGGTTTAGAGTGGCCCAGTTTCGACTAGATCGTATATGTAACCAGCACCACTGCAAATGTCACGGATCAGGAATCGAACTGGATAGCAGTCGTTTCGACGATTCCCATAAAATATTTTCATTCTTGTCCTCGACCTTGGTAGCCGACCTAAGTTGATAGCCCTACAGTTCTATAAGGTAACGTTACCCCAATTTGTGCGCCACAGTACGATCCGCATTCTACTGAACGCGACTAACAACAGCTCAAAGTATAAATAGGTAGCAACAAAGACTACTTTTTTTTTACTTTATTATTAGTCGTAGTTTAGGGTGGCCCAGTTTGGACTAGATGGTATATGTAACCAGCACCACTGCAAATGTCACGGATCAGGAATCGAACTGGATAGCAGTCGCTTCGACGATTCCCATAAAATATTTTTATTTTTATCCTCGACCTTGGTAGCCGACCTAAGTTGATAGCCCTACAGTTCTATAAGGTAACGTTACCCCAATTTGTGCGCCACTGTACGCCCCATATTCTACTGAACGTGACTAAAATGTATACAGGGTGTCCCAAAATTCCTTCAACAGCCGGAAGTGGGAGGTTCCCGAGATCATTTGAAGCAACATTTTCCTTTGGAAAAATGTTATCCGCGGCTTTGTTTAGGAGTTATTAACGAAAAACACGGACCAATCAGAGCGCGATCTAGACGCGAGTTGGCACAGTGGGCCAATAGACAGTTGGCGCGACGGACCGGCTGTGCCAACTCGCGTCTAGGTCGTGCTATGATTGGTCCGAGTTTTTCGTTAATAACTCGTACACAAAGCCGCGGATAACATTTTTGCAAAGGAAAATGTTGCTTCAAATGATCTCGGGAACCTCCCATTTCCGGCTGTTGAAGGAATTTTGGGACATCCTGTAGATTATTTAAAACCTTTCTGTATTTAACATGTTTGCGAGTAAAGAATGAACACACACATTCAGAGAAATTTTTTAATATTTTCTAGAGGAACGTTAACAAATTGTTGAAAGGAATACAGTAACTGGGTACCCGGTTGACTACACAAGGGTTAACAAAGACTAATTTTCTTTAAAATGTGGCTGTTAGTCGTAGGACAAGGTGGCCCAGTTTGGACTACATGATCCCCTATATACTTTAAAAAAGACTAACACTTGCAGCGTTATTACTGCCGCTAATTGACTACCAGTTACAAACTAGGTCGAATGAAGGATTAAACTGGAACTGCATCAACGAGGAACATAGAAGATCGGCCATCTGGAATTTTGTCCAGCTAAATTGGTGACTCGTCATCCTGTGCAACGTGTTGGCACCGGCATCGAGACCCCTTCAAGTTCGAGTCAGAGGGTCGCTCCGGTGGACCCAATTGCGTGCAAAACCGTGGGCTGATATAGTCGCTGTTACAGCTGCTCTCTGGATCACGTACTTTTTTACGATGTTCCTGTACCGGGTAAAAGTTACGTCGCCTTGTCCTATCTTCTCTACCCGATAGAGATACTTCCCTGTCGAATAGCGTATCCTCCTTCTTGCCAAGGAGACAGATATTCCGGTCGCTAGAGGATGCGTCTTTTGGGAGCACGCGTCTCCACGGAGATCGTTAACCTTAATACGGTTGCCGCATATTAGGTCTGCCGGAAAATTCTGCCCCATTTCCACGAGGAACCATACTTGTTACGTGGCTCCTTTATTTAATAGTATGATTTTTAGCACATTTCTCAATGACCAAAACTGTCTACGATATTTAATCACGTGCCCTTAGTTTCTTTTATTTTAACACGTTCGCTACCAGCGTTTGTTTCGTTGCTTACCTTGCTTGTTCGAAAGTTTTATTATTATAAATGCAACGTACCCAATTTTGAATTATTAAACAGTTCAGCAGAAGACAGTCACAGACTCTCTGAAAATGATGCGTTCTACTATGACTTTAAACAACGAAGGGCACGAAATTAATTTTCCTGTTTCTAAGTGAATATTTGTGACGGTGCTAGCGAACAGCTTAAGAACGCAAAAGTCTAGAATAATCTTGCTAATTGTCAACAAAGACATTAAAGGTAATTATATTCATTATAGTTTCGCGCAGATAATAAATATTTACCGACAGCGCGTTAAGCCTTGGAAAGAGCCGCGAGACTCGGCAACATTGTTCTCGTCAGAAGACGCAGGCGGTTATAAACAATTTCTTTAGAACGTGATTACTCACCGATGAGAGATACCCGAACGCGATGGGAGACTCTCACAGAGCTAGAAATATTTTCAATCGAGAGAGAGAGAGAGAGAGATAGTGGAATGAAATTTTTCTCGCGATAGGTACTGTCGAGTCTGCAGCAATCCGACTCGCGGAATGAGGTCAAGCATAATAAATAGATAAACAAACACGGTCTGCAGCAATCAATCATTAGAGCGAATTCGACTTCCCGCGGTGGCAGATCGGAATAGAATCACCTTGAGACGAGAGACACGCGGTACTCTTTCCGCAACGCGTTCGCCTAATTGCTGGAGAAAGGGAAGCGCGTGACTCGGTTCGGCCGCGCGGAGAAACGGCTTTATCGTCGGAGGAAGTCAGGACTCGAGGATTATATAACTCGCTGCCAGAGTGGATAGCGTTGTAATCGTCGGACTAAGGAGGACAATGGGAAAGGAAACGACGGGATGACCGGCCCAGTCGGAGTGCCTTTTTATTCGATACTGTACAAACGCCAGAATGTTTCCTCGTCTCGCGGTCTGGCTTCCATCGAGCTTGTTCCACAGGTAATACGCAGCAACCGGGGATTACGTAAGCCGCTCGCGACGAAAAGGTCGCTTGCAACTAATTGCGCGTTGATCGGCAGACAGGAGTCGATTGTCCGTCACGCGTCTACAATCACTAGACGATGCTCTCCGAAATTCGCCCTTCGAACAGACCAATTCGCGCGAAACATGCCGAAGAAGCCCATTAGTTCTGGGTACTTTCAAAAATGTTCCCCTCGGAATCAGTTTCTATTTTTTAAAAGCACTTTTTTCTGGTCAACTTCGTGTAAATTGAGTAACCCTCGTGTGGTCACGTTTCCAACGATCCAAAAATCAATTTTATTTCATTCTCTTCAAGAGTAAGTACGTAAGCGAGCAGCAACATTGAACGTGTGAAATTACCTAACATTGGTAAAATGTTTAAGCAAGAGAAATCTATTGTTCGAAGCATTCGCGATTAAACTGTTTCGCGTAAATGTAAACTTCGAAAGTTCAAGCAGCGGATAAACTGCATATTCAGCGCCGCGTGCAATTTGCATTCAATCTTGGAAAAACCGTGACCGAAAGCAGCCGAATGGTTGCGCTGCCCACGGTGAAGGAACTGTGACTGATAGCTTGTTCGCCTGACGCGGTTACATCTGATTACCATTTGCTTCGCTCGCTGCAACATAGTCTAATGGACAGGCGTTTTAAATCGGTTGCCGGTGGTCGAAAACGCCTCGACGAATTTATTAGTTCGAGCCCGTGAAAGAAGATTGCCAAAGTTGTTTTCGCGCAGGATATTTGATGGAAATCAGAATCGGGAGAATACGGGGATCGTTAAAAGTTCAGTGACCCTGTTTGCAGCTCGCGGCCGTTTCCAATAGCAATAAATTCGAAAATTGTCTCATTTCTCCGTCCCCTCGGTTCCGAAAGTTCCTGCACCGGAAGAGAATGTTACGGGAGGAAAGAAAAATCGAAAGGCGCGATGTCGAGAGGAGTCGGCGCTCGTGCCAAGTTCTGTGGACGCGCGAAATCTCGCGCCCACGGTTCAGAAAGTTTGGATCCGATGCTCGGGTCGATGGCCATTACTTCTGTACACGCCCACTTCTAACGACATCGTCTCCCCTTTGTTCCCGGAGTCCTTGAACAAAGATTCCCCTGTGCAAACGATGTCCTCCCTCCGACGAGGAACCGACTCTCGCTCCAGGGTCTACTCCGGAGCGCGCAAGTGGCTTAATATGTGATTATGGCTGGCCAAAAGCATTTTTATTTCCACTCATTTATTACGTTGCTGGATTCTTCTATTTCCTGGACAATCGTAACTGCTCAATTTATTTCAAGTATTTGGAGAAGACCCCTTTTTATACATCCAACTTCCAGAAATAAATTTCGTATAAACAATAAACGTAACATTTAAATTTAAAAAATGTTTAATATACCACGTTTTTAAGACGGACTAAAAAGTATAAAATTATTTTTCCTAGCCCCGTACAGATACTGAATTACACAATTACTTTGTAATTATAATTTCTGGAGTAATTCAATTCTAATTCTGCACAACTCTGTCTACAGCCAACACATGGCACATAGTAATAAACACAAGTAGAGAAGGTTTTATGACTCATTCATTCAATTTCGCCTCACAGTTTCAATAGACCGCATCGTAAAGTCTCAGTGTCGAAAGGTCAGGTAGTAAGTAAGCAATACATGCGACCCAGTCACCCCTACACATAGGAAGGACCTAAAAAGGCGGTCAGTAGACTTAGGATAGCGAGCATAAGTTGCAGATTCGCTTTTCGATTTTTCAATGCTTTATACAGGGTGTCCCAAAATTACCTTAGTTTAATGAAATGGGAGGTTCCCGAGATCATTTGAAGCGACATTTTCCTTTGCAAAAATGTTATCCGCGGCTTTGTTTAGGAGTTATTAACGAAAAACACGGACCAATCAGAGCGCGACCTAGACGCGTGTTGGCACAGCCGGCCTGGCGCGCCAACTGTTTATTGGCTGACTGTGTCAACTCGCGTCTAGGTCGCGTTATGATTGGTCTGTGTTTTTCGTTAATAACTCCTAAACAAAGCCGCGGATAACATTTTTGCAAAGGAAAATGTCGCTTGAAATGATCTCGGGAACCTCCCATTTCATTAAACTAAGGTAATTTTGGGACACCCTGTATACAATGATTTCTCTATGTTTTAACAACGAACCGACAGACAAAAAAGCGAATTAATATTGAATTGTTATTTACGCGAATAAAAATCGTGTAAATTGAATCTGTAAACTTGATAAGGTTCCGGAGGCTACACTACTCCTAATGTTTCCCTTCCTTTCCGCGTAAAAGGTAAAATTACGTTTCGGGTATGTTTAAAGTATCAAGTCTCTAGTCATCGGGAAGTTAGTTTAAAATCAATTGCAAAATTTGTACCGACCAGACAACACAGACAGACAATAAAGCGAGTTAATAAAAACGTGGTAAAATAGACGCGGACAGCTCAGCGAGTTCGAAGCTTCGTCTCGGAGAGCCGTGCCTCCGGAGTCGATGCTGGTTCTCTCGATTACCGAATAGGTCGATAACTGGCAGCGAGGCAGCGTCGCGACTTCGTAATATGCCTTCGCAACACGTTTGATACAGCCATTAAGCGTGCGTGCGACTTGCGTAAGAGGGTCATTCGGCCTATTTAAAGACAACGCGACAGAACTCGACGACATCGGTCGTCCGACCCAGGCGAGTCGGAAAAATGCAGGCGTCGCAACCGCCAGGACGTTGCACTCCCCAAGAGAAATATCGATCGCGTTATTACCCCTTTTTTAACCCTCGGTTTTATTCTTCCGCGGCGCTTAGGGCTGCGCCGAGGTCCTTTCGTTTCGCGTTGCAGCCACCGCTGCCGTCGCCGAGCAGGTCGATCATCCGATGGACCATACCGTACGCGTGTTATTGGCGATGCAATTACATTGTTCGCGGGAACCTGTTGTGTCCTGTTAACAAGACCTTAATCCTCTGCCTGTTCTCTCGAAAGGGACGTCAGGGCCATTTATAAATCTAGTCGAATCCCATTTAAATGTTTTACTCTCAATTTCTTAAAAGTTTGATCTTTCTTCTTCTTTGCGGCATTGCGAGTCCAAAATTGTAAAGCGAAATGGACCTATTTAACACTAAACCTACCACCACCGGTCAATTCTTCTAGCTTTACAGAGAAATTGAAGTCGTTTGGTCCATTCATAAAGAAAGTTATTCTGATTTAAAGCGTGTGTGATCAGTTTTGCTCCTAACTGTACAATGATTTCCGTAATGTGCGTCGTTTCTTAAGATCGCGTGCGGAAAGAAGCAGGAATAATTTCCAGCAACCAACGAAACTAGATTATGTCAGGATCGGAACACATTTCTTCCAGTCGCAGAAGCAGAATCGTGTGGTTTCAACTTAACCTTCATGTAATTTTAATGAACTGCAAGGAACACACGTTAAATAATGCAACTGTATTTCTTATCGCCACTGAATATCATTAAGAGAGTGTACCCGCGGCCCGGGAGCATTTCCTTCGTTGAGAAATATTTTCATCTCCGCGATTGCTTCCACCCCGATTTGCACGAACAATCTTTCAGCCCGGCATCTTTATAAATTTCTTAAGACGAAGTGCTTTCGGAAAGTTCTCTCTTGAACGACTGTTAGCAAGAATACCAAACTTTAGCGAAAGTTTCGCTAATATTCTATGTTCGAGACAAACCGGATCGCTATCGAATTTGCAATACGTTTGGGAACCTGGGATGTGGTCTGTGATTGGTCCACATTAACACTAAACGTACCATAATAAAAATAATTTCATAAGAAATGATTGTGTAGATATCTTTAGTGGAGCACATATTACAATAGGAGCTGCACAAAGTCTAAATAAAATCAATCCTGTCATTTTTATTAGGGAACATGTACCAGTTAGGTTTAGTATTAAGAACGGTTTTCCTGGCCAATAATCATAGTTGGCCAAAAATTTTATGTAAATCAAAATTTTTGCCCAATTATGACAACAATTGAATCGATGTAATTTTTAAATCAAACGTGAATTGCAATAATAAAAACCAGCTGAAAATGGCATAGGCCCTTCTTCCACCGGGAAAAGACTGAAAACTGAAAGACTTTTTTCACAGTTTGTTTTATGAAATGTTAAAGCAAAATAAGTTCCCAATTGCGCTCCTATAAAATTTAAAAAACCTGATCCTTCTTTCAGACACCCATTCAATTAATTATTGAACACCTTCGTTTCCTTTACTGTCGAAACAGAAAGTATTGGTAACACGCGTGGCTACCGAGCGACAAAAAGGCAGCAGAGGAATGGTGTGAATCCGAGTTTTTCAGGACAATTGATTAATTCGGGACACAGGACTACCGTTTGTAGGCTATCCGTGCCAATTCCCGCCGAGATGAGCAACAGGAGCAGTTGTCTCGAGGAAGCGTGGCGAGGAAATACGCGACGATTAGTTTCAGACGTGAAAACGAACACTGGCGGGGTAAAATGATACTCGCGAGACGGTTTCGCGGCAGCTAGGAGCAAATGGAGCGAGAGGGTCGGCTCGATCGGTCAGCTCGATCGACCGGCTCTGTCGATTCGTAAACCGATCGCGTTGTCGTGAACAGAATCGACTCGGCTCGACGCGATGCGATGCGATGGGACGAGAGGCACGTGACGAACGCCTAACGGTGATTCGGTTAACCGTGTTCATAGAGGACTAGATAGTGGCCTGAGGAGGCGATCGTAAGCAAATTGGCTGGAGCACCGGTGCAGGGTGCACCGTTCGAGGAACAGAGAGAGAGCAAGACGATGGAAAGAGAAGAGAACGAGGGGACGGTACGTCACTTCCGGTCCATTAAGAGCAACACGGGGGGCTCGCTAGTGTTGCGCACAGGGAGCTAATTATAAGAAAGACAGAGGCTCTCATTCCGTCGAGGCGATGGGACCATCAAGATACACCGCTAATTGTCGTCGTAAATATTCCTCCCTATATCACCGCACTCACCAGGGAGGTTCGATTTTACCCAAACAGCGCGCTTTTCTAAGGAGACGGAAATTGGCCGACGCTTCCGTCGAGGTCGTCTACAAATTAAATTTCTAATAGAAAACGTATACTACATTGATCGGCTAATGTGGAGTGTCTTTCCTCGTATCTTACGTAAAGAAAGTTAAATGAAATTGGGGCTCGTTGCTGTTCCAGGTCGCAGAGTAATTAAAAATTTATCACTTTCTCCGTTCAATTTGTTTTCATAGTCCGCGAAGACACGGAGCAAGCACCGTAACTACAAATACTATTATAGCGAAAGTAACGAACGCCAGTCAACTAGACTATAACGAACGTCCTGATTTGTAAAAACCGCGATCTAGTAGGAATTTATGTTTTCTACCGCGAGCTTGGATATCGCGACAGCGAAGTAAGAAGTGGTTTAAGTTTCAGCAAAATTGCTCATGCTGCTGCGATTTATTACTATTTCTTGCGGGACCGGTGGTCGGGTTGTGCATTTTTCGAAAAAGATACAGAGATTGTATGTTTCTGTCCTGATACGCGTGGGCTCTGAAAGCACAGTGGAGTATTTGGCCCGAAAAGTCGGGAAAAAGTAGATTTTAAAATTTTCAGTAAGTCGTACAATTTTTGTTGTCCGACGTAGTTAAAGATCTGAAGAATAAGGTATTAACATTGTTTCTTTTTACTTGTACACCCGTGAAGTACTTTACTTCGTCGAAGGTCAAGAGATTTTATGGGGTGAAAATCCTCAAACAATAGTTTACCATGTTTACTCAACAATGGGCAGTGCAATCGCACTATTATAGATTTTAGTATCGGTCCAGTTGTGTCTCCACGTGTTGAATATTTTTGTGGTTAGATTTTCGATTGTATCTTTTTCGAGTTTTACGATTATAAAACTTCATTGACGATTTTGTTAGAAAATGCATTTTATAACGTTACAGCCGACGTTAAGACGAATTCAACGACCTGTCTAGCCTGAAAAATAGTTTTTTGCGACATTTCAGGGCAAACACTATGCGGCGATCAAATCCATAAGAAGTTCCGGCTGGAACCTCCGGGCTGGCGAGTCTCTTTGTGCCCGTTAATCTCGGGAATAATCGCGCTTGTTGCTCGGAGAGCTCGCGATCGACAGATAGGCCGAACTGGAGATAGATAGCGGCTGGGCGAGCCACTCGATTCGCTCGTCGACAAGGTTCAGCGGATCGCTGGTTACACGGAACGGAATCAAACGAGACGAAACGTGACGTGACGAGACTAGACTAGCCTAGCCTAGACGAGATTCGACTAGGCGCGGAGAAGGTAAAGGTTAGCTTACCTTATTTGCGTGTGGTAGGCGGGAGCCGTGTGCTCGGTGTGCGTGGTCAGGAGTTCCGCCGGAACGGTGTCCATGTCGATCGGCTGAGTCCTCGATATCGCGATAGGCTGCACCTGAAATACGCCGGGCGTTGTCGGTGAAGGTTGTGGCCCTAGCAACGACACCCGTACCATTTCCCTACCTTCGCTGTAAAAAGAACAAACAGAACGTGACGCATGAAAATCCTGGCCAACGACAAGACTCGCGTTACTACTAACACATAAACAAACGCAAACGACTTCCTTCTGGAATTAGTTCCCGGAAATCCACGGCGAACCGCAGACTTTCCCTTTTACGGGAATGCTTGGCGCTATCTCGTGGTGCGAGTAGAATTTTTTACACGTACGAAGGCGGTGCGCCAATTTCGCGCAAGAAATCAGATGGGGAATTGTTCGAGCGTATGGCTCCTCGTGCCGTAGTTTCTCGTTTTATGGGAGTCCGTTAAAGAATTAATTAATCCGCATAAATAAGATTATACGGGAAAGCGATACTGGCCACGCGAGAAAATTGAAATCCGATGAAACACGGTTACCGCACGGGACCGGAAAAATCTGTGAGAGAAAATGAGCCGGGATTACAGAGGTCTTCCGTGGGATTTAGCATAGTAGGATCGGTAAGAGCCGTGAAACCGGAGGAATCGATTAGTATCGCGACCGGCACGAGAAGGCTCGATTAACTAATGGCGATTTACCAAGCTCGACTTTCTTCCCTGGTGACGCTCATCATAGTCGTCGACTATTTGGTTGGCCTCACGTGTTGCACGAATGGCTCGGTGCCAAAGGGTGTGCTGACACACGCCAATTTGCGGAATGACTCGATAACCGTATCAATATAATAACGCGACGTATCGACGAAACAGGATGTCGTTAGCTTCGATCGAGCGAATGGATCTCTGGTAGCGAGCGCGTCCGAGCTGCGAGCGACGAGCTCTTCGCTCTGGCGGCGCTCTACGCTGCCCCGTGGGGCAACTGGTGGCACAGAAAGAAAAAACTCCTCGTGTTGCGACAGAAGACTATTTCTACCCTGCTTTCTAGGTCCCTCTCAGGGGGAGCAACTTCTTTGCTCTGCATTTCGACGGAGACAGTGCTCTCGAGCTTGATCTAGAACGATCTAGAAGAACTTGAAACCGTTTGGATCGGGATAGCGTTTGGATCCTCGAGGAAATTCTGTGGTTGTCAGGAAGAACGCCACATGTCACACACTTTCACTTTCGAGGTATAGCCGTTTAAACTTTTGATCACTAATGCTTCGACATAGGACATCGTTTAAATTGCAGTACTTTTTCGAGTCTTTCGAATTTGTTTCCATGACTTTTTTCTGGTAAAAATGTCAATCCTATGCTACGAATCTGAATGAATGCATAAACTCAAATTTTTTGAAATTGTGACATGCGGCGTTTTTACAGAATTATCCTCCGAAGGGGCGTGGCTATGTTGCTGTATATTTTGACGGAGCGAGAACAGTGCCCCATAGGGCAACCTCATCTTCGATTCAGAGAGACCTTGGACAAGCTGAATCCTTTCCAAGGTTCTCCATGTTGTTCTCTTTGCCTAGGGTGCTCGGAGGGCGTGGCAGCGTTGTCTCCGCCTCCAGCAGACCCAGAACCACCCGAGCTCGCACCTGACGTAGGCGAAGAGACAGTTTCGAGAGGAGCTAACTTGATAAAATAACAAACGTTCGGCCCGTAAATTGCTACTCTGTAAAAGCGTTGTGGCTCTTCGAAAACCAGGGAGAACATCTCGAGCGTTCTCGACGTGGTCTACAATTAATCCTTCCACGCGCGGCGTTCTGTGGATGTCGGTGCCAGCGGGAAACCAATTAGGAGACGGATCAACCTTTCGATGCATAAAGCGAGTGGTTTCCGCGCGAGAGTACTTTCAAGGGAACTCTCTGTCGTTTACGGCGCCGTAAACCGAGTTACCGAGACAGAGGTTGCTCTGTTTGTCAGGGAAAGAGCCGCGTGTGCGCGTGCGGCGCGACACTGCGGCGTACACACCGAGAGGACGGAGAAGAGCGACCGGTCAGAGAGGAGAGGCGACCTTGCGGAACGATAAAAAAAAACGGGAAATTTGCCTCGAGACAGATTGTCACCCCATTCAACCGATGGTTGTTTGCCGTCATCGTCACCGCCACCGCCCCGCACTGGAAACGGTGACCCTCTTACACCCTTACTAGTCGAGAGCCACCCCTACGGATATCTCCGGCGAAACCGTTTAATCGATATTTTTCGACGCGGGAGCTCCGCTCGACGAAACACGCGCGTCACTCGACTATTCGCACTGCTCGAGCCTCGAGTTCGCAAAATTTACCTTCCAGCTATGGCGCGGAGGGTCCGACAGCCTATAGCCGTATCCCCACTTTACACACCCTTGTATTAAAAAATGTTGCCACGAAACATGTACACTGGTGGACAAAATGATAAAGCACCGTTGTACACACACAAAATTTCGTATACAGTTAGGAGCAAAACTGATCACACACTTTAAATCAGAATAACTTTATTATGAATGGACCAAACGACTTCAATTTCTCTGTAAGGCTACATGAATTAGTTTAATAAATGATGTCTAAAAAATATGTTGAAAAACGCATTTGGTCGGAATTGTGACAAACAATAGTAAAAATTGATTTTCACGATTTTTTTAGCTGGGCCAATAACGAAAATTTAAAAGATGCGTTTGGTCAATATACCAAACATTGATCAAAGTGATATAAAAAATCTATATAGAAGTTTACCAAGAAGAATGATTGCAGTGGTGCAACGTAAATTTTGTTGAATTTTTACACATTTCTTATTTTATATTCAAAATACCTTATCATTTTGCCCACACTAAAAGTTAATTTTTGTAGAAATAATAAATGGTTTGAACGAGTTATTTAATTTTTAGTATAATATATAAAAGTTAGTACCTTATTTTGTTGTATATTCACTTTCTACGGGTATGTATGTACAAATGAATGTTCATTGCTAAAAACTTTGAGGTGCCATATCGTTTTGACCACCAGTGTATACCGACAATACAGATTTTCGTCGATTCCGACAATTTTCTGATTTTCATCAAAGAACAATAAGCTGAAATTGAAGGGTAAAGATTATTTCATGGATTTCCATGAAACTTTTTGTTCGCGTAAATAATTTTGTAGAAATGGTAATGAGAAGGTATTTCGTGATCCAGATAAAAGGAAAACTGAATTTGATTAATACTTTCCTCATGAATCCGTCCGGTTCCGTTGTCGAGACTGTCTATTTGTTGTCGTTGAATTACGGTTTTATTTATTTGTCGGCTGGAGAGCTTCTATCACGTGCAGGAAACGACTAATGTAGGCTTCCAATTGTAGAGCGGTACGTTTCGTGACGAAAGAAATACAGTGGAAACAGCTAGAATATGTTATTAGCACGCGAGAATCTATCTTGCTCGCGTTTGGGCCTGTAATATTGTTGTTCATTGCTTGTTGTAACAAATGTATCCTATCCGTCGTGTGCCACGGCACTATTATTCCCGATAACGGTCGCAAGTACATAGTTTTATGCCGTTTAACCATCGCTCGGCTACCTTCGACGGGGTTGCAAAATTCGAGATGCGAAGAAAGAGCAGGAGAAGTACGGACGCTTGCCTATAGGAACGCCGTCGTATAACTTTGTTTCGACTTGAAAGCAGACAGCGGTTTTTAGAAGAATTTAACAATGCTGTTATATAATTTTCAACCTATTCAACATATTAGGAAAGAAAATAAATTTCTATTCCTCTCCAGTTCGTTGCAAATCGAGTAGAAAAATTTTCATAAAGATCCGCTGCCTACTTAGGAGCGATTACCGTTGTCGGTCGGTTTATCAGTTTTCCTTCGAATCGTGAAGGCACGTGCCGCGTGCACGTGTTAATATTATCTAACCGACGATGGAACGCGTTTCTTTCATTCGTCGAATCGCGACGCGCCGCTCTCGATGCGGTGCTACGGAGAATACCGTATTCCCAAACGAGCTCTACACGCTCTCCCTTTCTCTCTCTCTTTCTCCCTCGTGTCTGCAATCGATTCTTTTCCTCCGACTTTCGTTCGAGCGAAAACGTAAAAAAAGCGGTGTGGGCGGCCGAGAGGGCAGTTTCACGCAACGAGAACGAAAGAAACCGAAAGGATCGAGGAACGAAGCCGAGGTCCAGCTCGGATCGAGAAACCGGTTCCACCGAGCCGTGCCACGGTCACGCGACTTTTCATCCCGATGCGGCCGGTTACGAAAGAATCGATCCTGCGACGATAAAGCACGAGCGTTACGCGCGCTTAACTACAGAGAAATCCAGGGACCGCGAGCACACGTGCTGCTCGAATCGCGGCTAACGAGGATAACGCTTACGAGGAACTGCCATAAACGTCTCCGTCGCGTCGTGTCGCCAGGCTATCAAATCTTCGAGAATGTTACCCGGTGCCCGAGTGAGAATTAAACTCGCAACCATTGCTTATATTTGGTTGGAACGAAAGTTCGTAGCGTTTGTAAATTAAAATTGAAAGCTAAAATTCAGATATTTATTCATAGATTTATTCAATAACATATTTTCCATTCTGTTCTATTGCTTTTTCCCATTTTCGAGGTAACTTCTCGTGTTATTGAATAAACATATGAATAAATACCTTCGATTTTTCATTTGAAAACGCTACGAACTTTCTTTCCAACCCGATACAATCTGCTCGCAATTTGTTGATCAGACTTACTTTCAACACGCTTAAACGCCACTTGCTTGCTTCGCGAACTCCCTGAATTCGTGAAGGAAACAAAAAAACGAAACGAATCTTTAAATTAATCCATCATCATATTAGCTCAGCTGAAGTTTCCTCAATTTCATTGCGCAAGAGCACGGTGTTGTTCCAGTGACTAACTCAGGAGACAAAATTTTCAGTGGTCCTTGGACATTAGCGGAAACTAGAAAGTAAACATACAGAACGGTACAGGAGGAAGAGTCTGTCCGAGAGTGTTCAAGATCCTTGTTTGCTCGACAGCGGAAGATGGACAAGCCGAATTTACCAGCGACCAAGGCACGGTCTTGGGCGACCGAAAGTTTGCGACGTTCGTCAAAGGAGCAGCAGCGGCCGCAAGAACCTCCAAGGACCTCGGGACCCTTTCACGGGACATGGCGACGTTGGTGGGAGGACCGTGATAGTAGTCGATGAAAGCGTGGTCACGGATGGTGACCAAAGATGGCGAAAAAGGTCAACAACGGTGACCGAAGGCTACCTGAAAGCCTTCGAGGGCTGGGATCCTTCGAGAGCAAGGACTCGGAAAACACTGAATATTCCCTGCTCGCTTGGGACCTTTTTACATTTCCTTCGACGCTCTTTTCTTCCTTTTATGCAGAATACCGAATACCTGTCCTGCTCGAATACCGAGGAAACAGATCTTTGACATAAAAGTTAGATGATTGTTCAAGAGATATTTTAATCTAGAAGCGAAAAAGCGAGAGCAGCGCTATTTTACGCGACGTTGGAATTCCATGCTCCGTTTTGGAGCACACGTACGTATTTTACGCGACGCCAACGCCGACCAGACAGTCTCTCCCGCGCCCTGTGCACATCGAATGTTTACGACCGTTCTCGTCGCGTCTCCGTCTGCCATACTCTCTGCCCTCACACTTCCAAACACCCACGCTCCAAGTCTTTTGCCACGGTAGCGCGTGCTCTGACGTCATCGGCCAGTTAAACACCTACTTGCACGATTTAAACTTTAGACCTTGAGTCCGTGATATCATCCCGAAACATTCCCCGGTGGAGTGACGCGCGCGACGATGCCAATCAGACTATGTGCTCACTGAAATTAGACCGTCTTCCTGGTTGTTTAACTTGGGGAACCAATCGCTCGAGACGACCGAAAAGGAAACACTGCGTTCGATGAATTCTTTACCGGTGATTTCTGCACAGTGTTCAGGAATAATTGAAAGCGAAGGTCTGTTTTTGCGTCAAACAACAGTTTGATCACTTGCGACGCTCGAGAGAAGACGGCGTTGGAGCTGTTCGTACAAAATGAAAATAGTATTTCCGAGGGACGTTTTCCCGCAGATCGAAGCGTTATTAGAGAGTAAGCGGCATTGGTCGGTGAAGGAGAAAACGGCGGATGGACGACGAGTACATACGTGGGCGCCATTGCGTCTGTAACCCCACGAGGTCGGCCTCGCTACGCTATACTCGTTGCGAACGGGAACGGTCAGTGGTATCGAGAATCTACCCACAATCTACACGGAATATTCAATGCTGTGCTGGTCACGCTTGCCATTTCTTAACACGCTGGATGCCGCGTCGGTCACGGACGCCGACAGAAAAATTTTCCGACATCGGAAACCAGAATTCAACCCCCACATATTTCTCCATCATCCACCAGTTTGAAATCATTCGTGAATGGTATCCAACAAATTTTAACATTCTTTAAACTTTTTCATAATCGGTAGACGATCGTTCAAAAATCTCGGAGCACAAACAGCTCGACGAATGGGAATGCGTCTCGACCAGACATCACTCTTGCGACCTATCCCCATTGCGCGGCAAAAGTAATCGAACTGGCTCGCCATCTTCGATTTCGAAACGCAGCATGCCTGTTTCGTTCCGTTTCAAACCAGAATTTAACCCCCATATGTTTCTCCATCATCCACCAGTTCGAAATCATTCGTGAATGGTATCCAACAAATTTTAACATTCTTTAACCTTTTTCATAATCGGTAAGCGATCATTCAAAAATCTCGGAGCACAAACAGCTCGACGAATTGGAATGCGTCTCGACCAGACATCACTCTTGCGATCTATCCCCATTGCGCGGCAAAAGTAATCGACGCGGCTCGCCATCTTCGATTTCGAAACGCAGCATGCCTGTTTCGTTCCGTTTCAAACCAGAATTTAACCCCCATATGTTTCTCCATCATCCACCAGTTTGAAATCATTCGTGAATGGGATCCAACAAATTTTGATATTCTTTAGCGTTTTCATAATTGGTAGACGATCGTTCAAAAATCTCGGAGCACAAACAGCTAGACGAATGGGAATGCGTCTCGACCAGGCATCACTCTTGCGACCTATCCCCATTGCGCGGCAAAAGTAATCGACGCGGCTCGCCATCTTCGATTTCGAAGCGCAGCATGCCTGTTTCGTTTCTGGCACGGTGTATTTTTAACTTCTTACGCTCGTCGGAATTTATGTAACGATACCGTGTATATCCGATCGGATCCACGACGGCGACGTCGACGACCGTATCAAACGTTCTAATGGGGGCCGCCGTGAAATTAGGTATCGCCGCGCAGACTCCCACACAGACGACGTCAATTTGTGCTCATCATTCCGAGGAATTTATCGCTGAGAAACGAGCGGGGTCTTCGGGGCTCGCGTGCCTGCTCGAAAAGAGACCGACGTCGAACACAATTTTCCTTGACTCTCGGTAGTTCGAGGTCTGCGATATAAAAATATGCATTTTTGAATCTTCGAAAGGAGGTCAATTATCTTGCATTATTTTTAAACAGAGCAACTGCCAGAAATGATTAATGCAGTTCTTCCCTGGCCTTATTGAATCACCAGGTCCAGAGTTGGGCAAAAATTTCATTTAAATAAAAATTTCAAATAAAGTCAGTTCGAAACCCACTTGGAAAAAACCCACTAATTCGAAATTTATATTTAAATAAAATTTTTGTTCAACTCTAGACCTGCTGATTCAATAAGGTTAAGGAAGCACTGCGTTAATCTTTTCCGGCAGTTGCTCCGTTTAAAAATAATGCAAGACAATTGACCACCTCTCGAAGATTCAAAAATGCATATTTTTATCGCAGACCTCGAACTACTGAGAGCCAAGGAAAGTTGTTTTCTGACCAGGTCCACCCGATACGAACAATATCTAAAATTCGCTCGATACCCGGTCCCGATAAATCGAAATGCAGAAAGGGCGTGGTTCGCTATACCCGGAGTCCGGCTTTTTCGGACTACAGGTAGGCCCGGGTATTGACCAAACGGCAAGAGGCGCACCTCGTACACGAAGATCTCCGTGTCTCTGGACATTCGACGCGGTTTACAAGCTGTACATACGCAGAACGCGTTAGACACGCCGGTCACGCATCGCCGACTCCCGTTCAGGGTTCCATATCACGCTTCAATTTACACGGTTACGAAAGCAAGGAGAACAAACACGCCGCGAGGAGAGTCGTTCGATTGTTATACAACCTCGGGAGAGCCTCGCGGCGATTTTTTTCTTTCCATTCTTTCGCTGGCCGGAACCGTTGCGAAACCTCACCGTTCCGTCGTTCGAGGAAATAGCAAATTTCTTGGTGGACCAAGAAAAAGAACAATCGAGCGCTCGCGCGAGTGTCGACCCGAGATACGCGCGGATAAAACGGTAGACGCCGCTAGAAAAATAACGATAGCTCCGCGCGAGCTAAGATAACAGCACTATCTTTCGCGAGACAGCGATTCGACTTTATTTCGATCGGCGATAAGCCTCCGAGAAGTTATTCGAATCTTGACGCACGAATTCTCCGAAACGAACCGATCTGCCAGCGGAATTCTCACCCACGCCTCCTGGATTCACGCTTCTATCTTCGAGATAGCTTCTCCTCTGAACAAATTTGCCAATCGATGAAACATTTTCGATTTCCGGGCGTTGTTCGATTATGACTAATACGCGTTATCTGCTCAGCGATTTTACCCGATATCGTCCATGGTCGACAGGCTCGTTTCCTCCATTCACAATTGCAATAATCGCGACAGTGATTTCTAATTCGTTCTCGCGAGTGCGCCTCGATTGCAGCTGGTTTTAGAAGCTTCGGTAATGTGGGCGGCAAGATAAAAGTTCGTTTTCGTGTTCTCGTTTATTCGCTGAACGGTCATTCGATTAGAAACTGCGACGCGACGTGTGTAACGGCGACCATTACATCATACTTGTAGATTAGATTAAAGGTGGTTTCTGCTTTTTAGGTGGAATGCAACATTTGGAAATGTAAGTAATTTATACCGGGCAGGAAATCGTCGCGCACGTAAACGGAGACAAACGATTTTTCCGCTGGTAGAAGAAATTCGCCCTTGCCCCGACATTGTAAACTGCACAATTATTCCGAAGCGATTCGAAATGCACCCTCGTCGCGAGCGAGTCGTTCGATCGAATAGAATATTCAATGAAGATCGTAGAGAGGAGCACTCGAATCGCCAGAGCCGCGTTCCGCATCGATCTCGCGAATGCAAGGTTAATACGAAAATCTTTTCTCGGAACGGTATTCGCGATATGTGCATTAGCATCGCATTTGATTCGATGCGATTCGGTGCGAGTCGACGAGCGCTGTTCGAGCGTGCCGATTTCGGCGAGCCGAACCGGGGGGAAGAGCGCGAAACGGGGATCAGTGGGTTAACGCGAGAGAGACGGGTAACGTTCTGTTACCTGGTCGCTCTTGAGAGCGGAGGGTGAGCGTTGGCTCGAGAGGGAGAGACCGGAAAAAAAGAAAGGAGAATCCGCAGGTTCGAAAGAAAGGGTCTGTAGTGTGTCAAGATGGCTCGTCGCCATGGTAACTCGTCGGAGGAACGTGTACTCTCTGGGTCGGCTCTCTTTTGCATTTCCACTCTACCCTGCGACTGCGACACGTTTCTCCTCCGCAATGTCCCGCTCCCCCTTTTATTACGTTAACTCGGTCCCGTCGTTGCCCGCGATCTTCACCGCCTGCTGCGAGGACCGATAACGCTCGCTACTATACTCTGCTTCCCCGAACAGTCATTCCCTACCCCCACCCACCGTCGCTAGAAATATTCCCCTGGCAGTAGGGGTACGACTGTTCTGTAACGATTGGTCTCTCGAAGAAATTTGTTGTAATTTGTTTTAAACGCGTGATATTTTATAAGGCATTATGTGTTCAATTCCATGGTTTAAATAGACTGCGGATCTTTATGCAAAATAAAAATTGCCTGCGTCGATTGCAAGAAATAGAAATTGAATTGAATATTATTTCTACCTTTAGCGATTTTAATGGAAGAGAAATCATATATTGACATGTTCAATTTTAAAATGTTTCAACAATTCTGAATTTAATCTTAGCAATTTTGCTATATAAATTTAAAAATCCGCAGTCTAGTTATTACTATACTGTGGATCTTTATGCAAAATAAAAATTGTCTGCGTCGATTGCAAGAAATAGAAACTGAATTGAATATTATTTCTTCCCTTAATGATTGTAATGGAAGAGAAATCATATATTGACATGTTCAATTTTAAAATGTTTCAACAATTTTGAATTTAATCTTAGCAATTTTGCTATATAAATGTATGCTATGAATATCTAGTTATTACTAGACAGCGGATCTTTATGCAAAATAAAAATTGTCTGCGTCGATTGCAAGAAATAGAAACTGAATTGAATATTATTTCTTCCCTTAATCATTTGAATAGGGAGAAGAAATCATGTTCAATTTTTAAAATTGTCCAACAATTTTGAAATTCATCTACTCAATTTTCCTATAAATGCATAAATGATGTATTCAGTAATATATTAAAGTTGTTTAAACATGTACAATCTTCCAATTGAGTATTGAAGAAAGTACTAAATATACACATATGTTAAAAATAGGAGAAATTTTCGTGAAAATTGTAAACCCACTCTTTATTCATCAGAAAAACTAGATCATCGCAATTTTAAAAAAATTTCTTATTTGCCAATCGATTCACTTTCGTATTTTATTTAAAAAAGTATAAGTACTTTCCTCGTAAATTGTTTAGTTTAAGAGTAATGATTTTGTTCCCGAAAGCTCATATACTCGACACTGAGCCGAGTTCCACAGGTTCTCTTCTGACGGACAAAAGCACCTGAAGTTCCTCCATGATCATAATAGCTGTCCACTCCACGCCGGTGTTGCCAGTCGAAAGCAAGTTGACCGGGGTGGTCAGCTATTATGACTTGGAGCGAGTCTCGGGTGTTTTCTTTCGAAACATAGATGTCGATCTCTAAAAAGGACTGATTTATACCTGTTACAAATCGGTTGTTTTACAATATATTGATCCCCTTTAATACTGGGCGGGTTTAGCGTTCACCCTTGTGAAGGGGTCCATCGGTCCATCAAGTAATTTATTTATCAATTTAATTAACCATTAGGGAGCAGGGTAGAAAACTTTCACGGAAAAAAGAGAAGTTAACATTAAAATTAACCTTCGGTGTTACCTTATAGACAAGATTTAATTTATTTCGACTTTGGGCCGTTCTTATAATATGTGCTCCAATAAAGGTATTCATTAAATCACGTTTATAATTCCTAAAAATCTAGAACCGATAATTTCGAATAATACGTCACCGAATCGAAGCGTCGGCAACAACCCGGTGCGTTCGAGTCCTTAGGGGCGAGTCTACTTTTTTACCAACCGAGTGTCCAGTTTCGGACGCGTGCTTTTGAACGGTTCGCGGGTAGAAAAATTCAATCAAAAAGCAATCGATGCGATTATTTGTTCCGGTGTAGAGGAACGAGGCGATAGGGACGAGGAACGACGGATTCGGAACGATCCACCCCGGTCGCAATCTCCGTTCCGAATCGGCGTGGACCGTGTGGAGTTAGCCGGCTGTTTACGAGGGAGGTGTAGATATGTATAGACTTATACAGACATATATGTATAGGACATATACGATAAATACCTGACAGACGAGAATCCGTCAGCTCCCCGTGGCCGCGGCTCGGGAACAACGACGACAGGCTCCCCTGGCTACTCCTGGCATGCACACAGTCCTCAACCTTTAAATTTCCGATCGTAAACGCGGCGATCACTGACTGGCGGCAATGGACAACGATGACAACGATACGGTACAGAGATACGACACTTTTGCGGAGGCACTCGCGCGAGGCTGTTGACCGATGCCAGCCCGGGCACGACACTAACTAAACTTCGCGTCTCCGGTCTCCGGCGCGGTTGCTAGAACGTGTGGAGTCGTGGCCGTGGAGTGTGGAGTGTGGAACGGCCGCGGAATCGATTGTAAATCCTCGGCGCACCACGCCTGCGTTCACGGACTTCCCTCGCTCCGCCCGATATCACGAGAACACTGGACAGGGAACTGACGACCAACAACCAACTAACCGAGACAAGGGACTTCGGGAGAGAAAACGCGACGCTGCCGTCCTCTCTCGGCAAACCCCCAAACAACCTCCTATCTACCGAAGCTCCGCTTTTCGTTGGAAAAGTTGGAAAATAGTCGATATCAAAATTTTGCGGAAGTCGTAGAATTTTGGATGTCCGACCGTAGTTAACCCCTTGTATTTTAAGGAAGTTGACTCCCTTTTCCAGGATTGCAAGGGTGCGGGATTCGCGTTCTCGTGTCTCGATAATGGAAAAATATGGTTTTTGAGTAGTCGCTAAAGCTAGATAAAAGATCGATCTAGGGTGCTGTCGCCCTCAAAAGTCCTATTTTTCCGTTTACGAGGCATAATTTGCATTATTCGGACGCTCTAAAGAAGACGATAACTTTTTTAATATTGTACTACACGATTTGAGCTTTTTTGGGAAGCTAGAGCATTTAGTTTACTGCAGAATGTGAAAAGAAATTTTTTAAAATAGGACCTTTGAGGGATAATGCTCTGGATTGATCTTTTATCTACCATTTTTGACTGCTGAAAAATCCCATCTTTGTATTATCGAGAAATGAGAACGCGAATCCCGCAGCCTTGCGATTCTGGAAACGGGTCTACCGCCACTTTAAGATTTTAACAAAGTCTAACGAATATGAATGTTACGCGTTTCTTTTTGGGCGAAATCAAATCTGATTCGTTTGTAATCCATATCTAAGCATTAAAATAAATGTAGCCATACCAAAAGTGCAAGTTTTCTTTTCTCTTCTACGATATTTTTGGAGCAAGGACGTTTTAATCACTGTATAACTGTAAAGGAAATGTTACGGCGAGGGGTTGAAGGTCTGAAGAATAAGGCTTCAGTATTGTTCTTTTAATGAATATGTAAAAAATGGTAAAAACCACGATACATACTTTACAATTACTAATTTAATGAATTTCGTTTACACGGCGACGCTTGCACGCCGCCGATTCTTCTCGCGAGTGGTGAACGTTAGAAAAAGATAAACGTAAGAGGCTATGCCATTGTCGAAATGCATATAGCGCTTACGCAATATTGCACAAACTATTTATATCATTTATGTTCTATCGCTGCGCAATAAAGCCGATACGATAATAATAAACGTCATTTTGCACATTGTTTCCGCACTGTCCTCGCACCGTTGTATATATTTCGATCTTTTCTCTCTCTCTCTGACGTTCCTTTTTCCCTCCGTTTAGCAACAATGATCGAGCATGCAATAAAGACGTATTGTTGCTAACGTCCCGCCGTTACGTACGGCTACTCGAGAACTCGTTTAACCGGGCATATCCCAAGAACACGAGCGTCGCAAATTCATATTCATCGACGTGCAAATTCTTCGAATGACATCATGCCTTATCTCTATTTTAAACCATCCCGAGAATGATGTCAATATCGCCACCTTTTATGTCGGTGTGCCACTTTTCGGTTCCAAGTGGAATTCTCCGGTCGACGCGATCGACGTTTGCGTCTACGAATTACATATTCGGAAAACGGAGAGCAAATAAAGGAAAATGGAAGTGGAGAATAAGATAAAATAAAATAAAGGATTGTACGGCGAACCGCTGGTTTCCAGGTCGACGGATACTGGTTTCTGAATGCCGCTCGTCGAGAATCGGCATTAAATATTCCCGACTCGTGCGTCGTCGTACAACGAAATCAGATGCGACGATGATCGCACCGTACGATAAGTGGGAGCCTATTAGACTGTGGCTCGCGAGTGTAGGCGGAACTGCCGCGCCGATAACATCCGATTCGGATCTTGCCGCGAAAAATCGAGATAACTTCGGAGACGGGAAATCGAGTCCGCGCGTCAAAGGCTGAACAATGACGAGCTCCGATTTATTGTTAGCAATGTTAGTTTGGCAGATACGCATCCGATTTCATACACCTTCGAGGGTTCTCTTGCCAGAATGAAAAATAAAATCGAGCGACACTTGTTGCATAGGAATGCTCGAAATCAACGCGAGACCCCTCAAGGGCCGAGGCCCACGACCACCTACGGTATCTGAAAACTTGTCTGAGCTGGTCCCAACGGGAAACTAGTTTCTAAGGGACCTGGACCAGGTGTCCCTTTTTCTAACCGTAATCCCTTTGTTGACTGCTGGACCGAAATCTTCACCAGACTGCGTCACCTTCGGTTCAAATCAGTTGAAAAGACTGTCTACTTACTCGGTATCGGGTACAGGTACGATCATAGAGGGTATGAGTCCGTTGTGGTCCAGGAAACGATTGTTTTCCGGTTCTTCTTGAACTGGTGTCTCGTACACCAGAGTTTCCACCATCGATCCCTTGCTCGAACCGAAGGAAACTCTGCGGGATAGAAAAAGAGATTATTTGAAACGATTCGATCGTTGTTAAACTTTTGTTGCGCTAAAAAATTTGGCTTTGGAACAACCACTCGGGAAGTTTCCAATTCCAAGAGGAGGGATGCCAATTTGGGGAAAAACTGGTTTCAATTGACTTTTCGAAAAGGGTCGTAAGGGCTTCGAGGGTGCGGTAGACGAGCACCGATTCGGAAAGAAAAGAAAACTGTCCAGTTTGCCGCCGCCGCTGCCGCCTTGTGGAAAGTCGCAAAAATAGTTGCCGTAAACCTCAATTTCCTATCGCGTGACAGAGCTCGAAGCGAGTGAATCGGACACTCGGTAACCGCATGCAGCGGGCGGTCCCATATCAAAATCGAAATCCCGCGATCGAGGATCGGGTTACGCCGATCAAGCACCGTCGAGATTAAAGCTGCGAGTCTGTACGCACAGTCTTCGCCTGTTTTGCGCTGACTTTTCGAAATGTTATCATCTCTTCGAAAATAAACGACCAGACCGAACCGCAGACCGCAGACTTAACTCTTGTGTAAAATATTACAAAATTTCTCTGAACGTCCATTCTTTGCTCGCTAATATATTAACACTAAACCTACCAATACCGGTCGAAATGACCGGTTCCAGGCTTTTTATTTTTGCAATTAGAAAAATAATAAAACTGATTTTTTCAGAAACGATTGTATAGATATCTGTAGTAGTGCGCGTATTACAATAGAAACCGTACAAGGTCTAAATAAAATCAATCTTGTCATTTTTATAAGGGAACGTGTACCAGTTACTTTTAAGGCTCGGTAGGTTTAGTGTTAATTTATAATCTTCAATGAGAGTTTGTGCAAATATGTTAAACACAAAATGTTTTTAATAATCTATACATTTTGGTTGGCTGCATAAGGGTTAATCCATCCCTTCGTCGAAATTTTGATGATCGGATGTTCCAATGGATGTTCTCTTCCTCCTCTTTTAAAACCTCCCTCTAGATAATTTTATCTTTTTCCGTTTATAAATTTTTTAGTAGACTCTACAATTAAAATTTTCGTGATTTTCCTTCTCGGGTGTAGAAGTCGATACTTATGGTGCGCCTGAGCGTACTACATAACAACAAGTCCTACGGCTCCGCGTGGTTGATCAATATTTTCTGGTCGCGGCGGGAGTTCCTGCTTTCGGTGGCGAAACGGGGTTCTGATCCAGACTAGACCGATTGTCGGTGCGGTGCTGCCACGTGGTGGGAAGATTATTCAACGAAACTGCATCGTTTCAAGGGTAACACGCCGATAATGCATCGCGGAGATGCGTCGGACGGTGCACATAAACAAACGGGTTTTAACGTCGCTTGACACACGTTCACTGTCGTATCAATGACGCAAATCCTTCAACAATTCTAAACAGGTTAAAGTAGTTTTAAGTCGGATTTTTTGGGAGGGTGGCTTAGCAATCAACGCGTTGCAAAAGATGCATGATGCTTCTACAAAAACTTTTAGAAAAAAGATCGACTACGATTGCTGGGAGCTCCGTGCAGGGTATATAAAAAGTAATGATCATCCGGTCTAGGGGTGAATCTACACCTCTGAAAATTGTTGTTAAATTTGTTTTTACATTGATACCTTCTACTTATCCAGAAGAGAAAGAGTTTGAAAGGAGCCACATGTCGCAAACAAATAGTTTACAGCAAAAAAGAATAGTGATCGTCTTCCTGTCCATTCGAATCATACATTTTAAGTTGCACTTTCCCACTTCTCAACCTCAAGTCCTTCCGACACACCTCCGTCCAATTAACAAACGCAACATTTCTCCATCTAAATCCACCCGAAAAACCCAGGTGACAACCGCAGAACTATTTTGATCGAGGTCGGAGTAACTTCTTCCCATTCGCTGTCACGATTTCGGAAAGTGTGTTGTGTAGAAGTGTGGTGTTTTGTGCTTCATCGTTAACAAGACGTATTCGCGACAATGGCAGTTTGTAAGTACATACCTATACTTGAGATTAGTATTTTATTACCCAGGATTAATATTCTTATGTATAAAAATGGATATGTATAAGGTATTCTTTCATATTTTGCTACTTCAAGATGATTCGAATGGACAGGGAGACAATCCCTTTTTTGGTACGGGTCTATCAACGAGTGTCCCTTTAAATTTCGTTTTGCTTGAGGCACGCACACGATTATATTCTCATCGACACGGTCGGATGGACTGTAGTAGTAGGCTTTTGTCTATACGTATAACTCCACACAACCAAATTTTGCAAAAACTTCAACAGTTTATATTTCAATAACTATTTGTCTGCGACATGTAGCTTCTTTCAAGCTTCCTCTCTTCTGGATGAATGGAAGGTGTTGATGTAAAAACGACACCACCAACAATTTTATTTGTTATGAACAATTTGGCGGCAAGTTTCTCTTACAAATGTCCACCGATCCGGAAGTGTAGATTCACCCATGGGACGGATAACCATTACTTTTTATACACCCTGCACATAAAGATCGTATCTTCCTGAAATTGCCCGAAAACATTCGGACATCTGTGTACACACACAGGCCCGTATCCTTTTGTACAGCGTCAGCGACCGACCCCTCTACTTACGGCCGATCTGTGTCACCGTTTCAAACTGTTGCCGATGACGTAACTATAATTCGCAACCATCTGCCCACGCTCCAGCTCTCTCGCTCTCCTCCCCCGAAACGCGAATTCATCCACTGAAAGTACTTCCTATCGTGACTCACGCGGCCAGCAAAAATCGTAACAAGAGGAAATTGCGCAAGCCTCTCGTCGGACAACTCCAAAAACGCTGAAACGCCGACCCCCGGCTTTCACCTATCTAACGGACTTGTACGGATAAAGGAAGCCAGCTTTCGTTAAGAAACGTCTGGTGGGCGAGATCAAGCTCTTCGGCTGCACCCCCGCACCGTTTCAAACTTCATTCATATGTATCTCCCAGAGTTGGGCAAAAATTTTATTCAAATAATTTCGAATGAAGTGGGTTTTAAATCCAGTTTGTTCGAAATTTTTATTTGAACAAAATTTTTGCCCAACTCTGGTACCTCCGTACATAGAGGTGGTAGCGAGGTTCGACTCCATTTTTAATTGAATATACAGTGACTCCCACTAATATTCGGACACTCTTAAAAACACCATAACTTTTTTAATATCGGAATATACGACTTGAAATTTTTGGAGAAGTTAGAACCATTGGTTTGCTACACAACGAGACAAAAATTTTTGAAAAAACTGCAAGTTGTCGAAATTGCAGAGAAAATACTAAAAGTTGTATTTTTCAACTTTTTTATGTGGGCTTATATGGAAAATTTAGAAAACACGTTTCGTAGATCTGTATCAATTAAATTTATTCTGAAAATTTCATCAAAATCGGTCGACGTTGTAATGAGCTACAAACGTTTAAAGATGGTAAAAATTGCAGTTTTACACGATTTTCGGCCTCCAACTGCAGTAATTCTAAGGATTCTTACATCTTTCAATGCCTGTCGTTTTTTCCCGCATCAACCGATTTCTATGAAACTTTCACATTGCATACAATTGACACAGATCTACAAAACATATATTTTAAAATTTTAATATTGGCCCGCATAAAAAAGTTGTAAAATGCAACTTTTAGTATTTTCTCTACAATTCCGACCAAATACAATTTTTGGAAAAATTTCTTTTCACATGCTGTAGTAAACTAATTGCTCTTGCTTCTCAAAAAGTTCAAATCGCGAAGTCCAATATTAAAAAAGTTATGGTGTTTTGAAGAGTGTCCGAATATTACAGACATTGTGAAAGATGTAGGAATCCTTCGATTTGTTGCAGTTAGAGGCTGAAAATCGTGAAAAACAACAATTTTTACTATCTTTAAACGTTTGCAGCTAATTGCAACGTCGGCCGATTTTGATGAAATTTCCAGAATATGTTTAATTAAGCCCACATAAAAAAGTTGCAAAATGCAATTCCGACAATATTTTTTCACCTTGTGTAGTAAACCAATTGTTTTAACGTTCCAAAAAAGTTCAAATAGTACGGTCCAATATTAAAAATCGTCTTCTTAAGAGTGTCTGAATATTAATGCAAGTCACTTTAATCTGTTCACTCTTTGTAACAATCCACCGTGATCCGATCTCATTCAACTGGCCTTCTAACAATAAGTACGCAGCGTATCGAGGCTCAAGGTATGCCTAACAATCCGGAAGTAATCGCGGATCACCGAGGAGGAAGAAAAGATTGAAAGACGCGCGAAGATCCGATCGTCTTTCGACCTTCGCGAGACCGAAGAGGCGTTTCACGCTCGAGAAATTCTGTTACTCTGTCCGCACGATGAAGTGTTTAAATCAGGCACGCGTGGGTGGATCTGCTCGTCGAATAAAAGAATGTTTATTAACGGCGATCGGGTGCATAAGTGCGCGTGTAATCGACAAAGTATTCGTAACCGCGTCTGCAAGGACAGAGGCGGTATAGGTTGAGCTTTGTTCGAGCACGGTTCGCAAGACGTTCGCATGACCGTGACCTAGCCAACATGTAAATGTCACGGGAGTTTCAGTGGGATGCGCCTTGAAACGCGAAAGACGGCTCGCGATCAGTTCGGCGCGGCTCGGCTCCGCTCGGCCCGTTCGCAAACCGGTATGCTATGGTATCGCGTCCTGCGCGGTGTGGCGCCGAGTATTCTCGTGTCTTCGTGTGTTCGATCGACGAGTCTCCGCTTTGTCAACCGACGTCCGATCAAATGAATTAACGCGCGAGTCACCCGTTCCGTTCCGCCTTTCTTCGAGGCGGTGCGCCGTAACATCGCTGGGTGACGCGAGCGACGAAGGCCGCGCGTCGATCACCGTTTCCGCGTTCGATCTCGGTTCACGAACCGAAAATAAAAGGAGCCGTCCGAGGAGAAAAGGTGCGCGCTGTTTTTCGAGTCGGCGGGGGATAATTTTAACCCGAGCGACTCGGCTCGAAACGCTCGCACCTTGACAGTGAACGACTGCCGTGTCCTCTCTGACGCTACGCTCGCAAACGTTCCTACCATTCCGCGTGGTTCCGCGTCGATTCTTCGTTCGAGTCACACGGAAATACTTTTCCTCGAGCGATCAAACGAGTCCGTATCGCGATCCCGTGGAAAAATTCATGCGCGCCGGATAATAGAGAAAATCCGATTATCGTTCATCTCTCGGGTTCCAGGAAATGCTTGTCGATCGATCGCTTACCGGCTAAAAAGACCGAGAGTCCGGGAGAGAGTTGACTCTGGAGACCGACAGGAAGTCGAGCGGCACACCCAGATTTCGTTCCCCGTTTAGGACGACATGGAGCTCCAAATACAGGGTGTCCCAAAATTCCTTCAACAGCCGGAAATGGGAGGTTCCCGACGTCATTTGAAGCGACATTTTCCTTTGCAAAAATGTTATCCGCGGCTTTGTTTAGGAGTTATTAACGAAAAACACGGACCAATCAGAGCGCGATCTAGACGCGAGTTGGTACATTCCGCCCGGCGCGCCAACTGTTTATTGGCCGACTGTACCAACTCGCGTCTAGATCGCGCTCTGATTGGTCCGTGTTTTTCGTTAATAACTCCTAAACAAAGCCGCGGATAACATTTTTGCAAAGGAAAATGTCGCTTCAAATGACGTCAGGAACCTCCCATTTCCGGCTGTTGAAGGAATTTTGGGACACCCTGTATGTTTGTTTTCTACAGCGCCCTTTGTCGTAAACGCATCAAATCCGCCATTGAATTGCGCCATTTTTTGTGTGGCGAACATAGAGAGTACTAATCTTTGACAATTGGCATCAGGAAGTGTTGAGGTTTAGTCATGGTGAAAATGTTAGTGAAAATTTTGTAGAGACGGTTCGAAAAGTGTTTTCGTCATCATAACGCGCCATCTCGGAACACTGTGGTGCATTTAATCACAAAATTCGACGGTTCTGTTTATTTACGTAGCCACTACGTTGAAAATACGCCTCACCGCTGGAGATGATTTTCTTCGAAAAATCAACATCAATTTGTTGATGCTCCAATATCCAATTGGCGAATGTACGGTCTGCTGCGCATGGTCTGCTTGCTGCAGTGCTTGTGTCAATTGGATCTTGTAAGCATGCAAATGCAGATCTTTCGTCAGAATTCGCTGCTCAGAGCATCTTGAAATGTTCAATTGCTGAGCACGATGACGAATCGAGGTGGAAGAAGTTTCGTCAACGACCGCTACTTGGACGGTCACTGCTTCTTGCGGCCAGAATTGAACCACTATCCTCAAATGTTGCGATTAAACGCACTACAGTGTTACGAGATAGCGCGTTATGATCACCAAAAGACGTGCGGACTTTCCGAACCGACTCTGAAAAATTTTCACCATTCTTTGTAGTGAATTTTCACAATTTCCATGCGTTGCTCGATCGTGTAATTCTCCATGACCAAACCTCAACACTTCCTGATGCCAATTCCCAAAGATTAGTACTCTATATTGACCACACAAAAAATGGCGCGCAATTTAAAATGTTAGGTCATTTTGAGACAGCCTATATATTTGGAGTTGTGTCACATTTCTTATGAAAGAACGAATGTTACCCAGCGAATTCTAAATTGCTTTCTGAAGTCCTTACCTTTTCAGACTAGTGTGCTTGGCGCCGTTGAACAGTTTGTTCTTTCGATCGCTGCCGACGGTGCTGGCGTCGCTGTTGATGCTGTACAGGCTGTCGTCTTTGGTGACCTTGGAGGTGTGCAGCGTCGACTTCTTGACCACGGTGCCGTTGTGCTTGGAGTCACCGAAGCACTCGATGGTCGGTAGTCCCGGTTGCTGGTGCTGATGCTGGTGCTGATGCTGATGCTGATGTTGATGCTGATGTTGATGCTGATGCTGATGCTGTTGCCGGTGGCGCTGGTCGTTGATCGAGGAGGTGTGCTCCTCGATCTTGGTCGGGACGATCATGGTTTTGGCGGCGTCCGAGCGACTCCTCGGGGAAACGGTGATCGCCGACTTCGAGGCCAGGTGAGGACGTTCTCTCGGGCTCTTCGGCAGCTTACTAACACGATGGCTCGCCTGATTCGAGTCTCCCGGTGGCGGCTTGTCTTCCGTCGGCAACATGTACGACAACATCGTCCTGCCTCCGTTCACCTGTGCGAAACAGAACAACAAGACCGCTCTGAGACCGGAAATGGAAAACAGACTGCGCTGGGGGCACACCGTTGTACGCGGACTACCGGCAACCACGCGACGCGCTGCCAGCCATTTTCAAAGTGATCCCAAGCCATAATCAAAATGTGTACAGGTAATTTACCGAACGTTTGTCGACCTACACCTATGTCGAACCACCACGTGTCTCGAGAAATAACGATACTCGTGGCATTACTAACGGGGAGTTTACCATAATTTCATGACGATTTAGACTTTTTTGATATTGTCCCTAGAAAGCCTAACAATCTGACCTCCTGTAATCAATTTTGAAATATTCCTCAGAGTACTTTCCCATACTTTGGTTCAACGAGGTCGCAAACACAAGTTCTAAATGAATCGAGAAGATACAGAATGAATGTATGATTTCAGTCAGAAGATGGTAGTTTACCGTTTGTGGAATTCGAGTAATTCGGAGAGACGAGACGAGACGGGAAGCGGAGAAATCGATGCGGCTGGAGGATCAGTCCGAGTCCGCGGAATCTATCCTTTTGCTCGTCCGGTCTCGCCGAGCCGAGCGGGAAAGAGGTCGCGCTTGAATTACCAATTGGAACTAATTACACCGAGCGCCGTGAGTTAATATCTATTAACGCTTCAACGATCTCCGTGGAGCGCTTTCTTTCCCATAGCGGATCGACACGGCGTCGCCCGACTCTATAGAGACGCCGCGAGAGCGCTCCTTCTCACGCGTCCTCGCTCTCATGCGAGCGAGAGCTTAACCCTTTCGGTAGCGCGTACCTTTAACGTACCATCGAATACTCTATCGTTCGCGGCACGCTCCTCAGCATCGAATCATCGCAGGTCCGTGGCGCCGAAAGGGTTAACGAGGAATCTCATGAAAGAGGGAATGTCCGTTAGCCTTTGATTTTCGCGGCGGTACACGGTTTTTTTTCGGGACGACACGGGGGAAAGGAGCTTCGAATCGGTGGCGAAGACCGAGAAAGGAATCCCGAGAGCCGTGACGGGAATCCAAGACGTTGGATCACCGCTGACCACAGTGGATCGCGTTCGCGCTCAAAGGATGCGCCCAGGAAGATACCGACGCGCATCGGCGCATCGGTGTGGCGGCTCGCGAAAGCCGTTCGAGAGGCAGATCGTGACTCACGGTCCGTCTCCCCGCGATTCTCCGTATCGGTCTTTTTACCGGCTATTTTACGCCGGTCCGGGAATTCTCTCGATCCTCGCCGAGCGTAATGCACCTGGATGTTTTTCGGTCGGCGACGGTCATACGCGCGACGCTTGTCTTCTCACGATGGTCTGGGCGAGAGTCTAATCAGAAAGACGGAGGACAATTGAAAAAATCAATTGCAAAATGTGTACCGACCAGACAAACAGACAAGAAAGCGAGCTAATAGAAACGTGATAAAAATTCGAAAAATCGGAAGAAGAAGGTGGGATAGGTGAAAGAAAACTGAGAAGTTAGAAATAAAGGTCCGAGAATTCTCTCGATCCTCGCCGAGCGTAATGCACCTGGATGTTTTTCGGTCGGCGACGGTCATACGCGCGACGCTTGTCTTCTCGCGATGGTCTGGGCAAGAGTCTAATCAGAAAGACGGAGGACAATTGAAAAAATCAATTGCAAAATGTGTACCGACCAGACAAACAGACAAGAAAGCGAGCTAATAAAAACGTGATAAAAATTCGAAAAATCGGAAGAAGAAGGTGGGATAGGTGAAAGAAAGCTGAGAAGTTAGAAATAAAGTACGTCGGGGACATGAGAGGAGCAAGGTCAGGAATATTGACATAAACTGAGTATCTAATGTGCAGAACATACGTGGACCGGAAGCTCCGTAGCCCATTAGAGCGACGATAAAGCGATCGGCTACCCATGACTAGCGGTTCTCGGCGTGGCGCGCGGTAGCCTGGCGGGAAAGAGAAGAAGGTGTCGCGCCGCGTAGCAAGGAAGAATCGAAGGATGAAACGCGGACGTTCGCCAGGAGAACGGCTCTCCGCAACTGGCGGGGAACGTCGCGCGAAACCGCGACGCAAAACCGACCCAAAGGTTAGAGGAATGGCGGCCTCGGACGCTTATACCTACGTCTACTCCACTGTGCTGGGAAGTTCGCTCCTCGCTCAAACTGTGCTCGCGTCGCGCCTCGCCTCACTTCTCGCCGCACTCTTGCCTCGTCCCGCCCGCCCCAGTCGTCGTTCGATCGAGCCGAGCGGCGATGCAATAGACGCGAAAACCGTCTATATCGGACCGACCCCACCACCGCTTCCACCGCCTCCACCACCGTTGCTTTTACCTATATATCGGCTCCGCGCACACTGTACTCGCGAATCGACCTCCGGGCTTCAATCATCGCTCGAGACTTTGCGATGCACTCTCGAGGGCCTCGCTCGCTCGCGTTCTGCGCTCTCGAGCTCTGCGCGAGCCGACGCGCGTAGATAATCCTTTCGACCAGCCACCCGCATCGCGTCGCCTTCCCCATCGAAGCACCGGAATAATACCCTTCGGGATCTAGGCATTATCTTTTCCAGTAGTTAAGCTTTTGTATAGCTTCGCGGATATTTCGAATCTCTCGGTAACGTCCCCGACAAACACCGGGCCCGATCGAAGAAGCACGCGACATTTTGGGAAAAATCAACTTTCACATTTTCATATTTTTCCAATTGCTATTGATTTCGAAATGCCTTCAGTGGTTTAAGAGTTACTCGAACACGTCGCGTGCTTCTTCAATCGGGCCCAGTGTGCGACGCTCGGAAATATTTCAACGAAATGACTTCTAACGGGCATGAAAAAGCTCGGAGAATGAATATACAATATCAAACGAAGACGCGAACGAATCAGCAGTGGGCAGCTCTATCGTGGAACGGAGAAAAGAATCGGAGATGGTGGCCCGTTCATCGTGGCACTCGAATCTCGCGGGTGGCCTCGTCGACGCCTCCATCGTGCGTTACGGCCGCGTGTTATTTTTCTTTCACTTTCGAACGTGAAACGCACAAAGGGAAAACCGTACAAGTTTCGTCTCGCTCGCGAGCGTAATAGAATCCGACGAACGGGAAATGACGGGAACGTTTCTTCTCGCGAAGCGACCTCTCGTAGTTCTGAAAGGAATATCCAATATTCCAAGTGGATCCAATTACGCGAGCGAGCCCGCGCAAACATCGCGGAATCGGCAAACCGAAATCGAGCGAGGTCGATGCGATGCCGACAACGCGACGACGCGACGCGTTCGGTGAATTATTCGCGAATTATTCGCGGAGTGGGCTCGCGTAAAATCACCGTGAAAACGGGTCGCAGACGAGTGCCATTTCATTCTTCGGATACTTACGCTCGTGGAAAGCTGTTCCGGGGTTGCTGGTTCTCGCGAGGCTCGCGTGCTGGACTGGCATTTGGGCTGCCTGTAACAGAAACGCGATAGTCCCTGGTCAGGTTTTAGCCTAGATCGCCGCGAGAATTGTCGAAAGCGACGGAGACTACACAGCTTCTTGCCCTGTACCCATCTCTTCATTTCCTAGGGCCTCCTCCGCCCTCCCTAATCCCTTCCTGAACCCCTCTCCTATCTTCTCTGGGCCCTTTCTCCCTTCCCTAGTCTCTTCCTCTCTTTCATAATCCCTTGCTATCTTCTCTAGATTCTTTCCTCGTAGTCCTGTTTTTAGAACCTTCTCGCGGTTACTACAAAAACGGTAATGCCGTGGCATTGTTGGCCACGAGAATGCATCGAACGTTCATGCATATACTGCATCAAAAAAGTACCTTGGTAGTTATCGGCACCGCGCCGGCATTCCGGGGTAGTTCAGCGGGGAGAATGAAAACGGTGTTTCGCTGGAGGGTAACGCGTACCGCCAGGCGATTCTAAAAAAGGCCATTAGTCGAGAGAAACGCCGGGATGCACCCTCGGCTCGCGACCGGCAGCCAGCCTTCAACCCTGGCCGCGCGGAGCCACTCTTTTTCAATGGGCAATGCGTCGCAATGGGTCGCGATGGGTCGGGGGCGCGGCGCGGGACGAGGCGGGAGGAAACGATCTCGTCGCTTGAATAGGCACCTGTTTTCGCAGACAGGTGACACGAACACGTACCGGCGAGAGCGCGACGCACCGATGCACCTCGGCGACGAGGATAGGCGCGGGTAGAAGCGGGCAGATACGGGAACGGACAAGGCAAGGCACGACAGGGCACGACACGGCACGACACGGCCCGGCCCGGTCTATGGAAACGCGTGAGAACCTCGGGATAGACCGGGAGAAGGGCAATGACTCCTAGAACAGAGCGGGTGCGCCGACAGACGAATGCGACATCGAGAATAAAACCTTCCTCGAGGCTGACGCGTCTTGGGGAGAAAAAGAGCGGCTTCGACCGTCTGGCCAGGCCCTCTCCTCTCTCTCTCGAGATTTCCGGGGATACGGAACCTACTCGACGGACAAGCAGGCCCTCCCTCGTTCTCCGAGACACGTTGTTTAGCCCCGTCTAGCTCTCTGTCCCCTACCCTCTCGTTCCGTTTTCGCTCGAGTAATCTCTTTTTCGGCACCGACAGAAACGCTCTCCCGACACGCAAATGTTTATTATGCGCAAACGGAGACGAGAGCCTCGAAGATACCGGCATCGATCGAATCACGAGGACCCTAGAACTCGTTCACTGCAATCGAGGTATCGTGCCGCACCGGGTAGATGAACTCGCGGATGGATCGCTCGCGGCGAGCAAACCGCGAGCACCGACAACAAAGAGGGCGACGCTGGTTCAGCGGTGTTGCGCGACGCGATTACCGCATCGAGACAACCGCCTCTGTCGTCCCGCTAAATTGATAAATCTGCGCGACCCCGCTATTCGACGAGCTGCTCTGGGTTGCGTCCCTCTTCCTTCGAGCCATCGGAGAACATCGAGCTCGTGGCTGGTTCACAGCAATTTCACTCTGGATAATCTCATCCCGCACGCTCTGCTTGTAGATGTTTCAATTTATATTGTTAGGTGTGCAAATAAGTTCTTTCCCCTTTTTTTCTAAATTCAAGATTTTATTAAAATGTAATAAAATCTAATCTGGTGACCCCCAATCTTTCTGCCAATTCTTCTTGCGTCTGGGTCGGATTTTCGTTGAGCAATTTCTCTAACTCACCGTCATTAAACTTTCTCGGTGCAACTAACCGATCGTCGTCTTCCAAATTAAAATTACCGGCTTTAAATCTTTGGTACCACTTTTTGCACGTTCTGTAAGATACAGCGTTCTCTCCCAGTGCCGCACAAACCATTTCAGTAGCTTCAACAGCTGATTTTCTAAGCTGGAATGCAAAAAATAAGCCATATTGCTTGAAATTGTTGCATAGGAGTGGAAACTTTTAGAGCGCTCATCATGACTCTTCATAAAGCTAAAAGAACGCTCTTTCAGATGGCACCAAAATCGGGAAGTACAGTAATCGCTCCTTCGTTGTCCTGAATCGTGGGCACGATCGTTGTCCAGTGCCTACCCACTCCACTGCCTGTCAACGAGAGGATTAGGCCTGCGTGGATCTGGTCACCAGATGTGTCCCAGGACTGTCTAGACCCGCGCAGAACGGAGAACAATAGGAAAGGAATATGGCAAGGAAATAAGGAGTTTTTTAAAGCCAGACAGTTGACTGCTTTTGACTGCGAATGCTTTTTTTGACATTTAACTAGCCGTTTCACTAAAGACGCAGTCATAAATCAAAAATAGTGTCCGGGCACGGTCGTTGTCCGCTCAAACCCCCGGCCTTTGGACAACGAAGGAGCTTTTACTGTAATTTGAAGTCGGTCAGAAGTTACGATCATAGAAAAAAAGGGGAAGGAACTTATTTGCACACCTAATATATTCAATTTTATTTATCTTGTTCGTGTGTTTGAAATTGACATCGCCATTTTCACGAATGCTTCATATTAACTGCAAGATGCGATTCCATGCGCGTTCGGTAACTCCGTTTTTAATCAACGCCGTATCTAAACTTCGTCGAGTCGGTGTCATCCGAAGAATTATATCAGTCACACCCGCCTCACGAGCGAGAAAGCCGGAACAGCGACTGTTCCCGATTTTTCCGAGCGCCGCGGAAACAAAAGATCGTCGACCGCCTTATCACCGGGTTTATCTCCATCTTCCGTGGAAACCGATCGACCCACTATCCTCCCCACGGGAACGCTCCGGTGTGGCGTCATCGTAGTCGCCGTATCACGTAATCTTTCGAATATTTTCCGGCTGAGTGGTATTGTTTTTCCCGTGCCGTTTTCCCTCGCTAAACAGGCGAATATTTTCACGCGAAATTACCGCTTGAGCCCGTCCCCGTTATCGATTATGAATTGCATTACCATAATATTTGGTTCAATTGTAGGATGAACACGCGACGGGTTATGTAACCGGCGAGACGACGATGGAACTGCGACGCAGACACAGGGGTCCACCGTCCCCGTCGACGCGACGCGACGCATCGAGTCGAGCTTATTAAACTCCTTAACCCTTTAAAGTCCATCGGGGCAGCGCACGTGTCTATTGGATACGTCCCATCCGCGTCAGCCTGCATTTCTCCGTTTCAGAATCAGAGAAGCCAAAAAACGTATGTACATGAGACCACCTGTCTGTCGAAGGCAGCGCGAGAAGACTGCGAACCTCGTGCCAAATGCGCAACATGTCTCCATCCAGGAATTGATCCGATCATTTGCCAAAATATAAACGGCAGAGAACATTGACGAAACGATGTACATTCATCCTGCGCAGTTCCTTCAGTTCTTCTAACAGGTGGTTTGCCTTATTGTTAGACTTATGAGCGGGCTGCGGATTTTTATACGAAATAAAAGTTGTACTACATCAATTGTAAGTTCAGTGTAGTAACTTTAGTAAGTCGAAAACGACGCAACAACATTTTTATGTTCCTTAATCTTTACACTGTCGGCGTGATGCTATATGGAGTCACTTCATTTTATTCATAACAAGTATCATTTTTCAATATTTGAAAACTTGAAAATTTTCGTTTTCATTCCTTACCAGGCCTGGCGCCGATCGCGATAGAAAAAAATACACCCTCTGTCCCATAATAATAGTAGCGAGTGAATATTTAAACGGGAATTATTGGCGAATGCAGCCATATTTTCATAAAAATCAATGTTTCATTACATCTGTCATTTGTTTTGACACATCTTTCAATTTTTAGGTTAACCTAATTATGTATTGGGTTTGCAAGAAAGTAATTTCGGTATTTTAAGGTGAAATAGAGCTCAGTTTTTTTATTCAAGCAATGAACTGTAATACATAAGATATGTTCCATTTTGTTCGATAATCTTTTGCCAAAAAGAATAAATAAGGAAATATTGCCATGATTAAAGTTCATCGTTTGAATAAAAAAATTGGATTTTACTTTACCTTAAAATACCGAAATTATTTTCTTGCCAACCCAATATTACGAATTATAATTATTTTTCTAATTTCATCCGCTGATCAAAATCAACTGTTTTATTTCAGTTCAATATCAACCCATTGTAAAAGTAAGATTAAAAAAAACAAGTTATGCTGGAAGCAATAAAGAACGATGGCTATAATAATTTTATAGGGAAAGCAAAGCTTCGCAGCCAAGGGATCCCACCTACAAGTTTAAAATGCAGTAACGAAATGATTGAAAACTCCAGAAACTATCTGAACACTCAAAATAAAAAATAGGAGTAATATTTTTAATTTATTGTTTAATATAATCTAGTTTATTGATAATAAATGTTGCGTTCTATATTTATTTACTTTTGCTACTATTATTATGAAACAAATTAAATTCATCAACTGCTACTATTATTATGGGACAGACGGAGTATTATGTTTTTACTGGAAAAATTCCGGCAGCCTAAGGATCAAGCATTTCCACAGTACGTCCTAAAATGCGAAAAAATTCACACTCTATCAGTGATATTATGTTGAGCGTGGTGGACCAACGCACAAGTTCTAGGTCTGAAGGTGGATCCTCTTTTATCAATGACCGAGCAAGCGTAAAATTAAAAACTCGGGGATCACGCTTTGCACTGTGTGGTGTACGCAGTCTAATGGCGGCGGTGGGAGCTGAGTAGCCAAAATCGAAGCTCGGCGACCCTGCCCATCAATTAGAGCGCTCGACGATGCGAAAAATTCGCAACACGAGTCTCCCGAACCGGTGAACCAGAGCAGCTCTCGACCGAATCAATCCGCGAGTCGAGGCAGACGTCCCGAATACCAGGCGCTGAAAACCCGATTCGATGGATCCAGGCTGAAGATCTCGGTCTTGAAACAAATAAACGACACGCCAGCACGCGGATCTCGAACGTGCACCTACGTCATTTCAGAATTGTTGTGTGAATACTGCCAATTTCATTCTAGGTCGTTTAAAATCGTATTCCTGCCGATTTTTATAGATTCAGAGATGAAACTTTACATCACTAATTACTAGACTGCGGTTCTTTATGCAAAATAAAAATGTTCTGCATTGATTGTGGGAAGCAGGAATAAAATAAATATTTATTTCATCCCCCAACGACTTTGTTATATTAAAAGCAGCAATACACCATTCTTGAATTTTTTAAATCTTTCACTGTTTTATATTTAACCCAACCAATTTCTTCATAAATGCATCAAGATCCGCAATCTACTAATTACACTATCAAGGCGCGCGCGCGTGCGTCGGAGCACGAGCGTCGCGCGAGTTCGTCACCCTCCGCCGCTTAATTCGATAATACGATCGGCGATCAAGCGATTCGAAGATGTCCATTTCCGGCCACGGACTTCTAACGTTACATCGAACGAGATTTCCGGCACCGTGACTTCCTGTCGCTAACAGTTCCGCTGCTTGAACGATCGCTAACTGGCAAAGTAAAAGTCCCTCTCGTGTGTCATTCGAATGTTTGTTTCTCTAATGCAGGTTCGCGTTATTCGTTCCATCGAGGATTCGTTTCTATTATTTTCTTATTACTCGCGACGCGCGATGGGATAAATCCATCTGCAGATTAAAGAGGGCGTGCCGTGTCTGTGTCGCTTTGACATTCGGAAATAGGATGCTTTCATGCCGAAAAGTTCTCGAAAGTTGGACTCTGCGCAGCCCCTTCACAAACTTCTTGCTCGCGCACGAATACATACATGCGGGGAACTGGTATCTGGAAAAGTACGGGCTCCGATAATTACATTCCGAGTGCCCAGAATTCCGTAGTCTACCGACCAGATAATAAAAAACCGCTGTGCTTCGTGTCCTATATCGATTGGACATTTTCGTTTGTCTCTTTAATAATTTTTATTGCATCCCTCGCTGCTGCGTTCGCCGTGCTCGAGCGAGATAACTCTCGGACCGATGCACAGTGTGACATTTCGATCATTTGGGGGAATTTAATACCACAATTGAAAATTTTGTAAAAATTGCGTATTTACTCTTACCTTGAAAGCGATACCTCGGTAACCCAGAATCACTATTGTTTTGAACTTTTCATCGCATTCAAATAAGAAAAATAAGCCTCAAGTGCAACTTCTGCCTATACAAATGATGAAACTACATCAATCGTCAGTGATACTGTGCCTGAATAAAGGTGTGTGTATTTGAACTTCAATTGTTATTGTATTTATTTTAGCGATTATTCAATATGTTTAGTTTTTAAATATTATACATATAATTTATCATGGTTAATAATCATAGAAAATCGAAGAACTTTTCAGTATTTATCAATGTTAATATTCAATTATCATCAAATCAATCTCATCAAATATTATATTATTTTATAATTATTAAATAGTTCTATTATAATAGATCAAATATTGTTGATTGTATTATTTGTTTGACTATTATTTAACATATTGTTTATTTTGCCGATTATTTTACTCCTTATGGTATGTTCTCCAATTTTTTGGTTTAAAAATCTGGTATGTATATACTTTAGAGACCCTGCATAATTTATGGCTCGTAACAAACAATTCTCTACATGTATTTAGTTTGTTAAAACTTTGAATATATTTGTGTAAGACTGTTTGCAACTTCCTTATATCATTTAAATCAAATACCCTTTCAAAAACAGTAATTTGCAAGGGTTAAAATACGTATTTCGGTCAATACAATAAAAGTCATGTTAAAGTAATTAGAAATCATCATATTTTGAGTAGTTTTAACAAAATACATGACAAAGAAAAGAAACAACATCATTAAGAATTGAATGCCCCTAAATGATCGAAATGTCACACTGTGCGGTGTCTTTTTTATTTTGATTTCATTTGAAATTCAGGAGAAAAAGTCACGTGACGTAGCAGGGGAAGGTAGAGTGAGGACACAAGTCTGGATCTGGCGACACTGATTCAAATCAAGCGAGGGGAACGCCTTGCACAGGACAATTATGCTTGTGCCTCGGACTTTCGAACGACTGGGTCATCAGGGACCGCTGTAGAACACAGATGGTCCTCAAACGTGGTTTCGCGTCGAACACGAAGTTCCCCGCAACGCGGACACGGGATAAATGATTCTCACGACTTGTGGGAACATCCGACATGATTCACTCGCCGTAAATTCGAAACCGCGCCCGTAAGGATATTCCGCTCGCTCCTAAGTCGGCGATAAATTTTCAAGCCCCGTCCGATTTTCTTTTGTTCCTCCGCGAAATTACGCCCCCTTTCATTTCTGCGGGTTCGCGGCGTTCTCCACTCCCTCTCCTCTTGCGGCGTCATTGTTGTCTCGAACCATTTATTAACGGCGAGCCAATCGCGCGAATCGACAACGAACAGACCACCAGAAACATTTAGCGTCGCTCCGAGCTGTATAGCAAGCAATCATCCTTTTTGTCCGCGCGAACAGTAGAATCAACGATGCAAACTATCACGCGGAAACTGCACGCCATTCATTCGGAATTAACGCGTTCCAATGTGACTTCGAAAGCAACGGTAGACACTCCTCTTCTGATACTTGAACCATTGAAATGTTTGGAATTACCCGGTTTTTTCTCTTCGAATTTGGAAGACACATCGAGGGCGTGGACCGAGTCGAGATTTCTTGGCAGTGGAACGCAAATAAAGAATATAACAGGGACGAGAAGAGCAGTCGTGCTAGTTTCAGCGGCGTCGGTCGATGGACTTCGAGTGGGACGAGATTACAAAGAGCGCCGCAACAGTTGTCTTTTAGGTGAAGGCTCCAAAAGACTGGACTGTCTGCGCAGAAGCTGCGATTTACATTCATTCGGACACATTTTATCTTCGATTTTCAAAGGGCTACCGGGTACGTAACCGGCGCTGAATGAAGTGTCGAGGACGATTAGCATCGCCTCGTGGAACTCGCGTGACGACGCGCTCGCAAGAAAAATGATGCGTGTACCCCTGAAAATCTAACCGCCCGTAAAAATGGCGATCGGGACGTTCGATTGCTGCGACGTCGGATGATCCATAAAATGTTTCTGTCCAAGATAAAATATTGTATTCGATTGGATGAACGTTTCAAGAATGGCTATCGTTTCGCCGCGTGGTCGGGTGGAAAGGCGAGCGAGCTGGCGCGGGAGCTTCAGGGCGAGAAGAAAAAATCCGGCCGAGTTAACCACGGCGAATGACACTGGATATCTAATTATCCGTGGTGGAGACCCGTTTCTGCCGGCAGCTCTCCGAATGAGCGTGCGAGAGACACACACGGAGGAGGCTCGCCGCGAGATACGCACCGCGGCCGGCTGCGTAATCCTGTCGACTTTGCGTGCATCCGTGGATTCTTGCGCGTGCAGTGCACGCCGTGCACACGAGGGACGAAGAAGAGCCGTGCTCGTACTCGTATTACGGTGTCCGGCCCGGCCGGTACTACAGTTACGTTAATGCCCGTGACAGAGACACGTCGGCAGCGTGGAAAAAAGAGAAACAGAGGAAAAGCATAAAAGGAGAAGGAATAGAGACTTAGAGACGAGAGGGAGCGGAAGGCGAAGAGAGGCGAGAGAGGAGAGCGGAGCAACCGGTCTCGCGCAACCCGAAGAACACCGAGAGAACGGAGCACCAAGCGAGTGACGGACGGAAACTGTAACCGATTATTACGCGTTGCTACCACGTCGAAGGACACGCTTCCTGGGCTTATTAGCGACCAGAGTAATTGACTTTTCTGTCAGTCCGCGCGCCATTAAAACCAACGAGCGCGGACGGATGTCGCTGCCCGAGATCCGTTAGGTTTTCCCTCTTCCCGAGTCGCGCGGAGTCGCGATCGCGATCTTGATCCTGTCGCGACGAGTCCCTCTCGATCCTCCTTCCACCGTACAATCTCCATTCCGCCGTATTCCGCTTTCCGACGTATCTTAGCTTCCGTGGCCGTCACGTTCGTAGGAAAATAACCTCGGTTTTTGTACAAGTCAACGCTGCAGCTTCGGTCGAGATAAGTTTTTCACTGGACATGCTCGTATATTTAAGAGGGTAAGAATTGCTGCAGAGTTTTCGTCGGTGGTTTCATTTTACCTGTACCGTTAATGCACGCGCGATTAAACTCGCGATCTCCCGCTGTATTCTGCGCGAGTTGGGTATTAGTCGATTCAAATTTTAATCAAGATTGATTGATTAATGTGTACGATGGAAAAAGTAATCAGTGAAAGATCAGCGATTGAGTCAATCGTTGATTAAGAGAAGAAATCATCGAAAAATCGGAGACTGATTCAATCGATTCATCGGTCTATCCATAAATTGTAATAAGGAGGGAGATAGAGACAGAGAGCGGGGGTGAAGAATTGACAGAAATATATCTGAACAAAAACACAGTTTACATTTTTTTGCAGTATTCATACAGTTTTGATTGCGTATTTAATTTCAAAGTTTCAGCAGTTAATCATTAATCAATTATCGGATTGACCATTACAATTGAAAGGAATGTAACCGTTAATCGCAATTAACGACTAAACTAGGAGATTAATTGTTAATTGCGATTAACGATTGAAGTAGAAATTTATTCGTCAATCGTTGATTAAATTTCTGCCCAACTCTGATTCTGCGGACTTTGAAAATTGCATCGAGGAAAGCTTTTTTGCTGCCGAATCGACAGAGGACCATTATCGAAACGGGAAACGCCGCGCGTGATAAAAACAGAGGATTCAAAGTTTGGAAAGTTAGTTGGCCAGGAGGATGAGCCGACGCGATCCAGGAAGCAGCCGTAAACGAGCGTTTGAACGGTCCTTTGTCGCGAAACGCATATAGAATCGCTACCCTCGGCTGCCGAGGGCGTCGCGCGCGGACCCTTCCTGGTACTCCGTGTAGCGAATAAGAGGGAAAACGATCGCTAATGTACACAAAGAGCGATTCGTTAAGGGATACGACGGACGTGCGCGCCGAGATTTTCATTTAATTCTGTACCCGTGCCAACGGCAGCACAGTTCCCAGCGTTTACGTTGTGAAACGAGACGAACAAAGGGGGGTTGTTTCGCGCGAGACTTCCGCGATCGCGGAACCGTCGCTTTTCGAACCGGGAGGCGCTATTCAACTTTGTACCGGGCACCTTCTTGGCTACAAAGCTGAACTGTCGGTTGCAAAATCGAAGGAAACGAGTTGCGTGCGATCCTTGTTCCGACCCGTTAACGTTCTTCGAGGAAAAAAACCCTTCAGGAGATCAATTACTGTTATTATCGTAGTACTTACTACATGGGGGCCGTGTCGCATGCTCTTTCGAAACCGCTTTGACTGGTCTGTTCGGGAGAGAAGTGAACATCGACGACGCACGCGGAGGATGGATGCTGCGAGCATCGCCGCGAGAAAGGACGCAGACGAGCCTGCAGTTTCTAGATCGCGTATTCAGACGAGTAAAATAGTGCACGACAATCCGGCTCGCGGGCGCTGCAAGGGGAAAACGGTTTTTTTTCCGATTCCTGCTTAAAAATCGGTTGTTCGGCACGACCCAATTCATCCGGCCGCGTTCCGACCAACACAACTTTGCATGCGCTTCTATCGGAAGCATTGTACGGTCTCCCACAAAAGTACCGTATATATCGATAAGCAGGGCCGAATGGAACGGCGACCTTCCATTCTTTGCAATCCGGACTGCCGATATGCCATGAATAATAATCCGACGGCGGCATTACTATTACTGTCGTTACTGGACTGGAGAAAACGAGCCTATTAGAAACGTAAATTGCCGCTGTGTTTCTAATAGGCTCGTTTTCTGCAGTCCAGAAATAATGATTCAAAATTTAAATTTAAAAATTTGAATACAATTTATAATTTAAACTATACATTTTCTTTTTATCCTAGGATATGATTAACACTAAACCACTGCCGGTCGAATAACCGGTTTTATATTTTTCCATTTAGAATTTTCGAAATTACGAAGTTGTTCACATGGATACGTAAAATCTAAATAAATAGAACCTTGTCATTTTTATAAGCTAAAACATTCTAATCGCTTCTAGTGCACGGTAGGTTTAGTGTTAAAGACTGCGAGTAAATGGTAACGCAAGCAGTTAATTTGTACCAAGTATGTATAACTTATGGTTGACTGCTACCAGCGACGACGCAACGAATCTTCTTTTTCGAACCCGGAGAAAAGTACAAGCATCGGACGAGGAGAGAACTGGAGTAAGATAAATTTCTGCAGTATTTCCGTGTCACGGTTTTGATTAATTATCGCGAAACGGAGCGGTGGACAGCGGACTGAAGTCTGCAAATTGGACAAGGGGTCTTCGGTGTATCCTGTCGCTGCGGTCTGACGAATGCCGCGACGTTCTCCGCTGTCGATCAACGTCCGATTCCTTTCCCAAGATACAATTGAAAGTTTCGACGGTTTGATCGAGTAGTTCTTGGAAAAAATCAACGGCAACGACTCGCGATGTCAGCGCACCGGCGAAGCCGTGGTTGGTTCGCGCGCGCGACTCGGCCTCTCGACATTAATCTTCTCGAGCAATTGCGAAATATCCGTGCGACGTCGTCTGCATCGTGGATCGTGCATCGCGCACCGTATCGCCGAAGCAGGGTCGAGCCGCGCGGATGAACCCGTACGGGTTCTGACAGCTGGTTGGGTGCCAGGGAACGTCTATGCTTCTCGACGCTGTCCGCTGGCATTATAACCAGGAAGATGCGCGTCCGACCGGGGGACGTCGCGCGTCTCGTCGCCTCGTCCCCTCGACTTATCGTAAAGATCGACTCGAGCTGCGTTACCTCGCCTATACACGACTTCCCTCGTTACCTTTCCGTCGAACCTCTCGTCGCGGCAGAACTGGAAAAATTTCCGGAAACGATCGCGACAATCGTTTTCACCCCTCGATCGCTCACAGAACTTCGGAAATTATGCTCCAACCCTCCGTTTCGTGATTTCTTAAGGCTGCCTCGTCGTTGATTAATTGCCAGAAGAAATTGTATGCATATACAATGGAATTAGGATAACGCCAGGCTACTTGATACTGGGGAAAACCATGAGAGGAAGGTACGAATTAGAGCAGGAGAGAAAGCGTTCATATTTGAGGAAAGAGCAGGGCCGGATTAAGCCCCGTAGCAGGAGTAGCAAATGCTACGGGCCCCGCGCCATACAAACAAGGGCCGATACATGAGCGCCTGTCTATGCCAGGGGGCACAGATAGTTTTCCTAAAAAAAGCTCATTCATTGTGGTTGCCGCAAAGCTGCGCTACATTTACACACGAGCGGCCCTGATGCAAAGCCTTGGGCCCCGCCATAACATTTGCTACGGGCCCCGCGCTTGCTTAATCCGGCACTGGGAAAGAGTGGAGAGAACGGAGGGAAGAGTTTTGGTAAAGGAATGCCTGAGGGAAAGAAAAAGGGTGTGGAAGATAACAAGAAATAGCAAAGAGAGGGCGGAGTACCTGAACAGCAAGAAATACAGTCAAGCGGGAATAGAAAAAGGAAGGGAGGGAAGGAAAAGAAATTATATAAATTATCGAGACTCTGAAGGAGAGGGATAGACAAACTCAGGGACAGTGGTACGTAATACGATAAAATAATAGCATCTAGGTTCTGTGATAATCTCCAAAAATATTAATTATACGCAAAAACGTTTGAGATGAAAGTTGTTCAGTACCGAGGGGGGCATCGCCGAGGCTGAAATAAAATAAATACTACTACATACTACAATGGAATAAAAGTTACGCGTGGAAACATAATTGAATCAATGGTGTCTAAAAAAGGTCAAGCAAACACGGATTCGCTGGAAATCGGCACGGACAGAAACTGTTGATGTCGCGAGGGTTTCGAAACAATCCGAGCAACCCTGAACTGGCCGAAGACGAGCGATGCGACGATTGCTTTAGGTGACGGGATCGGCGACGGATCAACGAACGCGAATTAACGCCGGGTTGTCGTCTCGCACCGTTCGGTAGGGGATCGCCGGCGCGATTAGTCGGACGCAAAACGTTTCGCGCGTGTTTCGCATTCGTGAAAGGTTTTTTCGTCGTCGAGGGGGAACGCTCGGAACGCCAAGGGCTGTCGAGCGTAGAGGGCCAGGTGCGCAGAGGGTACGCATATATGTATCGCGATTACATTGGTCGCGGAGGTATCGCGACTTGTGGCGTAACGACAAGCGACGCGTGCACGCGACATTCTCGTTGACCCTCGTGCTCGCGCAATCGAGCCCCTCGGACTCTTTTCTCCCACGTCTGGCTCGGCCGACTGGGCTGGGTCGCGAGATTTTAAACGGCCCGTTTTTTCTCGTCTCCGTTCCCACCTTTTTTCCCGGTGCCCTCCGAGAAACGCGTTCCGGAGATTTATCCGAGACAAAAGCGGGATTTTTCAATCTCTTCAACGTCGCTCCCGTTATACGAGGTGTCCCACTATTCTCGGCACCATTCAGGCCGATTCAACCGACGAAGAAAAATGAGCCGGAAACGTGGAATAAAATTGTTCATTCTTCCAGTAAACCAAGCCTCGCGAGAAAAATCTTCATTGTATGCTCTCGGCTCAGTTTTTCACGTGGATCGCGCGTCGCTACTTGTCGAATCGTTCGCACCCCGTGCATCGCGGAAAGAAGCGTCCGGCGTTCTTGCTCGTCCGCGATTCGTCGCGTGAAATTGAATTAGAAACTTGCGAGTTGCAGTTTCCGCCGAAGAAACGAAGTAACGAATGGCCGCAGCCGCGTTGTTCCCGTTCTTGCCCGGCGGGCGGCTCTCCTCGCTTCCTCGGAATTCGAGTCGCTAGATATACTGGATACTGGATACTGGGGAGGAAGTATTCGATCGAAATTCTTGCTCGTCGCGGATCGATTTCACGCCGGTCGTGGCCGGCATGTTCGAGCTGGTCGAGGAGGAGACGAACGAGCGTCTCGAGTCTCGTGCAACCGGGTCGTTTGGAATGCCAACCGTGTTGCGCCGCTCCGGCTGGCTAGTCGAATATCTTCGGCTGTGCAATAGTGGCGCAGTGGTGGTGCATCGGTACTGACGCGGCGCAGCGTGGGCGCGCGGAGTCAACCGGCGGAATTGGTCGGGTCAAGTTGCAGCGATGCGTCGCGCGGTGAGGTAATCCAATAAACTCATTGCCAGCTACCCCGCGAACCTTGCGCCGAGGCGCTCGCGAAAACCCACTTCTTATTCGATTACGTCCCCTTTCCCTTACCGATGTACCGCGCAAACCCGAGTGCCCGTCCCGACGTTGCTCCTCCAGACCGTAAAACTTGAAAACCCTTGCCGTTCAGGCTTTTGGGTGTCGGCGAACGTTTACGTTGAACGGCGATAGAACATCCGTAAGATACGTGTCCATCTCAGAGTAAAACTACCGCGAGTTACTCTCGAGAGTGGAATTCGTCAGCGTGCACTCTCGGAGAGCGAACAGAAAGTTGAAATTCGCAAATGGACACGTTCAAATTTTTTCACGGCGAGCAACTGTCAGCTATACCAACGCCATTTGTATGGCTGAGTTTCCTCTGTCATTATATGTATATTAGGTTGCAGGGAAAGTTCGATACGTTAAATTGCACGTACACATTTTCCTCGTGAATGTCTAAACGAAGAATGCGAATAAGTTAAATAATTATTTAAATAAACAAAATTTTTAATATATGTACCACGTTTTTAAAACGGACTAAAAAGTATAAAATAATTTTTCCCAGCCCCGTACAGATTCCTAACCCCATACAGATAGTCCTGAAAATTTGTGATTGTGAATTTTTAATAGCTATGAAAATCCTTGTAAGATTTAAAACGAAAAACGTGGGGCGCATGCAATAGATAATTGCACTGTTTCATTACAATTTTATTGCACTGTGAATGATATGAACTGTTGTGTGAGTTTTCTCAACGGCAGCTACTCTCTACACTCCCCACTATTATCTTACGCCCCACGTATCGTTACCAGCGTACGTCTACCATGTGACATGGTACGCTGGTGCGTGTAGCGCGCGAGCGCGTTGGAAAAGGAAAGTAAGAGCAACAGTAGGTCATAGTGGGGGTATGGTTTAGTACCACGGTACCACGATTCTGGCATCACTGCACTGAGCTCCTTCGGTGCGAAGCGAATCAGTGGAGTAGGGATGAGTCAGAGTAGAAACGCGTAGTGGAGTAGGGAGCGCTGTCGCGCGGAGTGGGGATCGCTGAACGCGATCATGTACTACAGGGATGGGCACGGGTGGGGCCCCTCAAACGCCTGCTTCCCCCAACAAGCTTCCTTTCCGTGGCGCTCCTCGCGGCTCCGATGCACGAGGCCTGCGCACTGCTTGCGACGGACGAAGCTCGTCTTTCTTTCATAGTAACGACGGAAGTTGGTGAGGGACAGTAGGCGCTACGGTGGGGACGGCTTTGCCTCAATTGAGGCAAAAATGCCCATCCCTGACGTACTATATACCGAGCGTCGCGCGAGGAGGTGTAACGGTTAAACCTAATAGTTTATATCTCCTAAACGCATAGGCTTTTTAAAAATTTTTTATAAATATTGCATTGTCATCCGGTTCTGAGCTATGTTTAAAATTTCAAGTCTCTAGCTCATCGGGAAGTTAGTTTAAAATCGATTGCAAAATTTGTACCGAACATACAGACAAACAGACAGACCAGAAAGCGAGCTGATAATAAAAAACGTGGTAAAAAGATGGAGCGAATTACTTTGATTTCGCGGGACTGTTACGATTGCAGGCGTGATAGGCGCTGATAATTAGAGAAACACTGGCCGAACAAAGACACGACACGCTGCGCGAGTGTATGGAGGCAGGCGCGTGTCGGTCGATCATTCAGCTTGGTGGATTGTGTCTCGTGTCCCGAGTCGTGTAACTGGCATCGTACGTGAATCGTGTTCGATATCAACGCTGACGAATACGTGGCTGCGTGGCTCGTAAGGTGCGTACGGTTCGCCTGCGTGACTCATCGACGCAGTCACGATGGCAACGCGTAACGGAATAATTGCTGAAAGATAGCGAGAGCGTGAGAGGGAGGGAGGGCGAATCTCATTCACAAGCCGCCCGGTCACGGCTTGAAAGGAAAGTTCGAAAAAAACGCGAAAACAGCGGGGGAGCGATAATGAACGAATGATGTAATGACGGTGCAGCGGCGATGATCTCCCCTGAAATTACAGGTTGCACATTGCAAGAGGGAAGATGGCAACGCGCTCCGCGATCGACTCGACGCGGCGCGGCGGCGGGTGTTTCGCCAATTTTACGGAAGACGTCTGGTCTCGCGGAATCGGTCGACGAAGAGGCTTTCAAGGGATTTCGATGGTTCCACGAACCAGGCCAAGTTATTTCGATCCAGCTGTGAACGCGGGTCAGCGCACCGAGACAATTTCCTGAACGCTTCGGTCATCCTACGTGCCATCTTTGTTAACGACGATCGCGGGTATTCCCTGGCAACGTCACGCGAGCTTCAATTGAAAAAAATCATGCTTCCGGACTGACATCAGGCGTTATTCCATTTGCAGACGCGTGTGAACGAACCTCCACGAATTAAAAAAATCAATGAAGTGGTCGAAATAATGATTGGTCCATAGCCCGAACTAGTGTGTTTACTGTTGTCATGCTTATCTGCGTCGTGGAACACCTCCTGTGGTGTTTGTTTATATTTTGAAAAGGCGTGTTCTATTACATTTTTGTAATATTGATGAATAAACACATTAATAAAAATGATATTATTCAAATACATTATGTGTTCTAATAATAAAAAATTGAAATGTTACATGAAAAACACTGTCATATCATAAAAATGATACGAACCTATCATTATTTCGGCCACTGTAGATACGAAACATCTTCTCCTAAAAATAACGATTCGAAAATTTCGTTCTGTTTTCATCGTGTCGATAAGCGACGCGGTTCTTGTTGGTTTGCGGAGTGCGAAGACCCGTAATCCCCGAATAATCGTGCGAGCGATCGCGATCTTATCGGGGACTCTGTTATCGTTGCTTCGAGTTACCGTGGTCCGGGGCGAGGGTTCGTTTCAAATGGTCGGTGCAACGATTTAATTCAACTCTCGCTACGCCTAATTTACGGTCGCGGAAGCGTGCGTTACCGCGTGCTTTCCATGCCTGCTGTTCTATCTATATATCCAGTGGATGCAGACAGGTTCGCCGCGCGAAATCTCTTAGTATTCGCGCCCATTAGCCGCTGCCCAGTCGGAAACTCGACGATCAAACTGCGGCTGTCATCAAGATCGAAACACCATTGCGTACCGACTTCCAGGTACGAGAAAACGCGACGGGTCCGCCGGTTTCTGCTTGTGCCGGGACGAACCCTCTCTTGATGGAGCTTTAATTCGACGGAATTGGAAGAAAACGAGCGTTTCCGCAGCACCTCGAGCACGGTACTCCAGGGAAAATCGCATTCCGTAGAACCGCAGCCTAATTCGCAGTGGGTCGTTGGTCGTTTAGGCGGAATGACTAACGATCCAGCGGGCTGTGAAAACGTAAGCTCGCGGAATTAGCGGGAAGAAGCGTAGCAACGGTCAAAATTAGATCGAAAAGCGACGAGAGCGAGATGCGATGTGCGAGAGAACGCGGATGACGCGTTACATAAGCCTCGCGTAGACGGAAGTTGGCGAGGTGAGACGAGGAGAGCGGACAAGAGGAGAGAGGCGAGGAGACGAGAGGAGAGAGCGAGAGCAGACGAGTAATCGTACGGAGAGCGGAGCGCGATTTCGATGGCTCGATAATAAAGGGAACAAAGGAACGAGGGGGAAGGCACTCGAGAGGCGCACAGTAGCGTCGTTAAAACGGAGCCGGTGGATGCTAGGTATCTCGTTAATAACTGGAGAGAACGCCTCGAACGGAGCTGGTCTCGGATCGCGAGCGGGAATGCGTCACGCGAATCTAAACGGCCCGAAAAGAACGAGCGAGAAGGCATCGCGCGTATGCACGTATCGAATTTGAAACGCGGACGTCCATCATTTGCCGCCCGCCTCGATCTAATTCTGGCGAGTGACTTGAGCCCACGATGCACACGTGTATATGCTACACCGGTGTACCGACGTGGGTGCACGCTGTGTGCGCCCGTTTTGCGTCGTAACTGGTAACACGGCTGAAACCGTGTTCCTCCTTGCGGCTGTATCGATCAAAATGTTTGCCCTTGACGAGAAAGATCCACGCCGCGCGAGTTGCATCGGCACTGTTGCACGCCTGCCGACCCTCCGCGTACGTATGGCCACCTATGCCGTGTTGTACGGTTTGTTGTGTGTACATTCCACGTTACACGCGCCGCGCCTGACCAGCGCAACCACGGTGCACCACCCTAGCGACACCCACGACGAATTTGCGAGTGCAAGAAGTTATGCTTATAACGTGTAATGAGTAGACAGCGGATTTCTACGTTCGTCGCACGTACTGTGCGGAGCATGAGAGAAACCTAGCGGGAAGGGAACGGGGAAAGAAACCTGACCATTCAGATTGCCTTTGCGTTCCTCTTGCCCGTTCCCCTCCCGCTAGTTTTCTCTCGTGCTCTGGACAGTACTTTCTTGTGCGATCGCGAGAGTAGACTGTGGATTCGGAGCACTTGAGCAGGCCGAGTTAACGTGGACAGCGATCGGAACAGCGATAACCGATCGGAGCGTAGAGTACCGAAAGATGGAGCACGATCATTATTTTCCTGCGAAAGGCCCTGAGCGCGTCCCGCCGGGTTAATGCCCCGAGAAACCTCTGCAGGCTCGGGACGGCTGATGGTTCCGTATCGAACCGAAGATTACCCGTTAATGAAAGTTAATGAGGAGTGGCGAGCGGACTAAGTCGGTCGATCGAGTTGCGCGTAGGTACGCAATACCGCGTAACGCGTTCCAAAGCGTTGGCAAGCGTTGGGACAGGGCAACGACACGTCCGAGTCTCGGAGACAGGATGGGCAGGATGCATGGAGTTTCAAGCACTTAACACAAAGATCGCCACACTTTCGCTCGACCCTTCCTCTTCCCTGTTCTCTGTTCCCTCTGTCCTCCGGTTCCCCGTTGATCGCCGACCGACTATCCCTGTCCGGCTTTCGGCATTGTCGCGAACTCGCTGACCCGTGAACCCACCGATCCGCCGCACACCGGATAGGTTATCCGAGACTATCGAATTTCATTGTCGCTCCACCCTCGAAAACCGACGTGTCCGATCGAGCCCAGCCGAGCCGAGCTTCGCAGGCTGCGAACAGGTGCGCCAGGCTGCGATTTGCGGCCGCGAGAGCTCGTCCGATTCGTTCGGTTAACGAACCGGAAGAAGCTACCCGTACAAATACCTGCGCCGCTACCGGGAGATTTAGCTTGGCCGCTGGCTCCAATTAGCGGCGGGCCAAGGGGTGCACGGTGTACGGCGAACGGCAAACGATCAACGGTAAACGGTGGACAGCCAAGGGGATCGTTCCAACCGTCTTGCCATCCGACGCAACCATACCGCGTACCTCGCATACTTTTCGCATTCTGACCGGAATCGCGGCCACGCTTGGCAAGCGACAGTCGATTGGATCTCCGATATCGACCATGGGTACAACTGGTCCCATCATTTTTCCCCGTCCGATTTTGTTCTCGATCCCCTTCGCGAATTCCTCCGGTTTTCAGAAATAATAGCCTCGTTGTCAACTTACTCGATTATGTCATAGTTAAGTAGCCCGCATGTATCTGAGAAGGTAACAAATTACGATACAAACGGGCGAAAAAATCATTGGTCCATCCACGACAATAAACAGGACCGCTAAGGGAACCAGGATGCTCGAAAGGTCCCCGGGGAAATCGCAAATAAATCCGGGGAGTAACGATCAACATGGACTCGCCCACGCACGATGCACCGCAATTGGAGGGAACAGGCCATACGGCCTGGGAACAAGGGGTTGGAGCGCGGAAGCCCACCCCAGTCGGGGTCGAAACTCGAACCAACGGCGAGTCGATCCCATTTCCCAAACTCGAGCGTTCAAGAATCACAGGGCCGAGGTGCGAAACGCTGCAATCGAGCGGATTTCTCTTACAAAGCGCGAGTCACCCTCGCCACCTTGCCACGGTCAACAATTTCCGGTCGAATCCGCCGTTTCGTTTCCGTTCTGCTTCGACTGCCGTTTATCGAAACCGTTTCCCATCATCGGACGCGCAAACAGACCTCCAATAACGCTAACTTTCGCTTCATCGAAGTTCTTCCGCAACATCCTAAATCTAAAGGTATTTTTCCGTTTTTGAAAAAATTCCCACCGCTCGTATTTCAAATAAAATAATCCTCCCTACCCCTGAAATCCTCGCAATTTCTCGACCAAGAACTATTTCATCCTTCGAAGAATGTTGCGACATTTTTCGCGCAAGTTCTCTCGCGTACAAGGGACAAAATCAAAACACTATCGATACAGGGAATCGTCGGGAAAGCCCGCATAGTGCTCGGCCGATGCATCCCCCGCGATAATAGTGACCGTGGGCTGCACAGGAAGAGGGAACGGTCGCGAGACGGTCGGCTGGTCGGTTCTTGTGTACACGCACGGCGATAGCGAATGCAAAAGCAGAGGTAAAGGTAAAGGTAAAAGCAAAGGCAAAGGCATTGACAAAGGCAAAGGAAGAAATCGATACGACGCCTGCGCGCCACGAGACCAACCCCGGTGGAATCGGCGGCGTCGTTCATTCTATAGGAGAGCCGGGCTTCTACCATCCCCCGAGTCTATCTCCGAGGCGCTTTCGGGTTTCGTTATCGAAACGCGGAGAGCACCCCCAACGCTACTAACTCACGACATTTTATTGGCATCCAACGCTGTACAGACTTTCTTTCCGCCTAGAGAGCAGCAGGACCTTCTCGAGGTCAGATACTCGGCCTGGTCTACCAACGGAAGAACCCCAGCCGTCCGACTTCGATTTTAATGAGCTTTCGTACCGCGATATCCTATACAAGTCACTAACGATGTATAGTGGCGGTGGTCGTATAGATACACTTAACAAAATTGTGCCGACACAAATGCAAGCGTGGGAATACGTAATCAAAAATATGTATAGAGTTCCATTTAAAGGTTTCACCTTCAAAGGACACTCCAAGGTCGTCGCGAATCCAAACAATTGTCAACACTCGTCTCTGAAATATTTCTTCGCATTGTTTAGATACTTAGGACACGTTCAAAAATTTCTATCATCTTCCTGGGATTATGGAAATTTCAGCTAAATTAATACTGTAGGACCTCGATTAACCAGCTTGATCGATGGATAATCGAGACCCGAAGGACATAAGTAAAATGTACATTATACCCCAAAATAAACTTTTATTTTTGAAAATTTATTTCCCTTCATAATATAATCATTGGACTGCAAATCTCTATGCATTTATGGCTTCAAGGTTTCAAAAAATGCTAGAAAATAAAATTCTACAGAATCTAGTACGCTTTTTATTCATTTCACATCTAAAAAGTCTACTACCACTGAAAATAACATTTCACGTGATTCCACTTTCTTAAAATTTGCTTACAACAATTGAAAATTGCATAAACATCCAGTCTAATAATCATATTTAAACGCATATTTGTTTATAATCGGGATCCGGTTAATCGAGGTCCTACTGTACATTAAACTTCATTCACAAATCTCGACGAATAATTCTGTTTCCCATTTCTGGGCGAGGAGGCACTCAAAATGCAAAATCAGACGTTCTGTACTGCATCGGCAAGGACTCGCATGCTATCATCGTAGGAAACCTCGTTGGACTCGAACACTTGGGATCCTTTTGATCCTCTGGTTGCAGGATCGTCGTCGCACGCGTTCGCATCGACGCGTAGCGTCGCGGCGTCTAGACATCTCGCGGCCTCCTGACACACCAAACTTTAACCCGCTCGTTCTCTAACACGAGCCGGCTGACCCGGATATATTTTGGCTCGAGATTGTATCGCGGCTAGACCAAGTCCAACGTGCTTTGGAGAAAGACGATGTACAGCGCACGAACCTGCATACCGGACCGATATAGCTCGGCCGCGACCGTTTCGCGCGGAAATTGTTTACCCAGCGCACAGTGGGTTAGCTTGTCTGCCTGGTCTAGCTACTCGTAGTCGACCTGGTCGAAACAATTTTTTTTCTACACAAATTCCTCGCCGAACGACGCGCAAACTGCATTTTCAAATTCCAAGCTCGACGGTCTACGGGATATTCGATTTACAGTGACTCCCACTAATATTCGGACAGTCTTCGAAACACCATAACTTTTTCAATATCGGAATATACGACTCGAAATTTTTGGAGGAGTTAGAACAATTGGTTTGCTACACAACGTGACAAAAATTTTTGAAAAAAACTGCAAGCTGTTGGAATTGCAGAGAAAATACTAAAATTATTTTTCAACTTTTTATGTGGGCTTATATGGAAAATTTAGAAAACACTTTTCGTAGATCTGTATCAATTAAACATATTCTGAAAATTTCATCAAAATCGTCGACGTTGTAATGAGCTACAAACGCTTAAAAATGGTAAAAATTGCAGTTTCTCACGATTTTCGGCCTCCAACTGCAGTAATTAAAAGGATTCTTACATCTTTCAATGCCTGTGGTTTTTCCCGCATCGACCGATTTCTATGAAACTTTCACAGTGCATATAATTGACCCAGATCTACAAAACGTATTGTTTAAAATTTCAATATAGGCCCGCATAAAAAAGTTGTAAAATGCAAGTTTTAGTATTTTCTCTACAATTCCGACCAAACGCGATTTTTGAAAAAATTTCTTTTCACATCCTGTAGTAAACTAATTCCTCTTGCTTCCCAAAAATGTTCAAATCGCATAGTCCAATATTTTAAAAGTTATCGTTTTTTCTAGAGCGTCCGAATATTAGTGGGAGTCACTGTAAGTCCGTAAGATTTAACCCCGAGCAACAAAAATTGTGTCTTTCGAATGAATTAGCGAATATGGTTGCGCATTTTACGAAGACACCACGAAAAGACCTTAAAGCGATTATTCGAGGAACTACCTTGCCGAACGGTATCGTGCACGATAAATGGCTATGATAATAAAACTTTTTACGGCTCTCGTATATCTTTTATTACTATGTATAACTGTCGGCGAGGGGGAAAGTGCACGCACTCGGGATCGAGCAATAAGAATCGCGACATTTCTTCGTGCCGGGGAAGAGAAATGGCAGGTAGCGCGTCGGGAATGTCGGTCGTCCTTGAAAAAAATGTCAATCGAGTATCGCGAGCATGCGATTCCGCGTTATCGCGCGGCGATCGAGGTAATTAGAGCTCGAGCGACGAAACAGGTTGGCAGCTCTACGAGGAACAACAATGCATGGCTGCTCAACGATGATCCGAAAATACTGGTATACTCGTGGATCGTTTCAACGTGGCCGACTGCGACGCTAATGGTAATTCGCTCAGCCGCCAATCTAACCTCCACCCGAGAACATTTAGAATTGAAATTATACATTTCTTCGTATTTTATGTACCACGTTTTTGATTTATTACCACGCTTATATTAACTTGCCGTGTTAAACCTCTGTTTAAACCCGTGTTTAAACCTCTTCCCATAGTCCAATCTTGCTGAAATTTTGTATACACAATTGCTTCCGATGACAACAAAGGTAGAAAATAAAATAAATAAAAAAAGCTTTTTAAAAACCACGCTTATATTAAAATGCACTAAAAAGAAGAAAATAATTTCTTTCCTGGTTCGTGATTTTTAAAGTCTTTTTTAATTACAAATCAGATATTTACTTGTGGTTTTCTCGAACAATAAAAATTGTAGCCTACATATTTGACTCGCTATCTGTATTAAATTCAGTGAAAGGAACCCACTGTATGTCGTCGAGACCGGATTGACCTAAACTCGCGTTATTATCGCAGCTTCGCGTTCGCGATAATTTTAGCGGGCTTACACGATCGAGCCTCTTCGACGAGTTAATACGGCGCACTTCAGGCTGCGGCAAACAACATGATTGCACGTTCCCGAGCACGATCGCCGCGATACGGGCTCGATAAGATCACCGATCGACGGCTTATTCAGCCGGGATCAAGCTTGATCGCATTCGATCCGGCGAGGATGTTCCGCGAGTTGATTTCGCGGCTCGAATCACACACGTGGCGTAACATGGTCACCGTGCTCCGTCGATCATTCCGCTCGCGCGATCGTCACGCGACTGGCGCGAGGCAATTTGCTTGAAATTTACCTCGAGCGTCGCGGATAAGATGCTGTCGTTCCGCTAATATTGTCTTGGTATATCGGAAAACACGGCAACTTGCTGTCCCGAAAGAGGACAACGTCTTTTCTGAACGAGGTGCGACAGTTTGTGCGAGCCATCCATGACCCATTTTGGAGATAACCGCGGTCGCATAAATACTTTTAATCGCGCGAGTATATAGATAACTGTGTAGAGAACCTAAGTCGGTGAATAATAATATTTATCTGTGCAGCGATTGCGACGAATAAGATTACAGTTTAAAATGGGGCATCGCCGGTACATAGTTTGTTGAAAAATATTTGACATGTATGCAGCTCCGCACCGTACGGCTTTATTACGAGACACGGCGAAACGCGACGGAACTTTCGGAAGCTAGCCTAACTTCGTTTATAGCTCTCGCGGCACGCACGCGTTACTAGTTAGAACGTCCTTCGATATGACGGTGGAACGACGCAGCCGCTCGGAATTGACGGTTAAACTTTTATTGAAACGTTTTCCGAGGGAGGGAGAGAAAACAGAGGTTGGTACGAACTGCGGTTTATCCACCGCAGACATCCAATTTCATTCAAATGTATCTTTTCAGCTCCGATCGATATGTTTAACCTGTTAACCCGGCTGGTTCTCCGACCGCGAGTTATATAGATAAATTCATATACTAACGATACGGGACAATTTCTGTATCTCCCGGAGTTATTGGCTGTGAACAGGGATGTTAGCGAATGTGCTTGGAAGGAACAACTTTTCGAAATGACGCCCTTTTGAGTTATACATTTAATAGCTACCTGAAGATCCAAGTGCATGTCAATTTTTTAATAAAATTGTGCTCTCGCGTCTTTCAAAGACATTTCCCAGAAACTTCATGATGTTGAAGATTGAAATATTGCATGCAGAAACGCTCTGTTTTTGGAACCGAGCATCTCTTGCTTTGACCAAAGCTTGTTTTGCCGGTCCACCAGAGGAATAATAGGAGCAGCTAATTGTGTAACTCTGCGCGGCTGGTGAAGGGTCGAGCGGGGGGGAATGCGAGCATTAGAAGGGAACGATTGCGGACGTGGTACAGTTTTATTATCCAATTTGGATGGGTCACGAGAGCAGTGCGATCTAGGCAAAGGTCCGCGAGGCAAGAAACGGGAGCGGCAAGAGAGGCGTCCGGTTTACAGAAGCAACGGTGTTGCTGTCGATCGAGCCACGAGCTGGGTTACGCAAGCCGGTGATAATTTTATAAAACTATTAGCCGCGGGTCGAGCGGATTAGACGACTCCAGCGAAACACCGCGACACGCGAGCCGAGCCGCCTGTCGCGAGGATTCGCGACACAGAACGCGAAATCGCCTAACAGATTTCCAAGTTAAACGTATTAGCCGGTTCGCGTCGCATCGGTATCTGGAGCGACCTGTTTGGAAACGTGGCCGACGTATTAGAGTCGTCCCTGACTCGGACGCAATTAGCCTACTACTAATACCGCTTCCACTGAGAACTGGTTTGCAGGTGGTGCGGCTCACGAAAAAGCGACGGATAACAAAACTCCCCACGACTTAATTTCGCGCGTAACTTTATACCGGTCAGCCGGACTTCCTGTTCGACGGGCTCCGGGCCCAGTTTCTCCACGAAAAAAGTCTTGGCTTTTTAACCGTTTTTTCTTCTCTCTTTTATCCTTCTTTCCCAACGGCGTACGTGTCTCCGAGATCGAGCCGCGAGCACTTCTCGCGGGACAAGTTGTTACTCTCCGCGCGTAATTTCTTAATTAAGCACGGACGGCTGCCGAGCCGCAACCTTTTTCCCGACCGATCCCGCCGAGCACATTTCGCTCGCGAATCACGGAAACTGGGACCGCCGGGACAACACTGCGGCAGACGCATTGACCCGCTAACCGGCCACGACCAGTTAAATCGACGAGGAACGCGTGGTTTATTCATTCGCCCCTTTTTTTAAATTCAATTTGTTTCTCACAACTCCATTGTCCCGCGCGAGTGCTTTATTCTTATCTCGCTGTCATCGCTGCTATTACCGGAACAAAGCTTTCCACGTCTTTACCTCCTTGCTTTTCTAAAGGGAAAATGGAAAAGACAATTGGAAGATAAAGGCCTGATTACCCACATGCACTGCAGGCATTACACAGCCCATTTAGTAAGAGCGATATTCATTTCAGTCGTGTACCAAGAAATTACTCCTAAGAATGAGTAGGTTCAACATCGGATTACTTTTCGTATCACCTGTTCATTAATTACAATTTATTCAAACTGTTGAGAGTAGAAAATAATATTTACGTAACTTCCTCCCGCTACTGATGCGGACAATTTTTATTTTCCACAAAGATCCACTGACAACGGTTTCCTTTGCGATTGTTATTGAAAAAAATACTATTGGGTTGGCAAATAAGTTCGTTCGGTTTTTTACAGTGGAATAAATCACAAAAATCGAACGAACTTATTTGCCAAACCAATATTTGTTTAAGTGTGAAACATGGAGACCAAGATTGAAATCTAAATTTGCTAACTTGAAATAATCTGCACCGATGTAAAAGGGGCACGGGAGGATCGGCTTCGATAATGACGAAAAGAGGCAGATAATTGGCAGCGTAAGGGTTAACAGGTTAAATTCGTAACACCGTCTTAATATTGTTCCGTGGTCGCGCGGACGCCGTTACGCAATATCAAAGCGATACGCGACCGGTTGTTCGAGCGTTGGATCGTGTTACGTGTGGAGCATACGCAACGTACACGGTTACCTCTTTGCGCTTTTTGCGATTCGATAAAACGTTGCTGGACGCTCCGCGCCGGCAGTCCGTTCCACAATGGTCCGCCTCACAAAGATCTATTTTTCGCCGCGCAATTCGTCCTTTGCCAATTAGCGTCTAGACTTTACAGAGACGCGATAAAGGACTCTTGTGTACGTACGTCGAGTCGAGTCTCGGCTAGAAGAGAACGTGCGACGCTCCTTTTGACAACGCTCTCATCCATAGTCACGTGCCGGCCGTCTACTGCCTCGATATTAACTATCCACGCTCGATTTAACGGCCAAGCCATTTGCAATTCCCAGTTCCCCTTGAAACGCGACACAACGTTCGTCCCGGATGGAAATTTTTCGATGATCGCAGCGAAACGCGAGCAGCATCCATTTCCTATAAACAGTTCCCACACTGTTCCAACACTTGTGTCAATACATGAAATTTCCTAAGACGTTCGATAACGCGGTACTTCGTCGTTGCAGCGCATGTTTTTATGCCTCGAACGCGAATCGATTTATAATCTTCCGAGAAATCTGAAGTCCGTATTTTAATGTTGGTTATAAGATGTATAATCGAGGTGTTATTAATTTGTTGACGTTGGATTTTTATCGGTGGACGTCGCGTACATTCGCAATTATAGGCAATCGATTTTTACGATCGCAGAGCAGTTTATAATGTCACGGATAAAATCCGCTAACTAAGGTGTCCGTCGCAGAGGACATGGAAAAGAAACTCTATTATTTCTGTGAAAGTTCCTGTTTCGCTACGTTCCATTATATTCCCGTCCCTCTATCTGCGCGAGCTATTTCCCGATATTCCATTTATTTCGCTGCTTCGCATTTAATCCGCCATTGCAATCAACTACTTTTAACTCAACTGTGTACATTACAATACACTGAGTAAACGCATCCGTTAAACAACGTGGAAAGCTGTGCATACATTTTGATCATCCACTGAAAAATGTTTATGAAAAACTCGCGTATGGATTTTCTAAAAATATTTTTACTACATACGACCTACAGGATTGCTCGAAAGCGGTCGTCACAGCGTAAACAATGTTTCTGGACGTAAAAATCTTTCGAGAAAGAACAAGCAAACCTCTACACATTTACCTACTCTGTTTCTAAATTAGATTTTATATGGTATTAATTTCTTTTAATTTGTATTCGCCCTTTTCCTTGTAATTTCTACTAATCGTTGCAAGTAAACGATATAAAAGTAATCACATTTTCAAGGATGGTCAACTTTTGGCACAATTACCGAATTTTCAGAAATGTCTATAAAATTTAGATAATACAATTATTTTAAAAAGTCAGCTTTGTTACACAACGTAAGAAGTTCAAAAAAGCATAAGCAAGCATTATAGACGGGCGAGTAGTTATAGTTGTCGACGATGAAAATATCTGGTTCGAATGCATGCATTTTTCCAGCGTCGTAATAAACTCGCGGTGCGCAGTTCGAGTATAAATTGACGAGGTACGCTTCAGAGTCGAGCACAATATATGCAGACCTCCCCCACGTTCAGCGAATTGCTCTAACTCGAGAAACTTAATCGAACAAAAGCGCCGATCCTCGTTGGAAAATTCTAAAGTACACCGCTACAGTCACGAGCCTCTAATTACTCGGTGGAAAAGATCGACTACGTGCGAGTAGAACGTTGCAACAATTGCGCAATAGATTCGGAACATCAAGGAGAACGCCCAAGTGGGAGCGCGCGAGTCCAATTCGAGGGAATTTAACCTGTTAAAGGGATGATTTCTCGATCAAGTACACCCCACGATCCACGGTTCAAAATAAATTCAATTTATACACAGACCCATCCGCGACAACAATGTGCGGCGCAGTTGCACCCCAAAACAATTATATGCAATGGAGCGTGGTAGAACCTAGTTCGAGAATGAATCTCTTTAAACAAATGACAACGTTTTCGTATGTGTCCCTAAATAAAATTTCAATTGTTCTACGCGTTTGAAGGAGAACGTGAAGGGTTGAAGAGGCAATATGCGGACGAGAAAATAAGTGGCAGTAAACGGGGAGGTTACGACGGAATTTTTGGTCGCGCGATGGGGGGTCCTGGGTTCGGAGATGCATCGATAAAACGAAAGAGAAACCGGAAGTGACCGAAGGACGAGGGAACCGCGTCGTTCGGTGGGTTGACAGTTTCACGGACGATGGCAAAGAGAAGAAATAGCAGACTCACCGGGGGTTGCGGCGAAAAGGTCGTCCTGGGGAACAGCTGATCCGGCTGGCTCGCTCGGTGGGTGTCGCTTTCGTTCGAGTTTCTCAATCGTGATCGGCTAACCTCCAAAACTAGCTGCGCAATCGAGTGTACGCGGGGCGACGACGAGGCGACGAAGCGACGGGGCGGGGATAGTTGGTCGCTGGTCGCATGTACGGAGCACACACCACGGCTGATTATTTCCGCGTGTGTCCCGAGTGACAAGCGGCACTCGAATCGACGCGAGACGGGACGGGACGGGCGAGAGAGTGTCCTGTCGCAGTTAAAGCGACACGAGAAGATTACGAGGACCGGTGGTACTCGCGAAGGGTGGTCGTTGCGTCATATATCGTCGCCAGGCGAACGGGACGTAACCCAATTCGCGGCTGGCAGCTTCGGCCTCTGCTTCTGCTGTCCCTCGTCTCATTCTCTCTTTCCCTCTCCGTCCCGAGTCGGTGTTTCTTTGCCCCGAGGAAACTCTTTCACTGATATATATGTATGTACCAGGCACCAGACACCAGGCACCAGGCCGAGACTGATCGCGGACTAATTGTTAAGTACTACACGGGGCACGGTGCTTCACTGTGGCAACATCATCCACCGAACTGGTAAACACACCGCGCGAGCCACGGTGGATCATCGATGACGGACGAAAGTTGTCGCGATTTCCGAGCGATCCCGGGCTCGAATCGACGAGGAGATCGGCCACCGCCGATGCTCCTGGATGCACTGCCACCCAATCTATGCGTATCCTATCCACCCGCTACGTCCTCCGTTGTTGGTTGTTACAGTCACCGTGGAACGAAACAACCACCGAGCGAAAGGACGCGACAGGGAAAGCGGTAGAACCGAGGAAACCAACAGACGAGCCGGACCCCACTCTGTCACCAGTGGAAATGATACTGCGGCTTCGTTGGATTTTATTCCGTGTATACACTGTACATAAACGGCCGCGCGCAGACGCAGAACGCTCCGAACTCGGTCGGTCGCGATCGTCGGGCCAGGCCACTTTTCGAACATTTTCGCCGAAGGTCGTTCTCGACGATTGTATTTCACCCCCTGTCTCACAACTTCCTACGTCGTTTATTTGCTCTCAATGAAACTTCAATTCTAGTTCTCTCTTGATATCTAGCTATTCTAAGCGAAAGAGGTACGTAATTGTTTTCTTTTTTACGATACTGGGAACCACGAAGATATTCTAACCAATCCATCCGTACAATAAATGGTGGAAAGTGACAATGCATGGCACAATTTAAATATTTGATTATCGAGCGCGATCGACAGAACAAGGTTTCCCTGCGTCATTACCGGCAGATTGTATTTTTCTACATACATGAATACTTTTACGATCGATTCGAATAGACTAAAAAAGATGCATCGCCTATTTTATTAATTGTGGTAAATCGGAAAGACTTTTATGAAATCTGAAAAATTAAATTCGTGTCTCCCGGTACACAAAGCATCGCCGAAACGTCGAATAGAGTGGTTATAAAGACACTACGCTTTTGATGTACAATAGTATATTAAAATATAAATGCCAACTTTTCAACGGCTACAGATCCATGTAGCATATAATATATTACATATTTCGGTTTCGTTAACTCTTCAGAGAGCGCAACTTATGGCAAGACATGTTAGAGTTTCGTCTCCAGTTTTGTTTTCTTTCCTTCGAAATAAATACGGTGAACGGTACACATGATCTCGGGTCTACACATTTTCAGGACATGTTCCAGTGATAAGGCTGTCGTACGAAAAATAATATAAACTCTAGATTTTCGGTTATTCTCATTAATAGAGGATGTACAAAATACAAGTAATATTTCAAACTTTACAATTGCAACGATATAGACGCGCGTTTTCGCGCAATCGATCACACAAATACGGAGTACAGATGATTCCACGAGTTGCCTCACTGCTCGTCCTTGTCTTTAGCTCCGTGTTTTAAAATTCGCGTGAACTCAATGTAGTCGAACATCGATCCCTTTATGGGAGCCTCGCGATACATTTCGTCCACGTCGTCGTCCGTGAATCTTAAATGAGAAAAGTAATTACTGACTCTGTCTCATTTCTTTATCGTACAATCGAATTTTAGTTGGACGTATGAGGCGTTACCTGTCCCCCATCGTCGTCAGTAACTCGCGGAGACGTTCTTCGTTTATATGACCGTTGTTCTCTTCATCGAAGCAGCCGAACGCATTTTTAATCACGTCCTCCGGGTCGGTGCCTTGAAGTCTTTCGCCGAACAATGTCAAGAACATCGTGAAGTTGATTGGCCCTGGAGCTTCGTTCATCATGCCTTCCAGGTAATCGTCGGTTGGATTTTTTCCTAAAATATTATCATTCTTTGACAACGTCGAAAATTTTTTTTCTTAAAATCATTCGGTCGATCTTAATCTTAGCTATTACTTAACAATGTACATTTTCATAAAAAAACAAATGTGGAAAAATTGAAAATATAACCTTGAGAATAAAAAAATGTTTCCCTTTAACATTTTTTTGCTAGACAATTACATTGATCAGCTTAAACAAAATTTGCCATTGATTTATCATATTATTCGATATAGATGAAACGTGTAAATAATTTCAGACAACCTAAAGAGGCAAGCATATCGTGGAGATCCTCTTTATCGATGAAACCGTCGTGATTCTGGTCGATCATGTTGAAGGCTTCTTTGAATTCAGCGATTTGAGCTTGGTCAAACATCGCGAAGACATTGGATGTGGCGCGCTGCGCGCGCTTCTTCGTCGTTGCACGACGGCCGGCAGTTTTGCGGGAGGACATGTTGGTATCCCTGTAAGTATAAATAAAGATTCAGCTGGCTTTGTACGACCAGTTTGGAATTTTCTTTGAAGCTCTCTCCTCTAAATGATCTTTCAAATTCCGGAGCTGTCTTCATTTTTTACAAATGTTAACCTCTGAATTCTGACAGAAAAAATGAACAAAAACACGTTACGCGATAAGGTTATGCGAATTCGACAATCGATTCGATCGATTCCGTGAAAACAAGATCGCCCCGGAACGAAACGTTTATTTCTATTATTTATTATCGAAGCCAATCATTTATTTTTAGACAATTAATTCGGGAAATGGCAGCGTAATCGATATCAGGATAAAAATAAGATCGTCTGCTTGGCACAATAAAGAGGACGTTACTCTTTAACCGTACGACGACTTTGAAATATGCTTACTCGCGAATAAATTGAAATTTTCTTGCAATATTTCACTGCAATGAAGAAATAACTATAACCTAGCAGACAAATTTCTTTACAACTTTTCTTTTCCCTAATTTTTCTTGAAAATCGAGTTTACATAAACATTCGCAGTCCACCGATGAGTTCATTCGTCTAAACTTGACTCGTGTTTAAATGTTTAATCGTTGCGAAAACAAAAGCTGAAGTAGAGCATTGTAACGTGGACTGTACACTTCGATACGGGAGATAAGTTTCGTGTCATCGATAGCTTTCGATATTACTTTCCTTGTGACTGTGCCGAGCAAATGTACAGCGCAGTGGAGCTTCGAGGAATCGAGTTCCAGCAGTGCATTTTGATTTTCTAATTATACTTTGTGGCTCTTTGTCTGCAAACTTTCCCTAGGCTATATCGGTACAGGCTATATTTGACTATGGATAACTTTTTCCCGAGAAAGGCTCCACGCGTGTCGCAAAGCACGGTGAATCGCAAATTTGAATGTTTTTCGTCTGGGAAAATCGTGAGAATACATTTCCAAAAGCCAAGGGAAGTAACTGGAGTAGTAAAAAATCGAGGACACAGTAAACAATGGCCGCCCTTCCAGAGAGACGACTGCTGTCAAATGTTTCACGCCTTCCGCGATACACCGTCGCGATTTTTAAACAATGAGTCGCGTGTTCCACGTGAGAAACCTCGGACAAAGTAATGAATGTTTACATACCTGGTTAATAGAAAACTTCTACTGGAGAAAGTGTCACGAAATACAGAACTGCACAGAGACTCGTGCGCTACTGTGACTCACGTTACGCGTCACTCTATGGTTATTCACCACACCCGGACGGGTAGCGCCATCTGTGAAAGGATCGTCTGTCACAGGGGCTCTCAAACCCAGCCATTCGAACACCTTATGGGGTCAATCGATTCGATCACTGCCGACACCCCATCGCTCTCGCCGAACTATTTTATTTTCTCTACCGAAAATAGAATTGATTTCGCTTAATCTCTAACGATTTCCTTAGGAAAAATATCTGCTCCGTCGTACGAGCTACATTTTTCAAAACATCCAAGGAAATCGATACGGCAACGGTGCTCCGTTCGCTCGATTATTTAAAATATATACCATCAAATATACACCACTGTATTCGGGAAAATTCGGTGAATCATTTTACCCGAGAAATCAGCTCGCAGCTTTCGCGATTGAAGCACAACAAACTCTGAAAGTTGATCGATTGATATTTCTACGGCGTTAGATTTCGGCCAGAAACGGTATCCAAGCCTCGAAGAGACTATTTTTGTGAAACTTCGATGGGCCCTTAGAAGACACGTCATTGCAGATACCGTAGTTGGAGCAAGTTACTGACTTCGAAAGCATCGCCTTATAAGGCGGCGCGAGGACCCGATATAGTTGCCGCGCGTTTCGTAATCGCGTTTACGGTGTTCTCTATAAGTATAATTGCAACGAAATTTATTTAACTCGTCGTTCTTCTTCTCTATAGTCTTTCGGCAACTTTTTCTCGTTTTCTCTCTAATTCTATCGCTTTATCGTGGTGTCCGTGTTAGCAAAGATTCTTTTCAGGAAAAGTAAGCCGGTTAAGAGGTCAAGTTCACGGAGGCAGAAAAGGAGGGAAGTCGTTGGCATCCCAGGGAGATACAGTATCGCGTCGAATAAAACAAGAGCATTGGTTTCTTTATTCGCGTAACCAACGAACAATCAAGCTTATGTTACAAGATGCGCCTTCCACTTGGAGATGTACAAATAGTTGTCCTAAATTACGGGAACATTCTATATACACAATGATACACACGTAGAATTGAAAGCTTGCCAAATTTCGGTGCTGGCGCGGCCTGGAAAAACCATTGACGCGAATTTTGCGCGGAGTCACGATCAACGTCGTTGCGCTCCGCTTCTTTACTTATTTACAGAAATCGGCGATACGCCGACACACGATAACATAAATAAAGGCAACAATGGTTCGCGCGCGCGTCGGTGTCCTCCCACACCTCTGTTCTGTACATAAATAATATCCGATTCAGAGGACGGCTCTAACAGACTATCGCACGGACACTCCGTTGATGGTGATTCCGTTTCGGTTAGAGACTGGTTCCGCCTCGTAGTGTCCGGACCTTCCGTAATGTCTTCTGACGTTGTTGCCGTACCTTCAATCGAGAGAATCGTTCGTTAAAGCTTGTTTCCCACCGGTCCGATTTACCAGCTTCGAGACTTACCCGTAGGTACTGCCACTTATACTGTAAGGACTATCATAAAGACCGTCTTCCGGCACATTCTCGTACATGGCGTTGGGCGTTCCATCGTTAAGCGTAGCGTAGGACATTACAGCAGCGTTCTGATCCTCTTTCCTTTCGGCAGCCTGCACGTTCTCTGTATTCTTCACCGGTGTAGCTTTCCTCCTGCAACAAACACCGTGCAATTTTCTTTGGAACTTTATTACTATTCGCAGATGAACAATATACATCAGCGGGCTCCTTTTGTTACCACTGTTGGGAACCGAGAAGATGCCAGTCGGCTGTAATTGGCCTGACTGCCATTTTCCAGCTTTTCCCATTATATTTGTTCGCTGCCATCTTCGCAGACGGTACTCACAGTCTTAGGTAAACGAGTCCAAGTATAATTAATATAAATATGATGACTCCGGCAGCGATCCCCACGCTGGTACCCACGCCTTGCGCTTCCGCGACCTCGTTCGGCATGACTGTCGAGCAAACCAACAAAACGTCAACGTCAACGTCTCTGTAGAAACTCGGGAATCATTCAGGGACCATACTCACACTCGCACTTGGGCTCCTCGCCGCTCCAAGATCCGGTATCCAAACATTTTCTGAGGAATGGGCCGACTCTCTCGAACTGCGGTAGGCAATGATACTCTGCGGTCCCGCCGTACGTTGTGGTCCCGTTCACCACGATCACTCTTCCGTTCTCTATGGGCCCCGGATGCTTGCACTCGACGGCTACGGAGAATTTTTTCATGATTCTTAACAGACTATTCTACCCACATCTTTTTTAATATCATTGCCAAATCAAAATTGGTAACTTGATAATAAGATCCAGTGGGTTCATGACCGATGGCTGAAGCGTTACGAATGCTACGATACCTTTCGGACAATAAAACGATTGAAACTACTTACAGGAACAAGCGGGCACGCGTCCGCTCCATGAGCCGTTCTGCAAGCACACTCTGGTCTCGTTCCCTTCCATGTAGTAGCCACGTGGACAAGCATAGTGGGCGATACCGCCCACGCTGTGCGTCGAAACTTGTGTGGACAATACTCCTCCTTTCTCAGGGTCTCTACACCTGATCTCTGTGAATGGAACAATCCAATGTGAACGAATATAATAACACTTTCACGAATATTCTCCATTATCTACGAATTAGTTCATACATCGAGAACATTTACCTTTACAAACCGGCTTGTCGCTGCTCCAGGTGCCATTCTCCAGACACAGTCTCCTGGCGAATCCATCCAGCTCGAAGTTGCCGTCGCACTCGTAGAGCGCAGCTGCCCCGTAGTAAGTCGCGTTCGACGTTAGGGTATACTTTCCGTGTTGAATTTGTTCGGGCTTGCCGCAATCGACGTCTGTTTGAACATTGCTAGATTAAAGCAGACTGTGCGGACATGGTCGAATGATTAAACAAGTGTGTCGTTCTTACAGACGCATCGCGGAACCTCGCCGCTCCACTTTCCATTGTCCTCGCAGGTGGACAAAGGCTCCCCGACCACCTTGTATCCTCTCTCGCAGCGGTACTTGGCGAGAGCGCCGATCTTGTAGGACGTCGCGCCGGTGTTCAAGTTCTCCGGAGTCCCGGTGCGGATCAACGTCCTCCCGTACATTCTGTCGTTTCCGGTCACCGAGAGGATCCCGTGTTCCGCGTACACCGGCTCCGGACATCGGATTTCTACAACCGAACGCGTTTCAATCGATTCGCGGGAATCGTTCTCGCGCGAACGATCGCCCAACTCTTCGGACATCGACGTACCTTCGCATTTCGGCGTCGCGTCGCTCCATTGACCATTGTCCAAGCAGTATCTCCTCGACACTCCGTTCAGCCTGTAGTTCCTCGTGCAGCTGTAAGTGATCTCGCTTCCCAGATGAGTTGTCCCGTTCGCGTACTCCACTGCTCCATTCAGCACGGGCAGAACTTTGCCGCACTCCACGTCTGCGAAACATCGAATTCGGTTTCATTGTTGTCCAGCGGCTTGGTGGACGATTCGTGCCGTGAATCGTGTCTCTCCTCCTGGAGTATTTATTCTAGATACTCGGGGACTGTTCAAATAACGCGATAAGATAGATACTTTGAGCTAATGTAACTCCGAGGAGATTGAAGGAGATCACGATATTTGGAATATTATTATCGCTTTCACCAAAAAGATATTTTAATGACTATGCCGGGTCCAGACTCGTTTCACACGCTATCGCTTTAGGCTCACATTCACACGTCGGCACTTCTCCGGTCCAGTCTCCGTCTCTGGCGCACGTGTGTCTCGCCTCCCCTTGAAGCAGATATCCTGCCTCGCAGTGATACTCGATGGCACTGTGAACGTTCAGATCGTAACCGACTACGTAGCTTCCTGTCGGCACCTCTGGTTCCTCGCACGTGATCACTGCGAAAATCCAAAAATCGGTCAGAGTCTTTCTGCGTCGTTTGCATCGAGGAAAGGTTGAAACTTACACTCGCAAGACGGGGTGGCGTGGCTCCATTTCCCTTCTTTCGTGCACTCGTGCTTCGACTCGCCGACCAACCAGTAGTCCTCCTGGCACGTGTACGTCGCCAGACTTTTCACCGTGGTGGTGCCGTTGATTAGGGACACCGTGCCGAATTCGATTTGAGCAGGTGCACCGCAATCGACGAACTTGCATTGGGCTGCCTTGCCGGACCACTCGCCGCCGACGTCGCACGTCAGAACCTGCGAACGTCGATCGCTATACTTCGAGAATCTAATTATGAGAATACGGAAATGAAGTTGTAAAATTTCTCACATTGTCGCCGAATAAAATGAAGCCGTTCTGGCAGGAGTATGTGGCAGTCGATCCAGCACGCCTCCCGGTGGTGGTGACGACTCCGCCATTGACCGGCGGCGGTTCTGGACACCAATCGACTGGAAAATAAGGAACGTTAAGCATCGTCGCTGATGTGTTCCGGCTTCTGGTATTACTAGCACTTGTTCCGTACACAAGCATTGAGGTTTATGTCCGCTCCAAATACCGCCGTCCCCGCATCTGCGTCTGGCGTCCCCGATCAGCGTGTAATTCTCCTTGCAAGCGTAATCGGCGAGAGCACCGTGCGTCGTCCTCTTGTCGATCAGCGTGATCGCGCCGTTCTCCAATTCCGGGAGGGCTCCGCAATCGACGACTGAGGACATCGGTTCGATAATCGTACAGTAACGTATACATGTAATATTTTCAAGATTCGTAGCTGATTAGTAGACTGTGGATTTTATGCATTTATGACGAAAGTGGGCACGTACAATCTAAAACAATGGAGGTATCAAAAAATTTAAAGCCACCAGTGTATTAGTTTCACGTTAATAAGATAATTAAATGTGCCTTGCAATCAATGCAAACATTTTTTATTTTGCATAAAGATCCGCAGTCTACTGATTAGCTTCTAGACGCTCCTGATTCCAAATATTGAACAATCGGAAGCTGACGAATCTAGCCGAAAGGAAACCGAAAGATCGTTCAGTTTTGATATACGAGATTGCTCACGCAATAACAATACCAGAAGGATATGCAGTCTGGCGACGATACGCGACGCGGTTGCGAATCGGCAACCGCATCTGCGTCCGCGCAATAATTATGCGGCTCGCGTGCCATCGCGCTCGATTAAGCTTACATTTGCAGGTGGGCGGCTCGCCGCTCCAAAATCCGCTGGGTTCGCAGACTCTGTTCTTCGAGCCGATCAGCATATATCCGTCGGGACAGACGTAGTCTATCGTGGAGCCTATGGCTCTGTTCGTTCCCACTATCGTCGTGTTCGCCGATTTCTCCGGGCTACCACAAGTAGGTGGTTCTGAAACGCGGACGAGTGGCGAGTGAGATTCGATATTACAGCAGCGACAACCACATTGGTGGTTGTTCGCACGACGAATCGAGCTCACTTACTGCTTTGACATATCCAGTGCAAGTAGTCAAGGTTGCAGCCGACGTCATTCCAGAGCCAACTGCGGCCGCCGTCCAGCACCACGCAGTTTTGATCGTTGTTGTAATTGTTCGGCTGGTCTTTCCCCCAGGAAGGCCTCTGCACGATCTCCCCTGAAATCGAATCGATTAGCTTCCGATTAACAAACTAATAAACTGTTCGGCAGCCAACCAGACTCGTTAACGAATCCAAGATTTCGATGGGAGGCTGTTGGCAGCGAGAGGGTTAAAGTTGGCTCAATAGGTACTTAAACCCCGATGGGGCTCCCACGGGCGAACGTGTAATCTTTTCGTCTGCTCGATCCAGACGCAACAAACGATTAAGAGAGATTATACGTTCGAGCAGACGCTCGCGGGTGTAACTTCCCGTCGATTTCCCCACAGTGGCAACTTTCACGTTCTATTTATTAGCGCGTGCGATTGCGCCGACAGTTCCCCGCTCTGCTCCTCGACGATTCAAACTTCGATTTCACAGGCCCCGATGACCGGTGCGCGGCGGCCGGTCGACGAATCGAGTTTCCAAACTGCTCTCGGATCGAATGAAGTCCGGCGGCAGACGGAACTATAATTATCGCGTAATTGCCAATGCGGATCGATTGGATCGGATCGGGTCGGGTCGTCGAATCCCGATCGGAATTGCCCAACGGCCCGGTTCCCATGAACGCGGCAGCCGATGGATCGTGAGAAGGGAAAAAATAGTGTTTCGGCCCCCAGTCGATGGATATAGAGTACTCACCGTCCACCCAGCGCCATGTCCTTCCCGGGATCGGCTCCTTTTGCGCGCCTATCCAAACCAACTGCGTTTTCAGCTTGTCCTTTCGTCTCTCGAGATTGTTCAGTATATAGACCGACGCCGCTCCCTGCAATCAGACATGGAAGTGAAAATCATCGCGAGAACCAGCAGGGAAAAACGTGTAGAAGCTCGACCGACAACTGGAGCGTGCCACCGTGACTCGCGACTTTCCGTTGGGAAGGCGAAATCGAAGAGAACGTCTGCGATAGGGTACGTTTGTGTTCGAGCGGCGATAAAAGCTGCTTAAGAATATCTTTCTTTGGTCCGTTTACAACGGTGTGGTAATAACAGCTTGTTTCTCGTTTCGTTTCGAATCAATTACAAGAACAGTTGGTTGTCGCAGCTCCAACGTAAACGCACCCTCACGATTGTTCAGCGAAACGCGATCGAAGGAGGATTCATAGAAACCTTGAAGCCATGAACGAGATCGCCGCCCCTCGTGCGGCAATATTTCTGGGCGTCCTGAAAGGACCCGCCCTTCTTCACCACGAACTCGTAGCAGGTGGAGTTGAAAGCGGCCAGATCGGCGTCAGCCGGCGTTCCGTCGTAGGCGCACCTGTCCGTCGAGAACTCTGCGGAAATTCGGGTAGAACTATTCCATGGGAATTGATTGGACTGGTTGCCAGAGACCGCGGACCCTTTCGAACCTCCAACTTACCGTCAACGGCGAACACCTCGACCTCGCAGAGACTCAAACTGCCCTCGACGCCGACCAGCTGCAAGAACACGTACTGTCCGATCAGCGCCCTGGCGCACACGAATGTCTTCGTGATGCCCTCCTCTACGGAAATAAAAGAACGGAGATGGAATCGTAGATTCTTTAATCTATGAGATTTCGAACAGCTCGCACGAGTTTCGAGATGCTTACCAATCGTGCCGGGAAACCAAGCGCACAAGGGGTTCCGTTGCAACTCCGCGCTACTGTTTCCAACGCGTATCTCGATATCCTGCAGGGGTTGGTGACCTATCGGGAACCAGAGAACTTTCTCAATTTCAACTCGGGGAGCAGCCGAGTTCCATGAATGGATTACGGGGAGACGGAGTATCCCTGAAATAGCTTCCAAGCGGATTACAAGAAGCGGGATGATTCCTATCGCATCCTGAAGGTGCCTGTATTCGCGTTAACACGTCGAAGACCGAGCTACTAATTTGCCAAAACGATCGACTGATAGTGTTATCGAGAGATTTAGAATGTAAAGAGCTTGTTCGCGTCTAATAATCCGTTTAAATCCGATCAGAGGGTTCAGCGTGGTTCGCACAATAGAAACACGGAGCTCGACGTGTTAATCGATAGTGCCGCGACCTTGAGGGGTTGAAGGTCCCGCGAAACGAAAAAGGCAAATTTACCGCAGCAACCCCTGGTCGTCACTCTGACGACCTTTACCGAGTAGGACTTGAGAAGGTCGACCTTCCACCACGGGCTCGGCTCCCTTTGCGTCTCCGTGCACCTTTTGCCGTCGTGCTCGGTGCTCGAATCGCCGTCGTTCCCGTGGCTGGCGTCCCCGCCTCGCACGGTGGTCGATTGATTTGTGGGTTTGCGGAAAGCAACGTTCGTACCTGTGGCATAGATTTTCTCCGTTAAGCGTCTCCAGCTGATCGCGAGCACAGAAGCCTAGGGAACCGTGGAAAAGAAAGGATCGGTGGCTCGATCCGGACCGGTGCGAAGCAAATTGTTCGGAACCGAACGACGCTGTTGCCGAAGAAAGGTGTTGCCGGCTACGAGCGACTAACAAAACGGCCATTAACGACAGGATGCGTTCAGTAATAGAGAGGAACGATTATCCGTCGGTTGTCTCAGCGGGTTTCACCGAGTCGTACATACTTTGCGGTTCCAGAATCTTCCGGCTTCCACGGGTTTCCGCATTCTCGGCGACAGCTCGTTCGAAATGATTTCCGCCGCGTCGTACAGTTTCGGCTCTCGAAACGGCTGTCGCCGTGCGGAATCTCATGTTGCACAACGCGTCGCCGACACGCGTTTTACCTACCAAACTGCCGGCCCGAATTTTGCCGGAGTAAAAGTGAAACTTTTCCTTCCGTCGCGTCGCCCGACCACCGACGAATGAATTCAATTGGCAAAATTATTCTTAATCGATTTCTTAAATACAAACACAGTGACGTGAAACCCGTTTGAAATAATAATGTGGCATTTTTTAGTGGCGCCTAAGGGTTAGAAAACGAAACGTCTGTAATCGAGCGTTAATTTCTCCGCCAAAAAAATTGGAAGTGCGTTCATAGACTAATAACAGACTTGCATCCGCTGCCTCTGGCTTACTCGCGCGTGTTGAAGCAGCGCAGCGTGCGACGATGGCGTCGGGAGGTCAACGCACATGTCACCTCGCGAAATCGCTTTCCATCGGACGCGCGAAAGAAGGGAAAGAAAAGGCGTACGGCGTCGCATTTTAAGCGGGAACGCGGTCGAATTTCTTCGATCGCGGAATGCAACGGCTCCTCCGAGGAGAAAGCTGCGCGAGCGATCTGCTTGTCAAGGAAGACTCGTGATCGAACGAGAATCGTGCTCCCCGTTGCGAGCCGCGACCGAGAAATTATGCGCGTCGCGGAAAGATTTCGTCGTCCTCGCAGGGAATGCTTACCGCAGAATGGTAGGTCTCCTTGCCATTTCCCCCGGGCGTTGCACGTCAGGCTGCCGCTGCTAAACAACCAATTGCCTCGATCAGAATCATCGAAAACCCTCGAATCGCTGTAAACGCTGTAAACGCTGTAAACGATGTACGCGGACACGCGAACAAGTACCCCTCTCGATCATACGAATTACGTGAAAACGGAGAAAGTTCGTAATGGGTCGGCGATCGACTACTGTCGTGCCGAGCGGACCATCGTCGTCTCGCTCCACTGAGACTGCCACGCGTACTTGCATATATCTACCTCCAACAGGAAAAACTGGGACTCCGAATGCTGCGCGAGCTGCTAAAACCGGGGAAAATATTTCTGACGCGCCTCTAGGACCCGTTCCGCCGCTTATGGAATCCGTCCAATCCGACAACACATTCCGATTCTGCTCTAAATATATATTCGTACTGAAAACCTTCTTTAGCCAATGTACAATATATCTCAAAAATTTCATGACACGACAGCTCGATTTTGTTCATGGGAATGATCGCAAAGATGGAAGAAAGTTACAGAGATTTTTGTCGACGAAACGGGATTCGCGTCGCGGTCACGTGACTCGGTTCGTGGTTCTACGGTTGTTTAGCAATTTCGAGAGTAACGGTTCGCGATGATCAAATTAATGGAAGACTTCGCGGCCGCGCGCAAATTGCTAGTGTTTATCTTCGCGAGCCCTCGGCTCGGATCTGCATGCGTGTTCGAGCCAATTAGACTTACCCGAATAATTCGTAGCCGACGTCGCACGTGTACGTCGCCAGAGAGCCGGTCTCCAGCGAGTCGTCGGACAACGACACCTTGGCGTTCATTGGTACTGCCGGATGACCGCACTTCAATCCTGTATTCAAGAAAATTACGTCTCCAAGTCGTGACGCCTCGAAACCAACTCCGAGCTCCCCAACACGGATTCATTAACCGCCGCCGATCGTTGCGGTAGTTTCTTAATGGCTCGCTAACAACTAGTCGAATACCGAAGTTCCCATTTCTCCGCCGCCGTTAACCGCGGATTGCGTTTTTTCCCCGCGATGGAATTGACTGCCGGTCGTTCGACGATTTCTCGACCGCCTTCCGAGCACAGAGTCAAAAAAATCCATCCGACAAAGAAATGTTACGGCGGAAGGGATTCCTGGAATCGCGAGTCCGTCGACAATTAAGCACCCGGCGAAACTGGAGTAATCACTCAAATTCGAAAGCAACAGCCTCGAAGATAAAATGCAGTCCCCCCCACGGTTTTCCCTTTCGTTCGCCGTTGATCTTTCGCGATTTTCGTTGCGCAAGGCGTCGCGGCGGATCGTTAATTGGCGACAACGTGTCAAGGGCGCGTTTGTCTTTCCGTGAAAACCGCGATTCTTTCGCCCGTAGACTATTACCGCTGCAAAAAGTAAATCGAACAATAGACGGTGCGCGACATCGGATCGAGGGAAACCTTGGGCAAAGTCCCACGCGTCCACCATTATTCGCGGCTCGAGACATTAGTCGTGCACCGTGGATTTTCTATCGTCCGCGAAAGGATCGAACTTAGTGGGTCGCGGCGCGATAGCCATAAAGTTATACAGCCGTTCGTACGGTGACAGAGGGTTTTCTATGAGCGGAACTGCCATCTCAGAAGCTGAGCTCCGCGGAACTTTTTCTCCGAGTGAAACGGCCGATGGAAATCGTCCACCATATTCGGCGCACGAAATTTCTACAAGAACCGTTTCCAATGAAAAAGCAAACTGCAACGATGTTAAAGAATGTTGAGGAACGGCACTCGCTGAAATGAAGCCATCTCGATTACACCAGAACCGTTTTAGAGGCAGGAATTTCCTGCGCGATAAATCAACGAGTTATCAGTGTGCATAAATATGCGTAAAAATGTCGTCCTCTCGACCAACGAAGTCTCGCCGAGCATTTTCTTTCTTTTTCAGGACAATCTGTTGCAAAGATTGCAAGGTTTCCTGCTGCATATCTTTGCATTTTCTGGCACGAGGATATTCAGAAGAGAATGTCCGGGACTGGTCCGTGGCTGTTTACTACGGTCGATAAGCCGGCCGATTATTGGGATGCAAGGCCGTCCATCGGGATGGAAGTAGGCAACGATAATGGCCGGAGCGTCGTGAAACTTGTCGAAGGACCTGGGAGAAGACGATAAAATCTTTGGCGCGATTAGAGGAGCTGCGGCGGATTCTCTCGGCTCGGGGCATACAGTTTCCGGTGGTGCTTCAAGGCCGATCGCAGATGGCCTTTGATTTTCGAGTCGACTCGAGCCTCTCGACGATCATCCTCGTTTGCATCGCCTCGTAATTCCTTTGAGACCGCTACCCGAGGGAGACGGAGAGAATGATACGGGGCGGGAAGAGAAAGAGAGAGCCCCGTTCATTTAAATAGGAGAGTCTGCGCGCATTGAATCACCTGCGCGCCGCGCGGGGTGAAAGCATCCGTTGTCTCTTTAGACGGCTCGAACTCTCGGAAAGACCCCGTTTCTCGTGGGACGCGGAGTTACCGTTTCGTGTGAACGGGTTAATTAAACCCGGTGTAAACGCGTTCGCGCGTGCTGCGTCTCCCGATTCTTCCGCGGCTCACTCTCCACGCAGCTTCTAATTAATATGGTTTCACCTTGCATTAATAATCGCGCTTTTAATTACCCGCCCCGAGAATGGACAGTAAACTTTCAACTTGACTGCGCGATCTTTCACTTCGCCGCTCCGGAAGAATGTGACAGGTTCCGAACCAGTCGAGATTACACGAAATTAAAATATGTATAAATATATTACCGCGACAAACTTGATAGCTAAAAATTCACGCTGTCCTGACGGCCACTCCTTCATCTCGCAGATCCGAAACAAATTTTTCGTGTACCGTTACAAGTCCTTGCATCGCCCACCGACAGCAAGCAAACGCGCTTTAGAAGGCGCGAGGAATTTCTGCGGCAAATTTGGAGTGGTCTGGAGCGTGACGCGACAGTGATGGGCGTGAATGGCTCCAGAACTCTCGAGAACTCGAAGAATTCCGTGGTTAAGAGTCGTCGCGGCGCGTGCATGTGCGTACGTTGGTACTAGGCTTTAGCCTCGAGTCTTTGGCATTCGCCGATCGCTTCGTGGGTCTGGGTCACGCGGTTACAAAACTTTAAAGCCGAAATAACGGTACGACATGGAGCTACTTCGTGTTGGGTCGGGACTACTGCCGGTGAAGCGTGTCACGGTACAGTTCTTGGTCGATCGCCATTTTTCCGTATCCTTGTTCGATCCGTTCGATCCGAGAAAAGCCGACTCTCGTTAATTTCCCGCGGACTCCGGACGCCTCGCGTTTCCCTTTTTTTTCCCATGTAATTGTGCGTCGCGGTAATCATTTTCCATTGTGTACACTTTCAGCGACGCGAAACGATAATTGCTCGACTTTCTTGTCAGTGTAGCATTTTGTTTGCTGGAGAAGGTGTACGTCTGGTTCACGGTACGGAACCGTTTCGCGGAACAATCAGGAAGTTAATTACGGGACGAGCGATTTGGAGCTGATCCACGAGGGTCGTTGTGCAGCTTCGATCGACCGGCGTCAAAAATAGAACCGTCCGCGTCCGCGCGAATCTGTTGCAATTATCGTTCCCGGTGTGAACTGAAAAGCAAGTTTATCCTATGTGTTGCGATAAACCAAGGCTACACGCTTGCGTTAACACCTGCTTCGGTGCGTAATTTACTAGCTACTATCCGGTAGTCTAAGCGTTATGTAGTCCAACCGTGTGCGATTTTTTTTTTCCTTATTTTACGTCGCTTTTGGAACTCCTATTCAGGGTTATTTCGCGACGGGACCTACAGTTTTTATAAGGTGGGTTCCGAACCACCTTGGGCACCACAGTTTAAATAGCACATGGAATTTCCAGAGGTGCCGGCGTCGGGGATCGAACATGTGTGTGCGATTTTTGGTACGCTGCTTCGAAAATGAACTATTACAAATAAATATCGTGGAACGTGCAATAGGTGTTGCGATTATTCTCCCGAGAGTGTAGAACCGCTTGTTCCACGGCTCGTTGTACACGTCGCTTGTGCAGAAGCGATTGTTGGGAGGTTGGAAAGTGGGCGTGCCCGTCCGCGATCTATCTCGCGAAAAAGAAAGATCGGATCGATCGCCAAGGATACGTCCGAGGCTAAGAAACAGCGATTTGGTTTCGATTTTTCTCCAGGCGGGAGTCCTTCGAAATCTCCTTTCGGCGATCCGCGATCGGCCGGAACACGATCGACGCGAGTCGTTGCGAGATCCGAGGGGATCGATAAGTCGTTTTTTCCCGCGGTGTTCTCGCGCCACGATTTCCGGCGCGATCGTAAAAGCAGGGGAGAGGCGGGAAAGGATGTACGCGATCGTAACGACGGATATTACGTGTCGTCGCGTTTACGTAAATACGGCGCACCGAGAGCGAATTTTACGGCCGACGACAGTAGGCCACGAGGGAAGAACCGGTTAACGGTGATCGTTGGGTTCCACGAAGAGGTGTCCACGCCACCGACCGAACGCCCAACCGTCGTATCGCGCCGCTTCGCCTCGGAATTCGTGCCACTTAGCCCACCAATTTTCAAATCGACCGTATCTTCGGCGCTCGGCTGTATCGGCTGTATCGGCACCGAGGAACAACCAGTTCCTTTCGCGGATTTCCTAATCCATTGTGTTGCACGACGAAGGTAGGGAAGCACGTGGTGCGTGTGCCGTGTCGTCGCGATCGGCGATGACTTGCGACACCTTGCAACGCGTCAGGAAATGAAAATCGTGCCGCGAAAGGTGTACTTTCGTGCGATTGTCCCGCGTCCGCTGACGGATACAGGCTGGTACAAACTCGGGGAAACTTCGGGTTATCGGACTGTGCAAAGTCGCTGCGATCCCTACGCGTACACGCGAATCGCGTTAACGAAAACCTCCTTGTAGCCACGCGTTCCTCGTCGGCATTTCATAGATTATTTGAAGAGGAGTCTCCAAGCTGTGCCGTTAAGTGGGCGACGCCTATGCGACGGCGAGATCGGCAACTTCGAATTCCGAATGAAGCAAGGACGAATCGTTAATCGGTTGTTCCTGCTCGCCGGGGTAGGGCTTTCGCCGCGCTCGTTCTCCGATGGAGTTATGGGCGAAAGTCCGGCGAGTTTCGTTCGTTGTCATTCAAGTCAAAACAAAGGTGGACGGTGACCCGCGCAGGTACACGTGACACGTGAAACTCTGGAGAACGTTCCGGTAGAGACAGTGACTCGGGATTATGTAACCGGTGCGGTGGTAGCGTCGAATTGCGTCCCGTCGCCAAATTATTCGCGTTCGGTCGTGCATGCCGATCGCATATCGGATCGGATTGGATCGAGATCGGATGGAAGTAACGAGCGGTGCGACGGATCGAAATTTCACCTGCGTCGATCCGTGCCCCACCCACGTGTGCTGCGTTTGCATAGGTTAGCTGGGAGCGCGAGTTTCGCGTGCTTCCGACAATGAGTCTAGCCAGACCCGGCCCAGCTAAATGTTACGACCGTCTCACTGGCCTGGCTGGCTCGATGGAAACGTGCCTCCAGCACGGCGTTCGATACGCTTCCTCTTTCCTCTCGCGAGAAGGAAAGAAAAGAGTTCGCCTAGAATCTCGAGGACGCTTTTACTTGCCCGGCTAAACGAGTTAGCACCGACCACCGGCTATATCGAAGTCTATTAATCGACCTATCAACCCCTATCCTTCCCGTCCGACACTCTCGCAACACCTCTGGAATCGGATCAGAGCCGTGCGAACCAACCTCTCCCACAAACGCACACACAAGAGCAAACGCACACAGGTACTCGCGTTCGCTCGCAACTCTCCGCGATCGCTGACCATTCTATTTACGAGTTAACCATGGAAACGACGGCTCTTGCCGCTTCTGTCAGCACGTTCGAGTTACCTCGTCGCTGCAGAATCAACGTTTAACCCTTTCGCCACGGCAACATCGGCCGGAGAGCTGTACGAGACGCTAATCTTCGGCATCGGAGCCATGGACGTGCAGAGGCACACACGTTCCTTATTAAATAAGACATCACAGCAATACTGCACAGCTAGATGGACTTCTATCGACCGATTTGATAAAATGTAATATATATAATGTGAGATATTTATGCTTTAAATCACAGCGTACATAAAATTAATTTGACTAGTCTTTTATTTAAACTACGGCATCGTGGACGTCACACGTGTACGTCGAAAGAATGTCAACAGAGTATCGAAAGGAATCTCGGGACTCGAGAAACCGTACCCGAGAAAATTGAATGTTTCGAGCTAATAAATAGATAATGGCCGCCTGTTCTTCCTGCTGGCCATCCCCTTCGTTACCAGGTACAGCGCGAAGGCAATAAACGCATACCGAAAGCAACATCAGAGGGCAATTATCGTCCTCGAAGCTGTAATTTCCTGGTAATTGCCCAGACACTAAAGATACGTCCTTCCTACGCGTTTTTTGTCCGGCGCGGATGAAAGTTCGAGCCGGTGCGGTGTTATGGCGTTGCCCGTTGCGTTGGTCGCCGAGGAAGGGACCAACCGTGGCTCGGCTGTCGATGACGCAAACGGGCTGCTCGGTACGTTTACTAAATTCTTCCGAATACTCGATTCGTCATGGCCGAATCGAAAGTGCCTCGAACGCGCCGCGCGCGAAATAACCGACCGGCAAGAAAATAAATCGCGTTCCGGGGAAACGATCGCCGACTGTCCACGTGTTCACAACGACTTAATCGCGCCAGACATTGCTATTTCTAAGTACGGATATGTTAATTTGACCGATCGATCGATCTTTTGAATTTAGGAAAGTTCCTCGAGATCTTACGTGTAGGTTTAGCGAACTTTAAAAGGAGTAATTGCGCATCGCGGAGGTAATATCGCGCGCGCGACGCAGAAACGGTGCCCGGGCTATCAAGGTGTTTCATGTAGGTCAGCTAGGAGAACAAGAGTTACAAAAGGCGAAACTCGCTTCGACTCGCCCGACCAGTTCCGTTCAAACCGAGTCGAACCAAGCATCGATTCTCGGTCGGGGGAAACACGAAATTGATCGGGCCCAGCCCCGACCGACGCGCAATGTGCAATCCACGGGCAACACGACGAATTCACCCTATTTCCGCTGTCACGCTCGACGAGTGTGCGTCTGGTGTGTCTGCACGGTCGGCCGCGCAGCTTTTGCCGAATTGCGAATCACCTCGATCGCGTCGCGTCGCCTTCTTCTCGTTCCTCGAGCGAAACGTCCTCGAACGAAAATAGCCGGTCGTTTTTCCCTTCGAAGAAAGAGATGAAAAAATCGGATGGAATTCGCAAGGTTTAGGCCAGCGGAGACAGGCAAAGCGACAGGGACCTGCGCGCGTTTTATTCGAGGCGGATACACCGGGTGACCTCGAGACTCCAGAAAATCCGCGTGGACGAGAACCGAGTGGGCGGTACCTGTTTCGCTCGCTCTCTCGTATTCCTTTCCTCGGTGTCCGTGGACAAACACTCGGAGAAACAGATGGAAAACGAGGATTCGAAATTCCTGCGCTCCATTCCGGCGCCGATATTCGACCGCGCGGTTCAACGGACCTCGGAGATATCTATTCGCGTGCGCTCGATCCATCCGATTTCTGTCCGATATCCGTTCGACGAGGATCGCAGAAACCTCGTCGGCGAACGTTTTCCCCTGGCAATAAGAATAGAGAAGATCGCGTTTCACCCGGCGCAAAGTATAGACTCGAATCCCTGGTATCTGTACAACAATTTTCAAATCTTGCATGTCGACGGTCGCTTTCTTCGAATACCTCGTGCCATATGAAACGAAACGGAACGGAACAAAACGAAACGAGTCGCGACCGAAGCGTACGTGCTCGAGCAACGATCGGCCGGGCAGCTCGATGAATCGGGGTCTCTCGGCTTTGGAGAAATGCGGCGCGCTGCGGCTGAAATGTTACGTTACGTGCCTTCTGCGCCCACGACGAGGATCCCCAGAAGGGACAGAAGAATTTCTCGCGTCATCCTTGATGTGTGGCTCTTATTTTTTTTTTGTTCTGGCCTCGACGAAAGGCGGGATCACATTGAGAACTCACTGGCCGTGGTCGCGATCATCCGCGGTGTGGGCACGATTCACGATACCCGCTACCGGAGAACACTCTTTATCCGCGCACCTCGCGGCAACTTTCACGAGAAGTTTCTTTGTTCGGCGCGAGCGCGCGCGGCACCGATGAAAACTCGTTTCGCGTTCGCAACGTGCGCTTGTCCGTTAATGCAACGATTCGCGTGTTTACACCGGAATGCTTCCGACGAGCGGAAAAAGCGTCGTCCGTTCGCTGTTCGTCGAGCGGCGAGCTAGTCTTTCGCCACTACCGGGGTCGAGACGTCGAGCGATCTTCCTTCCATCGTTCTCTCAATTCGTCGAACGCTGGCATCGATTGTTCGCGGTGATTCGCGCGCGAGGAACTTCCTCCAGATTCTTCATGTCTTTCCCCGTTCCTCCGATTCACCGATCCAGCCGAATTACCTCGGAGAAGTCACAGCCGTTTCGCGGAAACGTCGATTCACCTGTTACCGAACACAGAAGACCGAAGACCGTTAAGCGCGACGCGCAGACGGCATTTTCGCTGGCCGTTTGGTCGAGCGTCGACCGACTATGACGATCCGTTCCCTTCACTAGCCGTCCGACGAGTGCCACGGGCTTCGGGTCTCCTGTACTCCTTCGACATTATGAAAGTACGGTGTGTACCTTGCTGTGCACGTCGTATGCCGTGCATCCAGTCGGGCTACTACGGGGGAACCTACGCTCGACTACGGTCCTCTCGACTTTTCGCCTCATGACCGGCTGCGGGAATAGGCGTCTTGCACCACCGGACACCACCTTTGTCTCACTTTTTTCCCTCCTCCTATTCTTTTCACCGACAGAAACGACACCAGCTTCTTGCGCGCGAAATATCCCATTTTTAACAGGTATTCCCCGTTTTCTCGCCCCAAGTTCGTCGGTGTTAAAATGCCGCAAAAGTAAAACTTTATTAGGTCAGTGCGAAAGTCCGTGTCTGATTCCTTGTAGTTTAATACGAAATCGGGCACGAACTTTTGCACTGGCCTGTTTACAAACCTGTTAAGAGAAAATGATTTCCGGATTGTTAAGTAGACACCATCTATCACAATTCTGTTTTCATTATGGCACGCATAGCTTTTAGAGCCGGTAAATCGTCCAACGAATATCTTCCGTGACGAAGCAGTCGTAAATAGATCTTCCAGTAGAAATGCAACTATACTCCGCGGACAGAATACTTCGTCCTGCCGCGTCACGATCCGATCGAGCAGACGGCTTACCTGCCCGCGAGCGCGATACATTTTTATCGGAATCCCCACGTACGTATCGTACGCGTATCCGTAACGCCTTCAAGGTGAGACAATTAACATACGGTCGAGTAGCTGTTGGAACTTTTACTCGAACCTGATTGCAGTTCGCGGACGGAACGATCGATCGATTTAGAAAAAGCTAATTGCTTCCTCCTGCTTGGCGAGCGAGCCTAGCAATTTACAGAGGCGTTGCAAATTACGTCGAATCGGACTTCTACAATAACGCGAATACTCGCACGTGTGCGCCAACGATTATCCACACTCAATGCTGTATGTTTCTTCCGTAAAACAAGTGGATAGTCGGCGGTACCATTAGTAAACGCAAAACATAACGCCGTAAATCGTCGACTTTCCATTTCGAAATGCTCCACTTGAGTGTCCACCGTACATATTTTAGCAGTTTCATGCTTTCTTGTGCCACTCATTTTTGTCAGTGCATAAAAGCAGCGATCTGGTCGTGAGATAATACAAGTTTGCAACAGCGTTGAATGACGATGGACATTTTGAATAAGGCTGCTGTAATTTACTTGTTTCCTCTTGAACACAAAGATTTCATCTTTCGAATTTTTGAAAATACGACGAGATCTCCATCTGTTGTCGCGTTTGTTTCGTTCGCCGTGTTCCAGTAAGTGCACCCCTCTTTCCGCCTCGTTTACTCAACTGACGCCATGAAAACGGTGAAGTCCTGCGTCAGCTGCCTACGTCCTGGCAACTCGTTTCCCTCGAAAAAAACGCGCCGCGCCGTGGTCAGTGACGACGAAATGGCTCTCGACATCGAGACACCGCGAATCAGTGATTCCCATTCGCGATGGTGTCTTGGACACCTGCTCGAGAAACTCTCTCCCGCCGCGACGCGCGACTTAAAACAGGAGCGCGTCGCGTGTCCGTATTTTCTTGCTCATTAGTAACGCGACTCGATCTGCTCTTCCTTGGAACTTCGTCTATCCGAACTTCTCGGGGAACAAGGCCGTTCGGACAACAGGAGTTCGTTGTCGCCTTTATTAATTCCAATAACGGTATCACTGAAAGTATAAAATAGAATGACGTAACTGGCGATAAACAAAAACTTGTTCGTATAAACGAAGTTCCACCTGCGTTAAAGTGAAAACATAATTAAGTCTAATTGTGTTCTCTCGTCGTACTTCTCGCGTTCTTGATTGATATAAACGCGCAAAAATCTGCAATCTACTCGTTAGCAATGGTCACCGGCTAAAACGCAGAGCTGGCTCTCGTGGATTATAATTTGCTTGATAAACCGAACCTAGATGTGCTGCTTTCCTCCTGTTCCCCTTCCCTGTGTCGGCGAGACACTGTCGTTTCTTACCTTGTAGAAAGTAAATAGAGTGTGCAGATTTTAATGAATTTATAATGAATGCCGGATATTGCATTCTTTGCAGCGACGTTGGCAAAACAATTGTCCCGATTCTGCTGTTCCCAGCTTCCACGGAGAACAGTTTCCAATCCCAGATCGTTCGAAATAGATAAAAAGTGAAAGAAAATTTGAATAGCCTTTAGCAGAAGATTTCATTGCGAGGACAAGGAGCCTGTTCAGAAACCGTGGCATTCGAACGAAGCCACGCGACGACGATATGGACAACGCAGACAATGAGTGCCCTCTGCTAAGGCATATGCTCGAACCGGAGATGGCAATTTGTCTTTCCACAAAGGCAAGTAGATAATTGTCGGAATGGAAAAACCTGTAAATAAAAGGCAACACGGTTTCGGGCATGCCGAACCGTAAAAGCATGTCTTCATTGTTCCCCGGGTGCCTAACGACACATTAAGAAACATCCCCGTTTACGTAGAGACAGCGTCGGAACTACAAAAGGGTATCGAAACGTTAGGGTGGTATCTCGGACGGAGAAAAAAAAGGTTGAAAAACACTGCTATAAGGTTACACCGACTTTACCGTTAAACCCCTCCCTCCTGTCCTCTTACCACATCGAGGTCCCCACCTGAGTCACGATGTCCCTCGCGCGGCGCGCGATCGCGTTTCCATTCTGCTCTCCCGACTTCTTTTCTCTCGTTTCAACCTTTCTCTCCCGTCTTTCTCGCAGCTTCGGGCTCCATCCTTTTCACCGTTCGCTCTGTCCTTTTCCTTTTTTATCAACGGTATACGTCACGGGTAGGAGCGCGAGCCCCAGAGTGCTCGAGCACTCGAGCTTGGGTCCCTTTCACCGCAGCCGAGTCTTGCGTCTTCGTTTCGATTTCTCAAAGAAACAAGCCAGAATTCGGCCGATCGCCGAACAGATGACCGATCGAGTCAAGAGTTCACGCGATCGTGCACGCTCCCCTGCGAAAAGATAGCACGATTAACTCGTTGAACTTTCAGGAATAACTGAACCACCGAAATATCGTTCGACAAATGTAATATGCCTGAGAACTGGTTTGAAATTTCTCGTCTAGAAAGATGCAGGTGTTGCAGAAGTGCGAAGCAATGTAATTTGTACCCTGCAGTAATGGATGAGACGTGGGTCCATTTTGATTTATGGCAGCTAGGTTTAATTATTAGCTGTTTACATTAATCGCTATACTAACCTGAAAGAAGTAGGTTAAAGAATGTATGTATAAGACAAAATTGATGTATAAAGTTTTTATATAACCGCGACAGGGATCAAGGCTCATGGATCTAGTTCCAGCATTTATCGTTCGTGAGCGTAGAGGGCGTAAGACAGCGAGTTGTTGTTAACGATGTCGGTATTTCAGATCGAGAGCTACGTAATCACATATTGGTCTACATCTCGTCTGTGCTATCATCAATGCGTTTTTTGTCAGTAGTATCTTCTGTAGGCCTATTCCACTACGTCTTCTTCATCATTTATATATTTTTCGATCCGATGTGGCCCTAATGCATGCGCCACGCACAGTTCATACGGCCCTGAGGTGGTTCGAGAACTTCGACCGTCACGGGGAGGGAGACGCGTGACCGGGTCAAGGGGGCGTAGCCTTCAAAAATGCCATGGATCGAGCAAGTAATTCCGAAACTTGGTGTATAGGAAGTCGAGAATCCAGAAAAATGAGAATCTAAAAAATGAGAACCTGTGACGCGTCACAAGATAATTCCAAAATGACAAGACACCCCGCCACGGCTTATCATCTTTGGAACTTGTAAATGCCGCGTCTGTCTATGTCGTGTTTGTGTACATATGGTCTAAAGCTGACCTCCAGACGCAGAGCGCAGACTCTGCAAAGTGCAAACTCGCAGACACGGTACGGCAGACAGAGAGTGAGCGTTGCCGCCGCGTACCACCGGATTCGTTTCGCTTTTTGTATCGTTCGATTTGAGCGGAGAGGTATGCACGAGCCGGGTTACGATGCAGCCGGTACCCGAGCTTCGTCGCCGAAGCGAGACCTGTGATTCTTCTTTTTTACCTTAATTTATTGCCGAGGACACACGCCGAACAACAAGAAAACATGTAAGTCACCGATTTCCGATACTTTCTGTTAGAAATCTCGCGCTTTCGGATCCTCTCGGAGGTCGCAATGAAAGATACGCAACAAAGTTCATCGGCCCTTTCACCGATCCACAAACTCGATTCACAAGTCCTACAATATTTACCAAATCCTCTGAACTTTGTAATGGCACAGTCTCTCCAAAGCTCAATTTTCTGTATTCTAGTTTTCGCCACTCGTTCTTTAACTCTTTTTGAGTAATTCAATGATAAAATTATGATATTTATTCAATAACGTATTTCCCATTCTGTTTTATTACTTTATGCTATTTCTGAGGTAACTCATTATGTTATTGAATAAATCTGAATTTTATCTGTGAATTTTAATTAAAAGCGCTATGAACTTTTGTACCTACTATTTTCGGAAATTTTCATCAAATTCTTTGAAATATCTTAATGCTTTATCTAGACATGAAAATTTCAATACTTTCTTATGTAATTAGGTGACTACACTCGGCGCAAAATTAAAGGTTTAAAATTATGTAAATATGGCAGAAGGTGGAACAGAACCAAAGTCCAATGACAATCAAGTATCTAAACTTCAACTTGAGGTGAACGAGTGTCTTGGTAATTGGCTAGTGTACTTACAGGTATGTAGATCTTTTTACAAGCATCCTATTAGTAAGTATGGGAACTAATTGCATTCGTCGATCCAGACGCTGAATGGCCTATGCACAGCTGGTGCAAAGTTGGCTCGGTCTCTGCAAACACTCTTGTCTGCTCATGACACAGCTGCGCAATGCAGGTTAACTGGGCAATGCCTCGCCGGTTGGGAAGAGCTTACCAAAGCGACGTACGTGGCCAGCAATACCGTGAAGAATCACATTATCTCTGCTTTGAGAGATCATGAAACACGAGATAACGAAGCAAACAAACATGTGTGTATTACTATGGTTCGGCTTGAACTATAATTGAATCATTATACCATATTATGTCAAATGTTGTTGGTTTCAGGACATACTTAGAGATAATTTATTAACTTTCATAAATTTGCAATACCAATTCTGTGTTGCTTGCTGCGAGTGTCTAGGTGAGATTCAACAATCATCTTGGATTAATCTATTCGTTTCTTAAATTCTTCTAATCTTTCAACCGCTTTAAATTTCACCTACACGTTTCTTATCAGGTGGAATGGCAGAATGCTCGTGTTCACAAACCGGTACTGCCGAATGCGACATTGCATCTTTACAACAATGCTTCGAAAGATTATATAGTTCACCGCCACTAGTGTCTTCGTCATCGACGCAACAGTCGGTGCAGAACTGTCATAGGTCACCTTTACCATATCCTTTATTTCCTCTGCAGGTAATTTCATTGTTTTGGACGAATTACTATGATTCTTCGCTTTCTGTCGTTTCTACACGATATAAACGAACCCATTAATCGTTTGCGTAGGTTCAGAGGAGATGGTCGGAAACAGCAGCTGCGGAAATGTTGGGTGAAGCATCGGAGAACACGATGAGAAGGTGGTCCATGCCATGGGATTGTCGAAATATCACGGATTGGCCGAGGCAGGACGCCAGGTCAATACTAAGGGTTCCTCATCAAGATAGAAGCAGGTCCACTACACCGGACATGATATGGAAAACGCCTAGCATAGCTAGTCAGGATGGCTTACAGGAGGCGATACAATTGTTGTCTTGCAAACCAGGTATATGCGAAACGAAAGAATATGAATTCCCTTTATCAACGATATTCTAACAAGTAGCATCGTCCAAACTTCCAAATGATTGTTGTTTGGGTGATGTCACTTGCACGAATAAATGTTATTTACGCATCGAGTTGTCTCAATGTCTAAACAGGAGTTAGACCGTTGAATCAACTAGCAGCTTATACCAGTCAACATATTCCGGGCGTCACATTAACGGCGTGCAACTTTGAATCAAGCTACGACACGACGATATGGCCCGGATCACGGAAAGTAGGCTCGTTGAGGAGCTGGCCATACGATTCCCATTCGAGCGACCATACGGACCAAGCGGGACGTCGCGAGAGCGATCAAAGTACACATAGCGGCGAGCATAGAGATTCAGGTACTATTTTATTCGCATCGATGATGCTCGCTCGTCCACCAGTTTTGCTGATTCTGCTTGTTTGTAATGTGGTTACAGAGCCCAGTGTGGCCAGCGGTAGCCATGCGGATAGTAAAGATAGCGATCATAGAGAGACAGAACTAGGTAAGTGTACGCGTTACGAAGAACGACGTCCAATAAAAAGGTTTATCCGTGATTTCTTTTATTTTCCCGCTAGGTGCCGTGGATATGTTACCGTCCCGTAAAAGTAGCTCGTCGACGGATTCATGCATATCAGCACATAGCCGTTCGGGGTCTGAGAGCACTGGTGGCGGGGTAATCCACAAATATGATTTTCGAAGTCAAGAAATTTGTAGACCTGTATATTGAACCTGTGCTAATTTTAGGAATGCGCGAGATCGCAGCTGTACTCAATGTGGAGCGGTAGTGACTTGCCCTTCATAAAGCTCCCGGAGAGTAACGAGACCCATGACGATCATCCACCTGTATAATTATTCGGCACTTCCAGGCGATCGGCTAGCTGCGGTTTCTTCCAGACGATATCAATCTACTAACGTGGAGCGATAAAAATTCTTCGATATCGTCGTATTTGTCACCGTGACTCGGTAACGCGCGTAATCGGGCAAGCGATTAGTGCGTCCATGGATTAATGTACACGATCGTTGACGGATCGCGTGAAACGCGCCGTTTGATGATCAATATAACGCAGTAGAGTTGAATGATTGTGTGTTGTGTATCGCGCGAGACGCATCGGTACATAATCATTCGGGGGCGGAATGTACCACAAAGTGGGTCTATTTATAAAATTTTATTGTAACGATTTTGAGAAAGAATTATTTACACTAGTCTAGCCACGAATGATTATTTGATATCGATCCGATGTCCCCTGTCTAGTCTGTTCACAATTCCTCGGGGGAACGATCGCTCTCGTCGTTGTTTTTGTAGTGGTCTTTCGATCTCGGGATAACCACTATTCATGAAGCTTTAACGGTACCCGCAGTTTTAAGTATCTATACGTATACTAATAGTTTTATTTACATTTAACCGCATGAATTGCACATTACTTCGAGAATATACCTGTTCGATCCTTCGCATTGTCTCCATGTTGTACATTGGCGTAATCAAGTGCAGTATTAAACCATATCGTATCATATCGCATTTCCTCCGACCTGATTATTTCTATGTACACCATCGTCGGTACGCGTTGTCCATGTTCCTCCCAAGTCGCATGCTCCCGCTCGTCCTCTACACGTTCCGAGAAGCAACCAAACAAAGATTCAATACACAGACAAGTTTACTGCGCGTAAATGACAAGATCGGCAGGCATAGCACGCGTCGGGGACCAAGAACAATTTTATAAATGTACGATTCTATTCATATGGCACGGACGAGTACTAAAAATTCGTCGGCATAGGACCGCTCACGCGTACCGGGTGTTCGACAATTTATAAAAAAACGTATTGATGCCAAGCTTCGACATACAAATGTTATTTTATCTTTCGGTGAATTATTAACGACAAAGCAGATATAATCGTACTAATTGAGAAATTCATTATAGAGCAAGGGGTTAACAATTTACCATGCGCGTCGAACACCCTATACAGGGTGAATCTCCACGACTCAAAGACCTAAAAATGACTCGTGAATTATTGACCGTACGAACAAACATTTCAAATTGCATAGAATCAGGGAGGCCAGGCGATGGAATAATTCTTCGTGAGAAATAGTAATAAATGAATTATCGCGTTGTGCAAGGTTTTAACGTACGGTCATTAATTCGAAGTCGTCGCGCGAGGAGATTCACCCGGGTTTCACGCATTTCACTCATTTGAAGATCGATGTCGCAACAGCCACGTTGTAAACCAGTCAGTTCGCAAGGCCACTTCGACCCGACCATCGCATCGGCTTGGTCGGTTAAATACGGACGTCAACAGTCAATGGCTTTAAGCCGTATGGACCGTGATCCTTTCAATTACGTTATTAACAACCGGATCCCTTTTCAAGGGAGAATTGTTCGTCTCGTTTATCCTTCAAAAGTTAATACCGCGAGAGCGTCATTGATTTATTGTACACTGCACAACTCCTGCGCGCGAAGAAGAAGTCTTTGCCGTGAAAGTCTCGTCACCGGGAACGCACACACAGCACACGTAGGCACAAGCACAGTACAGCCCGCTTCGAGGAACGCAAGAGAGAATGTTATTTGGTCGCAGGGGCGTCCGTTAGTCTAACACTTCGTCCCCGAGGTCATCGTCGTCCTGGCCGTAATCATCGTACTGTTCCTTGAGCTCGTCGTCCTCTTTGTCCTTCGGACAGTGTATGCACCTGGACTCGTTGATCCCGTAGTTGATGCAAGTGTCGCCTATGCATTCGCAGCAGCCATCGTGGAACCATCTGTAACTGGTGGCCCCCATGCTCTGACAGGCTCCGCGACACTTGTTCCACGAATTGCACTGCGCCATAAACACCACCGTGCAGTTTACCGTCATCACGTTCGGTTTCAGGGGATGAGCTTCCTCGTCGGCGGTCTCTGTAAAACGCAACAGATCGAACAGTTGGTCATATAAGATCTACTTGCGCAACTCGAATACATTTCTTTGTCAGCGATACTCACGCATATGGTACTTTACTTCTTTCTCGTGCTTCGGCGTGAACAGGGACATGTCGAAGTCCACCGGAAACGTGAACGTCAGCCAGCGCTCGTGCGGGTCCGGTTCGGCGGTCAGGGCTTGGAAGAGACCAGGCATCGGCTCGTTGAAGTCCTCCACGTGCGATTTTTTGCTCAACGGGTTGTCCGTGATGTTCGGTTTCGGACAGAGGTCTGCGAGCAAGGAAATTCGGTGAAACTGACGCTATGACGAATACTCTTCAAAGATATACTCACCAACGCACGAGCAACACTCGTCGTACAGGTAGCTGAGGCAGGAGAAACACTCTTTGCAGCAGGCACAGGTGACCAGATCGCACTTGCAGCTCTGCGTGAGCATGCACTTGCTCACCACGCTGGCGCAGATCGCCTCGTTGCAGGCCTCGGTGTAGTTCCTCGCAGCCACCACAAACAAGATCCCGACGATACCCGCGATCAGCGTTCTCCTCCAACTCGTCATGATGCTCTGCGAAAACAAGATCACCGAAATCAAACGAAAGTTGACGATACAACGAGAGAAGAGTACCGGGACAGTCTCGCGAGATGAATTCTCACGGGTTCCTGCGGGCGGCGCGCGAAGTAACAGGAGGATCGTGAATCGCGTTGATTACGTCCATGAAGCTCGATTAAGGTTATTAAGAATATGCATGAACGCGAGACGGGATGTTGTTAAGAGAGGGACGTGGCCGAAAGAACGAATTTCGAATCCACGCAAGCGTTCGCACATTCGTCTCCTCGCGTCACCGCGATCCTCTCTCTGGACAGCGATCGATCTCCCATAATTCGAGATGCAGTTTCTGCAATGTCGAAGATAATACGACACCTTTCATCGAGTGTGCTCGACACCGCCGCGGGCGAAGTTTGAAAGGAATCTACCGATCTAGGAAAAGCGCGGATCCAACGAGGAAAGAAGAGCGGAGCGATAATCCGATGCAAAACGATGGCGCGCGCGCAATAATTATAGGTTTCGAACGTGCCAATTAACTATTTATACCCCGTATAATCGCGCTTCCCACGATATTTCAAGTGAATTATTATCGGTAAGGAATTCCGGTCCAATGACCCATCACGCGGCGCCGATCTGCGAAAAAATCGCGAGTGAGCGTTACCTCGAAAGGGAGTCTAAACTGAACAGAACAGGGTAGGACAGGACAGAAAATTCCAAATCTGCGTGTTCTCGAGCGACTTTTCGTCCGGCGCTTATCCTCGACCGTGTTTCCACCGACTAACAGGATCGAAAGCCCGGCTAGCCCGAGCCCCGTTTTTCACACCGTGGCGCTGTCCCCACTTTTGCGTTTGAGAAGGTACCGTCGTAAACGGATGGACTCGGATCGGTTTTACCTCGATTTCGTTGAGGTAATCGTTGACTCCTTGTCTCTTTGTCTCGGGCGCAACCCTCGGCAAGCGCCACTTTATTAACCCCTCCTTAACGGGCTACCCTTGAACAGTTGAAGTCTGCGGTTATTTTCCGGTTAGATTGCTTTGGCACTATTTGTGTATCCCAAAATTTTTAGAATGTAGGAAATTATTTCATAATCTTTGCAAAGTCCACGCCTAAGAGTTTCTTAACAGATTCTTCAACAGTTCAATAGTCCTGTGACCCTGGAGCTGCTCGCTGGCTGGCGAGTTCAAACGAACAGGAGTCGGTCGCGATTATCGGGAAGTGGATTATCGAACAAGTGGATGCGACGCGGGCTCCGATCTTTCGAGAAAGTTCTATTCATAGGTGGTTCATCGAACCGCGATCATGCTCGTCGTAAATGGGCGAACGCCTCGCGAAACTGCGAGCGCGAGTTACGCGATAGCGCGCGGCTGCTTTGCATTCTCAGAAATCGGAAAAGTTCATTGAATACGATTGAACTCTCGAGCGAAGAATACGGCGACTGGATTTTTCGTTTCATTCGTCGAGAATCGAGAGAGAAAGAGAGAGGCGACTTCGTCGGAGCGAAAACACGCGGCGTTGAGCACTGCAATTTTTATTCCTCGAAGCGACTGATTGAAATGCCGCGCGGATGTCCTATGCACCGAAGGAATCACGATGGAGGTGTCTCGCGTGGCGCTGCGGGAGACCGAGAGCCAGCAGTTTTAGATGAATTCCAGTATGCATTGAAATGTAAACGATCGCGATCGTCGTCCAGGGACAAACGTGCTGTTCGCAGCCGGCTTGCCTCGCCTTGTTCTGGCCCGAGGCTATGGAATAGCTTCAATAACAAACGGCAATCGACTTCGTAGAAGGCACCTATGTTCGACTGTGGCCTGTGGCCGAGGGCTTTCGAAATCTCTTTCTCTCTCTCTTGTCTCCCACCTCGACCGCCTCGACTCATCTTCCCCATTTTCTATCTTCGCTTCAAAGGAAAATCGAGTTCGATTGCGTCGCAGTAAACCCGCTCGACCTCCTTATCTTTCCAATTTCCTCGGATTTTCTTCTCGGTCACTGCCGAGCTTTGATTCAGTCGAAATTTTCCATTGCCCTATAATCTATATAATGTCGAGTCGAATCGAAATAACATTTCATCCATTAACGCTTCTAGGAAGTTATAAACGGCAAAGAGATTCTAATCGTTGCAGATGGAAAGGAAACCGTAGTGCAAGGAGTTGAAGAGCGGCTTTGCTCTCCTCTGGAAGTTTCATCGACTGTTTTGCACTCGAATGGTTTACGGCCAACGATTAAGTCAATCTAGAACCGAACGGTCGTTCGAACAGTACAATTCATTCGTCGTGTGAACGGTCAACCGTTCGCGCCGATTGCTTGAACGGCCCGGTCTATTGCTCGTTCTTGGAAGCAATAGAAAGGGGGGGTCCCCCGATCAATCGTAAAATGGCCGACCGTGGACGTGTGCGAGAGACAAGATAGACGTTTCTTGAAACGGCGCGACACGAAGGGTCCCAGGAAATTGGCACACGAAGTTTTATCGGTCCATAATTGTCGCGGAACGTCGCCGGATACAGAGCGACGCATTCCATGCTTCATGTTCGATCGCTAATCGTGTTTAACGTTTTTAAAAAACCGATTTTCTCTCGCACATAGATATTAGTGGCGCTTTTTGCACCCCTCTATATCAATCTAAGCAAAATTCCGAAGAACAAGCATTCCAGGAACTTCTCGACTGCACCGTACATCGTCGGCGATTCTCCAGCGTCGCAGCACTCGCGTTTCGATCGCGAAACACCTCGTGGGCACCGGGGATTCGAAAACGTTTCACGATGCACCGCGGTGCACCAGGAAATCTCGGTCGATCCGAGGCGCAGTTACCGCGAGCGACTCGATGCGACGCTAGGCAACGCGAGATGATCGCCAGGAAATCTGGGAATAACCGTTCTCCGATCGGTGGATCGCCGGAAGAGGATGTCCGCACGTTGGCGGTGATCGATTGATAGTTACCTTGTTAGTCCTGCGACGTGTTTCAGCGAGTGAACGGCGTAAGCGGGTAAAGCGGTAAACCTATGCTAAGCGGAGAACTATTTTAAGAGCGCGTAACCGGTTCGCGTTGCAACTATTGCGAGACATATTTCCTCCGTGAGGTGTATCCCGACCGTAGGAACGACGACGACGACGAAGGCTCTCTGGTCGAATGTTCGCTGGATCGTCCTGCGCGCACCGTGTCACGTTGTATCCCGGGCACGTCGCGAGGGTTTTAGCACTGGCTGACACTGGCCAACACTGTCCGATAGACACTTTCTCCGAGAGCACAGAATCTGTTCTGGCGTAGCTGGTGTGTCCACGGAGGAACCGGTTCGCGAAATTCCGATCGTCTCTCGGCTCGAGTCTGCCTGGCGCGACGGAGGTGGAGGTTGAGGCGGAGGTTGTGCTGGCGGCGGAGGTTGAGCTGGTGGCGGAGGTGAGGACGAGAGGCTGGCGAGAGGCAGGCGAGAGAACCAGCGGGAACCGCGGCTGGCAGCTCGCAGCTCGCTCGCGGAGGGGACCGAGCCAACGCACAACAGAATCGAGCGGTATCCTCTGAAAATCGACGCGCGGAGAGAGATCTGTGACGGGTGCGACGAATCGAAGAGCGGCTCTCATTGGACTGAATTAAGGAAGGACGTGGACCGAGAGAAACGGACCGAAGCGGAAAGGGAAAGAGGTGAACGAAGTGGAGGAGGAAAAAGAGGTGTTGGCGATGGTAGCTAAGTGAGTCGGTGCTGCTTCTGCAGCAGCAGCAGCGTAGTCGTTACACCGTAACACCGTAAGTCGTTGCCGAAGACGCTGCTGCTGGTGGTGGTGGATGCTGATAGCGATGGTGGTGGAAAAGGAGAAGAGAGCGAGTCCGTTCGCAGTCTGCTAGACTCCGATCTACCAACCGCGCGAGACTGGTTTTCAATTTTTTCCTCACTTTTTGTTTTTACCTGTCCCGCACGGCCTCTCCGCCTCGTCCCGGTCCCCCTCCCCCTCCCTTTCTCTCTCCTCCTCTTTTCTTCGACTTCTACTGCCCTTTACCCGTTTCTCCGACTCCCTGACTCTTCCAGCCTCCTCACCCCACCTCCTTCGACCCTTCTTTCTCGGTTTCCTCCTGAGCCGCGCGTATCCTTCGGCCATGCGTTGGTCATCCCTTAGGGTACGTTTTATCTTGAAGCCATGATAAACGATCGAAACCACGATGAAAGCGAAACGTAGGAATAGCGATTGTGATGGTAATTTCGAAATGCATGAAAAGGGGAAACGCAGCGCGAATCATCTCGATGCAATCTTCTACACGCGGTCTACCTTTCGCCACTTCGCCAGCGGATAATCGTTGGGGGTATGCGAAGATATTTCGATGATTACGTGGTGGGAGTTTCTGATCGGGAATTGGGCCGCGCGATCGTCCATTCTGTCTATTCGAGAAAGGACTCGAACCGCTACACTTTGGAGCGACCGTCTTGTAACTTGTAACGACGCTCGCTGCCACGAGACACGAGTCCGTCGTGCAACCTCTCATTTCCCTCCTACTGCAATCAACGGCATTTAAGCCTGGAGTTTCGAGCGTTTAAGTATTTAGCTGCTTCCGTCATATCTCGGGCGTGTACCGAGAATTTTTTCGTACCGCCGGACGCGACGACTCCCTGGAACCCGTTTTTCGTGGCCGAGGGTCGCGGCCGATGCGATGCCCGTTCTTTCCAACACGTTCGATAGAAGTGGGAGTGCGAAAATCTGGCAGAAATTTTGGAAGAGAAACCAGAATTTGCGATGTGTTGTACGTAATGTTTTAAATTGCTCGATGTAGCACCTTGAATGCTCAGAGTCCGGAAATATTTGGCAGCCTCGATCGACGGGCTTGAAAATCGCCTGGCGGCTTCGGATAGATAATGTCTGAATCGGATTTGATTGGCAGCGTGGAGAATGGCGGACCGGGAATGAGTAAGAGATCGAGAAGAACTCGTTCTCGACGTGCACGCGTGACTCTGCAGTCCTACGGGATTGTTTCTCGAGACAGAGACAAAATCGAAAAGACAAAGGTGGCCGAGGGGCGGAGAATAGGATGCGCCAGGTATACGAAGGTCGTTAGCTGGAAGAAAAATTAGCCGTTTGTCGGAGTGTTCCGTCCAAAGATGGGTCAATCAGATACGAAAACACTTGTCGGGCTGGGCATTGTCCGAGGACAACAGGTCTACGAAGGATCGTCGTCGACACAGGTATACTTTTGTCCTAATGACCGTTCGAGGAATTCAAAGCTTCACGGGTCCTCGAACGCTCGCCGGGGTGGCCGCGAACGCTCACGAGCACTCCCCTGCCATTTTCCCGTGTTAAACGTTGAAAGCCGCGCGCGCGAGACCGCGATTATACCATTTCCGGAGCACGGACAGGGCCCTTCGAGCGAGCCTCTTTTCACCGGTTTATCGTTCGCGCCCTTTTCGACGCGAGCGTATCGTCCAATAAATTACGACGGACTCTCAGCTGGCGTTTCTCAGACTTTTTCCCGAAGTCAATTTTCGGAGAGTTACAGCTCCCGTGAGTAAAACAACAACTCGTAAAAATATCGAAATTCGTGGTACACCGGTAACATTGAGCCGCGCTTCGCCAAGGTAAACACGGTCTTAACGTATCAAAATGCAGCGAAGCCAGATTCCCGACCAGTCAATCGATCTTCCTCGTTTACCGAGTCACGCGACGCTTTTCGCGTGTTTGTCTCCTCGATTACGCATTCCAGGTGCACGTGCAGTACTCTTGTTTGCGTCGTCGCCTGTTTCTTTTTTACAGTTTTACCGCGTGGCTCCGTTGACACGCGTGTTTCCTGCTTGCGCTTTTTCATCGAGATTCTTTTGGTTTTGCATCGATGGATTGAATGACTTTCTTCGCTTTAGAAATTAGTTCGGCATATGTATTATTCTAATAGAAATGAAATGAAATGATCGGCGCAGCCGTTGCCACAGCGAACGTAGCACGCATCGCGATGTTTCGAGAACGTTGATTAAATTGCTCGAGTAGTTGTTTATGCCATAATTTGTTGCACGGCGCGTTTCGATCGGTCATGGGCGTGGTTATGGTTGCATATACCCTATTCCGATGTATGCATGCATTCGATCCTTTCACCTCCTGTTTAGATTTCGCCAAGGTGAAACCGTGGAAACACCTATCGGACAAAAAGTTGACGTCTTTGACTTGGCACTTGGCGCGGAAAAATTTTTGTCGATTCCGTTCGCGAACGGCAAAACGCATTGTTCCATGTTTTTCAATAGTCCTCGATGAATTTATGCGCTGGTGGCTTGCCTGATTTTTTCCTGGCGACGCAGTGGAAACGTCGGTATACGTGAACGGTTTTTAAAGATTTCCTTCGGACGATTCTAAACGTGTACCTAATTCATTGGTACGCGACGACGGATCGTGTTCCATTTCGCAATTATTACGCGCAGCAACATTTATTCAATTACGGTAGAGCACGTGCCGAACAAATGAAACGTCATCTTGTTCGAAAGGACGAAATTACGCGTGAAACCGCATACACGGAATATCGTAAATATCCTACGTGTAACAGGATCAAATCAGTTTACATTAAATCCGTTAATTAACGCGCAATAACGTTGATCAAGGATCAAAGGTGACTTGTAATCGAACAAAACGAATATTCGTCGACCGGGATGGAACGTATTAAATTATACATTTTCAGGCAATTTGGCCCGTTAACCGAAGGAGGCGAGTTAACTCGTCAATTGCACTGAATTGTATTTATCATAATTTTAACTTTTCCCAGTATCGAAACGCCGATATTTAATCTAAATTAGGGTGCATCAACGTTTCAACAAATCTCGCTTTAACAAGCCGAGTACTGTACTTTACTTTTTATGAATTGTTGATGTCTAAACTTTTTCAACATCGTTTAATCACATTCAAATGTTACAATAAAAGTACATCGTTGTCTACGGAACCATTTTACGGAAGAATCAGTTGTGCAGTTTTTATGGTCAACCCAGACCACAGATCCCTAACTTTCAAAATAAATTCTTGATGTTTATTAAACTCTTTCAACGTCGTTTAAACACATTTAAATGTTATAAAAAAAGTACGCCGTTGTCTACGGAACCATTTTACAGAAGAAACAGTCGTACAGCTTTTATGGTGAACCCAGACCACAGATCCCTAATTTTCAAAATAAATTCTTGATGTTTATTAAACTCTTTCAACGTCGTTTAAACACATTTAAATGTTATAAAAAAAGTACGCCGTTGTCTACGGAACCATTTTACAGAAGAATCAGTCCTGCAGCTTTCATGGTCGAAGCAGAAAAAATTGAATGTAATTAAATTCAATTTCGTAAAAAAAAACGAATTTCAAGGAACTATTAATCGATCACTCGGAATGAAAATTCCTGAATTGCGTCATAACGATGTCCGAAAAAGATGCTTCGATTAATTGAATTTCGCGCCAGGCCGTGTTTTTGGCGCCATCTAGCAAGGAGATGGTGAATCGTGAACGTCGCGGACCGCGAGGTGAGAGTGTGAGAGAGTGAGAGCACGCAAGCACGCGATGCCGAGCAACGAGATCGAATATCGTGAATAATTCAGTACCAATCGGTACTGACCGGTACTAATAACTCCATATTATTCTCTCGTGTTCCCGTTTATCAGCTCGACTGTGTCTTTCGAAATTTCTATCGACAGCCGTGACGTCAGACAGTATCTATCGCGAGCATCGAGTCATTGAGTGGGGAAGTCCTATGGATCTTTTTTTGTGTCGGTGAAAATTTCGCTGCGGAGGTACACGTCAGAGACCGTTTTGAAAACAAATTCCTCCGTCTCGATCTTGTTCAGTCGCAGTTACACGGTTCGAACAACAAGTACACGTTTCCGCGTGTCTTTATATAGTCTCGTTATCTTCCTGCTACAGTGGCAAGTACAAGCCTGAGTTTCAGTCACGCGGATTTAGACGGGGGTTTGGTTACTTAGTCGGAAGTCCCGCGAACTTTCATTGGTTAGATTCGAGAGGCGAGAACGTCGGTCAGTCTTCTGTTGCACTCTCAGTGAAAATTTGTTACATCTCCGCCACTTTCACCGAGCCCGATCCACGTAACGGTAAAACCCGCGATATATTAAGAGGAATTTTTTCTGTATATTTACTTTTTTCTACGTGACCTCGTTCGCGGTCAGTTCGACTTCGAATTCGTGGACATTCGTCGCTTTTTCATTTCGGCTCCGATTCAGTTTCCCTTTCGCGTGGAAGGCTTTCGCGGTTACACGGTAATACTAATGCCGAGCGTTCATCAACGTAGAGTAAACGATTCGTGTTTCGCGTGTCTCCGATATTGTTATCGGTCCGTCAGCTGAGCAATCGTTGACACGTATTCGAAATCTCACAACGATGTACGCGTAATCGTATTTCCGCGTTTACGAATTTTGTTCTTTTTCCTGTTGCTGCAGTGAAAGTGGAATCGCGGTTTTTAGACAGTTTTCTCTGTCTGCTTCACCAGCATGAAAATCGCAGGAGAATCGTTATACTCTAGTTTAACATATGTTTACTTTATTAAACTACAATTCTCACTATAATGTATATTATCTGTTTCAGTTGTTGGGGACACTGTGCATTTTGGTCTGAGAAATGCGGACCTTACTGTTGCTCGCTTTGGCTTGTATAGCGGTGCAATATGTTGTTGGGCCACCTGTTAATCAGAAAAAGGATGGAAGTCACGACAGTGAAAATGAAATCGAAAATCCAGAAGAAATGGTATGATTCTATAAATTGAAATGTAGAAAATGCATATGTCCTATGCACCAGAAAAGAAATTACAGCATCTGTTGCTTCCGTAGGAGAACGATATGGAGTACCATCGATACCTGATGGAAGTACTTCAGGTATTAGAAAACGATCAAGACTTCCGAGCAAAGGTGAAAGAAGCCTCTGAAGCGGACATACGTGTAAGCCAACATTCTAGCATTTTGTTGGGGGAAAGATGTGCAGAAGAAGCTTATGATTTTCATCACGAGTAAACACACCTTTTTATTAGTCAGGAAAAATAGCAGACCAACTACAATTTGTAAGTCACAATGTTAGAACCAGACTAGACGAGATCAAAAGAAAGGAACTGGAAAGATTGAGACACCTCGCTGCGAAAGAGCAGGAGTTGAGAAACGGGTTGGATACCGATCATATGAAGATAGCCGGTCACGTGGATCATACGAATACACGGACATTTGAGATATATGATCTGAAGAAATTAATTGCCAAGGTAACGTCGATCGTGTAATCAATTTTAAACGACCAACGAGAATAATACGGTCGCTGATATCTGTTGTAGATTTCGAAAGATTTAACAGAAACAGATTACAAACGGAGGGAAGAATTCAAAAAACACGAAATGGAAGTGAAATACGAGGAACAGAAAAAATTGGAACGTAATGCTACAAGTTGAATCTTTTCCACATAATCTTATTTCTTCAAATAATACTTTCCTTCTGATATTTTTGATATTCGTGTTCTCGCACAGATATGAATGAGGTAGAACGAGAAAAATATGAGCAGGAACTGAAAGCGCTAAAGGAGAAGCATAAAAAGCACGAACCTGTAAGTTGAGCGCAAGGGTTTGCATAATTTCTTTTCAAATTGATCTATTTTCGACTATATGTTGCATTTACAGGTGCATCATCCAGGTAGTAAACAGCAATTAGAAGACGTATGGGAGAAACAGGATCACATGGAAACTGAGAATTTTAATCCTAAAACATTCTTCTACATGCACGGTACCGTAAAATCATTAATTATTATTTTACGTTTTGCGTGGATGAGAAATAATATATATAATTTGTTGTTTAGATATCGATGGTAACGGAGTATGGGATACAGATGAAGTTAAAGCTCTATTTTTAAAAGAATTAGATAAACTTTATTCTCAAGGAGCATCGCAAGATGAATTATTGAAACGTATGGAGGAAATGGAAAGGATGAGGGAGCATGTATTTAACGAGGCCGATCTCAACAAGGATGCGCTTATCAGGTTTGTAGAGAATATTCTCATCTATCGTGCTCAAGATTTTATATTTTACCGTATTATTTCAGTTACGATGAATTCTTAGAGCAAACTAAGAAACCAGAGTTTCAAAGAGACGAGGGATGGGAAGGACTGGACGAAGGACAGATTTTCACCCAAGAAGAGTTCGAGGAGTTCGAAAGGCTGCACAAGCAACAAGAGATGCAAAAAATGATCGCTCAAGGAATCGTGAGTACTCGAAAATACAAAAGATCGTAGGAACGATTAGTTTTTGATAAATTGCAAATATTTTGATTTGATGAGACTTTTGTGGCTTTCACGATACAAGTTTGGCTAACCGCATGTATAGTCTAATCACTAGATTTTTAATTGAACAGATAATAAATTAGAAGAATAGAGTACTAAAGGATTCACGGATATTTGAATTGCATATTCGGATAGTAAAAGCTCTAGAATCGAATAATAGCTGCAAGTAGATACTTTGTCGTTTAGCAGGGATAGATACTAGCCAAGATTTTAGATATTATAATAATCTAGAATTTCATCGTCTGTTCTTTTATTCGCTTGTACTCGTCCAACCTGTTTTTTGCTCAGATTTTTGTGATGTTTTTGTAATGGACAATAATTAGCTTGTGCACTTTCTGTTGCTGTTATTAGCTACCAGAACACCAAGGTAGTATACCCGCACAGCACGAGCCGGTAAGTAATTGTAGTGCTATCAGTAACACCTTGTTTAGAAACTCGTTTCACGAAAAAACTGTTGATTACGAAATACGATTGATTAAAATCGACAGATTTTGTAACACGGTTGTTCCGAACGTTTTCCAGTTCCCGCCGCAGTACGCGCAGGTTCCGCCTCAAGATTTTCAGCATCAGCAACAATTTCAGCATCAACAACAGTACCCTAATCCTGTAGCAGGACAATACCAACCACAGTTCCAACAGTTCAAGCCGCAGGAGTATCAACACCAGCAGATGACTGGTCAGCAATTGGTTTCCGGACAAGTTCCGGTTCACCAACCTCAAGGACAAGTTCCAATCCAGCAACAGCCTCAAGGCCAAGTCCCAGTTCAGCAACAGCCTCAAGGCCAAGTCCCAGTTCAGCAACAGCCTCAAGGCCAAGTCCCTGTTCAGCAAGTTCAAGCACCGAATATACAACAACAGCAGCAACAACAACAACAACAACAGCAGCAGCAGCAACAACAGCAACCGCAACAGATAGTCGCAAATCAAATACCGCAAAATGTTCAAAGCAACGTGGCGTCGCAACAGCATAACCAACCGAACTCGCAATTTGCACAGGTTCCAGTGCAACAGGAGATTATCAGAAACAATATACCAGCTGTCGGGAAAGCATAAACTTAAACTTTTCATCGATAAAAGTTTACCAACGAATGGTGCAATACGCTACCGGGAGTCTTAGAAGAGATTCGATCGGAGCGGAATGTTATGTTTGAAGGAGACAACTATGAAGCTACTCTATCTTACAACTTCCATGCCTTTGTCACTTTTGTCAGCCCATTGATTTTATTATCTTTATACGATTATATGCAAAGTTATAATGATGCGTGTTGACGCGAAATCGATTCATTTATTTATTGTCAACTGTAAATAAATACTGTTTCCAGGAAAGCTGACCGTTCAGAAAGATTTGCCACGTACCTTTCACACACCGAAACGCCGATGGAAATTTATCTTCTCGAGCCCTCGTATAATTCATATTTTTATCGGGAATGATAGTCGGAATATCGCGTGCATCGAGATACGGAACACGCAAAGGAAAGGGGTTGTATCGAACGATTCAGTGAAAGAGAGATCGTGTTTAATTTCTCATATTTATTATTGCATACTGTTTATGTTAGTATATTACTTAGGTATACGTGCCAAATAGCAACTTAAATGTATGATTGCGTGATTCATCTGTTGTTCACCCGTCAAGCACGGATAGGTAGGTTGGTAGGTAGGTAGGTAGGTAGGTAGGTAGGTAATGTAACGCTTACTCCACTATATATAGGGTGTATTTATAATAATAGCATATGTCGGTAGAACGTCATCTTACATGCTAATCGGTAATAAATAAAAGAGGAATTTGTAATGGTTGACAAGGTTTTGCTTTGCATCCGTGACTACAAAAGTAAAACTATTCTTTTTTTTTTTTTCTCGAAACGCCTCGACGTGTGTCCCCCCAAGGTGTATCTCGGAATGAAACGGAAAAAGCAAACGTCGCTTCGCGATTCGTCACGGGTACATGTACAAATTGCTGGTTTGCGGGCAACTATTCGCGTATGGGTTTCCTGTGTCGGGTTTTCTTCAATCAATTCTCGACTATCTACTCAAAAGAAATACTTCGTTTAACGTAAAAATAGAAAGAAATAGTAACTATAAACTATCGCCATCTGCAAAGAAACTCGGCGCTGGTCGTCGTCCTTGGACAGCGAGCGTCTTTCTAATAGGCCGCTTATATCGACGATTTCGAACGGAATCGATCATCGAGATTACAGGCGGCGGAAACGAATACCGATCCGGGAGATCCCTCGCGCGAACGAGGCTGAGACGTCCTGTGTATAAGCGGAATCGCTAAAAATTTCGAGGTAAGAACTGGTCTGAAATCGGCCACGATCAGCCTCGATCGCGAGAGCTTTTGTTCATTCTCCCGATCTAACGTTTCCCGATCTTCATCATTCTAATACTCGCGAGGCATTGCTCGGAGAGGCCGCGTGCGCTCCAGACTTTTATTCGCAAGCGTTTTCAAAAATATTTGTTATCGTACCAAAAAACGGAGAACGCGTTTACGCCCCTCTCTCTCTCTCTCTCTCTCTCTCTCTTTCTCACTCTCTCTCTCTCACACTCTCTCTCTCTCGCTCTCTTCTTCTTTCTCTCGTTATGTGCGACCAATGCCCCTTTGGCGCGCTTCAGCGGCAGATTCAAACGGAACAGAGGCCTCGTTATCATTCAACTACGATAAAAGTATCTTCACGAGCGGACAAATAAATATATTACAAGGTTACGATAATAAAGATGAACTTTCTTGTATAATTAATGTTGCATTTTTCTCTATTTACAGTGAACGCGCGGTTGGGTTGTGTCTGTCTCTTGTCGCGTAACGTATGGTGTGTACCTCTTCCAGTGTACTTGTCCTTCAGAATGTCAACCGTGTGTGAGTGTGTCTCTTTTCTTTGTCACCTGGTTTTCGTTTATATTCTTTAACGTTTCTTCCGATTGTTCCATTTCTCCGTTGCATCTTGCTATCGTTCTAATACATTCTTTCTCCATAGCTATTATCCGCTGCTCCTGGAGCGAAGGTCGAACGATTTGCACGTTCAAAGTCAATAAATGCGCCACCCTCGATATACTCGCTGTACCCGCTGTACCCATTGCTAGATCACGCACGCGGCGAAATTATAAACGACGGGTCTAGGTGGCGCGAGTGACCTTGAACGACCAACATCTTTCGCCTCGTCGAGATTCAAAGTTTTCACGGCTGGGTGCAACCACGGCTCTCGCTGTCAGACTTGCGGCTGCGAGTCGACCTCCCTTCAACCAGAATTGGCCAATCTTTAATGCAATTAACAACTAACCATTGCGATCGTAGTATTATATACAATTATTTCTTGTCATGTACAGAATGTTCGGTAACAGTTCAGGATCGTACAGGACGAAAATTAAGAATTAACATCTACATCTCGTTCACGCAATTCGAGCAGATAAAAGCAATGGTACACGCGATAGGTCTGCTGTAAACAAACAAGTTTCTATTGCATAGTATTCTGTACACAATTCGCTAGAAGCATGCGTCGAATGGGATTTCGATTGGATTCCGATTAAAAACCAATTTTTAAATCGGTAACCGCCAACCAACCCCATCGAACTAAACATTTTAAAGGCTAAACAAAATATACATTGTTTTGAAAAGCATAACAGCGAGAACCGTACGATCGATCGCTTTTCACCTAATCGACTTCTTGCCGCTGCGTATGTTCCGTCTCTCTATTGTGTGCACCTGTGTATATTTATTGTAGCTCTGTGACCGTGTTTTCGTGTATGTGTGTCCGTCTATACGCGTGTGTATGACCGTACATGTTTCAGATACGCGTGTCGTGTTTTTATTGAATATCGGCTCGCGACCGGGTGTGTACGATTAAATAATCAGGTTTTCTGAAAAATGTGCGGTTCTATTGCTCGACTACTAGTTCCTGTAAATTAGGATGCCACCTAGTGTTTATCCTCGAATGGTTCGGCCGTTACCGCGGCAGAGAAATGGAAAACACGGGGATGGATTCTCCCCTGTTGCACGGCGCGACTCGTTTCTTCTTCCGCTGCCATTAACATCCCTTTAAATTCCCTTTCACGCTTTCTCTCACTCTCTGCCTATCCTTGGCTCCCGCCGATGAACGCCGCTACGTGTTACACATCCTGTAAGCTAGTCGTAAATCGCGGATACGGGACTTACTACACTTTGTTTGTCGCGTTATTCGTACAGTTTTGCCGTGGGATTGTTTCGTCGGTACCTTTACCTTCTCTCCCTTCTGTCGGTTTCTCAAGCGGAGTGTGTGGCTGTGTATGTCGGTCGACCATTAATTATAAACACGATGTTACACCTCGAAGCTAACGCGAAAATAAAGGTAAGAGTTCGGCGCGTGCGTGATACATTTCAGATCCTGTCTCTCGCGGGTTGTCCAAGTGGAACGAACGTCGGATATTTCTGTAAATAATCGGCCGCGTTAATATTCGAACGGCCCGATACTCGAGCTGCGCTGCGTCCATGTCGTAAGTCGTATGCCGCTCCGAACCAGTCAGGGGACACCGGCGACCGCTCCGAATTGCCCCCGGAGCCAAATCGCCTCGGAAAACGTGAAATTTCTCTGTAGAATGGCCCGAGTTGGCCCGTTTGCCCCGTGGAGCAATCCGTGCTTGATCTAGAGCGAACCACCTCTGAAAGACTTTCTTTGTCTCGTTGGTTTAGGACGATTGATCGCCGTACCCGAGAACGCGTGGGCAACGTGCAGGGAGATGTTACTTTCTCCAACGCACGACGAATCTCGATTCTCGAGTGTCAGGCTGTCGGAGTATGTCTGCGGACTCGCTATGGCTGCGGCTGTGTAGCCCCACCTCGCGGCTCGATACGTCGCACTCGCGGAGAACCGCGTATTGTTCTCTTCAATCGCGACTTGCGATCCGTAATTGCATTAGCCTTCGATCCGTCCCGCGCGCGGAGAGTTTTCGGGATTCTCAGCCGCTCCAAGGTGGATCGAGGGCTCGGAAAACCCGCGAGACCGATCGATAAGCGAGCGAAACGCAGAAGCCACGAGGACAAATGGGCAGGTTTTCTTTCTTTCGTTCTCTCTTTCTTTCTCTTTTTCTCTCGCGCGCACGCACACACACATACACACACGCATTCGTTCTTTTTTTTTGCTTTCTGTCTCTCTCTCTCTCTCTATCTCTCTCTCCTCTCTGGAAAGTGGTATACTAGCGTCACGCCCGTCCGTCCTTACGTTGCCTCGATAAAAATTCTAAGAGCTACTTTATCTTCGACTCTAGGGTCCTTACACTTTTGTCTAACTTAATCTCTTCCTCGCGTGAACTTTTGTTTCGTCCTCGACGACGTTTGAACGGAAAAACTGCGCATCACCTTCCTTCCTCCCTCAAAAGTAAAACGCGTCCAGCAGCAACCTTATATAGCGTCAATATATCAATTTATGTATATATATACCTTTTTTGTCTCATATATATATTTACTTTACTTTGTGTCCTATATCAATAATAGCGTATTAGATGCTTTTTTTTGTTCACTTACACCTTATGTATGTAATATAAGTATCTTTGTTCTTTTTCTTCTTCATCTGTTCACAGATATATATCAAAATGCGTAAACGAAAGTTTCTCGAAATATCCGTTCCCTCTGCTGATTCAAGTCATACGCTTGCCTCTCCTCCTGCGTTTTAACGTTCATCTGCGCTCTCTCTCTAGCACTCGCTCCCTCACACACACACGCAACACACACTCTATCTCTCTCTCTTTCAATCTGTCACGCGTTCTCTCGCCCGATATCTCTCTCGTACAAGCGAATCAAAAGAAACGTTTACGAGAATATGCCATTCAGGGTATTACCGGTAGTGGTTAGATCCGAAACAGAAATTTTGTCCGGCTTTCTTGCATGTAGATCCTGTACATTCGCTCTCGGCACGCACACACAAAAGGATTCGTAGACACATTGCGTAATCGACGAAGAAAAATCTCTTCCCTAACTCCCTCCCACCCCGCGTTGTCCGAAAAAGGAAAGCCAAAAGTTTTTGTCGCAAAATATTCCCAGTGTTTTTTCTCCATCGATTCTATGCTCGACTATTAACCGTGGTGCTCTTTATAATACTTCCTAGAAATCGCGCAGCGTCGTTATGACTTTTCGAGACGAGACGAAGAGAATTGTACGCGCGTGTTTAACGTACCACCGCAACGCGTGAACATCGTGAACATGCGTTCACGCATGTCGCTGGGAAGAAATCTTGTGTAAGAATTTTATTTTACGCAACGTCCCCACAAACGATACTTCGTCTTACTTTTCGTGTTCATCGTCTCTCCTTCGTCTTCATCTTCGTCTATTTTTTCCTCGTCTTTCTGCTTCAGTCGCAAACGGTGTATCCGGTGACGCGAAATTTCGAACGACTTTTCATCATGTACAAGTGGTCACGGTCTACGGGACACGTTAATTTTTTTTTTTTCTTTGAAAGGCACTTACTACTTTTTTTTTATACAATATTAATTTTAATCTCTTCCACATTCTCGCCTGTTCACATGCCCCGTCCTTTACACTCTCGCGCTCGCTCTCTCCCACTCTTTCGCTCGGTCTCCCTTTCCCTCTCGCACGCTCTCCCCCTACCCTCCCTCGTCCCCTTGTCGCTAATTCTTCCTCGCAATTTCGTTCGCTACTCTTTGAACTCGTATTTTTTTTCCTTCTTTACTCCCTCCCAATTCCATCTGCTCGCTTCGGCTCTCGAATATCTTCTTTCGCTTCACCCTCGCCCGTTGGTTTCGTTCAAATTTACCTTCTCGTTGAACACATTAAGCCTAAATCGTAATAAAATCTTTTAAGATCGCGATCTACCGTATTTTCGTTTGTTTCCTATCTTTTCGCTCTTTTTGCTCTCTCTCTCTCTCTCTCTCTCTCTCTTTCTCACACACACACGAACAGATACCCGCACACTCGCTCTCTCTCGCTCTCGTTCTCTGTTTCTCTCGTGCTCCGATTCACGCGGAAAATAAAATCGTGCTCCCCCTCGCCGACAGCGTAACACGCCCGAAAACGTCTTTCTTTTTTCACATCCCCCGTTCACGCCCCCCAAAAAAATTTTTCGTATCAAGAATAACGCGTCTCAAAGTTTCCCCACGAATTTGTTTAATTTTCTAATGGCCGATAATAATAATATATCTTGCTAACCGATCCTCCTCGCGAATACTTTCCTACGAACCGTCTCATTAAATCCGTTAAAGCTTCCGGTAGGGGAGTGGCGCGAGAACAACGGTCCTTCCGAAAAATTTCCCTAGACAAACGGATAATACGACTGACCGAGAACCTATCCGCTCCGTTTGTTTCTTTTTTTTTTTGTTTTCCGAGCAAAAGCGAAAAGCGATGGTCTTTTCCTTTCACAGAAGGCCACTTCGAAAATTGTTATTTTTTTTCATTACTTTTTAAATACTTACAAAGAGTCAATCGAACCGGTGTGCCGACTTTAAAAATCTCCCTCCTATTCTTCTCCTCTTCTTATATCGTCTTTTTTGTTTTTAGAAAGTTCCGTTCTCCTTTCCATACTCGCGCTCCTCTTCCACCCCATCCTCTGTCCTTTCTCTGTCTCGCTCGTGCTCTCCCATGCTCTCACGCGCTCTCTTTCACACAGCCACCCACACGCACGCACACACACACTCTCCCTCTATCTTTCTCTTTCTTTTGCTGTCCCTGGTATGGCTAGGCCCGAAACGAACTCGCTCGCGGACGTCGCACGATATCTTTGAACGGCGGTCCGTGGCAAGAACGATCGAGGAGTAGCCGTACGAAATTCGAATCGAGATCGACTCGGCGGCTGTTGGGTCCGAGGATGTCTCGATGAGAAATCGATTCGCCGGCTACTCGACGCCGATCGTTCTCCGATTGTCGAGGATCGAGGGTCCCTTCGCGAAAAAGTCGTACGCGCGGTATTGTAAAATTTTGAAAAATAGCACGATCTTTCCGAAACAAAAGCATTCGGTCGCGCGCGCACACGCATTGTCCCATTCTCTCGTGCGAACTTCTCAGGCAAGCAGTGTCTCTCTCGTCGACTCTCAACGCGCACGCGATCGCAACAACAACGGATGCACGCCGCTCTCGCACACTCGCACACTTCTATCGACATGTTCTCCAGTTCCAAATTCAATGAATTTCCTCGTTTCCCTAATCTCTAAACCTTATAATTTTTATACTTGGCATACCCCAAATATGGCAGGAAGGCAATCATTACACTTAATAAAGTATAGCAATCGGTATTTTTGTTCTTTCTTTCTTTCGCGTGATTCCTTTCGGTGTTCGCTCTCGAGTCGAACAGTGCTCATCTCTCTCTCCTCTCTCTCTCTCGCTCTCTCTCTCTTTCTCTCTCTCTCTCTCTTTCGTTCCGTAAAGGGTTTAGTCGTTTTCTCGTGCGACAGACACTCGTAAGCAAATTTTGTACATCTCGGGCTCGTCGGGCTGCTCGCGCGGTCCCTCGATCGCGAGCTGCTTTCCAGTCGCGATCATATTGGATCTTTTGAACTTTCTCGTAGATCCGAACCGAACGTTGATCTCCTGACGTTCCTCGGAACCGCGACGATCCCCGACGAGCCGCGTCTCGATCAAAAAACTGAAACATCTAGTCCGCGCCGACGCGACGAACCGTTCTGAACCGTTCCGAACTCGTTTCGATCCGGACGGCGATCGAGCGGCGCGGATAATGGCCCTTGGCCCGAGGCCGCGCGCCAATTACTATACATTTGGCATTAAACGTACGGTTATCGTATATGCGTGGATATATAAATCTCGAGTTTAAGCGTGTGTCCCTGCGCCACCACGCGGTGCTCGCTTGCTCGCTAGCTCTTCTCTCTTCTCCGTGAATACAGCATACTTTCCGAGAGCCGATGGACTCGCGACCCGATCCGATCTGGTCGCGCGAGACACGTCGATCGTCGCACGGCGCGAGGCCGACCGCGGGTGATCGCGATCCACGGCCGAGATCGCGAGGGAAGAAAAGAGCATCGGTCTGGTTTCGGTCTGTCGAACGTCGATCGCGATCCTCGCGGTCCCTTTCCCCGGCTATCGACGTCTCTCCCCTCTCGATTTCTCTTTCTCCCCATCTCCCTTTCTCTGCATCATTTTGATTGTAAGCCTCGATCTCTTCCAAGATCGCTACAGGTATACTTTTGCGTCGCTGCGAGAGCGAATCGTCGCTCGAGTCGCTCGGTTCGGTCGCGATCGGTGACGAATCGGCCGACGCCGCGCCAGTTCGGCCCGTTGTTCTCCTGATTGGGTCGGCTAATCCGTCCCGTGTCGCTCTCCGTGATGAGCGCTCGGTTGCTCGGTTGCTCGGTTGCTTTCGCGGAAAGAGCCGGCCGCTGACGGAGAAGCCTGTCGCGGGACCAGAGCGTGCTGCTGGTCCGAAACCGGCAACGATTAGCTCTTTCGTGCTCGGCAGTCTCTGGCTTACTATTCGCAACGGGAGTCCGTCAGTGGCTCGAGCTTCACCGGGATCTTGTCTTTGTCCTTGAGCCCGTGCGAGCTCTTCACGAGATCCGCGATGTCCTCCTGGAAGAGATTCTCCGGCCGCGGGCTGACGAAACTTCGCGCCGGCTTGTAGGTCATTCCGCTAACGCCGATACCGACCTCCACGCTGCTCGGTATGTGTCCCGGGTCCATCAGCGGGCCCAGTGGGCTCGCCAGAGGACTTTCCATCGGGCTTTCCGGTGGTCCACCGGATCCTGGACTGGCCAGACCAAGATTCAACGGCGAGTTGCCGTTGTTACCCGGTCCGGGAACGTGACCAGGACCTCCGACGCCTCCGCTACCGTTGTTACTGCCGATCACGGTACCGCTGTTGTTGCTATTGTGGTGGTGATGCTGACTGGCCTGCATCGCCGCCTGCAGGTTCGACGACAGGCTGGTCGACAGGTTCGTCGACAGGTTCGTCGAGAGATTCGTCGCCATCATTTCGTGCTGCTGCGAGTGAGCCGCTGCTACCATGCTGCACATCTGGTGTCGGAGACCTGCGCCACAAACGTTTCTCGGTTAGAACCGCAATCAATTCGTTTGGGATCTACTGTACGTTTTGCGTTTCTGCTTCTTTTGTTAAGGAATGTGGAGGATCGATTACGATGGGATCGTGGCCTGCGTGTGGTTTTAACCCTCTCAACCGACCCTCGTTTCAACTGAATTAAACTGAGACAAACATCGATGAAATAACAGGGTAACATTTTCCGATGTTTTTTCATTCAAATTGATAAGTTAACATGTACCTCTTAGGATTTTCGGTTGTGTTTCGCATTAAAAAAGAACTTTTTGAAAACCACGCTTATATTAAAATGCACGAAAATGGAGAAAATAATATTTTTCCTGGTTCTCCATAAAATACCGAATCCAGTTCAATGATTTTTCCCCAGAATATTTTTCCTCAAAATTTTAAGCAATTAGTTCAAAATATCTTCTGTTATAAAATTAGTGACGGAATAGACAGAAAAATTTAATATTCTAAATTAGTGACTATAAATAAAAGCGTGGTGCGCCCACGAAGATTACGTCAATATAGTTTAGCGCTCCACGTTTTTATTTTTATAGTCACTAATGTCTTGATTTTATTTAAAGTTTTATTAAATTTTTGGTAAAAATAAAAATAAAAGTCGCGAAGTTCAGACCAGATTTACGTACAAATAACAGAACAGTGTAACTTATTTCGGGAAAACTGTGTCAAATTCATACAAGGGTCGGATGAGGGTTAAAAGAGGATGCGTACTCCCCGTCCTCGAGAAGATGGCACAGAGAAATTTGTAGGTCAAAACATATGAACCGATCGAGATTCGAGAGCAATACTGTGTCTCTTTTACCACCAAGAACCTCATTAGGTATTATAAATTAATTCGAGGGCCGCAATAGAAAAGAGCAAACTCGAAATAAAAAGGAAACACACTTTTTTAAGTAATATACATACAAAATAACATACGTACAAAAGTTGGTTTTTTTCAAGTTTACTTTATTTGAACAAAACCAATTCAATTTTGTTTCGAAGAAACTTGGCAATGTTTTTCAGTAATCAAATTTTCAAAATTTTGTTGAATTTGTTGAACTGTAATTATTTTTGAAATTTATTGTACACGCTGGTCTGTTCATCTAGACCTTTCCGCAGTTTTATTATTTTTTAACGTTGCAAATAGTGGTTCGCAACATATGTGGTACCGAACATAACTGAAATACGCCTAATTCCACATAACATATAGAAAAATCGGTCGACAGATAAATAATTGTAGAAATCTGGAATCACAACATCCATCAATATATTTTTGTTTCAATTCGGAATCACACTGCATTTCGATGAATTCCAGTTTTGCAGGTTTTTCACTCCAAATTCACCCTTTTACAAATCAATTTCACCCTTCAGCAAATTAATTTCGCCCTTTTGCAAATCAAATTCAACCTTTCGCAAAGAAAGTAATTTTAAGTAAGTTTTTGTAAATCAAATCAGTTCAAATGTAAATTAATTGTTAATTTGTATTCATTGTAATATGCATATCCATTGTAGCTATTTTTTGATTAATAAATTTTAGGAATGAAAGTACATATTTATTGAAGCGTATTGAGTAATATATAATTAATAAAAAATAATATAAATATATATACAGGGTGTCCCAAAATTCCTTCAACAGCCGGAAATGGGAGGTTCCTGAGATCATTTGAAGCAACATTTTCCTTTGTAAAAATGTTATCCGCGGCTTTGTTTAGGAGTTATTAACGAAAAACACGGACCAATCAGAGCGCGATCTAGGCGCGAGTTAACACAGACGAGCCGTCGCGCCAACTGTCTATTGGCCGACTATGCCAACTCGCGCCTAGATCGCGCTCTGATTGGTCCGTGTTTTTCGTTAATAATTCCTAAACAAAGCCGCGGATAACATTTTTCCAAAGGAAAATGTTGCTTCAAATGATCTCAGGAACCTCCCATTTCCGGCTGTTGAAGGAATTTTGGGACACCCTGTATAATTTAACCGAAATAAATAAATAATTAATTTTAAATATTCTCAATGGGTGAAATTGATTTGCAAAAGGGCGAATTTGGAGTATAAAACCTACAAATTGTCATCAATCGACAGTTTCAAAGTTTTTGGTCGGGCCGCAAACTACTCGTCGACGGGCCGCATGTTTGACATGCCCGTGCCAGAGTCCAGAGTGGGGTCTCAGATATTTGTGCCATCTTCTTGTGCACGAGGTACACGTATCGCAGAGCGCTTACCGCGGAACTTCGAAGGAGCAGGAGTGTTACTCGGTCAATTAAGAGATGGCTAATTTACAGGCGATACAGAGGGGATGGTTTGCCCGGAGCGGGCGGCACGGTAGAAAGCAGAAAGCGCGAAAGAGACGCAGACGTCAGGTTACCTTGAGCGACCGCCGCAACCGCGGCCGCGGCTGCAGCTCCGGGGCTGACCGCTCCTTCCGGACCGTTGCAGGCGGCGTAATTCGCCAAACTCGGATACATGGAGGCCGGCTCTTCCTTAACGATGTGCGGCGAGTGCCCGTCGCGGAACACGACGGCCCGAATCACGCCGCGGATGTGCTCGTCGGGCCAAACACCCAGCAGAATCCTTTGCGGCCTACCTCTTCCCTTCGGGCGGAGATCTGAGCAACGAACAACGAACAGCAATCGTATTTGAATGTCTGGTGTTGGCTTTACCGCGACGTACTCGCGACGATCCACCGTTTCTCGAATTTCGGCCCGACACGAGACACGCGTTTTCTTCCTACGTCCCATTAACCCCTTGCGGTCGCCCGTACACGATGATTATTCGCGACGCAAGGAGTCAATAGGTAAGCGCGTTTCGACGCTTTCTATACCGGTATAGCTGGTAACAATGCTTTCTTCAAGAAATCTTGAAAAAACGAATGATACAATCCACGAATTAAGGTCGACGTCCATGAAACAACGCAGCGCCTGAACGACGTCGCACCAGCATCGACGTATTCGCAACTACCAAATGGAGGAAAGAGGAAAATGTCGATACTGTCGTCGTTGAGTAGACACGCACTTCCATTAAAACACGTGTAAATAATGCGAATACGTCCGAAGCCGTTCGCGTCCAGGCGTTGCGCCGTCAAACGAGCGACGACATTTATTCTTAAGGGGCTATACTCGTTTCTAGGACTGAGAGGGTGCGGGATACGCCTTCTCATTTCTCGATAATGCAAAAGATAGAGTTTGTCGGTAGTTAAAAGCGCTAGATGAAAGATCAATCTAGGCCGCGACCTCCCTCAAAAGTCCTGTTTTTATTATTATTCGGTAGCATCCAGCTGTTGCAGCTTTATGAAAATAGCTACATGCGCATATAAATAAATTGTATGCTTTCGAATAATGCAAATTACGCCTCGTAAACGTAAAAATAGGACTTTTGAGGGCGATCGCGGCCTAGATTGTTCTCTTATCTAGCGCTTTTGATTATTGAAAACACCCATCTTTGCATTATGGAGAAATGAGAAGGTGTATCCTGCACCTTTGCAGTCCTGGAAAAACGAGTTTCCCCCTTAACCCTTTAACTACAGCTGTCGTCAATAAGCGATTTGATGAATTATGCCGGGAACGGGGGTCGCTTATTGACTTTTATTTAGCTGAAGTAATTACCCGTTTACTCCCTCTAATTTTGCCATTCTTATATACATAAATTATTACATATACAGTGGGTTTACAAAGTGTTCGTACACTTTTTAAAAACTAATAACTTTTTTATAATTGTACTAATTTGTATGTAATTTATGCAAACAAGATTTTCCAAAAAATGATAATTTACAAGGTTACATGCAACAATAAAAAAGGGATTTTTTAAAACTTTCTACAAAACTACAAGATCTACAAAACGTATATTTCAAATTTTCATTGAGGGCCCAAATAAAAAAGTTTTAAAAAAACCCTTTTTTATTTTTGCATGTAACCTTGTAAATTATAATTTTCGAAAAATCCTTTTTGCATATCATGTCGTAAACCAATGCTTCTAATTGATTATAAAAAATCAGGTCGTTTGGTACAATTATAAAAAAGAAATTGGTTTTTAAAAAGTGTGCGAATACTTTGTAAACCCAGTGTAGATAAGAAATGAATGTACATATCAGCATTCGTACAACTTTTCTTTTCTTTTTGTTTTGCGTTTGGACAGACACATTTGCGAATATATACCAGTAGCCAAAGGGTTAAGGTTCTCCATCGAATACAGAGCAGCCAATAAAAAGCCTATGAATAGGCTTCCGGTAGCCAAAGCGTCGAGAATGGAAACTACACTGCGGCGAGAGAGCGTTTTATCAGCTCGGTTCGCGGTTCAAAACGAAACTGTAACTGTCGACGAAAGGGGAAGGTGGAGACGAAGACGAGTTTGTCTTGGACGACGCGCGAATTCGAAGACATCAATTCTCATGAAGTATGGAGTGTCCGGTATCAAAGAATCGTCGATCGAGGCCCGTGAAAGTCGGATATAAACGTCCCCGATCGGAAGCTCGTTGCGCGTCCGCACTTCCCCTAGATCCATGATCGAGAAACGGCCGTGTCGCGACGGTTTAATGAAAATGGCAACTAACACTCACCGGCCCCGCCGTCGGCGCTCGGACCCAGCATGTTGTGCACCCGGTTGGCGTAGAGGACGAACGTCGGGTACGGGATGTCGTATTTCCTGCAAAAAGAAACAACCGTGATTAGTTTGCGAGAAGGTTTCGTTGACCTCCGCGGACGGCCTGGCCGCTCCCTCGATCGATCCTCGTTAAGATTATCGGGCCCGTTCCGCGAAACGTTCCCTCGATCGTGCGCCCCCTTGTTCGCGCAAAGGGAAAAACCTTTTAACGGCGACGCGTTATTATACGCGTACGCGATACGCGTTTTACGACCGAGCTGTAAAAAGTTCTTAAGGCGGCCGCGACTCGACTCGTCTAAGCTCGGCTCGACTCGACAGCTGTAACGCCTGCAATTCTTTCTTCCTTTCCGCGTTCTGACCCATTTACGTCCGTCGGTCACTGCTCGTCAGAAACAAACCGGATCGCCTCCTCGACCGCGAACGACAGCGAACGAGAATCCAGAATCGAGTGAACCACCCATAGTTTTCCAATCTTTCATGACTCGCGACTGCCCCCCTTTCCTTTTTTTAAATGCAACATGAAAGCCACCATGAAAATGCAAACACTCCGTTGCGTTTGTTGTTCTGTTCGGAACGACCGCGATTAAAACTTCTTTATCCTCGATAGGTTTCGTTTACATATCGATAACGGACGAATAAAATTTTACAGCCGAGTGACGTTCGCGGTTGGTCGCGAATCCGGCTCGTCATCGTGCGGGGGAAGGTTAAGGATAATCGGAGAACGTTACTCATTGAGAAACTAACGAAGCTGGTTCCGTACCGTACTAAATTTGTACCCGCGGAGTATGTTTTCTTGGAAAGTTGGTTCGAGAATAAAGAGATAATCAGAGAAACTGAAATAGTAATGCACCCGGGGGCTTCTTCGGCGTCCGCGTTTCAAATCCGTGAACGTGTCTAATCCGTTCGTACACGTTCGGGAGATCGAAGGGATCGTGTTCAAGACTAACCGAGACCGACTGCGATGCGACAGTCAGACACGGCGACAGTATCGTTTAAGATTCGGCATTTCATTGCAGAGGCGGTCCGATGAACTTTCTTAGTTGAATTGAACTCGTCGCGCCGCAAATATCCATCTAATAATGAAATTCTTCTCAGCGCGCGTTCCTTAAACGGCAGAAACGTCTGACGCGGAGGTAATCCAGACGATTTGACTAGTTAAATAACGGCGCGACGCGGTCCTCTATTCCACGGCCGTACAAAATTCAGTTCGGCCAAGTTTGAGCGACGCACAGTGGCGAAAATCGCCGAGGAGTTGGCCAGGAATCGTGACTCCGATTCCGACGCGAATTATTCAAATGTTTCGTTATAAAATGTCTCCGCGAAGACAAAGACGCAATCTCTTAACGATCTACGTTTAATCCCCCGTCGAAATACGAGAACATTGCAATTATTCAAAATGTTTGCGACCATTGCTATGCGCATAAGTTTCTTCAACCCCCAATTTTGTGACTCGTTCCTTCAACAGGCTCCAATATTTTCTTAACCCTTTGCAGCCTGTTCATAGGCTTTTCAATATCAATAGAACGAAATTGACGAAAATACGCTGCGTGCCGTGATTGATCAATTACCGAAGCGTAAGCCTGCATAAAGCCGAATGAAAAAGACTTTGTACAACGTAAATTTTATGGATTTTCAACGTTATTATTGTCGTGTTCGATTTAATAAATAAAAATTATGTATTAGGACCTTGAATAAGTTCTCGCTGTTTCTTTTACAAAATTTAAATTATAAGGAACAAAAACATTGTAATGTTTTTCCAAGTTCTGCTAGCGTCTGACATCGGTCTTGATCGAGTAATTCCTCCAACTTTTCGTCTTCAAATTTTTTCGGTGCGCCAGAACGTTCTTTATCCTCAAGTTCAAAATCATTATTTTCGAAGCGTCGAAACCAGTCTCTGCATGTCGTATCCGACAAAGCGTTGTCACCATAAGTTTCAACAAGAATCCTATGTGCTTCAGCTGCAGATTTCTTTTGAATAAAGTAGTGCAATAAAATTCCCCGCAAATACACTTTATTTGGCACAAAAGTAGACATTTTCAGAACTAAGAAAAAATTACTTTGTTTACACTAAAGTGAACTACCGTACACTGAAATTTAAGGTTAGATACACTACTGCCTTGCATGTGTGTTACCATTCGAAATTCCAGAAACGGGGTACTGCTACTGCCATTTTCGAAGAAACAGCGAGAACTTATTCAAGGTCCTAATAGAATTATTAGTAATTCTGTAGAAAGTTTCCAAACTTTTGCCGCAGCCTGTACATATATGATTCGTTTGGATTTTATGGATATGAAATTGATATAACATATTTACTGACGTAAACAATATTGCCAATAACGGTACAGCAATTTTCGAGTGCTAAGGGTTAAAAATCGAATTGAAAGACACACGGAGAAAATTGTAACGAAGAATTTCGACATTCGGAGTAGCTTTCCGAAAAACCGGAGAGATCGCGATCTCGTTCGAGGATCGCGGGATTACGCGTGCGTCGACAGCGAAAAGTAAACGTACCGTTCGAGATGAAAAAAGAAAGCAAGACTGGGAGAACGGATGAAAAGTAGAAGTTTGGGATTACCTCGCGGCTTGACTCAGGGATAATCCCTCCTTGAGGACGCTGAAGATCGCCTCCGCCATCGTTTCCGGTCTCCAGGACTTGAGGGGCCCGCGTTCTCGGAAACGTAGATTGTGTACCAGGCTCTGATTGGTGTTCCAGCACTTCTGCCACATCGACTGCAGTTGATATTGGTAGCTGTCTGCTAGTTTACGCCCCCCACGGAAAAGAGAAAACAGAAAAAGCAGAGCGTTAGTCAGTGCCTCGATTTCGATCGGGGTGGGAGGATAGGCGCGATCGGTTCGAGATCGGGAAAACCGATCACGCGAACAACTTTTCGATACAGCTGCTGTGCCTGTTCGGCGTGTTGCATTCGTCTGGCGATCGGCCGATCGAAAAGTCGATCGCGTTTCGGCGTAATCGGTGATCGCGAGTATTTGAGAGTAAAATCGGAATGGTAACGGTGTGTGACGTTCGTCGGAACGATGCGCCGCGTCGGCGAGTCACGTGAATAACGTAAATAGCCAAACGTGGGTAAGTCGTGTGAAGGTGCGAGAATCACGTGCGATAGGTTCCATCGTAGTAGCTGCTTTGCCGAAGCGTACCTGCGAACAAACTGTTGAAAGGCAAATTGCGGCGGGGAAATAAGGGTCGGGGAATAAAGATACACACACAGAGACCGCCATCTGAACGTTCACGTATCGATTGTATTGTCGTTAGCATACAATCCTCGCAGGGAAAGAAAAAGAACACAGTCGGAGAAACAAAGACAGTGTTGGAAAAAACGAGAACAAGAAAGAGAAAGAGGAAAACAAAGACGGAGGAAGAAAGAAAAAGAGAGTTAGAGAAACGCGTGTGAGTTCATAACGGAACAAGCTCGCTCGTTAATAGAAAATATTTTGCTTAACGTTAAACCGGTAATCGCAGGCTCGCAACGGTTTGCCTCCGCGCGAGCGATACAACTCGAACGCGCGCACCGGCTGTACGTCGCGGACGGCTGACCTCAATTCGCAACGATTATTTAATAGTTAACTTATTGGGTTTAATTGAGCATCCTCCAATTTGACGATTAATACAATTAATTGGAAAGACGCGCCCGCCAAGTTGCGCGGACGCGGTGCGGGACCCTTTGCGCTTGCGTACGCACGCACGCGCGCGCGACAATAACCATAGAAACCGCAGAGATCCGAGTCGTCTTTGACCGTTCCAACGCGATAAACAACGTTTCGGTTTCCCCACGATTTTTCTATCGGTACCCTGCGACCGCATAACCGTTCCGGAAGGTCCGACGTTATTCTTGTCTCCAGACATGGAGCAGACGCGAGGACTCGGAGACTGCTATTCATTTGGTACGAGAAGGTATTTATCTACCGTTCTAGACTTAACGAGGAATGCATAATAGGATGAGCGTCCGAGTCCTCGGTTTTTCTAACTTTCAAGAACAGTCTGCCTCGGTGTCCGAGCCATCATGAGATCGCCGCTCGGGAATATGCATCGCGGAATTGTTCGAGAAACCGCACAGTGGCTCGGATCGAAGAATTCAGCGATCTTTTCTCCAAAACAAAAAAATGAAACAGTGACCTAACATCTATCCCTAAATGCCTATCAGTCTCAAACATTGCAATCATTCAATTAGTAGCATTCGCTTGCAAGGGAATGCCAATTTCCTTTCTTTTCTCAATTTTCTTTGCTCAAGATTATTATTAATCTTACTTGCAATAAAATATCTGTAGTCCAACGTTGCTACATGAAAAATGTCGCTAAATCTTTCGCTCTGGACCACCGTGTGGAGGCCCGTCTTATCGTTACGTGGCGCGAGGGATCGATCTAGATTTTCGCGTGTGACTATTTTTGCAGGCGGAGCGCGTCTTTCCCGTGGAACAGAAACGCGACGATTCGTTTCGGCGAGGTAGCGCTATAATTCTATGTATCACGGAACGAGAATCTTGGCGTGCTCCTAGGGACATCGAGTCTAACAATAAGAGTATCCTTTGTCGTCCCCAAAATTGGTTCGAGCGCGGTCGCGCTTATCCGCCACGAAAGGTTTCGGCCGCTCGAGGCCACTCCGCTCGGCCGCGGAGTCGCGTCAAACGGCAGATTTTTATTTCGTTGTTATCCACTGTCTTCTCATCGCCATTACCTTCTCTGTTTCGGCCAGCTAAATAACAGGGTGCAACACCACTACCGCTCTCGCCGGCCTCGAGAAACCGAAACCTTTGGCTCGACTATAATTACAGGAATGCTGTATCCGCGCCGCGTTCTACGAGCTTGCAACATCTTTGTCGAAGATCTGCTCTGCTCTTCTTCAATTTCCGCGAACTCCGCCGACGAGACCGTTCAGAATCAACGGTTTAGGCATCCACGACGGCTTGCAAAGTAGCATAATTTCGTGTCGTTTCGCCATTCGTTGCGAAACAGCCGCCGATCGCAACGACCGCTAATTAATATCGACAATTTTCTGGCCAGTGAATTCCCGGTTACACCGCCTCGTTGAGCAAATATTGAATTTTCGCAAGAACACCGAACCAGAGTCGTCAGATCGCGGGAACCGACTCGAATCTAGGGGAAAAAGTTACTCTCTCCCTGCCAGTACCGGATCGGTCACGTGACGTTGTGACATTGCGGGGTAGAAGGGGAAGGTAGTGCTGGGACACAAGTTTTGATCCGGCGACTCTGAATCGGAGTGTGTCTTGATTCTGAATTCGTCGACGAGATTCGCGCGGCAATGGAAAATTTGATACACTGGTGGACGACATGATAAGGCACCGTTGTACACACACGAAATTTCATATGTATGTCGTGAAATCTCAGTGGAAACGAATTATATTCACGGATGAAGAGAAACAAAATTTGTATGGTCCAGATGGATACAAGTACTATTTCCATGTTTTAAGAAAGGAACAAAGGGTTTTGAGTGGTCGACAATGTGGGGGCGATACAGTAATGATATGGGGAGGAATCGGCTATAGAGGAAAAATGGAAATAAAATTTATTCAAGGAATAGTGCTGGCTACTTAAATTTAAATGAAGAGCAAACTGGAACATATGCTCGCAGAATTGCTGGCAGAAAATATATATTTCAGCAAGATAATGCAGCTGTGCATACTGCTCGCATAGTAAGAAATTATTTTCAAGCGGAAAATGAATTGGCCTGCAAGCTCTCCTGACCTAAACGTTATCGGGAACGTTTCGGGATGACTGTCAAGAATATTATACGAAGGTGGAAAGCAGTATAGTACGGTATCCGAATTGAAATCAGCAATTTTAGAAGCTTGGGAAAGTATACATAAAAATGATATAAAAAATCTATATAGAAGTTTACCAAGAAGAATGATTGCAGTAATTGTGTAATTTTCTTGAATTCTAATACTTTTCTTAGTTTATGTTCAAAGTGCCTTATCATTTTGCCCACACTAAAAGTAAATTTTTGTTTTTGTACGAATTATTTAATTTTTAGTATACTATATAAAAGTTAGTACCTTATTTTGTTGTATATTCACTTTCTACGTGTATGTATGTAAAAATGAATGTTCATCGCTAAAAACCTTGAGGTGCCTTATCATTTTGATCACCTGTGTAAATACATACCTCGGCTTTTATGCGACGCGCGACTCGACTCGACTCGACTCGACTCGACTCGACTCTCGCTCATGGTAAAACATCGCTAATACGCAAACACTTTATTAAACTCTAATAATCTCGAACAATTGTGAGATTCGATGAAATCACAATCGAGGAAGGCACTCACGGACAGGAACGCGTCGATCGATGGATCGTTTCACGAGAATCGAGCCAGGGACTACGATCGGAGGATCGAATTCGCGGTAAATTCTATTCGAGTGGAAGACGTCGGGGAAAGACACTGTATTGTCGCTGGTAGCCGCGACAACGCAATATATTATTATTTCTATCGCTGTAAACGTAATCATTAGTACTATTATTGCTACAATTTATTACGCTCGCTATTGGTCCTGCTACGGGAGTAGCCGCGGATTCAATGGAATGCGCGTGGAATGTCACAATTGAAAAGAATTCGAATCGCGATCGTTGAAAGGGTTCGTTGCCGTGTACCGACGGCATACCGATCCAACGATTTCGAATTAAGGCACTCTCGACGGAAGACGCGACTCCTCGAATCGTCGCACGGTGCTCCGCTCGATAGACAGAAACCGTGTTTTCGAAGAAATAAAATATAGAAATATCGTGGAATGTAGTTTGTACTATTACGTACCATTACGTAAAACTTTAAACGCTTGACGTTGAAGTTTCATGCAGGAATGACCCACCTTTGTCGGAATGTTGGTTTCTATCAGTTGATTTTTACAAATTGAGACGAGTTAAGGTCGGTTCATCCGAGCCAGTCCGGTCCAGTCGGACAGAACCTTACTACCCTGGTTTTTTGTATCCAGTATTTTCCAGAAAGCTAAAATACTGGATACAAATCCAGGGTAATAATGCTGTATCCAATATTGTCCAAAAAACTAAAATATTGGATACAAATCCAGGGTAAAAATATAGTATTCAGTATTTTCCAAACAGCTAAAATACTGGATACAAAACCAGGGTATGCAGTAAGGTTCTGTCCGACAGGCCGGCTAAGATAAACCGACCTTTATTCAACTATACAACTTTAACACGCACAAATTCGACTCGTCGAATTTATTTGTCGAATTCGTTATTACCGCGATGATCGGTGTCGAAGCACGAAAACAGAAATGCTAAACAAGAACCGTATTGTAGTAAATACACCCGCGGTTGTAATAACATAAAGTAAGAACATACTTTCACTAATTCTTCGCACCGGACATCGTTAAACTGAACAATCCGACGCGAACAGACGTCTCGGTCCGAATAAAGAGCGATTTTTGTGCGATACCGGGCGGAACACCGTGGAAGACGAGAAGTGGACGAAGCAGGCGAAGTTCGCGCGAACAATCACTGGTCGTTCTCGTTCTCGTCGTTGAAGTAAAGCGAGACTATCGAGTGCTTTTTACAGAAGGCCCACCACCACCGAAACCCTGAGAGGCCGTTGAAGACGAATCCGGGCTCGCGCTTCCGTCGGAGCTTCTCGACGAAGTTGAGGATCGCGTTCAGGGATTTTTTGGTGCGGCGATTGTACGGACTGACGCTGATGTCGCAGCAGAACTCGAGCACGGCGGTCTCCTCGCTCGAGTTCAGGCCCGCCTCCTCGAGGACCATCATGCGCTTCGTCTTCCCGAGGATGTTGTCGTACAGGGTGCCTTTCGGTATCCCGTATTTGGTCGACGCCTGGGTGAATCGCATCTTCTGAGTGACCACGGCCTCGATCGCTTCCTGGAGATCGTGCCGCGTCCACGTGGGCGCCTTCAGCTTCAGCAGGGTCGTATAGTCAGCTAAAAAACAGTGTCAGGCAGTTCGACTTTTTGCTTTGGCGGTAAGCCCCATTGTGCGGCCTCTCTTCACGCAACTCGGATCCGACGGATCTCGAGATGGATCGGGGATGGATCGGCCATGGATCGGCCGGCCCCCGCGTTACACGGATTGTTACATCCCCATCCGATTCGAGATTTCTTAGTTTTCCCGGCAACCACCCCCGCAACCCACCACCTCTCTCTCTCTCTCCTACGCATCCATTCATGCCAGAGTTTCCGCATTCGTTTCGGAAGCCGATCTCGTCGACACTTTCCTTCCTCGCTCCGACGTCCACGCTAATCGTCCGCTCCAAGGAAATTTGCGTGGGCGGAACGGTGCCTCGATGCTTCGCGGAGAAAACGGGCGGAAAAGAGGGTGGCTGCGGTACATCGGTGAGACGAACGGATTGGAATCGCCCTGGACTTTAACTCTGGAGGCCTGCGATCGCGTTACGTCTCGAAGAACGTGACACGTGTGTCCGGAAAGTATCCGAAGGACTGTCATCTACTGATATACGAATCTCAAAAAAGGTTATAAAGAAGAGCAAAGGAATTTAAGGGCAAATGCTCTAGCTTTCCAACGAAAAACGTCCGCCTTCTGCTAGTCTTGAAAGGGCGAGTTTTACGAATAGACACGAAGATCAACCCTTCCTCCAGCTACAGCTCGAGGCAGGGCACTTTCCGGGCACACTCCGCACGGACGCAACTTTCAGATCGGAACGAGGATCGCGTTTCCGAGCGCTTGTCCTCGAGAAGGAGGTAAAGATGAATTCGTGGAGATGCGAATATCGACGCGCGAATGCGTGGGAGTCCGCAGGCGAGTCGGCTCCTTGGGCGGCTGGAATCACGAGCACGTTATCGGCGGTGCCATTAACGGCCGACCTTGCTCGGTTGTCTATCTAAATTGCTTTCTATATTAAAGCAACGCGCGTTCTTCGGCTTCGTTATTGCCGGGATAACGGCGAATGCGTGTTCCGCGGCTCGCATCGCTCAACACATTTCTCCGCTCCTCTTCCTCTTCTTCGGCTGTGACCACGGCCACGTTCTCCTCGACGTAAGCATCGCGTCGAGCTGTGGGTTCATCCGAGTCGTCTCACCGTTTACTCGCCGCCTTTAGCCGTCGCTTCCCTCCCGTTTCTCCTATCCTCGGGTCTCGTTGATCGCTTTATCCGCCGGTTGCCCGGCCAACAAGGGAGGATCGGTCGACGTTCGTGGTGAAAACGATCGCGACTCTAGGCGTATCACGGGACAACTCGGAATCGCGCGGACTCGCCTCGACGAGACCCTCGGGACGAGAATCTCGAGGAAACGGGTCCGAGAGTTCGGTCGCGTTATCATCTGTCGTTCCTGAAATGCGCTGTTTTGTCGCGACAGCTGCCGCTGGACAATTAGGTAAACGAGGGAGAAGCTTCGAACAACTTACCTGCTATACTCGACGTGGAGGCTCCGAGCCAAGCGTGGGATGACTCCAACAACTTGGCCTGCAACAGAAAAGAAACGAACCGGTTAGAGACACTGCTCGAGAACGCGTCCGTCGTTTCGGTCGTCCAGCTTTCGTCTCGAGAGATCGGCCGTAAATCTTTGGCGAGTAGTCTTCGCCTAGTCACGAACACGAGAAGCGAATGTTACACATGTACTGCAAATTACTTTGAACGGCTACCGAAAACCGAGCAGCCACGCAGCTGGCCTCGCGTCAAGTTCGCACGCGCGCGGCCCGCAACAAGAACAGCTTCGTGGTTTCAAATGTTTTAGGAAAAAGTTCGATCTTTCTCGCGGTTGCGGCGATTACCGTCCTGAAGGGAACACTTGTCGTTCGGAAGGGCGGCTGCAGGGTCGAAAGGGTTAGATTGGAGACGCTCGCCGACAGGGGAAGAGAGCTCGGCCGGAAGATGCTCGACCGGAGCGCGAGGGCGCACGGTTTCCGGAGAACGGTATACGGAGGCTCGCGCGCGTCTCTGTCGACAACTTTACTAATATGCGAGGTTTTCCGCGTCTCTAGAAAGGGGTTGCGAGACGCGCCGAAAGCGCAAGACACACGCAAAGTTGGCTCATTTGAAAAGTTTTCGTCCGCGGTCTGACGCGGCTCGCTCGCGATTTCCGCAATACGGAAGGTCCCAGCCTATCCCGAGACTTCTCATATAGCGGATCGTTTTCAGGAGCCGGCACTCGGCTGACTTTTCAAATTAATTTTTAAGGGCCGAACGGCCCCCTGTCCGGCTCGTTTGATCCACGCGCCTCGATCCTCTATCGGAGACTCGAAACCCCTTCCATTTTTTGTTTCGCCGGAATTTCGACCACCTCTCCTCGCTCGCTCTCTCTCTTCGCTCTCCGCGCGGTTCAAACAAAGTTTCGAGTCCGGGGATCTTTTTCCCCCCGACCGCGCGACGGGCCGGTCCGCGGCCCGAAAAACCGGATATGACTATCCTAGCGTTAGTTACAGGTTCAACGCTGTAATATGGTCGTTGGCTTTGTCGTAACGTCAGGTACAACATCCTGAGAGAAAAAATGAATATTGACATTTAAATAATCAACGTGATATTAAATTTGTCGTTGAGCACATTTTTTTACGATATTAAACGTATTGATGTTTGTAAACGTGTAAATACTGATTAAGTTTTGTTGGAAAGATGTTGGAAAAGTTGCGTGAAAGTCACTTTTTAAAATAATTTTTTCAGCTCTGTGCCGGCAGTGTCAGGAACCTCGCCGAGGAGAACCTTATACGTTTACGAGCGTGTAGATTTCGCGCGACAATAGAAACATGGCGTCGGCATAAGTGGCAATAATACCGGGCAAGATCTGTAATCGGCGAGAGAATAGGCATAACGTATAGGCAAGGGCCGCGCGCGTCTTATACGGTGCGGCGCGGAGAGCTGTTGCGGCCGCGATGAATAGACCAGGAGAGAAAAAAATGAATTGCGGAACAAAGGCCGCTCCGCCAACAGAATAGCCTCTATTCTACGAAGAGTTCGAATTCGTCGTCCGATGCGGAGCGGCCGTGGCGAAAGAATGCGTCCAGATGGAGCATTCAAGTCAATAATACTTATAATAGTAATTGAAGGTGCGGCCCGCACTGCGCACGATGCTCCGCGGCGGAACCTTGAATAAGAAGATAAGGCCTACCCGATTGTCCTACGTTCCATCGGGATGACGACGCTTTCGTTTATTCGTTTATTCGTATGGCGGTCACGCGCCTCCGACGACTCCGCTAGAACGGAGCCGAATACATGTATGTACCACCGCTTCGGCCACGAATCATGGGACACCTCACCGTTTTCAAAAAAATCTGGATCGCATCACGGATTTTTCTGTCGGCGCCATTCCTTGCGATCACACGCTAGAAGAAACTACGGATTTGTGTCCCGAAACGATATTTAACGCTAAACCTGCCACGGGGGTCAAATGACCCATTTTAGATCTTTTATTTGACAATTATTGAAGTTGTAAAGGTGTTTTCATGGGGATTTATTGAATATATTTTTGTCAGCGTGCGGCACAAATTGGTTCCCACGATTTTTCAGCCCCTTCGGATGGTCGGAAAGAAAAGTGTTTCTTACCAAAGTTAATCAGTATTTAACCGACAAGTTGCAATTTTTTTAATTAAAAAAAATCGATTTTCAACAAAAAATCAAGGTCGCTGTCATATCTTTAAATGGAACTGGGTATTTTTAAGTTCATAATATTGTAGGCGACGTCGAAACGAATTCAACGACCTGCTACACGATGACTTTCAGATGACCTTGAAATTTAATTTAATCATAAATTAATTACATGTACATGTTTAACATTTGTGTTTTCGATTTGGCTCCGTATAAAATTGGTTTTTTGCGAGTTAAGTTCTGAAGCAATGTTTACGTTCATTTGTTTACCTCTAAATGCGAGGCGTTGCTATTACATACCGTCGAATTATTTCAAGGTCATCTGAAAGTCATTTTTACTAAGCTATTTTCACCAAGTTGGGTGTATTGTCATTTGGTCTATAATACAAACTCTGTTTACGTGCTTTCATGTTTTTTTTTCAATGATTTTTATTTTCAATCAACGATTGACGATTAACTTCATCAATCGATTGAATTAGTCTCCGATTTTCCGATGATTTCTTTGTTTAATCAACGATTGACGATTAACTTCATCAATCGATTGAATCAATCGTCGATTTTTCAATGATTACCTTTTTTAACGGTACACTATTTTAAATTAATTGGATTAATGCCCAACTCTGCCCTATACGAAGAGTGAAGGTTAATTTCTCCAATTCCAACATATCAAATCGATCAGCAGTGGACCGCAAAAATTTACGGCCCTGGCCTAACATTGTTCGGAGGCCTGCCTAATTAACCCAAATTAGCTCAAGTACCAAAAGTTTCTGTATAATTTATTTTTTCGCAAGCTCTTAATTTAAATTGTTTTTACTTCTTGAACCACGAAGGGGCCTGGGCTTGCATCGCGTAAAGCCATAAAGTTCGGTCGCATATGTTGTATCACGACGGAAATTGTTGACGCGACACTCCCATAAGAAAAAAACGAGAAATATTTATAACGCGTTTAAGCGACTTTTGCCTCGACTTTGCGGTCGGAAGGAGAGAGAATGGAAAGGTGCAGCGGAACAACTGCGGTTACCTTGAAAATCGACTAGACGGCAAGCGATCGGTTCGTAGCCGCATTATGGCGTTGTAAATTATTTAGACATCTTATCGTATCGAGGCAAGGAAAGCTGCACGCGCGGCGCGGGAAAACCGCAGGACGAGTGCGACCGGTGTGCATCGGTGCACCGAGACGCGCACGACAGGGAAATCGAGTTTGCCCGTGCCAGTTGCCCTTGCCCGTGCGCTCGTACCGATGTTCGGCACGAGTTCATCGTGCGCACACACGCCGCATCCTGTCCTGCGTGCATTTTTCATTGTCTCGTGTCTCCGTCCGTCTGTCGCGAGCTGCGCCTCGAAGAATGCACGCCCCCGGTGCACGCGACCAAGGCTCTTTCGCGGCATCAACGAGGAAATTGCTCTTCGCATTCTTTCGATTTTTTCTCTCGTGCTCGTTCGCTAGGGAACAACGTCGATTCGGGGAACAGTTGTCGGAGTCCTCCGACTCTTACCCCATCGGTGCTGGTGTCGACGTAAATTCAAGAATGCAATCGCTATCGAGTGCTCTCGCATCCGCGCGACCTTGCATTTTTTACTGGTCCTTGACCTTTGCATTGCTCGCCCCTTCTCTCACCGCAGAAAGAGCTTTTACAGTCTTTTGCGTTATAATGACGAGTCGCACTCGATACGAAGATTTCCTGCAAACTGCGACTACAATTTCCGTGAGATGCTTCTTGTCCGTTGCTCTCTGTCCGCTCGAGCCGTTGCATAACCTTGCGCAGGGTATGTTCCATCCGCCGAGGGAGGGTTCACCGCCCCTTGTCCGATCCGTATCGGCAGAGGATCGTCTGCTCGCAACGGCTCGAAACAGACGAAATATCGTCGCTATTTAGAACCGAAGTTTCGATGTTTTACATTACAAGACGACACGGAAGTTTGATGGGAGGCCATTTTTCGGAGGAGTTCGGAACGTTAAACGTTACAAATGGTTCCGCGCGGGTAACAAATGGCCCCCGCGGAAACTTCGGTCGTGTCTGCCGCTAAGTAGCGGTTTCCGAATCTTGTCGTTTTTCCGCGGCGGGGGGCCCACCCGGCCGGGCCGGGCCGGGCGAAAAACCTCGGGGAAACTTTGCTCCGCGAAAGTTGGCTCGGTGGTTGCGCGAGGAGACGCGAGAAGAATGTCGCGAGGTAATCCTGGGAGGCGGGACACCCGCTATTTTTCACGGGTTCATGGCGAAAACTGTTCTCGGCAGCGCGCACGCTTTCCCTTGATAACCGGCGCGACGCTAGAAACGAAATGCGAGAAACGAGAAATGGTGCCGCGAGAAACGACGACAGACGGATAGCTCGGATACGGGAGGGCGGCGATAAACAAAAGTCGGGATAGACGCGGACGAGCGAGATGTCGGCTGGCCTAATTAAGAAGGGCTTCGAATTCACGGTTTCCCGGCCGTTCTCACGGAAAATCCCGTGAACCTTCTGCCGAGGAGAATTTACGAGGCAGTCGTCTATCGTTGCTAATTCCTGCAAATATTTGCCGGGCAAGGATATAGGCGTGGGCGGAACGAGTAGGCGTCGGACGCGCGCGGGGGGAGGTTAAACGAAGGAGAAAGATGAGAGGGAGAGAGAGAGGGCGCGCACGGATGTATGCACGGGGATTTGCGTGAACGCGACGGGACGAGGACGAGGACGAGGACGAGAACGAGGACGAGGACGGGGACAAGGACGAACGCTAGTCGACGAGCAGGCTCGTTCTCTCCTTCACCGGTGCCACAGACGCCCCACCGACGCCCCACCGACGCCGTCGACGTCGTCGAGGCTCCCGTCGACCGGCTGGAGTTTCACGCGGCAGAATGCACCGCGCCACGGCAAATTTCTAATCAGATTAGCGCGGATTAGCAAAGTTCGTTTGTTCTAATGAAATTCGTCTAAATTAACGTCGGAAGAGGGAGCGCCGTCGGAGGAGGAGCGCCGGGATCGAGAGCAACGGGCGAGAGCGCGGTGCAGGGATCCAAGAGGGAACAAGAGGGCCGGAAGCGAGCGCGAGAGTCGACGAAGAAGCTGAATGGATCGTTTGAATCTTTTCCTTTCGGCTCTCGAAGGGCGAACCCTCTTTCTCGACCCGAAGCGAATCTCCGAGCCGTGTCGTCCGCTCTTTCGCGGATCGAGATCATCTTGTTTCTTCGAGCAACCGCCCCAGGCAAAATTGCGGGAGTGGCTCTGTCGGGGCCACGTGTTTGGCTCTGCGACCTGCTTCGAGTGCTTCGATGCTGTTTCCGAGGAAGACGTCGATTCTACGCTTACTTAGACTCTCCGGGTCGAATGTTTTGTTATCGACGGAAAGTGAAACGGTGTGCTTGGAGTTTGGGAATCACTCAAATTCTTATTGACCCCAACGTATTGCCCAAATAAACCCTTTCGGAAGGGATTAGTCGAGCTTGAAGACAAGTGTCTGATTTCTGAACTTTCTGCTTTCGTTATATACGATTGTGATATTTATTAGTTAAACGGCTCTTCCCGGAGTTTACTCAAAAATAGTCAAATTAACTTTATCCGCTTATCTTCTGCTAAGCCGTTTCAGTATGTTCCGAAGGAGGAACTCGTTGACCTTATTAAAATATTTCAACAGCAAAGCGACCGAGCTACGAAACATTGCCGACAGCGAACGTGTTAGGATTCGCGGTGTTTCGAAACGTGCCGAGTTCTTGTGCGTTTAAGCCTTTGTTTCAAGAGTCCGGGTCGACGGAATAGCCGACCGTCGGAGCCCTAACAGGCTCTTGAACTGTGCGATAATTAATGCGATCCTCTCCCGAACTTGCTAAAACCTAGAGTGGTGACGCGCGCGTGGTGCAGTCAAAGGTGCGAAAGTGCTTTACCTTCGAATTTACGGAGGTCGAGGAAGGTAAATCTGAGAATGAATCGCAGCTGTGCGAAGCTCCGAAAACGGTGGAAAGCTACGGTCCGCGCGATAAAGCTTTTGTCCTGCGGCGAGCGATGTGGCCGTGGCCTACACGCGGCTTCGCTTGTTGGGGCGGGAAAGGAGCAGCAGCGCTGCGGGAGAAAGAGGAAAAGACGGGGAGGAATTCGGAGCACGTGCTCGGCTAATTGTCGGAGAGACGCGAGAGCGGCTCGCGCAAAAACATGGCACACGCGGGCCGCGAATCTGCGCGCACACGGAAACGGGAACGAGAATGGGAACGGGAACGGGAAACGGGAAACGGGAAACGGGAAACGCGAAACGGGACACGGGACAGCGGCGTTCGAGGACACGCGATCCTCTCCTCGTGCAACGCACGCACGCGCTGATATTTTATTCACCGATATCGCGCTCCAACTATTCCACCGATAGTCGACCAGTTGCCGCGCTTAACTTTCCCTCCTCGTCCTGTCGCTCGGAATTTCGTTCGGACTCTCGCTTCTCCTGTCACTGGCCGCGCGCAAACGAATACGAACGACGCGACGCGTGTTTTATTCATCGGTACACACGGGATGCGACGAAAACATCGCGATCGACCGGCAGGACCACGCGCCCTATCGAATTTCGAGAAGACACGCCGTGATCGGCCGCCGGGCTCTGTCGAAATTATATCGGCGGGCAAAATTTGATCGGGCGATCTCGCGCCACGCAGTCTCGATCTCGGACGCGCGCGACCACCGGGAAAGAGCGCGGGGAAGAGTGCACGTGCGCTCGGACAGTAGCATCGAATTATTTACAATTTACAGAGGTAATCGGGCCGAGTATGTTGATGCGGCGAGCAGGAGAACGAAGGGGAGGCGAGGTGAAGCGCGGCGCGCGCCGTTGACGCATTGACTCGTCATTATCGCTTAACGAATCGTCCGGTTCCGATTGGAACTACCACGGTTTTTAGCCAGAGAACGGGTTTATTTGTGTACCGCCCGTGGCTGTCGTCGTTCGACGAGCAACCGTTCCCCTCTCTCGCTCCACCGTTTCACCCGTTTTCACGAGTCTCTCGCGCTCTTTGCCGGTCACTGCTTTTTCGTCGTTCCGTTTTATTTCGAGCGGGACTCTACAGGTAGTCACGTACGGGGCACGCTCGATGGAAACGACCGTCCAGATAAATCCTCCTCTCGAATAGTCGCGTGGAAGCGACGAAATATGTTGGCTTCCAGCGAAACGCGGCCCGTCCCGTCCCGTCCCGTCCCATCCCATCCCATCTCATCCCATCGCATCGCATCGCGACCCATCCTCATCCCCATCCCCATTCTCGTCCGCATCCCCATCCCATCCTATGGCCATCCCGCGTCCCATCGCGTACCACCGCTCGAATTTAACGCGAACTTTCTCCAAAGCGTTTAGTGTCGCGTATCCGATCTCGTTCGCGATTCGACTTACTCGATGCTCGACAGCGATCGAACCGTGCGCTTTTATCGCGTCGCTTTTAAATCGATCCCGCCACCGGTCCACGAACCAGGCGACCCGTTTCCGCTGATCCACCCGCGATATCCACCGCAGGAAACTTGTCGCCCATCGATCCACGGTCGCGGCGATCGGTCCACAGACGGAAGAAAAGTACGTTCCAACTACATCTTTCGTCTCGCTCTGGGTCAATCCAAAGGTGGATCGTCGAGACCGAGGGATACCAGAAGGTCGTTCCTCGGTAACCATAATGAACTACATAGCCGCTACCGCTTTAAGGTCGATTCATACACGCGTCCGAGAAATCGTGCGCTGTTTTCGGGGTCTTATACACGTACGATTCGAAGTTTTAGGCAACTTGAGAAGGGTCGAGATGCTCGAACAAAGGCCAAGTGCCGAAGATCGTGTCATTTGCTACCCTAACCCCAGGGGTTCTGAGAACCTTTTACTCCCCTCTACACCTCAGCAGATGCCTATGTCTATGCTCTCAGTCTCGAAGAAAAGTATCGGAACGAAGACGCCCAGACTTTCTCGGTTGTGGACGGTGTCACTTAAACCTGGGTTAGAATATTTTCTCGGACGATCGGATCGTACGTGTATGAATCGACCTTTAAAAGGTCCTGGACCTTCGCAGAAGATTTGGTAATTTGTTAAAATTGATAGTTGTAAGGTTGGTAACAGCGAGCGGTAACCAGCAACCACGAGGTTGGCTACAAGGACCGATCGTCAGTTGTTTTACATTGGTTTGTCTTATCCAGTCCGACCCTTACTACCCTAGTTCTGGATACAAAACAAGGGTAGTAAGGTTCTGTCCGACTAGCCTGTACTGGCTAACAATAAGAAAAACCTTTATTAGACGAGACTGTCGCCACGGAAAGAGAGGAGGGCATTCTTCGTCGAACGCTCGTACTGAACAAACTTATTGACAAGTTTCACATTGTATTCCCGGGTATCTAATTCTCTTATTTCCATCCCGGTCTTAAATAGTTTATAGTATTTATGAGCAAAACGATTGGAAGAAATATGAGAGTAAAAGAATTTAAAAATGTCCATATGCCCATTGTCTTCAGTTTATTAAGACTGTCAAAGAAGAAGATGAAGGTCTAAACAGACTGACAGGTAAAACTTCGGGGCAACTCGGTCAAAGACACGACGCCAACGGTACAAGTCATCAAACAGTTTTCGCATGGTCGAAGGGTATCATCATCGCTGGAAGAAGTTCTCCCATCGATAGAATGTAGGAAAGGATAAAATACTCTTTGACCCCACGGAGTTCACAGTAATCGATCCCACCTACACACGCCCCGTCCGTCGAGGAGGGAAAGAAACGTCACCGAGAACACGGTATATTTGCGCTCGATCGGAGCTCTCCTCCTCTCACGGCAGGCTTCTTCCGACGTTCCCGACCGAGCGCCAAAGATAACGACCGCGAGCAACCCTACGCCCGCTGTAAATACGTTTCCCGTGTATATTATTCCGACCAAGTTGAGTGGCCTCTCGATCGCGCGGACTTGCGAATCACGATTTTACGGGGAACACAGAGACATTGTGCGCGCCGATTGCCGCAAACTCTGTCCGTGCTTTCCTCTCCGAGCTGCTCGAAGGGAAGAACGCGAGAAGACTTTCTTGCTTGATAAAACTGTCCATACGGTCGTTGTTTTATTATTGAGACACGGGGGTTCCATTTTACTTTCTAATAGAAACAAAAAATTGTAAAACAGTGAAAACGTTAGTATTATCGTCGACATGTTAACACTTCATCTACCGGTAGCCTATTAATAGGCTCTTCAATAATTGTGCTGCTCCAAATGGAAGCTTAGTGGGTTCTAGATTTATGATTAAGGTTTTATGATTCCAAGTAAGTCCTACAGACTCCAAATAAATGTATTGAACTCCCGTTTCCTGCAATCGGCGTACAAGATTTCCATTTTCCATAAAAATTCACTGTGCTAAGAGTACTATTCCCTGATCTTCTTGACTACTTCAGAATTCTGCATATTGCGAAAAATGTCGGTGCAGAAAATCACAGAAAACAAACTTGTGGTTGATACGCAGCAGTCGATTGGAACGGCTCGATGCTCAGCGATTGTAGTGTTAAAAATGAAAATAGAAATGCCGGAGGCGGCGCGCGACCCACGGGCAGGTCAGGCGGTTCGACAAAAGTGCAGCTCGCGACCCGCCGCGGCTCGATGTCGGGTCACTGGGGTTGAACTTGTTAAGAATAGAGCTTGCGAGTCGATTGAACGGGCGGAGGGGTTGCGCTGCGTTTCTCCCTGGTAGGAAGACGAGGCCTCTCCAAGATTATAGATGCAGCGAGGCCGGGTGATCTATCGGAGCAATAGATCGTTCTCAAGCTTTAATATATAAGGAATGGATTATCCGTTGAATAATGTGCCGGGCGGTGGGTACTAAGCCGCAAGCAACGTTGGTGGTCGGTGGATTCGAACGCGAGTGCGAGCTCACGCACAGAGTCTGCTCACGGGTGCGTGCACGCGTACAGCATGCACGCGTGCAGCCACGCGTGTCCCGGCGAGCCTCTCTTTGGCCAGATCGGGGTGTGTTCGCCGCTGCGTTAGGAATAGGGATAGAAACGTGTGCGGCCGCCGCGCCGCGCCGCGCTGCTCCGATGGGAAGGGAAATGTGGAGTAGAGTGGAGTAGAATGCCGAAGAGAGGATAGAGGAGAGAGACGAGAGAGAGAGAGAGAAAGCGAGAGTGAGAGGGAAGACGGCAGGCAGCTCGAACTGGCCAGAGAACGGAGTTAGCGCGATGTTGGCTCGCGCGTATGTAGATAGAGTACTGAACTATGTATTAGAGTCGTGTACCTTCCGCATAGATATACCGAGGTTTGTACAGTACAAGCTTTGCCATTGGCGGAGCCCTAGCCGGTCTGAAATCCTGTACAACGGGTGTTCGCGAAATCCAGAGTCACCGGCGACACCCAAACGATACTTTACGATCCCCTCGGCCGTGCTCGCTTAGCCCGACTACTATACGCTATCGAGGATTAACCGTGTTCCGTTTCGCGTACGCCGCTGCTCGTAAATTTCGCAAATTTTCTTCGTCCGCTTTGCGCCGGAATGTTACGCAAAAAGCGTTTACCGTTCGTACGGAAGAGTTGACGGTCCACCTCGTTCACCCCAATCTTTGACGTCCGACGCAGGATACGCGTTTCGATGGAACAAAAGAATTTTGAGACGTTTATTTTCTCACGATAGCTCGACTACAGGTATTGCTTGATCCGCTAGCCTGCCATTCGTGATAATTCATCTTGCAATACGTTTTATACGCGCTACCTCTGGCAAAGGGCTAAACTGGAAATAGTGAACCAATCTCCCGCGGAGATCGAGACCTAATCTCGATACGGGTCCGGGGAAACGGCGAAGAAAAGCGAAGGGTCCTCGTAAACCGAGTGTGCACAGGAGAAAAACACGCCGGTAAGCACTGCGCGAAACAAGAGGGAACAAAGACGACCGGAGCGAGAGGAGAGAGGAGCAGAGGAAAAGAAGAAAACGACGGCAAAGAGGACCGCGGCTGGGTAACGCGAGCGTGACTCGCCGACGATCATGCTCCGAAAGATGCTCAAAAAGCAGAACAATCTTTTTAAAGCGGGAGTCGAGGGGGACCCGACGCGCGGAGCGCGGCCGAAAGAAAAGGAACGCGAGCCGTTTCCGCGCTCGGCTCGGCTCGAGTCGAGTCGAGTCGTGGCGAGGCGGATCGGAGCCGGGACGCGGAGAGAATCGGGCCACTGTAGACGGTGTACACGGCCCCAACGGTAATTAAGATAAATAAGAGAGAGAATCGAAGGCACAATGGAAGGTTACGCTCGCAACGCAAAGAAAACAAAGACGACAAAGAAAAAATTCTACGGCCGATCCCGCGCAAGGAGAAAGCCGGGGAACCGCTCGAGAACCACGGGGAAAGCGACGGGGGAGGAAAGAAAGGAACGTGGAAAGAAAGAAGGGAAGAAGGAACGAACGGAGGAAGGGGCGAGGAGCGAGAAGGACCGGTGAGGAGTCGGAAGGAACGAGAGAGAGAGAGAAACGGTGGAGGCTAGCTGCGGCGCGAACGACCGTAAACTTTAAATTTACGAAGTGATATACACGCCAAACATCCGGTAGATATTTAAACCCCGGTTTCACTAAACTCAACAATAACGTTCGCCGCTATTTCGGGGCTAGCCCGTGATTCCCGCTCGTTCCCGGCGAGCCGTGTCATAACCGTTTAATACGATTCGAATCGGATGGTCGAACGGAAAACGGTTGACTAGAACGAAACCGTTTCCCCGTTTTCTATAAAGGTAACTCTATAACGGCCGACTATTACTCGATTCGTTGCTGCTGTCGGCCGGGCCGGTCTTTTGTCTTTTACAGGCGCGCGCGCGCGCGTTCCATCCAACGTATACGTGTATATTCCCGTCTACGGGGGAGGAGCACACGCCAGAGATGATCGCGGTCACGCGTCGCTCTCCGACTGCGTTAATTCGTAAACAGCCGGGAATCGCGAGAAAGACGCGCGAAGAATTCACCGATCGGTAAAGCAGAACGATTCCTGGATCACGCGGAAAGCTGACCGGAAGCTCCGGGAATCCCATTGTTCGTCGAGCGATCAATTTTCTGCGAGAATACGATATCGATGTCCGATGAAACGAACAGAAGAGCTTGCTCCTTTGAGCTCCCGAGCCCGTCGTCTTTTTTCCCACCCCCATCCTTCTTCTTCTTCTTCTTGTTCTTTTGTTTCTGCTTCTCGCCGTTGATCGAGACGAAAGCTTCGTTCTAATGTATTTCGTCGAATTTCTCTACCCCCAGGCCAGTCGATGTATTATTAGTCAGCGACCGGGTCACAGACGAAACCTTTTATTTATTTAAACGATTACATCGCAGCAACGTCGGTTTTATAAAGCAGCCTTCTTCGCTCCGGTCGCGCGGCCGCGGGCGCATCTCACGAAACTCGACTCTTCGCAGCATGAATTATGCACGCCGATCGGAAGAATAATACACGGATTGATAACGGTGGCCGGACGCGCTACTCGTCGCTCATCAAAATTGTACGACGAACGCCACGCGATTTCTATAACCGCGTCCCAACCACACACACGTGATCCTACGTGTTCGTCATTCGGCTTCCGATCGAAACGTCTTTCCGCGACTCGTCGGGACACGTGATTCTTTAATTTCTTCTCGACGAGGACCCGTCGCCGGTTGTCGTCGGATTAACGCCCAATGCAAAATTTCCTTCGCCCCATGTGATAGATTCTTCGAAACGTGTGTGTGTGTAATATTTCTGAAGCGAGCATGATTCCGTTGAATTTTCAACGTCTCGTAACCGGTCACCATGTAACAAAGACGGCTACCATTCGCTTCGGACTTCGCGAATCAACGTATTAGCCTTGTGGAATGGGCAAACGCTTTTCTAAAATAATAATAGCGATAGAACAGGTATTCGGTTTTTCATGGAAAGCTGTTGCATTCTACGCCATGAGCTTCGAACAACCAGGGGTAAAAATGTAAAGAATACGCGCAAGACTGTACCAATAAAACGGAAATGTAAATTGATACTTTTAATTGTTTTCAAGAAATATGCGAATAATATTAATCCTTAGCAGTCGAAGGGTGAATTTATGTATTCCCTCTGTCCCATAATTATAGTAGCAAGTGAATATCCAAACGGGAATTATTGGCGAATGCAGCTGTAAGTTATGTTGTACCGCAAAATTGCGAAGCCTCCAATCAAAATCAATGTTTCATGACATCTGTCATTTGCTTTGACACATCTTTCAATTTTTAGGTTGACCTAATTATTACGAATTATATCCATTTTTCTAATCTCATCCGCTGATCGAAATCAATTGTTCTATTTGTCCCCATTTTTCGTTTTAAATCTTACAAGTGTTTTCATAGCTATTAAAAATTCGCTGTATGGGGCTAGGAAAAATTATTTTCCACTATTTAGTCCGTTTTTAAAACGTGGTATTGAAAACAATGTATTTTTATTTAAATAATTATCTTCTGTTTTGTGCGTGTGAAATTTTTCAATCGATTTTAAACATTTTGATGAGATTATAACAGAGAGACACGTAGTACGGTGTCGCGACCGTGTCACATCGAAAACAAACGCCGTGGTAAAATGTCAAAGATAAAGGTTCGACGGAGAATCTCGGTGTAACTGTTCTTTCGCTTGGTAAACCAACATTATAGTATAACAATACGTAGTAACTTGTAAACACCGCACGGAGCTCGAACGCACACTGAGCTCCCAAACTGAGACTTTAAAAAAATTTTTTTTTAAATATTGCATTGTCATCCAGTTCTGAGCTATGTTTAAAATTCCAAGTCTCTAGCTCATCGGGAAGTTAGTTTAAAATCAATTGCAAAATTTGTACCGAACACAGACGGACAGACATAGTTTTTCTATAATAAATGTTGCGTTCTATATTCATTTTCTCGTGCGACTATTATATGGTACAAATTAAATTCATCAACTGCTACTATTATTATGGGACAGAGGGAGTATCAAAGACTTTTCTATAAAGTACAGAAAACAATGATAAAAATAATAAAGTGATGCAGACAACACGAGGGCGTCTTGATACCGTGAAAAGATGCGAAGCACGGGGAGCGGTTGACGGTCGAGAGGGAATAATGAAAAAAAATACGTAAGATCGCGAGTCGCAGAAGCGTCGCGTGTCGCGTCGGTTCCGAGCGGCGCGTTCGCGGGCAATTAACGTGCCCGATTCTAATTCGAGCCGATTAAAAGCACGACGTCCCGGCAATATCGTTCGAGCGATTTAATTTAATGCGGGGTGCCGACTCGATTGAATCCAAATCGATTCCGGCGCGATTCGATTGGATTAATTCGGCCGATTAATTCGACAAAAACTAATTCGCCGCTCGTCGGTCTCATCCGAATTATTCTAACCTCGTTCTCGAGGCGAGTTCCGTCTGTCGTCGCAGTCGCTGTCGCTGTCGTTTCCGCCTCTCTCGGTCCTTTCCATCGATTGCGTTCTACGCGCGGCGCGATGATGCGGCGCGATCTTCTCGTCGCGATAGCCCTTTCCACCCTGTTGTACCGGGCGAAAATGATCAGGCTCTTCGAATACGAATCGAGCGGGTGTCGAGTGTGCCCGGCGCGGCCGGCTTTCAAAAACTTTCGGGCTTATCGGTCGCAAACGGTATTTCCCTTTTTTCCGTATTTTTTTGTTGTTGTTTAACGACGCCTGGGGTGAATCCCCGCATCCGAAACAATTTATCTTTCACGAAACACGTCGTTTCATAATTAATTTCGACGAGACGGACGGCTCCTCTCTCGGCTTTCGGATCCGTTCCCGGAGATCCGAGGAGAGGCGGAGAAGGTGACGGAGCGGTGATGGACCACTGAAAAGGGGAGCAAAGCAGGGGGCAAGAGGAAAGAGGCAGAAGGCAGGCAGGCGCGAGGGGAGGAATTCGAAATTTTAAAATCGTCAGACGAGGACGTTGCCCCCCGGCGAACCGGCGCACACGTAGCACGCCTTCGCACACTCCTCCACACCTACACACACATATACATATTTTTTTTAGCGGAATGAGTACTACGATTAAAGAGTCGGCGAACAAAAGTCACCGCGGAGGCAACGTAATTCCATCCTTATGAATGTTCTATGCTTCCCTTGCCTCGTGTCCGACCGTCATATTCCACAGCTCTAGCGTTCCGCGAGAGAACGATCGATCTTGAATTCTATAAGCTCGTATAATTACCCGTCTTTTTTCGAATTCTCTTACGAGCGAACGATCCGATCCGCGCTGCGCCGCGCCGCGGCCGCGCCGAGCCACGCCGCGCAGAGCCGTGTAACACGAGTCTGCCGAACGATTTTCGCTCGATCGCACGTAAAAGGACGCGAAAGAGCACCGGGGAGAGACAGGGTGGCAAGTGCGGAAACACGCTCCGGTCAAGGGGGGAATGCGTTCGCTTCGAAAAAAACGACCCTCGATGGCTCGAAACAAAAAAGGCGAGACCACTGGTACATGGAGCGCGCGCGCGCTCCGCGTTTTCACGAATTCCGGAACTTTGATCGTCGATTAGACGCGGTCGCACGACGCTCCACAGCGAGAGCTACGGAAATACGCTCCGGGACGAGCCTACCGCAAACAGGTGATTGCACGCGTCCAGATACTTGCGAAATCGTCTCCTAAAATAGACGACACCTGGTACTTTCTATTTATCGAGGGACCACTAAAAATTGCCGATGATTCGAAACACACACAACTGGAACAGTACTAAATGTACAATTCCTATATTATTATTATATACGGACCGAGGTTCTTTTATACATGAGTTTACAGACGTTTTGTATAACTGATAAAAGCAAATAGAAAATAACAAAAATATACAATAAGAACAAAAAAAGAATATATTGAGGGTGAGGCACCTCAAACAGTCCACCTGAATAACTCGGCTGCTGTTGGTGTTAGGAAAAAATGCACCAGATGGAAATTGCTTGGTTAGCTTTTTTGTAGATGGGCGCGTAAAGGATATACGAAAGTCAACTTCGTTTTTTTTAATGGAATGAGGTGCTTTTTAATACATCAATCGATGCAGCTGGATAATACTAGTAAATAAACGCTAATGTCTTAGTACGACAGTAATGGTGTTTTAGAATTATTTAAATTGAAATATCTCCTGAACTACTAACTTTTCGATGTACATAGAATAGTAGCTTTCTATAACGAATGTCCAGCTGCATCGATTGATATATTAAAAAATACCTCATTCCATTTAAAAAAACTGAAGTTGACCGTCATATGGCCTTTACGCGTCCACCTACAAAGAAGCTATTAACATCAGATTAATGCTCCCTCGAAACCGGGCAATTTCCATCTGATGTATTTTTCCTAATACCAATAACGGCCAAGTTATTCAAGTGGCCTGATTGTGGTGCCTCACCCTGTATACATTTCGTATATCGAATAAAATGAGTCAGGTCGTCCATATTTTAGTTCGGATGAAACTTCGTTCTGTAAACATGTTGACACCTCCTCCGTTCGTCATCGTTACACATTCGTCAAATTTCGGTATTCAATTCGACATACGCGAGCCATTGTACAGGGTGTATAAAAAGTAATGGGCATCCGTTCTAGAGGTGAATCTACACGTTTGGATCGGTGGACATTTGCAAAAGAAACTTGTCGCAAAATTGTTTATAACAAAGAAAATTGTTGGTAAAGTTGTTTTTTATATCAACTCATCCAGAAGAGAGAAAGTTTGAAAGAAACCACATGTCGCAGACAAATAGTTGCTGAGAAATAAGCTGTTAAAGATTTTGCAAAATTTGATTGTGTGGAGTTATACGTATAGACAAGAGCCTACTACACTATAGTCCACCTGACCGTGTCGATGAGACAGAACATAATCGTGTGCGTGCCTCGAGACGAACGAAATTTAAAGGGACATTCGTCGATAGGCCCGTACCAAGTGATCGTCTCCCTGCCCATTCGGATCATAAATTTGAAGTTCCAAAATATTAAAGAATACCTTGTACCCATTTTTATACATAAGAATATTAATCCTGGGTTATAAAATACGAATGTCAAATATAGGTATTTATAGATGTTTCATAATTTTCTGTTCCTTCGTCAGATCAAGTTGACACTGCCATTTTCGCGAATATATCTTATTAACGATGAAGCAAAACCACCACGCTTCTACACAATCACTGAACACTACACAACACACTTTCCAAAATCGTGACAGCAAACGGGAAGAAGTTATTCCGACCTCGATCAAAATAGTTCTGCGATTGTCACCTGTGAAGGACGTTACAGCAAGCAAAAAACACCTGCGAATCGGTTCTGAACCGTCCGATTATTTTACAACCACCGCGCTCCGACAACTTCAACCTCGACAGATGGACAACACGTGCGACGGACCCATCGAAGCGACGAGCGGGGACTACCTTTATAAATCACGTCATTGACGACCGAAGACAATAGCAAAAGGAATTTCTGTTACAGTTTCCCCACTTCTCAATCTAAAGTCCTTCCGACACATCACCAATTAACAAATACAACATTTCCCCACCTATAACCATTCATGAAAAACCGAGGTGACAACCGCAGTACTATTTTGACCATATGGTCGGAATAAGTTCTTCCCGTCGCTGTCACGATTTCAGAAAGTATCCAGTGATTATGTAGAAGTGTGGTGTTTTGGGCTTCGTCGTTATTGAGACGTATTCACGCAAAAGGCAGTGTCCACTTGATCCGACGGAGGAACAGAAGATTCTGAAAAGTGTGTAAGTACCTATACTTGACATTAGTATTTTATAACCCAGGATTAATATTCTTATGTATAAAAATGGATACAAGGTATTCTTTAATATTTTGGAACTTCAAATTTATGATCCGAATGGTCAGGGAAACGATCACTTGGTACGGACCTAGCGACGAATGTCCCTTTAAACTTCGTTTGATCGACATAGTCGTGTGGACTGTGGTACAGTAAAAGCTCCTTCGTTGTCCAAAGGCCGGGGGGTTGAGTGGACAACGAGCGTGCCCGGACACTATTCTTGATTTATGACTGCGTCGATTAAACCACTAAATACAGTTGAAACTATATCGTGTTTGGTGTCATTTTAATCAGAGAAATGCCAGAAATAAGTTAGTGAAAGTCCCATAAAGAAATAATGAAAATTAAGAAGTTTGAAAATTCGGTTTCCTCGAGTCAATGTTGTGGTGTTCACACCAATATACTCGAGCCGACATCAATCGTCGCCGCCCTGCGGAGCGACTCGGCGTTGACAGGCAGTGGAATGGGTAGGCACTGGACAACGATCGTGCCCACGATTCAGGACAACGAAGGAGCGATTACTGTAGTAGGATTTTGTGTATATGTATTGTACAATTATACACATTCAAATTTTGCCATTTTATATCTCAATAACCATTTGCTTGCGACATGTGGCTCCTTCCAAACTTTTCTCTTCTCGACCAGTAGAAGATATTGATGTAAAAACATAATTTGACAACAATTTTCTTTGTTACCCACAATTTTGCGGCAAGTTTCTCTTACAAATGTCCACCGATCAGGACGTATAGATTTACCCCTACGACGGATTATCATTACTTTTTATACACCCTGTACATACGCTGACGCTTCGAACCGACAATTTTCTTCTTCGTTCGCGTACCAAAGAGTCATTCCATGCATGTAGACTACTGGAAGAACATATAACATTACATAATTTGTAATTATTCGCGATTACGGTGAACGGAGTCGGTCGGCCAAACAAAACTGCGGATCGATGGGACCAAACAGTCATCGGTTTCCGGCAGGGGAAAGGCGCGTGAGGTGCACACGTACGTGCACATGTGGTACGTACGACGCTTACGTAAGAGACACGTGTAAAAAGAGACCGCGACAACCACGGCGACCACATTGGTAACGGAGTTCTCACGCAAAAAGCCAGATACATACCTAGGCGTTTGTCGGTGCGTAAAAAGGTGTAGGACAGGGTCGTGAGGGCTTCGGCGTGGGCGGAAAGGGGCGACGGGTACGGCGGGTCGATCGACGGGGGCCATTCGATTCGATTTGTGCGGTCGGGAGGCGAATTCGTCGTGCGGTCCGCGTGCATTGCGATCGATCCGGCAGCGCGAGAACCGCGCTCCTTTTCTCGAATGGATGGCATCGAGTGCCCTTCGAGAACGGTCGGAACGCCGGCGCCGCTGGAGCGGGATAAGCGAATCGCGTTTGAATACCGTGTCAGTGATGCGGCACCGATTAGTGTCACCGAGGAACGACAACGCGCCCGGGAAAAATCCTCCTCTCCCTTTTCGCTCCCCAAGGGTTCGAGAGTTAATCGCGTTATTTCCGATCACTTCGCGCGATCCGCAGGAGGAAAAAAAATACCGACGAGCTGGCTGCTCTCGCTGCTCCTTTGCTCCGCTCATCGCCGTTCCCAGTCCAAGCTGCATTTCCACCGCTACTCGTTTACGGGACAAAACGATCTTCCGCGGAATGCGTACACGCGAAAAGTGGTTACGTTTCTATCTCCACGTTTTTAATCCACGACACTTTCCCGCCAGATTTACTTCACTGGCCATCGGACGATTTCAGACATGTACCAATCGGAATCACACGGAACAGGACTTTCTTGCGAGCAGAGCCTAGAATTTTTCCGAGGTTTCCCACTGTTCTTGCAACCGTATCTCTAATTTGACTTCCAAAATCGTTGGAGATTGTTCTAGTCCCGATTCCCTCCTATAACCTTCACTCGTATGGGGAAGTATAAGTTGTTCCATCCCTTGTATTCCATCCTGTGAATAATCAGCGAAGAGTACTACACGCAATTTCATAACGGAATTAAAGCAATCTACCTTAAAGAAGTGTACTTTGCTTTAATTTCGTTATGAAATTGCGTGTAGAACTTTTCGCTACCTTAATATCTACCTTAAAGAAGTGTACTTATTATTGCTCTGGGAAGAGTCGTGAATACTCGAAGAATGCCCGCCCGTTGCGGGAGAGAGAGAGAGGAACCTCCGAAAAGGAAGAGCGGTTGCGGAAACGGGTTCGCAACAGGGTAAAAAGGTAACGGGTGGAGCGTGCGGCTGGTTAGTCGGGTACATAGTCGGGAGTGGAGGAGCCCGCGGAAGAGTAGTCGGGCCGGATTCGGACAGCGAAACGGTTTCGATCGACTTAGCGGTTAGAGGATAGGCTCGAGCATTATTCGTACGTGCCTGTGCCTCGGTTACGCGGGCTATCGATTCCTTGGTCGCTCGCCGGGGGTAGTAACGTTTCCCCTCGAAACACAAACACAGGGCCTCGCATGCATGCGCGATGCAACCCCATGGTATGCATTCGATACGCACGTAGGTACCTACCAAGAGGAAAGAGGTCCCTGCATCGCGCGATCGATGTTTGATTGCACTTTGTATCGCGTTTCTCCCTCTCTCCCTCTCTGCTCGCCCTCTATCTCTGTCTCTTTCCCTCATTCTCTCTCTCTCTCCGGTGCCGCTGTTTCCTTCCCCTCCATCTCTCCGTGGAGTTTCTTCGATTTCTTGGAAGCCAGCCCGTTCGTCTCGTGGCTTCGGCCCGCGGACGTCTCGTTAACCGAGTTCCGGCGCGACTCAGGCTTCCAGCCTCGCGTTCAACGACACGCCCATCGCGCCCACGATCGCTGCTACCTTGTAACAATCGAGCCTGACCCTAAACGATCGACCGAAGCTTGCCAGAAGTTGCGTTCGAAGCGATCGTAAAACGTTCTCGCGTGAAAGGCGCCACGCGCCGAGACAATGCTCGCGTGTACGTAGCTCGGATGAAATAACCATATCCAATCGAACGAATCGGAGGATCTTCGTCGAGAGATCCATAAAGTTAAATCGGTCGAATTTCTTGCCCGTGCAAGAGTGGTCTTCCCATCGAATAAGAAACATTCACTGGCGATTAACTTTTCCGGAAGACGATTTTCGAAGCACTGTCGCAGATAGATGGAACGCTGCTTGCCCGTAAAAAATCGCCAAGGCCGATTCGAGATGCAAGAAGGTACGCTCGTTGAAGCCGCGAGCTCGCAGCTAGCCGTTTTCGGTGCGAGCGAGCACAGCGCGGCCGCGTCGATAATTAATTTGGTCGCATTAAACGCTGCCGTGGCGCGATGCGGGAGGCGGTATCCGCGTCGGTGTGGAATCCTTCTTTTTTCGCAGTTTCACCGGGACGGCTGATGGATGAACCTCCATATATTTCGCTCGCCGCAAGAAAGGTAAGACAGCCTCGACATCTATCACGAGCGAGTCTATATCGCGCATCTGCGCGCGAGGAGAGAGAGAGAGAGAGAGAGCGGATACGCGCCGACGGACGGGGGCGGCGGGAAATAAAGAGAGCAAGCAACCGAGGCCAGAAAGAAAGCTATTAATAGGGTCGAACAGCGCGCGCGGGCACGCTCGGGTTCGGCGTCGACGCCGCTCGTAGATCGCGAAATTGCCGGCGTGGAATGTTTATAACTTTGATAACGTGCCTCGATAATCTATTTTCGCGGGTAATACATTACGCGGCCGGATTTTACCTCGGGACACGGGACACGGGACACGATACGAGCGGGGCCACCCCCGCTAATGGCAAAGTTCGCTCGGCCCGTTCTCCGATAGGAACTCGAAATAATAGTTTGGACGCGGTTTGGTCTGCCCTCGCAAGCCGAACGGTCGACCCGCCGAGTAGCTTGAACATCCGAGCAACCGAGAGCGGACGACGATCCGTCAGCCCGCGACCACCTCCGCGGATCTTGTCCCGCGAATCCGTGCTTTGTAACTTTAAACGGTTGCAATGGACCGGCTAATTTCCGGCTACGGTGTAACCCGTAAACCGCAGCCGCGCTCCCATTTGCTCGGGTAAACGGCAAACAACGGTTCAACGTCTGCCGGGTTAAGGTGGGATTTCCTGAACCCGCTCCCCCCAAGCTCTCGAGACGCGAGCGCCACTGTCTTTTCACTCTTGATGGCGTCTACACGACAGAATATAAGACAGGATATAAGACAAGTTCACAATTACCATGTAACAGCGAAAGTCTAATAGTATACATTGCTACAAAGCACATCGATTGAGGTATAGGATAAGCGACGGAATATTGTCCGCAACCTTCTTTTCGACGTCCAACGAATACATTCGTATCGATATTCCGCGATGATCGTCTGCTGCTTTTTCGTTTGACAGCACCGAAAGTACTCTGGATGATTCGGCTTAGCGGACAACGATGTATCAGACGATGAATCGCGCTCGAGGGTTGCAGACAGCACGGTCGGTTTGTGGACGCGAGCGAGAAAATCGGAGAGGAGGTCGGTTGTTGATTGGTCGAGGGGCATCGGGTATTTTCGCGGGAAATCGCGAGGCTGGCAGACACACCGGTAGAATGATTCCGGGAACGCGACGAAAAGGCGAGATTCTGCAGGTCTCGCAGCGCAGTCGGAAGGTTGCTCAACGCGGCGGCGTCGTGGTTTAATAAGGAGCTATCTATAGCAGAGCATTATGTTACCTCGATACATCCGTGAGATGAGACGTTGCAATATTAATGCGTCTCATGAAATATTCGTCGCCGTCTTGCCATTCATCTCGCTCGCGCTCCGTACATTATATAGAGGGTGCGGGTGTGGGTGCGGGCGCGGGGGTGGCTGGCTCGGAGCGCGGCGGCAGCTGGAGCAGGCTTTCCGAGAGCCGAGAGCAGAGAGAGAGAACGAGAGTGCGAGGGAGGGCCCGAGGGGAGAGAGACCGAGAACAGACCGAAAGAGAAAGACCCCGAGAGAGGGAGAGGAGAGCGACTCGAGGCCGACCGAGGGGAGCACCCCCGTCCTCTCCTGTATTCGTCTCGACTATTTCGCAGCGCGGCTTCGAGCTCTGAGCGAGCCGACTGGACGACGCCGAGCCGAGCCGAGGCTCGACGCGACGCGACGGGTCGCTCTGGGGATTTCTCGGTGCTCGGTAACCTAGATTTACGCGCCGCTTCGACCGTCTTTCGCAACTTAATAATTCCTCGGCATTGTCTCGACGAGCGCGAGATGGTCGCGGGACCGAGCGCCCCAGCGCACTGCCCTTCAAAACTGCCCGAAAATTCCCGGCTGATCTTTCCGTCCGCGGGCGCATGCGTTCCGCTACCGAACGGCCAACATTTCGTCCCGCTCGCTCTGGCGATCCCCGAAACTTTGCGCGGTTCTTTCCAACCCTGTGCTCACCCTCTTCGCTCCGAGCGGTTGTATCGATGCACGTGTTCGCGCAGAAGCTTCTCCCAATGAGCGATCGGAGGACAGTTGCCAGTTAAATCAGTTTTCATTTTCATTGCTATGACACCGATTCTATAGCCGACGCCAATGCCAAGCAATTTCTACGAATCTTCGAAACTTCCAACCCTGTAGTCTCTCCAACAAGTCGAGTCTTTTGCTACCTATGAAGTGCAACTTCAACTCGTCTCGTCGGACAGACTATGCAAGGTCTGTAAACAATTTTTCCAAGTTCTCCACCGTGCGAGACATGAACATTTGTGGCGTGGGGGAACAGGCAAGGGTGAGGAAGACCTCGCCTTTAAATCCTCGGGATTCTTCTGCCCAATAAAATACGTCGCCTGAGAATCGTTTAAAATCTCGCGAAACGAGTGCCCGAGAGTCTGAAGCCCGATGATGGCGATAAGCGACTTCGAGTTCGCCGAGTTCGACGGGATGCTGAACAAGGGTGTCGTGGAAACAGCGATTGAATTTGTTCGGCGTTCGCCGAATATCTCTGGCTCGCAGGTTGGCTTTGTCTCGAAGGCGTTTGAAGAATTACCTTATCCGGCGACGGTTCGCGCCGGATATTCGAGGCGAGAGCGACAGATCGATCCTGGGGTCTCGTCGCGTATCGGCCGGTTGGTAGTGATCAATTTTTCACGGTTCTCGCCGTTCCCGTCGGCGCGAGTCGGTCGCGCTCGCGTAACTCATGTGTCGCGGCGGAAGCTCTCGCGCGCTCCCTGCACGGTCTCGCGTAGACGGACGATTCGGCAAGGACGAAAAAAGAAGCGGCGGAGAGAGCTCTGCTCGATGTGAAAGAACAGGAGAGAACAGACGAGAGAACAGAGAAGAGAAACAGGACACAGAGGAAAGAGTGGTAGTAAGGGTTGTCGAGAGGGGGCTGACGGAGGCTGTCGACGATGGGTCGGGGACATGGCGGGGGTGTGCAGGAGCCGGTGGGTGACACGGAGCCGGCAGGGAGGAACGATGGGAGTTGGTAGTCGGGAGGGCGTGCGGGGGCCGGGGGCCGGGGCGAATGCTAATATTAAAAGTAATATTTCTCGGGCCGTCCGCGGCGCAGCGCCGCTGGAATCGCGCTCTCGCTCTCCGCGCGCGGTTCTATTTATTTTTAATATAAATTAAACAATTTATTTTCCGGCTGCGGCAGCCGGCAGGGGCGAAGCTGCGAGAGAAACGCGGAGAAGCGAGAAGGGGAACGAGGAACAAGGAACGAAGACCACCGGGGAACGAAGAACGAGCCGGCTACTGAAATAGAGAAATAATGCCGGGACTGCAATATCGAATGAAATATCGTCCGCGATCTCCCTTCTACGGCTGCAAGGAAAATACAAGCGTATTCTTTCTGTATGTGCGCCGCCGTTGGCTGCGTACGCTTGTAATTTCCGTCCCTCCCGGAGAGAGAGAACAGCTATTTACTCGGACACGCGGACCCCGTCGACGACGATTCAAATTTTTGCGGACGACGCAACGACGTGACGCGACGCGAAGTCTTCGGCTGGCGACGAAGCTCGGCCCAGATTCGACATTTTCCCGAGCCCCCAAATTAAGAGTGTATGAAAATTTGAAAGAGCTTGAAGGCTCCGAGTGTCTTGACAAGCCGTTGAATCTTTAACGAGTCTTGAAACGTTCAAATCTTTCGAGGAGCCATACAAATTGCACGAGCGCTGGTATTATACGATACAGCCGCGGCCCGGCTACCGACGAAGACGACGACGACGCACACCGGTGGTGTCTTTCGACTCTCGTCGACCCGACGCGACGGTGCCCGCGTCTGCTTCGATCGCCACGCGAGTTCTCTTACCGATTTATTTCCGTGGACGCGGCGATCATCGATCGCGAACGACGTCCGGGCCGTGGGATCTCGCCACGGTCAGCGACGCTTAAATATGCATGGCGTCGCGCCGACATTGACCCGCTTAAAAAGATACGTTTTCGGGTGATCTCGCCCCGGACCCTGTTGTTGCGAGAGGGTGCGTTCGACGACCAGTGTGCGAGCCTCTGTAATCCGCGTTCGTAGTCGCGACGATGTATTCTTGGTCGAGTAGAATCGCGCTCGCTCGATACTTTGTCGTGTAACACGAGTGACAAAAAACGTTGATATAACATGGACTATGGTTGCGAATGAAAATTTTAACGGGTGACTATAGTTCGCCGGTAGGAAGCGACCGGTGACCATAGTCGCATGTAGCAAGGGTTGAAATTCCGGTAGCAATCGAAGGTTGGTAGACGCGTCGCGTCTCGTCGCGTCGCGTCCGGCAAAGGAACAGGCAAGGAGAAGAAACAGGGGGGGAAAGTATGAGATACAATGGACGTGGCGAACCGGTGTCGAGAGAGCCGAGTCACGGCGGTGATACACAAAGCGACTGCGGGCCGGCCGGTTGGCTCGAGATTGTCCGGCGAAAAGGCTGGCTGGCAACGAGGCAGGTTGGCTGCCAGGCAGAAGGGAAGGCAATGCACTTTATGATCGAATATAGCGAACGGTCGGGGGGCAGAGCAGACTTCTATGTATAGCACGTCTGAATCATAAGCGACGCGTACACCCGCTACCTACATAGCTGACGGGCCACATAACGCGTACGTACAAAGTACAACCGTACTTTGCTTCGGCGAACGTTCTCGCCTCTGCCGAACTCTCCCTCTCTCTCTCTCTCCCTGCTCTCTCGTGCAACCGTTCGCGTGCCCTGCCCTGCGTCTCCATCTGTCTATCGGCCTCGCTTTGGTCTGTCGAAACAGCAGGTGCGCCGCTTTGGACCCGCGTCACCTTCGCTTCGCGGTTTCCTCGCGTATGGAAAAGGCTGGGGTCCAAACCACCCGAACAACCAAGCGGATAAAGGGCACGCACAACAAACACCGATCCGATCCGAGACTCCGCGACGACCTGTTCGAAATTATCCGGGACGATTCTCCCGCGGAGAACTTCTGAACGTTTAACCTTCCGCGTTGCGAACAGAACTTTTATTTGAATTCGTTGTAATCGCCTTTCGGTAACTTTTCATTCTCATCTTAATTCGAGCAATAATTCTTTCGCTCGCCTCACGGCTCTCATTGCGTTAATTTAATCCTTTCGTTAACGTTTACAGAATCGATAGCGCGAACAAAGGGAAACTAAAGTAAGAACGGGCGAGCGCGATTGTTGCCCACGATCGTTTAGTCCTGCAGCCACTCGCTCTGCTCGGCGCTGAAACGAGTAGACGCTTCTGCGTGAAACGTGTGACAGGTTAAGTGTTAAGTGGACGCGCGGGCAAAGCAACGCGTCTCGATAATTCGTCCCGGTCGGCCTCCTCGCGAGAAAATATACAGGCGCTGGAAACCTTTAAGCGTCTCGCGGACAGGGTAAGCGAAATTTATTTTCGACGCTCACCGCACCGTGAGAAATGTAAGGAAATGCGAGAGAAAACGTGCCGACAGTCGACAATCGCGTTCGTCTCGTCGTGGTCGTCGTGTTCGCAGGTAAATAGCAACGTGTGCGGTTGATTAGAAGAAGACTGCCCGAAATTTAATCTAAAAACTTGTTGCTTCGAGTCTGAGCATAGATATTGTTTCTCTTGCTGAGATACAAAGAAATGATTTAATAAATATCTTTATTAGAGCAGATATTAGAGAGCAAAGTCTGAATAAATAAAATCTTGTCATTTTTATAAGGCAACATGTGACTGTTACTCTCATAGCTTGGTACGTTTAGTGTTAAGAGGTGAAATCAATTTTTATTTCACTCCTGCGCCCCACAATCGATGCAGAACATTTTAATTTTGCACAAAGATCCGCCGTCTAATGATAAAGAAATCTGAACGGGTTTCGTGATCGCAGAGTGTGCGGTTTGATTCGACGTATTTCGTGCGGGCGTTAAGAATCGCGATCTCGTTTGGCGGGCGTTTGACGCTCGGGTGGCGACGCGCGTGCCGCGATGACGCGTAATCGTAGAACGGGAAACAATTTGATCGTGAATCGAGTGAGAGAGAGAGAGAGAGAGAGAGAGAGAGAGAGAGAGGGAGAGAGCAGGAGGGAACGTGGCCGAACGGTTGGCGTGTCGGGTTTCTATTTTTTCCCCGGCGTTTCCCGATAAGAGCTCGACGAGCGTGTCGCGGTACAAGCCGTAAAAACCCTCCTCGCGAAATACGACTGGAACACGCTTTAAACCGACCGTTCCGCGATTAGCGTAACGCGTTGCCACGATCGCCGGCCGATAACTTTATCTTGAGCAATTACTTTACTCGCGTATGTTGATCATCCGTTAATAAGCCTCTTCCTCGGCTCCGCGATTTCGCGTGTGCAAAACGCCCGGGAAATCTCCGATCGCGAGAGACCGCGACGCTCATTCCGCTGCACGATAACACGCGTCTTTCGCCGCGCTTGTTCGCTCAAATTCCACTGTCGGTCTCAATCATCTGAAACTTTCGACGATTTAATTCTTTGCGCGCTAATCAGCCTGGACCTCGAGCTGCGAAATGACTAGCGCACTGCAATTTCAACTGCAAATCGCAAGATAGTTACCTTTCTTGATCATTTTTCGATTGTGTATATCCAGGGGAATAGAACGATTCGTGGAGGGAGGATGCGATTCTCCGACGCGCTCTCGGCGAGGGGAGTATCTGGACGGTGGGAGGGGCCCTGCGTGACGTCGCGGATGTCCTAATTATCCAGAAAAGACCAACGGCAGAGTTTTCCCGATAGGAAACGCCCGAAGAGATCGAGACGGCTCGAGCTCCAGCTCGGTTCGGCTCTGCTCGGCGAGCGGAGCGTGCAGCCGAGTTTAATCCGCGTAATTACGATGCGAGAACACGACCCGAGGGGTCGAATCAATTTATCGGCTTAATTCGACTACCGAATCGTTTTCCGCGCGAGATTATACGCGGCATTCTTCCGCAACCCGTGGCAGCCCCACGCGACGCCGCGCCGACCGTTTACCTTTTCCTCCAGCCGGCAGTTTCGACGTTCGTCTCCGATTCCCTTCCTCGATCTTCACCCCTACTACCCCTCTATCAACCGTTCTCTCTCTTCCTCTTTCTCTCCTCTCTGTTCTCTCCTCTCCGACGTTCTACCCTCGGCTCTCCGCTTCGCTCTCTTCTCGGTCGGTCTACTCTCGCGTTAATGGTGTTGTGGCTATTACCGTGACGTGCTCCGCCTTTAATAGGTGTCGAGGCTCGTTTCTGAGCCACGATAATGTCCGCGGGCACCTTCGGCCGTGCGCGCTAATTACTCGACGATCGATCCGTTCCGGGATCGAAGCCGGGATCCGATGCCCGGACGCGGACACCGGAGACGCCGCAGCCATCCCCATAGAACAACCGGAACGCCTCGTCGCGCCATTCTTTCCCGGGCCAGAACACCTCTCTGATCGTCCCCTAATCGGTGCTCCGACGCCGTCTGCCCCTGGAATACCGATGCGAGGACGTAATATTTTCTACCCGTTCGAGTACTTGGGAATATCCCATAAAGTTGGCTACGATAAATCTATAAAGCCTTTTTACAAGCCTCCGAAGAGATGCTAATCGCAACACAATTTGTGTTTAAATTAGTCCCGTGTTATTTATGACCGCATGGTAATTAGCGTCTAAATTATACAAGATGCCATCGAAATTCCCGAGGAGAAAGTTGCCCCGCCGTTTGGGACTCGTTCAGTTCCAGCCGGGAATTACTCTCAGGGACATTTCCTTACGTGCTGGAGTATTTTCGCTGGCGGAGCGCTGGAAACGTATAAAAAGATATCGACCACGCGCGGTAATAGTTACCACGAGCAACCGCGAACAATGGATACACACGTTCCCTTTCCATCTGACCAGGTGCAATAACAATAAAATAATTCGCGATACCGTGGAAGCATTTTTCCCGTGGTTGAACGGTCCGGAGTAGGGCTATAGCGCAGGCGAATCGAAACGATCGTATCGATTCGATCGGAGAGGCTCGTCGGCGCTATAGACCGCGAAACGAGAACGATTCTCAATGGACTGGCGGAGCACAAAGAAACAAAACGAGAAGGAACGCGTTCCGAATAGGCCGTTGAAAAGTCGCTCGGCGAAGTTGGGGCTACCGGAAGAACGCGCCGGTACACCGACACGCCTGCGATGCATCGAAGCTGCGGTTCGCGTAAGCCGCGTTTCTTTTCGCCACTGTTTCGCGCCGAGGAACTAGGAGAAAGAGAGACGGACGGGACACGCGGAGTCGGGGGGCCAGGCCGGGTCGGGCAGGTAGAACACTCGGAACCGTTTTTCGCGCGTATTGTTTTTGACTTCCGGCCGCGATAAAAGTCGATTCCGCCCACCGGGCAGGTTTAGCAGCAGCCGTGCACGGTGCGTACCTATCGGACGGTCGGATCAGCGGCTTCGGTAGCGAGCCGGAGCGTCCGCAATATCCCGTTCCCATCTGCGAAAGGACGGGGCTCCGGTTCCCGGGCCGGCCTTCTGCCGTTCCTTTTCCCCCGGTCCCGCGGGTTCCTCGGCTGTTCTCCGAGAAATATTATTTAAGCGCTTCCTGCCATATAAATAGTCCGTCCGCGATGATAATTAAAGTCTCTCGGGGACGGTATATCGGGACCGACGATCTATCTGTTCCGGTGTGTACCGATACCGCGGGCTCCGCGCGAAACCGCCTGTGTCTTGGTCGCCACCGCGTCCCTCCGCCTTTTCCGCGCTCATTTGAATATCGTCGGTCGTGCGAGGCGGCGAACAATGCGCGCGACCGACCTCGACGCGGCGGCCTACGGCGCTTGTGTGTCGTATATGTATATCGTTTTGCGAAAATGCGAGCCGAGTCGAGACGAGACGGGAGAGAACCGAGAGCCCGGGTCCGGTCGCGCGCTCCACGGAATCGAACGCGTACGAGATCGATTTCGACGGACTCGTCGTCGAAACCTCGGGTCGGGAGGAGGTTCTCGGAGGGATCGCTGGAGGGTCCGAGAAGGTGGACGGCCTCGGCAGAGCGCGGGACCGGGGGCGGGACACCGGAGGACAGAGGGTGGCAGAGCGGAGGGTGCAGGAATGGATCGCTGAATTTCTCGAATAATTAAGTTAGACCTCGGTGAGCTAGGGGTGGTCGCTTACCTACCAACACACAGTCTCATACATTATGTAGAAGTGCCGGTACATGGTAGGTACGCGTACACGCGTACTCTGGAATGGCGGTGTGGCCGGAGAGGGTAGGAGGGTGACGAGAGAGAAGGTTAGAGCGAGAGAGGCCGGTGAGACAGAGGGAAACCAGTACGTGTGTATCCATCGACGCGTGGAAACGGAGTTGAACGTGAACGCGGTGCTCGTGATCGTGGCCGTGCGCTCGTGCTCGTGTTCCTGGATCTGGCCGGCGCGGAGTAGTGCATTGGGAAACGCGTACGCGTGTACCAGGGCTAGGCGTACTTACGCGCGCGTAAGCGTACATTGCGACAGAACGTGTACCGGTCTTCGTACGTCCACCCTCTAGGACTCTCGTTCTCTCTCTCTCTCTCTCTCTTGCTCTCTCTCTCTCGTTCACTCATTCTCTGATCGTGTGTGTGCCCTGCCTGCCTGCCGAGTCGAGTCGAGTCGACGCGAGGCGAGACGAGGCGACGCGTCGGTGAAGCTCGGTCGTGTTCGCGCGCTCGCGCTCCAGCTCGCGCTCCAGCTCGCCCTACACTCGCCGCTATTGGATATATACTTAATGAAGCGTAAATAATTGAGTAATGTGCTCCAGGCCGTTCGATCGACGTTCCTATTGGTCGGTATTAATCTATTCCGGCGCATTAGCGGCCGGTATCTCCGCGAACCAGCCTAGGACCGTGCCTAAATACTATCCTGGACTAGCCACCGGCTACGTTTCTGCCATCGACCGTTCACTCGCCACGTTACCCCCTACGCTAACCTGCGTTAAACGCCGCCCGAACTAATTGACAACCCTTTCCTCCTCCAGCCCTCTCGATCGAACGATATCCGCAGATACTTTCTTCCTTCTCGACTATCGTCCCCTTCGCTTCTAGTTACCTCGCGACCAGACAACGCTCGATTCTTCGACAGTGCGCCCCGCTCCCCGATATTTTTCTCGAGGAATCGCTGAAATCGATCCTCGCACAGTCGTACCTTGAATCACGCCCTCCTAACACAGGTTCAATAAACACATTTCAGCGTACGTGTGCATCTTATTTATTTATCCATTACACTTACGGAACCGATTAGAACAACTCCAGAGTATAACTGTGCACAGGGCGCACCCAGGGAAAAAGGAAATAGAACACTGGAAAATTGATCAAACTGTGGAACAGCTGCTTCCACTTCGATTTCGATTATATACAAGTTATATACAAAACTGAACATTATGTACGTATGTACATTGGCAATTCTCGCACCAGGCCACAAAATTTTATCTGCTCAACTCGGCCTCCCCACCCCAAGATTAAATCTTGAGTGCACCACTGACATGCAACGAAAACGTATAGACGCGTTTCTTCCGCTCTCATTTCGTCATTTTTCTATAATAACCGATACTAGAGTGTTACGGAACTGTCGACAGCCGTCGGCGAAATTCATTCTTCCTTTCCGTTCTCACGGAGCAACGGTCAAAGGCCCGCCCGCCACGACCTGCAGCGAAACGCGCTGACGATCGTAATCTATCGATCGTTCTAAACGTTTAATTACGCTTTTCTACGAATTCGATTCGGTCGGTTCCGCCCCGCGCCAGTTCCCGGCGCCGTCTTATTCGTCGCGGTGTACTATGCAAATTCGCTGGAATAATTCACCGGAGACGGAACGCAATAAGAGCGTAAAATATGCCGGCGCTTATACCGACGCGTTCGCTCGAGTCCTCTATTCCTCGTGCTGCGGAGCGAGAGGATTCGCGACCCCGAAATAGACATCGCGTCTGTGTTAGGACGGGATCGTTCCGTCGCGGCCGCCCCGCGGAAGGAGCTAACCAAGAAAGAAGGATGTCTATCCTTGCGGGATTGTGGTCCGTTATAGAAATCGAGCGGACTATTTTCGAGGTCGAAGGAATTTACGAGGGAAGACGAGGCGAGGCGTCGCGACGCCTCGTGTCGCGTCGGGTCGGGTCGAACAGGTAGCTTGTCGGAGGCGGAGGTCGGAGGTTGGGGGTCGAACGAGCACGGAAACCGAGAGGGAAGAGAGGATGGCTCTTACTATCTTTGGAAAAGTCGCGCGAATCTAACGAGCGGAGCCACAGGTGTTTTCCCCGTGAATATATATGGAGCGAGAGCGCCCCTCTCCTCCGCGAACCTTGTACCTCCTCGTTGTGCCGAGCTATCCTCCGACGTGCACCATTTTCGATTCTAAGCGACGCTCCTGAACTCTCGCCAATCGTCGCCCTCGTGCAACTCTTTTTTTCCCTTCTCCTCTGCGTTTCTTTGCGGTTCTGTCGATCGAACCGAGTCGAGTCTGGTCGGATGCAGCCGGGTCGCCGGGCAATTTTCGCCACAACGCGACAATGGAATGCAACTATGTACGCTCTCGTTCTCGTTTCGATCGTGGACAATTGGAAGAGCCGCGATGCTCCCTCGATGGGTGCTCTCCGTGGTCGATATTCGCACGCTCCGACCCTTCCAACCCTTAACCGTCGAGGCGCACCGCCGCCGTTAAAGTTGGACGCCGGTCGTGACAAAGACGGGTATTCTTATTGTTCACAGCGAGAGTTTTTGTCGGTTTCGAAGACACGCGTACCTGCTTGTGAATAAATAATACAAGCGACAGAGAACTACTTTCCCTGTGAATTTTCTAGGTTTACTCACGGCGACCGATAGTCGGCACAATTCGAGAAGTTAAAATAATTTCGACGGATTCGATCTGGAAAAAGATCGGCGCGAGAGGACCAAGAATAAAATATCTCACTTATTCTCGGTTGGCCGAGCATCGGAAATCTCGACACAGCTACAATTGAAACGGCAAGTTGCGTGGTCGCGTTTAGTTGGATAGGAGACCGCGTAAGATAAAACTGGCTCGCGTCATCGAATACCGTTGATAGCGAATTTCGAGAGGCGACGTTATTGCGATTACCGATACCAACGACCTGAACACGTAGATGCGACAGATATTTTCGAGGCATTCGACGCATTCGATGGTCCTAGACGAAGCTAGCGTAGAGAGAGAGACCGAAATAGGAAGTGAGAGAGAGAGAGAGAGGGAGGGAGGGGTTACAAACCGTGCTGGAAATAGTGGACGGAAGGGCCGAGCTCGTGTGCGGCATGGATGGGGGTGAAGGTCCGAAGCACGGTGGGCGGAGAGATGGCGAACGAAGTGCGCGCGGCCAAATGCGGAATATTAGCTGTTGATTAATTATTAATAGTATTGAGTGCTTGCTAATAGATATAATGTTATTGGACCGAAATCAGTTGTCCCTGGACGAAGAGGTCGAGACTCGAATAATATCGAGCGACCCCGTTGCCCTCGCGAGTGGGCAGTAGCAGCAGCTTCGTTGCCGTGGCTCGCTACTCTGTCGGGGGGCCGAGTAATTGCGCGCATTTTTAGGCAGCGCGCGCGAGCGTGCGACCGAGCGACGTCTTCCTCCGCTTTTGTGGCTCTTCTCGTCTCGTCCGTTCTTTTCTCCGGCGTAGTCTCCACTTCCGTCTCCGTCTCGGAGGTTCGCGAGGAGCACTTCATCTCGGGCGCTTATTACGCCAGGCGAGGAAAGGCGTGAACGCCGGAGGAACGAAGTTTAGTTCGTAAAGCGGATCCTTGATGACTCGTCGCTGTTTCTCCGGAAGAAACGGCGAACAAACGACGTTACGGCTCATTTGCCGTCGGGGATACGGCGCTCCCGCCCCCGTCGACGCCCCGGCGCGTCGGCCCCCGAAAGTTTCGCTCTCGGCGCCGCCACAGTAGTCCCAAATCGCTAAAACGTGGCCAGCAAGCCAAAAATGAATTTTCCGATGGAGGTACGGCACTTGCCTTACTGTCTACTCGGATAATGACTCTGCGGGGAAACCGAGGAAAAAAGGTCACACCGTTTATACTTGCAAAATGGTGGGTGTACAAATATCGCTTTTCGTGGAGCGAACTGCGAAATGCATAATTTTGAAGAGGCTGAATTAGTCGCGATTCTGAATATTCTGATATCTGAAATTGTTTAGAATATAGAACCGATTATGTAGAACAAAATGTAAAATTGTCATTAATATTAAAGATGCAGCGATGTTCTTCTCGCCGACCGCGAGCAATCCCATCCTCCGCCTTCGGTCGACCGAGAGAAGAGTCGATCGCAAAATCGCTGAAGGAAATTCCTCGATTCTCTGCGCCGAGCCGACAAGTTTCCACCCGCCAAGGTTTTTCTCCCCTGGCGTGCTCCTTCTTTTCGGGCAAACGTCGGGAAGCCGAACGAAAGAGAGAGGGAGAGAGAGAGAAAGTGCAGACCCAGAGTAGAGGTCTCTCTCTCTCTCTCTCGCTCTCTGGAAAGAAAGTTAGCTGGCTGTGGCGGTATAATACGGAATACCGGTAGGGTTTTGTAGGAAGGCGCGGTAGGAGAACCGAGGGGTGGCGGGGGTGGTCCCAAGCCACTTTCTTTGAAGCCGGCCGAGCCACTTGGAAAGGGTGGCACGGACTGCCGAGTTTGGGGCAGGTCGCACATCAAAGAGCGAAATACTTGAAGCCGAGATTCCCGACCCCTCTTTGCCCCCTTTCGTGCCTGGCTCTGGCCTCTCCTCCCCCGTAGCCGTCGCTACCCCTCGGCGCAGCCTCGTTCTACTCGTTTCTCCTCGTTCTCGTCGTTCTCCTCGCGCGCGAGCGGGGTCTCTTCCTGTGTCTTCATCCTCCTCGGCCTCGCGAGCAGCCGGCCCTCGCCCTTTCCTCGGCCGCCCCCGCGAGCGCGCTCACACAGAGACCGAGTATCATCCTCCCTGCGTTTCTCACCGATGACCTCCGTTCTATTGTCCGCTCTCGAGCAAAAACGCTCTCTTATTTTTTGCATGCACCGGAAAAAGTCACCGCTACCCGCTCGCCCGCGCGACTCGACTCGGCTCGACTCATTCAACGGAGGAGGCAATAAGGGAGCTGCTTTAAACCGGGTCCGCGCAACCTCTTTGCCTCGAAGGGACTGCACGGCTGACTGGTTGCTGCTGTGCTCTTCATCGACTATGCGATACGCATTCCGCTCCACCGTGCCTCGTATCCGCGACGCGTTCACGCGAATCGATTCGACCGCGACGACGACAACGACCACGCGTCGACTAGACTCCTTGTTCGCACGCAGGGTACGCTTACCTCCGCGTCTAACCGTCGCGAGCACAGACGAGCCACCGTTTTTAAGGCCGAGGCGTCGCGAATAGTAGGTCAACGAATAAGCGGACGGCTTTTATCGGTACAACGAGCACCTCTTCAATATTAATTGAGTACAGAAGCGCCACTTTTTCTTGTAATCCGGTGCGGCTCGCGTTACTATCTGCCCCCTCTGCGAGATCCCGCGGTAAAAAATATATTTTCAAAGTCGTTAAGGAATAAAATCAATTGTTATTACCACGCTTATATTAACTTGCCGCGTTGTTGTTGTTGTATGCGTCAAATCTTGTAATCGGATTTTAAACCTTTCCCCATAGAGTCCAATCTTGGACTAATAAATAGAGACATAAAAGTAGAAAATAAAATATATAAAAAAGACTTTTTAAAAACCACGCTTATATTAAAATGCACTAAAAAGTAGAAAATAATATTTCGCCTGGTTCTCGATAAAATACCGAATCCAGTTAAATGATTGATAACATTTTTTCCCAAAATTTTACGCAATTAGTTCAAAATTTCTTCCGTTATAAAATTAGTGTCGGAACAGATAGACAAATTTTATATTTTAAATAAAATCATGACATTAGTGGCTATAAATAAAAGCGTGGGCCGCTCACGTAGATTACGTCAATATAGTTTAGCGCTCCACGCTTTTATTTTTATAGTCACTGACGTCATGATTTGATTTAAATTTATATTCAATTTTTCCATCTATTCCGACACTAATTTTATAACGGAAGAAATTTTTAACCTAATTGCTTAAAATTCTGGGGAAAAATGTTATCAAACATTTAATTGGATTCGGTATTTTATGGAGAACGAGGAAAAAATTATTTTCTCCTTTTTAGTGCAATTTAATATAAGCTTGGTTTTTAAAAAGTTTTCTTTATACATTTTATATGCTATTCCTGCTTTCACAATCAATGCAAAACATTTTTATTGCGCGTAAAGATCCGCAGTCTCATGACATTCGTAAGCATGCGGCAAGGAGTTGACGAATGAATGCAATTGTTTTTAAACTATCGAGTCTTTGTTTTGCGTGTGCAGAGAACGTACACACAGCGATTTTTCGAGCGACAGTTTGGATGACGCGCGAGATTCGAGTTAAAGTCTGCGGTGGTTGTCGTCGAGGTGGTATTGCACCGAAACGTTGGGTGCGCATCGCGCGGCCAGTTTTATGGGTTTACTCGGCGTTCCGGGGAAACCGCATTACTTGTGTGGTACGACCTAATAACTCGTAGGGGCAACGTTATCCGCGGTCGTACATTTTTATAACGCTCGGCAAAGTTGCGCGGCGCTTCGAGGAGCTTTCGGCGACCGAAAAAAGGAGGGAGGTTCGTTCGCGTTCGGTTTTCGCGGCCGGTCGGAGAGGACGACGGTATTTGCGGCGTAGCCGGCAAACAACGTTCGAGACCACTTTTTCACCGCAATAATAAAGAGCCGGTGGTTTGTTTATTATATTATATCGTGTTACGCGAACCGGCGTAACGAGCGGTATTATTCCGGCGTATACCGCCGTGAAACTCCGTCCCGGTGATTTGTATTATTACGTGCCGCGCGGGCGGCGTTTTGAAGCTCGATTCTTTTTTTCCCCGGAGTCGGGGGCGGAGAGAGAAGGGCGGTCGACGTTTCCTTCGGAACGCGGGCTCGATTAATAAACTTTTAATTTCGTCGAACGCGGCTTTAACTGCGCCACACAGCCTGTGACGGTTGTATCGACGCGAATCCCGTTCTCGCGATTCACCAACAACGGAGCAGAGCGAGACGAAGCGAGGCGAGGCGGGTTGCCGCGCGCGCCGGCGTGTTTCGTCGCTAATTCCCAAGAATAATGTTTTTTTTAAATTCCAATCGGAACCGAGCGAGCTGTTCGCCGATGATCACCGGCTGTCACTATTTTTTTTCCGTGCCGACCGGGTGCATTAATTCGTAATTGCGCGCCGTTTTTACGCACCGAGTCCGCCGATCGAAAAATAATTGTTGCGAGTTTTCCGATAGCGCCGCGATTGTGCCTTGTTTTGCGTTTTAGACGGAGTCGGACCGGCGGCCACGGGGATACGCGTATCCGAACGTGGGAGAGTGAGAGAGAGAAAGAGAGAACGGGAACGAGGATGAGAGGAGGGCAGAGAAAACAGAAGCTGGCTTTTTCGTGGCTTAAAATTAATATGCATGGACCCGACAGCGAAACGTTTATCTTGCCGGCTTGATTTCGTTTTGATACGCCGACAAATTGCTCGACTTCTCCCGCGTGTCTCTCTACTCGGTGTAATCTAGCTCGGGGAAAAACTATACCGCGCACCGATGCCCCATCGAGAAGCAAAGATTCTCCCGAGGTTACCGAGATCGTGATCGTCGTTTCGCACGAATCGACGAGACGAGACGGATGTGACAGAGCACGAGGACACGGAAACACCGGGTGGAACGGTTGGGGGGGCTGTGCGAGAGCGCGAATGCGGAAAAATACCTTTTTTTCCCTGGGAATTTCCACCGCGAGACAATATTCAACATCTGGACCGAACGGAACGGCGATTAAAAATTAATAACGAATATCAACAGCGGCGGGACCAGTGGCGCTTCATTACCCGAAATTAAAAATCGTCGTTCGAATCGCGAATAAAAACTGGCCGTGGCAGCTTCCGTTCTGTAATTACAAATATCCACATGGCGCCTGTGGAAAAATCGGTAAACAGACTCGTGATCGATGGCTACACCTCCTCCTCCTCCTCCTCGTCTCTTCCCTCTCTCTCTCTCTCTCGCACACACACTCTCGCAGCCACCCTCGTAGTTTTTTCCACCGTGCCGCGAATTACCATTGCAAACGTCCGGCGCCTGTGAAAGTCCCGAAACGTATGGGGTTTCGATATGATTTCCCAAATAAAAAAAATTCGGGGATTCAGAGATGGAGAGAGAGGAGAGAGAGAGGGCTCGGTCAATCGGAGCCTATTATATTCATGAATCTTCAGTTAGCCGCGTCCATATTCGTTTCCATCTCTTTTCGATTCGTATCTTTATTTCGTTATCCGGCGAGCGAGCCAGTCGAAAATCGCTTCCGAAAGAATCGCTAGACGAGACGAGACGAGACGAAACGAAACGAGACAAGGGATAACCGAAAATTTCGGGAATCCGCGCAACCCTCGGAAATCGTCATTCCACATTTAGCGACGCGACCACGCAGAATCGGCGGTTGTCGGTGACACCAATACCGCGGCGCGATATTAAAACGACGGCCGGTGCGAAAATAATTACATTTCATAATTGGCTAAAATATCAGAAATGAAAATTAGTTTATCGAGCGCCGCGTTAATAATTTCGCTTAATCGAAGCGACCGACGGTAGGCAGTCCGCCGAATGATATTCGCGGCGCCTGCTCGGAATCAGGTGTAACCCGGAATAAATCAGCTGCTGCGGAATCGACGCGACACTGTTCGTTTTTTCTACTTCATCGAGCGTCGACGAAAAAAAAAAAAAGAAGAAAGAGAAAAGAAAGGAGACTGTCTCGTCAGCCAAGAGGGGAACGTTGGTCTCGTTTTCGCTCGGCGAGGTTTACGGTTTCCGGATGCAGACGCTTAAATATATTTACGAAGATAGGTGCGATGGCAGCGGCGCGATTGTATAAAACTTGTCAACGGAACGACGATGGTACTCCGTGAAAAGAGATATTTTCCGCTCGGTTCGAACTGTCGCGTCGCGGAGTGGAGAGGAGAGAGGAGGGAAAGAGGATGAGGAGAGGTAAGCGATGAAAAAAATATAATTGCGTTCTTTCTCGCGGGAGGAGCGCTCTTTTCGCGCGTGTCACCGGCCCTTCGGCTTTTAATCGCGATTATCAATTTCGATGCAGAAAATAGCGGTCGTTTAATTGGCGTATGACACGCTTACCGATGCGGTAATTTAACGTCAGCCTGGCGTTTACCCGATCCCGGGATCGCTGATCCTACGCTCGATTCGCGGGATGATCAAAGTTTCACGCGTGGTCGCCGTTCACCCGGACCAGATCGTCCCGGTTTAATGAGTTTGTTTAGTAGTAATTACCGGCGGTATCCCGTCACGCGTCGTTCTTCCAATCGAAACCGCACCTTTTAATCGCGCGATTAAACCACCTCCTTCCGCGATCATCCTGCGATTCGAGACGCTCGTTACGCCTCTCCCCTCTCCCCTTCTTCTCCTCGTTCTTCTCCTTCTCCACCTCGTTTCTCCTCCTCTTTTCGATCTCCTCCTTTTCTCTGTCGTTTTATGGCTCGCCGGTTTTTCGCGTCCCGTTCCCTCTCCCCGGTTGGTACCTCTTCCCCTTCCCGTTCCCGTTCCTCCTTTTTTTTTTCTCTCTGCACTCGCAGAGTGCGCGCGATATTCGTTCGATCGATAACTCCCCAAAGAAGCTTGGAAAATTGTCTTTGAAAATTTATGGGTTTACGGGTATAATACACTTACCGCGGTATATCATTTAACCGGGGTTTTACGAATACAATGGGGTTCATTATTTTTAATTAAATTTAAAATTATATCGCACACCAGCGACCGAACGGCGTTTCGCCGCGGAGCGATGTAATTTATATTTATGCATCGCTGATTCATTCCCGCGGTTTAAGTACACCGAAATTTTTATTCCGCCTCTTTAATTACCCGACCGCCGTGCCGCGCCAACCCCGCCGGGTTCCGCTCCGCGATCGAAGGATTTGCAATATAAATTTAGTAAATAAATTAACTTTTGTTCGTGAAAATTGAAAACCCGGGGCGGCGAGGCGAGGTGAGGCGAGGCGAGCCGTACGGCCTGGCCGTGCTCGCTGGCGCGGAGGTTTATACAGCGGCCGGAATAACGCGGATTGCGGTTCGCATTCGGCATTTCCGATTTCGTTGCCGCGCCGCGCCGTCGTTCGCGCCCACACCCCTAACAAGACCGCGGAACGCGACGGAACCAAGGGTCTCCATTATTCGGACGCCACCAAACACCGCTCCGCTCCGCACCACGGTCACAACAAATCACCAGAAACACGCAGCTCGCCTAATCTCCGCGTTCCGCAATTACTTTCTTCGTCCCTGAAAAGGTCTTACTCTCGACCATCCGTCGGGCAGGGTGCGGGTCACGAAACAGCAGAAGAATAAATTGTAACGGGACATAGATCTAGTCGGAAAGTCAACTTTTTATCAAACAAGCTTCAATGAACTTTACAAATCGTACTGATGCGAGGGTAATTCAGCCCCTTTGCTATGGCACCAGCTGAAAGATACTGCTAATGACACTAGGCCCAACAAGACAACGAATCTCTGTCCTATATAAAAATTTCAAGCAAACATTCTGGCTGCGGTATGTTCTAATGCTCCTTTCGTCGAGTTAAATCGAAAGTGGGGGACGGCCGGGCCCAGGACAAACGGATCGAGTGCACGAGGAGTAAGTTGGCATCGGGATTGGAGTGGTTAGGGTAGTTGACAATATCGTTAACGTTATACGAAGGTATATTAAAGAAATCGAGCCGATGGATTCGCAAGAGCCTCGGAAAGGCGAGATCGTGCGGCGAACGAGGCGCGATCGAATTAACGACGCTAATAGATGGAATGCTTGGGATCGTAGGTTGCCGGTTACCGGTTGCCGCGGTGAACGCGATTCCCGGCTAGGAGAGAGAGAGAGAGGGAGAGAGTGAGGGTGGTGTGGAGGGTCGCCGCGGTATCGGCTCGGCCGAAAAAAAGCTTACGGTGATCAGGGTAAAAGCATTTTTAACGAGACTCGCGTGAAAATCGTTAGTTATTCAATCGGGCGGTGGGACGAGGGACCGTGGCGGTGAGGGGACTGAGGGGACCGAGGGGATTGCGGGGGCGCGGGCCCGTAACGAGCGGATTGATTAAGCCTAAGCGATTCTGGCTCCGGTCCGTGCGCCTTCCACCCTCGTTTCTTATTTTCCATTCCTCCTTTTTTCGTTTCCCGCGCCAATTAAACGCGCATCGAAAGTCATTAGCGTACCCGTAGGTGTGCCCGGGAGAATTTGATCTCGAGGAGGCCGGCAGGCAGGGAACAGAGGAAAGACCCAGACCCGACGCGCGAGGGATACGTTCTTAATTGGAGTAGCCTTCCACCGATTTTTCGTCGATTTATGCTCGCGCTACGGAACATTATCGTTCCTTGGCTGCGAAGACCGCGTAGCTCGGCGTCGGGCGAACGGGCAACCGCGCGTTCCCGTCGCGTCGTTAACGCGAATCCTGGAACCAGTCCGTTCTCGCGCGAAATTGAAAGTAAACGTTCGCGACAGTTTCGAGACCCCGCGTGGTGGATCTCTGGGCGATAGAGCCCGCCTCTGCTACCCTGTGAACTTTCCCGCGATCGATGCCGAACCTCTATTTTGCTTTCTCCGCGCACGCGTTTTTCTATTACGCCGACGTTTACGAGACTCGTTTATCGCGCCGGAATACACAGCTTACGACGGAATAAAGATTTCTCTAGGAATCCGCTGGAATTTACGTAGCGAAATGCCGCGTTTCCTCGACGAACAAAGAACCGACGATTACGGGAACGCTGGCTTTTTCCACGGTCTCGCGTCTCGAGAACGACTCCCTTCTGAAAGGGGAAACTTCGTTGCCGACTCCGTTGCCGGAGTATTATTTCTTGCCGGACGTTTCTACTTCGATTCGCTATCGAGCGACGACGCCTTCGTCTTCGCCTCGGACTGCGAGACAAATTCTGAACAGAGACGAAAATGCTCCCATCCGTGGCAGTTGGTTCGAGAGCGGCGTGACTGCTCTCGCGAGCGCTCACAAACCGATGGCAGCAGCACGCGCGTTCTCGCGCGCTCGCGAGCGCAAATAACGGTCAGTATTTTGCAGTAATATTTCACCGGAGCAGTTGGTATTAATTCGTAATATGTTACCGGCAAACTATACGAAAGCCAACGACCCACCCCCTTGGCCAGGCCCCCGTCCCCTCCCCCCGTGCCACCGTGAACCGCCACCCCTTCGAACACCCCTCGGACACCCGTTGCCCTCCCCTCGACCACCCTCGCCCGCGATGGACATCGTCCCGCGACCACCCTAATATATGGTCCGGTATTATTGCAATGCAATGGACAGAATACTGTCAAAATTTATCGGCAGCCGTTTTTCATGCGCCGCGTCAAATGAGCCGAGCGATTAAAGCGCGTGAATTAGCCCCGAAATTTTCGAGCGCTGTCGCCCGACAAGGAACAAATGGAACCGGGAGTCTAATAAACGAGCCAATCCCGAGGATCCCGACCTCCCGCGATCTCAGACTGCCGCGACCCTTCCACCCTTCCCATGCAAACCCGCCTTTCGTTCGCAAACTGCTGGCAGAGCCGTGCGAAAACTCGAAAATCTTCTGCACAAACAGCTGCGATTCTCAGGGAACGACGTCTCCAAGGAAAGGATCTATTTTGCGAATTGAAAATGTCAATTCCAATCGTGAACCGTCAATCCACGCCGCGCAATGTGATCTATTAATTTTTTTCGGGATTATTATTTGAAACGTTCAAGTGCCAAGCCCACCTTTCGAATTGTTTCACAAAAAGAATTTTTACAGAGAGAGTTTTTCAGCGGAGCGCTTGATCGACGCTTAAATTTTTCCATTTAAAATAAATTTCCTCGATAATTGGGCTTAATACCGCTGAATGACAGAAATTGAAAGAATTTTCAAAAATGAATGTACACAATTTCATCAATTTATCCGTATTTACATTACGCGGAATTCATCGATTGAACAAATGCGCGGCTCGTTCGCGAGCAATCATTCGCATGATTTTCCGCGCCCGGAAACACGGTAGGAAAACAGGAAACGAGCTCGCCATCTGTGCAAAATGATTTTTGAGAAACGCGGAAGATCGAGGGGTACTCTATAATCTTACGACTGTTCGAGTTTCAGCCCTCCGGTTCGTTTCCGAGCGTCGTTCCGCGTTTCTCCGGGAATCAACGAGCGGCGCCGAGATTACCAGTGTACGACCGGCAATAAAGTCGAGTTAAAATACACCCTAATCGAGTAAAGTAAATTCAAAGGGACGAGCAGGTATTTAAAAACGGGAGGATCGGCCGGAGGTAGAGAGAAACAGCGGGAGGGTGAAAGAGAGACAGAGAGAGACAGAGGGAGAGAGAGCAAAAGAGGAAGAGAGAGACGGAAAGCGGAGAGAACGGTGATAGCCAGGAAACGGTCTCGATCTCCCAGTTTCCTCCCTTTGGCCGCGTTGCCCCGTCGACGTTTGCCCTTCTTTTCTCTCGCTTTCCGTCGTCCCCCGACTCGTTTTTTCGCTCTTCTCGAGGAGTTTCTTGCCGCTGCAATCTCAGGCTAAATTGCCAATCAACGGGGTATTATTTTCCCGTTAGTCTCCCTGGGCGAGGAAGAAAGCTGGAAGGTAGTGGGCCGACGTGCCCGATCGCCGCGCGCCGTCCGATCCTACGGAGTTCCTAGTTCCTGCAGGGCTCCTACGATTCCTTTGCCATCCTACCCGGACTGCCAGCCACCCCCGACTGGCGCCAGCCCTACGCTCGTTCGTGCTACTTCGAGCCTCTTCTATCGGTTAAGCAACCCCGCGGAACCGTAGACGATACGGCCCGCGGAGAAAACCACCAGCTATCGATCCTCTCGCTTCCTTCCCGGATCCAACAACCCGCGAACAACTCTCGCGAGTTATGGCAACGCCTTCGCCAAGGAAAATCGATTCCGTTCCATTGCCGGGATGGTTCTATCCGACTACAATCACCGAAAAACCTGAGCACGTTAATTAATCGTAATGACGATGCGCAGGTCGCGAGCTCGGTCTGCGAAAATTACGGAAGAAGATTCGGCGCGAGAGAAGCGACAAAAAGGAGAGAGAGACAGAGGAGAGGGAAAAGGTGGAAGGGGTGAAAGGGTTGGAGGGAACGGTAGAAGGGAGAAGAAAAAGTGTCGGTGGGCGGAAGAGTAGGTGGAGGAGGCGGAGAAGGTAGATGCAACGGAACTCGGAGAATGGAGGATACACGGGCATGGGCACGTGTACGTTTAAGTATACGTACGTGCCTACGCGTCTTTTTATTCTCGTGGCTGCGCGACGGATAGCGGCAGAGGGACAGGACAGGGTAAACCTCCCTCTAGTGGTCTACAGAAGTCAGTACAGCGTGGTCTAGGGGTTTCGCGTTTCAACCACCCTCTTATATACTAATTATCATCGTCGCGCAGTCTCTTGATGTAAATGCCTGAATGCACCGGGCGTACCCGACGACGAGGCGCGGGTGCTTGCGGGGTGTGCTCGCGGGGCGGTTGCTGGGTGGTTTGCGGGGTGGTTGCGGCTGGTGGCGGCGCGGCGGTGGTGCGAGAGAAGAGAGCCAAGAGAAGGGAAGAGACTCGCGCGAGTATTTTATATAAAAATACGGACGGCCGCTTGGTTGCTTCGGATACGCCAACTACCCGACTCGCTCTCGCTCCCTTCCTTCCTTCCTTCCTTCCTTCCTTCCTTCCTTCCCTCCTGCCGCGACTTACCCTTCCCTTGCCTTACCCCCTCGACCTCTCGCTCCGCTGTCTCCGTCTTCGCGCATCCCTCTTGCAACCCCCCTTGCAAACCCCCCGCGCGTCTCACTCTACGGCCGCACCGAGCCGAAGCGGGTTAAGAGAACCCAACACTCGACGGTTACGCGTTTAAAGCTAAAGAGGATATCGTCGTTTCCCGCGACACGGCGACCGCTCTATTCCTCTCTCTATTTTCCTCTGTTCCCGTGATCTCCGAGTTCCACGGTCCCTCAAACTTTTCACGCGTCTCTTGGCCGGAGGAAACGCTCCCGAGGAATTTTTGTCCTGCTTCTCGGTGGATAATCCGAGAACTAGCCGGAGAGATACCGGAGGTCCTGTTACGACCTCAACTCACCGCGGTCCGAAGTTCTTGGACGTACCACTGTCGTGTTGGAACAGTATATCGGATTGCAAACAATTGTAGTTTAGCATATGCAGCGATCAATTATTCAAAATCTAGCTGCCTAGATTTTTATTTACGCGGATCGATGTACCAGGGTTTGTCCTGCACACGATAGAGAAAATGGATCGATAGAGTTTCACCATCTCGAACGATACTTTTGTAGAAACGGAATCGGACAATTAGAAGTGGCAGAGAACGTTACGGAAGATGACGTCGGTTCCCAACAGCACCCGACATTTTCGCGTTAACTCGTGGCTTCTGGGAAAGCGAATCGTTGATTGCCACGTTCGTTAAAACCGTCGATCGTTCGAGATCGTCGAACCGGCGTCTTGGAGCACGGCGATCGGGTGTAATTTACGTGGGCTGCACTGAATCCGCGGAGAAGGGGAAAGAGAGGCAGAGATCGCGATATCGGGGGCGGACTACGCGCTATGAAAATAAGATTCATGGCGGCCGGTGATACGGTGGAAAGTAGGCGCGTGTGTCGGATAAATGGTTCGAGCGAAACGAGGCGGTGAAATCGAAGCGGAGTGGAGCGGAGTGCAACTGGAGGCGAGGGACGTGGGACGCGGCCAGCAGGGGATGCGTCTAGGGACGCGGAATAATGCAAACGGAGGCGTCGAGGGGTGGAACGCCGCTCTAAATTACAGCCGATATTAAGATCTCGCGATTGCGCGAAATGGTATGCAAAGCAATTCCGGTGGGCACGCACGAACGCGTACCTCGGCCTGGACATCGCGACCGGAGGGTTGCCGACCACCTCGCGATCAGAGAACACCCCCGGCTCCTACAGGAAGCGCCACCGTGATCCGTGCGATCTCCTCAAAGAGAACTCGCACCAGTCCCCCTCGATCCTCGATCTTTCCAAGCCCGGCGGCACGTCGAGCGAAAAATCTAGTCGATATTTTTACGCAGCTCAATTGGCAGGTAGCTAATACTATGTGTAGTACAGCTAATACCAGCACTGCCGATCTAAAAAAAATTGTTTCGCGGATATCGGCTTCACTTCAACACGACTTCATCTAAATTATGCAGCTTGTTGAAAAAGACCAGCATGTCTGTTAATATAGATGAATCGTACATTGGTTTAATTGATACGAGTTCTCGGAGTATTTTCGTGGGTCGTGTCAGCGACGAGCAACCGCCGTTGAAATCCGAAGGTTGGAATCGATTCGCTGCTTGACAATCTGCTTTGTTGCCGGTATTTATACGTTCTAGACAGAACCGGTAAATAATAAAGCAGACGTTTGCGCTGTAACATTCGCAAACGAATGGCAACTATCGACCGACGACCGGCAGGGCAGCAAAGTCGTCGAAATTCTGCTTGTGCGCGGAACGGTTTTTGCTTTTAATCCCACTTAACGTGAAGGTTTTCCGAGGCTGGGATTCGAAAAGTCGGAATCCCGGGAGAGACGGGATTCGATCAAATCGCGACGGCCAACTTGAAAGCTTGACCGACAACGCGCCGGAGAGCGTAGGAGCATGGCCGAACGATTCCGATTTGCGAGTGCGAGAGGGACGAGGAACGAGCGGATCCGAATCGTTAATAATCGCAAAAGTACAGGCGTATCGGCGTCGACGCCGATAGTATTTCCAGGTAATTCGATTCCAGCGAAACCAACGCGATAGGTACTTAAACGTTTTCGAAACGATTCGATCGATACCCGCGAACTCGATCGTAATCGACTGTGCGCGCCGGCTAACGGATATCGAGTCGTCCATCGTAGAATATTTAGCGGAATCCGTGCGCGAAATACTTGCGAACTCGAAACGGTTCAAGTTTAGCGGCGATTGCCGATTCGGGTCTCGTTTCCATCGAATTAACCCAGACCTAGTTCGAATTCGATCCAGACCTTTTCTCGTCGTTCCGTTCCGTTCCGTTACAGTATTTCCGTTTTCCGCGGGGCGCGCCTATTCGGTGATATCTTCCGGTCCGGCGCTTCCGTTCTTTTCGAGCGTTTCGAAAGACGAATCGATCGAGAGCGATGGACGGGTATCGGACATCGCCAGTCGATTCTCGTTCGTCGTCCGTCGGACGGCTGTTCGACTTGGCAACTCGAAGCGACCGGCGGACAGAAAACGAAACGGCAGGAAACGGCTTGTGACCGGTGCAAAGAAGGATTCTTTCGGACTCGTGCTCGGTCGTTACCCAGATATTATTATCCGCGAGAGACAATAGCCGATACACATCGATCCGACAATGTCGGACGATAGCGGAAGGGGAGGGCGCGTATAACAGAGCTGTCTCATTAACAACTTGTAATGGAACGGCCGTATCTATTGGTAGGTTTCTGTGCGATGCGCAAGAGGAGAGAGGAGAACCGGTACCCTTCGTTCTCTCGCGTTTCACAAAACGAAAGCCAAAGGATGGAGAGCAAGAGGAAACAGGAAAGAGGAGAAAGAGGAGGAAGAGAGAGAGAGAGAGAGAGAGAGAGGAAAAGAGGAACAGGGGAGAGAACTGGCGTTGCCGATGTCGAAAGGGAGGGTAAACCTTCGAGAATAGACGATACGAAAACGAGCCGAACGAACGCGAACGAACGAACGAGCAACCGAACGGCCGACGAACGAGCAAACACACGTTGCTTGATACGAGAGGCCGACCGGGGAACGAGTGCGCGCACGTCCGATGGATGCAACTTCGCCATCCGCGCATCGGCTCGCATTGTGCACGCGCCATTGAAAACAACGAAACAATGCGTCGAAGCCAGGTTTTGTCCCGTGACTTCTCGCCCGTTTCGAAGCAGATCGCAGCCCGAAAAGGAGACGCGGCTCTCCCGCACCCGCAACCACTCCCACTCGAACCCACTCGATACAACGTCGTCTCGCGTATCCAAGTGTATCTGCACACACGCGAAATCGCTAACGACGCTCCGCCGATGATACACGGCCATTGTCTATCTTCGACCGTCTTTTCAATGTTCGCGTCTGCTCCCCACCCTCGCCACCCATCCTCACGAGCAAAACGGAAAACGAAGAGGGAGCCGGGGATTACCAGGTCCAGGGCCCATCGAAATTTGTTCGTTTCGACGCCGCGCCGCGCCGGGTTCCAAGATTTCGAACTGCTTTCAAACAGAACCATTTCTGGGAATTGTCGTACACCCCTGCCGTACATTTCCGAGTCGGGTTCGCCATGAATATTCCACGCTGAACCTCTTAAACGTAAACGTTATTCCATTCTTCTTAAAATACTATTCTGCTACAAACTTGAAAGATTTTCTGCAGACTAGTGTAAACAATTCTTTTTACAGGCGCTTGTTACAACCATGTTTCGCGAATAACGAACAACTGGGAATTTTCCTGGCCGTGTTTCTCGGAAGAATAGATCACGTTGGATCTCCCAAGGCTCAATTATAAAATCAAATTGCGTAAAAGCAAAAACATCGGACTGTTTTATATCGGTCGCGGGTTAAACGTCTCCGTTTTCCTCGGTCGGTAGTTTCCGGTGGTTTAGCGGGGCTCATCGGAGGCTCGATGATTTTTATCCGGAAGCGAGCCCGTAGTTCATCGTTCGCGATCGCTAGCCCGGGTAAAACGGCCGGATTATAGCGGCCGATAAACTCTTTTATTTTATTCGCGCCTCGCGCGCGAAAAACCTCGCGAAAGTCGCGCTATTTCCAGGACCGTTTTTCCCCCGGTCGCACTTTATTTATTTCATTGGTCGCGGTGGAGCGCGCGCGGCGAGCCGGCGATTTCGACGCCTATCGGGGAACGCCGTAATTGGCCGTCATTTGCGGCGAATTGCCCGCAAAAAAGGAACGTCCGGACCGACCTCGGCCGATGCGACGGAGCGCGTCCATCGTGCAGTGTCCGGCATGGAGCAGAGAGCAGAGAGCGGAGAGAGCGGAGAAGCCGAGAGCATCCGAGCAAGAACGGCCTGGAACATCGAGCGATTCGTCTCGCCGCGCGAACACGATACCTTTACAAATAGTTTCTTTCGCGTCTTCTCGATCGCACGCCCGCAAGTGGGTGTTCGTGCAAAATCGCTGAATTACAGTCCGCGCGAGGAAATCGACGCGTTTCGCGGTGGTTTCGCGGTAGATTCGCGCGCGCCGTCACGGGTGCCGGAAGCTTTGACTGCGCGGGGGACTGGCGAACGGGCTAAAATGCCAAACTGTTTTACCGCGACAACGTGCTAACGATTAACCCAGCCGGCACACGTATCGCGATACGGGCGATACCGTGCTCGCTCGGTTCTGTTCTCTTTCCGGTTAGGCCGATCGCTCGGTCTCTTTTTCCCGAGCACGCCGGCGGTGGCCAGTGTCCAGCGTAAGCGCGCGAACCTTGTTCAACTTTCGCTAGTTCTCTCCTCTAGTTTCCGCGCTCGGTTTTCGTCCTCTGTCCTCTCTATCGTCTGTTTCGCAGAACCCGAAGCGTGTCGCCCTCGCTCGACCCTCTGTATCTCTCACCTCTTCTGCGCGGCATCGGCATCGGCCTGGCCTCTCCACCTCCTCGATCTCCTCCACCCTCGTTCTCGTCCTCGTCCTCGACTCCTCTCGCCCCCTGGCGCTCGTCCCTCTCGACCACCTCGCCACCTCCCTCGCCCCTCTCGTCCCACTCGGCGCCCGATCGGCCTCACCGCGCCTCGCCCCGTCAACCCTCTGATTCTCTGGCAGGCTCTCTTTCTCTCTCTCTGCGCCCCCGACACCCGATACTCGACACCCGATACCTAATTATGTTAAACGCTTCCGGATTTTGCGGCCGGATTATGCGGCCTCGTTGCCCTCGCTCGCCCCGCTCCCTCTCGCCTCTCCTCGTCTCTCTATCCACTCTCCTCCCTCTCTGGCGCTCGTCAACGCTCACGCCTACCTCGAAAAAGGATTTGTAGCCGCCGCGAGCGTTCACGCAAATCATCGTCGAAAATCATCGGCCGTCGGACCGTGTTCCCACCTCGTCGAGTGTTTTCGCGCGCGAAATCCGCCACGTGCTTCCTCCCTCTCTCTCGTTTCTTTTTCACGAGAATTAAGATCCGTTTGTACGACGTGCGCTCGTCTCTTCTAACTGGATGTCACAGCGTCGACGAGTTTCCTTTCCATCCCTCTACAGTATTCTGCTTTTTTTATCTTTGCCTGGATTCTCGAAGAGTTCGCGTGGAAGAGGGAAATTGGTTATTCGCGAGGAAAATCGCGAGTGGGAAATTGCTGTCGGGCCGAATCGCCGCGCCGAGCCGAGCATCTCGAAAAACGTCCGCGGCGACGGTCGAACAAAGGGGTTGGCGCGAGCGTTTTAATTTCTCGGTAAACGCGAGGCAAGTTTGGCGCGTGCCAGATTTCCACCCTTTCGACGCGACGACGCCCGTTGCTCTCGATTCGCTCCAGCACCCCCGCAACCCCGCACCCCCGTTGGTCCTCGACCGTCGAAACCGACATTCCGCGGAGTTGCGATTTTCCTGCGGATGCGTCCCCACACCCTTTCCCTTTATCTCGCGTTCTCTCCGGTTCTCGTTTCCCTCTCCTTCTCGCGCCCGACACTCTCACCCTCGAACTTCGCTCTTTCCACTTACCCGTCCGCGTTTCCGGCCTTCCACGGACAGACACCCCGAAATCTCGGTGTCGTTCCCGCTGCCGCGTACATGGATAATCGGCGAAAACAACCACCACGACGATCTGCGGTTACGCTCTGGTCGCTCGATCGAGTCAAGATGCGGAAGCAACAGTTGCTACCGAACGTCGAACGCCTTTTTCCAACGTCCCGAACTCCCACAAATAAATTTTCTTTAGTTTTCCGGCTAATTTCTGTGGCTGTTAGGAAGCACGCCGCATGTCACATACTTTCACTTTCGAGATATTGCCATTTAAAATTTTGATCACTATCTCTGAACATGGAACATCAGGTAAAGTGGATTATTTTTAGGAGTCTTTCGAATTTATTTTCATGACTTTTTTACCACGCACATCTAGTAATCGAATTTTAAACTTCTTCCCATAATCCAATCTTGTTGAAATTTTGTATACACACTTGCCTCCGATGACAATAAAAAAGTAGAAAATAAAATATATAAACAGAAACTTTTTAAAAACCACGCTTATATTAAAATGCACTCAAAAGGGGAAAATAATTTTTCCTGGTTCTCCATAAAATATCGAATCCAGTTAAATGATTAATAACATTTTTCTCCAAAATTTTAAGCAATTAGTTCAAAATTTCTTCGGTTATAAAATTAGTGTCCGAATAGATAGACAAATTTAATATAAATTTAAATAAAATCACGACATTAGTAACTATAAATGAAAGCGTGGAGCGCCCACGAAGATTACGTCAATATAGTTTAGCGCTCCACGCTTGTATTTTCATAGTCACTAATGTCATGATTTTATTTAAATTTATATTAAATTTTTCCATCCCTTCCGACACTAATTTTATAACAGAAGAAATTATGATTTAACTGTTTAACATGTTGGGGAGAAATCATTTAACTGGATTCGGTATTTTATGGAGAACCAGGAAAAAAATTATTTTCTCCCTTTTAGTGCATTTTAATATAAGCGTGGTTTTTAAAAAGTTTTTCTATATATTTGTTTCTGGTAAATACGTAAATCCTATACTCTACAGCTCAATTAATGCATAAACGGAAATCTTTTCCTGACAACCACAGATTTGCGAATAACGTTTGCCAATTTCGAAGTTCCATCCATTTGAAATGTCCAAACTGTAAAAAACTTTGTCGACTTTCTCTCGCACCTGGGAGACGGAATATTAACAGTTTTGCATTGTTGCGAACAGCTGACGATCCTCGTTAAAATATTATCGGGAAGAATTTTCACTCTCATCCGCGCTGTCAATTTCGTTCTTTGGAATATTCATATCTTCGTCACTCCTCGAGCAAATGACTATTTCACAGCCGATCTCTGGAACCGAGATAAAACATTTCCCGCGATGGCGTACGTTTTCGAGAAACGAGTGCTACATGTACGCGCGGTTACATCGTTAACGTTGTTCCGAAGCCGAAGGTTGCGACGTCTCGCCGGCTTCGATCGGTAGGAAGCATCGATTAAACAGGAGTTATCAAACAACCGTCGACGAGCAATGCCGACATGTCGAACAATCGTTTCGAATAGTAAATAATTCCGAAGAATAGGATGCGTCGTTAAGTTCGAAAGTTAAACATCGCGAAACACATCGACCGATGGTATTAAAATTGCAACTTTTATCCGGCCGGCTGACATTTAATCAATGACAGCTTTGCGAACGACACGACAAAGTAACATATTTAAATTGACCAGTTAATAAATAGCATTTCATCGTGGTACCATTTACTTATAGGACTGACCCACATTCCTTGGACATGGATGCATTCAAATTCCTTAATATTGCAGCCGATATTCAATTCCGTCTTTTTCACGTCGCCTGGAAGTGTTTCGCTCAATTATAAATACCTGTCCCTTTTAGCCGTCTTCCAGGTAACCGTTAGCGTGTGTCGCTTATGAGAGAAACGGAGAAAGAGGACAACGAGAGAGAATTCTCATTCTCTTTCGACGGAATCGAGCGACGAGCGCGCGGACGGTCTACTCGCGCGAAAAGAATCGAGTGGCGTGCGCGCGATAACGAATCGACAATACCGTATCGGGTGTCGAATTTGCTCTCCGAATTAGATAATGCCGGTGACATGTCGTTGCGGAACGATGATACGCGTATACCGCGCGAGTCGGAGGATTATCGCAACCGTTTCGGTTTAGTTTCGATGGAGCTCGCGACACGTTCGACTCGCGCCCGCTCCGCTCCGCTCTCGGCTCTGTCTCCGCCATTCTCCCCTTCGCACGAATCGCACGAATCGTGTGGCAAATCTGCCGGAAGACCGTCCCCGTTCGAAACGATCTCGACGCGGCGATGAACCGTATCAACCGAATCTGGAAAACCGAAGCGCTGGACACCGCAAGGACAGCGGTTTTTGTCGTCCTTCTTCGCCGCGTTTCATCCGGTCTTCGTATCGCGCGGGCGTCCACGGTTTTTCGATCGTTTCTTTCCTAGCGTCATAACGCGGCCCGACAAAAACCCGTCTGAAGTGGGCCGAGTGGACAAAGTGTTCCGAAATAATTAACGTTTTTGTTTAACGGCAGCCCCGGCGGCTGCTTCGGTCCGGACGCTGTCGCGATTTCGATCGGGAATGCGTCCGGAGATTCTCACCTGTGTGTCGGCGAGGACAACGAGCGTACCGAGGCCTGTCGCGGCGACACGCGCGCTCACGGGCGATATCCCGCTTCTTCGGGTTCGTTTTAATTGTCGACGACCGGTCAACGAGGCGTAAACGTTGGCGCAACACGTGTACGGTCGCGTTAATTGCCCGATAAAAATCACAACACGCCAGCCGAGGCAAAGCACCGGCGCGGCGTGGTGCGGCCTAGGTCGCGTGGTCGTAAAATTAAAAATGCCACGCTTCCGTCGAGGATCGCGTTAGTCGACCATTAATTCATTAATTATAAGGGCACGCGTGTCGCGACCATGCAACGCTGCTCAAAGCTGAATCGCAAACGGCCCAACACACACCCTCCTCTCCGTCCTCTGCCCTCTGCCCTCGCGTTTTCCTCCTTTTTCGACGGCGCGGCGGCTTCCGTTCCGCGCGCGTGGAGTCCGATCGTCGTTCCCGACTTTTCGAAAAGTCGTCGGGAAACGTTATTCGACGAGATCAAACGGACCGCGGTGCAATTCACCCCCGTCGCGGAACGGAGGAGAATTTTCCGCACGCCTCGATCGCGACAACAGTATCCGCGGACAAATTTCGAACGATTTTTTTTAGCACCGTAGGAAGTCGACCTGTAAGGGCAACGAGTCTCGGCAGTCTCGCGCCGACACCCCCGCAGCTCCTTCGAAGGTTAAACGAACGAAGTCGGAACTGTATCGCAGTTTCCTTTTTCCTCCCTGCTCCCCCCCCTCTCTCTTTCTCCTTCTTTCTCCCTTTTTCCGCGGATCTTTTCACGGTGTGGCGGCGAGGCGTCGTGACAGAGATAGAGAAGCAGAGAAAGAGGGGGGAGAGAGAGACGGAGTGGGCGGAGGCGAGCAAAGGTAGTTGGGGTGGTTTTACGACGAGCGAAACGCGCCGCTCGTTCCTCACCCTCGTTCCCGCTCCCGCTACCGAGACATAAACTTTATGGTGTTTATGAATATTTATATTAATCTACATTTTATGCCAGCGTCTACGCGGCCGTGCGAATGGAGAGTGCGTGCGGGGGACCGAGAAAAAAGAGGAGTCGTTGGAGGATGAGGAGGTGGAGGAGGAGGAGGTGGAATGGAGAAAGGAGGCGGAGGTGGAACGGAGGGAACCACGGGGCGAAATGAGGGGGAGGTTTGCCGGAGTGAGGGGCGAGGGGTTGAACGAAGGGGGAGCGGTGAAAAAGGACGAGAACGAGAGAGCTCGAGTTTTATCCAGGCGACGAAGGAGGTTTCGACGATGAAAAACTTGGATAATAATTTACATCGACGAGCAACCAAGAGTCTGCGCGGTAATCGTTCCTTCCGCGAAATGAGGAAAGCCTAGGCGTCGAAACGAAGACGCGCCCCTCCGCAGTCTCTTCTCTGTCCTGTCCCTTCTCTCCAGAGGATATCTGCTCGGAGGACCCGGAAGGACATCCGCGAGGCTCGCGAGGAAAGTCGCGTCGATAACAAGGCTGACGCGGAGGGCGGTCAATTTCGATCTTTTCCCCTTCTTGTCGCGTTTTCCGGTGTCCTTGGAGCGGAGGAGGAGGAAGCGGACGCGGACGGGAACGGTAACGATAACGGTAACGGGAACTGGAATGGTAACGGTAACGATAACGGCGGAATACGAAGGGGCGAGCAACGGGGAACGGCGCGGCGGGCGGCCGCGCTGTCGATCGCTAGTCGCCGGTCGCGGATCGCCAGTCGCAAAACACGCGGTAACAGCGAGGATGGCCGCGTTCGAGGCGTCCCGACGTCGGTACCCGTCGCAACAGGAAGTCTTCGGTGTTCGGCAACGACGCCAGATCGATATACCTCGAGGAGACTAAGGCTCCGCCAATGGCTATTATCTCACGCGTATATATGCATCGCTCCGTGCATTGCTCGGTACACTGAATTCCCCGTACACAAATACGGTGCGGAGCGGTGCGCGCGTATGCCTATGCGTTACTTGAGCGCTCCGGCGCGCATACCTCCGCCCCCGCCGCGGCCGAGCTGCTCTCTACCGCTCCTACACGTGTACGGGTACGCGCGCGTGTACGCCGAGAGGACACGCACACCGCGGAAGCGAGTATAACTGGGCGGCCATCTTGGATATTAGCCAACCAGAACAATAGTATACACAATAGTACGCGAGCTAGCGAGCTAGCGAGCAGTGTTTGGTACCACCCCGACCCTCCGAGTTCTCTCATCCCCTCGTGCACTACCCGCCGACCCACCCAATCCGCCTCGCGCTCCTCCTCGGCTATTCCTCCTCGAACGCCACCTTCCGCCCGCTTCGCCGACGATCGTCAGGATCGCCTCTTTCGCAACCCTTACCAGCCTTAACTCGTCGCCTCCTAACCTACTACGTACCACCGCGGCGTCGCGTCGATGCCAGCCGACACAACGCCGCGAAGGAGCCTGTTGCGAGTCGCGACCAGACGTCCGCTAACCTCGCTGTTACGAACAGGATAGTCATCTTCTCGACGACAAAATAACGCTCGTCGAAATCAGGCCACCGAGTATCATGAAACCTTGAAAGCGCGACAAATAGACTGCGGACTTGCATGCAAAATAGAAATACATATTCCGTATCGGTTCCGAGTAACAGCAGCTACCTAGAAGTTTTTTTTTCTCAAAGATTTTTACTAAGACGAAAGAACTGTATCGATAATCTTGATATATTCTAATTTTTTCGAACCTAGCGACAGTCGAATCATGATTCTTGCAGTTACTCCCTTACTAAACGCGTTGTTTCCTCCAAGGACTCCCGCCACGTTGCTCGTCTCCCGCTTTTTCGGCAAGGATTTATCGGAGCCGCGGCAACTAAGCGTTTAACCAAGGTTTCCGCTTTCGAGACCCGGGAACGCAGAGATTTTCTTCTCGAGATAAGAATGCGATTCGGTGGATGGGAGGGGGGAGGCGGACGTGCCGGGCGTGGAGCGAGGAACAGCTGACGGGAGCCGAAGAAAAACGGTGCAACACGGTAGCTTTGGGATCGCGCGTGGCTCGCAGCCGCGGAGTAACTCGTTTAGCAAAACGTGGGAAAAACGCGAGGAGGGAAACGTGGTCGAAAATTGGCACGCCGCGTTCGCTCAGCGCCTCGAAACTTGCCGCGCTATCGATCGAAGGCGCATCGTTCTCCGCCGCGTCCGTCCGTCGGCGGTGAAAGATACGTTCGCCTGCGACTCGAGCATCGGCGGTAAACCTTACCACCCGCACCCGCACCCGCTTGTCTCCCACCCCCGGTGCACCGAGACCGCCGCGGCTTTCTTCGAACACGGAATTCCGTTATCGCGGAGAAACCCATGGCACCCACGGCCAGCAGTTCCTCCGGAGTCGAAACTCACCCCTCTCGAGGTTGGCAGAGGCGAGAGCAGAGAAAGTTGTCGGCTCGGAATTTTTCGTAGACCGAGGGAGCGATGGACGAAATAATATTTCCAGGTGCGCCGAAATTTCTCCGTCAACGAACGGGAAGAGACGCGAGGTCGAAGGCCGAGCAGAGGAGGGCAGAGGAAGAGGAGGAGGAGACGGGAGGCCCTCCTCCACACCAGGAGCACGCAAAGGCGAGGACGAGAGAACGAGGGGGGAGAAAGAGAGAGAGAAAGTGAGCAAGAGGAGAGAGAGGAGAGGTCTGCGATGGTGACGGCGGTGGCGGATGCATTTTGCACCGACTGTACATCCTATTCGCGCACGTGAATATATTAGGGTGGTTCTGCTCCCCCTTGGAACTCAAACACATACAAATTAACGATATTACTCGTACGTACGCGTGCTTACTGTCTGCGTAGGCGGGAGAGAGACGTAAAACGCCGTCGGTACGGTGCGCGGCGTATAACGCGCGAAGGGGTGGAGCAGCAGCCTATCCGAGCGAGCGCTCGCGCGCGCTCCGACGCTGCTCCGTCGGACCGGTGTGCGTGCCTCGCGGAGGACGGGGATGAAATATTATAATACGTCACTTGGCAACTGTGCCGCGCCATCGAGCGGTGTATACCAAGTTTCAAATACGCTAATTCGAAAGCCGCCCCTCGCGTTCCCTGCAGCGCAATCGGAGTCGCGGGACTTCTTTCTCGCCGAATCCTCCCCGCCTCCGAGAGACCGTATCACCCCAACCGTGACACCGCGGCGCCGTGACGCGGCTACGCGTCGCTACGGACCTTTCGTTCGAGAACGCTTTGCATACGACCGACAGAATTTCCCTCCGTCGCGTACCGTCTCGCTCGATTTTATTTTATTCCCTTCTGTTCCGTTTTGTTTTTCTTCTTATCTTATCTACGCGACGGCGGCGCGGCGCACCTACCCTTATTCTACGCGGCGAGCAAAGTACGCCGCGGAGTCTCACCCCCTGCGTTCTTCCTACGCTTTTCGGCGGTCCTCGTTTTTCATCCAGGCTCGCCTTAAACGGCGAGTTCTCGCGAGCCTCGAGGAGGACAGTATTTTACAAGCTGTTCTCTCCGGTGTCTGCGGCGTCTGAGCGCGGCCGAGGGGGATCGCAACCCTACTAGAACCACTCCGGCGAAGAACACGCGCTAAATTTACCACCGTGAAGTGCACTAGCTAGCAGGCCCGGGGAGAAGCCATTTGATACGCGACTCCTCTAATTTACTCCGGAATAGGAATGGCTCGGTTCTGCTCTCTCTCTCTCTCCGTTCCTCTAGCTCTCTTTCTCGACTCTAACGTCTAGCGAACTACCGCGATCGAGACCTCGAAATTCACTTTGCTCGGCGTTGCGTCGGCGAGCGCCTGTTCGATATTTCGCGAGTTACCATCTCCCCGAACTTTACTTACAGATATTTCGCGCGACTTTGTTCTCGAAGTTCAGGAGCGAGGGAAGCGAGGAGCAACTGGAAATACAGAAGGCAAGGATACGGCGCGGGTAAAACCCTCTTACCTGGCATCTTTACAATTCGTTCGGCAAGGACATTCGGTAAATTGCGGTTGTCCCTTCAGATTGCTATCGCCGGTCGATGCAAATCCGCTCGGTACGAGCGAAGGGTAATCGCAGCAGCTGGCTCGTTATCCGGAGGGCAGATTACTCGGATGTTTTCTGCGTAGTCTTTTCAGGCTGATCGGACGAGTACGGGTTTCTCTGGCCACCGCGTCGAAACGGTCGTCTAGTTTTACCTCGCGCCGACCCCATAGACGCGATATTTCTTCCGTAACCAGCCTCACCCGAAGGTTCTCGCAGACTTCATCGCTGCGAGAACCAAGTAGGCTGCACTTACTATCGTTCCGAGTACCATTCACTGCGAGGCTTCGATCCTGGATATATGACTTTCCGCTGCCGTACCCCATAATTGGATGCCGTATAGCCGAACAGGTTTTATAGTCGATTTATGCATTAATCATTTGCTCCCTAGGATTAGCTCGGGATATCTGCTGCTAAGTTTCTTTCCCTCGACTCGGATTCGATCGATCCTTCTCGCACGATTCGATCCCGAAAATGCCTGTCGAAATTCGATTCGAGGCGCGGTGTATATTGCCCTTCTAGACACGTAGACGCGCGGGTCATCTCTTTTAACTTCACGTCGTAGGGTAGCTCGTTGAATAGAAGAGTGAGAATCTTCTGAAGAAATCTTTCGTGCACCCTCTACAGTATCTACGTTATTGGATTCTGTCAACACAGGAATACGAACGACACGGATTTTCCGTTCCTTCTAGGGAATTAGTGCGCGAGGAAAAAGTTTTGATCGGTGTGGATGCGAGGGAAACGGTAGCGCGAGGGGATGGTGGAGGCAGGGAGTTGCTGGCGCCGAGCTGAGCGGCGGTGAATCCTTTCCGCGAAAGACGCCCGGTATACCGTGCCTATTCGCGAGGGTGTGGTTTGATTAATGACCTATTCGATAGCCCCGCCGTACCCTTCGTACGGGGATGCCTCGCATCGAGCGTACTATCGAATTCTACGTAAATACACTCGTACGAGAACGTAAGCCTGGCTCGTCGGCGTAAATGCGCCTATCTGTTCGCCTCTCGTCCGCTCCAGAGACGCGGTCGGAGAGGGCGAGGACGAGGGCGAGGGAGAGTGCGAGGAAGAGGGCGAGAGAGCAGGGCGAGGAGTACGAGGGCGAGGACGAGAACGAGGGTGCGGACGAGGGGGTTGGCGGTGCTGGCGGTGGTTTGGTGGCGAGGGAACGCCGCGGCGACGGGGGACGGCACGAAGAAAATCGAGAGAAACAGAACGGTCGCGCACTTACGCGGAGAAACGGGCACGGCGCGATGGCGCGAGCACGGAGACAACGCGCGCGAGACGGAGGAGAGAAAGAGAGAGAGAGAGAGTGGGACGCATTAATTTTACAGCGGCGAAAATTCGCAACTTTGGCAATTTCGGTGCGTTGGCTGGTTCGCCCGCTCGAACGGCTGCGGACGGTCGATTCGCGATCGCGCGCGCCGCAAAATACTTTGACAAATTTGCCTCGATATCTCTGGAAACTCGGCTGGCAGGCTCGGGAGCGCGCTCTAATCGAAAGGAAACATGGCGTCGCATATAAATAAGAATTTATAGACGATGAAAAATGCGGACGAAAGTTGGAGTTTCGCTCGAGTTTTCCACCCAACCCATTCCCAACCTCTTCCTCCACCTTCTCTCGCCCCTTCCTCCGCACCATCTCTCACTCTCTTTCTCTCTCCTCCATCTCCTTTCTCTGCCCCTGTCGCCCCTCGCCCAGTCGGCCCGTTTCGTTTCGTCCTCCCTTGCCCTGCTTCTACACCGCCACCCCCGCGAGATCTCTCTCCCTCTCTCTTTCTTGCTCGCTGTTTGTCTGTCCTTCTCCGGCTCGCCGTCTCTCTCTCTCTCTCTCTAGCCATCCCTCTTCCTTCGCGCTGCCGCCGCGAGAGAAAGAAAGGGCGAATTTACGGGACGGAGTAAAAGTTTTGCGCGAAAAGCGAAAACTCTCGCTAATGGCTGTTTTTCTTGAGCGGAATACTTAAAAATAAAAGGCGGACGAAACGGAGGAAATAAAAACGAGAGAGTTACTCCGCGGCAGCAGCCGCTCTACACCGCTCTTACCCTCTTCTCGGTCCGCGGAAGAAGTAAGAAGGCGTAATTTGCCGCTATTAGGCGACACCCTTTCTTTCTTCCTTCCCCCGTTTATTTTTCCCCCGTTCGGCCCGGGGTAGAATACACCACCGGCCACCGAAAACCAACGAAATCCTAGCGCCTCGGCGATCCGATTCCATTTCCGGATCGAAGGGTTCGGCTGACGCGAAAGATGGCCCTCCTCCTCTTTCGAAATGCGATCTTCGAGGAGGAAGCGCGCCAGCTCGCTGGATCATCGGCTCTCTCGTCGGATCGTCGGATGGCAACTTTAATTATACGGCTACGGAACGAGGAGAGCGGTTCGATGCTCGGCCAGCATATCAAGATAATGGCTTCCATCGGGCGATGGTTCGTATATACCAATCCGCGGTAAGGGGTTGCGCTTGATTTCCATTGCATCGCGTTATCCCTCGCCGACCGGCCAACCGACCAGCCGACCAGCCAAGCGGAATGTATTCCCTATCTCGCTCGCCCCGGCTCTCTCCTCTCTCGATAGATGCGCTCGACTCTCCTCCGCTTCCCCAAAACCCATCGGCGCGTCAGGCCGAGCCATTTCGCGATCGCGAATCACAACTTCCCTTCTCAAAGAAAAAGTTATCGGTAGATCCGCGGATCGTGGAGGAAAGGAAACAATTCGGAGAAGTTGTACTCCATTGATACCTTTAAATTAGCTGCGACCCTGAAGCGTTCAAATCGCGCATCAAAAAGGATATTTCACGAACTTCTGTCGTCCACGGTTCGCATTTTTCGGAACGACGAATAAGTCGACAGGCATTCAGACTGCGCGCGCGAGCCAGCGCACGAGAGAGGGAAACAGAGAGAGAGAGAGAGAAAGCGAAACGCGCGATTCGTTCAGAAAGCCAATGGAAATTCTTCTCGGCGAGAGATGGATCGGGAACGATTGCCGCGAAAACAATTAATTGAAATGTAATTTTCCACATTTAATTCCAACGTTGCCGCGAAACTTTTATCCCGCTCCTCTTTTTTTTTTTAAATCGGAACGAATTAATTTGCCACGGGATCCGTATGTGTCCGTGCGCGCGCGAGCAGGGGAATCGCGCAAAAATTTAATCGAGGGGGAAAAAAGGGGGAGATTTTAATTATTTCAACGGTGAATTTTTTAGGGGATCGCTTGTAATACGAATACAAATACTTGCGCCGGGAGCTCTCGCTGATCGATGCTATCTGATCGCGAATTCGTCCTCAGGAGTTCGTGCTCGTGCGTCGACGGTGAAGATCGTTAAACGCTTTGCTCTAGCATCCGTCGGGTCTGGCATAATTAATCGATAAAGCGACAGATGTTTAAATTGTCCGGGATAATTGCGCGAATGGCGATCGCTCGACACTTTTATCTACACAACGCGGTATATTTAAAAACTACGTCCCGTTCGCCGTATAGTGTTCGTTTACTGGTTGCTTTAAAATATTATTGTACATTGTCGTGGGTTGGTGCACAATAAAATACAGGGTGAGTCACCCAACGTTGCCACCTCAAATATCTTTGTTGTTTTTAAAGCCTAAGTATGAAGTCTACAAATAAGGGGCTTCGAAAGTTAGTGAGTGATTAAGGGTAGACTGCGAATTTTTAATGGTCAATGCAAAATAATAATGTTCTGTGTCTGTTATATCGACTAGGAGCTACTTAGGAAGTTTATACGTGCATGGATAATTATAGTCATTGAATTCCTAATGAAAGGGACTATCACTGTAGGTGTTTAAAAAAGGGTGCTTTCATTTAAAGAAATGAAGGTGACCTTGATATCTCTAAAAAAATCACATAGAAACAAAAATATTTTTGGTATCATGTGAGCCCCACTGAACCATTCAACTTTGTCCTTTAAACATTTGACGTATCTTTAAAACAACAAAGATATTTGAGGTGGCAACGTTAGGTGACTCAACCTGTATATAAAAAAGAACTTTTTGAAAACCACGCTTATATTAAAATGCACTAAAAAGCAGAAAATAAAAATTTAATTCTTGAACGAATTGATTTTTCCGCATGCTGATTTCTCATAAACCTTCCCGAAAAACGCTGCGTCTAATGTCTCAAACCCCAGCTTTTTACGTTCAGCCGTTACGGAGATGACCGATTACAAACGAACGGACATTTACATTTTTATTTATATAGATTTAACTGTATTCGGTATTTTATGGAGAACCAGGAAAAAAATTATTTAAGTGTGGTTTTTAAAAAGTCTTTTTTATATATTTTATTTTCTACTTTTATTGTGATCGGAGCCAAGTGTGCATACAAAATTTCAGCAAGATTGGACTATGGGAAGAGGTTTAAAATTCGATTACAAGATTTGACGCATACAACAACACGGCAAGTTAATAGAAGCGTGGTAAAAAGATCTGAGAGATTATTTGATAGACGGTGACGTTTAATTTTTCTCCGAGCAATTAAAGTACACATATAAACAATTATAATACTACGAGAATCATCGATGATATACAAAGGGTTAACCGTTTGATGTACTCGGCGAAGAAGAACGCTCGAGAATTATATCGGTAGAGTCTTATCCCGCTTGAAGGGCAGGATTGACTCGGAACAATAGCACGCTTTAATATTACAAGTCGCGAGACACCGGAGAGAATGCAGGAAATGTAGGGTGCACCGGTTAGGACTCTCGAAAAAAATGGAGCGATACTTGGGAATCGATGGTTCGCGCGTAACGCGACAGTTCTTTTTCAGATCTCGGGACGCGATAGAGAGATAATGCTTTAGTCGCGGTGGTTTGATGCCGCTATAACGCGGACTGTATTAGAACAAAACGTATTCGGTGGGAGGAGCAGGGTGGCACGTTGACGTACGTCAATTTGACGCGCACGCAATACGTCAAATTTGCCGCACCGCGTCGGATACGCTGCTCGAAAACCTATTCGGTCTCCCTCGTGTTCCCCCCTTTCTCTCTCTCTTCGTCTCTCACCCTCGTTCTCTCTCTCTCTCTCTCTGCCCCTCATTGTCCCGCGTTCCGTCCTACTCGCGCTCGCCGGCGACGAGCAGAGATCGAAGAGGGAGTCTTATCGAGGGAAAAAAAAATTACGGGGGATAAATTGTCTGGTTTCCTCCTGCTCGTTCCAGCTAAGTCTTTAATCCGTTCCACTCGAGCGTCCACCGGCGCCGGATAAAACAGCCTAATTGTTACTTAACGCGGCGCGGAGAACTCGCGTCGCGAACGAGCGAGGACGTTTAAAAGACGCTCGCCTGTTCGGGACTCTTCGCCTGTTCGCCTGCTCGCTCGCTCACGCTTGGTTCACGCTCGCGGCCGCTCGCGCCCGCGTTCCTCCGGATCGATAAACGGGTCACGACGCAATGGAAGAAATAAGCGCGCGAACGTTTCTTCGGGAAACTAACGCGCCACGAGAAATTCAATTTACGTTTCGTTTAGAGAGCTTCCTTTCCCCAGCGAAATTGCTTGAAATTTTTAGAAAAATAACACGAATTCCAATTATTAACCGTTCCTGTTCCCGCGCGCGCCCCTTCCACCGTTCTCTCTTTCCCAAGTAGAGATTTAACTGCGAGAAATTCTCGATGAAAGATAATTAAACATCAAATATCGGTCGAAGGGCGGATCGAACTGATAATTAATTTCCCTCCGACGGAAATAAAAACCGTGCGAAACCCGGAACCCAGGGGTCGGGCCGGGTCCGGGAACACGGTGCGCGCGTGGGGGGTGCGAGTGACAAAACCGGGTTCCCGGCATTCTTTCGCGGTTCAACGAGCAAGCGTACGATTCTTGGTTCTTGGTGTGCTCGAGCCAGGCGGAATCTCTTTCTCGCCTCGGAGCAGGTCGAACCCGATCGCCGCGCCGGGTCATTTTCTAACCGAATACGGTATTCCCGTCGCGCCGACTAATAATAACTCGAGGGAGAAGCTCATCGGAGTATTTACCCTCGATTAAACTTCCGATGACGAGAACGCGAGCCGGATTTCTCGGAATTCATTTGCTCGAATACTTTGCCGACGCTGCTTTCCGCGGCCGTTCCCGTCGCTCGAAACCCCTGTTGCATCTCTCTGCCGTTCCACGAAGATCGAGGAGTCTCCCAGGTATTCTTAAAGAGCAGCTCTGGTAATCGCAGTTGAAATTTTTCCTCTTAACGTTGCTGTTCGCCTGAAACCTCCGCTCTCTTTCTCTCGACGCATCGTCAAACAACTTTAACCCCCTTCAGATCGTTCTCGCATTAGCTACCCTGTCCGATCAACAAACGAACGAATTGTTGCATGGTGAAAAGTATAATTGCACCAACTATTTTCATGAATTCTTTCGTTTATCGCCAGGAAATCAGTTCTTCTGGCTACCGGCAGCCATTGACGTATCGCGAACACACGCGCATGCTAAAATACGAGTAGGACAGTTCTTGGAAATCGAAGGTAAGGGACTTGGCACCCTTACCCGATCGCCACACGCACACCAGGTTCGCGTGGAGTGCATGGTTTCTACCAAGAACCGCCCCAAACCACCACCACCATTTAACTTCTAGCGAGCTTGCACGGTTCGAGAGCAGGCGTCGCGTCGTTCATGGGTGATTGGACAAGAACTTGAGTGGAGTCAGCTCGTATAATAAACCAGACGGGAAAAATGCGGAAAGCGGGCCCCCGTTTGACCCTCCGGCGAGCCAGAAGTTGAGGGAAGAAAGGGCAAAAGTCCTAGACGTGTGGTTTTTTTAGCGGGTATTGGGGAAACCGTAGACCTGTTTCCCCCGAGTCCCACACTACTCCTTTTGGGGGTGGGGGGTGAACGCAAATGTATTTTTTCTACACGTCCTTAAACTCAAAAAAGGCGTCGTTTAGGACATTATGGTTGTACAGTTTAGTACACAGTCGTTTAGTATCCTTTCGACAGGCGACGGTCGGTGCTCATCGAGACACAATGGTGACACAAATGTTCCTAAGATCGTGTAGTTCTACAGTGGCCGAAATTTCTATAAGTCATCTTCATTTATATAGATATTTTAAAAATATCACGATTTTTGTTGATTTATCGTATCGGTCTTGTGCCTTGTTGACTGCGCACTCTAGACCGCTATGTTTACTATTTACGTTTGTTTTTATAAAGAGACTTAGTGTTTCTCTGTATTCTGAGCAGAGAAGTACGGAAAATTGCAAATATTCTAAAAGTATTGAGTTTAGAATTCATATAAATCCTGTTTGTTATAATTTGATTCGCGTGTATTAGAATGCCGAGAGGAACAGTACTAACAAGTGAAAAAAAACATCAATCGATGCTGATAAAGATACGGGCTGCTCTAATCGCGCAATTGCTAAGAAAATTAATTTGCAATCAATTTACGTGAAAATTACGGAAAAAAATCATTTTAAAGATGGCAATAAAAGATAGTCAAAGAGACAACATTCATTATTAATGAGGTCTGCGGCTACGGGAAGGAAAAATGCAGCACAATTTCGAGCTGAATTGGAGCTCTGAGTAACAACAAGACGTGTGCAACGACCTTTAAATTCTTCTGGACAAAAATCTTTTGTACGAAGTCTTGATTTCGCACGGGTACAAAACACAGCGACTTTATAGAAATTTCGGTGAGTGTATTATTTCTCCAATTGCTCACACAGTTACAGAGTGCATCGATCTCAGAGGGTCGACGATATCCGGGCTCGAATATTCTGGTCGCAGATGAGTAGCGTAAAACGTCATAGCTACGTCATAACGGAGAGATCTTAGGACGACTCTCGGCGGGGCTCGACGCCAAAGAGGAAAGGAAACTTTATCCTCGCTGGCGATGGGTTTTGGAGTCGAAAAAAACTGACGGATTTTATTTTGCGGTAGGACGCGAACGACCGTTCGCAGAGCGGGGCTCGGACGCGACGCTCAGAGAAGAGAAGGGTCGAGAGGAGTGGAGAGAAGAGAGAAGAGAGAGGAGAGCTGAAACCGGGGTGAGGCGGGACAGAAGCGGAACACGTCGTGCAGAGACGTACGAGGAGCATAACGCACACGAGTACCGACCCTCTGCACGCCGGAAAGAATCCGTAGTGTAAATAAAGAGCCGTTCGCAACGCTGGCGAATGTTTGCCGAATGCATTAAGGCGGTAAGAGCAGTGCCCGGCGGATAGCTCGTGTCGCGATGTATCGCGCACCACGACGACGACTACGACGACGACGACGATGTACGGAGTAGGAAAGGATAGGGGTTGCGGGGGGGAACAGAACGAAAATGAGAGAGGGAGAAAGAGACAGGAGAGTTTGGTACACGTGGAGGAGAGAAGGAGAGGAGGTGGATCCGTGCTAAGGGACGGCTGGTTAAAAGGGGCCAGGGGATCGGCGACGATGCGGCTTAAGGCCTATGTACCGCTCGGAAGCTTAACGTTTCGAGGGGCAAAGGGGCTCAGGACATACGGTTGACACGGTGTCGCGCGCGAGAGCGAGCTGAACCAGCGACCGTCTACCGTCGTCGTTTACCGTCTCCGTCTACCAGGTTCCGCGCACAGTCGTGTATCGAACGCGGTCGTACATTCGCGAGGAGAAGACAGAGACCAAGAGAGAGAGAGAGAGAGAGAGAGAGAGGGTTGCGCTGCGACTATGTTCGGCTCGCGTGGCTCTGTTCGCATCTGGCTGCCAGCACACAGTCGCGCGCTCCCTTTGTCTATGTCTTAGGGCTTACATATAATTCCATGTTTGCGAAAAAGATCGGGAACCCGTATCCGGCAGAGTACGCGCCCGCCCTTCCCCGCACGGCGCGTCCGCGCGCGCGGATTTTTAATATGTCGTGCCGTAGGTGGATAAACGCGGGAATACGAGGATGCGACCGCGACCCGCTCCGCGCGCTAGAGACGCTTCAGCCTTCTGCTCCATCATCCTACTCTCTTTTCCGGCCTCTCTTCCGACTCTCCCTCATTCTCTCTCGCTTTTCCAGCCACAGCCTCTCTCCCCTGCACGTCTCTTTCCCCCTTCTCTCGCCGCTCTTCTCTATCGCGGATCACCGGCGGAGCCGGCATAATTAAAAATAGCTCTATTTTAAAATGCTGATCGCCCGGCCGCTCTTCCACCCCCGCCGCGCTCTTCTCCTGCTCCTTTACCTCGTTCTCTCCCTGTTCGCGTTCGCGTATCCGCGTCGACGAAATGCCGGCGTAATATACCGTCGAGCCGAGCCGAGGAGACCAGACGAGCGAGGAGAGAGAGGAGCGGACAGGAGGGCTCGCGAGCACCGTGTGTACCCTGACGAATAATTGCGGGACCAAGACTGGTCTTGATTTCACCTGCTCGATCCTCGCTTTTGCAAGACGATCTCCCGCGAAATGAAGCCACGAGAGGGAGAGAGAGAGAGAGAGACCGTTGTCCCTTCGCTGTGTATATAGTATATAGGTATATACTCCGAGAGACCTTTCGGGAGCCCGCGACCGATGATAAAGACGCGATATTAGTCGACGTATTTATAAATTCCGGGCAATTTCGGAGCTTATTTTCCTGGACGGGGGCGGCGGCCTCTAACTCTAACGCTGATATATTTTCCAGGAGCGCGAGACTACCGCGGACCGTGCTAGAGACAAGGAGCAAAGGAGGAGGGGGGGGGGAAGAGAGCGAGAGAGCGAAGGGGGAAGGAGGAGACCAAGCTCTGGATGTGGTAGGATGGGCGTAGACGAGGCGGCGGAGATAGGGGGTGAGTTATAAATTATAAGGCATTAGGGGGTCGGGCTGACTCCGGTGGATGTGCTCGTCGGATGTGTAAGGGGATGATTATGCCTAATGGTGAGATATTACCCGACTGGTATTACTTGGACACGGGCGCGGCCGTGTTCTAATCTTTTCGACAGGATTTCCTACTTTTCCGCCGTCGCGTTACCTAGCTGCGGCCCCGTAGACGAACCGACGGAAAAAATAATTCATCGCCGCTCGGCCGCGCGCAGGTGACATCGCCGAGGGCTGCGCGTCGACAAGGCCGACTGCTTACTTACGACACCATTCCCCCACGGGGAACGAGCGTGCCCCGCACGCACCTCGAACCTCTGGGAAACATGCCACCCCCTACTCCTCCTCTTCCGCGCTTCGTGATGACCACCGGGATTATTTCCCGACTACAAGCTCCTCCGCGGTGTATCCCCGCGACGGTTCGCTTCCATTTGTACATCCGGAGCGCGTGTCGCCGGCATCGAAAGCCACGCACGGCGCGAGGACGTTTCTTTCTTCGATTTTTCACCCCCTCGGATGGCCGTGTCTCCGCTCCTCGCGCACGCCCCTGCGCGCCAGCAAAGTTTAAAGGTGTCTGGAGGGGACTAGATCCTGGTTTCGCGGTTCCGCGCCGCGTCCGGTCGTTAAACGTGACGCACGACTCCCTTGTTTCGGCGAAAAAATTTTCGACGTCGTCCGCTGGCTCCGCGACGCGATACCATAACGCGGCTATAAACGCGCCCGCCGGCAAAGGGCATCGTTCTCGCGCCCATTCCGTAGGTAACGTAGGCAGACGGTGACAGAGCTTCTCGCAAACTGGAACCTCGAACGGCCCTTTTACGCGCGGACTGCGAATCTTCGTCAAATTACTTAACTTAGCGTATGCGCGAGGCAACCTCGAGCAACTTTCTGTTGCCTTCCTCTTCGTCTTTTTTCATGAATGTTGATGTTGCTGGATATAGCTTTCTCTGCACCGCAGATTTTGCTCGAATCGGCGGAAAGAGCGAGGAGCAGTAGAATCGTCGATGCCGCGAGGGTAGAAGAACTCGTTAACAGTTATCAACGCGCGGTGTGATTGGTTCCCGAGGCCGAGGTGCGGCCGTAGCATTCGTTGACGAGCGTCTTTGCTCGGTGTCCTGCCGAACGCGTTGTCGGAGGATCACGCGAGGGATTCGTTTGGGTTCGGGGGGGCCAGAAGTTGAATCGAGAGTGTGCTAGGATTCTCTTTGGCTAGACGGAGAATGGCGCGAAGAAGAGAAAGAGCTCGAGGAGGGGATAGGGGTCAAACACGGGTTAAAACGGAGGGTGAGGCGGCGTCGGCGTCGGCGTCGACGTCGGTGGCGATATAAGGTATAAAGAAAAAGCTCGGTCGGAATCGCCGCACCCTAAAGGGGGTGGAGGCTCTCGAGAATCGTTTTACAGGTATATATCCATAACGGCGAAGGGGGAGGGGGAAGGCTAGACCCGTTAGCTAATATCTATTTCCTCCGACGCCATTTTTCTTTGGTTCGTAAAACGCGAGCTCGCCGCGGCGATATGGGCGCGGCCGACACGCGCCTAACACACGTAACACGTATATATCTGCTTATTGCGGCCGGTACGCCGCGTCGGAGCGCACTTTTGCGCGTTTCGTTCCCGAGTAGAACGACAACGAGGAGGCCGTAACGGGATATCGGGACGATGACCGAGCAGCGCACCGCTTTGCTATTCTTAACCGTCCACGCGCTAGCGAAAATCGTATAAACACCCATCAAAATCGTTGTCTGTTTCGTTTCGTCTCGCCTCCTTTCTCTCTCTCTCTCTCTCTCTCTCTCTCTCTCTCTCTCTCTCTCTCTCTCTCTCTCTCTCGAAAAAAAAGATATCCATCGACACGCCGCCGTTCGTTTCCTCCGGTTATCGAGCGGTTTAATTTTTCAACCGCGTTATTAAAACCGCCGGCAGCGTCGTCGCCGACCTCAAAATAGCGGGCCCTAGCATATTTCTTTTTTCGAGCACGATTCTCTCGCCCATCGATCGATCGGCCGAGTCGCCGATGCGGATCCCCCGAATGCATTCTGATGCTAACTCGATTACCGAGTAAATGGCGTCTCGTAAGGTTCTCCAGCGCGGTGAAGCTTTTCCCCGACGATGGAGAATCCTCTAATTGGGATTTAATAAAGAAAATTTTAGATATTCTTTTGGACGACGCCTGTCGTCCGCGTGTCGGAAACAGTTCGTCGGTCGTCGAGGCGGGCCACGGTGATCCGCGAACCCGCGAGAGACCGCGAGAAACCGCGAGGAAACCTCGCAGGAATGGCGTCGCAGAAGTGTCACGTGATTATCAACTCGAGGTCTCGCGCCTCCGCGAGAATCACTTGGACACACAAGCCCGAGGTTACCGGCGGGAAAGAGCGGCGTTATTTATAGGCGAGGCAACGACCACCGCCCGGACTCCGAGATACCCATCGACCATTTTCTAAATCAGTTCCGTCGTTTTGTCCTCGTAAATCAAGAAAGCTGCCCCCTCCGGCATCGAAGAGGGGAGGTGGTCGGGGACGGGGGTGGCTCTACCGCGGAGGATCTCCGATTATAATTAACGGTGCTCGAATTAATAGAGACCGCGTCACGCGAATCCTCGCGAGCTTGAGGCTCGAAGGCGGACCCTCGCGATCCCCGATAGCCTGTCGGAAGCCGTCTCGCCACCGAAAATTGATCGCCCTGTTCGATTCGAGTTTTCCTCCTTCGGGGAATTCGGTTACGCGTCGGGAAACTCTCCGCGATGGTCTCGACTCGATCGATACAACTCGCCGAAGAAAAATGGAGTACGCGTTGCCCCGTGGTTCCGTTTCCCTTTTGCTTTTTCCTTCTCGCTGTCCACCGACTCGGGAGGAACACGGTTGAGAAGGTTCCCGGATAGTCCGGCATTCCAAACGCGAGCAACGCACCAAGATGTTCAAGGTCGAGTTCCCGTGAAACTTCGCGGCCGATGTTTGCCTTTGCGGAGGATTCCCCGAGAGCTTCCGAGCGCCAGGACTCTCCTAATCCTCAGGGAAGTCTCGCTACCCGCCGAAATCGACCAACTATTTCGAACTCCAGGCGATGCACCTTCCATGGACAAAAATCGTATTCGTCGATGTAGAATTAAATGAGTTTTCTTTATCAAGAAAAAGGAGTTCTTCCCACACTTAAAATTGACATGCAGACAACCTCAAGATAGCAATTCCATGGTTTAAACTATAACCCTAATTTATTGTTCTAGGTTAGGTCTTCGATCAACCCCGAGCACGCTTGACTCTCGCGCGAGACCGTACACCGTCCTACACAGAATTTATGAGGTTTACTGTCAATATTCGCGGAAACGTCGGTCGTTCGCTTGTACTTTTCGAAACATCGTTTGCCGTATGAACTTGTACTCGAGAGTATTCGATGATAAGCCTGCAAACCTAATTAGTAGTCCGCGGATTTTATGCATTTACGAATAGCGTTCTATTCTCTTTATGTAAATGGTTGACGTACCGCGGGTTAATTATTTCGGCAAGGCTAGATACGATTAATTTCACAAAAGCCGGCGTCCTTTGCGTATCACCGCGAACGAGCGAACTGGAATTTACGACCAGGCGAAATTCGGGAAACGAATTGCGTTGTCCGAGGACGCGACGCTTCTTAAATTCCTCGAATTAATAGAAGGACGAACATTCGACTCCTGTTTCTTGCGATTGCTTACAACACGGGAAGCAATCGAAATAAATTGCGTTGATTTATCGTCTGGCAAAGGGCGAGGCCAAACAGCCGGTCGAAGATTTTAGGATCGGGGCGAAGAGGGGCGAGAAGGGACGAAAGATCGGCGTGTGGAACCGGTTCGAAGGGTCGCAGGGCGAATGGTTGCGAAAACGCGAGAAGGAATCGCGAAACGCGGGCACATACGTAGGTAGCGGCGCGCTCGCGCGTACGAGTATAGTCGCGACAGGTGCGAGTGTGCCGGTGACAGGCACGCACACAATCGAGCCTCGAGGAACATGGAAACGCGTGTGCACACAAGTAGTCGGGCACGCATACGAGCGCACACCAGCTGGCGGAACAAACTTCGACATGAATTACTTAGATTAATTTAGTTGGGCGGCAGGGTGGTCGGCTGCCGTTGTTGCTTACTCTCCGACCTTCTCTATATCGCGCCACGATACACCCCCACGACCACCATCACCGACAACAACACCACCACCACTGCCGGCAACCACCACCGCCACCACCTCCACCACCACCCTGGCCACCGGTAGGTGCTGCTATCGATTCTAGCTCCTGCTTTCGCCTAATTTTAGAAGCCTCGCTCGAAGAATAAATAGAGCTTCGAGCCGTCCCGAAGGATTTAAGAGTCCTCCTCGGGCCGCGTACGGCGGAACTCGAAATATCGAACAGCTCTAAGGAGCCCGGATCTCGCGCCTCGGCGTCGAAGGCCCGACGATGCCCGCGATGTCTCGAAAACGCGAGCAACGCTGGCAGAAGGCGTCTCGAAGGTCCTTCCCACGTAGAAAGCTCGGAAGTTTTCGCGTTCAGCTATCCGCGAATAAATCAACCGATATATCGGCCCCGCGAATTTCGGTCGGCGATAAATTTCGCGCGGCGTATTTACCCGCGCGCACGCTACAAACTTTCGAGCGTAGCGGCGCGCGAGAACGAGGGGCGAGACCGAGCCTTTCCGCCGTTAGGGCTTAATCCCTACCCCCGAACAACGGCCTGACACCGTTTGTCCTAATTCCGGCTTCTTTCGTCTCCCTGCTTTCGAATCGCATCGCAACGTATTGCGCGCCACGCCGTGCAATTGCTCGCGAGGAGCAAATACTTTGGAAAGTCTGAGTATCCGGTGCGAGTGGTAGCGAGGGTGTAGCGAGAGACGAAGACTATCCACGGGGCTGAGCGCGATCAAAGTTGCAAGGAGGAACGGGCCAGGGGAAAAAAGGGAGAGAGAGAGAGAGAGAAGGCCGGACGCGGGCTCAAGCGGCTCGCGTTCCGCGTGGCGCGTCTACTCGGTGTCGCGGAAATAATAGATGAACCGGTTACTCGGACCATGGTACCAGGGGGCTAAACAATGTTTTTCAGCCACTGAAATCCCCTTGAATTTTTCATCGGCCCCTATGTTTTAACCCTTTCGCCAGGTCGGGGAGGAAGGGTTTTGCCTCCCCCGTGCTCGCATCCTCCACTGTCTCTCTCTCTCTCCCTCTCGCCCCGCGTGCGCGCTCTCACTCTCCGGCGCGTCTCGCTTCTTGAATTATGTACCCACGGCCGCGACGATCTCCGCCGACGTTTCACAGAGAAACAGGGACAGAGATACAAAAGGAAGAGAGGTAGGGGGAGAGCGTAGAAAAATCGTCGCCGAATCGCGGTGCGAAATAGGCCCCGACGTCCTACGTACGAGAGCCAGCCATCGAGAAAACAGCGAATTCCAGGCTCGAACAGCGGAAAAAGCGGAGCCTGAATTTTTCAACCCGGTCGATAAGAGAGAAAGAAATATTGCTCGTCGTGCAGGCGTTCCGCCGATTTCTCCTTCATCCTGCATTAACCGCGCACCAAGGGGATGAACGACTTTTCCGATCAACGAGCACCATCGCCAAGAGGCTAGGAGAATAATGACAGGTTTTTTAACGAGAACGCTCTTTTTTTTCTCTCCTTTTCCTCTGTTGTTTCCTCCCTCGTGTAAGCAACCGTGCAATATTGATAAACCGCGAGCCACGTATTTCTGCCGTTGCATCGAAAAGGGGGAGACGGAGGGTCGGTGCGTGCTGCCTAAGTGAGTGAGTACGTGCGTGCCCACCCGCCCCCGTGCCCACCACCCGCCTTTCTGCTCTGCCCTGCTCTGGTCTGCCTGCCCTGCCCTGCTCTGCCCTGCCCTGCCTTGCCTTGCTTGCCTACCCTGGCCTGCCCTGCCTTGCTTGCGTACCCTGCCTGCCTGCCTAGTACTGCCTATGCCTGTGCCTGCTTGGTTGCTTACTTGCCTGCGTACATGCATGCGTGCAACCTTTCCAGTTGCCTGTCTGCCTGCTTGCCTGCCTGCCTGCCTGCCTGTCTGTCCGTTTAGCCGGCTGTTTGCCCGGTTATCCATGTGTCTGCTGCATGTGTGTACGCAGGCGCGCGAGCGCGAACGCGCGGACACGCGTACGCGAGGGTGGAGAAGGCTACGGATATATAAGGGGGAGGACGAAGCAACAGAGAGAAAGGCAAATTCTCGGGGTGGGGAAGGACTCGGAGCAGTGGAGAAGGGTGCACGTAAAACCATTATGTAATTACATCTAGACCGGTCGGTCGAATGGACGAGCTGACGAACGAACCAACGAACGAACGAACGAACGAACGAAGAAACGACGAACCAACAGGGACGGGTTGATTCGCAGAAGCCGAGAAACGGAGAGAGAAAGAACGCGAGCACCGAGAGAGAAAGAGGGAGGGAACCTCGTGCTCGGCGAGAGGGCGGAAGAGGGTCGAGTTGAATTTGATTTCAGAGAAAAGGGTTGATACCGCTACCGGGCGTTCCGATCGCGTGATCCCAACCTGCCTCCGCTCTGATACGCGTTACGTGGTGCGAGAGGGGGGAAGGGGCAAAGGAGTAAGACACGCGGCTACGACTACGGCCGACTAGCGGGCACCGCGCGTCACCCTCGAGCCAGCCTCGAGCCACCCTCGTGCCATCCTCGACCTAAGGCCACTAAATACCCTTTCACCGTTTTTCCACGTATCCCTCGGCACTCGTATAGACGAGGTTCGACGCGTTGTCGCGCGTAACCGATTGCCCCACCGGCCTACCGACCTACACACGAGATCCGTGCTGCGGCAAGCAACCCGCTAAACGCGCTTTCGCGCCTCCTCCTTTCCTTATTCTCTTTATGGATACTCGTAAGCGCGCGGACGCCCACCCACGTTCTTCGGAATTCTCGTCGCCCCGATGAAACGGCAGACGCGACGTCGCGCTCCGCCATCGACGGCACGGATTTATTCGTTTATCCTCGCTCGGTTTCCGAACCGTGTCAAAAGCGACCGATCTTTCCGCGCGATCGAGCTTAACTAGAGGAGAAACGAAGGGTGAAGCGACAGGGGTCGCGGAATAGAGGAAGACGGAGAGAGGATGTGTGTGAGAGAGAGAGAGAGAGAGAGAATGGACTCGCGCGTACGAATCGTAGCGGTCGACTCGATGCGTTGGATCCTGGTCTTTGATTTCGTCCTGACGTGTAGGCATTACGGGATACGCTTTGGTCAACCTCCCGTGGAAAAGGCACCCTCCTGGTCCTGGATCTCCATTACGGTAGTCATGGCGACCGCAATTGATTCCACGGGGGTGAGGGCGGACGAAGAGAACCGGAGTGAACGGAGAGAACGACCGAGAGAGCGACGCGCGGCCCGGCGCGACGGCACAAGGGTTATTCGAGACGGCGGGAGGAAGCGAGAGAATCCCGGGAACGAAGCGAGACATCGACGCCGGCCACCAAACGGGGGGACACATGGGGGGTGGGCAGAGGGGGAGACGAAGGGGGTGTCCGACGGTCGAGAGAAGGACCGAACCGGGTTAGAGCGAGGTCCAGCGGAGAGATCGACAGAGGGCACGATGTTACTATGCTGGTGCTACACGGTACTCGCTTTATCCGATACAATGCAGGCTAAATAGCGCCGGTCAGTTCTATGGCGTTGGATTAGAGATACGTCGCTCGTTTGAGGCGAGGCGAGGCCGCCACCCGCCCCCCCACCCCATCGCCCATGCTGCTCCATGCCGGTCCACGCCGAACCATGCCGTGTGCTCCTGACGCTGCCAACTCACCACCAACGCGATTCACGACTAACCTCTGACCACCGTCACCGCTGCCGCCGGGTCGCGTCGTCACGTTCGAATTACCCGCGTGCCACTCGACACTCGCCATTCGCCTCTCGCCTCTCGCCTCTAGCCGATCCGAGAACTCAGCCACGCCGCAACGTTCGAACGATCCTCGCCGACCGCTCGCGGCCCGATCGGCTTTTACGGAACGAGAACGGAACCGAAGACGCCCGATGAGAACACCGCTCGACGGCTACTCTCGATCCCGAGCACCACCCCTTCGACATCGAGCGTCCTTGAATTTTCCCTTCCACCACGGAGATCTCGAAACAATTAGCGGCGCCGTGGAGAACGTGCCGATATGGAAATATCGCAACTGTGCACCGGCGAAGGGTCTATGCTAATCGAAAGATTTCAGCCCCCCGGGGCACACCGAACGATTTTCACTTTTCAACGCTGCGTGTGCGCGCGCGCGCGCGTGTTTAGCCTCCGCCGATGCGGCGCAACCTGTTATGTAAATTGTTGCCGAGCGACTGCCGAGCGAATCATAATTTCGAGATGAGATTTTCATTCGTGCGCTTATCGCAGCTACAGAACAAGAAGAAGAAGAAGAAGAAGAAGAGGAGAAGCGAAAAGAGCGAAACTTTTTCGTACGTTACACCGTCGTCTTTTCCCCCGGACGGTCGCAAATGTATTCCGTTTCGACGGCGAGATAGACCAGACTATCCTCGGAACTTGGTCATCGAGCGATAGCGCGAACCCTCGGTATCGACCGCGTCGCCTTCGCGCGATAACGTTCCTGTTTAACGCCCGAGGAACAAATAGGCTCGCGGCAATAGGGTACGCAGGAAGAATCCGTATGGTGCGGCGCGCGGTGGTTGCAGGAAGCGCGGGTCGAGCATTTATCGGTTAACGCGACGATGGCGATACCCATTACGGTTTATGCGACACGCGGTTGTCGGCGAGCAAGGCCTACCGTTGGGCTAGGTCGGGTCTTCCGCGCCGCCGCGTCGAGTATTTAGTAGTCGTTTGTGTCGTTCTCGGGGAGCAGAGAGTGTACACTGTACACGGCGAACGAGAGCGAAATGGAATAAGAGAGAGAAGGTGGGAGAGGAGGAAGTGTCGCGGGAGAGAGAGAGGATGGTCGAGAACTCCGTCGGGGAAGGAGAACGAGTCGAAGACGGAGGCTGAGGCCGAGGAGGTGGAAGAGAGACGTGGTAGAACGGGAGGGAGCGAGAGACGCAGCTATTGTCCAAAGTGCCAAAGTTACATGGCGCGTCGTAACTTACATCGTATTATGTAGGTACACGCGAAGCCGCCGCCGCCGCCGTCGACGACGACTACGAGGACGACGACGACGACGACGCCACCGTCACCATCGCCGCCGCGTATACCTAAGGTACACGACCGCTTAAGTTTCGTCGAGGCGCCTGCTATCTCCCTCGCGACGAGCACCGTAAACAGAACGACGGAGGGGGTGGGCGAGCAAAAAGGATGAGAGGCGAGCGAAGAAGATAGAGACGCGCGCGGTGCGGTGCGGCGCGGCGGCTACGTCGTCCGGCCGGAACGATCGATAAAAGTGGAATTGTCATAGCGCGAGATGGCAATAACGACCGGGACAACGGCGACGACGAGGATAACAATGACACCGGGCGTTCCGCGCGCAAATAATCGCCCTCCGGACCTTCCTCGAGGCTCGGGCCTCGAGCCGCCTAGCCTCCAAGACCGGCGAGCACCGACACAGAGGGGAAGTCCGACCGACGACACCGTCTACACGCCTCGTTCCTCGTAAACTGACACTCGCGCCTCGACCCTCGCCTCGTCTCGACATCCTTGATCCAATAATTGCGTGACCGGCGGATCTGTTCCTCGTGCGAGCAGTGGGCCACCCAGAAATCCCGCCGAATGCGTGGTACCGGAACCCCCGAACTTTTCGAGAGTGTTACAACCCTCGGTGACGTTTAACCGGGTCGACGACGACGTCCCAACGCGACACAAACGAGCAATCTTAAGCCAAGTCTTCGCGGTGCGGCTTGACATCAAAGGTGACCACGCAGTATGTCGAGAGATAGATTCGAATAGTATGATTGCCTCGCAATAACCGATGGTTCGTGGCACGATCGAAACAGTTGTTGGTTGAGGCTGCGCTTGAACGTAGCTGTACAATTTGGATACTCTCGCCTGTGTAAGACGACGGAAGGAGACGGTTCCAAATGAACGAAGAGGTCTGGAGAAACTGCGAGGGAAGGAGAGAAAAGACGCTAGACCGTTCTCGGACTCTCGAGTCCGCTGGTTTCTCTTGAAAATCCTAGAAAAGATGAGCGCGAAAGCGTGTCGACTGGTCGAAAACAAAAAAATACAGCAGGAATGTGGGAGGCGAAACGGAGCGGAGCAGGGCAGCGCGAAACGCCGCGCCGGACCATACCGGCGAGTAAGCGAAACTGTAACGATTGCGTTCGGGTACACGCGGCTCGCGAGAGTGCCTCGGACGCGGAAGAGGGCAGCCGGTGGCATTTTGTAAATTAAATTTTAAATATTAAAAATGAGCCGACCGCGCTCTTTCTCCCTCCGCGCGGCTCGTTGGTCCCCCCTCTTTCTTTCTCCTTCGGTGCCGCGAGCTTTTCCAAACGCCATCCATCGCGGGTCACCCCCCTCGTGCTGCAACCGCGCCGACCCTCGACGCGGCCAACCCGCCTCCTACCCGATAACCTGCAACCCACTTACTCATTCGTCGATAATAATTTTATTCGAGGGTGAAAAATTGGTGTTTCCTCTCGTGCTCTCTTTCTCTCACCCTCCACCCCTCTCTCTCTCTCACGCGCTCCTCTTTCTCTCTGTCCAGCAACCGAACGTTGCTCGCTCTCTCCGGCTCTGTCTCCGTCGAACCCCGCGTCGGCCTCGCCTTGTTTCTCTCTCGCCGGCGAATATCCTCTTGTTCGCTTTTTCCTCTGGTCTCTCGCGGCGCAACCGAGCCCGACCAGCACACGACCAGGTACCAAAGGTAGATCGGAGTCCCCATGCATACTGCAGAGTGCTTTTGATCGGGCCGGACCCCAACGGAATGAAATATAAAAATCGCAATAAAGCGTCGCTACCGGTGCCGGGATGTTTCTGTTCCGTATCCGGGATTCGACGACGCGCTCTCCTTCCGACACGCGAGCAAATACACCGAGAGAATATTATTCCCGAGCAGCGAGCCCCGTTCGAGCCTTCGCCTCGTCGCGATCGCTTTTTTCGAATCGGCCGGCAAAAGCGAGAATCGCGTCCTCCGCGTCGCCCCGATATCGAGCACGTATAATATACGCGCGATCCAATAGAAACGCGTCCCCCGATCGCTGCTTAGCTCTGCCGTCGGCCACTGTCCGGCTCGTGTCCTGTCCGATTTTTTTTTCCAGTTCGTTCGGAATATTGCTCCAATGAGAGCAAAGATCGCACGAACGAGAATAAAGGTATTTCGCCTCCCCAAGGCGAGAAAACGAAGAGAACGCTGTACGGTGGGATGAAGTCGGCGTAAGGGAAACGGGAGAACGAGCGTACGGGCGGGCGCGCGGAATAGAAGCATTGGAAAAGAGGTGCGAGGGAACATTAAACGGATATCGACGAAACCTCGTCTGCCGTAATGGAAAGTGAAAACAAATGAAAAAATAGCATTTACCGGTCGGCAGCGGCGCGCGGGAGCGACTCGGGGAATCTTTTTAAACGCGTACACCGAATCGATTCTCAAGCACGCGGCACCGCGGCCGGACGAAACAGGAAATCGAGGCAGCGCGGAATTCGATAAATTTCCAAAGCAAGATTCGCGATAACGACCGCGTTTCGTTCGGTGCTCGCGCGTAACCGTTTCTCCCTCCGGCTAGTATCGCATCTTATGCTCGCAGCTTTATTTTTTTCGAGAGCGTAAAAAACTCGAAAGGACGAGCCGATTCCGTTGGGAACGGGACGAGGACGAGGCGGAGGTCGAGGGTGGAGAAGGTGTAGGTGGAGACGCAGAAACGGTAGAAGGCGAAGGAGGAGGAGGGCCGCTTTACTACCCGAGAGCCGTCGTAAAAGTATGAAAGGCGAAACGCGAGGAAAGAAACAATGAAAAGGGGAACCGAATTGTTACGCGCCGGAATAATTTCTCTAAAGTCGCAATTATAATAAGCGACACTTAATTTAACGGCTGCCTTACTTTTCCTCGCCTCCCGTTTAATGTCTTGCGAGCAAGGCGTTACCGGGGGGGTGCAATTTCGAATTTCGCCAACTCGCTCGATCGATACCCGCGCACGCCGCTCCATAAATTTCGCACGGAACTTCGGCTCGCGATATTCCGAACCCGAAGGTCTCGCGTTTCGAGCGCGAGAACGGAGGGCTCCGCTCGTAAAAAATGCACCGTCAAAATCTCCATCGATCTTCGCCGTCCCTTCTCGACCCCAAACTTTCCACGGGGCGTCGCGACGCTCGGATCCGAAACGAACTTCACGGGGAATCTCGTGTGCGGCGCTCGGACGTCTACCGATATCGATTGATCGATCCATGCACGCGATTCTTATTTGCGTTGGCGCGAGGACAATCCAGACGCGTGAAAAGCCCATCGAGCAAACGCGAGAAGTGTAATCGCACCCTAATTCGTGCCGCGGAGAAAATTCAAGACGGGGAAAAGTTGGAGCCACCGAATCGCGAGCAAACGATGGAGGGGGCGGGCGAGTTTTCCGACTGGCAAAGCGACGCGATGGTTTTAACGCTCGTTTCTCCGTGAACGGGGCGTTTTTAATCGCGGCGCGTGCGGAGCGATCTCTGAATTATATTTTATTAAATCCTTGAACGGCTCGGTGGCGCAATTTAAACCAAAATTTATACCCGGGACTTCAGGAGTGCTGTTCGAAATTAAAACTGTGCGGCCAGACAAAAACTGTTACGATAAACAGTTACCGAAGAAAAAAAATCAATCCTCCTGTTCCTGAGAGGGTGCGTGCGTGTGTGCGCGCGCGCGCGAGAGAGAGAGAGCGTAACTCGACAGAGACACCGATGCGAGCCACGCACACAGCCACAAATTCTCACAGCCGAACGTATGTACGTAGGTTCAGACGCAGCCAGACTGATAAATGATTCATACGATATTTTTCTCTCCCGGACTCTGGCTCTGGCTCTCGGGCTCGCTATCTCGGCGGGCACGCCATTCGCGAAGAAACTGCCAAGCATTAATATATATACTATATGTATACACGCATCTATGTATATAGATACACGTGTATATATTTTATGTTTGATATTTGTTTCGCCGGATACTCGTCCGACTCCCTTGCACACATCCTCCAGGAGTGAGCACATGCGTGCCTTCTCTCGTCCGTGATCGTGCGAGTGTAAGAGAGAGACAGAGAGAGAGAAAGAGAGAGGGGTCGTTGCGACAGAGTCCGTTCAACGACGCCGCGTCTCCTGGGAGATGAATGGCGCGAATAGTACCGCCGCTTCCTTCCACTATCCGGTGTGGTACTCGTGTATAGCGGCCGACCGTCGCCAAGAATCGCGTTTACGCTCGAACCGCAACCTCCGGAACGGAAGAAAAATTACGCGATACCGAGCGCGACGTGCGGGACAAGCCGGAGGAGCGGTAACGTCGGCTCGTTTCGCGAATAAAGTACTTTCTTATCTGCTCCGCCTGGACGAACGTATCGCCGCTGCACAGAAGCCAGCCTGCGACATCTACCGACCGATCTGCACCCTCTACAGCCCTGACAATAACACCGCCGGGACCAGAACAGAGCTTCGACGGTCGTTCGAACGACCTTATAGCTATCCCGCAACCGACTGATCGATTCAAACGTACACCACACGCTCGTCGGTCTTTCACGGACAATACGTTACCGGTGATTTACGATGGAAAACGAAAGGACTCTAACAAACGCGATCGGGAGAAGCGGGAGCGATACACGACTATCTATTTTCTCTATCAGTAACCCCTTGACGCACCAAATAGAAATTCAAAAGCGGTCGTTTTTCCACCAATTTTTTTTATTCTCTATTTTCTTAAAATACTTAAAATTCAGAAAATCACGAGGCAACAGTGGGCACAAAATGCGCAAACGAAGAAGCTGGGAACCACCGGTGACAACTTTTTTCGGGCGAGAGGAAATGAGCACAAAACTGTCTGAACTCGAGTTAACTCGGGCGAGTGCGCTAAGAGGTAACACAGATTTCATGAAACGAAAATTTCCGTTGTTCTCTTAACACTTCGAGTGCCACGGATAGATTTGTCTCAATATTAACCTTAAATAAGCACAGAGCAACACCGAGCAGCACGCTTGGTTTGCATGGGTGGTCGTGGTAATTTACGGTTTCATAAAAAAGTATCGTGTTTTCCGGCTTTCATCTATGTATTAACCCTTTACACTCGGTTGTCCCCTCTGATGCACCACTAAAAATTGCTGCGCCATTATTCAAAATATTGCTTGCATTATTAAATATATCGGTATCTAATCAATTACTTCAGGTATTGTACGAGGTGTTATACCAATTTCATATCCACAAAGATTCAAAAATCATAGGGAATGAAAATATCCTAGATCGAAAGAAATGTTTAATTTTCCAGTGAAAATAGCTCGGAGTGCAAAGGGTTAATATCAACCTTCAATCGATATTAATCTTATGTGTAGCAAATGGTTAGGATCTGGAAAACACAGTGTCGACCACATTTACTTTGAGAAGACGAGGGGATTACCTTTGAATTTTTCTACCGTCACCGTTGTTTAGCGTTTCGTATGACCGTTCTTCCCGCGACTGCATACCTAAAACCCGCGGTCTAATAATTGCCTTTCGCATCGTCTTTATTACGCTTGGTAGAATCGCACAACTAATATAATGCGCGCAGAGTTTTCCGAAGGGGCGAGAGACTAGGGGTTGCCTGAACAGCCGACCGCGATAACGTACAACTACACAAAAGCAATTACAAAAGTAAGAGAGAGCGCACGAGCAAAAGTAACGTTCCTCGCGAGCGGCTAGGAAATAATATGTTAGCATCCGCCGATAGAATGTACGCCTCACGCTATAATATACGCGGCGTCTTAGAATGTTTCGTACGAACAAATGCATAAGCCGTCGAGTGAATTATACCGATGCGGACGGTACGGGTTCGTAAAATATCTGCATCCGCGGTGGGAAAGCTCGACGTCGGTATTCCTTAAAGCTGATGCCGCGACCTTTGACCGATGTCGCGGCAAATATATTATATTCCAGGATTATCCGGCGCGCGTGCATCGTGAATACTTGAAGAGCGCGGATGTAGAGACGGGCGTCGTTTAATAATGCAACCAAGCAAAATTTCTCAGCGTCTGTGCGCGCGTGTGTGTGTTATCGAATGGCCGAGAAATCTCTGCCGCCGGTCGTCCCGTTATTAATCGTTCGACTGGTTCGGCGGTGATCGCGACACGCGGAAAAATTACGTACCTAACGGCTCGAGATCACGCACCGCGCGATCTCTCGATCTCTAGAGACGGCTACCTTGGAGCCTGCTACTGGATGGACAAGCGGCTACTCACCTGGAACGAGAAGAAAAATAGGTTAGTGTCGGAAGGATGTGAACAAGTGCGTTAAGGAGCGTTACAGTGAGATAAAAAAAGTTGAAAAAATTGACTTTCGCCTTTTTACCACGCTTATATTAATTTGCAGTGTTGTTGTATGCGTATGATCTTGTAATCGAATTTTAAACCCCTTCCCGTAGTCCAATTTTGACGAAATTTTGTATACACATTTGCTTCGGATGACAATAAAAGTAGATAATAAAATATATAAAAAGTACTTTCTAAAAACCACGCTTATATTAAGATGCACTAAAAGGGAGAAAATAATTTTTCTCCTGGTTCTCCATAAAATACCGAATCCAGTTAACCCTTCGCTGCATAGTGTATCATATCTGATACTAAGAATGTAAACTAAGAATATGTTTTCTTACTATTCTACACATTTTATCTCATTTGATAAAATGTTGTTTTAATTTTTAAAAATATTTTTCCCTTAAATAAAACACAAAAACTGACCTTCTTCTTAGTGCAATTTAATACAAGCGTAGTTTTAAAGTTTCTCTTATATATTTTTTTCGCAATTTCGATCGACAGCAATTCTTCCAAAATTTCTCAAACCAATTTTAAGTATATCAAGCGACGATGGATTGTCAGTTTGCTTGTTGGAAACCCCACCATAGCTGCATCCTTGGAAATACAAGTGCACTATTGTACAACCGACTGGAATTCTCCGACTGTTTTAAAAGAACTGCGCAAGGAAGAAAAAGACTTTCGGCTCGCGACAGAGCGGACAGCGTCGCGCGGAAAGTTGTCGCGCACCGCGCGTGCCACCTTCGATATCGTCACCGCCAGGAAATATAGACCTGGAAGGGGACATCGCTTTATAACGCTCGCCGAAAGAGATTTAGTAGTTTTAATTTCGCACCGGTGCGACCCGACGGCTGCCACCCCCGCCCCATACCCCTCCGCGCAGCCCGCCGTGGAAAAAAACAACCGGCCGAACAAAGACGCCTTCTCGTTATTCAGCATTATTATTATGTAAGCGTAAGTGGCGGCTCGTTTAATGGGGTTCGCGCAGAACGCGCGAGGAATCGGGCTCGGTCGCGGTTTTGTTTTCAGCCCGCGCCGCGTTTAGATTAAACCGCCACGCTCCGCTCGTTCCCCGGGTTCTTTTTTTACCCAGCAACGAGCAATCCTCGATGTAATCGCCCATGAATTTCGCTCGCTGGCGATATCGAGCAGCGACGTTTCTTCGGCCCCCTTCCGGTGAGCTTTCCCTGTTCTGTTATTCGCCACTTTGCCGGTATCCCCTCGCCAATTCCTACCGCCTCGTTGATCCACAAACTCGCGGAAGAGATCGCGGCGTATTGGCTTCCAGCGGTACCTAATTTGTTGGCGTTTGATTTTGTTGCTCGCACTTTGATCTTGCAATTCGGCGGTCTCCTCATTACGTTCTCGCCGCGCTTTTTGATATACAGAGTGTCCCAAAACTCCTCCAAGTCCGGGAAATGGGAGGTTCCTTAGTTCATCTGAAGCAACATTTTCCTTTGAAAAAATGGCCGCAGCGGCTCTGTTTAAGAGTTATTAGCGAAAAACACAGAGCAATCGCATCAATCAGAGCGCGACCTAGACGCGAGCTGGCACTGTCGGCCCGGCGCGCCAACTGTCTATTGGCCGACTGTGCCAAGTCGCGCTCTCATTGGTCCGTGTTTTTCGTTAATAACTCCTAAACAAAGCCGCGGCGGTAAGTTTTGCAAAGGAAAATGACATAAGGAACCTCCCATTTCCCGGACTTGAAGGAGTTTTGGGACACCCTGTATATATCGTTAGGATTTTTCTAGTTCTTTCTGAAAACACGAGGCATTCCCCTTCGCTCGTTTCGTCATTCTACTGGCTGTGGCCGGACGGGTGGTACAACCGAGCAGGGGGTGATACTACATGTAAAGATAAGTCGAGAAAAAGAAATAACATTTTTTTGTTTGACGCTTCGTTTTCGAGAAAATCGAGTTTGACGCGTCTGACCATAATCAGCCAATTCTACTTTGTGATGAGTGATGAGACTCGTCTGACAAAATTTCTGCAACACTGCCATTCACAGGACACATCGTTGCGCAACCCGTTTGTCGTGCAAAAAATATCAGGAAATTCTGATTTTACACAACAGGTTGCGCGATTAGTCAATCACTATCATTGACGATCAATCATGTTGCGCAGTAGGTATTGTTGCGGAACATGCTTGATCGTGAATATTTAAATTCGATTTTCTCGAAAACGAAGCGTCAAGCAAAAAGATACTATTCCTTTTTCTCGACTTATTTTTACATGTAGTATCACCCCCTGCTCGGTTGTACCTTCCGTCCGGCCACACCCTGTATAATATGATCACCGCGTGTGATCGTTTGGAAAATAACGGAGACCGGAGTGGTCTCTTCGTACGGGTATACGTATCCGTGGAACGCGTATGCGTAGACAGTGACTCGATTAACCTTTTCTCTGTGTGTGTGGTTCAAATGCACCCCAGGCTAATAAAAACGGAAAGAAAACGTTGACGAATGGAAAAATTTAGTAGGAATGCTATCTGTGATATGTTTCAAATTTTTTAAGTATTGTATACTTGTTTCTTAAAAATTAATAACACTGTACAAACAGTTATGCAGGCCAATTTTTTCCTTCACTTTACTTACTTCACTTCACTTCACTTTACTTTACTTTAGTCCAATTACCCCCTGTACAAGGTTAACGCGAGAAATTTCAGTCCGCGACTTGGGGATTGAAAATTTTAGACGCGACATCATTGGTTTCCGCGAGACAACGGTGAAGAATCGACTGTTTTAAGCCGGTTGCACAGGAGTTGTCCCCTTAAGGACGCAAGATGAATGTGGCAATCACGAATCCGGAGCGGACGCGAGAATGGCTGGGGGGCGGGAGGGGTGGTTCGAGAGGTGAAGGAGAATCGGCGGGCACAAACATACGGGTAGGCGCGCGCGAAGGGTGCAGCCGCATACTAGAAGGGAGGCCCGTCATAGGGCATGGCGTTCTGGCATAACTCAGAATTGCCTCGCAGCAAGGGTAGAATTGACAGCATAGCACTAACATTGTATGCACCCGCGTTATGTATTTATGTAAATGCATACTCCCTCATCCCACGCAGGCACGCGAGTCGAGCACTCGCGCGCACCGTTTCCCTTACCGCCCTCCTTCGCCCCTCCCGGTCCAACCCCGCAGGTTCTCTCTCGTTTGCAACCGACCGCTGCCGATGGCAAGCGCTTGCACAAACTATAGCGCTGGTGGACGGAGATATATTATACGCGAACACATAGCAATACGTAGGATTGCGCGACGCAACGTAACGCAACGGATCGTAACGTAACGTAACGCAACGTAACGCGCCGGCAGGATCTGCGTGAACGTAGGCACACGTAGGCGCGCGTAAGGCGCGTGTAATTGTACGCTCGCGTAGGACGAGGACGGACGCAGGTTTCGCCGAGGCGAGGGGCATCGCCGCGAGAGAAAGACGAGAACAGACGCACGGCCCGATCGAAATAGGGAGGGAACGATCCGAACTCGAACTCAGAGAGAGGGAGAGAGAGGGAGACAGAGAGAGAGAGAGGAAGGATGCATTCGCATAAGCGGCAGCCAAGCCAAAGGATGGAGCAACGAACCACCGACGCCACCGACGCCGTCGTGCCACGCTACACGGCATATACCATACACCGATCACATTAATCAGAGGTTATTGCGCGCATTCCTAATCATCCGGGCCTCTAACTATTCCCAGACTCTGATTGGCGCATTACTCGGCATTTCCGGTATGATTCTGCATTCCAATTGGCCGAGCGAGCTGCACCGCATCTACGAATTTCAATTTGCCCGCTGCCGTTGACCGAGAGAACCACTCCTCTTCCTTCTCTGCGGCGTCTCGCCCTTCCCCGTCCCTTCCGACGCGTCCCTTCGCGTCTAGCTCCGTGCTGTCGCCAGAGTGTCGGTCCTTTCACGAGAGACCGTCCCCGGCAACTTCGAGGTCGGGGACGGGCGTGGAAAACGCTCTTCATGGTTCCGGCGGATCCGCTCCTCCAACAAACGATAAACTCGACCTCGCGTTTCGCTAATCCGAGGTGGCCGGGCGAGGAGAAGACGACCCTCGAAAAACTCCTGCCTCCGGTCTCGTGGCTGCCGCGGCGGGAGGAGGGGCGGGAAGGAGGATCGTAAAAGTAATTTCGATTTCTGCAATTTCGGCGCGACTTCGATTCTGCCTGCGATAATCACCGAGTAATTAACAATCCCAGTTTCAATTCGGCCGCCGCGGAAAATAGCAAATTCGTAATATCCTACGATATTGCGGCCCTCGTATGGCCTCCACCTCGTGGCCCCTGCCACCCCTTCTCCGCCGATGGAAACTCGGGGAGCGAGAGCGAGTATCCGAGTTACCACCACCAACACCGATACCACCACCGGAGCACCATCGCCATCGCCATCGCCATCGCCATCACCATCGCCGGCCTCCTCTCCCTCCACCCCTTTTCCCCACAGATATACACCTGGCCGTCGTCGTGTGTACAGTGTACGGTTGTTCTATCTCGCTCTTGTTCGGCGTATTCGCGCGCTCGCGCTCGCATCAACCCGTCCCTGTCGGTTGCATCACAGGGACAGAGGCGCAGCTTCCTCTTCGCCTTGTTCCGCTCTGCCGCCCCATGGCAGTGGGCAGCGACAGTGGCAACGGGAACAGCCACCCGTCGCGCGCGCGATTCTGCACATTTTCGAATTTCCTATTTGTAAATAAGCAATCAGGGGACGCGAACCGTTCGACCGAGGGCCACCAGAGGTGAGACAATTAATCATTTCAATTAACGGACAATTCGATCTCCAATCGTCGACCGAGAAGAATATTGGAAAGCCGGGGACAAACCGGAAGCTCGTGTACTCCCTATCTCGCGCGCTTCTTCCTCCCAACCCACTCCGGTTCCCAATTTTCCTCTTTTCCCCTTTTCGACCACCCTTCTCTCTGCCAGCCTCCGCGGCTCCTCCAGCCCCACTACCTTGTTGTTGGCCCGATCGCTGTTTTGCTCTCTCTTTCGTTCGCTCGTTCGCCGTCGTTTAAGGCGTAATTTCGTAATGCGTCGCCAGTACGCAGCGTTCGTTGGATTCCATTATCTCCTCCGGTCCCGCGAAGGAGTCGCTCGACGAATCTCCGCGACGCGCAACGCGCTGTTAAAACGATTCCTCGCGCATCCCCCGGCCTCCCTCCGGACGTCCTCGAGATACGGCCGCAATTATTCGGTTTCATAGGCCGCTCCCGGCTAATACGTAGCATTAACTGAAACGCTATGCAATTGCTGGAAAGCGAGCCGACGACAACGACAACCGAAGAGACTTTGTTGTAACCGGGCCTTTTCCACCGTCTACATTGTATCCACGTCGCGGACGCGCTGCTGCCGCGTACGCCGCTAATCACTGTTATCAGGCCGAAATTATTGACCTCGACGAATCACGATAATCTTGCCTCAACACTGTCTTCGTGTTTCCGGCCGCTTTGTAGTCTTGTGGAACACCCGGTAATATTTACCGTCGGATGTGTTCATTTTCCATGGCCCAGTAGCGTCGCGTTTCCGGCACATAGTTGCTACTTAGCCGAGGATGGAAGTACATAGTTGCTCCTCAAGTCCGTCGGTTCGAGAGCTCCTATACTACCATATTCCCCGTTCGAGGACGCGTTATTCCCTCACGACGCCTAACTTTGAACGAACCTGTAATACCGTTGCTACTTCGTTGCAAAGGCATCGGAGAAAACTATTTTTAAGCGCCAGAAGGTTCGCATGGAAATCCGAAGTCTTTCAGCATTCCCAAACTAAAGAACCGGAGAAAGCCGATCGCGGAGTGAGGAGATCGAAGATCCACGGAGAACCGAGGAGAAAGGAGGGGAGGGGGATGGTGGGCGGGGATCGAGCTAGTCGACCGGATGAAAAATTATAAAAGCCGACGAAGAAATGAGATAATATAATATTGACGGGCGGCGGGGCGGGGGACCGGGATCGGGGAATGGAAGAAAAGTAAAAAGAAGCTGAAACGGGGGAAACAGGGGGTGGCAGGGGAAGGGTGAGGATGGACGCCGACCGGTTAAACGATAAAAAGGTTAGCACCCACAATGAGCGCCGCCGCGAAGAAGCGGATACGGGGAAAAAATCAACGACGGCAAAGAAAACAGAAACTGCGGGTAATTCCACTAGAATTCGCCGAGACAAGATCGAAATGCCAGCGCGGCCGCTCCCGGGATTAACAGTAATTTTCTCCTTTTCAATTCCGCGAATTGTTATTCGTCGTCCCGCCGACGTCGTTCTCGATCGATACCGACGGATCTCTGAAAAATAATAAGCGAGTCCTGCTCGATTCTTAGCCGGAGGTAAATATTACTCTTCTTAGTGTTTGGTTGAACGCGTTCGAGCACGGTCGAAGGGAAGAACACGCGGGAGGAGTCAAAGCGGGTTCGCCGATAAATGATTCACGAGCTAGGAGAACGGGTCCCGCGCCTCGCCGTGCACGCTCGGAACGATCAGCGGGTTTCGCGTGGACCGAAACATTTTCGTTTAAACGGTGCCCTCGAAGCACCTGTAATTGCTGTTTAACACCGCTTCCTCGGCGAATCGTGTTAGCGCGCGTGACCAAACTTTTATTTCATCCGGCGCGTCGGAAGAAAGCCGACTGTTTAGGCAACCGCGGTTCCGAGAAGCTTTTTTAATAGCTCCGCTCGCACACCGTTTGACCTTTCACGCTCTTCGTTGTAAACTTGTTCGAAAGATATGTGGGTCGGGGTATTTGGTTTCGAAGTTGCAACCGCTCCACCGGGGGTTTGACTGTTTACTCTCTCTCTCTCTCTTGCAGGCGATGAACACTCTTTGTACTCGAAAACAATTTCTACATTGCTAATTGGCTTTGCGTTTAATACAGTGCTAAGCGTTCAAGCGTTATTCGACTAAACGCAGTCGATTTCATATGGACAACTTGAAAAAATAAAACTAGAACCGTGTTTCAGACGCAAGTTACACTGGTCCCAAGTCTGAAGGGTACAGCAGACGATGCTTGGTGGCGTATGCTAGTCCAACGCGTGAGATCGCGATGGAAAAGCTTTGCGATCGCGGCGTTGCATCGCGCGGCTGAAGAAAATGCGGTAGCCATCTTACGGCCGCCATTTTGGGTGCACCACGACAAAGGTTAAGGTATCGAGGGGCAAACCACGCGTAAGAAGGGGTCGTTCGGCGTCGCAGGGCTAACGGAGCAGAGACGGAAGGGTGGTAAATAGGAAATAAGTGACTGCCGGAGGGAGCGAGAACGGATTCCGCGGCAATTTCTCGTCTCCGCTCGTCATTGGCGAGAAATTGTCGAATCCCTGCCGCTTCGTCCCGACACGTTCGTTTCCCTCTGCTCGCCTAATCGGTCGGTCCCCCGCCCCCCGTTCCAAGCACACCGTGCTTATCCAGAGCAGCACGGTTCATCCGCTCGACGGTCATGATTGTCATGAACGATCGCGGTTCCCGAGGTTAACGAGATTTCTTTATTACGTCTACAAATAAAACTGCAGACTTGTGCGGGGAACTCGATTCGCGTTACTCTTTATCCCCGGCTTTTGGTCCCGCGCAGTTCTCGGCTCTCCTCGACGGGAAAAAAAAGAGAGCGAGCGAGAGCGGAACAATGACGCGGAGGCAGGGAACGCGAAAAAAACCGAGGTCTCTCTTTTAGCTCCGCGGCCGCGTCGGCTGTCTATTTTTTTTACGCGAGACCCCTAACAAATTTTGTAAAAATGGAATTTTCAATGGGACGCCATGACTTTGTAATGTCCGCCGACCACGAGACGCTCTCGAGAGCATTTGGTCGATTGGTTCGCCCGCGGAGTTACGAGCCCATGTTTTTCCACTTTGCTCGCAGCGCGACCCCGGCTCTCGAGGTTTCTCTCGCAGGAAAGGAACCAGACAGCCCCGTCGCTCGGGCGAAAAACGGCGGAAGGATCGGGACGAGGCGTTCGAGCGGGCGAAATATATTTATTTCGGGGGAGGATGTTGCCTCCCGGGTACGGGGGGGCGCGAGATTGAAAGCGTAATAGGTCGGCCATCTTGATTTTCCAACCCCGCGTCAATTAGTCGCGGCAGAAGGGTGCGAAGAAGAGCGATGGCGTCGTCGTGGATCGGCCGGGCTCCCGATTCACCGGGAGGAGGGTCGGAGGAATCGCGCGGAATCGCCGCACCCGCTCCGCAAAACCGTGAACCGAACGCGTTACCGCCTCGCCGTTTCGTCGGCTACATCCAGAGCCGGGAATTAAGGTTCGGTTTCCGCGTCGCCCGGAAATAACGCGATCTTTCGCCGAGCAATCGGGAAATGAAACTCGTATCCTTTCAGGATTCATATTCGACGACAAGCTCTGCCCTCGAAACACTTCGAGCCCGCCTCTATCGTTTCCTCCGAACCAGAGAACGCCTAACCGAGTTTCGACGCCATCGCGGAGAGAACGAGCTGGGCCGATGTCCGCCGATAATTATTAGCCGCTCATGGTAATTATTCGTGAAAGTAGAGAGACTCGGGACCTTGAGCGAGATACTCGTTGCAAATTCACCGGCGCGTGGACGAACATGCGAAGCTGTTGCTAAGCTGGCGGGAACGTCGACGCGCGCGGAACACACGCAGAAAATTCTTTAGATTCTTCTTATAGATGCTTCGCACAGTTCTCGCATCGATAGAAATATTTGAAAGTTGATTGAATTAAATGAGGTCCAATTCGATCGTCGAACTCACAATTCCTATTGCAGAAGTTTAAGCGGATCCGCGGTTGCCAATCAACGACGGTCTTCGAGCACCGTGGGCGTCAGAGGTCGAAGCGTCGGGAAAAATGGAACGTTTAGCGAAAAGAGTTAGACAGGGGATTCCGAGACTCGTCGGATCGGGTGAGGTTAACTTCGGCCGTTAACGAGGGCGCGGAATTTGCGAGTCGGCTAGGCAGGCAAACGAGAGACTCGCGGGGAGAAAATGAAAGCGTCCCTGGTGTCGTTAGGGTTGCCGGGACGCGACCGGGACGCGAGTCGTCTCGCCGCGAGGTGAGGCGCCGCAACGGGTCGCGGTGGCTTTGAATTTCCGATTCCGTGGTTGCGGTGCGAGGTTTCGCCGCGTCGCGAATAAATAAGGCGCGTGGGTGTCCGTGCGCGAATCCGTCACGAGACTTTTGCATACGGCTAAGCGCGATAACAGGCTCGCCGCGTACGAATCCGCGCCGAAGGGGGCACGGGAATCGCCGGCGGTGCGCGCTGGTCTGAGCCCGTAGGCCGCTCCATGTCGCATCGTCGAATACGAAAATGCAATTAAGTAGAAAATATGCGAGGTCATTGCATATTTGCGGGTAACGCTACTCGTTAGCATCACAAAGAAGAGCGGCCGGATCGTCGCATTGAAATGGATGAGAAGTCTTTGGAAAATTTATCTCTTCCGCGACCTACCCCATAGCCGGCCCTGCACGCGGCTCTGGTAGGCGCGCCGCGACGCATTAATGCGACCCACCGCCACACGTTTTCGTTACGATTCCCAACTTCCTGCTGGCACGCCGCGCGCACCAACTTTCTCGACCCTCGAGATCGTTCGCCCTTCCCTTCCCCGTCTCCACCCCTCCCTGTAACGAGAACCGAGCCCCCGCTATGCGACAATTATGCCAATTACCGCGAGATATATTTAGAAACCGGAGCGACGCCGGGCATCGACAAAGAAATTCAACTCCAAGGGAAGAGAGAACCGGCGTCGCTGCGAGGAATCGCCAGTCATCCTGATTACATGCGGGAACCAGCGAAGGAAGACGCTTCGGAGATTGAAAAAAACAGGAAGCATCCGCGCGTCTTGCCCGGTACTCACGGTTTTATCGTTCGATTCATACAGAAATTCGAGATAAGAGGCGGCCGCGTGTTTCTTCTTCTCGTCAGGCCACTGCTCCCGAGGCGATCGCGTCGATAAACTCGCTCGAAACTCGCTGAAAACGTCGCGGAACAGGGCAGGCGGACGACCAGCCGGAAAATCTCGCGCGGTTTCGAAACGCGTTGACGCGATTAGGCGAGCGTCAGGCCAGCGGGAAACGGGGTTTCACAATTTCGCGGCAAGCTGGGCCGGCGACCGCGCTTTCGCGATCTCGTCGATCAAATTTCCGATCCCGTTGACCGCGACGTTCGTCCTCCGTTAGGGGTGACGATCGATCGAACCGGAAGCTGGAGCCGAAACCCGTCCGCGCGGAGCAGACCGGAGGGGATCGGATCGGAGCGGAGCGAAAGGAAGCAAAGTAGCGAGGACTTGTACATATCTTGCCGTACTAGCCCGCCGCGCCGTAATAATTTTTCAATTGGCGCGGCGCGAATCACGGTGTTCGCTTAATAAGTAAAACGAGCGATAATAACCGTTGCCGTTTCACGTTCCGGGGCAGTGGTAAAAAAGCGAGACGGCCCGATAATTATTATTGCTCCGTCTGTCCGAACGGACTAACGAGGCTGCAACGACCGCGGGCAATAAACGTTGAGAGAACACGGGAGCGAATGGAAGCGGGAACGATAATTAGGAATGTTAATTTGTCTAATAATTAACAAGATTAATAAGATGCTCTTATCTGATTCGAGGGAACACGTACAAGGATCCGCGAAGGTCGGCTCCGTGGGAAATAGAGAACGGTTTCCAGGTAGAGATCGTCCTCCTCTCCTTCCGGCCGGGCGAATCCTCGATCGGGACCGGCCTGGACCAGACCGGCCCGGCCCGATCCGATCCAGATCCCGTTCCGCGAGCTACTAAATTATCGATGCATCGCGACCACCCAATGCCTCGAACTCCCCTCCTCAGAGTGCAAACGCGACGAACGGAACGAGAAACCTCTCCTCGATCGTCGTTTTTGCGAGGGCGACTATGGAAGTCGACGGTTATCGAGATCGAAAACGTTCCAAAGGATGCCGCGTGCTTCTATTCTGTTCTCTCTTTCTTTCTCTCCGTTTTTCTAGTCTCCACGAGTCGTTGCTCGCAAAGGGGACGCGCGTTTTCTTGCCCGCGGTTCGAGAACGCCGACCCGGAAAAAGAAAGAACCGCTTGTAACAGTGAAAAACCGATTCTCGCGGCTTATCGGTTGCCGAAGTATTCCGCTGGAGAGGGTGAGAGAGAGAGAGACAGAGAGACTAGAGCTCGCCGTCGGTGTCTTAATTCCGCGGGCCGACGGCACGCGGCAAAAGGAACGAGAACAGAGATTCCATGCAAATACGATTCCGTTCGCCGGCTCGGTCCGCCGCGACGAGGGGAGACTTGCTCTTTTTGTCGTGTTCGTGCCCGAACGATCGTTCCGGTGGAAGAAAGAAAGGAAGAAAGAAAAGGAGAATCGAGCGAGGGTCCTAGCCAGGCAGGCAGGCAGGCAGGAACGAGCTGTAGCGGGCTGAAGCGGGTCGCGCCGAGTCACCTCGGCCCGCGGCGAGTAGAAAAGACAGGCGCGGCGCGGGTGAAAATGGTGGCGCGCGGACGGCCGTCGAGCGAGGGAGAGGGCAAAAACCGAGTATCTTATTTATGAATATGTATGGCAGGCTCGGGCTCGCTCGAGCCAGCTCGAGGAGCTGACTATGGGCTACAACAACGTCGCGCCCCAGCTCAAGCCGAAGCCCGAGCCGAGGCCTGTGTGTCGCGGTCGCGCCGATGTTCGCGCTCTCTCCTTGCCCCAACCTAGAATCAAAGTGACATTAGCTGGATGTACTTGCGCCCGCTACGTACGTACTGCCGCGGCTTGCCTACCTTTCGGAATTAATGTCCGCGCGGCACGATATACGGCCGCGTGTACGCTCTTTTTCACGCGGCTTCCGTCCCACGTCGAAACACTCGTAACACTCGTAACGCTCATAACGTCGCCCGCAACCGCTCGAGCCCGCGTGCGGCTTGTCACGCCTCTCTCCCTTCCCCTCCTCGCCCCTTCCCCTTGGTTCCTTTAACCGTCCAACTTCCTCGCACGGAATGCTCGGAGGAAACGTCCCGCTCGATCGTTGGGGACACGTTCGACGATACACCGCGCGCGAGCTCGTTTCCCATTTAAAAGCGATCTTTCCATGGAGCATTCTTTAGCCCCGCCGCACCGCCTCCGCCAACCACCTCCTCCGTCGCGCGTACCGTTATATTAATATTTTAATATAAATGCAAATCGCATTAGATCGCGCTTACCGATAGGGAGAGTTAAGCTCGTGGAGGAGTTCGCGGATACGGTTGCGGGGGCGCGGTGCCGGGGAACAGGGGGGGGGGGGGCGAACCGGTGGAACGGGGCTGTACAGGGGTGGGTACGTTTAAGAGCGGCGAGAGAGGGTTACGCGGAGCCGGGGAGCGACGAAGACGAACCGAGGCCTCTTTCACCGAAGAGAGAGACACGAACGAAGATCGAGCGAGCGAGAGAGACGGAGAGAGATCCCTTCTCGCGTAAGTAGCCTCGTACGACGCGCGATTTACCGCTTGCACTCGCTACCACCGCCACCACCTCTCCTCCCACCGATATTAAGGAAAGGCCATAAGGTACGTAGCTTACGAACCCGCCTTATCAACTTTCCGGCGCAGCCCTCCTCTCTTGTTTCGCCGACAGTTGCAGCACGACCCGAAAACTTGCGCGCAAACCGGATTAAGGGGAACCAGGGCCCGCCGGTGGCCGTTCGAGCCGCGATTCGCCTCGACAAAACGACACGGACACCTCCGATTGCGGCGAGAAACTCCTAAATTCTGTAACAGCCGAGGGAAATTCTTAGACCGATCGGTCACACTCCTCCGTCGAAGCTGAACGAACTGTGAAGGAGTTTCACAAGTACATCCGAGCTGATATTCGTACATGCTGTCGTGGTGTGTTCATATCTTCAACTTTTATTGGAGCTCTCCCACAAAAGTAATCTTTTTATACGTTTCCTCTGCCTGTAACCTTGAATGACCTTGAGTGATTATAGTCACTGAATTCTTAAAGGTGCTTTTATGCCGAGGTCCGCGCGGATTCGAGTCCGCGCGGACTTTCGTCATAAATTTCGGGCGGGTCGACGGGCCCGCTGTGCGTGGCAGAAAAAAAAGGTCTCGTCTCATCACGGTTCGTTTAGGTAAACATCAGCTTCCCTCTACGGCGATAGGATACCTTCATAACAAAGGGCCCGTCGACCCGCTAGAAATTTATGACAAAAGTCCGCGCGGACTCGAGTCCGCGCGGACCTCGGCATAAAAGCACCTTAATGGAAGGGACTATCGTGGTGGGTGTTTAAGAAAGGGTGGTCCGCGGTAGCTCGTGTAATAGAGGCTCGGTGAAGAGTTCGTATACACGAGGTTTAGCATGAATTGGTTCGGATAAAGGAGGTTCTACAGTAGTCAGAAGCGCGACATTGCCGCGGCCGACTCGACCGGATCGTCGCGACGGCATAATTACAGGCGATAATATAAAACGGGTGTGAAAAGCGAGTGAACTCGAGCGGCGCGCTAAAAAAAGAACCGCGGCGAATCTTGCGGAAACGCGGCCGATTAAAATACAAAAAACGGTGGAAGCTCGGTGAAGAGGATCCGCTTGGGGTAGCGCAGCCGGATTACCCGTCGCGGGTTACTCGTGCGAGTTATTAATTCGAAGTTGCGTGGTCGACTCGACGGCTGCACGATCGCGGTCGTGCTCTCCCGCTCGTCTACTTTTGCAAAGTAAACGCCGTCATCCTTCAGCATCGTCGCCGTCGTCGTCGCCGTCGTCGCCGCCGCCGCCGTCGTCGTCGTCGTCGTCGTCGCTGTCGACACCCTCGTTGTCGTTGTCGATTCCGGCGTTGTATCCGCGGTTGCAGCTGCAGCTGTGACTGTATTCCAGCGCGAAACCTACCAGCGCGCCTTCCCATTTACACGACTCAGCGATGCGCGATGCCATTCACGGGTGAAAATATGAAAACCCCATTATGCGGCAACCCGAGCTGTTGCTTTTTGTAGCCCCAACCCCTAGACCGCTCGTCTCTTTCGACTGTCTCCTTCGTACCCTCCCCCGATCCGCTCCCGCGCTCGCTCGTTCTTCTCTGACGCGAGCACGCGACAGTCGCGGATACTCCTATGGATTTATCGTATATTTTCGCGTTACGCTTAAGTCGTCGCCCTCCACCCCTCGCGTCGTCCCATTTCGCTTCCCGAGCAACGCGCTCGACTCGCAACAATCTCGCTACAGCAGCGATCCACGCTCAACTTTGTCGCGTTCGGTTTCGATCGCGAAACCAAAATAAAATATGCAGATACTCTTCAACTAAGTAGCGTTTTGAGCGGTGCCGTTGGATCAGGTCTCCCTTTGGACCTTCTACCCCGGGATGACGGGACCTGGTCCAATTTGCTCGAGCCAATCAGTTATTTACGAACAAATTTTTTCTCGTTTCCAATTTCTACAAGTTGATTCATAAAAATCTCTGTTCGTGTAAAGATTGCCAATTTATAAACCAGGGTGTAAACAAGCCTGAGCATCGTCGACTGTGCCATTGAAGGGTCGTAGCTGATAGGTTCGGGAATATTTAAAATCGTAAAGTAGGAGGGCGGATAAGCGGAGGAGAAAATGAGAGATCGTACGAGCGACGAATGGGGTAGTATGTTTCGAAATAATTTCCGGTGGAGGATCGCTTCGTCAGGAAGACTGGTCGTTCCACGTTAAACTGCCGATCGTCGTTCACGACGGTGCTTTATCATAAATTATAATTAACCGCATAAATATGCATTCGACCGTGGCATAATTCGACCAATAACAGTAAATTACTCACGAGGCGGAGCGACTCGTCGCTGGTGCCGTGGTAGCGCGATCCCACCCCCGGCGTAGAGGGTTGCCCTCCGAGCTGCCACCCTCTTTCCAGCAACGGCAACGGCAACGGCAACGCCGGGAATGCCGACAACGAGGCAATAGACAGCAACGACTACATCGGCCAGCAACTATGCCGCTCTCTATTCGATGATGCGGCTCGGTTCACCGTTTTCGGTGGAAAACGTACTCGTTCGCTGGCTCTCATGCGCCAGCGCGATCACGCTCGCCCACGCAACCGGGATTCGACGATAATGCGATTAATTGGTATTGCTAATCGCCGATAATTAATATAAATAGATGAGTACAATTATTAGTAGAGCGCGCCCCCGATTCACTCGTACACAGGTGCAATTTGTTCTGCGCACCCAGACCCCGACGATCTCGCAACCCGCCAACCCCCTTCGCCCTCTATCCCCCTCTTTGGCTCTCCCACTCTCACTTGCTCTCTCTCTTCGTCTCATTGTTCCTCGTTCTCTCCGACCGACAATGCAATCTCAACCGCTGCCAACGAAATACAGTGGTCTTGATTATTCGACACTAATTTATCCAACATCCTCTCCGGCGGAACGGGAACGGGAACAAGAACGGAAACGACGCGTCATAACCCGGGCGCGTTTTTAAAAGGCGTCCGAGTAATTTCTCGTTTTCACCGACTCGTGGAATATCCGCGAGAGATGCGGTGCTACTTTCGCGGAGAAAAGGCGGACGCGCGTGGGCGTCGGATCGAACGCATCCGCGGGGCTCTCGAAGCCGCGACCGTACGCAGCGTCGGGTTCTCCCCGCGCAAAAATTATAGGAGAGAAAAGAGCGGTTGCGTGGGGGAGGGGAACGCGGGAAGCGGGCGCCGGGGAGAGGAGCAGAAACAGCAAGAGGAGGAGGAGGAGGAGGAGAAGGGGAATCGGAAGAAGAAAGAATTAGGTAAACCGCAGGGAGGCTGCTTCAGGGGAATAATAATGGAGCGAGCGTTGTATATTTTTTTATATTCGATGCGTCATATTTTCCGAGCCTCGAGACGCACGGGGCTCGAGGAGCACGATATTGAAAAAAAGAGTGCCACTTCTGACGGGTGCGCTCTCCGACCCCGGCCTCCTCCACCGCCTCCACCACCGTCAGAGCGGGGGGATCAGGGGGAGAGAGTGGTGACGCGTGTGGGTGGTTGCGGAGAATGGGAGACCGCGGAAGTGGTACGCGCTAGGGTGAGTCGAGTCGACTCGGCTCGACTCAACTCAACTCAACTCGTCGACTCGACTCGCCTTGACTCGACTCGACTCGACTCGGATCGAGAGACCCGGTGAGAGGGAGGGAGAAAGAGAGAGCCTCCTGTTTGGTATCGAGGGACAGAGAATCGAGAAAAGAGTGGAACGGACTGAGAAATTGAGCAAAGCGCCGTGGAGTGAGAAACGGGGGTGGAAGGGATCTCGTGCGAGGAAACAGATGGAGAGAGAGAATCACAGAAACGGAAAGAGAGAGGGAGAGACAGACGCGTACACACACACACACTCACACACACAGACCGAAAAGGGAGAGAAAGACAGGAGAGGTTCGCGTTGGCAGACTTCACGCACAATTAATTTCCTGAATAATTCCTAATCGAAGGCGAAACCGAACGAGGCGTGGATGGTGGTTATGCTACCGATGAAGCGACAGCTGGCACTTCCAACCACGCTCTCCACCCACGGCTTCCACGTCTTCCTTGATAATTATGTGTACGTTAATTAATTGACTAATTATTATTCCAACTACGACAACCGGGAATTTCAAGACGAGAGCTCGCGTATCAAACCGCTTGCTCGCTCGCTCGCTCGCTTCGTCATCGAGCCCGATCGGAGCCCGAGGTTTTTCGCAGTCATCCCTCGTATCGGACGTCGACTTTCAAAGAACCTCCAAGAATAATTAGACTCGAGTGTCCGGTATTCAAATTCTGGTTCCGCTTCGACGGCGGGTTCAACGCGCGCGCGAGAATCGCGGATGAGCACAATATGAAACGCGACGAATCGCGATACTCGCTCTGCCACCGAGCGGTTACATTTTTCTTTTTCCCTTTACGCTTTTTCATGTTTTCCATTTTGCTCGTCGACGAGCAATTCTTCGACGACACCGCGTTCGAACCCGCTCGACCATCTCGCCATCGTCGCTCTTTTCTTCCCTGTATTTCCCTACTGATACCCGCGGCCATCCACCTATCCGACTATTCGCCGATCTATCCATCTCCTTTCTCTCTTCGGCCTATCGACAGCTCGGCGCATCGACGACAACCGCATACAGCGTCCCTTCCCTCGGCCGTTCTGTCCCCATTGTCATAAACCATGGATGCGACCGTAAATCGACGGGAAAGCTGCAAGAACGTTCGATATATCAATCTACGTCGGCTCCTATTTGGTGGTAATTAATCACGTTCATATCCGAGGGCGTACTTAGCATCCCGAGAGGAGGAAGCGTCGGCTCGATGGTGAACGCTCTCGGGCCAACGCTTCGAAAGATTCTTCGGATAGCCTACGCTAGAAACGAACCTTTCCAAGTTTCTTTCCAGAGATTTCAAGCTTTCGCGGCTCCCGTTACACAGTTCTCGCTGTCGAGGGTGTAGGCTGTGTCCTTTAGAAATTCCTTTCCCAACAAGCGCCGCAGTAATGTTTTAATAATTAGTAGAAAGCATTATTTAACCCAACGGCTTAATAATTAAAAAGACACGTGGTCTAGATATCTCCCGACCCTTCACGAGATGAGCTGCAACGGTTCCAGAAAGTTGGGCAAACAATTCCAGAAGGACACGGCTCACATCCAGGAAGCCTCAACAGCGTTTCTTTCGTGTATCGAGATTTTCTCCAGCTTCCCCAGATCGCGGATCGACTCTCGCGAACCGAGAGGCAAAGAGAGAGAGAGAGAGACATCGGACCTTGGGAACCTTTTAATCGGCGCTCGTCGATTTGATCGCCGAGGGAAGCACGGCTCGTCGGTGCAAGTTTATCGACGAGAAATCCGCGCCGTTCGAATCTGCGTATCGTCGGAAACGAGAAACGCCGGGAATCGTTTCCATCGATTCTCCACGGCTTCGCGATTCCTTTTATTCCTCTCCGAGGTATTCTAGCCATTCGATATCAATTGCGCGTTCACGCTCCTCCACGAGCACAGCTGTTATACTTGCTCGCCACTTTATATCAATTTTACACCGAGTGGTCCTTTGTTCCCTCGCGCGATCAACCGCGGGCCACCGCCTCCGGCGGCCGCGCTAATTTTAGGCTCGTTCGACACTTTATACGGTAAGCCGGCGTCCATATCATTCCGACAATTATCGATACCAATTATGCTTAACCGTTGTCCAAGCCACGCGTCTCTTCTCTGTCGTAACGCTCAGATCGTCTTTGAAACTCGACATGTTCTAATGAAATTAACTTATCCTCGTGCATCATTAATTAATTCATCCTGACACTTGATAAGTTTGTAGTAAAGATCCGAATCAATTGTGTTGTAGCGACCTGGCCATTGCCAAAGTGTTGATCTAAGAAAAATATTATTTTGTGACAGCGCCGAACGTGTGTTGTATACCAACATCATTTCATTCTATCAGGTCATTAAGTATGAAACTTGACAAATGTGTTTCAGTGTTTTATTTGTCAAGTTTTATATTTCATGACCTGATACATAGATACCCGGCTTCCTATTTCTCGTAGAAAAGGACAGTTTGATGGCGAATAGGTAATTTTCTTATATCCTAAAGCTTCCATTTTCTTAGATCACATACAGAGTGTTCCACGTAACACTTTTCACGATTTCTAAAGTACTTGCGATAATCCGACAAAAAATATTTTAAACAAAAGTTGATCAGTTTTCGATTGGCTATACATTGCAAAAAATGTATTGTCAAAGCCATTTACATTTTTTTATCAAGACGAATTCAACGACCTAATATACCACGATCTTCAGATGACCTTGAAGTGCCATTTAAAAAAAAGAAGGTGGCCTTGGAAATAATTAAAAGGAAAATTTTCGAACTTCTTTTATTACAATGTATAGCCAATCGAAAACTGATCGACTTTTGTTTAAAATAATTTTTTGTCAGATAATAAAAAAATGGTGAAAAGTGTTACGTGGGACACCCTGTATACATATCGTCTCGCGTAAGTAAAACAAATGTGTGAATGGAATATAATCCTCCCACTTCAGCACCAATTTCCAAGATCACACAAAACATTTCAAGGAAAAATTACCGCACCGACAGACATCGAACAGAATCGGAAACGCAGTTGCGTGCACGATGAAACTGACCGGGTTCGCTGGTGCTCGGCTCGAAGCGGGAAAGGTTTCGAGGTGAATATTTTCGCGGTGGTAGGGTGGAAGGCAGAAGGGAGAAGGAGAAAAGGCAAACGGTCAATCGGTGTTCGAGCGATCGTCGTTGCGCCTCGGGGACAACGGCGGTGTCGTTGAAAAGCGTCTCGAAAGCGGGAAGCGTTTTTCCCCGTTCCACGGCCTATCTGTCTCGGCGCTGCCACGAATTTTCTCCGGCTCTTTTCGCGCTGCATTCTCAACGATTTGTTCTGGTGCGCCTATCCGGGAGGCTCTGTCTCTCTCCCGGCCGAAAACCGTCGCGCCAGTAGACCGGCATGGCACCGCGCACCACGCCGGAACGGGAAGAGAAAAGAGAGACGGACAGAGAAAGGGACGAAGAAAAGAAGGGAGCCAGAGGGAGAGTCGGAGGTCCGCGTTTAAAATAATGCGAAGCCTCCTTTATTCCTATCTCCCTCCACCGCGAACGTTTCCGCGCGCCCTCCCCGATCCAGCCACTTCGTTCTCGACGCTTTTTTTTTTATTTCGCGCTTTCTACCACGGCCAATGAAAGAGCCACTTCGCCTTTTGTCGTGCTTCGACCGTACCCGAGACTCGTTACGCTCGCTTCGAACGACGCGATGCGGGGCGGGCGCGGATCCGCGCGATCGTCCCAGCCGCGTTTTCGCCCGGCGAACTATACATACACCGATGCATCGAGACCCTAAAGCGAGAGCACGGCCACGGATATACCTCTCTGGTCCTGTCGCGATCCACAGAAACGAAGAGCAGGATAGACGACGACGGGGGCGATCGCGGACTCCGACGCCGTTTGTTCCTAAGCTCTTGCCAAAGCCTTTCGCAGAGGGCGAGCATTCCTAAACCCTGAACACGGTGATGAACAAGACACAGGATATCCCATCTGGTTTTGTCGGGATCCGGAGGGACGAGGAACTCTCGCCAAAGTGTTCCGAGAGAGCAAGGATCGCGCGCAGAGCGACGAAAGCGAGCAGAACTGCCGAGGCATCTCGAATCGGCGAATCCAATAACGAACGCGGAGCCCGCGTCCGTTATATTTCGACGGTCTACGTCGACGATCCGTCTCGAATGGGCAGTCGATCGAACAATCGAGACGGAAACTAATCGCGGCAATTCGAGGAATTCGAAACATTTTTTCCAGCGTAACCGCGGTGGGCAGGATGGTATGCGAGATGAAGCGAGGCGAGGGGGCCGGGGAAGGGGGCGACGAGAGGTCAGAGCGCCGAGATAGAGGTGGACGCGGAGGTGGTGGTGGCAACGAAGGGGTAGGGCGGAGCGCTTGGACGATTTTGAAAAAAAATCCATTTCGCGATAGAGCCGTCGCGGAATAGATACGGGACGCGCGCGGCACCAGCGTAGGCCCTATACCGACGAGGGTATAGGCTGTAGGGTGTAGGGTGTAGGGTGTAGGGTAGCCAGGATTGACGATACGAATCGGCTATCTGCAGGTACGCGGCGGGTAGGCCGCCGGAGGGGGGCAGCAGGCTGGAAGGGCGGAAGGGTGGAAGAGGGTGGAACAGGGTGGAGGATGTGGGGTAGCTGCAGGAGGAGGAGGAGGAGGAGGTGGTGGAGGAGGAAGAGGAGGAGGAGGAGGAGGAGGAAGAGGAGGAGTAGAGGCAGCTAGCGTGTGGAGCCGTGGTGTGTGCGCGTACGCGTATACGAATCCGCGAAAGGCACACACCCGGAGAATAACGCGTACCTACGCGCGAGGCTGCACGTGCGTGAAGTTACACGTGGCTGGGTGGGTATCTCCGATATTTATGGGCAATATTTCCGATTCAGCTGCCGCTATCGAAGCCCTTACCAGTTCAACATGTCCGCAATAAAAAACTGGATAAAATTATATCCGCATCTCGCCACGGTTTCGACTCGCTGAAACTCGTCAAAAGTTATGGAGCGGCGGGGATACGAGGAATTCTATTCTACTGCCTCTCTCTCCCCATTTTTTTCCCTCCCTTTTTTTTTATATTTTGCACGAGACTCCGTTGCGCGCGAATCGATCGATTTCGTCCCGATAAAGCAGCCGTTTCTGCTCGCCGCGAGGCCACCTCTTTCTCTCTCCCTCTCTCTCTCTATATATATAGTATATATCCCTCCGTGTTCCGCTCCAAGGGAAAATCTCGCGTCGCCGAGATAATTCCGACAGCGAGAGAAACTTTCGCCTTTCCGGCGGTTCGCGATTCGGAACCGCTTTTTCGGCGGCGGTAAGTCCGCTTCGCGCGGGTACACCGTCGTTAACACCTCGGGGATGCCGGTGACAGCTCGGAACGAACCTCGGAGTAAGCAAAGTCGTAAATTAAACTCGAAGAATCCGCATCGATCGAGCCCACGGCGCTTGTTTCGATGTCTTCCGCATCCGAGTTAGGATTTCTCGGCCGGCAACTTTGATGCCGTCCCTGCTGGACTGCGGATTTTAAAGGGTACAGGTACGATTTCAAACAGCAGAAAGATCGACAGAGTGTAGCAATAATAATTCGATCGACGAGCACGATTGCTCGAGTCTCGAGTTGCGGCCGACGATAAAACGAGGTCGAAAGAAACGCGCATCTTCGAACCGATTTCGAGAGAAGAACCGCGTCGCCCACGATCTCGACGAAGAATGCGCGCCGCCCGAGTTTTGGACGTACAAATTCCAATTTGTTCGAGGGTTGGGTGCGCCGTTAAGCCCGCGACCAGGCAGAGAAACACGCGTAATATATTACGAAACTTCGCGGCGATGCTCGGATCCGGGGACCGAACGCTATATTATTCGAAAGTTTTCCACTCCGCGAAAAATTCTTAACTTATGGATTTCGAGCTCGAGAAACTACGCTGTTGTGCCTCTCTCTCTCTCTCTGTCCCCGTCGCCCCTTCGGCCTCGGCCTCAGCCTCGCGATACATGGGCGCGGGAGAAAACACACGCTCGGTCGTGCACACGAACGCACACCACCCCCCGCTTTCTTCATCCGTCGTTTCGCGAATCGCGGGAGCGCCGCGGAAAAGATCGATTCGACGTCGAGACGGTTTCGCGGAAGTTTGTCGCGTTTGTTCCTCTGCCAGTTCCCGACCGCCGCGCCGCGACGCCCTCCACCCGACGCCAGAGTCTACGAGTCGAACTCCGTTTCTTTCCGCGTCGGGACGCGCGTGTTCCGTCGCGATCGAGAGTAAACGCAATAAATAAGTGCGCGGAGCGGTGTTCCGACGATTTCCTCGCGCTCGCGGTCGCGAACGTGCACGAAAACGGGAACAGGAACGAGAACGCGACCGGTTTGGAAGACGCGCGCGCGGAATCAATGGCGAAGAAAGGGGAGAAGAAGGAAGGTGAATCGCGGAGCGGTAGAGATGGATAGAGAGAACCGGGGACCAAGAAGCGAAACGGGGACGTAGGGACGAGGGACGCGCGAGGGTGGAGAGGCGGAGACCGAGGAGGAACGGCGAGGGAGAAATCGCGGGGACGGGAGAGGCGGAAAAACTTTTTAAATTCGAGACAAAATGCTAAAAGTTCCCCGAGGCCATGCATACGAAGCGGGAACCAGCGAGAAAAAGAACCGAGGACGGGGCGAGTGGAGGCCGGGGGAGGCGGCGACCATTAACATAAAACAGAATGTGGGAAAAGCAAATATTGTGATAAAAAATAATAATAATAGGAGGCCGAGCGGAGAGTACGGAAAAGGAACGAGGGTACAGAGGGGTAGGAGGGTGCGCCCAACCCCTGGGGACGAAGCGGAACGAAGGATACTTCGGCTCCGCGAATACCGTCGTTCTCTCTTTCTCTCCTTTCCTCTTTTGACCCCTGCCCCACCCTCGGCACCGCCGCCCCTCGCCCACCCCCCTCGCCCTCCCGTCACCGTCTGGCTGCTCGTATAAATACAAGTATACGCTCGGAGTTTTCCTCGGGCATTTATGAAACTCGTTCGGCTAGAACTAACTCTAATAATCGTTGAAACTAATGCTCTCTTTCGAGTACGTGTGCCACCAATACCAGCCCCAACCCCGTACCCTGCACCCGTCCCAGCATCCACCTCTCCCCACGAGTCGGGTCCGAGCGTCTTGCCTCCTCGAATTCCACGGCCTCCTTCGCCGGCAACCTTCGACCTTTCGAGTCCTCGACGCCTCCCGAACGCGAAACGCTTCTCGCGAGCACACCCGCTGCGGATCATCGAAATTTTCCGTGGTCGCAGCGAATTTCGAAATCCGCGGACCTCGAACGCTCTCGAGAAATCTCGCGGCTGGAAAACCGTGGTTGGACGGTGAAGATCAAAGGGTAGGGAGGAGGGTCGAGGACCCGAGGACCGAGGAAGAAAGAACGGAACGAGGAAGGGAACCGAGCGGCGTAAACCGTAACGATAACGATTATAGGCGCAGTTACCCTGGGACGTCCTTTCTTAACGATTACGCCGTTGAAAATTATTACGCGCAATAACGCTCTGTCGTTATTACTGTTATTGTTATTATTATTGCTATTATTACGAACGTTATTATTACCGTTATTATTGCCGGCGCTATTACTATTATTTATATTATTATTATTTTTATCATTATTGCTATTGTTATTATTATCATTCCGTGCGCACGGCGAAACGTACGATCCGGAGAGCGTAGTTTCAGAAATTCAAGCGATAGAGTCGCAACGACTCCTTTTGCCTTCCCGCCTCCTCCACCTCCTCCCTCTCTCTATCTCTCCCTTCGTACAGTCCTCACTCTTTCTCTCTCTCTCTCTGTCCCGTGGCTCGAAATTACTTTCGCCGGTTGCGGGAGAGCTCGAGATCCGAGAGATTTCCTCGTCGCCGTCGACAGCCGAGACAAGCGCGGTGAAGACGAATCGTTTTCAACGAATTCGCGATTAAATCCGCGGCAATCGACAGGCGTACGCGCGGCGAGTCTTCCGGAAGGATCTGTCAGCTCGAAAGACCCGTCCGCCCGTGGAAACCCTTTTTTTTCGCTCGCGCGGATCGTCCGACGGAATTTTAGCCGTCGATCTTGTTCGCGAGCCTCGTTAGCCGACGGCTAAACGCGTTCCCGACGTTTCGCGGTCGACCATCGACGGAAAATACGTTCCTTCGGGCTGCAGGGGAGCAACGACGGGATCAAGGGTGGACGCGGCCGTCGATTTGCATGAGGTCCCTATCCTGTATCGGCTACCCTATCCCCTTTCGCCGTCTGCCGAGGTCGAAAACACGCGTCGAAATATGTTCGCGAAACCGAGCAACACCGGAAACCCAAGGTCGGAATAATCGCCTGTGCAGTCGAGATTCGACGCGGACGAGCAACGTTTCTATCGTCTTAGTCGTCGCGGCGCGGCGTGTTTACGTCAACGGCGACGTTTGTCTCGTAACAAGCTGCTCATCGATTATTCGCAAGGCAAACAACCGCTCGCGGATACGTCGACTCCACCGTTTCGAAAAGAACACGGTCGCTGGAAAAACGTATGCTGCAATCGGACCGCGTCTCTCAATCATGCTTTCTCTCTTTTCATGTACACCCTCTCTGTCTCACACGCATACACTATTCGCATCCTATAGTATCTTATCTGACTTAACATCATTTTTTCAACTGTTTCACTCGACGTAATCGACATAGAGTTTATTCCGCGATTGCTTACAAGGGAAGGACCCCAAGTGTCCGACTTTGATTTTGATAATTTTTTGCGAGACGATGGTATATGGATCCCTAATCATGTCTGCAAAATATTAGGTGCAGTTACTCAATAGTTTTAAAGATACAAGCAATTGAACTTTCACGCAACCTGCTTACACGGCTAATGGGACATCGTAAACTTGAGCCGCAAATCAACAAGGTGTGAAAGTTTAATTGTTCATATCTTTAAAACTATTGAGTAACTACGCCTAATATTTTGCAGACATCATTAGAGATCCATATACCATCGTCTCACAAAAAATTATCGAAATCGGACACTTGGGGTCATTCCCTTGTTAGACTTTCTGTAGGGCTTTTATAAAACTAATTTATCACATGTGCGTGTTGCTATAGTTTACTTCGGTTTGCTAACATGCCTTGCCTTGAATGTCTTGGCAACAGCCATGTATTATATACAACTACAGTTCGGCCAGCCTGACAAAAGATCGTCCTCGATCTTACGTTACAACAATCACTCATAACTAGCACCGAACACTCGCAACTAATGATAATTGTTATTCCGCTACGAGTAATAAATAGACTGCCTAGATCATTTTAAAAAATGCGACAAATGAAGTTGCGAATTGAAGCATCGAGGACCGTGGAATTGTCGCAACGGTCCGGTACTCGCGGGTTAAACAGAATAACGAGAGTCTACGTAGTCATCTAGTCGCCAGCCAATGGGAAATAGCGTCCGCCACTCGACGGTACTGTTTTTCGTTTACAGCCGGGCGCGATGTCATCTAGTACGCCGGGCAATAGGAAATATAAATTCAGAGTGCAGCACGGGGACGCGATGTAACGGTTAACACGAGCGACCATCTACTTTGCAGGATCTCGGCGAGCACCGTAACCGTTTAGGACGAGGCGGATAGACGAATTCCGGGGCTGATTCGAGGGTAATAGTTTTTGGGGAATTTACGGCGCCGGCCCGATGCTTCTAAGCGGAGAATATCGAAGCTTTCCAAGTCCGCGGGCCCGAGAACGGAAAACATCGACGATCGCAAACGGTTTGCCCATTTTCAGCAATTTCCGATTCGTAAATTGCTCGGCCAGGGCGGCGCTCGCGTTCCAGGAGACAAACTAGTTTTGTCCCCGCAATTCGCGCACGGCCACACAAACGCGCGCGCGAATATAGACGGACGTAGAAACACGGAGAGAGTTCCGAGGGAGAAAGAGAGAGAGGGGGAGACAGGTCGACCGACAGACCATATTTCATCGAATATGATAATTACAGCTGTTACCGCTAGGAACGAGCGATTTCTTTGTCGTCGGCGTGTAACCGCTTCGGCGAAAGCGTTTCGGTCAATCTAAATCCCCATCTAATCGATATAGGTACCGGTGCCGGCGGTTTGTGGCGTATAGCCGTGGGTCTTGCTCGAAGTCGTACCTGCTCGCGTTCACGGATTTCTTTATTCTCGTTATCGCACCATTTTTATCGGAACAACCACGGCCAACTACACGGAATCGCGTTGTTGGCAAGTACTCCGAGATGTATCTTGCATCGGGGAGAACCTGCCGGCGAAAAGATCTCGAAGAAACGATAGTTCTACCAACACCGTGTCGTTGCATGCAACGTTGCATCGTGTCTGGTTACGCACACGTTACATTACTACGCACGAGCATCGACTAACTTAATTACACGTAAGTCGCTCCGGACGATAATACCTTGCACCCGTTCTCTCGCGCGTCTAATTACGTGCAGCGAGCATCGCATCGCGTCGGATCGCAACGTATCGCGACGTTAACGCGATAATCGGCCCGACGAATATTTGAACACGGTTTTAATCGTCGTTGTTTATCGAGCCACCGAGCCGACCTCGTCCCGGTCCCTGTCGTATTATAGTCGGCACGATTAGAAGAAATACGGAACGAACGTACGAATGCGAACCGCGAGAGCGCAACGCCTCGTTTCGAGATGCGTCGCGGGGATATTCTTGTTGGGTGTTCGTGGTGTGCGTGCGCCAGCGCCATCGCGCGCACTCTATGAATATTTATATATTTCGTACAATGTAGTAATTTAATGAATCGTAAACGCAACTATACGAAACGGTTGCCGCGGCGATGAGCCATCGCCGCCTTTATGGTCGCGTCATTCGACTCTGCCGAGCCGAGCCCAGCCGAGCCGCGCGCCGTAAAAATACGAATCGGTGCGCGAATCGATCGCGATGTTAAATAGAATAATTATTATACGAATGTTTATGCACGTGCGCCGATATTATTGTTGCTCGCCGCTTTAATGACACGTAAATGGAACCATCCGAGCAATTTCAACGGATCGTCGACGCGTCAAACGCAATCAACCATTACAGAAATATTTATCTTCTCCTTGCCGCGCCCGGCCCGGCTCGGCCCCTTGCCTAGCGGGATCCTCCTCGCTCCAGTTTCGCGGGAACCGCCGGCTAATTTTTCTATCGGACTCGGATCGAAACGAATGAATTCTTCCGAGTGCGTACTCGGTCCGAAAATATGAGGGCCGATTCGCTCGTTAGAAAGCAGTAGACGCCGATTGGCATTGTTGGGAAATGAATGGACTGATCTCGTTTCCGTGAATATCGTCCGCGTGAAACGTTCATGGTTTTTCTTGACTCCTTGCCCTATTTATTAGTTTATTAGGGACATTAATCCTTAAAATATGGGAATACGTCGATACGTTAGACCGCGAATCTTCGTGCGTTTACCCGTGCAAGTATTGATAGTGTTTTCACTTGATGTGGACCCGAAAGGATTTCCCAGTTGTCGAAAGAAAAAGATCCGCGGTCTGTCGTAGTGTCCATCTCTCTCTCTTCTCTCCCTAAGGGTACGTGTCCATCTGAGAGTTTCTGTCGATAGTTGCTCTCGAGAGTACTCTCCATTTGTTCTTCCATACTTGCCAATTTTCGTTGTTTGTCCTTATTCGAGCAAATTTTGGGCTGGGTGAGGGCTCAATCTAAAGAGGAAGGGTCAGCGCATGGTGCGCTGGTCATCACAGCAGTCAAAAAAGTCTTTAGTGGCAGAAAAATACATTGGAATCTGCGGGTATTTTTTCTCGACTTTTCTCCTACTTTGGACACTCATATTATTATATTATACATAAGCATAATCTCGTTAGCGTCATGACTAGAGCACCATGCGGAGAACCTTCCTCTTTAGATTGAGCCCTCAACCAGCCCAAAATTTGCTCGAATAAAGACAAACAACGAAAATTGGCAAACCCTTATTCCCACCCTTAATCTAGTAAGATTCTAGTTAGATTTCTGAGGGTCCTACCGCCTTAAGACGCGTATCTTAACGATTCGAATCGAGCGCCACAATGTGTTCGGTATCGTCGCGACGGCGAATTTCTTTGGAGAGCGGCTGGAGACTCCTGGGCTGAAGAGTTGGACGGATGGCGAGCCAATTAGCATAGCGTTTTGGGGCCGGTAAAAGGCAGTAATTGTTCGGATGTAAACCGATATCTGGTTCTCGCAGCGCGCAGCGCTACGAACGGAAAGCGTGTGTTCCCATTCCCGTTCTCGCTTTTCGCACCCCGTGTCTTCTCTCTCGTTTCCGTAGGTATGCGTTGGTCCGCGCGACACAAGGGCCGAGAGAGAAAGGGCGAGAGCGCAACGTATCCAGTTCAGAATGTTCCCTACCGAAGGGGATTTCGCTACCGGAAAACACAACGATCGTTCTCTCTCTGTTTCGCCTATCCTTGTCGCGCCGTGTTGCACCGCATCGCGCGTCGCGTTTCCAGTTAAAACGGCCGAGTACTCGTGTTTAGATATCGTTAAACCGCATTTTCGACACTGCCATTATGTAAAGCACGTGGTGGAGGCCGATAAGTCGAACAATGGCGCGAGTTCGCGCCGAACGGGACAGGTTAGGGACTTTTCGACCGTCATTCCGTCCGCTCTTTCGAGCAATTTCCGATCGCGCTCTCTATTCTTCGCCCTCTGCTCTCTCACTCTCTCGTTCCGTCGCTCTCTTTGTCCCCCGTTCTATCTGCTAGCGCGCGCTCGTTCCCATTTTTCTCTTTCCCTGTTAGCGTCGCTCGGGCATCTTTCTCGAACGAAAGGGAAACTTTATCGTTGACAAACTAAAAGAAGTTGGCAGCCGCACTCGTCCCGTTGCTTAATTATCCCACCCCTGTACGAGGCAGAAAGAGAAAGATAGAGCAAAAGGAGTAGAGAGAGAGCGAGAGAGAGAGGGACTCGACCGACCACTACGCCACGAAACGTAATTAGTTCCTCATTGAAAAAGAGAACTTTTTATCCGTCCGTGATACCGCGCGATTAAAACGGGTTCGTTAAGCTCCGTCTCTGTCGGACAGTCGGGCCACCACCACCGCAGACTAGTATCCATCGGTCTGCGCGCGGCACAAAATAATACTTTTTATTACCGCGATCTTTACGATCCGTACTGTATCGAGTATAAAAAAAGATAATAAAGGAAGACGCGCGTGGATAATGGCTGGTATTATGCGCGTATTACTCGGCGCATTACCATTTTTATTGCCGACTTTTTTTACGATCTACTTCTCTTACGAGTTAGCGTACGCTCGATCAGTGGACACGTCGATCAAGGTCGCTCCTCTGGCCCCTCTCTAAACGCCCTCTCTCTCTCTCTCGCTGCCTTTCCGAAATATCACTAGAGCTCTTGCCTCTCTCCTCCCCTCTCTTTTTCGTACGACATCGGAACAACAACTCGAGCAAAGCCAAACGCCTGCTCCTTTCGGCCCGGAATCGTCGAAGCAACAGACTCGGTTTCGCCGATTTCGTCAACCCTTTAGCGATACCTTCGCAGCTTCTTTCCAACCGGGTTGGAAGCGTTCGACGATTCCACGAACAGTAACTACGTCCAATGACGTGGTCGTGCAACAATCTTCTGGTCTCTTGGAAGGGCTAATTTATGGCAACCTCGAATGCCTGTGTCGCTTTCTCTTTCCCTCGTTCGACTGTACAAAATGCTCGGAGGTTCAAGCTCTCGTTTAGTCAACACTAAAATGTATTTATACACAAAAGTGGAATACTCCCGTTACACGGCTCGTCAACAAGATTCATAAAATCGAAACAAGTTGCAGGACTGCCTCGATAGCTTGCGCTGTTCGAAGAATTCTTTCGATCCGGCTCCGGTCGGCACCGCTTTTTCCGCGTTCACAATCTTATCTCTCTGCCGCCGACGTGTTTGCCGTTTCGCGGGTCGAATTCCGCGCGGCTCCTCTCGCGGAATTCTTGCCGCCGGTTTCCGGCATTGGTCGACGACCGGTGCTGCGACTGCATAGAGGTATCGTTGCAGAAACGCGGCGTGGATAAGCGCGGATCGCGGTTCCGGGGCACAGACGCACCGACGGCCGTCCCGTATTCTCGATATAAATTGTGGCAGAAGCGCGCAGACCCGGTATAAGTATAGTAACGATAAATCAGGCGTATCGACGTCCTGCATAGAATTGCAAATGAGACGCTGCCATCTTTAAAATAAAAAGTTATAACTGTGCCCTCTCTCTCCCTCTCCGCCGCTCGCGTGCGCCCGTAAGTTTCGACGGAGCGCCGCGGTTTTAAACGCGTGTACGTGAAAGAGTCGACTGGTAGGCGTGCGAGGCACGTCCGTGAATGCGTTCTGCTGAGACGAGGGAGAGGAGCAAAGGCAGATCGAAAGAGAGAGAGAGAGGGGGGGGGGGAGGAGAGCGGGACGGGCAGAAACGCGGTACTCCGTGTGTGTGTGGGAGAGCGGCTGGTGTGCGCGTAATACATACGATCTCCGGACAAGCAAGGAGAAAGAACTTAAAATGAATAATGTATCGTATATTTAATTCTATATATAAGTACCCTCGCGCGTACCAACACAGCGGAACCGCGAGCGGCGCGCGCGTACGTACGAGCGTACAAGCGTACGAGCGTTACCGAAGACGTAGGTGTCCCGAGCTGCCTCACTCTGTCCTGCTCTCCACGCGGAGAGCCGCGTTCTCTCTCTCCTCGTCGGTTCGAGTATTTGTCTCTGTTCCGCGGTCGCTGTACAGCTCTCTCGTACACTCGAAACCGCGTGCGTGTGTACAACTTCTCTCTCTCTCTCTCTCTATCTCCCTCGGCCCTGTGCTTCTCTCCGACGAGAATGAAGTAGCGTATTTTCTACGCGGAGGTCGTGACGAATCGACTTTCCAGCCGACGACCAGAACGAAACAAAAATATTTTACCCGGGGCGCGCCTCGAGAGGAATAACAGCCCGCTCGAGAATAACTATCATTAAATTATTATCGATCGATAAGCGCCTCGTTATTGCCGGCCCGAGATTCCTTTTAATCCGCCGGATGAAGTTCCTCGCCGGTGAAAAAGCGTCGGGAGTAGGTACGGGGGGCCGATCTTTACCCTTCTTCCCTTTTTATTTTTTTTTTTACTTACTCGCCGGAAAATTACCCTCGTTAAGACGCTGCCCGATCGCGTTGACAGGCAATCTTTAATTAGAGCCTCGGTCGATCGACCGGCCGACAGCCGACAAACGACAAGCTTCGCCCTAACAGCCGTCAACGCGCGACAAAACGTTACGGTGCCTCCGCGCTTTGTCCGATTAACCAACAATCCGCTGTAATGCTCGTGTTCGACTTCGCTGTTGTCGAGCTTGTCCGGAGCTGAAATTTCTATCGTATTCGTTAATCGACCGAGCTGTTTGAAAAAGACCTTACGCGTCCGACGATGTTCTCGTCTCCCTTCGATCACAGCCGGGAAGGACGATCACGCCCTTCGTTCTCTCTTCGTTCTCTCGTCGTCCTCCCTTTCGACTGAGCGACGCGTCTTTGCCTCGGCCGCCGTCCCACCTCCGCAGCGTTTTCTCTTTTTTTCTCGCGACGTTCCTCGCAGCCCGCCTATGCACGCGCGTCATCGCGAGGCGACCATGATTACCGCAATGAATCGCCGCGCGTTTATTAATAATGTCGTATGGTTCGACGTTTTGCATTCGCTTCCAAGGATACAGCGGTCTCTCGCGCGCAATACTTCTATTCTCTTCTCGCAACGCCGATATTCTCCGCAATTTGCCCACGCAGACCTTTGGCAAATCGTTCTTCCCAGCGGTGACAGGGCGTAGACGATTCGTCGATTCGAGTTACCAGCACCTACGGTCACTGTTTATTCTATCAGGTCGGTTTCCCCAATTTTCTTCGGCAATCGTGCCACAATGTCCGCGCAGGGGAAACGGACGCGAAATCAAGAGAGATCCTGGCAGACGAATCTCGGACATCGATTCTCGAAGCGATCCCTTGGAGGTCGCGAATGAATCGCGAATGAGAACCGCTTTGTTTCATTCGATACAGAGAAGCTTGTCTCGCCGTACGGTCGGCTCGAGTTGGCGCGTGACGTAACAATATAAACACGAGCCGCGCATTAACAAATTCCTTTTAATCTTATCGTTATACAATAAATATTGATACGAAACTTTGACTGCGCTATCGTCTCCCCAGGCCGCTGATGCTACACGTAAAATAATGTAATTCGCCTAATCTCCATCTAGCGGAGAGCGACCGTGAAGCCAGAGCGTGAGCCTTATCTTAACGAAATAACTGCGCAATTAGTTCGCCTCGGCTCTACCGAAACTTATTGTTCGCGTAACGAGCTTGTTCCGCGGCGTCCCGCGTCTCGCTCCGTATCTTGCCGCCTCGCTCCTCTGCCAGAAGAGATCCGTGCTCGTTTCTTCGCGATCAAACGGAGGCCCGAACACCCGCGAAACTCCGTCGTCGACGAAACCGCGACGCGTACCCGTTCGCGATTCTTTCGAGGAGAGGGGAACGATTCGCCGGCCGGCCATTATATTCAAACGTTTCATTATCCGTCAGCAATATTATGCCACCGTACGATATAATTACATCGGAAGCGTGTGTCGTTTCACGCCCGAGTCACCTTGACGGATATTTTCCGCTGCCAGTCGGCCGATCGCGGTACGAATTCCGCTCTCCGTACGAGCGGGACCATTCAGTCGCGGGACATCCGATGACAGAGTCTGGCGACCTGGCGCAGGTAGCATCCGATGCTCGAACCGATTCAATCACAGCCAAACAATCTGGACAGCTGCGGATCACGCGCCCATCGCGTGTCCCAGACAAAGATATTTCCTTGAGAAAGCCGTCTCTTTCTATCGCCACTCCTACACGCATTCTTTACATTCGTTATTATTCTTTTCTACATCCGCCAGCTTTCGATTCACCGAGCTTGAAAGAATTTTATCCCCTGAATCTGGATGGTTTAGACTGAACTGTGCAAAACATCCCTGGAATGTTGTACTTGATTTATTTCCTTCTAGGTATGCGATGTTTATTCCTCGTGCTTGCAACAATTAACCGTTTGCAGTCCGAGCTATTTTCCTAATATATTTTTAGGTAATTGTACAGGGAAGGGTACTCCTCATCGATTTTGATGAAACTCAAATATATTGTAGAATTTATAAGTTTCATTTAGTGAGACATCTAAAGGTATTGTACCATGATACGGCGGAAATAAACGAAGCCTAAACAAGATCTAACTCAAACCACACGAAAGAGCACGAAAACTATTTGTGTAAATATCTCGAAAACTGTTGAGAGATTAAATGAATTATACACCTTTTAAAAGCTAATAACCTTTTTATAATTGTACCAAACGACCTGATTTTTTATAATCAATTAGAAGCATTGGTGTACGAAATGATACGCAGAAAAGATTTTCCAAAAATTATAATTTACAAGGCTACATGCAAAAATAAAAAAAGCAGCATTTATAAAAACTTTTTTATTTGGATGTATGTTAGTTATACCGTTTGACGCAGGAAAAAACGACACGCGTCAAAAGATGTACGATTCTGTGGATTTTAATCAGGAACTGATCAAAAGTCGTGTACAACTACGATTTCCACAATTTCTAACCGCTTGTAGCTCGTGTGAATGTTACTCGATTTCGAGGAAATTGTCAGCATGTGTATAACTAACATAAATCTAGGAAACATATATTTTAAATTTTCATTGAGGGTCCAAATACAAAAGTTTAAAAAATCCCTTATTTATTTTTGCATGTAGCCTTGTAAATTATAATTTTTGGGAAATCTTCTTTGCATACCATTTCGTAAACCAATGCTTCTAATTGATTATAAAAAATCAGGTCGTTTGGTACAATTATAAAGAAGTTATTCTGTTTTAAAGAGCGTACGATCACTTTTCTGGGCCACTGTATATAATTAACAATTTCTATCAATTCCTTAGACACAAACACGGTGATCTAAAAATCGTGAATAATAGTGTGACAGTTTTTAGTAGAGCCTTAGAATCGCCATTCGAGTGTCAAGGGTTAAGGACTTTGACAAACTGAATCCAACTATGTAGCGCCACGGTACGAGGTTATCGACGAGCATTTAGTTGTCGCGAATAAGGGAGAAGTACCTCTAACATCCCGATCGTGAGCTATAACATATCGCAGAGAGAGAGAGAGAGAGAGAGAGAGAGAGAGAGAGAGAGAGTGCCTACCTAGCAGCGGACGAAGAATCGAGCGGAACGACTCGAGGCTCGGGATAGTAATGCGCGCGACGCGCCTCTAGGTCGGTTGAGAGCCGCTGCATTAATAATATACGATAGCCGTAATGGCATCGGGCGTATACGAACGTATATATTGTATAATAACTTCCAAGGCCATATAAACGTTTATTATTTACCGCGTAACGTAATGGCGAACGGGTCCCCGCTTCTCAGTGACCGTTATTAAAAATAATACTGTAACGTTCCCGATGCGAGCTTCTCCTTATCCGCCCACGCGTCCTCGCACGAAATTATTGCCTCGTGGATTTTCAACGCGGGAGAGTAATTGTCCGAGCTGGGTCAGGCCGGTCCGGCGAAAACTAGCCGGTCGTTCTGCGTTGCTTCAGTTTGCCTCGGTTTGCCTCGGTGTGCTTCGGTTTGTCTCGCAGGCGAACGGCCGTGGCAAACGAGGACGCGGTCCCCTTCGCGAATCGACCCGCGCCACCCGCTCCTGTAAAATGTTTTTATGTCGAACGGCCGAAATAGCCCGCTAATCGAACAAATGCAGCGACATCGAAGACGTTCCGCAAAGTAAATTATTGAAGCGCCGGTTAATTCCGTACTAGCGTTAGCGCATTAACGAGGTGGGTAAACGTTTCGACATTCTCGATGCATTAAAGATCGACGGCCAAAAATATCGCCCGAAGAATTGTACCCGTTTTGGTCCGCCAGGGAAAACAGGACGAGGAACACTGGTTCAACGACTCTTCGTGCGGCATACGACACCACGCCGAAATCCTTCCGTGGTCACGGTGTCGAGCGATCGGACGCCAATCGTCGGAGTAAAGACGTCGCGGTGAAGGTCGTACAGACATTCCATTAGCCGTTCGATCCGAGGAACGCCTCGGGAAATTTGCGAGTCGCAACGCCTCGCTTTCGGGCGACCAATCATCCGATAGGAATGCTCGAGTCGAACCGCATCATCGCGTTACATCTTCGGGGGGAGTTGCTCTCGATTTCGATGGAGTCGGGACAGTGCCCCGCAGCGGAATGTACACCCCTGCTGAATCTACAGTAGTCTAGAAGAACCTGAACCTCTTGAAATCGTATAGATTGCTCTTTTTGTACTCTCCAAGAAGTCTTCTGACAGGAATTCGAAAGGAATGCGACAGAAAACCGTCCGATTGGTCATTCCCCTCGCATTTTCGGTTCTAGCCGAATTATTGGCTGAAGTGTGTGACGTCACGGCCGAATCACTGGCCCCTGTGCCGTCTCGAGGGACAACTTGTAAGACACGTAGAGTACATAGTTCTCTTAATGGGCGTGGCTTTGTTGCTCTCGACTTCAACGGAGCCAAAGCACTGCTCCACGGGGCAGCTCAGCCTTTGTCCGTCTAATCTGTGCTTATATTTGTTCCAGACTGATGTAGAGGAAACAGGAGGTCTACCAATCCTCTCGGAGGCTCGATAGAACGCTGAAAATGGGCGTGGCCAAGTTGCCCCGGCTTCTGCGGAGCCAGGCCAGTGCTCCGGAGGGCAATTTGTAGAATGATTGATTCCACAAATGGATTCTCCTTGAACGATTCGAACTTCAAGGATTAATGCCACCACAGTAAGCGTGGGAGTCCGAACATGTCCGATTTGCTCCGACTATCGAGCTTTCCCTTCTGGCTTCAAGGTCACAGGGTCCTCGGTTAGGTGCGTGGCCGAGCGTTCCGAGCAATCCCTCGTCGGTCCGAGTCAGCTCACCCATAGTCGAATCGTTTCATTTGCCCGAATCAATAAAAATCTACCGGATAAAAGCTGGGAGATAAAAAATGGTTCGCAGTCGTGACCAACCGGAAAGCAGGGATCGCAGAGGGGTAGAGAGAACGATACCGAACCAGAGGAGGAGGAGGAGGAGGAGGTGGAGGAGGACGAGGAACAGGGCGAGCAGGGATAATCTGATTTTCAGCAACTTTATACGTTGCGCTTCGATTAAAATCCAGCCACCGTACAGGGCCAATACAGTTACGCCGCTTCTACCCCCTTTCTGCGTGATAGCCGGCACTGTGGCTCCGCTTTCGAATTCTCCTTCGGAGCCAGACACGAGCCTCGGCTCCTGCGCTCTCGCGCTCGCACGCGCCCGATTTCGAAACCGAGCTTGCACCGACAGCACCGCCGCGGCGCGTTTCCGTTCCGTTCCGTTGCGGGAAATCTCGTTTGTCGCTCTCTCTCTCTCTCTCTCTCTCGCCGCGATTGTATTCCGATCGGAAAAAAACAATTAGAGTACGCGAAAAACGGTGAAACCGCGATGCTGTAGTTGCGTCGTTCCTCGAGCGTGTAAACCGAGGTTTCGAGTTTCCGAAAACTTTCGGGGCGGGCGTCCGTAACGCGAGCCCGCCGATTGAATTCTGGCCGAAACACAACGTTTCCGTCGTGTATTGCGACCGATCTCTCCAACATCCGCGGAACCTTTCTCTCGTTCGCGGTCGCGTCGCGGTCTCGGCGCTGTTCAACAGGACATAACTTTGCGCGCGCGTCATCCCTCCGTCATCGTTCGACGGCTAAAAGCGTCCGGCGCTGCTTTAGGAAAACGGCGCGCGAGTTCCGAACCGTTTGTCCTTTAAAATCGTAGCAGCTCCGATGGCGGAGGCACCGACCAAGAAACCAGGGAGAATCGAGGGGAGCGAGAGGAAGAGAGAGAGAGACAGAGAGAAAGAGAGAAAAAGAGGCAAGGGAGAAGCGGAGAAGGAGGAAGAAAAGGCTGGAGCCGCGAGTACGTACGCGTTATTGAAACGCAAATCACGTTGCGCAACTCGCCGCCGCAGCGGGCCCGATTGGAATGTCTCGCATTAATAAAATATGAAGTATAAAAAGTTATTAAAAGGAGTAAAGAGGAATTTAATGTTTATTCATATCCGAGCGAAGCGGATGGACGAGCGGATAGACGACGGGCGGCCGAGTTGCGATTCTCGGTATATTAAAAATCGTAAATAACGAGGCTCGCGGCGCCCGTTTCTCCGGCCGCCTTCTCGTGGTAAAATCTTTACGATTACGGCCGATTCTAATCCGGGAGCAGCAAACTCCGGCTCGCGGTTATGGCATTCCGCGAGGACTTTGTCGCAACGCGCGAGATAAACTGTGTCGACGCCTCCGAGATTTCGCTAGTCGAACGAGCAGGAGATTTCGAGAGATCGTCTCTCTCTCTTTCATTCTGTCTCGGAGGGCAGCGCCTCTCGTCGTCGATTTCGCTCGGAGAGTTCGCGCCGCGAGACAAGAATGGTGGGAATGATTTACTCGCGTGCAAACAGCCTGACAGCTGGCTCCGCCGCTGCCTGTGTGCCATTGTCGCGTACTCACCTGTAACAGAAAGCAGAAAAGATCGATTAAGCGGCGATTATCGATGCGCGCTAACGAGCGGCAACCGCGCCAGCGTCATCGTTGTCGCCAACGGCACAGCCTAGGATGGTCTCGCCTACGCGCTTGGGAACGAGGCTCGAGCTCGACCTCGAGGCATATAATATGTGTATAACATTGCGCAGAAATAATAAATTACTATGAAACGCGGACGGACGTAAATACGTATTAGTGCAATTAGGTGTTACGCGTAGAAATCGATTTCCCAACGAGCGGCCATCGCGCAACGGAATCGTTTTCAGCGGCCTCCGGAGCGGCGTATTCCGTAATACCGGTGTAACTTTTTCCTTGGCGGTCTTTTTTTTCTCTGCCGATCGAGCTTCGTAATTATTTTCCATGATCTCGAAACGCGACGATTAGGAAATCGATGAATAATGCTCCGCGCGAGTATATTATCATCGATCGGCTCGACGACACGCAGGAATTCGCGTTCTCCCGCGAAACCTTCGGCTCTCGCGCGCCGCCGCGTTCGACCGTCGACTCGACGAAATCGCCGATGGAAACGTACACGCATGTACGACCACACCGTGTCACCCAACGAAGTTGCATCGACGAACGATTGACATCCTGCGAACTACGAATTGCCAATCGTTTCTCAGCGGCGACGATCGTAACCCATCGTTGCGTGACGTTTTATTAAAATAAGAGAAAGCTAAAGATATCTTTCGTTCGGCGGAATATTCTTTGCGGTCGGGATAAAACGAAGATATTATTCTTGGTAGTAGTACCACTCTCCCCTATTTTACAAACAGCGCGGTATGGAAATCGTGCTCGAAGCGAATTCCGCGATTCGCGCAAGTATAAGTACGAATCCGCCGAGGAGGGCTGCATTAATGCGAGTGCAGAGTTTCGAGCGTTCCGTGCGAGCATTGTACTTGCGACACAGCGCCTTATGTAACTGTCGCCTCCACAGCTGAGCCGAGACACGACACCACCGTCGCCGATGCAGCAGACGGATAGGCCGTTCGATAATCGACGTTGAACCGTGCGAGGCATCGAGAGAGCAACGAGACGTCGGAGATCGCGTCAAAGCGCGTGGTCGAGGAACGCACGAAGGGAACAACCGGCGCGACCGAGCGATATCGAGACGAGACACGGGGTCGCGACGAGCCTATCGAAGTACGATTAAAATATAAAATGGGTTCCGAGGATTCGGACGGTGTTACGCGCCGTTTCAATTATTGTCGCTCGGAAGCTACACGCAATTTTTGTTTCCGCGTCCGATCGCGGCTTTTCGTTCATCCGCAACCACCACCCCCCTGCAGCTCCGCGCGTCACCAACCCCCTTGGTCCCCCCCTCGCAATCCCTCGCAACCCCTCGCGGCACCCTATATCCCGCCGCGCCGTATCGCGGCCGTCTCTTCGCGTATCTCTGGATTTTTTTGCGAGCGCCGATTTTTCCGCCTTTTTTACCAGAGCCGCAAACGGCGCAAAAATCCGATACCGTTTTGCGGAGGCCGGATTAGCGGTAGATCGGGCTACCGAACGGCCGCCAGCAGCGCAACCTCCCGTCCGTCTAGATGAAAAAATATTTGCTTTTCGTTCGCCATTTCCACTTTGTATCGGCGGCCTTCCGCGAATCCCAGATCCTAGAAGCCGATCAAACGAGATCCTGGATCCTTGAGCGCGGGTACGCGCGCGCGCGAGAACCATCAATGAAGGGGCCAGGAGAAAAGAAGAGCCGGGGATGAGGAGGAGGAGGATGCGAGCGCAACGCCGTCGAGCCGAGCCGCACCGCGCCGCGTGGAAAGAATCTCGAGCGAAAAGCTCACTCGAGATGCCGCGAAAACAATGTCGAGGGCGGCCCGAGATATACCTAATTGTTGAGAGTACAGCCGGCGTAGAAGGAAAAAAAGGTGCCGGAGAAGAGGAAGAGAAAGGCGGAAGAATGAAAATGACACCGACTTCCCTCAAGCCCTTCCTCTTCCCTCCGCCGCGCGCGACGGCCTCTCGACTCTTCTCGTTCTCTTACCCCTTTCCGTTTCGGCCGTCTCTTTTCGACGCGGTCGCGTTCCGGCTTCTGTCTCCGCGTGCCTGTCGCTCCGTCTTTGCCCTCGCGCGCTCTCGTGCCCCTCCGTGCCCCCTTCGTTGCCCCCTTCGCGCTCTTTGTCTCTCTCTCTCTTTCTCGCTCTCCTTCACCGCGTCGGCACACTTGCTTTTTATCGACGGCGTACTTTTACCCTCGAGCCGCGGTATGGCTGGGGTGTGGGGCTCTGCGGACGGAGACCGAGAGGCAGGAGGAGGGGGCAGAACAGGGTGAAGGGGGACACAGGGAGAAGGAGAGGGTGCGGAGAAAGGGTGCAAGAGGTGGAACGTAGGTGGCGACGGAGGATGAGAATGGATCGCGCGCGGCCGAGGGAGAGCAGAGGATAGACGCAGGACGGTTGCCGGCTGGTCGAGGGTACGGCCGGGGCATTAAACCCATTTAAATATAACCAATACCAGGGTGCCTTCTACCCTCGGTTATGGATGATTTTTACCGTTCATTTGAATAACCCGTAAGCTGCTGCACCGGCCCCGCGCGCAGACGAGCACCCATCCGACCAACACGGACGCGAGCCTCGCGAGTACCCTTCTCTCGGCTCTCTGCAGTCTCTCTTCTCTTCTCTTCTCCTCTCCTCTCCTCCTCGAGCTTTTTATCTTTTTCCTTCCCCGATCCACCGAGCCCTCCAACCCCGCGCGGCGTCACCTTCTCCAATCCGATCCGCTCCGCGGGCATTTGTTACGCCACCTTTGTGTTCGTGCGGGATTTTACGAAAAACAGCTTCTTAACGGCTGATTCACTCAAAGCGGAAGTATCGATCGCGGTTGTGAAAAATTAGGGTCGACTCCCCAATCTCCCGACCCGTCTCGAAGATGCGGGAAGGTTCTGGTGCCGCGCGAAACAGAATTAGTTGTACAGATTCATAATGAGTTGAAATGAGGCTTTGCGTCACTGTATCGAGTGTAGCGAATCTGTTTACGATCTGTGACATGTATGTCGACTTTACTAATCGCGACTTTTCTCTAAGACGGTTCCGGGGTTTAAATCTGCATCTGTCTCTTTTTTCGAGCGTGCGGAAAAGAGACAGAACGTCCACGATCCACTGTGATCGCACCCTAACACAGTCCTCTCGTCAAAAGGCACCCTGGCCTTCCCCACTCCGTGGTCAGATACTCTTGGAACAAAGTCACAATTCTTTAGGGCAGTGCGACTTTGGGTTGCATACCCTCGGTAACTTTCCTTTGTGACACTCTCATAATAGCTGGATAGCCCAAAGTGCTCATCCGCCACCGCACGATGACAACTCTGTTCAGTCTCACGCATCCCTGTACAAGATGTCACGTAGGCCAATAAGACATACAGGCGTGGGAGAGATCCAAAGCTATGTGACCACTGGAGTAATGCGAATAGCGGGTCGCAGTTCTCACCATTCTTTGGTCCAGTAGGAGGTGGACCCACACTTTCCCCCCGAACGTCATCTTTATAGGGAATTTTAGTGCGTAAATGCATTTTTTCCTAACAGTCCTTAAACTTCCAAGGCCCTATCGTAAATCATTACAATCCTAATGGAATCCTCAAAACGTTGAAAGAACTGATGAATTTGAGGAATTCTTTCCACTTCGTGAAACAACAATTCGTAACACAGATTGCTGACCGAAAGGGGAATTCCAATCGCGGTGGTGAAGCATGACAATTGATTCCTCGCGGTCTGCCTAAAGGGTCCGGAAGATCTTCCTCCTGCATTAGGGACAACTTTGGACGGACAGCGAGAAAGCGATCAGCGTCGGCAGGAGACGGAGAGCGGAGGATAGCGGTGCCTTCGTCGGTATCCTTCCGCCGCGAAGCGTCCGTTCGCGTGGATCGCTGCCAATTAGCGGAGGAAGGGACGTTTCTTGTCCGCGACAGACTTGCGGACGGAGAGACGCTTGTAAAAGCCGAAGAGGTTGCGAGGAAGAACGCGCGCCTGGCTCTGCTGCCAGCTGGGGAAAAAAAAACCTGGATGGAAGGAGATGCGTTGCCGTTGCCGCGCGCGCAAATACGAGTGGAGTGCAAATATCGGCCGGCCGATAATGCGAGGTCAATTCTCTCTCCCTCGTTCTTTCTCTCCCTCCGCCTTGGCTGTTCAAACCTCTCGACGCACCCTACGGCGTTACTTCCAATCGAGGAATCATAGAGGAACGGCTCGAAATTGGAGCGAAAACCGCGTTGTTGGCTCGCGCACTGCCATCCGGAAGGAAGTAAAAGCTGGTTAACGGGATTCTATCGTGACGGTCGGCTCGTGCACGCGACCGATTCGCCGATCCACAACTGCAGTGCCCTGTGCACCGGTTGCACCGCCAAGGGGAAGGCCGCCGCCGCTCGGTTCCTCTCTCGCCGGCCGTTTTATCGGGGATTCGATCGGGTCGAGCCGATCCGGCCGATTATCCGCTCTCTCCGACCTCCTCTGCAAAGAGAGGAGAAGCGACCGCCGCTCTTCGCAGACCGCATTTCCCATTGCGGTCGGAACAAAATTATGGAATCGAACCGATCGGAAAGAAAACAAAAGCGCGGCCGCGTGCAACGTAGAAATGGGAGCTAACTCCCCCCTTTCTCTCTCTCTCTCTCTCTCTCTCACTCGAATAGAAAAAAAAACGAGGTTCATGGATCGAGCGAACCGCGCATCCGACAGTCTGGACGACACGGAACGCCCACGCGAGTAAATTAGCTTTTTTCGATCCGGAATTAACCGCCGCCGAAGGAAAACAAAGTAGACACACGGTTCAAAGTGTACGACTGCGAATAAACGTTCGGAAGCCCGGGCGGCTGCTCTCGGCTCTCGAAAGCTCTACTTGAAACGTCCTTACCCCGTCGGACGCATCGTTTCGCGCGAGCAACGATCGAAGGGGGATTGTTCGTTCGGAGCGCGGCCGATCGTGACAAAAAGCACCGCCGACAATTCGAATTCCACGGGATCGGGAATCGCGAATCGGTCGGCGAGTCGTCCATCGACTAACGATAATTTTCGGTGGATCGGATAGCGCGGGGTTTTAAAAGCGGAAGGCTACGGGGTGGCGGCCAGGAAAAACAGGGCACGCGCGCACGAGTCACCGGCCGGATCGGAATCGGAATCGAAATCGGAATCGTAACCGTAACCGTAAACGTAAACGTAAAGCCGAAATGATAAACGCAGCGGGTATACTTAATGGCGCGAGGCGCAACGAGGACAAGCCGAATCGGAGAGTGGCGAGAGGAGAGAGGACGCGATCGCGCGCGCGTTTATCGCAGGCCGCGCGTATTTTGTGCGACGATTTGGGGTGAGAGGCGAGGCCGGCTCTCCCGCTATCGTTTCAGCCCTCTACAATCGCGTCGATGCTCGGATCGTATTTATCATACGCGACCGATCGTAGCGGATTCACGATCGGATCCGACATCGTCCGGAGATACCGCCCCCGATCCCCATCTCTCTCCCTCCCTCTCTCGCTCTCTCTCTCTCGGTTAGCTGTGCACAAGCGGTCCACGGAATCGTCACTTTAATTGGTCGTTCCTCACCGAACGATTTTAACGGCCGATCTCGCCGACGTACCGCCAGCATTTATTTTCGATTTCGTTCTCGTTTCTCGGATTATCGACGACACACGATTCCCGGCATCCGCGCGAGCCTTCGGCCTGGCCGTTTTCCATCAAACTGCGAGCGCTCGCGAATCCCGTGTTGCGAAAAATCTCTGTTTCCGTGTACCTATCGGAGAGGCCGGACGAGCAGATCGGTTTCTCGGCAGGCTGGGAGGGGGAACGACAAAAGAGGAAACCGGCGAACGATCGACGAGCCCGGCACAAAAGGAAACCGTCCATGGACGCGCAGACGAGACCAAGGACGGCGCGGGACGAGAGGGGGGCGGACGGACGGTTCGCAGAGGGACCGGCAACTGGCGCAGGAAAGATCGTTTTCCGCGGAACGATGCCGGAATCAATAGCGCCCGAAGTCATTCGACAGTCATCAGAGGCCCCCGTTAGCTGGCAGGCGCTCTGGCACCCCTCGGTTCCCAGTCAGTTCCCCGCGACGAGACGCACGCGACGGGCGAGGGACGAGGAACGGGAGGGCGTAGCAGGGTAGCCGTCATCGTCATCCATTTCCTCATCTGCAACAACCGTGTTCCCGCCGCGCCGTCGTCATCGGGATATGTATATGGTAGTCGTCGGCTCTTGCAACGCGGCGCGGCCGTCATCATCATCGTGATCGCGACCGCGATCCGCGAGAGCAGAAGAAACGCGACACAGAGGATCGCGTTGTCGGGACACGGGGTTGGTCGGTTCGGGGAACGGTGGCGGAGGAACCGTAGGGGCCGGAGGGGGCCACAGGGAGAGAGGGAGCCAGAGGGAGTTAGAGGGACGCCAGAGGGAACCGGAGGGAGAGGTGTGCCGTATGGGTTAGCTCCGGGATAGAATCGTCGGGGGAAGAAGCAGGAGGTGGGAGGAGGTGGAGGGTGAAGGTAGGGGGGGAAGGTAGAGGGTCGGGGGAATGGGTACAGGGGCGAGAGATAGGCGGAGGGAGGTGGCGTTGTAGGGCTCGGTGGATCCCGGTTCTAGAGCCCTCGCCTCTTTCTCGCTTGGCAGGATGTAGGCGTATAACAATGACAAACCGTGAAACAATGCTGGGCGCCACTGGAAAAATTCCAAAAAACGCGAATAATAAAAATGAGAGCTCGCGTGCACCGCGTGTGTGGGTCCCGGCAATGGTGGTGGCGGTGGTGGCGATGGCGATGGCGATGGCGATGGCGATGCCAGTGCCGGCACACGATAGGGTACGGCACCGCTCGGCTCGGCTCGGCTCGGCTCTGCTCTGCTCTGCTCAGCGCGATGCCGGTGCGACGCTGATGCGACGCTGCCAGACCACCACTCTGCAGATATGTGTGCGTGCGTGTGTGTGGATGTGTGTCCGTGTAGTAGTGGTGACTCTGCGAGGGTGGTGGTGCTGGTGTTGGTGGCGGCGGTGAGACAAAAAAAATGGGTAGGAAGGGGGTGGAAAAAATGTAAAAGCCCCGGCGCGCACGGCGCTTCGTCGGGGACAATACGCGGCGATGAATGCCTATTATATTTATCTGTAACAGGCGTTCCATAAAGCAAATAACACAGAAGTGTAGCGAGGAAAAAATCGGGCTTTTTTTCGACGCGGCGCAGTGCCGCGAGGGCTCGCTTGACAAAAAAAAAAAAAAGAAACGAAAGCAAGGGCGGAAAAGGGGACAAACGAAAATTCCAGTTCCATCCGAGGTTCGTCGATTCTCCCGGTCGCTCCTCCCGCGCGGCCCCCCTTTTTCATCGTTCTCGCCCAGACACGGTGCCAAGGCCCCCGCGAAAATCGCCGTTTTCAGACCTCGTCCCACCCTCTTTCGCGTCCTCGTCCACCCAGCCTCGCGATCTCGATTCAACCGCGACCAAGAAAATCCAAACCGACGGTCTCGGGGAAACCGGGGTCCGCATCTCCGGATTCGTTCCTGCATCTATCAAATTCCACTGCGATCTCTCGTCAACAGGGAGAAAAAGGATGAAATCCGTTGGTCGACGCAACGCCCACGGTGTCCCGCGTGAAAGCTAGGCGCATCGTTCGGGGCTCCGAGAGACGCAGCCGGAACACACTCGGCAAAGACCGAATCAGTTGCGGCGGAATCAGAAGCGACTGTATTTGGGGGACGACAAAAGGCTGGTTTTTTCGCACGATCTCCCGCGAGAGACGACTGCGACGCGACGGGGCGAATCCGCCGGTAAACGCGAGTCGAATAAGGGAAATTCCGTGAACGGAATAGCGTACGGAAAAAGAGCGCGAGCGAAAGGACGAGAACGCGAGAGACCGCGATGGGAGGAGAGAGGGCGAGAGAGCGAGACCCGTGAGAAGGGCGAGAAAGAGAGGGAACGGGAAAGGGCGAAGCGGCGGTGTGTGCCAAAAACTATAACCTGTTGCATACGGCGTCACGAAGCCCGAAAAACGCCCCTAGCCTCGTCCCTTTTACTCACCCCCTTAACCTTCCGCCCCTATGTCAAGCCGAACTTTTCGCGGCACCGCGTTAAACCGAAGAATTTCTCGATGTCGGATACTCGATATCCCGATATTCCGCGATATCGAGCCACCGGCACACCGGTCAACCCATCGCACCGCGTTTTCTACTTTTTCGCGGCCGATGCGTTCCCCGAGCAAAAAGAATCGAACCCGAGAGAGGGAACGGGAGAAACGGGAAGAGAGACCACGGGAACGGGGAACGGGAAAGGCGAAAAAAGAGGAAACGCGTGTACCGTTAAAAACGACGTCGCTGATTCCGAGGGAACGATCGTTATCCGGCAAATTCGTTTCGCATCGATTTCGCGAAATTGCCGATGCTTTCCGCGAGACCGAAAAATCGTCGGCCGTCGATTATGAAAAATTCGATTGCGATGCGGGTACGCGAGGCAGTCCGCGCCCGCGCGCTTCTTCTCGAGACCGCGACAGCTGGTTCGCGAAGTCCTCTCCCTCCGGTTTCTTTCGTTTTTGTTCTTTTTCCTGCGTGCCCCTTTATGTTTTCTCTGTTCCCCTCTCGTTCCAGCGTTCGTCTCCAGAGTCGAACGAGTATTTTTCTCGTAAATCGAGCGCTCCTCGATCGGTATTCTTGGACTCCCCTCCTCCCGTGGTTCTCGCATCCCGTGGGTTACATCTCTGTCGGCGGTATGTATAGCTGAGCGGTCGTGCACGCACGCAGGCTCTCACGCACGCACGTATGCACGAAGGCAGGCAGGCAGGCAGGCAGGCACGCAGCCAGGCATGCTTGCGTGTATTTTTATGAAATCATTGTTTCGAATGACAATACACCGGGATGAGCAGCGCACAATGACTGCATCGACGGAGATGCGGAGGTGGAGTGTGGCGCAGACCGGAGACGGAGGTGGAGAACCAGGCGAAGGGAAAAAAGAGGGTAGGAGAGGGTGGTGCGCGATGAAAGAAATCGAAGGAAGGGGAGACGTACACGAGCGGTGTACGCACACGATACGCGGTTCGACGCCACGAATCGTTCCTATACCGGGCTCGACTCGCCTCGCTCGTTGGTTCGCTCGTTCGATTCGTTCGTCGATCCGTCCGTTCGTTCGTTCGTTCGTTCAGTTCTTTGTGATGACTGTCGATGAAACGATGACATATTTTTCCGGCTCTCACTCCCGGCGTGCCCCGCGGCTCTTCCATTCACGCTTCCTCGCTTCGTCCCTCTATTCCTCGGCCGTGTTGGCCGCTACCATCGTCGCACTGCCAGTGCCGTTCCTGAAGCTGCTGCTGCACGCACGGACGCACGCGTATTCGCGTATTCGCGTTGCCTCGGGTGGAATGTATCTCCGCTTCCACTCGCTCGTCTGTCCGCTGCCCTTTTCCCCCCGTCTTTCTCCCCTCTGCCTCGTTAAACCGTTTCGACGGGATCCTTTTTCCTTTTCCCGGGATCTCTCGCGGATTTTTCCGCCGCGACGATACCGACCTTTCGATCGACGAACCGATCGGACAAATAAAACGGCGACAGAACACGGACGCGGGGCAAGACACATCTCGGACGACGTTTCGACGCGATTTTTCGTCGGTTCGCGCGCGACCAGGTTCCAGAACTCGAGGATTCCGGCCTCGGCGCGGCGGAAGAGAGCGTATCCATCGATGCATTGCAGGAAACGAGCGCCATAGTCCCGGGATATATATTTTTTATATACGATAAACGAAATAAAACGACGATCTCGTAAAGCCGGCCCGGTACAATAAAACGGACACGGGAAATCTGGCGGTACGGTCGCGCATTCATCGGGATACAGTCTCTGCACGTACATCCGAGAATTATATGTCTGTCGCACTCTTGGGGAGGGACAGGGCAGCGTGCGCGTTCGCGCTCGCGCGATCTACCACCGCGCGCGAGCGTATTGTACGCCGATTTTTTATCGTCCCATTTATTTGTACCGACCTTTATTAAACGATGAAAACTTTATTGCTAATTGCTGGGGGCGAAAGGGTTTTTATGGATGCTTGCTCGACCGCGTTTTCATTTCGATTCCTGAAACGTTCCGTGCGGTAGGCTTCCGACAGCACTCCGCGAGAGAGAGAGAAAGAGAGAGAGGGGAGAGAAAGAATGTTGCGATCCGTATTTCACGCGTTCCGGTTCCGTATCACCTCGAGCAGTCCTGCCACCTGCTCGATCCAACGGGCACCGAAGCAATTCGAACATGAAAAACCCCAGGCGAACACGGCGATCGCCGATTGGCCACCTACCGTGCAACCACGAATCCGACAATTGGTACAAAAACAGCAAGGATGTTTGCACGAATCGTCAGAACTTAATAACACCCTCAAGATGAAGCTAATAATATAGCTCACAAGCGGAAACAAGTTATTTGAAAATTTTCTTGTTAAATAACAATCAAGATAGCTCAAGCTAAATCCAACCTTCAAGATAAAATTACTATACGCTCAAAAGTGTGGCGAGCAACACTGCTCTAGGAAACTTTTAACCAAAAACTCTAGAATAAAACCACAGGTCCGAACGTGTCTAAAAAGAAAAAGCCCTAATCGTCAAAACTCGGGGAACCATCAAACGAACAATATTTCAGTCTTCTTAGTTTTATAGAGTAGCAGTTGACATAGAGACTTGCAACTTTATTCTTAGTTAAATTGTTCATTGTTAAACGCTTCGTTGCTGGATCATTCCTAACGACTGCGGCTGGTGCTCGCCTATTTCACATGAAAGTTCACGCGAAGCTGGAGTCGTCGTTTCGGTAGGGGTTAAGTCGAGTCGGAGTGAGCACAGTTGCCAGGAGCGTGTTCGCAAAAAGCTGCGAAACGAAATTCGGAGCTGAACAAAGGGAAAGAGTCATCCATCTCCTGGCTCGGCTGTCCTCCCGCGGTATCGACCCCGCGGAAGAGCGGACGTCGATCGACGAGCCGTCGACTTCGACCGCGGCGAAAATATCGACGGGAGTTCTCCCTCCCTCCCTCTCGTTCTGGCAAATGCACCGTGGAATCCCTGTCTCCCGGAGTTTCTCCTGGGCAGCGAAGAAGCCGGCCGCTCCTCCGGGACCGATCCTCCTTTTTTCCAACGGCCGCGCCACCTCGGAGCAACGTCGTTAATCCGCGAGACGATTCCAAGGGCGCGTCTGGCGATAATTTAACGTCGTTTAATTCCGACGCCCGCGCCCGGCAAAGAGAGTTTAATTAAATGAAATCGTCGGGGAATTAATCAGTTCGATCGGCTAATCCGACCCAATACCATAACGACGTTTCCATTAGCCCGAGGGGGAGAGCAGGAGAAGATGAAGCGAGGCGAGGAGGAGCGTTGCGAAGCTCGTCGTCGCGCGATCACGAGGTTCCGAGAGGGGAACGCGAACGCGCGCGGGCGGGTTCTGGAAACGCGGCCAATTTCCAGCCGGTGCCTCGGAGAGCGCCGGAGAAAATTTACGACCGGTAATACGCGAGCCTGGAATAAACGTGGAAAAATAATAATTGTAAAAAAAGTTCGGTGATGCGTGCACGCTCTCTGGCCCGACCAGCTCGCTCGCGAGCTGAGTTAGCTAGCTGCAGCGCGCCCTCTCGTCGCGGCACTTCGAGACCGTGTAAACCAGCACGCGCGCGAGAGCGCGTACGAATACGAACGCCAAACGCGAAACGCGATACGCGATACGCGAACGCTGAGTCTTCGAGGGCAATTTCGACGCTTCTATTATTCCTTTCCCGCGTTCCTGCACGCTCTCGCCCCCTCTTCCGCGGCTATTGTTCTCGTTATACCATTATTTCTATGTTTTACACCCCGCTACGAGCCTCGAGTGGTCGCCGTCTAGCCTTCTCCCCGTTCGAATTACACTAGCACAATATTTTCCGAATAATCGCGACAAAAGTGTTCTCACCAGCGCCGCGTACAAACGCGAAAACAAAACCGAGCTACGCGGACCCCTATCTACGTCGAAAACAGCGAATGCTGCGTCTTTAACGCGGCTTCCACATCGAGAAACGAAAAATCGTCTTCCAAATCTTCGGTGCTTGACCAGAGTCGACAGATTAAGACTTGTCTTCCGCTGTACCTTCCCCCTCTACTATATATCACAATGTCGCGTGACTTATCCGGTATTGCCAGAGAGAGGGTAACTTTCCCCTCACTTCGAGTCAATTCCCCTGATCTGGCGACTCTGCGCTTGACATCTTTAAGTCGGCCTGTCGATTCACTTGTTCGCGACGCTTCAAGCAACAGATTCCGGCCGACTACCCTCGTTAGCTGTGGCACGAGCGTGCTAGTGATCTCGTCGGTCGTTTTCTTCGAATCGTCGAATCGTTCGATCGAGGTCGCGGGTATCGTCGGGGTGAGCTGCGAACGGCTAAAAACTAGTGGTATCCGGCGCGCGTTTTAATCGTCCGCCAGATCGTTAAGACCTCAAAGCCTCGAACTGCCGGGCAAAACAAGTAGAGAGGCAACCACCGCATGGCACGGATGAAATACGGGGAACGTTGAACCCAATCAAGTGGCTGTCATAAATTTCCATCAAGCCGTGCACCGACCACGGCGCTAATGGTCGATACAAAATTGCAACTACCAGTCGCGAAGAAGAAGAGCGGCCGGCGAAGGTCAGCGCAGCCCTCTTCCCGAAGTGTTCGCGGAAAGGTACGCCTGTGGCGACTGCCATCGCAAAAGCTGCCTGCGATCCTTGCGGAACGATCCACTTTGACATCGTCTTCAAATTCTGAACCTGTCCACCAGGGTACCTTTTATTTTTTTGCGGCAGCCCCCAGGATTGTTCCAATAAATAATAAATTTAGGTCCTTGACTCGTGGGTCCTACGAACCGTAGACGTTAACCCCTTGCCCTACGATTTATTTTACGGCTTCAGTGATTAGGACTTTTTTTGTGGATCTTAATTTCCTAAAGAAGCAGAATATTGATCTAAATTGTATTCCTATGTTTTCTAATAACCGCACACTAACAAAACCAGAACAGAATTTTATTTCGGTTTGAAGGAAATTATTAACATACACTTTTATCAGAACCAGTTCAGGATTTTCATCACTAGCCGGGCACGATATTGCAAGGCGGTGTTCCAAAAATCAATTTTATTTCATTCCCTTCAGAATTGTTGGACCGCAAAAAATTCGAGAACAATTGCGTCCGCGAAGCAGCGCGTTTACAGTAGTTCTTTTGAAACAGTTGATTTGAGAAAATCAAGAAAACGAGTGACTGGGCAACGTCTTCTGGTAACAAATGCAGACATAGCTTAACGTAACGCGTTCTTACGCAGTTTTCCTCGTTAGCGCGATGGCTCCATAACTGCAATCAACTTGGGAGGTGCGGGATGCAGTCACGGAGACGTGAAATTTTTCTTTCCTCGCTCTCACTGATTGGTAACTCGTTGTTAGAAGGTTGATCGAAGTTACAGAGTCGTAAAAATCGCATAGACGCGCGGTGCTCGGTAGCGTCGCGGCGTGTCGATGAACCGCGCGATGCTAAGGGGGAAAACCGTGTGGATCGACACTGTTCGAACAGGAATCCGAAGAAGTTGGATTCAAGCGATTGCGGCGCGAGAGTACGGGGGACACACGGTGAACATATTTCGATGGAGATACGCGTAGCGGGTTGCGCGTGAATATTTCTATAGAAACGGTTATACACTCGTAGAACATATTGAAACGCGTCGTTGGGGGCAGATGCGTCCGATGATATATTAACGCCAACTGTGCGGCCCATATAGGCACGTGTACACGTAACACGCGCGATCGGTGGCCGGCCTCGTTCGCACGTACACGCATACTACGGGAATAAATTATAGAATTATCGTTTTATCGCCGCGCTCGCATATAGACGTACACCGCGGGTGTACATTTTTCGGCGATCGCTTGCACGCAGCGCTCGCTCTCTCGCGGTTCGCGCGCGCACATCCTCGCGAATTGTCGCGAATCCCTCGAGGGCTAACCCTCTTCGTTCGCTCTCCTCCTCCTCTTGTCGCTTCTCCTCTCATCCTCCTCCGCCTCACCCCTTTTTCCAGCGCAAACGCCGCATGGTTCTCTCTCTCTGTCTCTCCCGGCGGTGTACTGTATTTTTCGGGCTTTTTTTCGTTGTTCATTCTCTCCGACGCCGCGTAGATAATAAATCGCCAAGGCGGTACGCCAAATTAATATCGTAAATTCGTTACGGACGCGATACCGCTTCCCGAAAGGGCGGGTTGGGAGGGCTAAAACATTCGCGACCGCGGTGTAATATTAAAAACAGGCGCGAAATGCGCGCCCGGAGAGGCCGGATGAAAAATAAGCGCGGTAATATTCCGCGGGGCCGAGCCCCTTCCTATTCGTTCGCAATTAATTGTTTGCCGCGCGAGCAATCCCACTTCGCGGTACCGAATATAATTACCTACCTAAATCATCGCTCGATCGTGGAATATCTGCAGCGGCGAGGAGAAGCGCTGGAAGCGATTATCGTCCGGCCGGAGAATTCCGATTCGCTTCGACGCTCGGCCGAGAGAGACGACTTTATCGGAAATCTTTCCCTTGCCTTGCTTTGCCTCACCACCCCTCGCCACCTCGTGTTTCGCGAAGACAACGCGCGAAACACCGGCACCAAGCAGAACAGAGCGGAGTTGAGCCGAGCCGCGCCGGAAGTCCCGATAATAAATAGGTTTCGCGTCGGGCCGCGACCGGCGGAAAAAGAAAACAATGGCATTCCGATAACGACCGGCGAGGGATTCTCTCGCAGCTAAAAGTACGGCTCGCGGAAATCGTAACGCGCGGCGCGAGTGGCACGGCCGTGCTCGCAAACGAGTTCGGGCATCGCGAGCCGGGATATATTTAGGCGCGATATAAATTTAAATAAGACGTTATAAGAGTATAATTTGTTCGGTTAGTGCCGCAACGGGAGACGCGGGAGAGACGCCAGCGCGGCCAGGCTCGTTAAAATATCTACGCCACGCAGCCGGGAATATATTTTAATAATTCCGAATACATTAAAGTTTATCGTGGCTCGGCGACCACCGCGTCGAGCCGAGCCGAGCCGAGCCATGCCGTTCCGCTCCTCGAGCGCAAAGTGCCCCGAAACGACCTGAATTCGAGCCGGTGGAGATCGCTCGGGTGGTTCCGCCTCGCTGGAATAATTACGAGGGCGTCTTTCTATTCGAAATTTCGGACAAAACGAACTCTTCCTTCCGGGGACGTCGTACCAGCGCTGTCGGATCAACCGCTCAGACGCGTTGCTCTTTTCGAATTGCTTCGAAATCGAACGGTCTCACTTTTCGTTTATCGCTTCCAGTGCTGAGGGTGCGGATAGTGAAGGGCGAAGGTCGAGGATAGCAGCGAGGCGAACACAGCGGCAAAATCAAACCAACGTAATCAAATGCGACTGTATATGGTGGAACGCTGACGAATAGCGGTGCACGTAGAAACAAAAATCATCGCGGCTCCACTATAATCTCGGTACCAACGTAACACATTTCAACATTTCACAAAATCAAAATGGAAAAACTGTTCGAGCGCCACGAAGTCAGTTTGACTCCAAGGATGGCCTGGCATTGAACTGGAGTAATCTGCGAGCTTCTTGTATTTTGCACACCCTAATCAAGCTTACCACACCGAATATATTAGGGCGCAAATGAATTTTTAAATCTCGGTGAATAATTTCGTCGTCCGTACACGGGTGTCACGGTAGTCGGCGCGTTAATCGACGAGTTACACGCGATAGGATCGTGTTCGAACGCTATCGAAGATAAGTTAGCTCTGCCCGCGGTCTCGACCGCCCTTTCCAGTGCAATCTTCGCTCGTGCCAAGTTCCGCGCGGCAACCTAGGAAATCTATTCTTCGGCCGATGAATCGTATCGCGATCGACGGGAGCGCGTCGCGGGAATCGCGCTCGGTATCACGGTGATTTAAAGTCGCAAAATGGAACGAGTACGGAGCCACGGAGCCGTGGAGGCGAGGGAGACAAGGACGAGCACGAGCACGAGCCCGGAGTACGGAATACGGAATACGGAATACGGAGGACGGAGGACGGGAAAGAACCGAGAGGGAGGAGGAAGCAGCGGGGGAACTGGGAGAGAGGAACGGAGACACGCACAAAGACGCCAGAAGCTTGCTCGACCGAAAAGTTTGCCTAACGGTAAAGCGATGAGTTAACATTAATATATTCCGTCGGAAAGTTTTTATAATATTCCCGGGCATTGTCTGCCGTGGAACAATAAAACCGCTGTTCCCGTTTACGACGGACGATTTTTCAACGAGTCGGAGAAACGAAGCGAGGCGAGACGAGGAGAGGCGACGCGAGACGAGACGAGGAGAGGCGACGGGAGACCGAGAGAAAGACCAGAGAAAAGAAGACGAGAGAAGGGGAGGAAAAAGTCGAGATACTCTGTCAGTGGGGGCGGGAGACGAAGAAGGTCGGGTTGAAGGAAGCGAGAAGAGGAAGCTACTCTCTGCCAGTCTGTGTACAGTATGCGTCATTTACGACGAGCGACGAGCGACGAGAGACGAGACGGCTACGACGACTCTGACGACGACAACGATGGGCCGCGAGCTATCCGTCGCGGCCGCCGACCAACGATCCGATTTCGCGAGAACCGCCATCGATGTGCTCCGCGTTCCGACATTTTCCCGTGTCTTTTCCGGACTTCCGCTCGCTCGGAGCAGCGGTACGCGGCGATCTCTCGCAATAGAAAACGTACGCGTACGCGAGCGTATCGCGAACGAAGGAGGATTCTTCCAGGCGAGGGGCAGAGAACGAGGCTGCGCGAATTCGTTGAAAAACGAGGTCAAAGAGAGAAACGCGTGGCGGTTCGCTCACCGCGGCCCGAACACCGGGCGAAGACGGAGCAGATTCGAAAAGTTTGCGAACTTGTGTTTTTCTTGGACGTGTCCGGCCGTTGTTAACCGTCCGCGGCCGTCTAGTCGAGCGAAGTTTCGTTTGATATTGCGTCGAATCGAGAAACGGCTGGAGTAACAACGGCACCGACTGCGGCTGCGGCACTAGCAGAAGGAATTAAAAGTAAACACGCAGGCTCACGCGTTCCTCCGGGTTAGAGTAATTACGAGCCACGCCAGCTGCCGCGGAGTTTAAATTATAGAAATTACAAAACGCCCTCGTCCCTCCCGCTCCTCCGTGCCCCCCTCATCGCCGGCTCCGCCGAGCCTCTCCGCCACCCCCGCTTCCAAGAGCGGCCCCCACCCGCTGTCCTCGAAGCTCCCTCCTCTCGTTCCTCGTTTCTCGCGCCTCTTTCGGAGCCAAAGGCTCCGGCTCCGACTCTCTTTCCCTCTGTCGCTCTCTCACTCTCTCTCCCTTTTCCCTGGCCGACGAGAGCCGTGCCTCTTCCTTCTTCCTTCTCCCGTCTACACCCCGCCACCAACGTCGTTTCGTTGCCGTGTTTCTTTTTCCAGGAAACGATGTTTCTTTTCACGCCGATACGCGCTCGCACCCGACCGGCCCGAGTTCACCGGCCAGGCCTGAACGCGCACAGATTCGGTCGGAGGGCACGACGACCCTCTCCACGCTCTCCACGAGGAATGTTTAGAACGCGTTCCCTCTCCCCCCTTGTTTTCCTAGCTTTTCCGCGAAACCACGATTCTCGCCTCGCTCGAGCGAAACGAGGAAACGCGTGCGTAGGAGGGTCGTGCCGAAAAGTACGGAAACGGGACGAAGGGTCTCGGTCCCGGAGGTCTTGTCCGGCTCCCGAAGGTGTATTTCCAGCTCGGCGCAGGTAGATAACTCGGGTTGCAGGTAACGCAACGAAATAACGCCGGTGGAATTCCTCTCGGCTGCAGCGCCGCGGCTAATGCCATAGGCTCTCTTTGTCTCGCAGTGCCATCATTTTTCTCCGGTAATATATTTTATTGCCGTCTCTGCGAGGCTGCTCGCCGTGCCTCCACGGTTCCTCCACAACTCCTCCACGGTTCCTCCACCCTCACCTGCTCCACCACCTCACCACCTCCGCCTTCGCCTTCGTCGGCGAGCACCGCGACCACCGGCTTCTTCTCCTCCTTCACCTGTCTCTCCCTGCTCCTCTCCCGCACACCCCCGTCGCTTCACCCCGGCCGGGCCGCTTAGTCCGTCCGTTCCCTTCCTTTGCTCGCACGGCATCTACGAACACCTTCGCTCGAGACTCTCCACCACTACGCAACGCAATTCCACTCCCCCCGCTCTCCACGAGACTTTATTATACCTTTCTGTCCCTTTTCTTTTCTCTCCTTCCCTCCGCCCGCAGCCACGGCGTCCCCTTCTCTTCCTCTCACTCTCTCCCTCCCTCTCCGGACGCTGGCCAATGTACAATTTTTCGATGTGAAGAATTTTGTTCATCTAGCGGCGATGTTGTTAAGCAATAGCTTCAATAATTCGCTTCTACAACTATGTTCTAACAGACAATCTTGCCTGTGTTCGCCCCAAACAGAGAAATTAATGTTTCAAATTTTAAACAACATTCGTTTGGAACATTCACGTTTCAATTCGATGTTCCAACAAATGTTCATAGGTAGAACAACGTTTATATTAAGATATCATGTGATCGGCGACCTCAGAGCCCAGCTACGCAGTTTTTCCAGAAAGGTTTTTAATATTCTTCTAGTGTTTCTAACGCTTGGCCAGCTTTCGGGCGTTCTCTCACACTGTGGCGGCGGTTCCACGGAGAGAGCAACGAGGAGGCAGATATAATTGTATCTCAATTAGAATATACTAAATAATAACAGCCACAGCGTCCGACTGACGCCAGTACAGTCCACCGAGAAAGTTTCCTGGCAGCCAGCCGACCCGCGATCCCGGTGATCCTCACGCGGGAGAATATTCGGCTCGCGAGGTCGCGAAAACGGACCGAAGTTTTCCGTTTCAGATCCGAACCGTTCCATTTAGTTTTCGTCGATTGTGTCACACGCGAGTCTCTTGCCGTCGCAGAAATCGTCGGCACGAATCGCTGATGAAGTCGAGACTCGCGTGTCGCGATTCAAAAGGGACGTAGTGGTGGACCGCGATCGTCGAGATCGTCGGTCACCGGGTTTCCTCTCGCGGCGGCGTACCTCTTTTTCTCGCGGTGTATTATTTGCCGTGTATCGCCTGCAGGAGAGTAGCACCGGCGCGGCGTCCGTCCGTTTCTCCTTCTTTCTCCTTTTCTGTTCCGCTTCGCGCTGCTTTCTCGGCGCGTTTCTCTCTCGCTCGGTCGTCTTCTCTCCTGCTCTCGCTGATGGGTCTCTCCCTTGGCCAACACCGGAGGGATCCCTCCCGGCAATGCGCGTACAAAAAGGGAACGACGAGTTCGGGGTTAAGTTTTTCTTGTCTAAGAAGACAAGGAGATTAAGAGGGAAAGGGAAGAGAGAAAGAGTGAGAGAGAGAGAGAGGATCCGGAGAGGAAAGGATGAGAGAAAGGGAGAAGAGGACGGGTGTCGGGAGGGACGAAAGGAAAGGAGAAGAGCCGAGCCAACCATCTGGAATCCAACTCGGTGGGTAAGAAAAATAAGCTTGGTGGGAGTAATAATAAAGAAATATGTTTCTCTTCGGTCAGAGCCCCGCTGCTGCCTGGTTTCGTCTTTCCCTTTCCGTTTACGTCGCGACCACAGCGCCGGTTCGTTCTCTCCGTTTCGCGAAACGGTCGCTCGTGCACAAGCTCCGGGTGGCTCGACGATCCGACCGAACAAGTAAATTGTACCACGATACCTTCGAATCGACCCTTGAATTTCGTCTTTCCTCGCGTTCCACGGAAGACGCAATCGCGCGAAACTCCGTCCCGCTGGGAACGGAACGCGTTGAAAATTTCAGCCGGGCAAAACTCGGAACGACGCGGCAGGCACGTGGAAAAATCAACTGGCCGTTCTCACGTGAGCAACGATTTTTATCGCGCGCCGGCCCGACCCGGCGCGACGAAGCCCGGACGTACTCGGTTTTCCGCGTGTCAATTTCGCGAGATTATCGCGCCAGCCAAATTTCCCGGCAGCCGTTGTCTCTCCGCGACCCTCGTTTCCACCGACGACGCGACGCGACGCGACACGACGCCACGTCACGCGACGCCGCGAACCACGATTTCCTTTTTGCCCGAACAATTCCCGCCTCGCGACCTCTAAGACAACCTCTCTGATGGCTTCGGGTTTGCGGGACGAGAGACAAACATGACTGCTTCTTCCAGTGATTCATTGGCGGAAAGAGAGACAGTTCATTGTCGCTTATGTAGAGAATCGCTTGCAAGTCGTCGTACAAATGGGTCAAGGAAATTCTGTGGCCCGAAACCAGACAAAAATCTGAAATAGCTGCATCTGTTGGATGACCAACCATCGGGGGTTGCGAGACATCTTCGGGGTAGTACCTACTCCGAGGTACGAACCGTAGGAATCTCTAAATCAGCATTCCTAAATCAGTCTCATGCTTAACTCTCTCGCCGAACTTCCGTCGAACAGGATAAAATTAGTGGAGACACGAAGAAAGTCGATCGCGATTAAATATCGCAATTATTCTAGTACCTTTTGTTCGATCGTTTCACCCCAAAATCCAATCTATCGAAGATGAAAGGGAGTAGCCTAATTCGAGCCTGTACGTACGTCGTCACACTATGCATCTTGAGGAAGAAAATGCTTGTTGTATCAGTGATGATATTACGTGTCGACAATGATTTGTCCACGCATCTTGCAGAAGAAAATTATGTACAGCGTTATTAGCGGTGCTAATGGACTATGAATAGTAGATTGTGTCCAACCTAGGGGCTGGTCCAAATTCGGCTACACTCCCCTAGATCATGTATAAGCGGAGATTGGGCTTCGCTGCGCGTTTTACCACATCCCGTCCCCTGCCCGGAGAAACGTTGCAGCGGCGTTTACCGTGAACCCCGTCGACGACGCGACGAAACGTCGTCGCTCGTCGAGGAGTGGCTCGTTAGGGTGAGTAAGGCCGGATGTGCGAGAGGCGATCGAGGGTAAGGTCGCGGCAGGTGTAAGCCACGGCCTATGTTTTCCGGTCCGCTCGAAAAAGGGGGCAGCAGTGTGGAGAGGCCAGCGCTGGACGAAAGTCGGGAGAGCGAAAAAACTGGAGAACCGCGACCGGTAAGAGAAACAGAGAGAGAAAGGAGCGTTGGAAGGAGGACGGCCAGCGGACTTCTCGGAAGGGAGGGCAATCGGGGAAAAAACAGCACGGCCGGTAGTTTTCGCATAATCTGCGGAGCACGGCGAGGCCTAATGTCAGTGTTCTCCGGTTAGCGTGGAAATCGAGAGGAGGCGCGCCGACGGAGCCGCGTAAGAAGCCTCGGCGTATCCTGGGGAACAAGAGCGTGGGGCAGAGAGGTAGAGAGAACGGTGGGGATGGAGGGGGCCGAGGGACGAGACGGGCGGAATAGGCGGAGGAAAAGGAAGCACGTTATATTTTATATGACAGCGTGATTGCATTTCCCAGAACAAACATCGCTCCGGCCGAGCGAGCGCAAGAAAACGTCGGCGTTAATCGCAGCTCTACGTTCTACTCTTGTCCATCCTTCCTCGCTCCCTCCAGCTGGTTCTCGCTCGCTTTCTTCCCCTTCTATCTCTCTCTCTCTCCCTCTCTCGATTGTCTACCCCGCGAAACCGTCTCGGCGTTTCTTTCGCGGAACCGAGCGGGAAGAATCGCTCCGGTTCTTCCAGCGGATCGTCGTTCTCGCGTTCGATTCTTCTCCTCCCTCTCGAAGGAGCGTTTCGCTGTTTTCACGCAGCATGCCCCGACACCTCCGTCGAATTTCATCATCGTTGCCCGTTGCGTCGAGCTTGTATCTGCCCGCCGGAAAAAGAAAGATAATTAAAGACCGTGGGAGAAAGATTCGCGCGCAATCTCTACCGCAAAGTTTTCTTTTCCGCGCTCGCGGCCAGAAGTTGGCCCGCGAGTAATTTTCACGACTATTCTCCTCGGCGCGGCGCGGAGTCCGTCGGTGTTCTCGTTCCGGCCGCTATCCGCCGCCACTCAAACTCCTCTTTTCTCGCAGCATTCCTCTCTCTTTTCTCCGTCTCTCTCCTCCTTGCTTTCTCTTTTCAACTCTCTATCTTTCTCTCGCTCTTGCCTTTTCTCCGTAAAATTCTACGGTCAGAACTATTTGTTCACGGACTTATCTGTATTTTATTATACCCGAAGTTTTCACGCTCTCCCTTATCTGCTCTCGTGTTTACTATACGATATTTATAGCTGTGCTCGTCTGTGCTCGGCGCCGGTTATTACCGAGCTCGCTGGAAGAAGAGAGGGCCGCCGTTGTACCAAATACCGCGGGAACGAGCCGGCCGCTCGCCTCCAACCACCGCGAAGAACAAGGGAACCCCTCCAGGAAAGGGGGGAAAAGCCAGCCAAGATAGATAAATCATTTACTTTCTTGTTCGTGGAACGAGTTCTCTCGCGAGGACCACTACCAAGAAAACCGTGGATACCGAGAGATGCACCGACCAAACGCGAATACAGACGGAACCCTCGCGAGCGCGCAGTCTTCTCTTACGTTGCTCCCTCGAATCGACGCTCGAACGCTTCGATCGACCGTTCACCTTCTACCGCAAATTTTTCAAAACCTCTAAACCAACGATTCGATAAGCTTTCATCGCGGTTTTTACGTTCACGCTCGTAGCAGTTGGAGTCGATCGTGGACGAAACTGGACACGCTGCTCCGTAGGCGAAGAAAGACGACTCCGCGAGAAACATGATCCGTGACCAAAATTTCTGACAGCTCCGAGGGTAACGTTAGCCATACTGTGTTATTCTTGGTTCAGTCATAGGGATCCAGTACTTCGAGAAAAAGTTAAGACTATTTTTAACCACTTGGTCTACAATTTTCTTTGCAAGGGTTCAAACTTATTGGCGACGGAATTTCGAGATTTCCAAAGAAGGACAGACAAAACGAGTAACGGAATGAAAATGAAAACGAGGTTACACGTGAATCGATTTGCTGCATTTTGTATGCTGTGAAATAATTCATCTCGTTTCGTTCGTCTTGCGAGATGTATTTCTTTGAAATGTGGCGTTACAAATATAATTTGTTGATCTAGTATCAAACAAAATGAGCAAGACATCACCCTAGCCCCTTTTAAGCAACGATTCCTGAGGAGCGTACGAGGGTTAACAATCCTATTCAAATATTCTTCGTCGTTTCTAGCTTCCGAGAAGAAGAAGAAAGTTGATGCGACAAAGAAATATAGATGCGAGACGCGCAGGTGACGGCAACTACCTGAGCACCCCCACTCGCCAACCCCCGGGCCCGAGGCGTTTTGACTGGTGCGTTCGGAGGGATGACGAGTGGACATTCTGGCGGAAACCACCTGACTCATCGTGTCGGAACTACAGCGATCGTTACACTCGAAACGGCGAGTTTCGTACGCGCCCCTTTCTCGTCTTTCACGAGAATCGATTAGCGTGCGTATATCGTGCACATTTACTTTCAAGGAGTTACTGGAACGAGGACTCGACCAGACCGAAAGAACTTCGCACGACCACGATGGAAATATGAAAAATACGAGAGGGTCAAACGGTTGTATTATTATTCGCCGAGACGGATTTTCTTTTACGAAGCGGCGTGATTGGCGAGTGCATCGAGCATGCATCGAGCATGCATCGAGTCGTCGGCGGTGCGTCGCTGCCTCTGATCGTCCCTTTTCCTCCCCGTATCGGCGCGGAGCCACTTGGTTCTTGCGCGGCTCGCCAAAGTAGACGATCACAAGAGATTCGAAGCACCGAGTCGCGCTAATTAAGATTCCTGCAAGCTTTTTTCACCGCCTATCTTCGGGTATACGTGGAGAGTCACCGGTTATTTCCGCGCGGTGCACGATCAACATCGTTCCCTTCCTCTGACGCTAGACATTCGACGATCAAATTCGATCACAGCCCCCTCGGCGGAGCACTAAACTCGGAAGCGAGTGTTCCAGCGGTGCGCGGCCGATAGTCAACCTCTTCTATACCTTTGTCGTGTCGTGTCGCGTCGTTGTCGCAAAAGCACGCACGCATACGTGCGCGACCTGACCCCTCGCCCTCGCCTCGCTGGGATACACACAATGGTTAGCACCGTCGAGACGGTGAGGCGATCGATTTTTCGGTGGATTCCGACGAATAGCCCGGGAACTTGGACAACTTCCGAACGCAATCCGAGTTCCTCTCGCTCGATATTCGAGAGGAGATCGATTACACAGCAAGGAGCCGCGAAACTAGAACAGTGACGTTTAACGCAAGAATTTCATAATTGAACGCCAACGGTGACGCAACTTGTTTGTTCACTTTCAATTTAGTTATGATTTTCAAGAGAGAGAGAGAGAGAGTTAATCGCCTAAATTACATTGACTTCTTGGGATTTCTCGGGCCGGTGGTTCGGCGGTCATCGCGTGACCGATGTAGTCCAGGAATATTTCTCGAACTGTTTCGACCGGACTGCGGATTTTCATGCAAATCCGAGAGAAAACATAGGGAACGTTTATGTAATTTTCTTCTTCGTTCTCGCTAACGAATTCATAGATACTACGGATGCGTGAAAAGAGTTTCCTGCCTGTTTCCCACGCGTTAGCAATTTAAAAGACACAGCTGAGTAAGATACTCCGAGGATGCGTTTAACTATGAATGATCGGAGAATTAGACGTGCAGGGTTGACGGATAATTAGCGGAGAGGGGGCTTGCGATCGAGGTTTCCTCGCCGGCTTGGAAAAGGGTGAACGGACGTCGGGGCCGAGTCGCATCGGGGACGTAACACGCGGATACGTTGCTACGGCAAGCCAATAATTATTGTTTTTATCCAGCAGCAGCGGGCCGCAATTAAAAACTGTTTATTTATTCAGCTCCGGCTTTTTAGCATTCTCCCTCACCCCAGCAAGGATGGAGGTACGCGGCCGTGTGTGCGGCCACGTGCGTGCCTCCACCGTTCGCCACGATTTTTCGGCTTACCAAACCGTTGTTTCCAATTTTCCCTGGCCACACCCAGGCCGTGTCGTTTCCCAGGCGGTGCGAGACCATTTGCCAAAAAATTGCCCTGCCGCCCAGTTCGATCGTACGCGCGACACGTTAAAAACCATAATCGTCCGGTCGTTTGCTCGCGAGCAAAGATCGCGGATCTACGAATCGTCCAGTGGAGTTCTGTGTTCGGGGAAAATCGAAACCGCGAGCGTTCAGGATGAGCGTCTAGCTTTCGTCGTCGCGAACGATAGCGAAAGAAGGCGAAGTGCTCGAGAGGGTGTCGTAAACTAGGCCGTTCCCAGAAGCGCGTCGTAAACCAAGAGAGTTCGACTGTTTTCGCAGCTATGGAGTAGCCACGATGCTATCCTTTTCGTTTTCCCTAAAGTTTATTAAACTCTCTCGCCGCGGCTATCTTTCGGTCGATTTATGTAACTTGGTATATAATTCCGTCGGATTCAAAGTCTGGCGAAGGTGTTCGCGGACGAAGGGTAACCGGAGGACTTCGTCGATCGCGCGAGATTCGCAGCAGGCGTTCGCGCGCGACGCGACGAGCGCGGTATCTCCCGCGGAGATTTATTATTTAATCTCGCGTCACGATATTTATTATTGCACGTAACCCCGTGGGTCTATAAAAATATCGCGCGTTATCGCGTACCGTCCGGTCAATAACAAGCTGACGATACCTTGCCTGGTTTCGAAATCGCGAACGAGCGCGCAACTTTTTGACGGACTAAGGAAAAAACAGATTCCCGCCGCGACGGAGTCGAGCCAGGCCGGGCCGAGTCGAGTCGAGCGAGTCGGCAACGCGCGCGCTGGAGCGGTGTCGACTCCGAGCTGGACGGGGAGCGCGGAGGAGAGGAGAAGAGTAAGAGAGTGGAGCTGTGCGAGACGAAGAGCAAAAGAGAGGGAGAGTGAGAGTGAGAGAGAGAGCCAGGGAGAGGCTAGTCGGCCGAGAACATCGAAAAGAGAAGAGAAGAGTAGAGAAGAGAAGCGAGAAGAGGGACGAAGGCGGTGGAGGAGCGGGGGCAGATGAAAGAAACGTGGTACGATCGAAGCGGCTCGTCGCAACGCGAGAAGGACACGGTGCGAGAGGTCGAGGCGGGGCCGTGAGGGGAACTTAGAACAAATAAAGCGATAAAATATATAATATTACGTCGTACCGCCGGCTGGCCGACTCGTGCATTCCAGAGTGCATTGCCCTCGCAAATACTCCCTCGGCCTTTCCGACGAGGCACACGTCACGCCGGCCTTAATACGAAATTACTGCTAAAGCGTGCCAACGCGTACGCTTTTCGCCGCGAATTTCTTTCACGATGTTTCGCGGCTCGCTTTCCTTCCTTCCTTCCTGCCCTGTTTGTTCGCCCGTGTCTCTCTGCGAGCGAGCTCTCGCTCAGCTACTTTCTCTCTCCCCCCCCCCCCCTCTCTCTCTCACTCAATCTTTTCTCTCTCTTTCTCTGGTGCTCCGTTTCCGCGCGCCGCCTGCCAGTCTGGCGCTTCGTCTACCTGCCGATTTTCTCCCTTCCCATCTATCCGTGTCTCCTTCTCTTTCGGATCTTGGCCACCTTTTGCTCCCTCGCGTCTGCTCTCGCTCTCTCCTCGCCATCCTCCGCTACCCTCTGCCACCCCCCGGCGCCGACGCTACCTCGCTCCAAAAGACATCGCACCCTTCCACCAGCTCGCTCGAGACCTTCGACCCTGTCTGCACGAAACTTTCTCAAAGTTTTTCGTCGCGACCAGGTACGCGACAAATTCCCATTGCTCGGAGAACCCGAGCATCGCCTCGATCCACCACCCGACGACCCACGATCAATTCCATTCGAAACCACCGGTCGAAACTATCTCTTATTCTTCTATTTCCACTCCATTCTCTCGCACCGTTCGCGAATACATTTCGTCGGAACATTTTCTAATTCGCAACTCGTTCCTGAAGCATACAAACATCTTGCAGTATAATAAACACAGTATGTTAAACAAATCCAAGAATTGTTGCGTTCTCGTATATGTATAATATAGTTTCTTATTCCACTAGGCTGTGTCTTTCGATTTAAAATAACTCCACTTCAATAATAAGAAAAATGACTGTTGGAAGACTCGAGTTTCATTGTAGAGTTAATAATTTTGCAATGTGTGAATTGTTGCGTTCTCGTATATATGTATAGTATAGTTTCTATTCCCCGTTCATTTGTCTGTGTCTTTCGATTTAAGAGAACTCCACAACAATCATACCCTTCAATAAAAAGAAAATTGGCTGTTGAAAGACTCGAATTATATTGTAGAGTTAATAATTTAGCAGTGCGTGAATTGCCATGTTTTGCCACGTACGCAGAATGGATAAAACATTGATAAAATCGCGCGTAAGCTTGCAGCTGGCACGCGGTTTGACCGAGCGGCAAAAAGACCCGAGAGCGGATTTCGATCGGAGATCCCTCGCAATCTACGGCGAGCGGTAAGAGGTAACGCGCGGGCTTATAGAGGACGGATGAGTTACGATCGATGGGGCCCCGGTCTGCCCGTACGGAAGAAACCAGCTACCGAAGGACATTGATTTTAGGACCAATTATCGGCGTCCGTTCAGAGACGAGGATCGTAAATAATTTGAGCAGAGAAAGCAGCCCGTCGTAAATACGTAAAGTCGAAAAACCGTCGGCTCGGAACGCGTTTGAATCGTTCGCGAACTCGCGTACGACGCGCGACGCCAGCAACAGCAACAGCAGCAACGCGACCGGAAACGAAAATCGTCGCGTTCCCCTCGTTTTACATATCGAAGTAAAATAAATTTCGTCCCAGTGGATTAAGCCAGGCTTCATCGTCCGTTAACGCATTACGCGAGGATCGCGTGTTTTTATGCGCTCCTGGCCAGTCCTGCCGCGTTGAAAGCGATATTGATTTTCATTAAAATTTTTATACATTTCATAACGGGTCTTTTATTTTATGAAAGTGCCCGATGACGGTCGGCTCTCGCGCGGTCTCGCTCGCTCGCCAGCCGGCCGCGAACGCGTTCTTTTTCGGGTTCCATAATTGATCGAGTAATTCCCCGGGAAATCTGCATTTTAATGCCGCCGCGAATTTCTATTTACACGGGATTTGAAAATGGCCCGTACACAACGCGTTAATAAAAGTCGGCAAACACGGACGGGCACGCGCGCGCTTTCCAACGCCTCGTCCTCGTGCGCGACACGATGCGACGCTCCCGCTCCGTGTTCCGCACCGCTCAAATAATCTCGAACGCGCCGAGAAAGGTGCGAAACCCGTCGAACCGGCGTAGTCGGCGACCGAGTAAATCTAGGGGTAAACGTTTCCGATCGAAGAGGACCCGTGTTACTCGGGACGAATCTCCGTGTTCAGATAATGGAGCTGTCGGAGGGCCTCGCAGCCACCTCCAACGGAAACACCGTGTAAGGGGAAAGGAATTCCTGCTGCCGGAGTCCTCCCTATCCCGTTCCCAATCGCATCGCCTCGGCTAAAGCTATGGCTAAGGCACGCCGCGCCGTTCTCATCCGATTGAGAAACTTTTTACGTTTCTCTCGCGGTAAATCACTGTTTTCGTAACATCGCGTTCCGTCGAGTATATCGGACCTCCGCGTCTCGAGCAAAATATTTTTATAGATATTATTGCGTAACACGCGATACCTTGGCCGCGTGCTCGACGCACGCCGCACTCCGCAGAACGCGGACCGCGACGAGAGCTGCGTGCGCCGCACGAGTTCTCCAACTGATTAAACTCTCCGCTCGGAATTAACCCCCTGCGCTCCACTGCACTGCCACGGCTAACGCAAGGACGCGATTTCACCGGCAAGGCGCGCACCGAGAGTTCCGCTCCAGAAACTCGACCGCTCGGAATCACCGTGTCCGATTCGTATTTCGATTCTCGCGCAAAACGCTCCATCGAGAAGCGCGCGCGTGAAACGACCGATCGCAATCCGATCTGCCCCGCGGCGATTTAAATGCTATCATCGCTGTAGTCGGTTAACTTTATCTACTGGAAGCCTGTTAACAGGATTTTCCGTAATTGTCTTGTAACACAAGAAATTATTAGTTTACGTCTAGAAGGAGCTATTAAAAAATACCTATTCATAGACGGTGTGGAATACAAAAAAATATATAATATAAAGAAAACTTTTTGAAAACCACGCTTATATAAAAACGCACCACAAAGGAGAAAATAATTTTTTTTATTCCAGTTAAATGATTAATAATATTTCTCCCCAAAATTTTAAGCAATTAGTTCAAAATTTCTTCTGTTATAAAATTAGTGTCGGAATAGATAGAAAAATTCAATATAAATTTAAATAAAATCATGACATTAGCGACTATAAATACAAGCGTGGAGCCACCCGCGAAGATTACGTCAATATAGTTTAGCGCTCCACGCTTTTATTTTTATAGTCACCGATGTCACGATTTTATTTACATTCATATTAAATTTTTCTATCTGTTCCGACACTAATTTATAGCAGAAGAAATTTTCAACTTAAGTGCTTAGAATTTTGGGGAGAAATATTATTAATCATTTAACTGGATGAAGTAATTTATGGAGAACCAGGAAAAATATTATTTTCTCCTTCTTACTGCATTTTAATATAAGCATTGTTTCTAGCAAATTTTTTAATATATTTTTTTGTATGTGTTGTGTTATATTTTTATATATCATTTGTGCATACACAGCAAGATTGGACAATGGGAAGAGGTCTAAAATTCGATTACAAGATGTGACGCATACAACAACACAGCAAGTTAATATAAGCGTGGTACAAAATACGAACTCGTGGAAAACTGAATTTAAGCTGGGATTTCCAATGTGTTTACATGAGACGACAATTTATTAAACGATTGAAATGTTTGTCCAATCTTTCTCCAACACATTGTCAAGCGTTGGTTCACTCAGGAGAGAGTCGACGTGTAGTGGCATCGTAAATGCCTCAAGAAAAACGACGTTGTTGCAACTTTGCATTAACATCGCGGATGATTGCTGAATCACCGAGGAACGCTGTCGAGGAGGGCGAGATTAGGCTGGATCGCAGCGAAACGTGTAACGGGAGGGGATCGTACGAATTGAAATAAAATAAGCGTGGACGCGGAAGCCACGCAGTGCGGCGCTGCGTAAAGAAACGCGGTGGGGACTGGGAACGCGCGCGGGCTACGAAACTGGGGGAAACACGGCGGCACGAGGCCGATGTATAATGTTGTACAAATAAAATATCAGCCATACTGCGCGCACGGTACACCTACTCGATCTTCTACGCAGTGTTCCGAAAGTGTGCGTGCGCTCGCTCGCGATATCCTTGACTCGGAGAGGCGATGTAGCGATCGCTCTATCCGCGTCGCGGCGTCCTTTGGTTTTTACGCGATCTACACCGACGCGACACGGCACGGCTCGTCAGACTTGCACCGCGACTCGAGAGCAGTAGGTCGTTCGAAATCGTAGAACTTTGTCGAGTTTCGCAAACTTTCGCGCTGGTGATTGCGGGGGTCTCGTTTGCGCTCGTCCGCGCACATTCTCAGAAAATGTAGACTTCTCTACGCTGTAGAATAGCGATTCCTCAATTTCGCGAGTTTGGCCGCGTTTCGGTTGACGAGCGTTCTATGTTCTACGCTCGAGTATAACGCTTGTGGCTCGATTTCGGCGAAAAGCGATACGCGAACAGACTGCTGCCCGCGCCGGACTTTATCGCTTCTGAATTTTGATTTGTGGCAGCGTGGTAAAACAATTGTCCCAGTTTTTCGACGCGGGAGAGCCAGCCAGAGACGATAGGGAAAGAGAGAGAGAGAGATCGCTTCGATAATAGAAAATATAAGTTCGTCGGAATTCTCAGGTGGCTGTCGGCTGTTGGCAACCGGCAAACCGGCAAACCGGCGAGCGGTCTCTCTCGCGGCTTGCCGTTTTTAAACGTGGCCGCAACCGTCGCGGCGCGGCTGCGTTCAACGACTCCGGTAAATTGCGGTTCGTTGGAAAATTGCGAGTGGCTCGGTTCGGTTGAGAAAGAGGGAGCGCGCTCGCTCGGGACAGCGAAACCGAAAGGAAGCCAACGAGAGCGTCGCGGACGAAGATCGAGCCCCGCGTTTTCCGCTGCTCCTTCTTCTTCGAGAGAGAGAGCCGCGTGTCTCCTTTCGACGGGACGCAACGCCGCGCGTATCTTTTTTTCTTTTTTTTTCCGCCGGCGGGGCGCGCGATCAATTTTTAATCCACGGGTTCAACGGAAAGAGAGGGGAGCGAGGAGGGGGTCCGCGCGTCGAGCCGGTTATCGCTGGTGAAAAATCGGTCGGCCCTCGGACCTCGAGCTATCGCGAAAACCAACTATAAATCTCGACCATCCGGTTCGTTATCTAGCGCGGCTGCTGGTCGCGTTTGTCTCCCTCGATGTCTTTGCTTAATCGCGGAGGCGAGACCGTTTTTCCGCTCGCGCCCGACGCGAGCCCGCGATAGCCGAGGGCGATCCTTCGAAGCGGATCGATGACGATCGAAACGCGATCTCGCCGATCAAGATAGGGAAAATTGGAAAAGAAACGGGGCCTACACCGTTTTCCGCGGGCACACCCCGTAGATGGGAACGGAGGCCGACGCCACCACCGGCACCACCGGCGCTGCCGCCATTGTGCACGGCGCAGAATAAATAACGCCGTGGTAAGAATGCCGCGGGAGATATTATACGGCGACTACAGTGTGGTGCAGAAGTAGGCCACCATTACAATATTTTATTACAAGGCACTAACGTACAATCTAACGTGCTCGTATGCATTCGTAATGAACGTATATGAGTCGTGTCGAACCCGCTCTCTCTCTCTCTCCTTCCCTCTCGTTCTCTCTTCCCTCTCCTTCTCGTTCCCGCACCGCCTCGTCGTCGGCCCCTCTCTCGCCCCCCTCTCAGTCCCTCGACGTCTCTCTCCTCCACCGCGGTCTCTACGCACACCGAGTGTTTTATTGAAATTTATGACTACTCGCCTTTGTGTGGCCGGGTTGTGTGCGTGGATGCGTGAGTGCCGCGCTTGTACCCAGACACACAGCAAGCGAGCGAGCTGCACGGAGCCGCGAGACCGCGCGACCGCTGCGTGCGAGCACATACGCGCGCTCCGCGCTTCTCCGCTTCTACGTTTCTGCGTATTATATGCGCGAATAGCATATTATGTACAATCTGCATGCCGTATGCGGCTATGCTAAGTCCGAAAGCGAGCGGATCCGAGAGAGCGAGCTCTCGTCCGACGACTGCTCTCTCCGCCTTCCATCGTCTTTTTTCCCTTCTTAATTGCACACGCTCGCCACGCTTCCGGTTTTGACCGGCCAACGCCTCTGCCCACCTTCCCCCTCGTCTTGCCTAGACTAGAGGCTCCTAGCCTCTTCGGCTCCAACGCTGGCAGTAGCGCGACTAGCGGTACTCCAAATTAGAAGAATAGTTTATGTAAACTCGTAGTCCGGGATACCGCAGCGGTTTCCAAGATACAACGACGGTATTGTTGTGGGTCAATGGGTCCGTTATCTCGGCTCCGACGAGCAACGCTCTCTGCCCCGCTGAAAACAACCGGGGGATCGCTCGCTCGCGCGTTCCCGAACAATCGCTCGGAAGAAAAGAACCGTCGCGGATCGACGAGCGGATTTTATCAGACGCCTTACGCTCGCGGCACGCACCACGCGACCGCTATCTTCCCCCTCGCGATACCATTTCCTCGTCTTTTCCCTGCACTTTAACCCATTCTGGTACTCCGTCGGTTCACGTTTCCACAAACAGTTGCTTTTTTTCGCCGACTCGCATTCGACAATGTTAAAGAATTGAGGTGTAAAAGGTTAAATGTAAGAATAATTGTATGTGCTTATTGTTTGGTAAGTGTTCGGAACGTTGGAGCACGTTCTGAAATAGAGGAGATCCATTCTCAGACCCATTCATTAAGCATGTTCAGTGTTTGTTAAGTTAGTATAGACAACGTTCTTTCAGTAATTGTTGCTCTACCAATATACAATGTAGGGGAGAGTGGTCGTATTTGGACCAGCGCCTTGATGGAACCGGCATGCGTGTTGGGAAAGGAAAATAATTGCGGGTTTATTAATGGTATTAATTGGCTATGAATAATGCTGTGGGTGTGGTTTAGCTTTCTACCTTGGAGAAGAAAAATATTTGCAGTGGAATTAATTGACCGTACATTGCGAGATAGACTCGACTTGGGCTCTAATTTAGATTCGCCTACTCTCCCCTTCGAAGGAGGGTCTGGACAGACCCTGGAATCGGGAGGGTGAGAATCAAACGAGGACAAGCCGAGGAACGCGTGCGCGATCCAACGCGGCTGGTTTTCTTCCCGTGCTTCGTGGCACCCGTGAAATTTCCGCGGGATTCGAAGCCGCGGACTTCTTTTCCCTCTATCGCGGCGGGATATTTGTTTTTCCGAAATTCCGGAAAGCCACGGTGTTGCGCGAGGCAGCGCGCCGTGTATTCCGAGGAACGGTCTCGTCCAACGGTCAATGACTTCGGAGAATACATTTGGTGGGAACGAAAGCGACTCGAATCCATCGTGCATATCCGGCCGTGTACGATAGGAATCGCGCAAATTCATCTCGGCGACTGGTCGTATAAATAAAAGTTTATTTAAAGACGTACGCTCGTATACACGGTGTAGCGTACGAGACCGAGAGAACGGCCGGGAGAACGAGAGGGAGAGAGGGGCGGGAAGAGAGGCAGAGAGAAAGAAAGAGCGGTAAGAAGGGGGCTGTGGGGGGTGGCTGGGAAACCAAGACGAAGCGAAGGCAGGAGAGCCGAACAGCCGGAGAACACGAGCGTCCGCGTAGGTAGTTAGTTGGAGCGAAGCGGTTGATCCGCGTAGCCGACCAACGACCAACGACCAACGACTAACGACCAACGAGAAACGAGAAACGAAAGAAAGAGATCGAGATCGTAGGGGCTGACGGAGGCCGAGGGGCCAGGGGGGCACGCGAAGAAGGGGACCGAAGGGGGCAAGGTAGAGCCGAGCAATGCGGTTTACAGTGGGCTTATAGTTTACGTTATAAATTATTATTATCGTATTTCATATGCGAAGAATAAGATTTATTAAAACCCTATAGATTACCGCTCGTACCAGGCAATATATTATGCGCCGGGTACCGACACCGTGCAGCGTGCACCGTGCACGGTGCACCGGTATATTCGTAACCCAAGCTTGGACGCACACGCGTGCACCCACGTACCGCTCGGGACAAGAGTGAACGCTTGCTTACTCTTTGCCGCAGCCAATCGGGCCTGGCAGTGGCCGCTGCTGCCGTTGCTCTTGCTGTTGCCATTGCCGTTGCTTGCCGTTGCCTCGTATCGCTCGGCCGTATCGAGTATTTATTAATTCCCGATCGCCGCTTGCGAATTATAAGCGGTCACGGTGAGACCAACCGCGCCGTAGATCGAGATCGATAACTCGCCACGATTCGCCGTATCCGCGAACATATGCTACCTAACCCTTCGAGCTCTCCGCCGTCTCTACCGTTCCTTTTTCAGATTGCAGCTTTACCTCGTTAGCAACCCGCGAGTCGCGACGCTATCTTCTATTCGCTGTACGCTAGGAGAAAAAATGTTGTTTTGTAACTTTTATTCCACTTCTTTATTATAGCACCTCTTTGGATTTGTCTCGGTACCTGCTGTTCTTTTCTCAAGATAAAATATAGTACTCCATTTAAGAAAAGTAGATTCATCTTCAGATCTCCTCCACTACTCCACTCACAAGAAAACAGTTAATGCTACGTAATGTAGCTCGTCATACCAAACAACTTTTGTACGAACACTTTTTTAATAACGACAACGCCTTCCGAGATATCCTGCTGTTCTCAATTAAACAGGACACCCTGTACGTTCTAAATACCATAAGTTTGTAGTTATCGCCAACCGTATCCGCCAAAACTACTCGAATGTCCCAGATTTTCTTTGGAACGATTCAGATTCTCGTCGACGTGGACAATTTATATTTTGCGTAAAAATCAGCAGCCAATTAAATTCCTCCTTTAACAACAGTTCCCAATTCAGCTTGGTGTGGTACAGTTCGACATACAGAGCAGCGTGTACGCGCAGGGGATGATGGCTCCGCAGCAAATCAATTCCATAGCCTACCGGGGTAGGCATGACTGTGCGGGGACAAGAAAGCGACGATACAGGAGAAAACTATGGTTTCTTGGATCCCGTTGAGCAACTTTACAGAGAACTCGCTACTTTATTGCTGTAATTTGGCACGGGAAAGCCTGTACGGGGAACGCGCGGATCACGAGCTAGAACGCTCGCCGTTATCTTCGAAATCGGCCGCTCGTCTTGCTTCCATCTCTGTCGCTCTTTGTCCACGTGCTCGTGATTCGGGAAGAATGTAAATTCGCGCGATCTCGATGCGAGATAAATACGCGTACCGTGAGATCGCGTCACGTCCGGGGCCGGAGACAGAAGCGAATAAATTTGGTCTCGATAGCGGCGGTGTTATTTGCTCGAGAGATTTTCCGCGGCGGATTTTAGGGCTCGCGGAGTTTTCGGTTGGGGGAGACTGTCGCGGTTCGATCGGGCCGCGTCGAACGACTCCTTTCGAAATGAAGGAATAACTTTCCCGTTTCGTGTAAACGGACCGCGCATACCTTTTCGATTTTATTGCGCCGACTTTGAATAATTTCGATCGGAGAATTTACTTGGTACGTGGGATCGTTGTAACGGCACACGGTGTGTCCTGGGTGGGCAAACGCACACGTATCAACGTAGACGCAGGGCGGCGGACCTACACATGTACACACGTAGACACACACGCGTCTGTGGCGGCCGGTAATGTAGGTGCCAGAACCCGATGCTTTCCCGGATATTGGCCCGAGAAAAACTTACGGGGAACTGGTCGGATCTTTACAATTGAAATACGATGGATCTTGTTTCGACGAGTTTCTCCTCGGCTTATTCGCTCGCTTGCTCGCGCACGCGGTAGCCGCTCGCCGCTCCGTAGAGCTGCGGACCAGCTCCGTTACTGGGTCGCGTATACGTTTGTATCTTATTATCTCGGTGTTTGCGATTACATCGAAATTTATCGCGGCAATCTCGTCGTTTCCCGCGGTGCTGCCTCGGCCGCATTCGATTCCATTCGACTCGATTATCCGGCCGCTCGGGGACGATCATCGATCTCGATCCCGAGGTGTCTCCTGCCTACGGGATTCCGCGAATCGCTCGCGACTCCTCGAGAAGAAGGGGCACCTCCGTGTCATAGAGTGCAACGACAGCGATGAATAGATCGGTGGCAGAGAAGTAATAGCCACCGATTCGATTCGATTCGATTGGATGTTTTGTCGGGCCGCGAGTATACATTTTCGGTCCCCGGGGAACGACGGCCCGATAAACGCGCGCGCGGCGCGGCGGCGTGCTTCCAGCCCGGCTACGCATCCGATGATTTTTCTTTTATAGAATATCATTTATTTATCGAGTGGAGCGCGAACAAATGGACGATTCCGGATCCATCGACGGAAAAAGCTCGGCCAGAACTCGTATATTGTTATCGAAATTATCTGCTGCCAGTCTCTATGGAAACGCTCCATTCGCCGTTTCCAGGATGATCGGCTATCGCAGTCGTCGCCCGTCTTCGAATCAATCGGCGGATCGTGCCTCGGGTGCGAACGGGGCAAGCGAGGGAGAACGCGAGTCGCGCGATCGTCCGGAAACGCGTAGGTGCGCTCGCTCGCTCGCTCGTTCGTGGAGAAACATCAAAAAACGGGCCGAGAGCACAAAGCTCCACGGCAGCGTGCGGGGACGAGGACCGCTGCTGCGTGCCCGAGAAACAAGAAACGAGAAACGAAGACGGAAACCGAGGGACTTCGGAGATAAAACGTTAGGGAAAAGAATGAGGCGGAGAGAGAGCGACGATGACGACGACGACGGAGAAGGAAGAGACAGATAGAGGCGGTAAGGGCAACGGGATTGTCACGGGACAGAGACAGCTGTATAAAGAAGAGGCGGGAGAAGAAACGGAAAGCGGGAGTCGCGCGGCGAGAGCGAGAAAAAGAGAGAAAGAGGGAAAGAGAGAGAGAGGAACCGCGGCGGTGTCGACTGATGTGTAAGCTCGGGGCGAAGGGGGCTGAAAGGGAGCGAGAGAGAGAGGAAGCGAGAGGCCTGGGGAGAGAGAGTCGGAGACCGAGACGGAGAGTAAAGGAAGGGGCAAGGGACGGAGAAAGAGGGGACACGTATGTACATTAAAATATTATTCTCAGATGAAATACCGGGTGGGGCCCGGCGGCACAGCGCGCGTATATTTTTAGACCTTATATAAATACACGAATCATAATGAACGCGCCTCGTTCTCCCTGTGTGTGCTCGTCGCTCTCCCGCTCCCCCGCCGTGCTCGTCACGGCCGCGCCTCTCCTCTCGCCTCTCCTCTCCTCTCGTCACCGAGCCGCGCCAAGCCGCACCACGCTTCCCCTGATCTCCCCTCGAACCCCGAACCACGAACCCCGACCCCCGAACCCCGACCGCCGCTATCGCGCCGCGTCTTCTTTGTAGAAGCCTTCTTTCCCTTTCTATGGCACCGGCTTCTCCTCTCTGCTCTGTGCTCTCTGCTCTGTGTCGCGCGAGTTTCCTAGCGTCGAAGCCGCGATCCGCTCCACGCGTTCCCAAACTGCGAGATCGACTCCTCGATCGGTCGTCTGTAGAGATCGTCGCGAGCGATAACTTCTCCGAGCTGCTCAAATTTTCACGAACGACCGAGGTTTTCGACACAAAGTTCGTGGAACAGTCTCTTTTCCACGATCTCCATTCTTTCCACCTCCACGGTCGCAAGGAATTCCTTTCAACACCGTGCCACATCTGCCCCCAGCAAAATAGGAGAAGGTCGAAAGAATACTTTCAGTGTTTCAATTTTCATTTCGTGAAGTAAGTTACTGGATTATCAATAAGTTACCAGGGAACATGTAATGTTACAATGAACTTATTGTTCGTTGTCAAAAATTAGTCAATGATCTCAGAATCGTATTAATAAACAGAGATTACGAAATATCGATTTGATACTTTGATTCGAGAGCCGGACTGTGGGGCCTAACCTACCACTAAACCTACCAAGCACAAAAAGCCATGAAAATGTTTTAACTTTTGAAAATGACAAAGCTCTATTTATTTCTATTCTCTGCAATTTTGATTACAATATATTCTTGGAGAAAGAAATTTACTGAATCAATTTCCATGTAAGCAACTTCATCATTTCAATCATTGCAAAATGTTAAAATATAAAACCGGTCATTTGACCGGCAGTGGTAGGTTTAGTACTAAATATTCTGGAGATACGAGGGGACCTTGCTTTCCTTTCGGGGTTCCAACTGTTTTCCTCTCAGCGTCAGTCGAAGCTACTAAGATTTCGATTAGTAAAGAGCTTCCTCCCGCGCCGTGAAATAAAGAATTGTTTTATTTCAAAAGTACCAGTGTGTATTTATTAACACCCATATCCAATATAAGTTACTTTGATTTCGTTGAATCTTTAAGGGCTGTGTCCATTGCCAAAGAGGACGTTCAATCTTCGATTACGAAGCAGACGCGCCCTTATTTTGGGGATACATCTATCCCAGGTTACCCAGCTTCGCTCAATGTAGCTCGACGAATAAATTCAGTTTAGCATGTCGTGTCACTTGTTTCGAAGCGTTTTGATTGCGTCTGAACTATGCTGCGACCACGTATTCGGCGAAATTGCATCGAGACGAATGATCGCATCGTCGCACGGATATATCAAAATGGATTGGGAGGTAGGGACGCGTTAAAAACGTATTGAAATAAGCGATACCAGCATACGATCGGAAATCGTACCCTAATCGAGCACCGTGCGACTTCTTGCTCGCAGGTAAAAAATATCCCGGAGCTCCTGGAACGAATGGCAAGCAGACTTCCCAAATAACGCCGTTTATGGAATGCTTGCGACTCGCTCGAACGAATCGATGAAATATATTTCTGATTTTATCCGGCCGGTTTTTGTTCGTGTCGCAGTTGAATCGTCGCGAGCACACCACCCGCTCTCCGAGCCACGATTTCTCGTTGCGTCCGAAGTACCTTTGCCAAGGACGACGGCTATACAGGAGATTCGAGGCGTTGGTCGAGAGAGTATAATCCTCCTAAGCATTGTTCGGCGGCCGGAGCACTCGAAAGAATGCGCCCCGATACGAGCCCCTGCTACGAGCCTCGACCGTTAACTTTTGGAACAACCAGACGGTTCGGAGCGGTCTGCCACGAATACATACCGTTGCGCAAACGATTCTGTGTTTCACCGAAACCATAAAAAGAAATTCCTGTGGGACGAGCCGATCGATGTTTTACAATGATAAAACAACTGCTCCGAGCACTTCGATGTAAACTGTCTTGTGTCCAACAACGCGTGCATACTATTAGCTGCGACCTCGACGATCTACGACAGAAAAAGTCCCTGCCGAACACGAAGAGGTTCTTTATCGTGACATGGTTCGTGGCATGGCCAGACAAACTACGGCCCCCCATGTCGATACACGCGGCTCCTTATGCCGTTCGACAATTGAATCTGGACGAGCGTACTCGCGGTATCGAGACGGAGGCTAATCCCACGGAAGACGAAAATCATTGCAGCCTCGGTTGTCCGCGATCGCGTGGCGAGGAGAGGCGAGGTTATGCGGTCACGCTCGCTTCGGCTTGATACGCGGTTATCGGACTTGCACGAGAAAGCGGAGGCCAGTTGGGGCATCGTTTTACAACTCGTTACAAAGCGACAAAGGACCCTACCGCTTCCGTCGCGGAGAGAGAACACGAAGAGGACTGGTCGACCCGGTCGGATCGGTCAGCCCCGCTTACCTGAATGGGGAAGAGGAGCGGAAGAAACCGAGATGCTAACCCGATCGGCGACCAGATACACGGGTTTCGCCGTTCGCGTGCCACGCGAGCGTGTCGCTCGTGTAAACATCTATTTGTCAACGAGCGCGCGTTCTCGCTCGCTCGCTCGCACGCTCTCTCGGAAAGATTCGAAGGTAGGTCGGTGAGCTCCGTTGAGCGCTTTGACGCCGGCTTCTACGCGAACAGCCGAAAAACACCCTCCCGGAGTCCTTAAGAAATGCCTCGCTTTGATCTCGTATGCTGCACGAAGCTCGTCACGTAATGAGCGAGTGCGTACTGCGCGAGATGACGTTCTGCGCGCACCGTATACCGATGATGCGCGTTCTCCTCTCTTCTGTTCTGTTCGTCGAGCCTGTCCCGTTCCGTTGCATCCCATTCGCGCTCGCTTTATCAAAAAATCGCGGTACAATGACCCTATTGTCCGCGTGGAAAGGGCTAATTATACCGGTAAACCGCGGCCAGGCCAAAGAGACAGCGCCGAGAACGGCCGCGGCTTAGAACGGCGAAAAGCGCCGCTTAAAAACGCTCTATCGAGCAAACTACAGTTTATATTCCTCCACGTTGAACGACCGATAAGCATGCAACTTTTTGTCGCCTGAACCTCTTCCCTGCCGCCCAAAGCGATACTGCAACAATATTTTCCGCGAAAATAACTGTTTAAAACTGTTATACAATGGTTCCGATCAAAACTCGACATTTTTACCAGGATCCGTTTCGGCGGCGGTTTCCGTTTTGGTTTCAAAACCGTCCCAGAATCGATTCTTCTTTATTCTCCGCATTAAAATTGACTTTAAGCTGCTGCCGCTCGTCCGCGGAGTCGGGCATTGTACACGATACTGTTTCGTCTCGAGCGTAGAAAAAGCGCAGGATGTAATGTCTGTCGCATGCGACTAGATGCATCGCTGTACGCGGATAATAGTTGAATTAAGCGTGAATTCATCGGTCGAGAAGGTCGGAACGAATTAGAACTTATTGCCGTTGCTATTATTAGAAGATGAAAAAGAGGATGACGAAAGTCTTTGAATGGTTTTCGCAAAAACGGCGAAGAAAGCAAGGTTTGCGTTATCGTCGGCGGACGGGGCTGCGTCTAAACCCGGTGCGTCCGAGTGGTGATAGAAAATGGCGCGTAGAAAATCGAGAACAAGGGAAAGAAGCGTGCCGCGTCACGACCCGTTCGGTGGCCGTGCTGTTATTTTCGTCGGGAGCGTGGTGTATCTTGCTCGAAATGACCGCTCGTTAATTTATTCCGCGTACGTATCGGGAACGGTTCGCTGGACGATTTAATAATTACCAAACGACCGGTGGACGGTGCGCGTCGTTCGGCCGCAACGATCCTCCGCCGTCGATCATTCGGCACTCGAGTAATTTTCATTCGGAAAAACCTGGCTAACCGAGCAGCGGCAGTATACCGTCGAGGCACAAGGATGTGGAGAGACGGGCGGCGAGGGGAGGAGAGGAGAGGGAGAACGCGCGGCGCAGAGTGGCAGCGGGGTGCGCGTTTTCACGCGCGGAACAATATTTACAAAATGATGCGACCGCAGTCATCGCGGCGCTCGCATCGCGGGTAAATACACGAGGGGGAAACGGTAAACATAACGAAAATTAAAACAACAAAGTCGCGCGGTGAAATCGCGTGACGCGAGTCCGCGCTCCGGCTCGTAAGTGACGGCTAAACGCGCGACCATAGGCCTCCCGCGGTGCCCCGCGATGCCCCGCGGTGCCGCAGGTTCCCCCCGCGTTGTCCCCACGGTCCACGAGAACGGCACACGACCGACGACCGTCGACCGTCGCCGATCGATCCCGCCGATTTCCTCTTTTCGATCGCGGAACAACGAGAGCCGCGAGAGACCGTTTATCTCTCCTCTCGCGAGATAAACCGCTTTGGTTATCAAGCGGACTCGCGCCAATTGCGCAACCATTATGATTATTCAAACAACAAGAGTGATCGTTCGCCGCGAACGTGCAGAATGATTCACAGAGAGAACGGTCATCGAGATTCCTTTCCAAGGAAAACCGAGACGTTCGGAATTGGCTCTCGCGCGTCGATCGCACTGCCAAACGATGCAATTCCATCGTCGCGCTGCCAAGCGAAAAGTAGACGAACGAGCATCTCCAACATTTGATTCTTCCTTAAAGGGTAAATGGACTTGACGATCAACCCCTTGCCCTGTAATGTCGTGACGGACTAATTGTTCTTGGTACGACTCGCTCGGGTGGGTCTTTGACAATCACACAATGAAAGAAACAGCTTCAATACTTGTTATTATTAAGAGATCGTTATCGATGGCCGGCTTACACGCGCGCTACACACTTCGTGTACTCCCACTCTTCCACACTCGCGCACACATATACCCCGGCACGTACAACCACAGTTCCGTTTCTTCTAGGAAGCAATTGACATTCAAGAACTCGGCATGTCCGTGGAAGAAGTCGTAGGGCAAGGGATTAACATTTCAGATGGAGAACGCGTGATACGATCTCGGTTCGAACAGGGAATTTCGGCGTGCGTGGGGGGGAGGCAGGGTCTTGTAACCGGAAAAAATTGTAAGAGAACGGTTTAAGAGCCAGTCCGCGTTAAATTAGGTGAATCATCCTGTACGGAGTACGTACTCGTACTTGGTCGCGGGCGGCTGCGTGCGTTCGCCGCGCAGTATCGTCGCTCAAAGTATGTCATTGTGTAAACATATTTCCATCGTTATCACGCCAGCGCTCGCGCGCTCGCTCGCGCTCCACGTTATCGTCGTTTGCTTTTCCTTTAATCGTCTATCGCGACCGGTTCCAGCTATTGTTATTAGGCGCGGATGCGCGGGCGAGCCCCACGGCCGGAGAGAAGAAATCGCCGGATAAAGGAGGGTACCAAGGGAGAGGAAGAGAGAGAGAGAGAGGAAGGGAGGAAAAGAGGAAACATATTCGCGATCGTATCGAGAGGGACGAAGAGGAAAGCAGAGGGACGCGGCGCGCTGTCTAGAAAATATCGTTCCGCTGGTTCCGCGATAAAGCCGAATTTATCTGTTCAGGATGGAATAACGTTGACGGATGTTCCGCGGGGGTTGCCGGGACTCGCGCGCACCCCTAAGTGACCGCACCGCCGGCATATTATTCATTTCACCGTGGCGCGCGCATAGTCCGCGTAACGCGGTCTATAACCGCAGTCATGGAAAAACACGCACACGCGAAGGATAATTACGCGTTAATAGCTCTTAATTTATGAAATAATTTATTATATAACGCGGGACGCGGCCGGGCGGCGTCGGCGTCGGCGGTGGCACACAGCGGTGGCGACGATAGGAGAGTGGAATGCCAGTAGCAAAGAGAGACAGAGAGAGAATCAGAGAGAACACGGGGGTCGGGGACGGGGGACAGGAACGACAAGAGGAAGAGGGAGCCAGCGAATGCATCGGTGAGAACGCAACTACGAGCAGCCGCGTGGAAGAAACCTATCGTCGGGACCACGTAAGACGCCGTAGTCCCTCAAGAATCGAAAATATTACCCCGTTGCGCATTAGGGGCTATTGAATTTTCTGATGGATTACATACGTTCATTTTTTTACCACGCTGATATTAACTTGCCGCGTTGTTGTTGCATGCGCCAAATCTTGTAATCGAATTTTAAACCTCTTCCCATAGTCCAATCTTGCTGAAATTTTGTATACACACTAGCTTCCGATGACAATAAAAGTACAATTTTAAAAAACAATTACGCAGGATTATAGGATAATACCATATCGTTTGTACCATTATTTTCTGTGCACGTCCCTTCTTTGTTATTCTTTGTTATTATGCGTATAATCCCTTATCCTTTTCTATTGTAAACATTTATGTAAAAGGACCTCGGTCCGTCTATAATAATAAATAATAATAATAATAATAATAAAAGTAAAACTTTAAAAACCACGCTTATATTAAAATGCACTAAAAAGGAGAAAATAAATTTTTTTCCTGATTCTCCATACAATACCGAGTCCAGTGAAATGATTAATAATATTTTTCCCCAAAATTTTAAGTAATTAGTTCAGAATTTCTTCTGTTATAAATTACTGTCGGAACAGATAGAAAAATTTAATATAAATTTAGATAAAATCATGACATCAGTGACTATAAAAATAAAAGCGTGGAGCGCTAAACTATATTGACGTAATCTTCGTGGGCGCTCCATGCTTTTATTTTCACTCCACTCATGATTTTATTTAAATTTATATTAAATTTTTCTATCTATTCCGACATTAATTTTATAACAGAAGAAATTTTGAACTAATTGCTTAAAATTGTATGGAAAAAGTATTATTAATTATTTAACTGGATTCAGCATTTTATGGGGAACCAGGAAAAAAATTATTGTCTCCTTTTTAGTGCATTTGAATATAAGCGTGGTTTTTAAAAAGTTTTCTTTACATATTTTTTCTATAAATCAAGATTATCTACTGATCAATGTAAGAGTTCAAATAAGGCATAGATGTGTTCCATAAGAATTTGTTGGATATCCTTTGGATATGATCATTTTACTGGCATAGAGAAGGATGGAGATTCGGAGAATGCACGTGAGGTCGACTTCTGCGGACGCGGCTCGAGTAGGCGTGGTTTAGTGGCCCCGCAATGCAATCATTGCTTCCATTGCAGTAAAACCTCACACCGAGCATCGCCGAAGAATAACGTGCTGCCTCCGACTCGGAAGTCGGCGCTAAACGGCTGCCACCGCGACGAGATCGAGACTCGCCTCGATCGTTTGTCAAAGGTTTGCGATCGACGAGCAGCGCCGCCGAGAATAAGCGTTTCGCGAGGATTTTGCTCTTGTTCGTTGCTCCGTTGCGACAACGAAGAGACAATATCCGCTGCCCGCGGCTCTCTCGTTCTCTCGCTGTCCCTCTCGGTTGTCGCGCGCATTCCGCCCCGATCCGACCCGACCCGACAGAAACAAATCGTGCAGGCCGCGTAATAAAATTGGTACTGTTACGAATAACATGTGCATTATGCTTGGAGTTTTACGGACGCGTATCGAGCCCGGTCTCTCCCTCTCTTTCCCGAGTCGGTCTCTCGCGCGCGCACAGCACGGTTACGAAGGTTACCGTATTATTGCAGCCTTCGCAATCTGCATTGTTGGCTCTCCGCTTTTAATACTCTTTATTGTCTCTTTTATAACCAGAATGACGCGCTTCTTTCAGCGTCGGATAAATTACACGCGGTATTGTACCTCTAATTTTAGAGGGAACGGGAAAGGATACACCTCTCGGACGCGCTCGTGTCGTTTCACCGGTCCTCTCCTCTCTCGCACTCGTCCCACCTACTCTCGTCCCCCATGCTCGTTCGATCGCGGCTCGATGCACGGCTATAGCCACCGTGCGCGCCTGCTAAATAAATAAACATCGAAGGTCGATATCATTTTTCTTATATCGCGTCGGCGGGCTCGGCCAATCGCGTCCCACCTCTTCCGCGAACACCGGTTCGTCTCGTCTCGTCTTCTTTCGGTGGTCGATCAGGTCGACCGTTTACGCTCCGTTCCACGAAGAGCGATAACGCGAGAAGATCGGACCTTTCGCTCCGCGAATCTCTACGCGAAGCGTGCCAACGATGCACGACACACAGACAATACCACAGAAAATACGAGCAAGAGGCGTAGGAGGATTACAGATCAACGACAAACTCACTGAGCAACGCGTATCGTCAAGCTCTTGCGACCAAGTAAACATCTCGAAACTATTGCTGATCGTCAGACAAGTATTGGTCTTTACATAGAGCAAGATCGGGAAACAGGAGAGCTGCACGATTTAAGAAAACCGAATATCCCTTCCGCCGGGTCAATTTCGTCCGATTCCCCAACGTTTTCCAGATCGCAAACATCGCACGGCCATGCAAAACGAGCGATGGTTCTTCGTCATCTTTTTTCCGAGGAGCAAGTTCGCGAGAAGAAGTAAAACCGGCGAATTACGCAACGGCTCCAAAGACGAGCGCGACGGTCACTCGTCGACGAGACAATATTGTGCAAAACATAACGTATTCGGTGTAAGCGCTAAGTAGCGTTAAGTGGGTCGAATTTACTCTGCGTCTTATTATTTCTACTTTGTATGCCAGCGCGCGTCGGGATCGGTGTGTGAGTGGCTCGCGAGAGTCGGCTGCGCGTGTGTAAGAGCCGTGCGTGCGCGGTAGGATGTGGCTTATTGCCGCGAATCTAGGTTATGTTATTCGCGACGGTAGGAAGTACCTCGAGCAACCGTTTCTGCGTCCCGAATCCTCGTCCGTCGGACCTGGCGGGTAAGAGCTCGGCCTGCGGAGTCCGCGGGCCGGTTGCTCCGAAGAGCATGCTGACCCTTTGCGGTTGCTAGAGCCGAAGAAAGTAAAATGGGGAACGAAATGTCTTGTAGATTCAGACGGTCCAGAGGATCAGCAACTTTTGCCGTTTCCGGCTCGATCGCATTCGTTTGAGGATACTTGGAATCGCTGATACGTAGAAAATAAGGAAATTCTCGATCTAGATGAGGAACTAGATGAGCTGTCGAGCTGAAATCGATGCAGGACAGGACAGGGTTCATCCTCGGAGCAACCGGACGGAAAACGACTGGCGATCAGCGTCGGTGGTCGCGAAAGATCGGTATAGCGCGGGGGTTGGCGGACTCGTTCGGTTGGCCGGCCGCAGCCAGCTAGCTGTAGGTACTTATCTGCGTATAAAGCGGCACGGTGAAATCTGCATATAATATTGATGCAATTTGCCATTAGAATGGCGACGGCACGGTCTAGGATGTGGGCTCTATTCTGTATGCGGCGGCTGAATGGACCGGTTCAATTAGAGAATCATAAGTTGCCGTGATGGGGCCATCCTGCAGATATTACCTTCGTACGGCCCTGGACCGATGCGCGTCGTTTTTATTATCGGCGTGCGGCATCGGTCTCGGTGAGAACACAATCGCCGATTATATAAACCGGAATAATCGATAGGTGTGCTCGCGTCGCGTAAAACTCAATTTTTATTAATTACGCCAAATTGAACGCATTCGAATTACATAATGCGAGCTTATCGTTGTCACGGACCTTAATCGTCGCTTTGCCACACACACTCTCTCTATCTCTCATTCCCTCCCCCTCTCTCCCTCACTCTCTCTTTCTCTGTTTCTGTCCCCGACTTGTCTCACCGCCTCGCTTCGGCCCTCTCGAATCGTGCAGACCGGACAATGCAGGTGTACACGCGCGGACGTGTAACAGAGATTGTTCTCCGAGGGCGGTGCGTGTAATGACAGAGAACGAGGGACCCTTTTCCCTTTTCCTCTCTCCAACCCCTACACGGTGCCCGCTGCTGCTCGTCTCTTGCCGTATTCCCTCCTTCTCGCCTTCGCTCTCGTCGTCGTCGCACAGCGGGGAAATTTTGTTTTTGATGTTTTATCAACGTGATAATAAAACTTATATGTTTGAAGAACGTTCCAGAGGGATCAAATCCGAAAAACAGTTTTTATCCGCTTCCACGACCCATAGGAGGCTGACAAAGTTCGAGGAAAAAATTCAGACCTCTCGCTTTCTCCGATAGCGACAGAAATCGGATCGCCAACTTTTCTGCCGCAAGAGGAACCTACACGGAACGGGTCCACTTGCGCGGCGCAGTCGGCCGAAGTATTGTATTAGGTCAGTGTAAAAGTTCGTGCTCGATTTCCTGTTAAAGTGCAACAAGGAATCGGGCACGTGCTTTTGCACTGACCTAATAATACTCGGTTCACCCGGTGCCCGGTAATAATCCACTCAAGGTTTCCAACGGAATCTGCTGTACATTACTATAGATTAAATTAATTTTGATCTGCAAGATATACAGGGTGAGTCACCTATCGTTGCCACCTCAAATATCTTTGTTGTTTTTAAAGCCTAAGTATGAAGTCTACAAATAAGGGGCTTCGAAAATTAGTGAGCGATTAACGCGTAGACTGCGAATTTTCATGTTACCAAATAATATGTTAGCGGGACCTGTTCGTCTTATAGATAGTAACATTGGCCCTACGTTGAGCATGATCGTTGGCCAAACTGCATAAACCAATACTCCAACGAAGACCCAACAAAATGCCAACCGTTAAATAAAACAGTTTTTAAAAGAATTTTCAAGAGTTCAGCGCGTTCGCCGGAACCCTGCCTCGCGTTTTGAAAGGCCCCGCAGTCTACGAAAACTCATCAGACATTTTGCAGGACCCCCAGTATAGTAGGTTGTATATTCGGGTGTTTGTGGAAAATGCAATCGCATAATCCACTAATCGACGACAACTTGCTGCACACTGACATGAGTGCAAGATTTTCTCCCCCTTTTTGCATTGAAATATTTCGTTGCAGCGTGTTGCAGACGTTGACACTAAATGTTGACACCAAACGTTGGCACGACTGCAACACGCGTGCGGAGGACATTAGGTGTTGAGGAAATTACCCAATTAGAAAACACCGATTCTGATTAACTTTTTACAGAATGATGATACCATAAAAACTTGCAAGACATCGTTTTAGTAGCGATGATTCAGTTTGAAGGCGTGACAAAAAAATAAGTACAAGATTTGAATGTGTATTCCGGCCCCGCAAAATTTTTGAACCGGGCCTCACAAAAGATCACGCCGGCTCTGGTTTCCAGTTACATATTTAGAAACCCATTCCCAACAGATTGAATTAAATATTCGTCGGAGTCAGTACGGAGTACCAACATCGTTCCCGAAGGGTTGACCGCAAGTCAATTTCTCGAGAGAAGACACACAGAAGTTTGACAATGGTTTGAACGGAGGTGTCGATCGAAGTTGATCCAAGAAATCGCGACTCGATGCCGAAGCGTATCGGCACGGGCTCGGAAATGAATTTGAGGTGCAAGCGCGGTCGCGGGAAAGAATTCGTGGACGTAAAGTCCGGGAGCTGGTCTCGAGCGGAGAGCACGAAACGGCGCGACACGTGTCGCGCGTGCGTGTATGTCCGTGTACGTTCTTAGTTTTGCGCTGGTGTGCGCGACGTGCCTTTGTCCATGTAGGCTACGATCGTACGATCGTAATAGGATTTATAATCGTGCATGGAGACGCGAGTTTGTGCAATGGCCGCGACAACGGGAGAACGGCAACGGCAACGACAACGACAACGTCAGACGACCCACGTCGTGTCACGACGACTCGTATTATGCGGCATTATATGCGTATTACGGTAATAATAACGACAGCGACGACGACTGAGTCGACGACGACGACGGCATCGATGCAGCGCGACGCGGTAGACAACGGCGACTCTTACCACCGCACCGTAATGAATTTCATTACGATGTCCATCTCTTATTCCCTCTCTCTCTCTTTGTCTCGCGGGGTCATACGCGCGCGAGCATGCTCCCAGCTACCCAGCGAAGCTGCGTTTCACCTTTGTTCGTTAGCGGGATACATAAATCGAACGAGACTCGCGCGGACCGACTATTTTCTCCGGTATCGTTATCGCGTCGGCGACTTTAACCTATCTAATTACTGCCAATCCCGTTGTCATCGGAACGACGGCAGCTGCGCGCAAATTGCGAGTCGTCCGTCGCTGCGATCGCAGACCTTGCGAGCCAGTCCCAGAAAAACAATTTCCCGCGTGGAAACGCAGCCTCCGTCTTGTAATTTCAGGGCAAAGTCAGTGTTGGCGATCCTCTCTCCCTCTCTCTCTCTCTCGCGAGGATACACGCAGGCGTTCCGGGGAATATTGCACGCGCCGAGCGTCGCGTTTTTATCGGCAACGAGATAAAAATAGCGATCCTTATCGCGTCGTCATCGCGCGGCAATTAAACCCAATCGCTCGTTCCTCCATCGCCGAATTTCGATCGCCGCCGATCCGGCTCGCGAGATTTTCGACTCCGAGGTCAAAATGGAGTCCGAGGAGCGAGTAGAGTACGGCCGCGTTGAGTCGACGTCGAGCGGCGCGGCGAGGGTTCCAGTGGAATGGAATATTTAAAAGCTGCGTGGAATCGATGACGGCGTGAAACGAACGAGCAAAGCAACGCTTCGATCCGAACCGGTTGTCCGTCACAAGCTTTTCAACGTCATTAGAACGCTGATAATTTATGTGACAACCGTATAAGAGAATGTGTCCGGGTCGCGGGCACCCGCGGCGAAAAAAATAGAGGAAGATATGCGCGCAATGATCGAAGGGTTGACCGACGTATCGCCAGCTTTCGTGCAATATTCCATTATAGTTAACGAATGCACTTTCCCGACGAACAGGGTCGACAATTGATATTTTGATGTGCCAGATTTCATGAAATTTGCGCGTCCCCGGGTCCCCGACGGTCAAACTCAATTTCTTCTAATCAAACGTATTTTTGAGCAGCAAATAAATGTCTGGACGCTCGATGAAAAGTTCACGCGTACCGGGTGTCGCCGGGATTCTCGGACTTTTTCCACGATTCCACGGAATACAACGTGCACCGTAAGAAACGCTAAATCGCGCGATACAGCATCGACCTAACGAACAATGAAAAGCGATCGTTGATTTTCGCTGACGCTCGTACTGTTCGTTCATAAATGAAACGTCGTTCGTCCGAGTCGAAACTCGACGACAGCGATATTCCATCGACGATCGGGCGCGTGATAATGTTCCTACACTTTTCATACTACATTTTTCGAAGACTCTGGTTACAATTATTTCTCTCCGAGAGGGGCACAATGCTCCGTGAAAAAGCATCGAAACCAGACGCCTTCGGGGTCGACGCTTTTGAACCTTGAATTAAAAAGTGTACGAACACGAAGACAATGGGGCCACCAACAAGCTCGAGATCGAGAACGGGAAAACTGGGCGATGAGAAAGCGCCTCTAACAGGTGGCGGAAGGGGGATGAAACGAGAATCGGTATTCCAAGGACGCTAACGAACGATTCGAATAATCGATGAGATGCGGCCGACGAGAGCGTCTTGTCGATTCCGGTGTACGGCGCCAGGAGAGCCTATCTCGCATCTCGGACTTCCGTTCGAGTAGCGCGCCTCGGCGTCCAATGACATCAAGGCTCTCCGGCGCTGATTTCCTCGTAGCCAGCTGCGTGTTCGGCGCACGCGACGGACCACGGGGCCGTCGACTCTGCCGGAAATTGTTTCGGAGCGTCGAAGCTGAAGGTCGACGCAAGATCCCGAGCGGACTGCGTACCAGCTCTGCGTGGTCTTACGTGGCCGCGTTTTTGTTCGCAGGGTGTACGTGGTTGTACGTGGCACGTCGCGTTCCGAGTACCGGTGGCCGGTGCTGGTGTTCTTCCTGAAAGTGCAGCACCGACCGTTTGCAGCGAGCTAAGCAAACGAGGCGGTCCCCCTGCATTCTTTACGGCAGACAGGCGCTTCTCGAGAGCGCCACTTTGCCCTCTCTCGCTCCCTCTTTGTCTCCTCCTTGTCGCCGTGTCTCCCCCTTTCCGCCTCTCTCCCCCTTTCTCGGGATGACACGTCGTTACGTTTGTATGCGAGAGTAGGTGTGCGCGCGTGTGTGTGTGGCGAACGATCGTGTTCGCGTTTGCGTTCGCGCGACGACGATAACACCTGCATCTCCGTCGAGCCGCTAGTGCGACGCGCACTCGTTTCTGGAGTCTTATTTCGACGGCGGCAAACGCGTCTAGGTTCAGTCACTTGATTCATCTAGGGATCTTGCCAAGACGCGGGTTTATACTGATAAGTATCCAGAAAAGTGCGTTTGGATCAAACGATCGTTGCTCGTTCGACCCCACACTGACAAAATTGAGGTTCCAACAAGCATTCGTCTATCCTCGTTTAACAATAAACCTACCATCACCGGTCAAAATGGCCGGTTCCAGATTTTTTATTATACGATTATTGATATGATAAAAATAATTTCATAAGAAATTATTGTATAGATATCTTTAGTGGAGCACATATTACAATAGGAGCTGCACAAAGTCTAAATAAAATCAATCTTGTAATTTTGATTACGGAACATGTACCAGTTACTTTTAAGGCTCGGTAAGTTTAGTGTTGATTATTCGCCAAACATTCAGAAAGCTTATTTATGGACTTCTAGTGCTACGATTTAACGGAACAGACCCACCGGGCCCGGAGTCTTTATCTCTTCGAACGGCAGGCTCACGTCTCTTAAGATTTTGTTCTTAAGAGACCATAAAAATGTTAGAATACCGTTTGCGTCCGTGCAGTGGCTCGATGCAGCCGAAAGTTCCAAGACACGCGGCCACCTGTTTCGTGATCAGGGTCGTCGTCCCGCGACGTCGCATCGAATTCGAGTACGGGATGTCTGGTGGAGCGTGTGCGGTTCCTAACAACGTTCGCGGGAGCTGCTTACGGTGCAGCGGCCGGGCTTCACGCAACAAGTGCGATCGCGAAACGGAAAGTCGATCGGGGGTCGGGTCGCGGCGTCAAAGCACCGTCCCCGCGGAAAGGAGCGGACGCGAAGAATGTCGGGTCGATTGGAGTTTGACCCGGCCGTTGAATCGGTCCTGGACATTCCGTTCGCGGTGCAGCGACTGCGATTCGAGTGGGCAGAGCCGCTGCACAACGAGCCACCGCTGAAAGCGGCAGCCGGCCAAGAATAGTTTAAAAGCCAAGCCGAGCCGAGGTGGCGAGCGGAAAAGGAAAGACGGTAATCGCGGCTCTCGGACAAGAGTTACTCGCACTCCTCCGATTTAAACGGTTCGCCGGACGCCGAGCGATCCGGGGGAAAAGACGGGAGAGAGCCTCTCGTCGGCGGTTCTGCTCGTGCGAACAATTTCCGGCATTGTCGCGAACGAAACAAAGTTTCAATTACGCTTTAGCATCGCCCAGTTGCCTCTTTTTAGTTCGACTCTCCCGACTTCTTGACGAGTTCCCGGCATCCGTGGTTGGGAGCTACCGCCTCCACCGCCTCCGTCGCCGCGGTCGTAACCGCGACCGGAGCCGCGCGGGCCGGCTTTGCTTTACCTTCTCCTCCCTTTTCTTCCGTTCCCGTGCAGCCCCTGCCCCTGGGCCGAACCCCTTTCTCCCGTTCTCGACGACTTCTGGTTCGCTGCTGAGGCAGAATGAAAGAAAGGAGCGAAAGGAACCCGAGAGCAACCAACTAAAAGAGCGAGTGAGAGAGTGGAGGACCAGCAGGCAGCTGGAGCAGAGAAAAGGTAAGGAGAGAACGCGACAACCACGAGGACAGCGGTAGCGCGAAATAAACACGGAACCCGACGTTTTTCAAGCAGTTTATTGCGGGAACGCGCGCGGCAAAAGTCCCACGCGGACTTCGGCGTCAATTATATCCGCGGAATAACTTAACGGTCCCTTAGAAACACGCTGAATGGCCTATTCAGTCGTTCGTTGAAGGTTCTCGAGTGTTATATAATAAAGAACGTGTTCCGTGCGGGCATGACGTAAGTTCGTTGCCAGTCGGTTCGAGGGTGCGGACGAGCCGGCCTGCTCCGTCTTGGCTTTCTTGCACAGCGATGTCCACCGTAACGGAATCGCGAAAAAACCAGCGACGTTTCGTCACTTCCAAGCTTCTTGGAAATCGTCGTTTTCGGAAATGCCGCGAACCCTTCGGAGTAGCACGACGAGAACTAGCGTAAACTCGTTAACGGAGCGCGATAACGTTCCGTCAGATGATTCGGAACTTCGGAAAATAGAGAAAAGAGAGTAGACTGCGGGAATCCCAGTCGATAAGTCGTTACGATTTCGGGAGACGCGAGATTCCATCGACTGGCGTGCACAGCGTTCTTCGATCTCGCGTTCCGAAGGCTCTAAACCGAGCGTCCCGCTCTCGGAACGTCTCCGTAAATATTAGTCTTTGAAATTAGAATCTGGAAACTCGTTCGACGCGAGGGGGACTCCGCTAAAGAATTTCTTTTCAGCGGGCCGGGTGTTGCGTTACGCGGACGTAGGTTTGCCGACGTAAGAATTTCGCGGGCGAGCAGCAACGTTTCGAGGAGCCCGGGAGGCGCCGCGAGCCAAACAGTGGTTGCACGGCGAGGCATACGATTCCTCGGGCTCGAGCCGCGCCGCGCCATGCCGCGAGTCGAGTCGAGTCGGACGAATTCCGGGAACGGTCGTTCGGCCGGAGGGAAAAATAAAATAACGGAGCATAAAGGCGCGCGTAAAACGCTTTCGCCGGCTCGCGATAATCCGGCCGGCGAAACAATATCGTTTTTATTGTCGGTGCCTGGCTGCGATAATAATATTTATTTCCACGGCGCATTAATTTTTTCCGGAACGCGCCGATGGCTCCGAGAAACGCCAGCCGTGAGCCGGCGTGTCGTTAATAAGCGAACAATGCCGGGATCTTCCGAGAACGTAGTTCCACCTGCGCGCGTTTCTCGCTGGATCGTTGGATCGAGATCATCGCGCGCGCCGATCGACCGTTGACTTCGACGGGAAACGAACGCAACAAGATCGCGGCGGGACCGTTACCAGTTGGGATAAAGGTACAGCGGAGTTGTGATACTGTCGAAAAAGTGTCCGCTTGCTTCAATGTACATTCCGACGTTTTCACTCGTACCCTTACGAAGTGGTAACCGCGCGACAGGAAACAAGTTGGCGGCGAGATCGTTGTCGGTTGGAGAGTGCTTTCGAGGAAGGTAATAATGTCCGGGGGTGGGAATCCGCGCGGACGCGGATCAGTGGACGATCGGCAAGCCGACAGAGAGAGGAAGAGAGAGAGAGAGAGTCACGATAAACGGATAAGATGGACAAAGGGCGCCGAGTGAGAAAGACGGAAGAAAAGAAGGAGAGAAAGAAATAGCGCGTGTATTCCGGGCGTATATGCTTTTCTGGGTTTCCACGGGCGAAGAATATGACGGGCGGTGACGTCAGCCTGAATATTTGAAGGGGGCGAGACTTCAAAAGAACACGTGTTACGGTGCTAGGACGCCGTTTAAATAATGCAAAGTCAACTTACTCTCCTCTCGTCCCGGTACACGCGTCTTTCTTTCTCCCGGTGTCTTTCATTGCCTTCTCGTTTCGGTCGGTGCGTCTCTCGCTCTTTTCGTCTCCGTCGTCGTCGGCTCACCCTAGTTCTGTCCCGTTTGCCGGTGTGGCGCGCGAGGAGAGCGGTGGCGAGAAGGGAGCGCGGAAAGGAGAGGAGAGGCGCGGCGTGGCGACGGTTCGCGTCTTCTCTCGCGTCCGTGCTCGGTAGGTCGGTCGGGGTCTATCTTTCCGTCTCTGTCTGGCTCAAGTCCCGGTGTCCCTCTGGCACGGCCGCGCGTCGCGACGAGGAGAGAAACGCGCCGCGGAGAGCGTCGCACCCGCTCTTTCTCTTTCCCTTTCCCTGTCCTTTCCCTTGCTCTTCCAACGCTCTCCGACGCTCGACTCGAGTCCGAACTTTGTAACGATCGATGTGCCACCCTACCGTATGTACCGAGCGCGATGAAACGTTAATGCAGCGAGGATCGGCCGTTCGTGCCAGGAATTTCGGATTTCCCTCGAACTCGAGCGCCCGCCGTCGATTGCTCGACTATCCGTGGCCACTGCCGTTACAAATTAACGGAATCGAACTTTCCTCGAGCGCTCCCCCTCGCACCCCTATCCATCCCCTTGCCTCTTTATTTCGTCGGACGGGAAAGATTTGGAATCAGTTCAACCGGTGTTTCCGCGAAAGGATCCCGAAGAGTCGAGACGCGGGTCGAGACCGGGCCGGGTTTCCGAGTCGGTGTTCTCGGCTCTCGGATCAAGTACCGACGGGGGATCACCTTCGGCCGCGTCTCGCGCGCCCGCGGGCTTTCAACTGCACCGCTCTCTCGAAGGGACGACGAGGCGAGGTAAGGCAAAGCAAGGAAACCGGGAGATCCCGAGGAAAACCGTTTAAAAGACGTTGAAGGTACGAGGTTCGAAATTCATGGTTCGAGAGAGGCGAAGGTGTCGTAAAGAGGGAACGGCAGACTGTACAATTTAAATAATTGAACATCCGATGGTTCGCGTTCTTGATTGGACGAGAATTTTTCGTTGCTTCGTCGTTTGCGGCGAAATTACGAATTAACGAGCTCGTGAAACGCGTACGCGCCCGGACGTTGCGATCCGGACCCGTGGACTAATTTTTCGTAAATCCTGCCAGGCGAGAACGCGAAGAAGCGTCCGTTCGTTCGACCGACGACCGGTAGTTCTGGTTCTCGATGCGGACACTCTGAGCGAGAAGGTATAGCCGCGAACCACGAAGAATGGGAAGAAGAAGGATTAGGAGGCGAAGCGCCGGGAGGTGCTCGGCCAACGAAAGGGATGAGAGGGGGAGCGAAGGGGTGTTCGAGTGGGGTGGGTAAGGTGGTGGAGAAGTAGGAGAACCAGGAGGAGGAGGAGGAGGAGACGGTGAATGAGTCGTGTGTGTAGTCGATGCGATGCACGTGCAGGTGCATCGGGAGTGGGGGGGCAGGAATTCGCGCTGTCGCACCCGCGCATTTACCCCACCCTCGCGTCGCAGGGCGCAGGATTATGGAACCACCCCTGTGTACGAGGCCCTCTGTTTTTAGTCCCGGTTTTTTTCACCGATTGGCCACCCGTCGTGCAGCCGGTGGTGCGCCGTTCGTGGACCGAATTCGCGGGGGCGTTCGTTCACCGCCGCGCCGCTCGAAACCATTCCGTTCGGTTCCCACGAGCGGACGATTTGCCAGCCAACGAGGAACTGCTAGCGCGCCGCGTGTTCCTCGAGCTGCCTCCAACTGCCTCCACACTGCCTCTCGCGACGCGTCGGCCCGCGGAGACAAAGGATGTGCGCGATTATCGATCACCGGTGCACCGAAATCATGCCAGGCGATATTAAACTTCTAAATTACACCCTTTTTCCCGTACCCCGCGTTCGCAACCGACAACCGCGACACGCGACGCGTATTTCGCGATCGCGAAATCTCGTTAATTTTCCCGCCAGCGCGGAACGGTGCGGTGCGGTGCGGTACGGCGTGGCGCGCGCCGCGATATTAAAATTTTACGTTTGCCCGTTCGTCATTGCATCGGGTAACGTATGCGCTTCGTTACGTATCCAGCCGTGAACGAGAAAAAAAATAATGTTCACCCGGCGCCACACCTTCCTTCCGCACCCTCACTCCACCCCTTGGAAAAAAGCCCCGAAAAAATCCGACCGGAAAGTTGGTCGGTTCTGTCGGTGTGCTTCAAGGCGGCACGGAGCAGTGGCGGCGGCGACGTCGTGAGAAAATCGCGAACGCTGTTCTTCTCCCGTGTCTCGAGCTCTCGCAGCCGCAGCTCGCGTGGCACGCGACCGTGTCGGCCGTGTAAGTTCACGTACGTGGGCTTTACACGTGCACTTGCACGTTTTACGCGGTACGTGGTAAACGCGCGTCACCGCCGCCACCGAATACATTAACCTCCTCTTCCTTCTCGTCTTCTTCCCTGCTTTTTTTTTTCTTCTTCGCCCCACCCGTCGCTGTCCCGCGAAAAAGAAACTGCGAGCGATCTCGCTAACTTTCCGCTTCGAGCAGGAAACTTCAACCCTACGTGATCGTGGGTTGGCGACGAGATTTGGCGCAGCCGATCGTTATGTCCGCGAGACGGTTATCGTTTTGTCTCGCGGCACAATTCGGAAACGATTCGGCGGCGAAACTGTATTGGGAAAGCAGCGTTTTCCGTGGTGCGCGGCGCCGATGACACGGAGAACGCTCGCTCGGAGAGCGAGACGAATCCCACGGGGTCGCGCCTGGCGAAAACGCGTTTCGAGGAATGTTTTTGCACGGAACAAGTTTTAACGCAATTACCAGCGACTCCTGGCGCCTCCCCACGCCACCCTCGCTCCGCTTTCGCACCCACAGCCTCCGCCGGCTACCTCCCCCGGCGTCTCAGCCCCTTCTCGCACATCGGCCCGATGTCTCATCCTTCACCGCTGCCGCTAGCTACTACACTACCGTAACAGCGTGCCAGTCGGTTCCTCCTTCTCCTCCTCCTCCTCCTCGCTTCTTCCGACTCCTCTTTACCTTGTTCCTTCCTCCGTTCCCTCCTTTCTTCCTCCTTGCTCCGTTTCTCCCGTCCTCTTTAGTTCCCAGCAGTCCTGCTTCCCCACCCGGCAAACTCGCCCACGAACCTACTTTGCCCCGTACTTTATCTTTATCCGTTTTTCACCCCCTCGCACCCTCGACTCGTCTCGTCGCGTCTCGAGTCGACTGTACTCGCTCTCTCGTCCTCTGCCGTCCTCTCGCCCACACCCGCCACGCCGTCGCTCCTACCTTTGCTTACCCTATATACCCGTCCCACTCGGCCGACGCGCACGTCATTCCGCATTATTTTCATTTTATCGTCGGCAATCTTGGTTAATGCAATACCCCCCGCCGTCCAGAAACCCTTTTTTATTTTCTAGTTGAATATTCTATCGCGTTACCGCTCCGCGGGAATAATCCCGACCGGGAGAACGGAAACGAGCACACGGAGTGCTGCTATCTACCGTCGCGGGAGCTTGCTCGCGGTGACCAAAAATACGTTGTCTTCTCGGAGTTCCCAAAAAGAATTCGGTACTCCCCGAGATTTATTATCTACCAGCAAAAGGAAGGGATCGATGAAGCGGTCGGAGAACCGTGTAAGAATCGTGAAAGACGGCTGGCGGCGCGGCGCGCGACACAGTTTCGTAGGAGCGTCCAGAGTGCGGCGAAGGCGGTAGCCGCCTTAATCGCGCATCGATCGAACGAGCACGACTTTGAAGGCACCTCGCAGCGAAACGAGTGCCGTGCTACAACAGCTACACTCGAAGCTATCGCCGCGCCGGTCGCCTCGACCATTCCATCGACTTTGTTTCCGCGAGTCACCGCACCGTGTATAGCCCGGCAAGACATCGTTCGTATCGATCGCCGGATTAATTTGTAGTCCAGACAATGGGCCGCCATCTCTCCCGTTCTAGCCGATGCGACGGACGTAACGTTACGTTGTATCGCCCCGCAGCCTCGTCCACCGGAGTATACTTTTTCTCCTCCGTACCTCGCGTCCCCGTTCCGCGGACCGTTCCGATTTCGACGAGACGAAGCGGGTTGGGTCTATCCGACGACGATGATTTCGAGGCAACAAGAAGAACGGTCGCTCGTCGTGACGACACAAAGCAAAAACCGACATGTGAAATGGCACACGGGGCAGGTGCATCGGACTCGAAGCGATGCCGGCGGCTCTTGGATCGGCGCGTCGCCTACCCGACCGTTCCTTCTCCCGTCGTCGCCGTGGCGTCGATCGACGCACGCGTTTTCTCCTTCGAGACGCAATCTCGCCGGTACAATAGAACATAGAGTTTTTAACGGGTGGATAAGAATACGAAACGAGGCGCGAGACAATGGCTTTCTCGAGACCGATTCGCCTTAATCTCGTCCCGGTATTTCGTAACGGCAAAACTAATCTCGCTTCCGCGAAGCTCGGCCGCGAACCGCGCGTCTCTCTCTGGATGTTTCCTTTTAATATACCCGTGCTATTGTTGGCAACCGCTTCCCAAAATTGACTCTTTTCGCCCGATAATCTCCTCAACCGACGGTCTAAATTCGTTCCTTTTTCTTCCTCTTTCGAGGAAAATAAATCGTTATCGCCGCGGGGAACCGATCAACCACGCTGACAGCCGTTTAAAACAGGAAACCGTGCGACCGAAGTGAACCGCGAACGGGAGAATGGATTTTCGAGCGGTTCCTTCGTCGTGCGCCGATCGCGGTCGCTGAAATCGTCCGGAAACCGAGTATGTATCGTTTAAATCGGATCGAATGAATCATATTTCGCTAGAAGTATCGCGACCGTGAGTCATCGACGCGAATGAAATTATATTCCGCCTCCTAATAGTAACGCTCGGCATTAACCGGCGCGCCGTTCCGACAAACAAATTTGAGCGCGTGACTCAGCCTGCTCGTACCGTATGTAATATGTACAAATATACGCTCGCACGAGAGCGGGTGCGAGCGAGTGCGAGCTAACGCGAGACCGTTCCCATTCCCCGAAGTCGAAGCCATTCGATCGGGTCTCGATTCGCGAGCGAGAAAACTTTTCGGGGGTGAGCACCGTGCTCGTCGCTACTTCCGGGGGCGAAACGGAATTTCGAGCGGCCTCGGAACAACTAGCGGGACGACGTCGTTCACGCGAAAATTATAGGCAGCTCGAGCATTCGAAAGTATTACGCGCGCGGCACGGCGTGGAGCGGCGCGAGAACCCCCGACACTGAAAGTACAGGCGACGCCGGCTTTTGAAAATGTTCACCGGCAGCGTACGGCGAAGTCGACGGTGTGTGCACGCTAAACCGACGGCGACGATGACGACGGCGACGCACCAAATTCGAGCAAGCGGATTTGAACGCGCGACGCCGACGATTCAACGTTCGAGGCATTGAAACGTAAAACAAGCGCGGCGCGGTGACGCGACGCGACGCGGGGGAAAACTCGACGAGAAACGTCCGCCGCCTTTCGCGTCGGAATTAAACGGGCGCGATCGTCGTCGCGTGTCTTGTTTGAATGGGTCGCGCGCGCGTGCCTATTCTATATTGTGCGCGGTCGACGGATTTTTTGGATTCGACGTAGACGTCGGCGTCGACGCCGATGAAAACTCGAATACCGTGGTGCACACGACGCGAGCTAGCACCCGGCGAGGGTTTTATTGGCTGGCGAGGAGAGGAAGGGCCGCCACCGCGCCGAACGAACGAACGAACGAACTGAACGCGAGGAACGGTGACTAGGTGAATGGGGGAAGAAGGGAGAATGTAATCGAATATCCTAGAATTTAATTCTATCGGTTCGTCCCGCGCGTTCGACTTTCATATCGCGCTTTTTTGCGACAGTCATTAAATCTAATTTATCGCGACGCTCGTGTCGCGTTTCAGGGACCCGTCCCCGGGCCAAGCCGAGCCGGGGGGACGAGAGAACGAGAGAGACAGAGAGAACCGGCCGGCGCGGCGCGGCGCATCGCGCGGACCGGAGCAGAGCGTACGCGCTTCCAAATCGAAAGACCCGTCACCCGCCGAACCGTCCTTTTGCCGAACTCGTGGCAACGAACTCTTTTCCCCGGACAGCGGAACGGCCGTGCGCGAGCGATCTCTCCCGCATCGTTTGTCTCGATCGACGCGCAATTTCAATCGGCGTCGACCCGCTTAAAAGCATGAAACGGCCCCGAAAAAAGGAAAAAAGAACGAGCCGGTGAGCGCGAGGGTTAAAAACGGGGTTTCGACGGGTGAGGGCGAGGGCAAGAGGGAGAGAGAGAGAGAGAGAGAGACCGACCCTGCCAGTTGATCGCGCGAGTGGCGACGGGCGTGAAAAAAACCATCGGAAAGACGTCGATCGATCGATGATCGAGCGAAACGAGGAGCGGCGGGAGAGTGTCGCCGGTGTGGTACGCGCGGCGGTAGAGATAACGACGAGAGGTTATAAATCTCCTTCCGGTCGGAATCGGGAGCGAAGCAATCTGCGGAATGGTCCGGTCATCCGTCCATCAAGTCACGCGTACCGCGACGTACAGTCTACGTATTAATATATCTGCGGGCCGCAGCTACGCGGAGAGCACTGCCATGCCGTCCACGGACCCTGGCCTCTCCGTTCGCAGCGGGGTTGCGGGTGCGTCGTGTATCGTGTATCGCGTATACACCGTAGAATGTATGGTGGGAGCGGCGTACGAGGTGTACGCGGTGTGTGCAAGCCACCGTACGATGTCACCGTCTATGTATGGTGTTTCGCGTGCTGTATGGTGTGCACGGTGTGTATGGTATACGGCTGCACGCGGTGCTGTGCTACGCGCCTCGTTCTACACGATGCGCGCGATTCACGATGCACGATGCACGATACACGATGGACGATGGACGATGGACGACGCGCGCGGGACGCGGCGGCGCTCCCTCTTGCTCCGCGCTCGCTCCCGTGCTCTCGGTATTTATGCGCGTTTCGATGGGAAAAGGCAGCGCGCAACTCGGACGCGACGCAAGATAATTTCTGATTTACCGCGGCCTCGCCGCTGCTGCAGGCTGCCGGCCGCCGGCGACCCATCGCCGTACATCGCGGCCCGAGATCCGTCCCGAGCCCCGTTTCCAAAATGGAAACGTACGCGATCCTTCGCATCCCTCCCTCGTCCGTAGAAACGGAACTCTGAATTTGATTCCGGAGCGACGGTGAAAAATTGACGAGGACGCGGCCACCGCGAAATCGCGAGCGATAAGCGGTGCTCGTTCGGTCGTCAACACGGCGCGGCGACGCCGAGGCTGGTTACATTATTGCGAGAAACCCCTTACGGGAATTTCTTGGTCGGGAATCGCGAAAAAGTGTCTTTCCAGCGTCGTTCGGCTGAATTTTTCAAGACGGTATCGCGGACGTTGCCACTGGACGAGCTTACATCTTTTAAGAACAAGCAGGTTTCTTTCCAACCCGGTCCCAGCCAGACTGGACTAGCTTATGGTCCTGCGGGTCGCTCCGAGGCCGAAATATTGAGCCTCGGATGACTCGGGCTTTCGTGAATCGGTCTCCTAACCCGTGGCGGATCGTTTCATAAATACGTCCCCGTGTAAATTGACGCGCCTCGTGCACACTCGAACCGATTACGAATTTATCGCCTTCATGATCCAGAGGACAGAACGAATTTCACTCGGTCGAAGGATTTGAACTGTCTGGATCCTGGCAAGGTGTCCCTGCGAATCGATCGGCTTTCGGTCGAGGTTTCGAGCGAGGGATAAATGCACAGTGTTCCGCGCAACCGTTCGGGTCCCGAACGACGACCGCGAACGAGCCGCGAGGGAGAGCTCGGTCGGTCGCGACCGCATCGAATGCGAGTTTCGAGCGAAGCGTCGGGAAGATCGACGTCGAGAGATATTTCTAAAGAGTCACGCGTGTCGCGAAACAAAACCAAGGAATACCGTGGAATCTCGGAGAGACGCGCGAAGCGAGAGAGAGCCGCCGGAAAAAAGAGAGGACGAGGACCGCGGTTAACCGTTCGAGCGAGCGTCCATGTGGTCCGGTTATCCCGAGATTATATTCCAAGTATTGCCATTATAAGGAGAAGTTTCCTAGGAAGGCAATTTTCGAAATATTTAAAATACATACAATTACCGCCGCTAAACCGTCCCTTATTATAAAATAGTGTTCGCGAGGGATAGCTACGTAACGCGAAGAGGAGAGGAGAGGAGAGAGCTGAGTCGAAGGACTCTCTTTCTCCGATATCCACGCTTCTCAACGTTCTCGTTCGCCCCGGTCCTTCCCGTGTTCCGCTCTCTCTCACCGGTTCGCCCCGACGCGATCGCACGACGAAATTACAACCGTTGGACGCGCGCAGCTACCCACCAATTTCTTCCGGCTCCGTCCTTGCAGGCTCTCAGCCGCGAAGACGCGAGGCAAGACGAGGCGAGTCGAGGTCCGCCACGAATCCCACAAAAACTAACTCTACCTGCCATCGCCGGAAGCTATACACCTATACAACGTACCTGTGGCGCTCACGGGCGTGGATACGGTGTGGTCGGAGCGCCGCTGGATCGCGTGCGTGCGGCTACGTTGCGTGTACATCGCACCCGCGCGAAAACGCTCGAAAAAAGAGACTCGCCCGCAGCAACTGGACCGTGCAAGAACGTTTCTACATTGTAAGATCCACTCGGCCTGCCCTGCCTGCGACCGCGGACCAGTTCCATTCGCATTTTGTTCCTTTCCCCTTCGTAAAACGCTTGCTTCGCTTCGCCATGCCGGATACGCTCACTCTAACGAGACACCGGTGCGACGAACTTACTTTTCTGCATACTCCGGCGAGCAAGTTCACGAATGATCGATAAACTCGTGTCCGTACCCTAATGCGGATCGAGCATTCCACCCCCGCCGATGGCGATCGACGCGTCGATCGCGGCCTTAGCTGCCAGCTCTGATTTGACGAGAATTTCCTGGAGAATGGTTGCTCGAAAATGGGAGACGGAATGATTTGTACGGTGCACAACATTTTCTTAGGATTGAAAAAGTAGTTGGGTGTAACACGCACTCTTATCTTTTCAATCATTATTTCATTAGATAAATTATATACTTTGATTTGATGGAATTTTTCAGGTTGATGGATTGACAAGTGTTAATAATATGTATATTGAAACGAATTCCAGCGATTAAGCAACTCGTTGGCCAATGATTGATATCGCCACTATGCGACTGGTAGATTCAGAATTAAATTGGATCACGGTTGACGTTCGATTCGGGAAAAAGACTAGTTCCTAACTTGCGTGCAGGATACACGAATTGTGGATGTGAAATCAATTTATATGTTCCAGCGAGGTGGTCTGCACGAGGTGGCAGAGTTAAGCGACTCGCCGGAGCGTAACCAGCGCGATGTTGCTCGAACAACGATTTCCTCTAGTCTCAGAATTCTTGAAAAAAAAAGGTTGCTTGATTTATTCGAACGATAATGATTATTCCCTCTCTGCGAGCAAGCAGCTACGCAAGGACGGTTACAAACAACCGGGAGATAAAAGTGTCGATCCGTCAACGATTACTATACACAACAAGAACGCGGCGAGTCCAAACGGCCTAGACTCTCAGACGCGGATAAATCCGAGAGTAGCTCCCGGACGAAGCGCTTCCTTTTCCAGCAGTTTACGCAATTCAAATCGACCACCGTGCTTCGAACTTTGCTCGCGAAATTATGCATCGCGGTTTCCACGGTTAGTCATCCTCTGAGGTATATTCATCCTCCGATGCGACTCGGGTAGCTGAAGAAGTTGGGGGACACCTGTAATGCGGCGTGCTCCTCGCGAGATTTGATAGTGAATCAAAAAGAAATGCGAGATTTACGAAGCCTAAGCTGTTGTCACCTTTTTCGACAGGCCCCGAAGAGCAGACGTTTCTCGATCGTTATCGCGGCCGCAGACTGCGCGCAAATAAAACGTTGTTCGACGCGAGTTGACACTGTCGGTGGCTGCAACGTGCGAGCGTCGCGTCGGAACGCGAGCGCTATCGTACGGCTTTGGGAAGGGGTCCTCTCTCGCATATATCAGCAGCCGAATTGCGCGCGGAAAATTCGGTGGGACGAGGGAGGAGCGGACGAGACTTAAGATCGCCGCGGCGATAGACGAAAACTCTCGATCACCGTTTGACGGGCGGCGTAATCGACTCGCGCATAGACGGCGCGGGGCGTCACGGTGGCTTTTTTACTCCGACGCTCCGAAGGAGGGTTCGCCGTCACGCATTTTAATACATCAAGCTTTTCAATTTTGCCGCGGCTGGTATCGCGACGAGCCCTGCCCGTCGAAACGACGCTCCTGATATATCGCTTAGGTGGTCCGTTACGCGTTCATCAACGCGGAATCGATACGCGTGCGTACGGGCGAGCGAGCGAGCTCGCAGCTCGCCGTATGCACGTTGCGCGGCCGCGAACGGAGCCGGGACGCGCGAAAACACAATCAAGACCGTACGGCAAAAACACTAATTTAAACGGAACGAAGGAAATACGTAGTCGCATCCGCTGTGTATCAGGATGAATGGCGCTCGCTCGGTTACTACGAATCACGATTTACCGTTTTGCGACTTTTTTCTCCGATCTCTCCTCCTCGTCCCCCTCTCACCCTCCTGCTGTTGCTGCTGTTTCTCTGCTCTTTCCCCTCGCCGGTGTCCGTCCCGTGCGTCTCTCGACACGACAGGGGACACGCTCGACTCTCTCGAACCACCGGCCTCGAGCAGCGCGAACGTAGAGGAACGGATAGAGAGATCCCCCGAAACGCCGACAGAGTGAGAGAGCGAGAGCAACGGTTGCATAGAGTAGGAGGATCCGGTAGGTAAAGCCGTTATTGCCAAAAAGGATAATGCGAGGGAAGATTAAATTTTTTTTCGACCCGTCCTTTCGGGCTCAACCGACCGCGTGATCGCGCTTTGCTGGTTCTCGCGTTGTACATTGTGTACATTTTTGCGAAACGCGTCGCTCGTTCGTTCCGGCCACCCTATCTGGTCGCTCGTTCGTCTCCACCCCCTCTTTCGAGAAGTCTTCGGATTGGGCGATGAGACGATCGGCGAAAAAAAGTTGCGAGTAATTTGCGGGACGTTCGCGCGCGCTCCTAGATCCGGACGCGATCGCGCGCCGCTGACGGTGTATCGGCCGGTATCGGCGAACGATCGAGGAGTTAAAAGACAATTTATATTTAAATCCCGTTTCATTAAAGCTCTTAATCCGAAGGAAATCCGCCTGCCGCGGTAGAAGCGATCCTTTGCGGCGGTTAAATCTTTAATAATCCATGCTCGAGTGGCGCGCGCGTCTCGCCGACAAGCATTTTTCGCGACGCTGTTCGCCGGTCTCGTTCTCGGCGAGTTTGCTACCTACGACGAGTACCGCACACCTAGCCGTAGGTGTAGCTGCGACGGATAGGTAGGTTACGGGTTACAGGTTACAGAGCGGGTGACCCCCACTGTTGGTTTTACAGCGCGAATTTATCACCGGCGAACCTGCGACGAACTTTCGACGAGTTTCCGCGGTACCATCGCGCCGTTCCCGCTAGCCGCCGAAATATCAGACTACGGCGCGTATACCTCGTATTACGTTCGCCCGCATCAATTAGGCATTTTAATCGGAAAGGCTTCGCGCGCCACTACCGCGGAATAGTTGCGATATACTAGCGTATTACGATACGAGCAGGCATGCCCGGAGAATTGGAACGTGGTTGCGTTAACATAATGGAATTCCGCGGAATGTTATACCCATTATACATAGCCGATTGCGTCATCGGTCCGATATATAGCCGCGATAGAAAAATAATGCTCGGCCTCCGACGACCGACTCGCTTCAATTTTCTAGATTGCTCGAGAAACAAAGATACCTCCGCGTGTATTTGCCGATCTACGATCGATCTCGGCCGTTTCGCCGCGGACAAATTAGATTACGCGACGCGTACAGATTCCTATTCCTCCATACGGTGGATTTCCGTTCTCTTTCTTCGACCGATTCGAGGAACAAGCTGAAGAGAAACATTGTTTCAAAGGGACCACCGAGGAGAAATCGCACGGAGCCGGTTTCAACGACGAAGTCTCGCGGTTCGAGAGGGATGGCTGCGGCGCGGATTCATGATCCAGAATCGAACCGGAGGAATTCAGAGAGCCTGTCGAAGGGCAGACACGAGCGGATTGCGAAACGAAACGAAGCGAGGCGAGGCGAGGCGAGGCGCGCACACGGTAGCTGTTCGTTTAATAACTTGCGCCGGTGGCGGACGATAAATAATGCAGGAGACACCGTCGTCCCGATGTAATTAACGAGAACAGCCGATACCCGGTGTGTGTCACGTATGCGCGAACGAGCGCGTAGTCAATATTTGTCATTCGTTTTAACAAAAAGAACGTTACAAAACGGTCGGATGCTCCGCGTCCAAATATTGACTATGCTCATTGACGTTCATTGATACTCTCAATTAGTGCACACCGTCGAAGCCGATCGCCGGGTAATTGGACCTCTCCGGCAAAGGCGGGACGGTCTCTCGTTCGTACGGTCTTTCCGTTGGACGTCGTTTCGGTTAAAAACATTTCGTTTCTCGCGGTAATTGGGACCGCGACACGGCGCCCTACGATTTCTCGCGTGCACTTGCGAGGCACAGCCGAGTTTACCTCGAAAACCGAGCCTCCAATTATGACCGCGTCGCCTTCTCTCCCGCCTTTGCGGGCCGTCAGCCGCGCGTCGCCTCTTTCCGCGCCAACCGTCCCGCTTCTTTGCTCGTTTTCCGTGCGTTTCCTGCGTCGCGCGTCGACTTTCCCGTCGACCGGAAAAACTTTGACGTCCCTATCGGACGTTCGATCGAGCCGCGCGCGATCCCTTTGATCGAGAACGGCGAGCGCGGTTTCTGTCGCGACGTTCACGCTCGATAGGTTCCGGTCAGCTCCCGGCCATCTGTTACAAAGGGAAACAACCGCCCGAGGGGAAAAGAGAAAGAACCGTACTCACCCTTTCCTCCTCGCGAATCATCTCGGCGATGCCGGGCTTGATCTCCAGATCGTCTCCGGGGTTCGGCTGTCCGGGGACACCCTGCTGGTGATGCTGTTGCTGTTGTTGTTGCTGTTGTTGTTGCTGTTGCTGTTGTTGCTGGACGGTGAGCTGTTGGCCGTGAGTGGTCAGGTGGTTGACGGAGGCGTGGGTGCCGGAACTCACGTGGCCGGGCACATGGTGAGCGGACACGGAGTGCGATCCCTGCTGGCCCTGAGGGGGCGGTGGCGGGGGTGGCGGTAACGGTAGCGATACCGGAAGTTCCTGGAGGTTGATCTGCGGGGTGACGGAGATGTTCGGAGTGCCGGGGGATCCGAGGGATCTCGGAGTCGAGCTGCTGGTCAGCATGCCGTGAATGTCGGGCACGATCACGCCTCCGGCCGAGTTCGGGTCCTGATCGTCGGGCAGGCTTCCGGATGCGACCCGATCGGGGCTGCTACCCGGTGGCGATCTTTCTCCCGATATTCGGCGCCGCTTCCTCCTGTGCATCGCGGCAGCGGCCGCGTTCGCCGCCTCCTCCATGCTGGGCCGAGATGTCAGCTCCTGCTCGCTGTTCACGTCCGCCAGGCCCCGGATCTTCAGGCTCTCCGCGACCCTCAGCAGCGGGCCGATCTGCTCCTGCGACACGTTGATCTCGCCCTTGTACATAAATTCGACGGCGGCCTTCAGCTCCGGCCACTTGATGTCCTTCATGATGACGATCGGGTGCTGACACGGATTATCGAAGAACAACGCCTGGAAGTACGGGCTGCACGCGGACAGTACCATCTTGTGCGCCTTGACGCTGTGCCCGTCGCAGGCCAGGGTCACGTCCACGAAGCTCTCGCTCTGCAGAAGCTGATCGAACACGTTCGTCAGGTTCGTCTGATAGTTGTTCCACCTCAGGCAAAATTGCTGGGGCGACCCAGCTCCGCTCTGTTGCGTCATGTTTTCGATTTCGGGAGAGTTCGCGTCTCTGTCGGGTTCCTGTCCGCTCGAGCTTCCTCTTCCGCTCTCGTTCCCGTTCTCCTTGTCCTTTTCGTTCTCGTTCTCGTTCCCGTTTCCGGTTCCGGATCCGTTCCTCTCCGCCTCCAGTTCGTCCAGCTCCTCCTCCTCTTCCTCTTCTTCCTCTTCCTCCTCTGGTTCCTCGTTCTCCTCCTCCTCCACCACCTCCTCCTCCTCCTCGCGGACCCGCTCCTCTTCTCGCTCCGCCAGCACCGCCTGCACCAGCTGCTCCACCACCACCTCCTCCAGCTCCTCCGTAACGGCTCGCTCCTCGTTCACAGCTTCTGGCTCCGTCTCGACCGTGGGTATCTCGAACGGAGTACGTCGGCCCGTCGACGTCTCGAGGTTTTAGCGACCGATCGCGAACGTATCAACAGCCAGGCCGCATCTGGAACACATACGTACACAGCCACGCGCGAACTTCGAAATACGCGGGAACCACGCGTTTCTCCACGCACCTCCTCGTGGCAACGCGCGACGGTCCGTCAGACGTGCGCGACCTCGGGGATACTTCTCCCGAGGATGTCGCGGTCGAACATCCTTTAATACTTTCGGGCAGCCTCCCGATAACGTCTCTGTCTCTATCGTTCCCTTTCCCTCGTTCACCCCCTAACCGAGAACAGTCCTGTTCGCGTCGCTTCCAAAACGGATTCTACCGGATACTGTTTCGAACGGTCAGTGTCCTCGCAAAACAACGCAGCTCGCCGATCGCATCGTTTCCGACGACAGTATTCACGAACCGAGGATAAACCGTGGTCGCAGCGTGCGGTCGCGGTCGCGCGCGCGCGCGACTTTTGAAAAAGGACGGGGGCCGGCGGGTGTTCCCGCGCGCGCCACCAAGCGCCGAATCAAACTGATATCTTTCTCTCCCGCTCCTTGTTCTCGGTTTCACAGAGCCACGATCCACGTTTCCCGGTGCCTTATCCAGATGACGGACAGGTGCCACGCGCTTCTCGTAACGTCTCGCGGCGGCGCGAGTCGGCCGTCGAAAGGAGCGTTGTTGCGGTTGCGGCGATGGCCGCTGGATAGACCGAGAAGTAGGCTACGATGGCACCGACACAGCTTCGAAAATCACCATCGACGCGTAACACTAGTAGCACCAGGGCACCGGAGCTCGCATGCCAGCTCTCGATACATTCGCGGTCGTCGGTTGTCAGGGGTGTAGCAGGTTCGAAAGAGCGCGTGTGGACGCGCGCGTTCGACAGACCGATGGGGCGAGCAACAACGCACGATCTGCACCCCGTGACGAGCGCGTCGCAACTGAGAAGCTCGTCGCGGCGCGGCGACGGTTCGCTCGAGCGGCAGCAGTAGAGAGGCCGTGAGGCGGTCGAGCGCCGATATACCGTGTGTTTGCAGCAGCGGTGGTAGAGAGCGTCGGGCTCCGAGCGGAGCGGCGGCGCAACGGGGGCGGGCGGGGGTGGGTGTTCGACAGGGTGAGCGAGAGCGAGAGAGATCACCGTGCCACCGGGAGAAAGAGATCGGCCAAGGCGGGCCGCGAGCGTGAACGAGAGGGAGGCCAGCGGGCCGGCGCCAGTGGGAAAGAGACGCACACCGAGCCGTGGAGAGACGGCCGGAGGGACGAGGTGGCCCCTAGTTGGAGCGAGTGCGAGAGCGGGAGCGCGAGCGAGAGGAGGGATCGCAAAGAGAACGAACGGCCGCGGGTGGAGGAAGCGTACGTAGCTCGCGCGTCCTCGCGTTCCCCTCGCTCCGCCGTCGCATCGGCCAATCGGGAGGCTCACCTTCCGATCGGACGCGCCGACAGGCGCCGCCCCCCGAGACCGCCTCTCCTTCTTTCTCCCTCTCGCGATCGGCCTCTCGCTTCCTTCACCGCGAAGAAGAGAATTCTCCCGCGGCAGATCGGAGAGGAGGCCCACCGATCGGCCTCCCAAAACTCCGATCCACCGATGACGACGACGAGAGGAGGTCACGCCGCGTCGAGCCGCGTCGAGCCGCGTCGATTCCGGTGGTGGTGGCCGCCGTTGTTCGCGCCCGCTCTCCTTCTCGTTCTCGCTCGCGCCCTCGTCCTCGTTCTCGTCCTCGCACTCCTACTCGTACTCGTAGTCGTACTCGTGCTCGTACTCGTACTCGTACTCGCCCTCGCTCTCCCGTCCTGTCCGTCTTCTTCTCTCCTCTGCCCCTTCGGTTTGCTTCCAGTCCTCCGCGCGTTCCTCTTTCGAACGCCGCGGATGGTTCGCGCGCGCGTTGCGTTGGCTTGCGTTTCCGCTCCCTTCGCGATCGCGGTCAACGTCGCGTTCACGTTCCAAGTCGACTAGCGATCTCTGCCTGATCAATCTTCGACGAACGTCGATGTCGATCGACATTTCCTCGACTCGGCAAACGGACATTGTCCAGAACTCGTTTCAACCGTTCTTCGGACATTCCCTGTTCGACGGCCAACGTCCGAATCCCCTCGGACTAAACGTTCGAAAATTCTATTCGCATAACAGGCCGCTTCGGGTATTTACGGATGATTCGAACGCAAAGCGAGTGATCAAAGTACGCCCGAGATTCGACGAGTCGCGCGTGTCGCGTTTGATGTCCATCCGCAAACGCGAGAACGATCTATTCGCGTAAACATACGTTCGGACTGCGGAGAAAGATGTTTCGCGGGATTCGCTAGAGAGGAGAAGCCTAGGCTCGCGCGACGCTCACGATCTACCCCCGAAAAATGTCATAATTAATTCGTCGATCATTTTGTTGGGCGTAACGGGGAACAGGTCGTTTCGAATAACATACGGTGTCTGTCAGCCGCTGAACCCCCGTAAAGTGTTCTTAAGCCTGACTTTCAAGGGGATCCCCTTCGCCGCGTTTCGGCAATGAAGAAAATAATTCATTTTAAGCCCGGAGGTTGAACGATCGCGGCGGAGATTTATGCGTCGCGTAACGAGCAACTCCAGCTATTCTCGTCGATCGTATAGGGAAACCATCCCCGTTGAACCCTCGGCGACGGACTCAGATTCCTCAGATTTCGTTCGTTGCCTGAATAGTTTCGAGACTGCCGATTTATTCATCAAATGACGAAGAAACTTTATCCCCTTGGTTTCTCGATCATTCTCTTCATACCGGAAGTGTTTGCATCGAAACGGGGTACGGGGGATCGCTTGCCAGATGACCAACCGATGACCAGCTTCAGTCGCCGTTCTCGCAGTTTCTATCGCAGCTCCCAGCACGAACGTGCCCTGTGCCGAATCAGAATCACTGCGACGCGACCATTCGCGTCGATCGGCTTTGTTCCGCCTCGAAGTCCTCGAGATCTCCGCGTCGCGAACGATTTCGTTCTCGGGTCGGAGTCCTCCGAACAAGTGAGTTCAACGAGGTGATAGCGGTGCTGGCTCGTTCGCTCGGGTGTCGGGGGGAGGTTTCTTCTCGACGACGTGCAGAGCGGTGCAGAGATCGAACCGAAATTTTCGGGCTCTCGGCGGCTGTTCGCGGCGAATTAAAGAATAGGCACGCCGACGACGCGACGTGACGACCGACTCCGCGTTCCCCGCGCGCTTAACGGCGCACACCGACTAATTGGATTGCGAACAGAGGGGAAACGATTATTTAACGACAACGACGCTTCGCAGGCTGCCGTTTCCTCGAGACAAGCAAGAATATTAACGATCGTATTTAGGGAGCCGTGCTTCCCGATAACGGAGTTACGGCTCGCCGGTAGAAAGGAGAGATGGCCGTCCTAATCGAATTAAGGGTACAAAGAGACGGTTCGCGTCTGTCCCTCCGACTCCGGCAGACACTCCTAAATGGCTATTAACGCGAATTTTGGGACTAGCTCGCCTAGCCTGCCCTCTCTTCCTCTGCGCGTAGTTTCCCGATCGCCTCCGCGAGACCGGCCGACGTCTTCTTCGCGGTCGACTCGTTCTCCTTGCCGATCGATCACTCTTCGGCGATCTTCTCCTCGACGACACAGCGTCCGCGATACTCCGCTCGTTCGCTCGAAACCGATCCCGAGCCGACCTCGCGTTCGTTCGCGCGGAAGGGGCCGAGTATCGGGGGCGAGCGCGCGCGAGGACAGACGGGATATTAGAACCGTAAAAGCGCGAATCAAGCGCGGCAATGGCAAACGACGAACGAGTCGTTGAACTTGCATTCGAATAACGACGCTCGCGGGATTTCCGACGGAGGAATATTGCTCGGTTTTTACGGGGCACGCCGCGTAAACGCGACGCGAGATTGCGTCGCGATAAAAGCGCGAATTCCACGCGTTATTCCGCGTGGCATCGGCATCGTTCGCGGTATCCCGAAAACGTTCTCGCGACGACGACGTTCAAACATCCCACCCCTTCTTCGTCGAACAGGACGAGGAAGATTCTCAGACAGTCTTCCCGTCGAAACAGAAGACTGGGGAAACGATTAGCCTCGACGACAATTGCCGATCGATTCTGCGAATCGCAAGGTCTTTAATTCTTGCGCGCTGTTCGGTAAATTGGGACACGTTGCAGCGACGAAGATGTGTTTCCTAACTGACCACATATTAACATATCTTGTAGAAAGTTCCCGTTTTGACTTTCGGTAGGTCGCGAAAGAACGCGCACGGAAATACAAAGGAAGAGTTGTTTGTTGAAAAGTATGATTTTTCGGAAGCAACGAGTCTCGGTGTTAGGCAATTTCAGCTGCAGAGCTCGTAGAAGGAAGCGATTACAGTGTTTTCGGGAGGGAAAGAACGCGATTCGGATTCGCGGCAGTATCCGTTAAGCCGTGGATCATCGCCGCCCGGTTACGCAGGGGTGGCACCGGCCATAACGCTCGTATTTCTCATATCGCTGAAAGTTTCAGCGGCGCGCGGGAGCGGACGCATTGTAAGGGTGCACGGCGCGAGGCCGGCTTCGCTGGAAGGGGCCATGGCCATAAATTTTACTACGTAATATTGTTTAACTGCAAACAGTATACTAACGCCGAGCGTCCCGGCGAAATGGAAAAATTTCGACTCGGCAGTGGAGGCCGCATCGCGCGGCGCAGACCACGGAAACTGGTCGCGGTGCGGCGCGGTTTCCGCGCGATCGTGACGCGTCCAGCGGAATCGGTCGTCGGAAGATGTTCGCAAATTCGAAAATATCGCCGAAGCTCGTCGCGATTCGGCAAACGCGACGAGAGAGCTCGGACGAACGGCTTCTGTTCGCCGTCAGTACTTTCGCGACGTCGACACGCCCGTGCTCCCGGGCCAGTTATGAAAAAATACGAGAGACAGGAGGAACGCACGGGAATGGTCTGCCCAGGGCGCACCCTGCCACCAAATAAAATCGCAAAGCATCGGTGCGGTTGGGATTTCCGCGCTTTCGCGATTCCTTCCGCCGGCGTGTGCGGAAATCCGTTTCCTTTCGCGGCGTCCTTGGAAAAATCAAAGAGCATTGGCGGAGGGCAAGATACTCAGTAATTTTCAAAAACTTATATCTGATATCTGCATCCACCCTTTCGTACCTCCTTCCGGCAGCAGCGTGGCCAAATTTGATTCCTTTCGGGTTGGTGGGCGGGTGCGATCAAGGATCGAAGAACGGACGGGAAGATCGCGAGCGTCTTGAAGGGAATGGGGTACACGGTGTGTGTCGCGCTCGCGGAATAGCACGAAATTAGCCATTTCCACGGTAATCGTTACCCGGTCTGGCTCTGCCTACCGTTGCTACCACCGCCCCCACCTGTACCCGGCCCTCCCCCCTGGAATTACAGAGACGGCAGCGGCCTTGTACGTATTGTACAAGAACAATGAGCAAAGGGAAATATTGATGATGCTGCTGCCGTGTGGCTAAGCGCGCGAGCCTGAGCGTGAGCAAGCGAGCGAGCAAGCATTCGCGCGCGCCACGTACGCGTATGGCGTATACGTGTGTACAAGCGTGCAGCGTGAAAGGACCGTGCGTATACATCGAGCGGTAGACGAGGAGAGGAAGAAAGAGAAGCGGAACGTTGCGAGAGGATACGCAGCGGCTGCGGGGAGGAACCGAGCGAGGAGGATAGAGAACGCGGGATAGGGGACACCAGGAGCTGACGAAGAGAAAGATAAGAGGAGCACGAGTAGGCGAAGAGAGGGACGGGGGAGGCCTGTACGAAGAACGGCGAGGGGAAAGGAATAGAACGAGAAGAAAAGCAGGTAAGAGGAAGAGAGTTATATGCTTAATATTTCAGCATCGCGAAATTCTGCCCCTGAATCATTAATCGCCTACCCCTGCGGTGCCTAGCCTCGGCTCTCGTCCCCTTCTCCTCCTCTCCTTCTCTCCTCGTCCACCTACCCTTTCGCTCCTGCCGTCGTTCGTTCTCGCTTTCTCACCCTCACCCTCGGCCTGCACCGCCCCTTCCTCGCTCGTACCCCTTACGCTCTCTGCCACTCCGACTCTCTCTCTCTCTCTGTCCTCTCCTCTCCTCTCCGCTCCTCTACTCTCTCCTCTACTCGCCGAGCCTCTTTCCTATGGCTCTTGCTTTCGCTCCACGGCTAGGAATGCTACCCCCGCGCGCGCCAGAATATTTCGAGTCTTCTCCCGACGTAGGAATAGACTCGTCGACTAAGCTGTAATTAACCCCCTGATTAATTACCCCGGCTCGATTCTATGATTAAAGGTATGAGCGATCGCGACGTCGCTAATCCTTTCCCGGCCAACCATTGAACCGTCGCACGCGCGCGCGCGAGCGAGCTTGTTCCCTCGCCAATACGACGACCTCGATTTATACAACCGAGATACGCACCGTCGGGCCCGCGCGAAATTTTCTTTAAGCAATTTCTTCGAGCCGACCGACCGATGAGAACGTCACTGCGAGGCTCGCCGCGCTGCCGGAGTTGTTGTAGCCAGCGGTTCTTGAACTTGCGAGTTCGAGGACCCCGTTCGTACATATGGTGTCCCTTACGGCGGGCAATCGTTAACCCCTTGCATTGTTATATCGAGTCAGACACGTGATGAAGATTTCGAACGGAATCCATTAAACATTGATGTCACTCGTTCCTTTCGAGTCGGTATAAAACTTCAGTTGTTTGCTATGAATATTTAGCCCTTGCAATACACGGAGGTGTACAAAGAATATATATAGACTGCGGAGCTTGTGCATGTATGGGAAGAATGAGTAGCTGCAATTTAAAACAATTCAAAGAGGTCGATATGTTATTTCGAGCTTTGCAAAATTTTTTAAGAAAAGAAGAAATTTGCGTTTGACTTCTGTAAATTACAATTAACGTTTCAAGCAATTTTTCGCGATGCAAGCAACAGCAACAAACTGTCCTCTCGCTAACGATGTTGGGAATTTCGTACGCGATAACAGATTGCGACGAAAAACCTGTCCGCATCCGCGCAGGGATTCCGTCTGGAGCCGAATTAGTTGAGAATATTAACGGGCTAAAGGCGAAGGGTGGAGGACGGTGGGCGAGGGGAGCCGAAATACTTGGGCCTACTCGTAGAGAGCGTTCCGACGGCGGTTATTAGTCGTGGTCGTGGCAGGGAGTGCAGGGTGTGCAGGGTGTGCAGGTTGCGCGCGAGGTTAACGTTGCAGAAAGGGGTGGCATAAAAGGGGAGTGAGTGGGTGGGTAGCCGTGTGCCTGGCTTGTACCAAACAATGATATCGGGTATTTGATTTGTAACCGACGACAATACCGACTTGCGACCCCGCATTTCATCCCCCGTCTCGCCCCCCTTCGCATCTCGTTCCCTTCAGTGGCGTTCTCTATATAGGTATATACCTGCGCCGACACTATACCTACGCGTCTACGTTTGTTACGTACGCGAATATACCGAGAGGGGTGCACCACGGTAAGGCTATCGACGCGAGCGTAGTTTCGCGCGATCCCTTTTTCTCCCGAGCGCGTTCCTTCGCCCGCACAAAAGCCATCGAAACCGCGCCACTGCTGCGCTATGTGCCGTGTTCTCCTCCGAAGAATTCTTTTCTCGAAACGCGACGCTATCTCCGCGCCCGCCTCTCTGCCTACTCGGAGTTCTAGTCGGTTCGTTTTATTAACCCCTTTGCGAGGGATCTTGAGAATCCGCCCCTCTGCCCTTGAACAAGCAAGAGGCCGCGATTCAATCGGCTAAACGCCGAGTAAACCCCGACGATCTGTTCCCGATCAGAGAACGAGCACTTCGTCGACTTTCCGTGAGAAGAAGAGAGATTTCGGATACGCAAACTGCACGGCAACACGACAGACCCTGTCCCAGACGCGTCGCTATTAATATTTTCCATTTTTCGGCGTATATCGAATCAGAAGTACGTCAGCTCAAGGTTCAATCTTGTATTACTAACCTTAGATGCTCTGCTATTAACATTTTCAATTCTTTTAAACATACATCGAATCGGAAGTACGTCGACTCAAGGTTCAATCTTGCACAACCTTGAACGCACTTCTGAATTACCTACATTAAACGTGTCGCGAAAAAAAAACCACAATCGAAACGACCTTCCGCCAGAACGATTGATTGGACACTCTTTGCTCCTTCGAGTCCTTCAAGTCTTTCACCCTTTTTTAACACCCTGGGTAGTAATCGCGTTGGCAGATCAAGCTGTTATTCGTTCATTCCTGACCGGCGTTCATCGCGCGATGGGTAAGCGAATCAATCGCAATGTTTTCGAAAAACAACCGGTTTAAATCGCTTCCGCTCGATTAAGCGTCGACCGATGGCTGGCGCGGAGGAAGCGTGTCGCCGTGGAAGGGTCAGCCGGTGACGACGCGCGACGGTGCGTCCACGGGAAAAGGTTCGTAGCGCGGCTCGAGAAGCCGGAGGGACGAGGGTGAGAAGAAGAAGGGAGAGGAAGGAGAAACGAGAAGGAAAAGAGAAAGAGAGGGGCCGGCCGAGGGGATGGAGCGAGATAAGAGAAAAGAACAGAAGTCGGTTGCCGGTGCCATTTCACGAACGTACGTACATATTTGGCGGAAGACGGCCCAGCCCTGGCAGCCAGGTGCAACGGACCTATTGACGTGTTAATTGCGCCTGAATAATTGAAGGGGGCCCCCGCTCCGCACCGGTGCTCTGTCCTTTTAAAATGTCTGCCGATCTCGTTAACCCGCTGGACCTACCGACCCGACAGAGAGCATAGGGGACGATTCTACTGCGAACCGGAAGCGATCTAGCGCGGGTAGCACGGATCGAACGCGCCCTTGTCTTCCCGTGAAACAACGCGTCTGAATCGTTCGGGTTTCGAACATCAAGTTTCACGCGCGGACATTATCGCCCGCCATTAGATCGCGGTGCCAAGGGTTAATCGTGACGATCGACGGCGTAGGGTGCACGGGGCGGTTATGGATCCCGCTGGCGCGGTAAGTATATGAATAAATAAACGAAGCGCGCTTGGAGACCAATAGAAATTGGAAACGCTAGTTCGGAAATCACGGGGGAAAGGGGCCGGGGTAGGCTGCGACGGTTATAGACGACGTCCATGTCGAGGGCAAAAAACGGCAGCGCGAATTAAAAGTTTTTCCCTGAGCGGTGGATACGACGTTCGGTCTTCTCGTTGCACGTGGACACATGGCCGACACACAGCAGCGGAGAGGAAGAGGGAACGGGTCGACGGGGTCTGATCGAAAACGCACAGTTTGGTATACGTATACATATAGTTGCATGCAATCGGAAACAGGGAAAATGTTCGAGGCGAACGTTGAATTATTGAGGATTTAGCTGCGTATCGGTGGAAGGGAAGGGTTCCCGGTGATCGTAAGAATATCTAACCTCGACGTGGCTTCTTTTATTATTCAGTGGCTGTCATCCCCGTGTCGGGGTGAAACGCGCGACTAGAAAGCTCGAAAGCCCGATCGTACCACTTATTTCCGATCGGTCGGCCGTCTATTCTATTCGCGCTTCTTCTTTTTCTCTTTCGCTCTGCCTGCCCCCACCATCCCCCTTCTCCTATTCGACAAGAGCGTTTATTTCTCGATATACAAATTCGTACGCGCGGAATATGGATTTGTCGACGAGTGGGGCACACGGAGGTTCGATGCGAAACGCGAGAAGGATCCCGATCTCCTCGACGCGACGGTCGAGAGGCGACCGCCTAAATAGGCCCTTTGTTCCAGTCGGGGACCTTAAACAGCGAGCCCTTCTCGAGCCCCGCGCACCCTGTTTGCTTTCCGTCCGACCACCGACCCTCGCTTCTGGACACAATTACCCGCCGATCACTCTCGATCGATATTCACCGTGTCGACTCTCGACGTTGTATCCCGCGCCGAAAACCTCGAGAAGAAGGAGACTCGATCGGCACTCGAGAGGATTAAGGTCCGGGGGATGTTTATGACCTCGGAGGAGCGTGATCATCGGACCAGTAGCGACTCGAGCTACCAGACCAGACGACGACTCGACGATCGCACGTGGACACGAGACAGCCGCTTCGACTTGGCTCGCCGAGACCCGTGTCGCGTCGAGCCGAGTTTACTGCTTCGAAATCGTGTCACGATCAGGCCAACTACCGATTCCGATTTGTCCCTTCGAGGACTTCCGAGGGACACGATCTCTCGGCGGAGAAACGATTCCGGGTTGGATTCGGAAGCGAGCATATTCCGGCGGTTACTGAAAAATGGAAGACGGGAAGACCGAGAGAAAGAGAGACGATCTGCTGGAACGTCGTCGTCGCAGCGCGCTCTCGTGTTTCGCCGACGAGATTAAAATAGGGAGAACCGCGATTCGAACGGAGCGTTTATCTATTTCTGAAACCGCGCGGCTGTATTTCAGAACGACCGTTTACATACTCGATTTGACTAGCGCGAAAATAGATCCGAGGGAAAGCGTTTCCGATATAGACGTAATCGCGCGGCGCATTGATAAATCTCCGGCCGTTGTGTCATTTAACGAGCTGCTCCGGGAAAGCCGGGAAGCGTTTTATTCGCGTTCGACGCCAACCCGAACAATCGTCGTCTATTCTGGTGGGCAATGTTTGCGTTCCGTGATAGAACAAGCCGGAGAGCAGCAGCGCCGTTGATGTGTCCAAGGAGAGAGGGGCGCCGGAAGGAGACGGGAATAAAGACGCGATGCGATCCGATCCGATCCGATTCGATTCGATTCGATTCGATCCGGGCCGAGGTGAGTCGAGCCGAAATCGAATTGGTTGGCGCAGCGACGCGCGATCTCCGACGTCGGCCGGTGGACATGGACGGATCTGGTTAACGGTATCCACCTGTGGGAAGGGGTGTTAAGGGTCGAGGCGAGGGTCCGCTGGCTTCCAACCCCCTCTCCCCCCATCGATAATATACGATCCTGCATGATTCTGCTTCGCATATCACAATGGCCCTCTGGGCAACCTATTCTACGACCTAGCAACCTCTAGCTACGTATGTAGCACCGATCTACCGGTCCTCGGGCCTCCGCTAGATAATGAGTGATTAGGTAATTAGTTGTCCAATATTCCAGCCAGCTTGCTCGACCCTCTCCCCTGCACCCCGGGTCCTCTTCTCCCTACCAGACTCTAGGCTTCTCCCGTTTTCCTCTGTTCCGACGGGCCGCGCCTTCGCGATCCACCTTTCACGAATCCGTTTCTCTATGCTATATAAAACTCGTTGTCCATCCAGCATGCGTCCGCATTGATTACATCTATTTTAACAGAAGTACGTCCATCCAACAACGCTCCCCTTTTATCTTTTCTCCTTCTTTGGATAGTTGCGATCACGTGCTAAATGAGCCACGATACGCACTCTAATTTGTTGTATTTTAACTGACCTAATAGAATCGTCTTTCATAAAATGAAAATACGAATGGGTTGAAAAAGATCTAAGACCGTGGGAGGGTTAAACGACTATGTTTTTTCTGAGCAGCGGAAATGGGTCGGACAAAAATCTACTTGAAGACGGCTCCGTGGACGAGACCGTGGAATTGAGCCGAACGCGCTCGCCAGCGAATTTCACCGATTGCCTTTGGGCAGCGCGTACAGCGCATCGCGCATTGCAAAATCGAGTAACGTTCGTTTCGAGTTGATATCGATTCGCAAAAGCGTCGAGGGGTCGTGTTCGTCTCTCGGCCAAAAAAAGCGCGTCTCGTCGGTATCCCTTCGACGTATCACCGCATACACCGGTCCTCCCCTTTTATAAATATAACAATTAGACGCACGGGGGTCCGTGACACGAAAGCGACAAAGAGAGGAAGAGAGAGAGAAAGGGGAGCGTGGAAGGGGTAGCAAGCCGAGAGAAAAGAGCGCGCGTACAGGTCTGTCGGAACGATCGGAACGAATATATCTTATACAACGCGAAACGAGGAAGGGGAGACGCGATTGTACAGTGCTTGGCTCGGTAAGCGTATTCGAAAGACCGCGACGCGTGTTTCGTAAAATTGCGTTATACTCGATGAACTTGCCGGAACCGCTCGCGCAAATTTCTATTACTATTACCTACCCGTAACGGGTGGAAAACCGGTTCCCGTAACCAATTCGTGCAAAAATTTAATTAACAGCCCTTATTACTGCAACGCGTCCCTCTTTTGCGGAGGAACAGAGACTTTTGTTTCGCCGGAGAAATTTAATTTTCGGCGCCGATGGATTTACAGAAGGCAGCCGCCGCTGCCGCCGTCGCCGCCGCCGTCGGTGTAACGTTTGTCCAACCCGTGGTGAAAATGTTCGAAAAAGTTTGGGGGCCCGGTGTTCTCTCGTGGCCGCAATTTCGTCGTGCGTCGAGCAAATTTTTCTTCCCAAGACGACAAATATTGGCCGCGAATATTTCCCGTGCTCTCTCCTAGCCTCTGCGTTCTCCTAGCTGCGCCGCGCGGAGAAACGGAACGTCGAAAATTAGATTAAATTAGATCGGACGACGTTAAACTAGATTCAATTAGGCTGAACTGGGTCGAATCGAATTAAAAAGGAGCGAGCGCGTGCGAGGCACGGACCGAAAGGCCGACAGCCGGCAAATATTATGGAGAAAGAAGACGACGACGACGACGACGACGACGTCGATAATCGAAAGAGAGCTGCGAGCTTCGATGTGGGCGGCAGACGTTCGTTCTCGAAACCGGCGTGGCGAATTGAACGCGTGCGAATTAACAAGCGACAAAATCACCCGCCACGACGAACCGGGTCGTAACCGTTTAACACTTTCGATACGGCTTGTCTTTCGCCAGAGTGTTTCCGCTGCACGGGAAGCTGTACTCGCTGTTTCAACATAACTATTTATATTATAAAACAATGTATGGTAATAATTACCCGATGTATTAGGTTGGCAAGTAAGTTCGCGACCTCCACATTTTCTCAAACAGTCATTTATATATATTTTTTAAGCACGAGTATTTTTTAACAAATTAATCGCAAATTTCAGAGCTTTCCAATGATATACAGTTCAAAAGGAATGGTCACAGAATGAGGTTATACTGATACAATAAAAGAATTACGAAACGAAAGGTCGCGAATTTAGTCGCCAAGCAAAAATAATATTTACAGACTGAGGATCTGAAACGGCACATTTGTTTCTTCGACATGCGATGTTCAATATCTTTGGATTTAATTTCTGCGAAGTAATTTAATTTCGGCCGACAGCACTGTTTTTGCTCACTTCAACAAATTCACTTCTTCCAAGAAACGTCAAAGAACGAAACAGTCACGAGAATGGAAGAGATCGATCATGGAAAAACATGGCGTTCGCCCAAAGAAGGGGTCGATGGAAAATTCGAACAAGTGACTGTAGTCGCTGTTGGCATTGAAAGGGTTAAACGGCCGCGGCCGAATAAACTGTCGTATTAGTCACGGCGAGTTTGGAGCGACACGAACCGGCTTTGCTTCCGCGACGGGGGATCAGCCGTTATAATCCGCGACGGACGATATCCTCGAGTTCTCCGGCAACCCGGGAGTCCGATCGGCTCGAAGGAGCTTGGGGAACGAAGAGACGTGGAAGCGTGTCGGAGAAACGCTGGATCGCGGCGTTGTTGCGACAATTCGGAATTGCATCAGTGTGCGGTGCCGCCGCGATAATGCGCATAATGCGAGTGCGTGCGCCCGGGTCGACGCGGCGCGCACACGTTCGCGCGCCACAGCCGTTACAAGCCTCTGATGTAATAATTTTACGATCGCTCGCTGCAATTTATCGGTGACAACACTCGCTATTTCTGTCGTCGTGTTCGCGAATAATGACCACCGCCTCTACGGTCAATGGGTATCGCGTGTGCGCCGCGGACGAGCGTCTTCGTAACGTTTTCGTTCGGTCGGTTTTACAACGGCGCCGATCGTTCTCACGTGCCGACGAGAGCTTCGACCCGAGTCCACCGGAAGCCAGCAGGCTCTCCGGAGAACCAGGATCTTCGCTGTCTCGGAGGTCGCGTCGAAATTTGGAAATCGAAATTGCAGCGTACGAACGCCATCGTCGGCATGCTTACCTATACGTTACGCGTCCTCGAGCGTCGTCGATACCGTTGATAGCGGAGCTTGCGTTTTCTCCACGCGAGGGACATTGCTCTCCTCCAAGCTCACGTGCCGCGCCACCTCGAGCTGGTCTGCTGAAAAACGAAACGTTCCGGATTAGTAACTTCGATAGACGTAAAACAAAAAATGTGTAACCGGTGTTAGACGCAAGAAGAATCGGCAGAAAGATTGGGGAGTCACCAGACAAGATTTTATTACATGAAATGAATTTGGGAAAAAAGGGGAAAGAACTTATTTGCCCACCTAATAGAAATTGCGTCAGCCATATACGTCCAATATTGCCATCGACTTTGATGATAGTTTCTCCGGAAGAAAGAAATTGTTACAGAATATATAGGAGAACGTTCAGATTTTCCAAAGTCGACGGGCAGCCGCCCCGGTGAAATTAATAAAGACTCGCGCGAAATAAAAAGGAAAGGGTCGCTGCGAAGAAGAGCTGCATCGGATACGAATTCAATAAGGGCTTTTACGGCGGTCGTTGCTTGCGAACGACCCGGCTACGGGGAAAGAAACGCGGGCCCATATTCATGGCCGCGTTTTCATCCTTGAATTTCCTCCGACGCGTATCAACTTGGAAACGAGTCGCGAGCGAGGAGCCTTGTGGGGCATCGAACAAAAACACGATTTATCGGTCGGACGGCGTTTCTTTCCTGAGGATCTCTCGTGTCTATTTGTTCGCGTCCTTCGTTCCTTGGAGGTCAAATAGAATCTGAAAAATTCCGTGAAATTTCGAATTGTTTACGATCATGAAAATTAGTACAGAGCTCGCGAGTAGAATGGTCTTACGGATGACAGGGAGCGGTTGGGGGTTGAGGATGAAATGTTAGAACAAAGTGGTAGGTATAACTAGAAACCGGAGTTTCAAAGTCCCCGGGATGTTTTCAGCGTCCACCGGTGAAGCAATGGTCTAGATCTAGCATAGACGAAGATGGAGGGAGCAGAGAGGGTGGCACGGGAAGGAAAGGGTTTCGGGTTCGAAAGACAAACCGAAAGAGGAGAAGGCAGAGGGGGAGTGGGAGTGAGGCGGAGGAAAGAAAGAAGGGAGGAAGAAGGGGTACGGGGAGCAATGGTTACAGCAGAATAAACCCCTCAATAATGAGTTCCGCGAGTGAATTCCCCCGGTGCGGAGAGGCTCGAGATAATAAAACAGAGCGACTGGGACGCAACCGCGCGACGGTGGTAGTAACGGTAGTTGCGGTAGTGTTGGTCGAGGAGGGTTGCTGCGGGAACCCGAGGGGCAAGGGGGTTGCGCGCCGGCAAGAGTAATAGTAAGAGGCAATAAAATATAATGAAATAACATCCAATCCAGGAGAGATATTGTGAAAATATTATTACTAACTTATTACTCGCTGGGCACGGTGCGCCACGCTCTCCACGTTTTTCTCCTGTTTTCTTCGCCGGCTCCTCTCTCTTCTCTCTCTCTTTCCTCCTCCTCCACTCCTTCTCCCTCTCTCCGCCTCGGCAAACCCCCCGACTACGCGTCCTCCCCCATTTTCTCGTTCGCCACGTTCCTTTCGCTTTTCACCTTCTCCGACGGTTTTTCCGGCGTTCGGCCGCTTTTCCGGTACGAGGCCCTCGATAAAAATTTCAATTTTGCGTCGCGAGCACGCGCGTACAAATACAGATTTCCCTATTCCCGCGAAATTTCCGCCTCCCTTTTTCCTCGATTTTCCTCCTCGGTGGTTCCGGACCCGAGGTCTTCCGGAGGGCGCGCGCGTTCAATACGGAAAAAAGGAATCGCGTTGCGCGCGGTGCCGAGCGGTGCGGCACGGAGCGCAATCGGTCCGCGATCGGATCGGTGGCTCTCGGCTCGTCCAGCGGATTTGAAATGCAAATCATCCGGCAGGAAAGATCGTCCGAGCGGCGGGAAAAAAAAAGTGATTACCGAGCGAGATATCCAGGTAGATCGCGCACACGGTGACGAAAGACAGTTACATAAAAGACAAAAGTGTACGGAGTCAGGTAGGCAGTCAGAGTAGGTGTGCTGCGCGCGGACGACGAGACGCGACGATGGAGAACGGAGAACGGCGCGGCGCGCGGATACGGGGGGTGGGGGGACGGGCCGACCCGAAGGAAGACGGTATTAGCGGCTAAGAAAAGAGGCGGGGGAGATTGGGGGTGGAAGGGGATGCTAGCCTGGAACAATCCTATCTGGCCGTGTAAATCTCCGGGCGTCGTAACGAACCGGCAAATCGAAACTAAACGGTAGACCATGAATGGGAAATCAGAAAATAACGTTACGCCGCGCGAGGCCGCGCACTTCCGACAGGGACGACTCGACACAAACAAGCCTACACACCGAAACACCTCCTGTACATGTGCACGCACAAGCGGGGGGAATGCGCTCGCGAAACGCTCGACCGAGTATACCTCCCGGACGTGCGAGCCAGCGTCGTTGCTCGCGGACTTCCTTTGGAGCACTCCCCCAACCCTTTCTATCCCTTTCTCTCTTCCTCTCGCACTCTCTCTCCGATTCTCCTCCATTCCTACCGTCTTTCTTTCGACTATCGAACCTCTAGAGCGTGGCTCCAATATTCGGCTTTCTATTTATAGTTTGTCCGAATTCGGAGACGTCGTTGTTCCAAAGCAAGAGCGGATTGGACCGATAACGTTATTTTCGCGACTCACCAACCGCTATTCTTGGCCCCTTTATCTATTCATCGGCACGACAGAAGTATTTCGTTAACCCCTATGTTAAAGAGCAAAATATTGACTGCCGAATGGAAAGTCCTCGATTTACCTTTTAACGCTTCGAGTGCCATTCTCCCAAAATTGGAAGACTGAATTATTTGTTCAGATTTGAAAATGAATTTTCACGCTGGTATGTTCAGTCAAGGTTGAAACAGTATCCGTTGCGTCTTCAATCTTTAATCATTGTTTCATTGAATCAACCACTTTGGTTTCGTGCAATTTTTAAGGTTAATCGATCGCCACTCTAACAGTTAGTAATGTCTAGGACGTTCTTTCGACGCCTTGTCTTCCGACATCCGACTCGCGATGAAAATTGTCGATTTTATGAAATACGCGCGGCACTAGTCATTAAGGAAAATGTAGGCGTGCGATAGATATAAATGTTCTCTTTCTTCTTCGAGGTTCAGTAAAAAGAAGTTGTAATCGCCGTAACCGTAAAGTAAATTGCAGTGCGAGGGGTTATACGATTTCAGCGAAAGAATTACATCCGAGTCGACATGTAATTCGATGCTACTGGTTTAACGAGAAACAGAACTACATTTATATACGAATAACTATGTGCACCGGTGGAACGAATTTGCGGAAATAAGAAAGACCAGAATTAGTTTGAATCACGTTAGAATTAGTCTAAAATGTGGGACAATATGAAATTGCTGTTAACTTTGTCTTCTTATTCGCTAACGAGCATGTATTAACGGAAGGAGTCTAGTATCGTCTAGTTGTAAACAGTCACAATCAACTTTGCGTTATAATTGTTTTGACCTAGTATCGTAAAGTGCGCAGATGTTCTGAAATTCTACTCGAGGTTTCATACGAGATCATTTTAGCTGCGTACGGTTGGCCTCTTTAAAGATTGTTCTCCAATCAGCGAAACCGACTGATGAAAGGGCACGATCGAAGCTTGGAATAAGATGGCCGAGTATCCGGTTCTCGGCGGAAGGTTTAAAGATGCGGAGTCGGACAACGAATCGAGAACGCGGCTTTTCGCAAATGTCAAGTCGAGTGGCTCGGCTCTGGTCGGACGACCGCCATTATTCGCGTTAGCGGTCTATATTCGCGGTAATTTGCTAGACTAGGACGATTTGCTGGGACAGCTTCACTTATATAAATAATATATCGTTACGCGAAAGAGCGCATAAGCGGGTAACAACGAGAGGGGGGCAGAAGCGGAGATGAGAGGAGAGGAGACGAGAACAGAGAAGAGAAGAGAGCCGTCCGTGTTCGATGCACGTGTCTTTGCAGCGGGTTACGTAAGCGTATCCCATGCAGGAGAGTGTATAGGTACGCGGCGAACACGTTCGCCTCGCACACAACCCGCACACAGGCGGCGCACAGGAAATCGGTGTACGATACCGCTCTCGTGATGCAGTCTACACGAGTGGGAAATCTAATGTCTTTATCGTTATAACCAGTGTTCCATGCGACGTACGAATTAAATAAGATCTTTTCGTGACGCTGAGCTTCCGTCGCCGAGGAAAACGACGCGCCGCTACGCCGAAGAATAATATCTTTATCGGACTGGATGATATTCCACGCGACGTTTAAATTAAATAAGATATCTTCCGGGACGTTGTGTTTCCGTTATTAAGGAAATCGGTGCACGACATTCTCACGATATACGCGTGCGTACACGAGCGAACGTGAACGCGAGCGCTAACGCGTACCGTACGCGCAGCTACACGCGAAGAATAATTTGTATCGACCTAGGTAACTGTTAGGCCGTCGAACGCATAAATTAAGATCTTTTTATGATGTTGCGTTTCCGTTGTTAGCTCGAGCCGCCTTCTTGGCTCGATCGCTCCGTTCGCGGAGAGAAAATTTGCATAAACGTCAGCCGCCCCTCCACACCGGGCTACCGCCGACGCCGGATACGGTCGATTCTTCTTTTTCTAAGAGCCTCTCGAATTTCCAGCATTCGAAAACCGCACAGGGAAAAATGGAACACCGACCGTGAATCGCCGCGTTCCCTGCCAGCGAAGATTTCAATTCATACCCTTCGCGACGTCGGCAATGATCGAAAACCGGTGCCCGCCCGATTAAAAGCGATTACGAGAGACCGAGGTTGCTGACGAATCTTAGGACGTATAATGCCTTTTAATTCTCACGTGTCTGGTAACGTGGTAGCACGAGTTTTCCCTCTCTCCGTCACTCTACTTTTCCTCTCACCTCTGTCGTTCTCTCGCGTTCGCGTGCGCTCTCTCTCTCTCTCTCTCTCACTCTTTATTTCTCGCGTTCGCGTGCGTTCTCTGTATCTCTGTTGCTTGTTTGGGGCGGTGTCTCTGTTCAGCGCACAGTGTCCCCTCGAGTTCGGCGTGATTCCGTTTCGAGTCGGTAGCGGAACGTTTAAATTGTAAATGTATCGTTACTCTGTTAAACGATAGCTTTCGGTTCGTGCGCGAAGGGACACGGGGCTGTACGTGTTCGCGTAGCGCGAATACGTGCATGTCTTTTCCGCAGGTGGACGACTGTATGAATAAAACACGGTTCTCCGGCCGAAGTTTTGCCGAGTCGCCTCGGTATAACTAAATGTCTGTCGCATTTGCATCTGCATTACGAGACCGCGTATATACCGTCGACTTGCGTAATATTGTAATCAGCCTCGGGAAAATAAATAACTATGGCGTCTACCTGCGTCGCCTCTCTCCGACCCTCTCACTCTTTTTACCTAGCCGCTAGATAACTATCTTTCCGTTTCCTGTTGACGGGCCGCGGTAACTACGCGTTCCTACCTACCTACATACGCTGGCAACGTGCGTCGCGTACGAGTACGAGAAACCAGCTACAACCGAGGAATCTCTTTGTACCGCTCCAACGAATCCCACCGCAACCCGCCGTGTCCAATTTCGATTTCTCGATCGTTTCCTCGATCCATCCCTGAACACCGTTCGACGGTAGTGTAACCGTCTCATTGCTACCATCCCCGTACGATTAGAAATCACTCGGAACCAGGGACCAAAAATAACAGTTATTCTAAAATTTTCTACGGTAAAAGTCATTAATAAAAAGTTGATGTTATTGAATTTTGAAAATGATTAAAAAATATCGATTTTTATACTTTTTGGTTACAAGTAACAGTTATTAGTTTCCAAAAATTTTGATCCTCCTCGATAACTGTTATCAATGAAGAAAACTATTTCGATTGCTCAAAGCAGTTATCGATTAGAGAAATTTATTTCGATCGCTCATAACAGTTATCGTTAATCGAATTTCTTTTCACTTGTTCATAATAATTATTGGTGAGAAAATTCATTTCGGTTGCTTATTTAATTATTGAGTTGTCTACTCTATTGCGGATGGAGCAAGCCTGTGAAATTCATTGAGAAACTTTCGTACAACAAGACGAATCAATAGACCATAAGAACAACACAAAATCTGTTTGTTAACTGTCTTTGATAATTGATTGTCTACCATTTGAAAGTTGTACTGTTTAATAATAACTATTACAAATTTCCTTCATCGATAACTGTTATGAGTGATCTAAATAAATTTCTCTCATCGACAACTGTTATGAGCGACCGAAATAAACTTCTCCCATCGATAACTGTTATGAGCGATCCAAATAAATTTCTCTCATTGATAACTGTTATAAGTGATCGAAATGAATTTCTCTCAACGATAACATTTACCAACAAGAGAAACAATTTTCGGTTACTTATAATCCTTATTTGTAACCAATACGATTTTAGTCGATGAAATACTTGTTATTCCATAACTCTTTTTCTTTTTGGTTATAACAGTTATGGCCCCTGGTCGAAACTCTTTCCCTTTTTCGGCAGATCTTCTCCGAAATCTTCAATGAACCTGGACACTGCATACCTGGATACCTTCAAAATCGTTGAGATTGAAAAAAGAATTTCTTTTGGGACATTGATATACGATTTTCAACTTGTTAGGATCACTATAAAGAGAGAAAGAAACTTCCAATGACTACTGTGTCTTGCAATTGATGCAGACCATTCTTATTTTGCTACTTAGCAAGGTTGATAGCTCGCGAGTCTTATAGTTCCAACTTGGCAATTCGAGTATTCTCAATTCTTCCTCTAACAGCCTCGACTACCTCGGTGTCACACCGATTACGTGCTTTACATACCGACTTGGACATTTAATTTTTCCATTGAGCCGCACGATTGCTTAGACACGAAACATCAAACGAATAATAAAATGCTATTATCACGCGTGAACTTCTGGAACTAACAAGGGTCGTTCAATTAGCGGAAGATTTGTTTGAAACAAGTCGGACAATTTTTGTTCTCGACTACTCTTCAGGATCCAACTTTCAGGACCGCTCTTCAGGATCCACGCACCCCCTAAAAATCATAGTAGACGCGTGGATCTCGTAAATAAAAATGTACAGAACTGACTGCTGGAAACCTGTGGCGATAGATCATCTTTAGGAATCCAGTGTAAATGAAAAGACAATGTCGATTGTATAAACGAGGGAGTGAAGCGCATCGTAAACCTAAATGAAAATTGGTGATAGAAACAGCTGCGGTCCTGTCCTCGATTCTTGCGGATCGGGAAACGCGATCGGCGACGCGAAACGAGCGCGAACTGCGAACGGCCATGCGGTAGCGGATCGTCCGAGGAGCTGCTCGAGGATCACGGTGGCGCTGCTATTAAGACTGAACCTTTTGTACAAAATCGGTGGAGCTATACGTGCTATTTCCCTGCGCAGCCAGTGAGACAAAGGTATACCACGGAAACGAAAGTGTCGAGGAACCGGCAGACGGTGCTACCGAGACCGTGTATCCGCCTTCGCCGCCTACTTCGGCCGGTGTGTGCCGGCTAAGCGAGAATTAAGGCAAATGATTTCTGCGCGAAAGAGCTCGGAGATCGTAAAAGCGTATGGGATGCGTGTGTTCTGCCGTCGGCACGGAGCAGCGGCGGTGTCCCTTGGAAAACGGAGCGCGGCTTGGTTCGCCGCGATAGAAAAATTCGCGGCCCGCAGCTCGCGGCCTCGCGATGCAACTTCCGTCCCTCGCACCGGATTCGAACCGGTATCCCGCGATTCCATTCGGTTCCCCCCGTGGTCCCCCCAGGGCCCTCCATTCGCCGGTTTTCCCTTTCTCCGCGCGGGGATATCTGTTCCACGCACTTGCACGCACACTCTGCCGTACATACAGAGAGAGGATCGGCAGGTACGTACAAACGCGTAAATGACAAAACACGTATTACGTGTAACTGGAGTCCGTGCTAGAGATCAATACACATAATAGAGGGTATCTATAGCGCGCGCAACCCGTGCTCATTTACTTAATTGTGTTCTATACGGTATAACCGAGGTATGGTGTGCGATTCGTGTAGGTACGCGGCTGCCTACACCCCTCTTACCGTTCCTCACCGCTTTGGCCGCCCTTCGGAGCACTGCTCGCTCCTCTCTCTCTCTCTCCTCTCATCCTCTCCGTCTCACCTACTCTCGCTCTCCCCCTTCCATCGATCTTTCTCTCTCCCTCTCTCTCTCTCTCTCTACCTCTATGTCTCTGTCCCTCTCGGTCTCACCGACTTCTCTCTGTTCCCTGCCACCCATAGTCCCACCCCCTGCCACCTCTTGCCACCCCTGATGTCCATAGGGCCGAGTGTGCGTAATATTCAGACGTATAACGTGCCGGGGCCACGTAGGTACATTGGCATCAATTTATAGGGTGGGAGGGTGCACCAGATATATACGATCCGATAGGGTTGAATATCTCGTGCTTTTGTGCCCATCTACACCTCCTCGTTTCCATCTGTGCTCGTCTTTCTCTCGACGAGCCTCCGCCGCGTTCCTCCCGCCGCAACCCGCCCCGTTTCGTTTCGTTCCGTTCCGAGCCGTTCCGTTCCGTTCCCGACTCTACGCCGTCCTTCTCTCCTCTCGTCCCTTTTTCTCATCAACGTATCGCGCGATGCCTTCTCCTCCGCGCTTCTCTTCTATTCCGGTATCGTTTCCGCTTCATTCTGCTCTCTCGTCCCCGCTCCTTGCGCGCCGTGTGCGTCACAGTTCTCTATCCTTTCTGAGCGTCTCGATCGCGATCTCGACGCCAGGATCTTGTGTTTCGGGATTTCGCGACAACAAGGATAGAGAGAGAGAGAGAGAGAGAGAGAGAGAGAGAGAGAAAACAAAAAGATAGTAGAGGGTGGAGAAATTATCATCGTGCTTTCGATATCGATACATGCGGCAATATAGCGGTCGAGGGAAAGAACGTGGGCGCGCGCGAGTTTCGAATGGCGCGAATAATTCGCGAACGAGCGTAATTTGGCGCAACGAGCCGAAATCCGAGCGAGCGCCACGACGAGCAATGCTAATAAGCGCGCGGGATATCGCAAGAATTTCACCAGCGAGAAAATCCGAAAGCGATCGGCCGTGGGTCAGCCGGCCGACAATTGCGACGAACGACGAACAACAAAATGTCGACCGCAATTATGCTGTAATTAACTCGGGATACGCACACACGTACGTATCCACACGTAGAGCGGAGGCGCGTGCACGCACACATTCGTTCCGCGGGGTCTCTCTCTCTCTCTCTCTCGGCAGCACGCGTATCGCAATCGCGCCGCACGCGCTCACAGACACGCGCGACAAAAACACGGAAACGCGAGAGCTCGTCCACACAGGCGCACACGCACGTGAACACGCTTCTCTCTGCAGGCACACACCCGTTCGCTGGCATCGGACGATGCGGCGTGCTTCACAGGTGGTTGGGGATTTTTGTATTTAGCGGTTGGCACCGCCCGGCGTTTACGCGTTTACACGCGCCGCCTGGCTGCATTATGCATGTTTGCGGTAGCAGAAGAGAATTTAAACCAACTACCTCCGATCTATCCTCCCGCCGTCCATCTTCCTCGGTGGTCCTCCGATCCCGATTACTTTCATCTATCTCTCTTTCTCTCGCCGAATCGCGTGCGAACCCTTCACTCTTCGCTTTCGTTCGAAAAAATGCCGATACCATAGAAATGTACACGGGAAAACCAATTCCATCGGCGGCGCGCCCTTCCGCAGAGTTTATGATAACTTTTGCAAATTGCGGATTTGCCGAGCGAAAAATGATAATAATTGAAAGCGAATGAATATTCTACCCCGCGGCCACCAACACGTGGAGACGAGCACCGGTTTTGCAAGGGGACCCGACCTGACGCTCGTAACGAAGCCACGCCGACGCGCACCGTAGAGAAAAAGCAAATGACATGTGGACGGGGACGCCGTGTAATGTCATAGTGTCGTTAGTGTAAATATATAAGTATTATGTATATCCATATATTTTCAACAGATCCGGATCGTAAGAATCCTGGTGAACGCGCAACGCTCGAACCGGGTACGAGGGTCGGGGCTACGGTATCGTTTCCACGGTAAATTACAGTTTAAATTAGTATTATTACGACTTGGACATCACCACGTAATTGCATTATTATTATACGTTTCGGTACTTTATCAAATATTTATTGGCTTGTTATTGCGCATCAAATACGGTATTAATGGTGCCCCAGGGATCCGCATTTTGCAGGATTTCATCGAACGATCGAGAAGGCGGCCGAGCCAGTTCCCGAGTCGCTAGGAGGGGAACGTTAACGGCGAGGAGGAGATTTCAATAACGGGACAAACGAATTTCGGGAAAAACGGCGGGACGCGATGAACGGATGGATGGATGGACGACAGTCGGTCGGGCTGGCGGTCGAATCTACCGATTCGGGGATTCGGAGATCCAACGATCGGCATCCCGACCCGAGCGAGAAGCGCGATGGCGGGGCGTGAGACCTCTGTGTTACGCGGGTGTACGTCAAATCAAAATGCACAATCCCGGCAAATCATTTCGAATATTTCATAATGGGCGCGAAATATCATTACCTGCCGCCTGTGTGACACCCTCCGCCACTCTGGCACTCCGGCGCTCTCCGGCGCGCACCCCGCTCGTACCCGCGCGTACCCACTCGTACCCACGTTCCTCCATCCCTCGTGAATTCACTGCCGCTCCGCGCCGCTCCGCTCCGCTCCACGCCACATCGCGAATATTACCGTCACACAGAGAGACTTGGGTGACGAAGAGAGGAGAGTCGAGAGAACGGACGATGAGAGCGAGCCGGACACACGCGGCCGATAGAAAGGGATGGAGGGACGACGACACGAGCGTGTGCGAGAGGATTCGTGTCGCGTCGAGTCACCTCGCGTCGCGCGCATATAGCGAAAAACACATTGGCGAGCTTGCACACGGACGAGGGCGAACACGGTGCACGACGGGCTATGCAACCGGGACTAAATTACGTTCCCCGTAACGCGTTTAGCCGCGAATCGCATTGCGAGCGATCCGTATAACCCGAATATCGGCCGCACGCCAGAGATAGGACCGACCGACAGGTCGACCAACCGACCGAGCGATTCGTCCGCGGACGATCGTTTCGCGGCTCGATCTCGAGACTTTGCGCGCCGTTTCCTCCGCGCCATCGATCCCTCGATCTTCCGAGAGAAAACGCGGGGAAACAACCGCGGTGCTCTCGTTTCTCGGCTCTATGCGCCACGCCGCTGCGCCCGTGGCGATATTCGAGTACCTGTCCGGATGAAAGTCGGCGGCTATCCGTTAACGACGATGCCAGCGGATCCCGGTGGTCGGGGGAGCATCGGTACAACGATCCGCGGTAAGGGATGGTTTAAATCAATGTACGCGCGCATCGAATCAACTACCTCTGCCTACATACCACCGACAGAGTCGGCTCCCTAGAACTATCGGAGGTTCCCTCCGCGAAACATTGAGCAGCGAGTAGCTGGCCAACAGCGGCTACGGCCTGGGGAGGCAACGGCGGAACAGCAACGTCGTCGTCGGGAAAGCACACCAGCAGCTAAACAACCGGCCGATAGCGGATAGGATAGGATAGGACAGGAGGTATAGGTGAGCAGTATCAGCAACGGCGGGGCTGTAGTTAGTAGCCAGCAGTAGCTAGACAGGCAGCTAGGCACCGGTAACAGCGATCGCCTCCTCCTCGTTCTCCGTTCGCCTTCCCCTGTGCTCTCCCCGATCTATCTAGCTGGTCTGCGCTGCCTCTATCTTTCTCGCGTCCTCGTCTGACCCTCGTTTCGTCTCATCGTTCGTCCCTCTTCATCGACCTTCTCCACCATCGTCGTTGAAATCACCACCACCATCGTCGGTACCATCAGCGGCGGTGCTGGCAGAAGCAGCATCACCACCAGCAGCAGCAGTAGCAGCCAGCAGTGGCGGTAACGGCAGTAGAAGCAGCACCGTATACACGGTACACTCTGGTACTACTCTGGAATCGCATCGTGGCCACTCCAGTTGCATTGCGGCCAACACCGATCCACACACAACACACGGAGCATGGGGGGCTCGTCGACACATGTACCGGAGAAATACGTGCAACGCGCACGCACATCCATCCGGCGGTGGAGCTACGTCGGCGAACGATGCGTACATACACGTCCATACGCAAGAGCACAACGGCCTAGCGTTGCCCTCTGCCTCTGGCCAGAGATATCGTTAGCATGCCTTGCTAATCACGGACTCGATAATAATACCGTGATTGATAGGACGAACCTCGTCCCTTCTCTTCGTTCGCCTCCACCTCCATCTCCTACCTCCTCGTACAACCTCCTACAACCTCCTACCACCTCTATCTACCCCCTGCTCTGCCCCCTATCCCGTGTTCCACTACTACCTCCCTCCCTCTCTCTCTCTCTCTTGCTCTCTCTGCCTATACCTCTCTACCTCGACCTCTTCGAAACACCCGCGGAATGTTCCACCCCTCGAGAGAGCGGCCATTGCGCCCCCTTCTGACTTTCTCTTGTCCATTCTCTTTTCCCTGCCTTCCTGCCCGCTGTCCTCTCTCTCTATCTCTCTCTCTCTCTCTCCCGTTCTCCATCTCCCCGCCTGCCTCCACTTTCTTCTCTTTTAATCTCTCTCGCCGTGCGTCCGTTCCGTCGCGAAACGCTCACGAAATTCGACGCGCCTTTACGGACAAAGCTCCCGGCTCGTTATCCCCCGAGACACGTTGATGTTGTTCGCCTCTCTCTCAAACACGGAACTTCAGGGATCGCCGAATCATCTACGAAAAGACGCGAGGAATGCCGCACTCGACTCTTTCGCATAGCTTCAGATCAAAACTTGAACTTTTCGAGGTTGGTGACTTGTGTTTCCATGTTCCAAAAATTCTAGGATGATGAACGCTAACCCATACCATCCGTATCTCGTGGAAGAAAAATACTCACAGTATTATTAGTGAGTTTAAGTTTAAGAATTGTAAATTGGGTCCAACCTAGGCACCGATCGCTTCCGTCAAGCATGAAATCTCTTCGGAATTTTCTGTCCTCCCCTAGAAAATGGTACCTGTCCAATCTTCCTAGTAATTTCCAACGAGCACACGGTTCTCGCGAGCGAGTGTTTAGTCGACCGCAACTTGGGAAAGTAAAACGATTTAAATAAATTATCAAAGGTTAAGGGAGAGAGCTGCCCAACGCGAGAGAAAGTCCTCTCGCGAGAAACAAGCCGAGGCGAGTCGAAAGCCGCGAAGACGCGAGCATTTGTTGCATCCCGGAACAGTTCGGACTCGGCGAGGTTCGCTCGGAGATCCGTGTGCGTACGCTCGGAGGAAAGTAGCGCCGGGAATCGAGATAGTAATTCAGGGCTGGGCGCATGTACGCGTTTTATATGGGTCGCCTTGTCTCTCTTTCTCTCGGCTCCTCTTCATTCCGTCGTGCGGGGGCTTGCGTGTGTCCGAGGGTGCGCGCGAATACGAAACAGCTATGCTAGCTATGATACCATTAGCATCAGTGATTAATGTATGCCGCAGCCTGTTTCACAGCAATGCGCGAGGTTCGTGTATACTCCGTGATTGACTCGTAGCAGTGCCGAGAGGGAGGTAAATCGAAAGAAACTGGGGAAGCGAGAACTGGCTACGAAATTCTTCCACATTCCGCTCGGTGAGGAGCGCAAGGTCAGCTAAATGGAAGAAATTCACTCAAGAATCCTAAACCTGCTTTAACCCTTTTCGTTGTTCAGTTACACCGGACATCCCTTTTTATCTGCTGTGAAATGCGAAAAAGTGTAGGCTGCGAAGTGTTTTTCTTTAATGGAGCTCTTTTAAGAAGAATTCTTCGATTTGTTAAGAAAAGAACACAAGCAGGAGTGGAGCCGGCTTGGTCAGGGAACCCGATAATGCGAATAGATAAGGGAAGCAACATCAGTTGCAGCGGAACACCCGGTAGATTTCGAATTCAGAGAGCGTGGATTACGTACCGTGTCCATCGAAGCGTACGCGCATTCTATATTTTAGGCTGTCAGAGACGGAACCTTCGAAGTTTCAGCAACGCGCGCGATCCTAGATCGATACCGCAGCTTCGATTCGCGATGGCCGGGAGAAGATCTTTGCGTATCGGGTTGCCCCGCGTTACGTGTCCTCGAATAGGTTTCAGCCGGCAAGCAGGAATTAATTATCGAGAAACATGCGTTTACATCGACGCGGCGCGTATACCCTATACCAAGAAATTAAAATCTCTCGTTGAAAACGTGCAGCATTAAAATAGCGCATCGCGATCGCGTTCGCGTCGTTAACGCTATTCAATAGTTTTTTTTTCAACGTGTCCGCTCTCCGACCAGCGCCAGCATCGATCCGAATCGAAAACTCGTTTTGAAAGGCTCGCTCTCCCGATCGAAAATTTCTTTCCTGCTTTATCCTAAGAAAATCACCGATGGACCGAGGACATATCTCCTTGAATCCATATACTCCTTGATTACTATCGGAGAACAACATCGAGTATTCATAAGCTGACGATCGGCTTAACATATCGCGAGCAATTAATAATATTTCCGTGTCGATTACGTTCTGCCGTAAAAAGAGAACAAACAAACAAGATCGCGGTTAGCTTCCTCCGTGACGCGAGAGTTTTTTTTAGTATATTAACACATTGCCTGCCGGCGATTATGTCAATTTTTGAAAGCCCAGTTCAGACTCCAGTCGATCCTTCTCGAAGAATCGGCGATCTCATTGGGTTCCCCTCGTTCCCCTCGGCCCGATTAATTTCCCGAAGGTTTTTGGGCAGAGGTGAATAATGAATAAAGACATTCGGCTAACGGAGGAAGCGGATCGAGAAGTTCGAAATCTCGAAGGATTTTGTCGTGCGGTCTCGGGTACGAATACACGGCGCGGGTCGAGGGGAATATGTAAACCGAGAGTCGCATTAATATTCAGGCTCGCGGAGGTCTTAAGGAAGGAGAAACTCGCGGTAGGCACTCAGGCAGCTAGCGAGGCAGCTAGCGAGGCAGCTAGCTACAGCTACCGAGGCAGCGAGGCAGCGAGGCAGTCAGGCATTCAGGCGACCAGGTAAGGAAAGAGAGGGAGAGCAAGCAAGCAGCCAGGTAGGCGAGCGGGTGGCCACGGTGCTGCGATCCATAAAAATGTCGGGGCTTCCGAGTGACGGCCGGAAACCGGGAGATGGACAGGGCCAATTGTTTATATTACTCGGTGCAACAATGGAAGTCCAGCGACGTGTACCGTGTACCGTGCCGGAGTATCGTAATACATGCTACGGTGCTTGCATTCTTTTTCCAGGAATTCGACCGTGCCTCGGTTGATGCGATAATGCCAACTAATGTTTCTTTTCGCGTTCGCATTCGCATTCGCGCTCGCCTGATTTTTATTGACCCTGTGTGTCGGCCGTTCTCGGGTCGCGGGACACACATACACACGTTACCTCGTTCGAAAACGGAAACCTTGGCGTGCCTCGCGTTTCTCGGTCGGTTTTTCAGCGCGGGGATCGCCGCTCGCGAGCGGGCCCGCGCGGAAGTACGACATCGTTCGCGGAGCCGTCGTTACAAATTTTTTCTGTGCGACCCTTGGCCGGAAATCGCGGCACGACTTGCAACCGAGCGACCCTGTCCCCGTCCAGGGTGGGATTCTCCTACTCCACGCAAAAGACGAGCTAAAACTGGTAAAACATTAATCTCGAATAATGGTATAGCAATTTTCAGTGGCGCCTCAGAGTCGCCATTCGAGTGCAAACGGTTTACACTTTTCTTGTCTGACAACTCGCAATTAAATCCTGCCGTATAGTATTAAATAATAGATAGGGTTCGTCGCGCTAGAAGCCTAAACAACGGCGTACTCGGCTGTTCGCTGATGGTCGCGTTCGAGAAAGCTCGTCTCGAAGCCCGATATTTACGTGTCGCGAGATCCTTTCGATATTTTCGGGTTCTCGCACGGAAGGCCTTCACCCGTGGATGGCGAGAGAGGGGTCGGGAGGGGCTCGAGCAGCTTGGCGCACGGAGCGGAAAGAGTAAGAGGATGCGAGGGGCGAGCCGTAGAAGTGGAAGAGTCCGCTACCTTTACAGTAAAGTTAAATCTACAGAGCGCTATGCTACAAAGCAGGTCTGGCCATTAGGTATTTATTAAGTTTAGAAATTTATAGATGCCTCCTGGGCGCGGGCCCCGTCAACCCCCTGCGAGTAGCTACGCTCCTGCGCCCCGGACCCCTTTCCTCCGCCGCGTCTGCCTCCCTCACCCCCGCCCCCGCCCGCGGGGGTTCGCCGTCTCTACGACGGCAGTCTCCACCCCCGACCAGCCGCCAGCCAGTATTAAAATGAATTATTTAATTTTAAACTTGGTAATTTTTAACCGTATTATATCAGAAATTATTTACACGCCCGCTTCGGTGCAGCTACCCCTTCCTGCAAACCAGCTCCACTTCCTATCCCCGTCACCCCGCTCCCCCCAACCCCTCCGACCCGTTTCACCGTTAAACTCACTACCACTTACTTCCTCTACCTTCCGCGAACGTTTCTTCCGAACTTGTCCTCGCTAACATCACCCCAACCATCTTATTCGACGGATTTTATCAGCCCCCGCTGACCGAAACATGTTGACTGCCGTGGGTCCGTTTTGACCCATGGTTACGAACGTTCCGACGAAATCCATATATTCTGGTACACAGCTTAATCTAGGCAACTGAGCTATCGTGTATGGAAATGACCCCGCCAATTATAAAGTATAATTACACGTTTTTCTCATCAGAAAAAAAACCATTTTACCTTATAAGGAAACTTGGCACAGTTATTAGACAAGTTTTCAATCACATAGCTGCCTATAAATGCGAGATAAATTAATAGCGTGTTAATTCGTTTAAACGTTCTAGTTTTTATCTGTACAAGTGAATTTACCAATTAATCATTAGTTTTCCGAACAGACTGTTGTCCGACATCCAATTAACGCTCTTTGTGTGTAGCTGGAAGCCTCGAAAAGTTAAAGAATAACTCTAAGAATACTTAAGGCAAGAGGATTGGCCCGAGGAAGGTGCAAGACAAGCAACGATTTAAACGAATTGCGTCACGATTGTTAAAAAACCGTTTACCCGACGACGGATAGAACGTTGCCGAATCGAGCATCGCTCAGCGGGAAGAAAAAAGAATGTAACAATATCACCCTCCACCGCGCCCCGCATCGGGCGCCACGCCCGATAAAGAGTACACTCGAAAAAGCTCGAACAGGATATTCCGGTTAATTTGCGCGTAGGTATTTACTTAACGAGTTGATCGCTGAAATTACAACGTATAATTTAATACCGACACCGGTCAAATTTACTCCGTAAATAACGGTAAATAAACGAGCCGTTTAGTACGCGCGCGCCTCTAAAATTCGGCTCTTCCAGACGACCGCGGTCAAATTTGTCAACGTAAATCGCCGGGCGCGCCGGCTACGTCCGCATCGTTCAAATCTAATTGAAATCCTAATTGCCGGGACGACTTTTTTCGAAGCGGGACGGCCGGCCGGAAATTTGTTACGATGCTCCCGCCGATTTATGCTAATTACCGATGGCTCGGTAATATTAATTAATACTGTCGATAATATTGGAACTCCATCTAAACAAACGACCGGGCTCGTTGCAGATCCTGCGTCGGTTGATTAGCGTTCGATGGTGTTCGGTGCACGACGCGACGGTGTATTCGTTCTCGCATACTCGCTCGAGTGCGCTCGCTTGCTCGCTCGCGCGCGCGCTTATTCGCTTACGTTCGCGATAGTTCGTGCACGCGACCACACGCTGGCCTAGGCGTTTTCTTGGTTCGGAGAACCTTTGAAATCGGCGTACGCACGGATACGCGTTCTTGCGTGTACACGTAGCGAGATGCAGCCGCATCGTATCGGTAAAGAGAAACGCACGGAGGACGGAGCACGATGGTGCTGGTGCAGGCACTATTCATAGGTGGAAAAGCGGGTGCGGGTACGGGCGCGGGTGCGCGCGTGTGTCCTCATAGATAGGGGTTGTAAACGTAGGGAGCGCAATCTATAGTCGTATAATACGTCTATACCGTCTGGGCACAAACGCACGCGATATCGCGTCCAGTGCGCGCGGTATTAATTGTTACGACGAGAAAGGCAAATAATTATTATAATTGTCCGGTATAATAATAGGATTCAACGTTGGAATACCGCTTATACATCGTTCGTCGTAATAAAGCGGCCATCGATTTCGAGCCGGCGCGGCGTCCATCGATATCGATGTACGCGCGCGGCTAACAGGCATGATACGCGTTCGCGTCCGCGTACGAGAGTATGAGAGTACGAGAGTACGAGTACACGAGTACGTAGCTAGCCCGGCCGCGTATAGCGCACTCGTACGGGTATTTACGCAACGGACATTGTGTGCGTACGGAGCGGTGTGCGATGGGTGTGCGCGCGTATAACGCATATCGAATGTTTATATTATATGCACACACCTAACGAAAGCCTAAATATACTAGCCACCGCGTGGGATCACGCCTATAGGCGGCTATTTGAGCGATAAACAACCGGGGCCGATGTGTCGCGCGCGGCGAATGGTAAAATGTATGTATACCGGGTGTACCGCCTCCATTCTGCCACGTTGTTGGTGTATCAATTGTGATTAGGGACAAAGATCCGACGAATTATTCCCGCTCGGTCTCTAATCTGATAACCGAAGCCAGCGCGCGCTCGCGTCATTGCATCGATTGTTTCCGCATGTGGGAAATCATAAAGGGCAATGAGTTCCAAGCATCTTCATTGTCCTCGCGATAATCAAACGCTAATCACTCCTATCCCGCTCTGTTCCTATTCCCGTATCTGAACCCGGTCTATTCGACGGAGTCCACCTATGACGCGTTTGTCGCGAGTTCGCGTTATCTAATCCCGAATATACATATGGTTTCCGTCTAAAAAGAACGAGAGAGAGAGAGAGAGAGAACCACTCGAAACGCGGTTCTTGGACGCGGCGAACCCTTTCGCGACTGCATCGAACCGCTTCTCCGCTCGGTACCGCAATAATATTCGAGAGTTTGCACTCCCCTTTCGAAACGCCGCACCCCAAGGACCGAGGGATGAAAAACCGAGGGGTAGTCGGTCGAATCAATCGCGAACACGAGAGGGTTTCGGCGTTTCCAGCGGTGGGTCACGGGACTAGGTTACCGGGTGCGTGGCACACCCTCGAATTCGGTCCTTCTTTCAGCCCCTCTCGACGCAAGCGACGCGACGCTCTCCGACGCTTCTCTCTAGCTGCGGAATTGAACCCGCTACGCCCCTTTTCCACCCCGCGCCCCGCCGCATTGCACCGGAAAATCTCACAGAGAGTCGCCGTCTCGTCAACCTTATCCGAATGCAACCGCGATCGAAATGCATCCGCGGGAACCCGGTTTTGCAACGGTTCGCGAGATATCGGGCCGCGTCGGGACCGACTGTCCATCTTCGAAATATCATTTCGGATGTAAATTTTGGGTTACGTCGGCCGCGCTTCCAATAGGAAAAGCAACTTTTGGGATTTCCATTTGCGGGACGCGGGCTGATTGGACGAATCGACATCACCGGCGGCTCGGCACTCACCCCGCGGAACACGTCACGCACATTGGCACAGACTTATGGGTATAATTCATCGACATTACTCGCGACGGGGGTCGGACCACCCCAGCGGAACCCAGCGGTACCCAGCACGCGTATTTTAATCCATCCCGCGGCCGTGTGCCCCTGCCCTGCCCTGCCATACTTTTACAAGCTCCCGTATTTACGAGCTCGCGACCAGTTGTCCAGCCCCGTTTCTTCAACTCCCCCGAGATCCGATCGCGTCCCCTGCACTGTCATCCACCGGCCAGTCGAGCTCTAGAAGTCGCTAAACTCTCCACGAACCCTTTCCCAAAGAGCCGTTTCGCGAAACAACGCGTACTTTTTGTATTCGTTCTTAAGTCTTTTTTAAGAATAAGAAACCAAATGAGAATAGTATTATGAAATTCTTACGATGACTTCACACTTCAGTATTCGACCCATTAATTCTCGTCACGAATGCATATAACCTGCAGTCTGAAAAAGATTGACTCATTCATTCGCGTCATTCGATGTGAACGAGTTAATTATTATCTTCATTAATATGTAATGGCGACGAACATGATGCTAATATTCATAGTGCTAGGAAATTAGTGTAGGTAGCGCATTTATCGATGCGCCGACCAGTGTTAAACGAGAAGTTTAGCAAGTTTTCCCGCGACTTATAATCAGGAGGAACTTCGCTTCCCCCGATGCGCTTCCGGAACAAAACGATTTAGAAGTTGTCGTGTTTCTGTTAACGGTTGACAATAAATTATCATCTTATTAGGGTGCAACACTCCAAATACCTCAGACCTACCCTTCAAAATTATGGTGCGGTGTGGGTACTTCCAGCTTTATACAATCCCCGTCTCCATCGTCTGTTAATTGCAAAATTGTAAGATGCTGTTTCCATATCCTTGTTCTTTTCGAAGGCCGACGTCTCGTTGAACCCGCATCTCTTATTGTGCTTGTCCAATACGATTCAAGGGACCGTCTAGCATTTTTCTTTGGGCTGGAGTTTGCGAGGAATCGAAAGAAGAATCATTGTTGTCGCGGGAACGCGTACGCAGACGGGATTCGGTGGAAACTGCGGATGGGTAATTCGCCTCCTGGCGACAAAACGGTACGCCGAAGCTGGCCGATGTCGATGACCGACGACTAGATGTCACGGTGAAACTGAGCGTCGCGCGTCGAGTCCGCGGGAGCGGGAAGCAATGACGCGCGCGAAAATACCGGAGGGTCGCCAATCACGAGGTGTCAGTCGGGACGAACCGTCATTACGCGATTACATTTTTCGTACCGGTTCGATCTGTCTCCGATTCGCCGTCGTAAATCTCGATTAAGTTTCCATATTCGGAGTAGAGGGAACGCCGCGTCGCTCCCCGCTGCAAGGGGGCAATAAGCTCGCGTGAGTTTTCGCACGTTGTTTACGGGGGGGTTCCGGCCCCGCGGAAAACAAAGGAGCGAACGGGGGAAAAACGAGGAGGCCGTCGCGACGACGACGCTTCGCGAGCGATACGCGTGTCGCGTCGGTCATTGGTGCGATGCTCTAGAAAACTTGTCTGTCGAAATCACGCGTCCGCGTAACGAACCGCGCGATTCGATTTAAATTATAATAAATGTCCTCGAGACATCGACTGAAGCCGGATATGGCTCAGCGATTTAGAGGTATTAGATGTTCATATAATCATTGTGTTTTTAAATATCCGGCCGAGCTTTCTCAGCGGGTCGCGATCCCGCATTTAATCATTTATATTGACGCAATGCGACCGAGCAATTTTTAGTGGAATATTATAGCATCGGCCATGAACGAGCATTTGAATGGCAGTGGAATGAGCGAGAACCAACTCTACATATTTTAACGATATGCCTTACTCTTCGGAGGAATCTAACCGCGATCGAGGCCGAGTCTGGACACCTCGATCCGGAAGAGGAGCCGCGAAGGTTGTTCCCAGACGACGACGATGCGATCGTCTACCGTCGTACCGTTCCCCCGTGCTCGTTGGACCGGCAATCGCAAATCGTCGAAAATTACGCAGTTTCCGATACGCGCATTGAAAACGACCAACAAAGCGTGATCGCGTTCGCGTGCTGCACCGTGCTCGACTCGGATTCTATAATATTAAAGGTAAACATCCTTGAATGCCCGCGCTCGTTAGACCGATGCATCCTGACCGCTTTGCGATAATGCCACGATGCAACCGGCTCGCCTTACGTAAATTCCAAGGCACGCACGACAAGAATAAAATTCATGCCTGTCGCGAGACCACTTCGCGGCTGCCCCTTTGCCCGGCCAACGGGAACACGGATTCGGTGTACAATTTCATGGAAACGGGGAACAAGTTCGCGGAACTCCGACTGGTTCCCAGCTTCTTAATACTTGAGCCTGGATGAAGAAGATTTCGTAAAAATCATGCGATATCGCTCGACCTACGCAGCGACTATTTTATCCAATGTTCTTAATTTCGTTTATTCTAATCATTTGTGACTAGGATATCTTTGGATATTCGCGCATTGCTGAAAGTTTCACTCCGATGGATATCGTCGGATTGTTATTGGTTTCAGGGGATCGCCTCGGTGTCCAACAGATCACCTGTTCAGAACACTCGGTACTTTTCTCGCCGCTCCCGCATGTTAGAAGCAAAGTAACAAGAGAAATTGACCCGGATTACAATGGAGAACACTGGCATTTTGTACCATTCCTACCGTTTCTAATGACCAACTCGGTGTGCGTACGAGCATAGACAGCGACTCTATAGCATCGCGAAGGATAGTATTCTTCCCGTCACTCAGGGATAAAGTAAGAAAAAAAAACGTTTTCCCGTCGAATAAAGAGATCTCGAGGATATGGGGATCCCGATCGAACCGGGGAGAGATCACAGAGAGGGCTAGAGGCTGCGATTTTCACCGCGCATCGTTTGAGACCGCTGCGCGAATTCTCCGGTCGTAAAATCTCGTACGGATAATGAGTTTCCGCCTTTTTGCGGTGGAGAGCGGGACCAACAGGGACGACTCCGTAGCAGGAGGATCGGAAGGGGGGAAGAAGTGGAGGAAGAAGAAGAAGAAGATACCACACGGAGCCAGCTTGGCAGAAGAGGAAACAGCTCGGCTCACGGCGCGGGTTGCGGAGCGGGGGCGGCCACGAGGTAAGACCACGGGCGGAAAAAAAGGTCGAAAGAAAGGACGGGACCGGAGGTGGACCACACACATACACACTCACATCGGGGGAACGTGACCGAGGCGATCCCGGGCTCATATTGTAATGCGAAGGTATCCATCCTGCGGCATTATCGTACAGTCCGCGACAGCAGCACGGTACATACTTCCGTGACCGTGGTTTCCAGCACGAAAGCGACTTACGTACGGAAGCCTTTTCGATCCGCGCGCGGTGACAGCGAACGATATACTACACGGGATCCGTGTTCCCCTTTCGACACCCCTCGCGACCACCGTTTTCGCTGACCTCCTCGATTCGCCAGACCTCGGGATACTCTTCTCTAAGCTCCGAGCTTCGAGAGCCTCCTCCTCCTGCTCTTCTTCTTCCTGCCCCCTTTCCTCGCAACAAAATCGAAACAATGCGACCGATCATCCAGCGAAACCGAAACGAAACGGCTTCGAAAAATCGCGTCGTGTACGGAGGATCGCGAGCTAAAGACCTCCGAGGCGAACCCCGAGGGAGAGGGGGAGAGAGAGAGAGCCCCAGAGATTCTCGACCTGGGTAGATCCGGGGGAATACTAATTCGACCGACCACGACTGTACGAAGATGAGATAAACGAATCACGTATTATTATAATGGCCAGTTGCTAAATGGTTTTTTCAATCCGTCCAACTCCGTCCGCATCATCGGACGTTCCTCCTCTGTGTTCCACCTCTTCCCGGGCCGAGGGAACCCCTCCAGTCGCCGCCGCCGCCGCCGCCACCGCCGCGCCACGCCGCTCGATGCTTCATTATGTAGCCGCGTAATGAAAATAATAAGAAGAATCATTTGTCCGAGTACCCGCGAACAAATGACTTTCGTAATCCCCGGCGCTCGTTCCAAGCACGACTCTTCCAGATTATCGAAGACGCTTTGTTTTCCGCGGAGAATTAATTGAATAAAGATTTGCATAGGTAAGCGGAAGATTGAATAATGCGTAGCGCGCGGCACGGTCGGCAGGCGAGCTGGAAAAACGGCGATTCTTGCGAATCGAAAAAGGCTGGCGAGATTCGCCGAATTTTACAGGCCGGTCAATCTCTCGAATCGGCAAACCGGCAATTTTTCTAGAGGACGCGGAACGCAATTCCCGAAGGTTGTCATTTCGCAGATCGGTCTGAAAAAGAATCGCGAAACGATCGGCCGCCGGGAATAGGACGCTAGGCATTTTCATTAGCATAAGATTCTTTTTAGTAATTTCGCGTAATGCCTCTCCCTCCCGCCCGCCCGCGAGCTGCCCCACCACGGCTCTGAAACCGGGAGCAGGCATGCCAGAGCCTATCATTATAGAGAAGGAATCATTGGATGATCTTAATCATGCGAACCGCTCTCCGTGGCTTCGTGCCGGCCAATCGCGGCGGCCGATTTCAAATAATGGTTTCCACCGGCGCACCGCTAAACTCGGAAATCTGTGCACCGCGGAACGAACGAGAAACTGCAACCGTGTGCTCGCCGTGCCCGCGAAGATTGGGCTTGTAGAGAGAAAAAAAAAGGGACGCGAGCGAATTCTCGACGATCCTGGAAACGCTACCGGCCTTTCTCCGGAGAAATTGATGCGTTCGGTCCCTCGGCTCGCGTCCCCGGGATTTTCGAATCGTACGAGTCGAGCCCGAGTTAATAAGCGGCCCGAAACGCCATACGGTCAGCTTCGAATTCGACTTCTGGAAATGAGAAGCTGCAAGAAATACACCTGCCGAGCCATCTCGAACGATTCGCCGGCGTTGACCCTCCGCATTTTTCGGACAACATTAGATAGGACATCCGAAGAGAATAAGAAGGCGTTGCACTATAATTTGTCTTGTGTACACAACGATGAGAACTTCTTTGTTGTTTGTAGCATCGTGAAAAGAAAAGAAAATGTGTACGGTACAGGTGAGGTGTCCGACTCGCTTTTATAAGGCAAGGGATTAAATTTTATCCGTTTACGCGCAGGTCGCGAGTTGTTCTATTTGGATGTTATCGTTTGTATATTTTCCCATTTTCTATTTACACTGGCATCTGTGAACGCTCGACAGTATTTTATTGGAAAAGAGCCACGTGCTCGAATCCTCTGGGGGATGATTGACCATCAACCCGGAGCATCGAACGCGCATAGAGACAGCTGATTCGAGATACGGTGAAAGTTGTTGTCATTTTGGGAGTCCGGTTCCTGTTTCACAGCAGCTTGTATTCGAGGCGGTCGGCCCGAAAGCAATTACCGGGCTGTTTCCCTCGTTCCGGGGTGGCGAGTCTTCTCCCTTTTTTGGGTTGATGCCGACGCGATGGTCGGGCGATCCCCTAATCGCAAGGTCGAGAGGCTCAATCGTTGCTCGACCTATCTCAATTGGCGATGCTCGCTCAACGGGCAAAGGGACGAGGTGGCTGCAGTAAGGGCTGTTCCACCCTTAAATTCCAGACAGGAGCTTTGTGGCCGTTAAGGGGTGGCATGGGGGCACAGAGGGGGTGGCGGTGCGGCGTCGGCGGTTTTGCCGTGGAAGTAGCAGTGGAAGTGGAAGGTGGAAGTGGAAGTGGCGTGGGACTCCATCCACCGGCGGCCCGTTCCGTTTCATCCCCGGGAAAACCCGTGAAAACCGCCACTTGTTGCATTACCTACCCTCCGTGCCTCCGCCGAACGAATATATATTTATACCTATACATATTTACATATATACAGGCACGCGGTGCCGAGCGCACACCTCGGATCGGCCGCGTATTCGTTCCTATTTAACGGCAGAAGCGTCGCGTCGGGTCGGGCCGAGCCGTGCCACTCGCTCTCCGCATCGCGCACCTCCGCGTCACGGAATTTATTTATCCCGACCGCTTTCGCATTTATATTCGAATCTTTTTCAAGGTCGCCACGAACACGCCGAACGAAGGTGAACACGACGCGTCGCGCCGCGCCGCGCCGCGCCGCGCCGGATCCGGAGCCGAACTTTTCGAGAGAGGCAAAAAATTAATGACTGTGTTACATCCTCCTAGCAGGGATAGCTACCGAGATGATATACGAGCAGAGTTGCCGTAGCCCTGCCTCCCTGTGCATCTCCCGAGAGCCTTCCCTTTCTCGTAGCGGACGACGACGGAGAGAAGACGACGTATAGTCCGAGGCGCAGACACGGGTCGCAAGGACGCGCCGCGCCGGACGAGCGGGGTAAGATTTGCATCGGAAACGTGCAATTTCGAACGTTTTCGCCCCTTTTTTCAAAGTTCCGAATTTCTCGACTGGATAGGTGGTAGCTCTCTCTCTCCCGGGCCTCTGTCTTCCTCCCCCCTCCTCCTCTTTCCGCCACGCTCCCTCCGTAAGGGCACGCACCCTGCATTTACTACCGGCTAGACGCAAAAAATGTCGACGTCGACTCTCGGGAATAAAACGCGCTGTTTCTCTGTGGCGCGCAGCGATTTTCGATGTAGGCGCTGATCACGGGGGTAGGTAATATCAGTGCCCGGAGGCAACCACCATCCCAGACCCTGTATATAAGCGTTATGCCGATCATGCTACCGGGTACCGAATCACCGAATATCAAAATTATCCCCCTGCTCCGACCTCTCTCTCTCTCTCTTTCTTTCTTTTCCCTTTCTCTCTGCCCCCGTTCCCCCTCGCCCCGGTTCCCTTTTCTCCCTCTTCTACTCTTTACCCCAAAGACCTAAGACTCGATCGATATAATCATCGGTCTCTCACCTGCGGCCACGAATCGATACCAACGGTGGACGATATATATGGGCGCGGAAAAGACGACAAGCGAGGGCTGCTTCGAACCGAGAAAGAGAAACGAGCCTCTCGTACCGGAGCTTACGAATTACCGCCACGGATCCCAGCCTTTCGAGTGTCCCGCCAACTACATGCTGCTAATAGCCAACGATAAATAACAGTCTTCCCCAACGATCGTTGGAAAATTCCCTGTCGGACCAATTACTTTTTGGCAGCTACCGATGCTGCAGCCTTCTTCGGTTTTGGAACTCGCTGTCCTGTTCTTGGACTCGGCAACTTTGGTGGGAGATATTTTAGGCGAGAAGAGTCTAGTAGTCAATAAGAATGCCGAGCGAAGAGAAAGCTGAAGGAGCAACGCACGGACGTCGATATCGATCGGAAATGGTTGCAACAGAGGCTGGGGGCTCGCCGATTTTCTTAAACTGGATCGTTTACGCGGCTCGACAACGGTAGCCATCGTCGCGCGACTCTGCGAGGAATATCGTGGGCAGGCTTAATTGCGATCGCAGGAATTTCGCAACGCTCGCCGGTACGGAACATTTGCATGTTGCCGCTCGCGATTGCGGCTCGGATCGCGAATGCAGATTTCAATAGACACTGCTAGGAATTCTAATTCTAGGTCAGCCAAGGTGTATTGTTGGTTGTAACGAGACAATTGCGACAACGGTTGCGAGCGCCGGGCTGTTCGCAGACATCCAAACGTAGTCGAATCTCGAGTCGAGCCGAGTCGAGTCGAGTCGACGAGGAGGGTCCGTTCCGGGGCCCGTTTCTCCTCCGAGCGCAACAACACCGTTCCATTAAATCTCTCCGAGTGAAGCGAATTCCTCTCTCTCCCCTTCCCTCTCCTGTTCGCCCTCTCTCACTGCGTTCGGTCGAAACAAAAAATCGAACATTAAAATTGCAAATGAACTTTTCACCCTTTCCGAGCCGCGGTTACGCGCAATAAATCAACGATACAAGCAAGTGCGAGCGGACGCGTTCCTCGCGAAACGTTCCCGTGAAAATTTCACGTCGATACCTTTAGAAATATCGCGGGAACTGTTAATTTTACACAGCTGTACGGACTTTTTTTTGCGAGAAAACGGCAGAAGCGATTCAACGGTGAAACGCCCGCGGAATTAATCGATCCGCCGGACGTTCTTTTCAACGGCGAATGGGTTCGAGTGGAAGGAAGGAACCCGCGCGGCGGCGGCAGCTCGCGCGAGAGAACAGGCTGCTCACTCTGGTTCTCGAAAAAAAAAAACCGAAGTACTGTATTTTTACCGAAGGGGTGGCCGAGCGGTGTCTAACGGCGAAGTAAAAACTATCGTCGGTCTGCGCGCGCGCGGTTTCCTAACGTTAATCCGTCACGCTCGGCTCTCGATCCGTGGATCGTTTTACCCCTAGCTGTAAATTCTCGGTGTACGCGCGAACGATGCGAGATGCACGATAATGATACGGTATTTCTAGCATTCGGATAATTTCTTACGATAAATCACGTCTAAACGGACCCGCGAGATCGCATAAACACACGTTTCGATCGAGCCTGGCTACGTTGCCGGTCCGAGCGATCCCGATGATTAATGATATTTTATAAATTCGAGTGCGGCGGCGTTGGTCGCGCCTCCCTTCCCCATCTATCGCTCTCTCTCTCTCTCTTTTGCTCTCTCACTCCTTCACCCCCGTCCACTCCGCGATCCGTTTTCTCCCGGATAGATGAACGACTTACTTGTCCGGGACCTTGGAGCGATCCCTCGACTCTCGGAGAGCAGTCCCGAGCGGCGCTCCCTCCTCGTCTTTTTGCTTCGGTTTCACTTGACGCAATTTCGATCGACGGCCAGGCAGGGACCCTTTGAGAAGAAGTCGTCGCGAAAGAACGGCGAACGGGACAGCGGCCAGGCTCGCGCGACGCCAAAGACATCGGGAGCACCGTCGTCGAAAGTCCCGCATTGAATTACACGGCATTTCCATGGCGAATGGCCGGGGGACGCGCGGTGCATGCACGTACGGTTCCTTTGTGCGAAAACCGCGTAACGGGTGTCCTCCAACGAACCCGCTCCGTCGATTCATTAGAATATCGCGTCACGTGAAATCACGTTACATACAGAGGAAACAAATATGCATATGCAATCTTCCACACCGAAAGAATGTCACGCGAAATTACCTGTTCTCATATATGTTTGTTAGAGGATCAAGGTAAGCAATATATTATTGGCATATATAAGAAATTATAAATGGACGACTTCACCAGTCGAACGCCTTCAGCGCTACTAACGAGTGGAATCATTTATGTACTTTATGTGAAACGTAATGTTTATTTATAACCCACGCTTGTTTTTCTCGTTCTGTATAATAAAATCGTTATGCGGATAATTAATGTGCGTCCTAGGTATTGTGAATACAGCATACCGTACCAAATATAGAACAAGATACAAAGTTCTACGGTTGCCGCAAATGAAATTCATTGATACGTAAATGAATGTTTAAGCTGTTGATTAAAATATTATGTGAAAAAATTAATTTTAAAAAACTTATTAATATGAATGGGTGTTGGTAACATTGCTGCTGTGAGTACTAAGAAACGGCAACAAATCGAAGGCGATAGCGATAATGGTCGTAACTGTGGACTTCGATACAAAATAAAAATTTGTACCATGATTTGTCTCACACTACCTAACTGTTTATATTGCCAAATGCTAAAGAGGCATTGAGGCCACTGTCTGGTCGTAGCTTTTCGTTCACAGTTGGATTGAAAGAATTCTCGTTCCGGGTCTTGTTCCTGTGGTTCCCTGCGCGATTAGGCTCTCGGTCCGGGCGGGCTTTGTCGGTCCTCGAGTTTTTGTTTGCCCCGAACCGCAATCGTCGCTGGAGGAATCGACCGAGAACGACGGAGAGAGCAAGAGCAAGAGCACGACTAGTGGGAGGGAAAGTTTTAGAATTGCCGTGCACCCTGTAGAAGTGGAGCGCGTCGCATCTCGGCTGAGAACAGTCCCGGTGTGTGCTGACACTGTTCACGCACACACGAGCCACGTCTGGACGCGTGGTAGTTAAATCGAATTCTCTCGCTGTCCTGTCCGGCGGAGACACAAAGCAAAGGTTGCTCGAGTGGATGGCTCGCCCAGGGCGACCATCTAGCAAATTGTGGTATCTAAGTGCCCGGTGGAAACGGGCCGCTTTATCGCTCGGCTCTCGTCTGGAATTTCGAATTTTGGAAAGTCATTTTACGTTCGCTTCGGGCTCTCCTCCTTTCCCCCTAGCCCACCCCTCTTCGCTGCCTCACCCTCCTTAAAAACGGCCCGGCCCGGCCCGGCCCGTTGGCCTGCTTGCTCAAATGCCGCGTAGCACGGAACCCCGACCGCGGTTTCGATCATTCCTACGTATCAATTTCAAACCATTCCGTGGGTCTAGCCACATCTACGCAACGAAACACGGAGAAGGCCGGCCGGAATCGAATCAGAGACCTTAACGAACCGAAGATAAACGAGAGAGACAGAGAGAGAAAACGGTGCAGAAAAGGCTCGTTCCGTTCGAAGCGAATCGGATCCAGTCACGGCTGCCCCCTCAACCCCTTCGCGCACCTTCAAAATCGACTGAAAAAATGTAATGACTCAATCGGCGTATGCAGCATTCCACGATTGTCCAGAAAGCTACACTTTCCGTATCCGAGCATTCTTTGGTGCCAACAGCAACTGCAACTTTTGTCACGAAAATCTCGAGAACCAAAATCTTAGACACCTCTGCATGTCAATTTCCATTATTAATTCCTCGATGAACCTCTCGAGACGACGTTCCGAGGAAACTAATCGAAACGGTCCGAAAGTGAGATCGCGGCAAAGACACGCACCGAAGATGTAGCGTCAACAGCGGAAGAAAGCATGAGACTTGCGTGTGCTCTCGGAACACGGGCATATGCTTGCATTACGTGGCGATAGCTTTCCACGCCGTTCGAGTAATTCCAGGCTGGAAACGTTCCATTAAAGATTCAGCATGTAATTGCGTATGATCGTAGCAGAAATCGTTCCCTCGGTCCGCGTATCCGTCTGGACTGTCCGTTTCCTTCGTGCCACCCGCTTCGTCCCAGGCCGCGGCTCGGGCTTCGGGCTTCGGGCTCCGACTCTGGCTCCGGACTCCGTCGGAGACGTGCCACGACGCTGGGCTACCCGAGGGATTATCATTGAACCGAATGATCGCGCGTAACCGTCGTACGTGAGGCAATCAGACGACTGCGTGCCGGAAAATCCGTCTTAATGATGCCTCGAGCACCCTGCCCGGTGGTCTCGTCCGTCTCCGTCTTCGTCTCCGTCTCATTCTCATTCCCATTCTCCTCCCGTTCCCCTTCCGGCCCTTCTAGCTTCGACTCTCCTTCAACCATTCCTGCGGTTTTTACTTTCGATACCGGAGCGTTGTTCTTCGGATCGCGCGCCAAAACAAACCGACGAATAAAATCCTCCCCTCCCCTCATTTACGCGACACGAGTGAGTCTCCGTTGCGGACGGAACAAGCGCGTTCGGATACGAGAGTTAGAGGGCGAGAATATTACAAAAGTCGGATTTTCGAGGAGAAACGACGTCGAGATTCGTAGATCGTTTCTCAAAAGCTCTCGGAGCGTTTTGATCCCACGTAAGCGATAGTCGTAAGTAGCGGTACATTTTTCAGGAGCCGGCGACGTCACCGAGAAATCATTTCCGCGAGCCGTAGATTAACCCTCGTGTCTCGCCGTGAATTATACAGCGTTGCATTGGTGTTGCAGAGTGGCCCCGGGGCAGAGACACGTGGGCACAAAGTGCTTACTTTTACGATGAAATACGGCGAGGAACGCGTCGATGGGAGGAATAAGAATGATCGCGACGGAGACGGGTTCGAGCGATTCCTAACGTGGAGAAGACGGGCGGAAAAAGAGATGTCAGAGGTTAAACAGCGACGAAACGCCGATCGAGGAGAGAGGGAGTCAGATCAGAGAGGAAAAGAGAGAATCCGGTGTAGGAGCTCGCGCGCAGGGCATCCTTTTTCCAGTCGTATTATTCCAGCGTTATTCAGAAGATCGGAATGCAGGTACAGTTATGGTTAGCAGTAACGCGGTACGTCGTCGGTATATGGCCTCGCGGTTGACAATACCGCGAGTCCTCTCTCTCCCTCTCTCTCTCCGTGGTCCCCCGAGCGTCTCCGCTTCTTTCGCCCCTTGTCCTTTCTACCATTCTTTTTCCCGCGCGCGCTCGCGGTTCTCGTTTTGTCCCGATGACTGCGACTCGAACTCCGACTCTGACTCTAACTCTGACTCGAACTCTCCGGCAAGTTGTTCCCCCTTCCCGTAAGACCGACTCGTCGCGAGCGAGCGCGTGTCTTTAACCTCGTCCTCTCCTCATTGTCGGTTCGCGAGTGCGTGTATGCGATACGTGCCTGAACCTAGAACTCGACGACAATCGATAACGTCGTCACGATCTCGAAGACACGCACGCTTCTGTCCCCTTATGTTAATCGCTCCTTAATATTCCACGCGCACCGCTCCCTCTCCCACTCCCTCTCTTCTCGCGTCTTCTTCTTCTTCTTCTTCGTCGTCGTCGTCGTCGTCTTTGCGTTGCGCTTTTTTACTTCTTCTTTTCTACCTTCCTACCTGTCACTCGCGTTTCGTCGCATCCCACCGATGCGCTCACCGTTTTGATTCGGTTTTATGGCTGTTACCTCCTACAGTTTGCTCTAAACGACTGCGAACACAACCTCTGCCACAGCTACTTGATCCCAAAAGATTCGACTGTTTTTATTCCAGTCTACCGCGGCGGGCCTCGAAGCGGTGGCAAACGCTTCTACAAGTTTGTAGTTTGTGCGAACCTATGGATGGATTTTCAATAATAAAATATTTGTTCAGATACTATGAGAAAGGGTAAAAAGACTGGTCAATGCACAGAAAGGATTCGAGTACTTCCTTCCCACAGGTGTCGTGAAAATTCATCGTCAAAACATTCGTAAACACAAGCTGTTCTCTTTCAGCCCGTTTAAGTGTCCTTCAAATGTCCTTGCGTTTCAGGTAGGGCCCAGGACAGAACGTTCTGTCAACAGCGACAGTTCGTTCAGTCGACCCGAGCCAAGATAGCTCTCGGTAACACTCGCTATTACGCCAGAAAATGAATCCCCGCGTGCCGGTTACGAGCTTTCGGTCGACGATCTCTTTATTCCGAAGGCGTCGTTAATCGTCCCACCGGCGGTGACTCACGCGACTCCGCGTTTCATCGTGGTTTACCGTTCGCTCGGTTGTCGTTGCTCCGCAAACGCGGACGTTTCTCTAAGCAACGAGCGCACAGCGCGAGATTTCGTTCGTTTCGCGCGCTTGCGCCACTTTCGTTTTGTTGTCTGCCCCGACGGAACTGAAAATTCCGAAGTCGTCGCGCGGACATTTTGCCAAGGTGGAACTATCAGCTACCCGAAATCGAGGTTCTGTGTGCTTAAACGAAAGCTTGTTTAGCGGAGAACTTAACGAACAACTATTAACTTATTCAATCTACCATTCTGGAATCGACGGGAGTTAACCCTTGTATGCAAGGGTTATGACCGGATATCCACTTACTGCATTTCTTTCAACAATTTCCTGATGTTCCTAAAAATATTACAAAACTGTTCTGAATGTCTATTCATTTTTTGACTAGGGTATTTTTCAATCCACCTTGTATATTTAACCCTGCCATTGAAACGGGACTAGAATCTGCCTTTCTTTTAGGAAGAGCTTCCCGAATAGATCGCGAAGCTAGTCATAGTTAGAGTCTCGGGTCAAGGCGTTCGCGATCATCGAAAAAACGAGTTACACGGAGAGGAACTACGGCGATAAATAACGGCAGAAATTACGAGATTGGCCGGGCTGGATGCATCGGTGCAAAGTTACGTCGGCGGATCGGCCTGTAATATCGCCGCGAAATCTTATCCGAGTCACGGGTCACGAAAAATCGTACAGCATCCTCCACCCTCGGTCCACCCTCGCGAGAGGGAAGCAGGAGAGAGAGAAGTGTTCCAAGCTGCCTTCTCGGATCCCCGCAAATTTATCGTCGTTCGATCGTTTTCACGCTCGGGGCGAGCCGATAAACGCGTCGTAAAGATTTGCTTCGCGTCTCCTGTTTCGGATGGGAGTTTCGTCGAGCAACGTACGCGCGAGATATCGGACTGCGAGCCTACATATATTCTAATTGGCTTCGTGGTTGCTACGAGCGTTGCAAAAGTTCCTGACCGACGTATTAACCCCGCTGGATCCAAGCTATTTTCCATACGAGGAGAAATCATGACTACAGATTTTGATGTCGAGTGTGGAACAAAGACAATGATAAAAATAATAAAATGATTTTTGCTAATCGAATATAATTAAATGTAAAAGTACATCAAGGAGACAGGCAAAAACTTTTGCACTGACCTAACACTTGTCTCTCGAAGCCAGGTATTTGTCACAGCGACAATCAATTAGGATGCGGCTCAAGATCGGGGATCGTCGGTCCAGAAAAATCGAGATGGTCGAGTAGGAGGAATGCTGCCGAAGAGACGAGACAATCGGGAGGAGCGAGACGAGGAGCAAAGTAAGACGCGAACGAGCACAAGTACGGTTCGATCGGTGCCCGACTATATACGTCGGCGCGCGTTTAAGCCGGTAAGGGACTCGATATCATTAATAATAATTATACAATTATATGTAGGTACGGCGTATCGAGCGTATAGTTTAGTGCCGTGTTATTATCCCGTTCTCTCCGAGTCCCGCGCGAGGCCCTGGTCAAGAACACGTAGCCTGCTCTCCCTATGGGTATATGTTATTACTTATAATATTTCATCGCCGGAATTGCCGGTTGCGCTTTGTTTATGCCATGGGAACGTCACAGGGTTATAACTAAGAGTGGAAAACAAGCCGAGCCGATTCGGCGTCGAGCGGGCCAGAGCGGAGCCGAGCCGAGCCGAGCCTAGCATTCTTTTGAATATCCTCAGCCGCCACCGCACCGTTCGCGAAACAATCATTGAAACGCTTCGCACGACGCTCGATCGCTTGTCCATTGCCGAAAACAGTCGGCCGAGTCGCACGTGTTCCTCGAGCTAACCGTTCGGCCCATTCACTGCCACTGAATTTTTCCTCGCGCGTGCAGAACTCGATTAACCGAAACCTCGAGACTTTTTGAAAAATGCGCTGGTGACAATTGCTGGGCCGACTTGGTCAGCTTTCTAATTCTTGTCGTTTTTTTACTGTACCCAGTTGTACAGTCGCCAAATGAAAATTAGTCGCCAGGAGCTGTGTAGCTAGATCGATGTCCAACTTTTGACAACCACTGGTTTCCCAAGCATCCCGTTGATTTTTCCGGAAGCAGGATATAGCGGGAGTAAATAGACCCTTCAATAAGATCATTCACCGTGTCACACTATTCGATCCGTCCGAAAATTCTTCTAAAACGAGAATATCTTCGTTCTATCCTGGCCCCGGTAATTGCTCATTATTCTATCCGATTCCGAGTGAAAACGCGTGGTCCGTAATAAAGTGTCTAGTTAGCATCAGAAGTCTAATCTTAGCGAGGATGTCGTTATCCAAAAAAACTCAATTAATCCTTTTTCGATCCACTCGCTTGTTCTTTGACATCGTTAAGATCGTATAATATTTTTGACCTAGTCTCAGTCTCGTATTGGTAACGTGCATGATCCTTCCTCTCCAACATCGTTTGAAATGTATAGGTAGCCGAACCGAGGATCGCGGCTGGCTTAGTCTCAAAGAAAGAAGTCTGACGGTGTTAAATCGCATGATCTCGGTAGCCAATTGAGGTCGGCGTTTCGCGAAATTGAACAGCCAGGAAACTCGAAGCCCAACGCAGCAATCGTTCGTAGTAAAATTCAAACGAAGCCATGATATACACTAGCAGTTTACGGATGACAGTCGTTGAATAAAAGCTTTGGAAAGTTCGTCGGGAGAAAAATGGTAGGTGATTTAAATCGTACAGCTTTCGTTGAAACATTCTGTATAATACATTAGCAGGGAAGAACAGCGAAATATGGACCATGGTGTCTAGGTGGGACCTACCGTGACAATTCATAATCAATTAGTACCATTCATACAACGCTGTAAATATTTTTCTGAAGGCACAGGGAGGTTCAGCATAGACACTGGTCCAAATTGGATTACCGTAATTTGTGGTAGAGTTTCGCGAAGGTTCCCCGTCCGCAAGGAAGTTTCCGCGGTCCAAAGGGAAGGCGCGAAGGCGAACGCGAACGTGACGCGGAAAAACATTGCAACGCATCGGATTGCAGAGTGCACCGAGCGGAACGCATCGCATCGCATCGCATCGCACCGCACCGCGTCGTTCCGCGAGCCAGAAACGAATCGATCGGCAGGGTCGGTCGAAAGGGGAAAAAAGAGGGAAGGCTGAGGATGTTTCACCGGGAAAATTTATAACCCGGCTGATCGATTATAGGCAGAGGGATTCCGAGAACTACTATGCATGATTAGAAAGCGAGGCATGCACACGAGTACGCATCTGCAGCCCCGCCTATTCCTGCTCGTCCGTTCGCACCCTTTTACACGCGTGCACGTTTACGTTTCTCGGTACGCGACCGGTCGGCCTTTATCTTTCGCGAGGGCTGTGAAACGATGGACTCCGGGCTGCGATGAAGCTTCTTTGAAGTCGTGCGGAGCGCGCGTCAAGGGAAGGAGGAAGCAAAAATCGAAGGTCAGACCGGAGCCAGCCCCGGAGAGAGTCGCAGCAGTCTCGCGCTCTCTCGTCCTTCTTTGAGAACGAAACGATCAAAGAAGTGCGCGCGACACACCGGTCGCGTCGGTTCGTCCGCGAAAAGGGGATCATAACTGTGCGACGCTGGCTAGGCCCCTTTCCGAGGGACGGTTTTGAGCGCCGCACGATGTCGAGCCGCGTCGCCTGCCAATTCCTATCGGTACGGAAAGGTGAAACGTGACGGCGAGGTCGATCGAGGCAAATCTATTCGACGATATACCCACCCTGGCCGCGACAACGACAACGGCAGCGGCGTTTAATCGATGCGTAGCGAAGTTTACACGATTCGCACGACGTAACTAATTACCTGACACTTTGTGCGGGCCCGGCGCGCACGCAGCCACGCCGATAAAGGCGCGCGTACACGCAGACGGCTTGCCAAGCCAAGCCAAACCACGCCAAACCGAGCCATGTTGCACCATCGGCGGAACCGTGAATCTTTTCCGGAGGCGGCGCAGCTGGCTACTTTTATGCGTGAACGGTGTTTTACTCGCGCCGTAATTACCATCGGCCGTTTCTCGTTACTCTACAATCCAGCGGGGATTAATCATCTATGAGATACGAGTCTCGTCTCGTCCAGTCCCGTCTCGTTTGTTCCCCGCGTTGCGCGCGAGACCCGCCGCGATTTTTGCGAATGAAAAGGTTCCGCGATCCACCGGAATGCAAAACAGCGTTATCTTTTAACCCGTCGCGCTACAATTCATTTTACAGTGGCAGAGATTCGAAACTTCTTTATCGTTCGTCATTACGCACGTGGAAAGAATACGTGCATGTATCGCTTGTAACTATCACGCGAATAATTTTATTTCAAGCTTGTCTCATCTTCGTCACAAGATCTTACGAAGTCAATTATTCGTCGTCACACTGATCTTTTACCGCTACGTCAACTTGGCACCGAGGGGCAGACGAGGATTAATAGATTCTGTCCCGAATGTCTATTACGAGTTCCAAGTTCATGCTCTAAGTAGACAATTTGAATCTTGGTGTAGACATTTTTGAGCGGCTACTGTTACTTGTAACAGACGCAGTCTAGTCGTACGGCAATGGGTTGATTCCAGAAAAATCTTTGTTCCCTTGAACGTGGGGTCGTTAGAGCTCGAAACTCGCAAACAAACGACTTTGGAAGCTCTAACACCCGGCGTATTACGCGCTCCGGTGACTCTAGAGTGTAGTCGAAACATCCACGGTTAACAATCGCTTATAATTACATTGAAAATACAGAGAACGTAAAATAACCCGCCGCGCGCACCGTCAAGAACGTACCAGCAACCACAACGCGACGCGACGCGGAAACGCTAACTCGATATCCCACGAACTCGACGCGACGAGAACCACGATCTCAAACTCGGTCTATTAGTTGTCGCGATTGTGAATTCTCCGCGACGATATCGATCTGTAATCGTTCCAGGGAGCGCTGCCGCCGCATTGATAACGCGGAAAACAGCTACACTTTCTCTTACGAGAGAAGAACATCCTCTAGGATGAGATCCTCCAACAATTTCATTGATCTAGGCCAGGAATCTAGGGGTACAGGAAGAGTTTAGAGGGGGTACGCACTGACTCTAGTGCAACAATCCTGGTGCAGCGGAAGTCTACTGTTGTGTACAAAGGATGTACACGCCTGCTACTTAATACCGATTATTCTTAACGGGAGATATTCAGTGTTACGACAGTTATAGAAGGGGTACGCGATGTCGAAACTTTGGGAAACACTGATCTAGGCCATTATACCTATTAGATTAAAACCGTTGTACAGGTAGAGTGGCTATTGAATGTACATACTAGGTTCTAGGAGCTACTAGAATAAAATTGCTGTCCAGTCACATCGAACATTGGACCTACCAGAATAAAATCGTTGTCCAGGCAGATTAGGAGTGCCAAGAGGAGAGGTCAAGAGCGGATATCTCGGGGAAGGATCGAGCGTGTTAAATCGTTGAAAAGCGTGGAGTTTGTCGCGTGCCGGTTGAATTCCCGGGCGGTCCAAGTAGTTGCGGTGCTAGGTGAAGAGTAATTCATCGCGCCGCGACGAGAGAGCGCACGCGTGCTCCTCTCTTTCTACCTTCTTCGAGGGAGGAGGTTTGGCCTGTGTTGTCTGGGAACCGTGAACTGCGAACTGCGAACTGCGGCGCGGCGGTGGCAACGTTTCTCCCTTGGCGACCCGCTCGCGCTCGTGCTTTACCCGACCACCACCGGCCCCGGAATTGGCCCAGTTTATCCCGCTAATGGGAAATATAAAGTTCTACAGAAGTAAGCGGGTAAATGAAATTTAACAACCGCGTGCGCGGGAGAGCGGTTGCCGCCGCCGCGGCTATAGGTGCGATCCGAGGCGCGTACGCGTTTCCTGTTTCGCGTCTCGCGTTCTGCGCGCGACTACAAACCGCGCGTAATAAAACACGGGAGACTTGCCGGGGCGGGAAAAGGTGGGACGCGCTTTTCACCGTGGTGCACGCGTTAACGTCGCGTCACGTCACGTTAATTTACACTTTTGACCCCTGTGTCTCGCTCCCGCGTCAAAGTCCGTGAACCACCAAGTGGAAACGACACTCAAAGTTCGCGTTAGGCGTTTGTTCGTTTCGATACGCGTCGCCGCACCGCGCCGCCGCCGACCGCGTTTATCAAAGATCGCGCGAGCTCCGTTTCTTTGCGGTTTTCCGGATCGAGTTTCCCTGGCATCGATCCCACGATCTCTTAGTTTGCACCAACACCAATTAATTTTAATCCTTCCGGGAGGACATCGTACATCCAGCAATATATGAACGGGCGCAATCCCTGCTTGTAATCTCCATGCACGAAGCCCGCTGAAACTAATGAACTACGTTGATTATTAAGGCTATTACCGGGGCAAACGAAGGTACTAAACCTCGCTCTTCCCCCGTCGAGTGGCCCGTTCGAAACCGGAATGTCAAGATCGGCGACGCGGAGTGAAAATGCTCGAGCACCGATTATCGGGCAACGAGCCGGCCGCGGCCGGTCGTGGGGTCGCTGTTTTTCCGCGTGGTCGCGTCGTTTTTTATCGGCCCCCGCGTGTAAAATGTTTTTTTCGGATGGCGCCGGGGAGCAGGACGGGCCGAATTAGCAGTCGATAAATCGTCCGATCGAGGGGCTCGCGCGGATCGATCTCATAGATTCACTCGGGTCGGATTATTACGAATTAGCAGCGAAAGCGAATGCGATTTCGGGCAATTTTCCGAGTCGCGTCGCGCGTGCCGCAAAACGTCGATACCTTATAAATCGTTGCGTAATTATTACGTATCGTCGCGCAATTATCCCCGGTGCAAAGCTGAAAACGAGGGTATAGGTATGGGAGAGCGGGAGAGAGAGAGAGAGAAAGGGTGAGAGAGGGGACGACGATGCAGAGAGTAGACTCGTTTCGTCGTTTCGTCGGTTCGTTCGGTTAGTCCCGGATTATCGCGATAATTATCCTCGGGGAATCTCGAAGATATAGAGCGGGACGGTGCTCGGCGGCGAATAAACTAGAATGCCGGTGGGTGGGTGGTGGTTTGGTCTGAGGTATCGTGGTCGTCGAACAAGAACGGGAACAGAAACAGAAGCAGAAGTAGAAACGGGAGCGAGAGATAACGCTGTTCATCTTTCTCGCGTATAAACCGAGGTAAGTACCGGAGGCGGGTGGGCTGGGATAGGGATCGGTAGCGCGCGCGTTTGCCCTGTCGTAAATCGCGAATGATTCCGCTAAATTTCCATCTCGTCGAATGCGAAAGGGGATAGCAGGGACCGCTGTTGGATAGGATAGGGGTTGGGTCGTCGATGGTGCCGGTGGATGGATAATGGCCAGGGTGAATGATAATGCCGCGTGCACATTGTACCTTCCCGAGCGTCGCGCTCGGCTTCTCTACAGGGTGTACAAAGTGCCCCATCGTCGCCGAGCGATAACGCGTCCCGTCGCGACGAGTCGCCGAGCCGAGCCGTGTTTCTCTGAGAACGCCGCCATCGCGTCCCGAAATTTCCTGATCGAGATCGGCGAGAGAATTGGGATCGCGATTTCCAACCGATCTATTGCTATCCCAACGACAATGAGCTATATTACGAGACACGCGAAGACTGTCAGCCGGTGAACGATAATACCGTGTGCTCATTGATGCACAGATGCAATGCAAAAATATGGGAGGTGCTCATCTGCCTCAAATTATCCCAATTGTCCCTAATATCACATTCCGGCTTTGTTACTGGTCAATACATGTGGTCAATAAGGGAAATAAGAGTGGGCTCTTTCTCTACATCCGCGTCAGAAGACTGTCCTTAATATTTAGGCTGGATTACAGCTCGTGCTGTGCCTCCCAAGCTCCCAATTGTATGCCTTCCCGAGCGTCGCGTTCGGCTTCTCTACAGGGTGTACGAAATCGCTCATCGTTACCAACGATATCATCGTTTCTCGCCGAGAAGGCTGCCACCGTCCGAAAATTTCCGATCGAAAGCGAAATCGGGAGCGCGATCCGCAGCCGGCCTCGATATAATGCGATCCATCGAGTCGACGATGTACGGCGACGAGCTATAAAATGGGCCATGTAAAGACTGGTAGCCGGAATACAGCCGGGCGCTTCTCCAAAACCCGGTATTACGAAAATTATGGAGACGGCGAGAGCGCGGGCAACGCGAGAGGCGTATCATGCGCTCTCCAGTCTTTTTCTTCCTCTACGGTCACCCTCTTAGAGACCGTTTAAGGAAGATAATGCAACGAAATTTTGTTAGCTGCGTCGACCCGTTACAGACGCGAGAACACGGTGGCCGATTCGACGAGGCGTATTTTATGGCGCTGCTCGAGTTCGGGATGTTTGACGTCGTTCATCTCGTGCTGCTCGCGATACCCAAACACCAGCTCGTTGGGATAAGCTGATGTATGTTCCACGCTCTTTTGGTGACACGATAATTTGGTGGTATTACCATGTGCTTTGCGCGTACTTTATAACGACGATAATCTAAATATACGGGATGTTTAAAGATAAGAGTATTTCTCCGGCGGGCGAAAGTGTATAAGATAAATTTTGCTTGACAAAATATAAATCGTCGTTTTCAAAGAGAGAAGAAGACTGTTGCTAAATTGAATGTGATGCATATTTTATAAGTTTAATGAGACGAAACACGTGCTATCAATAGACTGCAAATCCTATGAATTTATGATCACAATAAGTAGGTGATACACAAAACTGTGTGAGGGCATTAAGAATTTAAGAATTTATTGCTAGACAGCGGAGTTCATGCATTTATGATAAGAGAGTGTACGACAAATGCAAAATAGGAAAATCGTTTATAAAATTTAAAGATGCTGTTGTTTTGTTGCCGACTCTATAAAATTATTATAAATGTCTACGTAGCGACTGCAATTTGTACTTAATACAGACAATTTTTATTATCCATAAAAATCCGTAGTATAATCATTACATTATTATGAAAATGATCGAAAGAGGAAATACATTTGCATGTAACTTCTGTTGGCTATAATTGAGTTCGAAGTTCAGTTGTCAACATTCCTGCTCGCGATTTAACACCAACGATTGCAGTCTTTTGCTCGTCAATTAGAGATGCATGCGTCTACTGGTCCGTGTATATTGGCAGAAGTGTAGGAGTGTCAATGACGGAGAGAAAGAGACAAGAGAACTTTCTTGCGGAAAATTCCTCTGTCCCAGGGCACGTGAGGCGCAGCTGTTCATTTACGATGATTTGACCGCGTTTGAAACGGCTCGAGAAGTCGTCGCACCGACACATACACACGGTTTACCTTGATCGTGTCACGAGTTGCGGCACGGTTTACCGATTTGCTACGAATTCGTCGAGCAAGGGATTCGTTCCGAGGCAAAGAGCGATAAGCGTTTTCGGAGCACGGCGACCGTCTCGGAAAGGAATAAACGGGAGGAAAAGATCGAGGTACGTGTACTTAACTGGTCTTGTACGGTGCACGGGCTCTAGCAATGGCGAGTCGGTCACGAATACCTAATCAATAATTATTACCGCGATACTCTCTATTTTTGCGTCCTGGCCCCCTTCGCGTTCTCGGAGAAACCTTCGTTTGCCGGAGACCCGCGAACCCACCGCGACCGCCGCCACCGTTTCCTCCCCTCTTCCATACCTCGTCCTCCTCCTCTTCCACCTCCTCTTCCACCTCCTCCTCCTCCTACTACTCCGCCACCGCCGCCTCCTCCTCCTCTTTCTCCTCCGTTTCTTCTCCCTACGTGCACCGTGCCGCCATATTTGCATATTTATAAGGGAATGTAATCGCAGAGCTCGGTTTTCGCCGCTCGTCGCTCGCTACCGTGGAAAGAATTCTGGCAAGATGGCGGAAAGATTCGAGGCAGACATGCGATCCGATTTCCTGCTCTCCCTACCGATACCTTCCCGAACAACACAACGTATCATCAGCCCGACCGATCTAGAAGAAACAATCGTTGCTTCCTCCGCTCCCGTTCTCACCGCGGAAACGCTAGAGTAGCACCGGGGGGGAACGAAAAAGTCGGAGCCGACGCTCTGTGTCTCTCGAGCCCAGAATCCCGATTTCCACGTTTTCGGGGGAAGGGATCGGCGATAATTTCCCGCGAAGGGCTGTGGTCAGCGCGCTGCGCTCTCCATCCTCCTTGATGCTCGGGAATCGATCGATCGTTGGCATCGCCGGGCGACGAGGCCTCTCTGGTTTGCTTTGCAGTGTGTAAACAGGCAGAAAAGAGGGCAGAGGGGAAACACATCGCGTTCCCGCGCGGAGAACAAACGAGAGAGCGAAGGCAGAATTCGAAGAAAGAGAAGCGGAGGGAAGAACGGTTCTCCGCCTCGATTCCAGAGTATGTACTCTCTCACTCTCTCTCTCTCTCTCTTTCTCTTGTACGTATGCTACAGCCAGAGCTCTTTGGCTCTATCGTTCGGCCGATTTAGAGACGAGCCAGCGGATAAGTGGCAGTTCCTCCGCTCGCAGAAACATCGAACGCGTTCCTCTGCTCTCGTGGCCGAGTCGTTGCTCGCCACCGCTGCTGTACCGCTATGAAACAACGAATAAGCTACCGTACAAAACCGGCGAGTCACGACCGGCTCGTTACCGACGATCCCCTTCGATATCGCGAATCATGAAATCATGAAAATCATCTACTATTCCACCGAATCACAGCCTTCCCTCTCGCGATCTCTCTACCCCATCGCATCAGCTCGGATAAGTCTCCGGTTGCGCGTTTATATCCGAGCACCACCGGTCTAACGCGATCCCACCAGATTCCTGCTGCTGCTTAGCTATGGCAACTCGCCTAACGCGTAATTTCATGGCCCACAATTCTCCCCCCCACGTATATTGTATATACATATATATATCTCCCTCTCTCTTTCTCCTTGCAATACCGTCGATTTCTGAAATAGTTGACCCCTTGGCCTGCGATTTCATTTCGATTTTCCATTGCCAGGTGGTTTCCTCTAGAATTTTCCAGTATGATTCCAGTTGTGAGGAACAACTCGCGATAGTTTTACCATGGACACGTACCTTAATGGTGTCGCGAATTGCATGACAGATCGGAGACAACGTAATCGAGTTCGCCACCCGAAACGACCGGGAGCCATCGGTTAAGGGCGAGAGCGATTAAACGCGATTTTCTGTTCGTAGTGGCTGTTTTCGCAACCTGTCGCGACACGATTTCGGGACAGCCCCCTGGTACCAGCATACAATAAAATCGACGGTTATCCTTCTAATACCGGCTACAATCTAATTTCAATGGAACAGAACGCGGCGAATAGGGTGGAAACCCCGGGCGGGCTATTCGGCCGATCGGAAATGAAATTTCGATCGACGAAAGGGCCTCGTCACCGCCCGGAGAAATCTAACCTACAATTCGCATTAGGCACCAATTTTTGCGCGACGGGTGGTCGCCGCTCCAACACAAAAGCGACGAGATCAACGCTTCCCGCTCCTTCTCGCTATCGCAAATTTCATGGCATGCTTCAAACGACAAACAAAAACGTTCTACGTTCATGAAAAAAATAGTAGAGTTTTTCTTCGCTCAGCGCTTTACTTCGCAATTATAAATTTGACTCCAGGCATGGAATAATAGCGTTGTATACCACTGCCGATAACAATCGACAACTATGGTCGATCGTAGCGGGAACTATAGATAACGTCGGCTATCGAAGCGCGCGACAAATTGAATATTCCGGTTGTAGACGTGCGTCACGTAATGCGTCAGCTGATCGTTGTATATATAAAATCGTCGAAAGACAATCGGCGTCTCCGCGACACGGATTAATTAGCATATGTAACGACCGCCAGCAATTCCGTTGCTACGTGTCATAATGCGCTGCAACGCCGTTTCCTGCGCTCATTAGCCGCAATCGATTGCCTTTTTTTCCCCGTCGCCGTTTTCTACATGTTTCGTAAGCCGGGCGCCGTATCTGCGCTTTCAGAGATCGTAAAAACAATAATAAAGGCGCAGGGTGTTGTACCGGGGCGCTCGTTGCGAAAATGCGTTGCCGAGATAAGCAGGAGATCGTGCGCGCGCGAGAGAGAGAGAGCTCGTCTGCCATTTGTGACTATCGCTACACGGACTAACATTTCTGGTAATATTCGAGGATGAATCTCCGCGGGGTAGAGAACTCATGGCAAGCGGGAACCCTGCTCGATAAAAGGGAAACGCGATTACTCGGTGAACAGACCGATTAGAAAATCCATCCTCGATCCGCTGGCCGACAGAGAATCGAAGAACCATCGATCAGGCAGCCGTTCATTGGGAGGTTCAAGATCTATTTCAGCTCAAGACAATTTTTATTTTGCGTGAAGATTCGCATTGTTTGTTCAATCTCGAACTATTAAAATACTGTGAAAATTCTGTCTAAAAATTGTGGAGATCCTGAAGAATTAAATAAAGTAACCGCAGAGGGAACGTTACCGGGATCGGAGGATCAAGGGTAGCGTAGAACAGAGGATGGCAATGGGGCGGATCAAAAGATGCCTAATCGCCCGTGAACCGAGTGTAAGCAATTCCGGGTTCGCCGAGTCGTGAAAACCGCGCGAACAGCCGGTTTTTGGATTGCGTTAGGTCCAGGTTCTGTCAGACCGTCTACAAAGGCAAAGTTCATGATGAGGAATAAAGATGTATTCGTTCCCGACGCGTACCGAACGAGTCTTCTCCACAGAAGCTTGGCGAAGCTTCGGCGTTGCGCAAAACACTGGACTTCCTATGACTATTTACATACAATCGAATCTATCGCGCATAGATTTCCATACGGTAAGCAAGTAGGTCGCCTAGGAGCAATGCCGAGGAATATTCTATATAAAATATTAACGCGGGCAAACATCTGCTGACTTTCGCTCGACCTCATGATCCTTGACGTGTTCGCGCGACACACGCGAACGTTTCTCGTCGACCAAACCCATTTTAACACATTATCTGTCGGCGATTATTCCATAATTTTCGGAATCCTGTGGTCAACAGAAATGCTGAAGAACTTTCAAAGAGAAATTGAAAGTGTACCCGGTTATTGAGGAGTTAAGGACTAGCTTAACCTTGAGGAACTCCAAAGTGGACAAGCCCTGGAGCGTGAAAATTTTCTTTGGAAGCAGGTAGACGAAGTGGTGGAGTCGGAGCGAAGGTGTCGACAGGTGGGCAACAAGGTGGCTTTGGAGGCCGGTGTATACAGGATACAGGGTCGTTTTCGATTGACTTTTCGCGAAATGTAGCCGGCGGCCGGGTCCCGGTGCGGTAGGGGGAGACGGAATAGGAGGGGACATAAATATTAATATAATAGCACTGATTGCGCTAGATCGCGGCGGGTGGCGTGCGGCGTGAGGCGTGCGGCGCGCAGTGCGAGGGAACAACGCGCTGCAAATAACGCAGGCGGCGGATAGAGACGGTCGAGGCGAGAAACGATGGATCGACGGGGAAGCAAGCCGGTTGGGGTGGTTCTGGGTTATGTCCGGTAGCATAGTGACATATCCGAGAGGAACGAGAGGAACGGCGACGAGAACGAGACAGCGGATGGCCACCGCGCTACACCATCGCTAGAAAGAGAGGACGAAGAAGCCGAGCAGGCAGGAAACAGCCGAAATGAAAATCAAAACGGCAACTGGAAGGAGCGAGAGCGTGCGAGTAGAACCGAACCGAATGCTACTGAAAAGAGTCGGCGAGAGATGGGCAGAGCGAGAGAGCCAGATCATGAGAGAGCCGAGAGAGAGAGAGAGAAACGAGGTGGAAGGGAGAGAGAGAGCGAGATTCGCACAGGGTGCGAACGTGTTCCACCTCGAGCGTCGGGAGGTTTTCCGGGGGCGAGGGTGGCACCACGGGCATTAAATATACACGCTGATTTGTCGTCCGCGGATTGTCACCTCTGATAGCTTTCATTTTGTTGTATATCGGCGGCGGCCGCGCTCGCCCCGCGCATCGCGCGCGCTACGCTTTTCGACGTAATTCGGCCCGCTTGATTGACTTTTCAGCTGGCCTTTATGGCGATATTCGTTGCGCGAAACCCACTACTACCCTCTCTGCCCACCGAGCCGGCCCCCGCAGGCCGAATCCCGCCCTCCCCGCCAGCCCTCTACCCTAGACACCTCTACTAGATTTATCGGACAGAGGACGCGTGTCCTACCAGTTTTTCGTTCGGACGGAGCCCGTCAACGAAACCGTGACGCCTGCCTGACTTTTCGTCGCGACCCGGACGCCCGCGGCTCTCGTTCCCAACGGCGACGTTGCTCGACAAATGCCCGCTCGTTTCATGCTCGCCGACGAATTTCCCCCGAAGACAACCATCCACGCGATTCGATCGTCGCCCGTCAAACTTCGCCGAAATGTCACCCGAAGTATCGCGAGCCTCCGCAACGAGCAAAAAGATTGAAAGATTGTTCCCCGCGCGAGGTCTCCACAGCAAAAGTTTCTGGAATATTTATTTTTCTGTTTCATCGAGGTCGATCGATCGATCCGCGACGATCGTTTGTCCTGCCGGATCGATTCACGTTTTTCTGCGGCAAACCTTATCGCGGTCTGTTTTCGCGATCCAAGCGCGGCAGCTCGTGTTTTCTCAACAACGGATCCGCGGCGATTTTGAATAATATACCGCGCGGTGCGCATTTGTTTTAAATCGCTGGAATTCCGCCGGTATTGTCCATCGGTGGAAACAACGCTCGATGGTTCGCCGTTGTATTCCACGCACGACTCGTTGGATCGCGCGCGGAGAATAAACGCTTCTTTCTTCGGTTCCCAGAAATTCGATGTCCGCGAGACACCCGCGATTCTCCACGGAGCGACGTAGGGCTGCGGTTATTATGCCCAATGCGATTTTCGGTGAGACGTATACTTGTTAGTAACGCGTTCGGTCAGGCGGCTTGATCGCGTTCAGACAAATGGGGGACATACGCACGAGCCGTTCGATGCAAAAATGATGAGAGTCAGCGCAGTTTTGAAAATCTCATCCGGCATGATCATAGCCTAACTCCGACCCCGGACGAAGTACGCGACGCAGCGCCGTGCCGTCGGATCCGTTCTGTTTCCGGTAATCACTACAGGGCGAGAATGTTTTTCTGTTTCCCCGCGGAGGGATAAGGGTACGCGAAGGCATCTCCTCGATACCGTTCGGCGTGCTTTCTGATCGTAAAAGTTTTACCGTCTCATCCGTGTACTTGTAACGTTAAAGCTGCAGTAACCCTTTCGAGCGCGCAATTAGAGCAACCGTAAATTTTAATGTTTGCCATTCGAAATGAATAAGAACGGAACGAAGAACGGGAAGAAGAAGGGAAACGGTACGCGCCGGCTGCCGCGGAGAAAACGATTTCGAGAAGAATCGAGGCTACGCGACTATGCAACCCGCGCCGCGGTTCTCCGCTAGTGAGGAAAGGTAGCGAGGGGCCGCGTCTTTTCGACGGAATCGAAGGCGAGGAAAATGCGTTCGTAACGCAGCCGACGCCGCCGTGCCGGGGCAAAACCGGGGGCCAACTGGGCCAGAAGCGGAAACAACGAAGGAACTGCACAAAAGGGTTCTGAGGGTCTCTCGCCTACGCTAGTGCACGCTACTTGCTCGCTTCTTGCTTGCTCGCTAGCTAGCTAGCTCGCTCGCGGCTACGCGATAACGTTACGCGCCGGTTATTGGAAATAGTCTGGTCGATCTACCCCACAGTGAAATACACACAGCTCGGCGAGCCTACGTCATACCTTGGCGTATGTACATTATTCATAGCCATCGGTGAAAAGGGCGCCAGCCGTATTACGTATGCTACGGGTTATTATGCCCTCTAAATGTTTAATGTGTTTGCCTTCCTTCTCCGGCCACCGATGTAGCTTTATGTTTTACTAACTAAATTACTATTTTTCTTCTATCAGTCTTTCAGCGTTCCAGGTTACCTTCATCGATTAGCCGGCTCGCTCGTAGCCTCTCCAATGCCGTTTCTCCGATCCTTCCATCGCGGTGTCCTCTTGGTGGACCCCCCTCTTGGTGGCCCTTTCGCCGATGGACATCGTCAAGTTTTATGCGCCGTTTATCCAATATTTCATCGTCGCTCCGCGTTCTGTTTGCTTTCGATGGACCGCACATCGAGGCCATCGAAGGAGCTTTCGAGACAAAAGTCGAATTTCAAGTTTTTATCATTCGCTCCCACGAATTCCAACGAGTCGGGGCCATTTACGCGATCTGTTCGACGGGATCGATGTGATTATGCTGTTCCAGAAATAACATTTCCGTTCCTTTCTCCCATTCTCAATATTTTCCATGGAATTACTCGATCTCCATCGTCGAGGTCTTCTAAATCCAACTCCATCACATATTTCGATTCAGGACCTCATCATGAATGTTCCGATCAGAAGCAGCTCGTAATTGACAATCGTCGAGGACATCGTGCTCGGACGCGTCGTTTCGACGTCGATCGACTCGCGTTCCTGCAGAGGATAGAGCGACTCGACAGACAAATAAATCGCTGGCCCGGCACGGCGGCTGGCTGTTTACGAAATTAATATCGCATGGACGTTCCTTGAGAATGCAACGGATACGGAGGATGCGGAGAGAGGATGGACGGGGTCGTTAAAACCGCGGATCCGCTAAAACGCGCAACACCGAAACGCGAAACCCGCCGGAAAGTTTGAAATTTACTGCTCGACATATTGGCTGCGAAAGCACACGAAATTAAGGCTAGTAAAACACTTTCCTGACACCTAGTACGCCTCTCGCGCTGCGCACCGGCCCACCTACCCTTCGGCAATCCCCGCTGTCTCTCTGTCTCGCTGTCTCGGACAGACCGGACTCGAACAGTTCGTTCGTTCTGCCAAACGGACGACGATGCCCGCCGATAACTCCTCCTTTGTATTTATCAGCGTTCCGATCCAAGCGCAAACATACTTTCCATTGCTTGGTCCCGACGTGTCTGACGCGTTTCGCAACAATTACCACCCGGCTAGTCCACTAGTACGTTATCCACTATCGAAAATAGCGATAAAGTTCGCCGGGGAAGACTATTCCCTAAATCACTATTCTCAGAGACCTGTAGAAGCCAGAATGAGAGAATAATGTATTCCATCGATCATCAAAAATAAAATAAAAGTGCCACTTTGTTAACACCTTACCTGCCCGGAGTTGGTCAATGATCTTTTAGAAATCAGTGATTCACAGCTGAGTATATCAGTTTCCTAATAAATTCCTCAATGGCGTTTTCGATTGTTGAGCAACGCATTATCATGGGCAGCACGATGAAAATCTTTCTTTTGTACTCGTTTGCTTGTATTTCACAAATTCGCTGATGCTACGAACGCATAAAGATCCGCAGTCTATCTGCGAAAAGGATCTAACTCTCCACCGGTCGATGGAGAGCGCATTTTCTCCTTTTCTTACGACTGGTTCGATTTCTGTCGAACTTTTTCTGCTTCGTTGCATTTAGATCAGGCATACGTAGAAATTGCCCTGCGGGGCACTGACCCAGCTCCGTGGAAATCGAGAGCAACTAAACCACGCCCATCCAGGCCACACGGAATTGCGAGATAAATAGCCTTCTGTCTCTTTCCGTAATATCGTTTGTCTCGGAGCATTGTTCCAGGAGCAAACGCATATCTGGAGTAGCTTGTAGAATTCTTTACTCGACCATCGACCACATATTGTTTGAAAATTACGAGAATGTATATCGCTTAAAATAAGAACTACAGCCCGCGATTAACGATCAACGTTCCATCGAGCATCGGGAATACATAATATGGATATGTACCGGTCAAACGACAATCGCGTGCAGTTGCTTTCTCGATCGAAGCGTCGTCGCAACGCTTTTCAAGCATATCCGAAAGAAACGTCGCAACTCCTCGAAAGCTATTTCTCCAGCGGACTTTCTTTTCTGTACAAATTACAATTGCACGTTGCACAATAAGACCGTGATCGCACGAACGTCGAGATAACGACCGAGTAATTTTTCTCGGTTGCAGACGAAAATCAACGTTCACGCGGCCGTGATCCAAATTCCCGTAGAGTAATGTAAAAGCGACGGCGACATTTGTTTAAATGCCAATTCTACCGCTTAAACCAATTCTCACAATCTTTCACCTATTGTTCTCGTTAGATAAATTTACAGAAATATACGATGAGTAATACACATTGACAAAAAGAATCCACATAATTAAAGCAACTTCATCGCGTCATCATGCATATTTTCTCAGTCCTTGTGAACTTCGTGTGATCATAAATTTCCAATTCCACGAAACTCATTCTGTGCATTTGAAAGTTCTTTGCTACGGCAAATAGTTTCAAAAACATTTGACCAAACGCGTGCTCGACTTCGAGGCTTGTTCCCATCCCTGAAAGCGAACGACTGTCGAGGTGAAAAAAAATGCGTGTCCAGTGTATTTTCGAGCACTGTGTCATGGTAAAAGCGCATTAAAATCGTCACTCGTGCAACGTCCCTTGTAAGCAGGGAAACACGAGTGCGTTTAACGCGAAAAAGTCTGGTAACTTGGTTAAATCTCCATCGGCGTGTTTGACGCAGCGGCGCGGTTCTTTGAATGGATTTAAAACGGGACTAGGTGAGCGTGGCACTCCTTTATTCGCGTTTCTAACGCCGGTACGTGTCGCAGGCCATTCCAATGTCCACGCTTTTAGCGCGGAACTATTTAGCAGCGTGTTTCCGGCGCGGTGCGGCGCGCGTTCGTGCAAATAACGGTGCAACCCAAATTTTTTACCGCAACAATATTTGCATTTTCAAGGATAAATTTTGAATGCTGCGCTGGACGAGCGTTGATTCGAGCGGCGCGGGACATATCGTTCGCCGCGATGTATCTCGCGTGTCGAATATCCCCGATTGAACTTCCCCAGTTTTCCCATTTACGAAACTTGTCGATCGGACTTGCCGATTGGTTTGGTCGCTCGTGTACCCATAAAAAATGCATAGCAATCGCCGTGCAGCGAAGTGCATCGATGCGAGATCGCTCCCGTCATCTGTAGGACGCGAAACTGATGCAGGGAAATGCAACTCGGTGGATAATGCAGAAAGCCCGCGCGCGTTTCTCGTCGATCGTTGATAAATAAAGCGGCAAACCGACTCGGAGATTACCGACTCTGATTTTGCGACTGATTTTAGCGTCCTCTCGTCGTGAACAAATTATTTTTTAATTGATGTAATTGTTTTATATTGTATCTCAATCTTTTATCTTGCGTTCCATTAGCCATTTTCATTAAAAGCTTATTTGGTAATCCAGACTTCGCTGCGCATATAAGCGCAATAACACTCTCCCGAAAGTCTCGAGCCAGGCCCTCCGACAGGAAAGGACGAGCTCCGGGACCAGGAAGACTACTTTAAACAGCTATGGACTTCTTTGGTCAACCCTGTACTAACCTAGACTAACCTTATTTCTTTTACATGGTGGTAATCAGTGGTAATCACTTGTTACAAGCTGGACTAACCTGGCCCACTTTGGGCTACCTTGGGCCACCATATGGGCCCCACTCATACAATTTTGAGTGTGTACTACTTACTTCGGAATTTCAATAGCTTCGAAAAGCAGGCAAAATGGGGAAATAAATCGCTTACCCGGCTTCATTGCAAGCATCAATAATTCTCGTACGAAACTAATGTGGCAACGTTGTAAAATCTCCGACACACATTTCTAGCGTTGCAGTCCTATGTAGTTCGCTAGTCGACCGTCCTATTTAGGAAGAGTTCGCTACCATCGCTACTATATTAGAGCAATTTCTACAGTCGGTAATTCAGAACCGTAGACAGAAAAAATGGATTGTTTGTAACGTCTGTAAACATTTGAAGTCTGTGGAAAAAGTTCGAAAATAACAACCAGCGGCGGGAGAAATAAAACAGGAAAAACGGAAGGAAAATAAGAACGTAAAATCAACAAACTTACCAGAACGACGACGGAAAAAAAAACGAGGGTAACAGGGGTAACTGCAACAAACGAAAAAGTACATTTCAAACAGACATTCTCTCTTCGAATGAAAACGAAACGTCGATGTGAGTTGTATAGCTTTTATTGACAACACATTCTCCGCTCGACTTATCGTTAGTGACTTACAGCAGATGATATTCATTGTTCGATTTACAATCTGTTCCCTATAAGTAAGGTACATGCAGCGCGAACGTATCGCAACTAAATAGTATTGCTCACGCTCGAACGGTTTGGCGCCATAAATTCAACCCTTTCCTCACTAACGACGACTATAATCACTAGACAGCGGAGTCTATGCATTTGTGACAAAAAAATGAATAAATGATAAATGAATTTAAAAATACAATTCTACTATTTTCAACCTATTAAACATATTAAGAAAGAAAATAAGGGAAGATCCGCTGTCTATTGTCACTCGCCGAACTTTTGCAATCATCGACAACTCTAAAAATGCGTCATAAATGTGACTCTGAGAACTAGATCATATGTCAAGGTCTCAAATATAGTAGATAAATATATTTATGGTTTTCTCATTTATTAGATGAATTTCGGACGACTCGTTTAAAAATTCAGTAATACGATAGGCGAAAAACTGTCTCGTAACAAAAAGGTTATCCCTTGGACTTTTGTTAGACGACGGTGCCTGGGTCCATCTGGACTCAGTTTCCCAAAGACCTCAACTTTTGACGATTGACTTAGGAACGGCACGAAAGATATATCTAGTCAAAATTGTAACTAAAGATTTGAATGGTCGTCTGAGGGTTAAAAGAAGTAGCTAACCCTTAATTACAATTAACAACTTGCTTAGCTTGACGCGTACAGCTTTTGCGAACGAAAATAACGAACAATTCGGTGATCGTTCGCAAACGACAAACGGCTACGATGAAATTGACAATCGAATCGACAGTCGTCAAATTCGGAAAGATCAAGTTTGCACGGAACTCGCGCGGTACACAACCACTTGTGGATCGGAGACACGAGAGATACGCGTGTACCGATGTCGGTGATCAAGGGTATTTATCGCGCGACCGTGATCACACGGAAGCTTGATCTTTCCTCAGAAACAGGCGTGTCGCTTACGAAATCTAATCTGCAGGCGTGCAAAGTGAACGGTCCACGGGGACGGCGAGTTTTCGTCGAAATTTCGACGGAAGACTGCGCGTGTATGCGTGTGTCAACGCCATGTCAAATTTCGACTGGCGTTGCTCGGCGAAAGTAGAAAGAAGTCGATGATCTTACCGGGACTGAACAAACGGAAAATCACGGATTCCTCGTAACGATCACCAGCGAAAATTTCACACGGGAAAACAACACAAAATTCACAAAACATTCGGAACCTAGCGGCGAGACGTTTCGCGCAGACAACTGCATGTATACACAGCCGACGGTGCTGCCGCGCACCAGCCACGGCGCAAACATGACACACGGTCCGGACCGCGCGCAATTTCAAATGATCAATTCGCTCGATACTTCGATCCAGCGAACGGTATTGGAGAATTGAACTTGTCAGTTTACGAATGAAATAGCTGTTGCTGTTGAACAATTTGTTACAGAAGCGTTAATAGGTAAAGAGACAGTTCGTTACATAATTTACGTACAGTACTTGTAAGTTTTGTAGTTTTTACGAATGTTGCAGAGTTGTGTAAAATGATGAAAATCTGAACACGTTACGAACGCTTTACCTACCGGCATGTTGGTAATAGATTGTTCATTGTAATTTAACTAAAAGATAGAAGAATACAGGGAGCCGAAGGTGAAGGGTACGCCAGACAAAAATGTTGCAGAAGGCTCGAGTGTGGAAAAGGTTAAGAGTTCATTTTTCTATCCCCTTCTCCACGTTCTCCCCTCCTGCGAGAGTATAGATTAACAGGGGTGACAAAAGGGAGAGACAGAGGAGAAGGTGTGAACAAAGGGCTCGTGAAAATATCGCAGATTCGGCGATTCGAAGAAGAGTCGACGTGGCGCGCGTAAACGTGAGGGCAGAAAACGAAAAGTATGGATCGAAATAAATAGACCGAGGGGCAGTATCGAATAAAGGGAAGCACGTCGAGGGGTGGCGATGCCGGAGTGCCGGGGAGGGGAAGGGTGAGACAGAGAGGGGGAGAGAGACATCGAGACAGTGGTGGAAGCAGTGGCGCCTTTAAAGATGGCTTCCGCGGGTAGCGCGCCGTGTCGCGAGCAAACGGGAAAATCGTGGAAAATCCTGGACGGATTGGCGAGTATCGGTTGAACGGGGTGTGCTGTCTGGTTCGTGGACGGTTGGGTAAACGGGTTCGCGAGGGTGTGTGTTGTGCCAGCCCGTTTTACTCCCTAAAATGGCGGTGGCTCGAGAATCTTCGGCAGATTGAAGAGGGGAATAGGAGTCGTCGCGTCGCATCGGTCGGCGTGATGCGGAGAGAGCAGACGAATCTAGCTGCGCTCGTCATACTACCCCGTGTCGAGTGACAGCCGCGCTTACGTAACGGATTATTCTCGCTATGATAACGATATTCCAGCCACGAACGCGAAACAAGAAACTATTTTACCGGGTTATTCGCGGCGCTGGCCAGCAGCAATCCGCTCGAAATAAGCATCGCAACTGACCTGAATTTCCACTGTCTCTTGTCCCGATATCGCGGGATACGCTTACGGTCTGCCGTTCTCGGCTCGCTTCTTCTCGCTGAACACCGAGAACTGCCGGGAAACCGAGTTGTCGGCCCTTTTCGAGCTGGAATGAAATTATGACAGCAGCGCTCGTCATGGAAAACGTGAATTGGGATCCCGGTGAGTAATCTGTGTTATCTGTTCTCTTCCTCGCTCTCTCACTCTCACCTACCCTGCCGGACCGAACACTGTGCAGCTTTTATCGGACCTCCAACGTTCCGTCATTTGTTTTCGTCGACGTCTATCGGCGACAGCGGTGCGTGCGAACGTCAGGAATTTAAAAATAACGATGCCTCGTGGTGTATCGCGAAGGCGTGGATTTTTACCGGTTACCTTCGTCGTTGTTCGGTATCGCTCGGTGCTGATACGTACGTGATAGTTAGGTTCGGATCGGATCGGTTCAATTCGATTCAACGAGATTGTCGCGATACTACATATTCGCACGACGCATACACCACGTTAGACAGGTGCTCGACGTCTATTTTCGTATGCTGCCGATCCTAACTTTTACCTGTTCTTAACCCGAGCGCATCCGTAAGCAAGAGCACGAAATAATGTTTTAATCAATCTTGTTTTGTTTTACAAAAAGTATTGTCCGACTCGTAATGTCATCTGAAAGGACGATGTCTGTTTCGGAAATATTGACTGCATTAAATTCGGCTATCACTCCTCAACTTGCATGCAAAGTTTACTGTTTATTCGAAATTAATTGATACATCTCAGCAAAAAATTGGGTCAGGAGCTTGATAATCTTTATAGTTGCTGTTTAAATATTCCCATTATTATTGTGAGTTCATGCTCATTCAATATTTTCTCGACGCCTGCGGCGGTAGTTATTTACGACGTGGTCCGATATTATTGTTTTCTGTTAACTTTCGTGTAGATGCCTATAGCTTTTACAGCAGCATGATAGTGTTGACCAACAAAATGGGGGTGGCTTTTTGCATGAAAAATCTATCCTTATTCTTTTGTCGACATATTGAAGTAAACTCACAAAAATTAAAAACATTTATATAGCCTGCTAACCCGGTTCACCGTTGAACCCTCGATTCGTCAGACCAGTTAAAATGCTTTACTTTTACTGTTTCGAATATCGTCGGATTTCTCGTCAGAACGATTCTTATTTGCGTGCTGGTTGTTCCGATTATTCTCGGCCCTTATTGCGGTATCCTGTCGAAATAGTTAGAAGGAGTTCGCGTTCACTGCGGCAGCAGAATCCCCGTTGGATCGATTTGATTCGGCTGGAATCGCGTCCGCATAGGTGTTTATAATCTACAGATCATCCGGTAAACAGGTCGAACGACGAGGGTTGTCCGAACACGCGTAAACGTAATGGTCGAGCGTTCTCGGCGCCATCGCTAGTCAGAAAAACACTTGGCTGGCAGAAGCTCTTGTTCGCCGATTCGTTTCTTTCTCGTTACGGAAAAGAGAAAGGAGAGAAGCTCGGCTCTCCGAGCGGCCGCAGGAAATTAATTTATCGATCACGAGGTAAATGTGTCGTGCACCGGACGTTTCCGAGCCCGTGCTCGAACAACGCTGCCCGACTCCGATAACAAAACCCCTCTGCCCGATATAATTCCAATAACGAACTGATGAACGAACACAAGCAAGCGACGTCTTTCATGATAATTTCGTTGTCTCATTTTCCAGCGTTGTCCAGGCTCCTGAATTCTCTTCAGGAGAACAAAAACGAGATACCGAGCTGCACGGACGAGGAGTTCGGCTTCCTCAGCGATCTGCTGCAGTCCAAGGAACTGAACGCGTTGGTCAACGTTCACAATAAAATTGTGAGCAATGTCAAGGACGATAAGTTCTTTCCGGTTCTGTCGAACTCCATGGACATCGACATCGAGGTTTTGGACCTGCTGTCCACCAAAACGCACATCTCGAAAGACTGCAAGGAGCTGTTCCACCTGCTCCAGAAGCCGCACATACAGGTACACCAGCAACTACGCCGACGAGCTTTCTCAAACGTGTTTCAGTATCGTTACAGTTATTATAATAATATTATGCCATTTCTTATCGCTCTTCTTATACCTTCTGAGCTGGGTCCTCTTTCCAGAAGGTACCCTCGGCTTCCCTGCTCCCAGTCCGGATCCTTTAGAAACGTGTCCCTATTTTCATATTTCTGAGGACGATGTTGTCGAAATTCCTGGCGAAAAATAGTCTTCGGAGCGACTACGATTCGCTGGAAACCTGACTGAAAAGGGGTGCACAGATAAGAGAGCCGTTTGTCGCAGGGTCTTTTGTGCACGGCCTGGTTAAAAGCATTTGAATCTTGCTGTTTCTAGCACGATCCTCTTTCCGAATTCGTACCCTCGTTTTCCTACACCAGATCCTTCAGCAACACGTTGTTATTCCGAAGTAACCTGTTCGACGTTGTTGAAGTCGATGAAGCTGGTGTTTATCGAATTTCTGACGAAAAAATAGTCGTGTCGAGAGAAAGCTGTCTGAAAGGGGGTGCGACGATAAAAGGCCCGTTTGTCGCAGGGTCTTTTGTGCGCGCACGACGCAGTCGCCCAGAAAGACTACTACCCCCGTTTGCCGGAGATCCCTCTGGAGGTGGACGAGGATGAGGAAACGGTGAAGATCGTGCAGTTGGTCAAGTCGAACGAGCCATTGGTACGTCACAGATAGGCATTACACGTCCGGTGCTTACTTTTGTTAGAGTGTCTTTGAGGTTTTTCCGCTCGATTAACACGGTAAAGAGAGAGCTTGATATATCACGATCGAGAGTGAAAGCATTAATAACAGGATAGTCTACTGTAGTAACGAACGATATACATGATAGCGTACACAGAGCGGAGCTTTTCGAATATCTCATTTTCCATCGATACCAGGGTAATACACGTCGATTCCTGTTATCGATGGTAAGCGAGATACGTTGGGGTGAATTGTTCGAAATGCTCCGTCTTGCGTAATCGTAACCGTAAACTTGCAACAGCGTAAAATCACGTCGATTTTGCATGGGAGTTGATCCTGATTAATCCTTTGTACCGACGTAGACGCGCGTGGCCCCGTAACACAGTATCTCGTAGTATCGAATACGTAGCCCCAAGTATCGCGAGAGCGATGCTCTGAACACTTCTCAAGTAATCACGTGTTTCTTTCATCGTCAAACTTGCTTCGAAGTGTGGCTCCGGCGTTGAACCGATTTTGGTAAGTCGCCTTCAAGCCGAAACACCCACACAGGCCTGTAACACGTTTCACGCGTATTCACATCGATTTCTCGCAGTAAACGATTCTTTTGTAGTGTCATCTCTCATTTTTCTATTCAGTTCGTTTCGACTTTTTCGTTTCCGGTTCGATCGGCCGTCCAATCTACATGATCATACACACACTCACACTCACACATACGCAGCTCTATACATACTGGAATGAGAATAGAGTGTGAACGAACCGCGCTGTAAATAGAGTAACGCTGTTTTTCTTCCCTGTCACACTAATATATTCATTTCGCTTCCATCTTGATTTCACACACCCTGCGTCCACCATTAGTCCCCCTTAGTTTGTGTCGTTCTGTTTGTGATTTTTGCTTGTGAATAAAACGATTTCTCCATCGTAACTACATTGGTATCCTTGTGTTATTGTCCCGCATGTCCTCGTACGAGTGCCGAAGATCCCTCTCGAGGTGAACGATCCAAAATTTCTAATTAAACCCTTCGCACTCGACTGTACTCCCTTGGGAGACGTGGCAGTTCTAGCCAATACTCGGAGACAGAGCTGGGGAAAATAGTAGTTTAAATAGTAAATAATCCTATTTATTTTAAAGTATGTGCCCAACTTTAAAAATAAAATGTTTTATTTAATGCAGTAATTTTTGAAAATAAAATAATTTATTTGAGGCAGTAATTTTTAAAAATAGTATCTCATTCGAAGAATATTGAAAATATTTGTATTTTGCCTTTATTTTCAATTTCAATTTTAAATGTTATTGCTGAAAGTAATGGTTCGAATTCAATACATTTATGAGTGTAAATCGTTTCTTAACGATAAGATAGACTGTAAGTTGGTGCGGTTTTTCAGAGTATTATAACAATGCAAAAAGTAAAATATTTTATATCGTGTTTCTGGTTGTTAAAATAGAAATATTTTATTTTCGAAATTGTATATCTTATTCAAAATACTATTTTCTTTAAGCAAAATAAAATCTAAAATATTAAATAGTATTTGAAATATTTGTTTCGTCAAATAATGCCCACCTCTGCTCGGAGATGCCTTTCATTTGTGTTCATCATGCCGAATAAACTTTTGTATTTCGTTCAGTTATTTTCGTCGTGAATAATCGAGTTTCCGGTAGGGTATCCGAGAAACGCGCAACCCGAGTGCGAAGAGTTGAGGAATATCCGAAGTTTGTTGTTTTGTCTCTCGAGGGATTTTCAGCAACGAACAGTGATTGTATCCGCCACATTGGACGCGGCCAGCTTCCAGTGACTTCGATCAAGAGAGCGCGCGCGCCCGATTGCGATTCCGTTTGTTTCGTTCTCTGTTTGGTTTCACGTTTCGTTTCGATTTCATTTCTCATGAGAAACGAAGGTGCTCCACCAGCACCAGCCCGTGCGCGTGTCTCACGACGTAATCAAAATACTAGCTTGGAAATTGACGATAGGGGGCGACCATGAAAACGTGCGTAGTCACCGGCAAGATCGTGATAGCGCGAATAATGCACGGCGGCGCGGCCGATAGATCCGGCCTCATTCACGTCGGGGACGAGGTTTGCGAGGTCAACGGCATCAGCGTCGAAGGGAAGACTCCAAACTGTGTTGTCAAGATACTGGTAGGTCACGCAGTCCCCTTCACCTTTCGTCTTCTACACCCCTGGACAGAAAGACATTTTTAACAATATTTCTCGCGTACACATTCACGGGCTGGTTACACGATAATAATTCCGAAGCAATTCTGCGGAATTTATCGCGCCATCTTTTTGTCCGGGAGTGTAACGGACGGTCTAGTCGTAAATTGCAAATAAATGGGAGGGAAAAGCAGGATTGCGGGGATAAAATTCGCGTGTCTCTTTCAGCAAAATTCAGAAGGTACGATCACGTTTAAAATAGTCCCAGCGGACAGCAAAGGAGGTATTCGGGAGAGTAAGGTACGTTTATGTTCCGTCGTAGAGCTCGTCGGACGCGGCTCGCATAATTGATCGACCAACATTTAAAACAGAATAAGGAAACATGGTGTGGAAAGTCGCAGGGTCTCGAGAGTAATTCTGTTTCAAAGGGTGTTTGATAAATTGTGCGAGTCAGTTGGGTTCGACGAGGTCCGAACGAATCCTGGAACGAACATGGAAACGAATGATTCTGGTTGCGCGATAGGTCCGAGTCCGAGCGCACTTTTCGTACGAGGCGTCGACCGATCCGCACACACCTTGCAAAGAGGCTGGACTCGACTTTACCAAGGGTGACATTCTTCACATCGTCAGCCAGGATGACGCTTATTGGTACGACTCCAATCGCTCGACTCGTTGTTTTACGCACACGGCATGGCATATGGCACCGGGAATCACGTTCCAATTGCATTCGTTTCGAAATAGGTGGCAGGCGAGACGCGAGGGTGATCGAAATATGAGAGCTGGCTTGATCCCCAGTAGAGCTCTTCAGGAGAGACGAATTATCCTCGAGAGGCAAAAGAAGGAGAAAACCGATGACGACAATATAAGTAAGTCGCTCGGTTTCACGCTCGAACGGAACAAAGTACGTAAAACGGTCCTACCAGCGTTTCCAGAATGCGGGGACGCTTGTATGATTATCTTGTACAGGTTTCGCACTCCAAATTATGACAATGCACTCTATCGAAGAGGTATCTGGCGAAACCTGTACGGATCGATAGGAGAACGTTTGGGAAACGTTGGTACGAGACGATCGGCGCGATATCTCGTTCTTTGTCGTTTCTATTTAAAATATGGATTTGTAGTTTTAGTGGAGTTTTGCTCGTCCGATGGCATGCGTAACACGCGCGTTCAGCTAACATTAATGTTCTAACGTTAATGCTGACTAAAGAGCGTCGAGAATCGCAACTAGATAGACGATCCTATCTCGGAGCTGGTCCAGGCTGCTCTTCTTAACGGATGTTGGCCTGACGACCTAACCGTCGGTTAGGCTTGTGTTCTGTTCCAGTGCCTTTGCCTTCATTGTGCCCCCGTCCCAGTACCTCTTTGCACGCCTCGCCCACAAAGTGCAACTTGCAGGGAGTAAAAACTAAAAAAATCATGTATGACGCTGCAGAGAACGACGATTTCGACCGGGAAGAAATACCGACCTACGAAGAGGTCGCGAAGCTCTACCCGAGGCCAGGTCTATACCGGCCGGTGGTTCTGATCGGGCCACCGGGAGTTGGCAGGAACGAGCTCAAGAGGCGACTCATGGCCGCCGATCCCGATAAGTACAAGACGCCCGTGCCTTGTAAGTTCGGGTCACCCGTGACCCTTCTCCCGTGTTCGACCACCCGCGATCTTCGCACCCCTTCCATGCTCTCTCGACTCCTCCATCGTTCATTCGAGCCGCGCCGCTAACCAGGAAATGGAATCCGATTCGATATCCGAGCTTCGGTTCATCAGTTTCGAGTGCTACTCAAAAGCTAGAGTGTACTTGAAATTTGTACAGGGTGTTCGACCACGGTTGGGAGAACATTGAAGAGACGATCCTTCGAGACTTCAGCTTCCTCTTCAAGTTATTAACGATCGAAGGTCTCGCTGCGATTCAGAGGAGTTCGAACGGTGATGCATCCCGCGAGAGACAGAGGCACGATCATCCCTTCAATTTTTTCCCACCTGTTGCCGAACACCCTGTACATTTCACGCAAGTTGATTTCGAACACAGGGACAAGTACCTACAGGCTAGCTATCATCGTCTCTACTTGGCACGCACTTTATCCCATCTCTAACGCCAACGTCATACTCCTACGATTTCCCGGATCGCCACGTTCCCCCCGATGACGCTCGCACGTTTCTCTTCAGATACCTCGAGACCACCGAGACCGGGCGAGATCAACGGTAAAGAGTATCACTTCGTCAGCCGCGAGAAGATGGAGGAGGAGATAGCCGCCAGCAAGTTCATAGAGTATGGAGAGTACAAGGGCAACCTCTACGGTACCAGTTCCGAGAGCGTTAGCTCCCTGATAAACGCTGGCTACGTGTGCCTCTTGAACCCGCACTATCAGGCACTGAAGATGCTCCGGACGCCGCTTACGAAACCGTACGTGATATACATTAAACCGCCGAGGTTTGAAATACTGAAAGAGACGAGGAGCGACGCCAGAGCTAGGTCGACCTTCGACGAGAGCAACTCCCGCGGCTTCACGGTAAATATCCTTTCAGTGGTGGCAGGCGTGGGCAACAGGTGTTCTTGGCCCTGGGGAGCAACGCCTCCCGGCAAATTACAGAGAAAAGGATACAAATCCGTCTCTGCGGAGTCTAAACGTTTCTCTTGCAGACTAAAATCACCGTGAGTTCCAAGATCAAAGTCATCGGTCAGTGCTTTGGCTCTGGCCTAAATTTTTTTTAATTTTTTAGTCGACTATCCTCCTACATGTTTATGTCTAGGTTCTTCCGTGTACTTTTCGATGCCTACAATCAATTTCAACTTTGAATTCTTCTCTCTGTAACAGAATAATCGAAGTATTTTGTTCTCTGTCCGAGTAAAGGGCTCTGAATGGGCGTGGTTTTGATGCTCTTCGAACGGTACCAAAGCAAAGGCCCGAGGCACTCTACGCCTACGTTGGATCTAGAGCGATCTAGACGCTAGACCTCTCTAAATCCTATCGAAGTGTTATCACGAAACAATCTTGCTCTTTCTTCTTTAATCTTTGCCGACGCCTGCCCGGTAACCTCCTGAACACGAGTTGATTTTGTTGCTGTTCCACAGGACGAGGAGTTTCAGGAGATCCTGCACAGCGCAGCCAGGATAGAGTTTCTCTACTCGCATCTGTTCGACGAGGTGATAGTGAACGCCGACCTGTCGATGGCGTTCGAGCAACTGGTCAACGCGGTTCACCGAGTAGAATCGGAGCCGCTTTGGGTACCTGCTTCGTGGGTTCAATAAGCTTTCGCGGACACCGGAACGGAGTCGCGAAGGAGTCTGTTTGTTATCGATGCTCCCTAAAAGCACTTACCTAAGATCGACGATGCATTTCTTGATGTTTCTCAAGCAAGATTGTTCGGTAAACCGTGTCCAAGATCCCTCGTTCACTGTTCTACGATGTTTCGAGTTGTCAAACACTTCCAATTACTACTTTCTACCCGTAGACGCGAGTTCGGTCCCTTTGTTTCCTGTTGGCTCCATTGCCGCCAATGTAATTGACACATTGGTGCCGGATGACGCACACGTGCGTCCCTAGCCACTTCTGAATAGTGTCCAGATGATGTACATGTGCGTCTTTGTTGCTCGTATCGCGAATTCGACTGGTAGCTGCGTCAGATTCGACGCGAAACGATCCGGTGCGAGTGAGTTAGCAAAATGAATCGGCGGCGAGGAGCTCGACCGACGCCGACGACGGTTTACCGAACGGTTTTCGAAGCTTTGAGACACCTTGTTTCGGAACGTGTTCCGCCTTTCTGTACCGTGCGTTCGACAAGCTAATAAAAGCGAAGCTTTCCGCGACGTCCGACAACGAAGAAGTGCAGGTTGCGCACAGCTTTCGATTGTTCTCAGCCTCGCGCGGGACGCAAGTTACTCTGTAGATCGGCGACACATCTCAAGGTGCAGACCGAGAGGAACGCAAGAACCGCGTTAATTGTTCTTACGTAGCCCCCGGGGGATCAACGATTCGAAATGGTAAACCGCCTGGACGGATAGCAAATTATTAAGGTAAACGAATTCGAAAATTTCGACGTCGAAATAGGCGCATGACCTTTGATCCCAATTGTTGTTGATTGTTGCCAAAATAAGTATCGTACCTAGAACATGTGGTGGGAAATTCACCTCTCACGTTTATTGTATTTTTCACTCGATCAGCATTGCCACGATATCGCTATTTTTTTCATAATTAAAGGGCTGCCAGCGCGAGGAAGTTCTATGCGCGCTATCGTGTCGGCGTTGCATTAAATAGCGCTCATCCTCGATGTAAACTCTGTATGTTATCGGAAATATAGCATTACACTTTGAACTACGTTTTAATTGCTCCGCTGGGGCTTCCATCTTTTCCCTGGATCGCATCGCGATCGGCGCGGCACCTGTTCGTTAGCGAGATCGTCAAGCTAGATCGCGGGAGCCCTCGCAGATCCGCACGTCGTTTACCGCGCCAAGGAAATTGCCTCATTTCCTTTTGCAGAGCGGTTTTTAAAGAGTTCCGTGACCCGTGCGGGAACTCGGGGTGACAAGTATGGAGCGTTCGCGTGATCGCGATCTCCCCGAGTGCTAAAACAACCGCGCCGAACAGCCCGGAGAGTCATAATTGTCTTTTACGACCGTCCGGAATTTTTTCACAGACCAATCAGTGGCGCGATCTTCGTTTTACCGATTGGTCTAGTTCGTGCGAACTTTTTTGTCGAGTTTGATGGGTTCGTTTGTTTACATCGCGAAGTGCGATCATCTTGTCAGTTTATTTCTAAATTATTTTCGGACGTGCTAGTAACGGGATCATGGTTTCACTCGACCGGCTCACGTTTTTACTACCGCCAATATTAATTTCCTCGGATTCCACGAAGCCGTTTACGTAGCACTTTTAAATTTAGTTGGTTTTTACGACAGTCGCGATTTGTTCAAAGAACAACGAACTGCGATTAAGTTTTATTTTGAACGCGGTAAAATCGGCACAGAATGACTCGGATGATTCGATAATAGAACCTAATACCCGTAAAAAATAATCGCCTCATGCGTTGATTTAGAACCGATTCCAAAAGAGAAACATACTTGTGCGTTCCCGAGGATCTACAGGAGCCGTAAGGATCTGTATCTAAAGTGGACACATGTATCTTCGATGGTGAATAATAAAATGTCATTTACAAATGAGTTTATTTTATTGTGCGTTAGCTGGAGAACCTTTTGAATTCATTGTTGCCATCCAACAGTAGAATAAAATTGTCTTTTGGGCTGAATAGAGAGCGCTTGCTCCCGAGGAGCAGGCGAGCACGGCACGCGGGCCATTTCGAACACTATTTTTAGTATAAGTTCGGATTTTCTAATTGATCTTGAATCACCGGAGCGTCGAAGCACGTGCGCGCGTCTCATCGGTCGGCCGGTGTGTTACCGAGCAAAAATAGATCGAAAATATATCGAGGGAGAACGCACCTCGCGAACGCGTCGAGCCGAACTTTCCACGACGTCTCGAAGGGGGAGGAATATCGATGATCGACTCCCGAACACGAGATATGGCGACGCTGCTCCGTAGCGTTTCCCGGAAAGCGACTGTACGGAAAATGAAAATCTGCTCTGTCGCATTTTCCATTGACTCGGTTACTCGAGAAATATTGTAACACCTGGCTGAAATCCGCGGCTGCGCGGAGGTAACGGCGTGCCGTGCGGCCCTCGTGATACTTTCCGAGAGCGAGGGTGCGAATTAAACTTTGGCCCAGTATCCAATCAACCCTTAGTCGAGCCGATCGGACCAAACGATCGCTCGATGGAACTAGCAATGCTTTGTACGCTTCTGCTCCACCGTTTCTCTATACGCAACTGGAAGATCCCGACTCACAGTCTGTTACACAGTGAACATTTGAGAATGTGTTGTCGTGTGTTGCTAGAAGTTTGAACGCGAGGAATATAGTGTTGCGCGATCAAAACGCTTGAGAGCTCTTGGCGTTATTTACCCATGAGACCGTGTGCCGGCGGTGTCCCGTTGCAATAGATGGAATGGAAACAGGTATCATAACAGGTCTTCCTTCTCGGGGGGGAAAAAAAAAGAAAACCGAAAACTCCGTGGGAGAAAGTTCTGGACGGGTCGTTCGAACCGTGGATTCGTGGAAAGCGCGATTCGTCACGCGTTGAATAGCTACTAAAGTGTCACGGTCACGATATTAGGCGACAAATTTACGGACCGTGGTCGGGCCGACGTCGACCTCGTTTAAAATTAAACCGAACCCGGTCGGTACACGGCAGGAACCGATCCGCTTCGAAAGCGAAGAAGCCGCGAGAAAACTCGTCGAACACGGAGCCATCGAGTTCCCCGAGGTTATTATCTCGCCTTTGAAATGTGTCAATGACACGGGCGTCGCACGTGATTATCAACGAGACACGATTAACATTCCTTATGGACTCGCGTGCGTGTCGCCCGCGTCGATGACCTTCACCGGTTCGCGCGCCGGGGCTCCCTTATGAATTTTCATTAATCGCCGTCGTTGTATTTGGAAAGTACGACTCATAACACGCCTCCTAATAACACCCTTACGAAAGGTTGCCCGGCTCCGCGACGCGGTAATGACAGACGGCTTGTCGTTCTCGGAATTTATAGTGGTCCCAGACGATCCTGCCTCTTTCCGAGATAGCCGGCATATTTTTTTCGCCAGGCGCAACCCACCGGAGAGAATCTGCAAATATTTTGCACCGAATTCGACGGCCGTTTAGTCGCCGGTGTATTTAGAGAGGGTTCAATCGAGTCGAATCGCGCCACCCGCGCAGCGTTCGCTCGCGATTTCCGTTCGAAAATAATAACATTTTCACCGCGGATCTCCCTTCGATGTTTAACAATCCCGTTCGCGGTGCCTGCCAGTCGCAACAACCGCTCGACACAACGTAATCAGTTTTTATTCATGTGCGCGCGCCTATTACGCTGCAAGCGGCGAGATTTAATTAGATATTATGCAATCGCGATTACGCTAAAATCTGTTCGGGGGCACTGCGGGTTTTAATCACTCACGACAAGAATTGGTATTGGAGGGATTTAAATCGGTATTTTCAGAAGAAACACAAATTTCTGTTTCTTGTAATCGCATACTTGTTTACTTTAAACATAGATCCGCAGTCTATTAATCGGCTTTCAGCGTCCCGCAGACGTTTATCCGCGAGGTGACATATTTGGAGCTCGCGAAAAGCATTAACACGATAAGTCGGTTGAACCATTAACATAACGACCTAGGTGGCGGACCGTAGAAACGTCTAATTTACTACCGGCCGATATAAAAATTTCAAACTTTTAATCTCTCTCCGACCGTGTATCTGTGTCGATCTCGTTTCCGTAATGACGTATTGTATGTACGATGTACTAAAAATAGTGAGAACCTGCCACGGCTTGATGTTTAATTCACAAAAATTAGCCGCATCGATTGTGACTAGACTGCGGATCTTTATTCAGAAGCATTGTATTCTTTAAAACTGCGCCCACTCATTTCTGCGACAAATTCGACAAACTCCGCTGTGTAATTATGACCCATCGATACCAAGCCTATGAAAGCTTTTCGATCACTTACGAACACAATCGCAGCTTCGGAAGATATTCGCCGAAACACAGCTTTTCCCGAGCGTACTCCGCATTGAAAATACACAGTAGTTTAGCTAGCGTAGGATTAATCGCTTCCGTTGCACGTGAAATATCGTGCAACGAGGAAAATACGAAAAGTACGCGATCGAGGCACGGCAGGCGATCCCGCGATCCTCCGGGCTAGAGACACACCGAGCGAGAAGTTTGAAAGATCGATAAACGGCAGGAGTCGAGCGCGGCATAATCGATGGATTCCCGTGCATCGGAGAATTCAAAATATTGGCTTAACGCCAGAAGAGCCGAGAACGACAAGCCTCTCGGGCAAATGTAACGCCGCCAAAATAAGCACGCGGAATCGGCCCGACTCGGCCCGGCCCGAACCGAACCGGCGCAAAAGGACGACTCTGCGAAAGGTTACCGAGACCTCGGTTGACGAGCGCATCAACGGTTCGAGCACCGATTCGGGAATACCTATCGAAGTCGCGGAATCCCGACTGCGGAAACCTACAAAATGAACCTAAGTGCCAGCGGAACGGCTCGGGCCGCGATACCGAAACGTTCGTCGTCTAGAAATAAGTCGCTTGTCAGCCTTTCCCTAACAGCTGTCCACCTGTGGGACGCTGGAAAGCGGCGATTCTTGGCCAAAGCTTCGAAGTCCACGCATATCTCTCTCCTTTTAGACGATCCTGTCATTTTCTTCATACCTGAAATGCTAGATCGGCTTTGTCCCCGATAGTTGCCCGAAACAAACAGAAAATCTAAATGCATCTCATACATCTAGATTTACTAACTCGATATTTCCGACAATGAGTTAAATATAGGGGTTTGAAGACAGAATCACGATCTCTCGACTGAAACCAATCGTTCTGCAAGCATATCTCAGTCATCCGTATGTGCCAATCCACTCATATTTCACTCTTCCGGTGATCCTGTGCTTAGACACAGGGTTGCGAAGACAGACTTATCAAATCTCAAATGAAACCAATTGTTTTGCAAGCATTTCTCATTGTCCAAGAGCAAGCATCCTCGAAAGATACCATGAAATCAAGATATGAGCCGTTTATTTTGAAAGTGGCCTAAGTCCATTTTAAATTGAGATATTTAACTTTGCGTTTCAATGAAATTAAAAATATACGTATAGGATACCAATGTATCACACTCCTTAAGTGTATCTAAGAGAGTTTTTACAATTCTTATTAAAATAATAGCAATTATTAAGTGAATAATATGTGTCTTCTTACCAAGACTGGACTAAAGCCACTTTCAAAATTAGCAACTAGATTTGTCATAAAATTTGAAACAGCCCAAGTCCATTCGATATAATTCAAAATGCTTCGAATTGAAAAAACGATATTCACTTTATTTTATATTTCATTGCAAAACTTGAAAAACACCACTTATGCAATTCAGGAAATCTTGTAACTATATAAATTACATAACAATTTAATCCTCATTTGCATTTGTGTATGCGGGAGGGATTTGAAGTAGTCACGGTGCTCCGGTGGTAGATATCGTAGTAAGTCCATTATATTCTTGTATTTCGTTGTTGTAATTTGTCTTACATTTTTACAAAGTGTCCCCGACGTGGTAATAAATTCAATATTTTAAACTCTGCATTCTCATCCATTAATATCTTATATAAAATTTTATATGGTTCATTTCTCAAAAAAACGCATCCAGCATATTTTTAACCAATTTATTGTTTCTCCGTTAGAATTCTTTACCCTTAAAAAAATTGCATCCCCAAAGATCTTGTTGATATGACATCCTCTTGTACCATTTCATTTAAAATAAAGTTATTACCTTTCCGGCACTTCTTGATAGCATTACAATGATCTTGGGGAACAAACAGTAAACTATTTTTCTTTAACGACATTTCTACGACTGGCAAAATCCCTGTCATTCGGTAAAAATGAATGTCCCGATACTAACTAACACAACTGACAAATGGACTTAGGCCACTTTCAAAATAAAAATTTGTATCATTCTATTAACCAGCTAATTTCCTTTTTACAAAATCTTTGTGATTTTAAATATATTAGTTACAATTTGCTTCAGAATGAAAAGATAACGTAGAAATGTAAATACTAAAATTGCTAGCTTGATTTTTCTCGAAAATGCACTTTCAAAATAAACGGCTCATATTGAGGTTTATGATGCCGAAAGTACTCTTTCAATCTTCTTGATACATTAACGCAAAAATTCATTTCTAAATCTACACAAATAATTTCGCGTCTTCTTTTAACTCGTTCAATGAACTCGGCCAAGGAAAGTCGCTTTCTGGTCAATATCAAGTTCGCTGATCGTCGTGGAATGGGATGCTAAGGATGATAATTGTCGAATAAAAATTGATCGACTGTGTTCACAGTACTCGATGGAATCAGCGATGGCGAGGAGTCGCAGCAGCCGATTGACCAACTCCAGCGAGTCAATCACGGGAAAATCTGCTCTGTCCAGCAGCGGGATCAAGTACGGTCTCGGAAACGGTCTGCTGGTCTCCTCCGTGCAGCGAAACGTTCTGCAAGTAAGCGGTTCTCGGCGTTCTCGGTATTTGCATGTCTGACAGGAGATCCGACCGCGTCATCGCCGCTTGATCAATTTACGGGACGCGTGCAGAAACTGTTTTACGTACGGATGTTTCCCGATTTTTTGGAGCTTGCGGACGTCACTCGCGCGCTGTCGGAGTAGGAGTCGAAAACGAAGACGGAGTGTCTAGAGCAGGGGCAAGTGAAAATGTCGGGAGAATATTTACGTGGCTACGCGCGTTGCTCTGAAATTCTAACCGAACGAGAGCGAAAAAATCGGGCCGACTTGTTTCCAGATTATAATCAATGAATCAGCAGTGGACGTAACATATACGCACCTATACAAAAGAGAAATAATGCGGAACAGTAGAAACTGGGGTGATGTTTCATTTTTATGATACTTCGATTCAGCTAAAGTTCATTGAACCGGAACTTACGCTGGTAATTTTGATATCGATTTTTCTCGAAGCATAGCCATACCTCAACGCGATCTACCGTAATACGTGTTTTTAAAATATTGTGACTATGCATTGAGAAGCAGTTTCGAGGACAGCTGAAAAAAGCCGATCACGTAATACTTAATCGATCTTCACCCGGTTGCTCTTGTAGACGACAAGCGAAAAACAATCATAAACAAGCAGAAGTAAAAATAAATTTGCTCGGCCGGAATCGCATACATTACTGTGCGACGAGACGGTTAATTACGGAGAGAGTAAAAAACTTATAATGGCGTCTCGACCGGGTAGAGATCGGTAGTCGGTGTCCGGCAGCGGCATTCGCGAATTGTTCACGTTGTAGCTCGCGTGTTTCTCGCGTATCGCTCGCGAACCAGCTTCGATAACGCAGGTACACGCGCAGACTAGCCGCCGAGCGAGCGACGCGAGGACTTAACCGACATATAAATAGCGTTTAGTTGAAACGGATGCGGTAGAACTCGCGTGCACGTCTTGCGAGGCGATCCGGAAGGCACGGCTCGCTTTCCAAGGAACTTCTCCTACTCCGGAGTACCTCGCATCGGCCGATACTCGGTGTGCCCCCGTAATCCGCGACACCGAATCGCGACAAACCGACGCGTCAGTGATTTCCGAGAGTTTCCGCGGGAACGGTCGCGTTTCAACCGCGCTTTCGCCCACTTTCCTCCGATATTTGGCTCGGCGACCTCCTCGTAAGTGTCTCCGTGGCTCGCCTCATCTCTCCTCATTCATTTCGTTTCTCTGTGAAATATCCTTCTTCCCTTTTCCATCTCGCATTTGCTTCGCGTTATACACCTCCCGATTTATCAATGTTAATCCATTCCTTGCAACGTTAACACCCCTCGTCTGTCTTCATCTTCGAGCAACGCTTCTCTTCTCTGTACGAACAACCAAATTGATTATTCGTATCTGTGCGGAAGGAAATGATAGCGTACTTAACACTAAATCTACCAGGTATTAAAAGTGAATAAAAATGAGCACGACGAGCTAAACGACTTCAGCAAAACGATCTCGACAATTTCCCACGAAGGCATCTCTAGAATTTCAGTAATTGTTAATTAAGAAACCGGTCATTTGTAGGTTTAATGTCAAAAAAAAATATAACAGGCTTTCTATAGAGCGAGCACGGTAAATCTTGAGCGTATACGATAGGCAGGTAAATAGCAACTTGTGAAAAGAAACGAAGTCACCGATTCGAGCTACTTAGCTTTTCCTGAAGTATTCATTTGAAAGTGTTTTACATTCGAACAAAGCGCAAAGCATGCCGAAATAAATGTTGTAATACATTTTTCACAAGCTCTGGACTCTTGTAAGCATACATACATTTAGTTCGACGTATTCTACACGCTGTTCCTGAAAAAGTTCGTTCTGCGCGTCGATTTGTTATTCATGAGCCGACGGGTATAATCTCATTTTAATATTGCCTCATCTTTAGTTTTTCTTCTTCAAGGAAGGTAGTTACAATCGTTTATCTTCTCGACGTGTTTACTTTTTTACCATTGCGTTACTTTGACACCGTTGGTCGGATCGGCTTGTGAAAATAACGGATAAACGAGTACAGAAGCGGGCTGTCAGTTAATATTTCATCCCTGTGTCAATACCCAGAAAATAGCAAAATTGTTCTACACGGAATTTTTTAAATAATTGTGAAATTAAATTAAATTCCGGGCGTAGAAATATCGGTTGGAACTGCAAAGCGCGACGTCAAGGGACGTCACCGTTGGGTATTGACATAGAGTTAAAGGCGAAACTGGGCCGGAATGTTGGTTGACCATGCACGTATGGTGATTCGAGCAGAAATCCCGGCGGATTCTGGACGATGGCTGGCAGGTAAACGGTCTCCAGGCGACGCGAGTAAAGTGCAACTCTCCGGTAAAGGGCAGTACCTGCACCGTGAACAACTACAGCATCGTCGCCTCTAGGGGTGAGCTAGCTCGAAATAACTGCGCAGCGAGAGAGACGCCGGCGCCGTGTATCGCGAACAAGAGGAACAACACGATCCTCGACGCATCCGCGTGCACTCGAGGCGCCGCCGTGCGCCGCGACGCCTTTTTCGAGCGAGAGTTCTCGAGGAAACAGCTCCCCGAAGACGTCCTCAAGCCGAGCAACGTCGGCAAACTTGGACAACGGGCCATTCGGAAGTCGTTCTCCGTTCCCTTGAATCTCACCGAAGGTACTCGTACTCTTCCGCTTCTATTTCAACTTCAGATCAAGTTCTTTCGCTGTTTCTTCAAAGGGGCGTCGCTATGTTCTACTTTTCAAAAATATTATGCAGTTTATTTCATTTATGTTTTCAAATGATTTTCTCTTGATCGGAATAAATGTCATAGTCCGAACCAATGTGTCTCTCGTTTTACATTGTCAAGCACGACGCGTTTTTCATCTCCGGTAACGAGTTCTGTTAAAAATGAACGATCGCTCTGTGTCGCTGTAACGAGGAATCGCGAACTGCCTATTCGTCATTCCGAGTTCGTTTAAATTCAATGAAAGTGATTTACGTGAAACATTTAACGAGTGTGCAATCTCTCATGGATTTTTCCATTTCCCCTTAGTCCACGATGTTCCGGATCGAAATCTCCGTTATCCAATCTTTCAATCCGAGTTCCACATTTGTTAGCAGCCTGCTCACTGCGTACTCCGAGAGTTTGTTTCTTCGACAGTTTCCATCTTCCTAAAATAAAAAAGCACTCTCTGCCAAAAATTAGTATTCGCTTCGAATATCAAAGAGATGCCGAAGGAGAGGCAGTCAAAATAAGCGGTAGCTAAGATAACAGTGCCGCGGAGATTGTTGCCCAACCTAATATTTCGCGTAACGATGCTTCAGGTGTTACGGGGCGAGAGAAACCTAGAAGGACAGCCGACGAGGGTATACTGAAGAGATCTTCCGGCCTATTGGCGAATCTCACTCACTCGGTGAGCAGGTTCACAGAGTGGGGGGCAAAGGACGACTCGGCGAAGCAAGGGAAAGCCGGCACTCACCTTTATCGTTCGGAGACCACCGGCGGTTCGAGCAAGTACTCGACCTTGAAGGGATACTTCTCGATCTTGAGCAGCGTCACAGGTGACCACCACTCGAGCCGGCAACCTCTCGGACGATCGCCGAGCTGCCAGACGCTGCTGATCGAACGGAAGAAGAAGACAGGCAGCCGTGTCAAGAAATCGGTCTCGTTCAGCTCCGACACCAGCTTCCAGGAAAGGCGATCACCATTCGGCAAAGGTGCCGTTCACGAGGCCAAAGTATACCACAAGGGTGTCCTGCAAGGTACGATATCTCTTCGTTATCCATTTACATTCTCCTAAGAATTCCCCTAAGAATACAGCGGCTTAGTTCCACAGCTGGTTTCGGGAAATGCTGGGATTAGCGCGCAGCTCTTTGCGTCACTGTGTTTTCTTTGGAAATCCTTCAAGAGGACAAACTATACGCGCGTTCGACGTGTCTGCAAACAGACTCGATATTGAATAGCTATAAATCGAAATCGCTACTTGCGAAACCTCCGAGACGAACCTTTTCTCCTTCGGACTTTGATTTTAAAACCTAGCGGACTTCTTTTAAAACCTGGATCGAGCACAATTTCACGTGTCGCTAATTAGTACTTGCTCGCGGCATGAAATACTTTAAGCTATTCTAAACTTAGTACGCGATGTTACACAAATAATGGCATCTAACGCCAAACAGTTGGAAAGTAGGTTACATTTATCCCAGGTAGGGATATAATTCAATGTTGCACGAAGCTGCTCAAAGTTTGATTCGTACTTCTCGAGTTTACATTGAAAATCCAGTTTGACGTTGTTTTGGGACAGATCGCAACTCGCTCGACAACACCGTCAGAAAAGTGCCGCCGTCGTGGGAATCATCCTCCGAGGGCCGCCGATCGGCCTTCCTGAGGGCTGCCAGAGATGCCGATGACGAGGCGCTCAATCGGATTGCAGCGCAGGTGCAGAGGTTTGGACTCGGGGACATGGACGTCAACGTGGTTGACAGCAGCGGCAGGGTGAGCACTATTTATTTTGTTTCGCCGCATTCGCTGGGCGCCGAAACGATCGTAGACTTCGACGATCAGAAACAAACGGCTCGGGAGAAGGAAGCGGTTCCGTGCTAAAGTTAGTCTCCCGAGAGCCGACGAACAGAGGCCCCTTGCTTCCTTCCGTGACGGCTTGATCATGACCGCTGCCGCGGAAAGTGTAAATTTACACGGCAACAAGCACATCGATATCTTCCGCGGCTCGTTCCGTCGAGGTTGTCAAAGCGAAAGCCGCTCTTCGAGATCTCGAGATCTCCAAAATTCAGTCAGCTATTTCTTGTTCGATCTACTAAGCGGGTTAACCTCGATCTCAAAGGAGTAAAACAATCTGTAACAAGGGATAGGAGGGATCAGCGCCGGATTAAGCCAGCGCGGGGCCCGTAGCAAATGTTATCACGAGGCCCTAGGCTTTGTATCAGGGTCGCTTGCGTGCAAGCGTAGCGCACCTTTTCAAACAGGCAGCATGAATGACCTTTTTTCTTTTTTAGCAAAAATATCGTTCATGTTTCGGCGCCTCTTCGATGAATCGCCCGTGTGCGGGGCCCGTAGCATTTGCTACTTCTGCTACGGGGCTTAATCCGGCCCTGGGAGGGATTAATTATTTTCAGAATTTTTTGCATGTCCAAGTGAAATTATGACGTTCAATTATCCGATCGATAACCCATGAATATCCCGCACGGACCTCGGCGAAGAAATTGAGAGCCTCTGCTCTAGGCATTCCGGGTCACGGTCTCCGATTCGGTCGAGCCGGGAATTAGGTAGATTTTGTCTGCCGTTAATGAGCTGGCTGACTATAAACATCGATGGTAATCGGTGCTTTCGGCGAGCCCGTATGTCCCTGCCAACTCGTTGAAGATTGGTACCGGCTCGGGGAAAGGGGATGAAAATTAGCATCGATTCTTCTCGCGTCCATTTTCGCGGCAGCGGCCCACGGCATAAACGAGTCGTTAAATCCCGAAAGGAATCGAACGATCCTCTATCCGCGGACGCAATTGCGGGTCTGACGCGCGTACTTACGTTATAGCGCTGCGGACGAGGTAATGGCGTCTGAACGACAGCGTCAACGTCAGTAACCACTTAAATAAATTGATCTATAACGCGGCTGAGCGTATTGTGCAACTTTCTAAAGCAAACAATGCGCGCCAGTCGCGGTCGTGGCACGGAGCTGGAACGAATCTTTCAACGACCGGTCGGGTTTCTTCCGCGGTTTTTCCGCGGCAAAAACGCGAGTGAAAAGCGCGTTATTCGACGGTTGACGTGGTCCAGCGAGTGACTCGTACCTTTGAAAACGCGGTTTACGTAATCGTTTCGAGCGATCCATCATTCAGGTTGTTTGTTTGCGATACCAGACCGCCATAAGCTACATGGCCGGGAACGGTGCGTCGGCGATGCTGGAGCTAGCTTTGACGTTCGAAGGGGTGGACCCGAATGTTCCCGACAACGAGGGCAACACGCCGCTGCATTTCACGGCGCAAGCGGGTAAGCGGTTGCATTATACTTTAGACGAGGCGGAGCTGCGAAAAAAGTACAAGGATAACGCGTTTTTCGCAAATCCCGTTACCGCGTCGCGTCTCTATCGTGCCTCGTTTGCGTCGCTCGCGGCCACGATTTACTCGCGGGTCGGAAAGAAAGGCTGATAAACGTTCGCGGAACGCGTCGTTTCGGTTGCGAAAGTGAAAACGCTCCGGTGTGTTTCAATTACGTCTTTCGAGAAGGATCACCGCCTCCGCAAACGTTCGTTCCTATCGCTCTATCTCTCTTTCCCCGCGAAAAAGTGCGGCCACGTGCTAGGCATAAATTCTGTAAACACGGCGCGCTTCTCGCGGTTTCTCGCCGCGTCGGCGAATAATATCATCGAGTGCTCGTGGTAGGTGTGAGCGAACGTAACGTCGAAATTTCACGCGCGTGGCCGCGATGCCGTAAGTAAGCGTAAGGATTCGAGCGCGTCACTATCGCCGAAAATAACCGGCGTACTTGGGTACTCGAAAGACGCGTGGTCCGCGCCGCGGTGACGCGCGTCCACGAACGTTTCAAGCCAAGACAACACGATCACCAACGCGCGTTACGTTACCTGAAATAAGCGGCCACTCGTCCGAAGGACGCGCGCGATCGTTCCCGATCTAAACGATTTCCCGTTCCCGATCCAGGCCAAGCCGAGTGCTTGAACATCCTGCTGCAGAGATGTCCGGACATCGAGGTGGACGCCAGGAACGCTTCCGGTTTCACGCCGCTCATGAAGGCCGCGCTTCAAGGACGAACCAAATGCGCGAAGATTCTGCTGTTTGCCGGTGAGTTGCAAGTTTCGATTTAGAACGAAGCTTTTTATGTGAGAAGCAACTGTGGTTCTTCGTGAAGCATTTGGCTTCTGTTTCTTACGATTCCCTTGGAGAATTTGTATTATTTTGCAAAGAAATTCTTTCGATTGGGAAAATCTGTCTGTCTAGGTGCGAATCCGACACTGAGAGACCACGGAAGAGGACTAAGGGCGGAGCAATGGGCCAGATTCTGCGGCAGGTACGTCTGCGCTGAGGTGATCGAGAGGTTCGCCAGGCATCGGCTCTTGGAAAGATCGACCTCCTGCAGGTGGGGCAGCGAGCCCGAATTGGCGGCGAAGGTGTTGCAGGGAAAGGTACATATTTCGAACCCCCAACTCCTTTTCGAAAGGGAAATACAGTAAACCCTCGACTTATGATCTGCTTTGTACATACTACATATACAGGGTGAGTCACCTAACGTTATCACCTCAAATATATTTGTTTTCAAAGATACATTAAATGTCTTGAGGACAAAGTTGAATGGTAAAATGGGGCTCATACGACACCAAAAAAATTTTTGTTTTTATGTTTTATACGATTTTTCTGTCCACGACCTTGAATGACCTTGAGTAATTATAGTCCTTGAATTCGTAATGAAACGGACTATCATTTTAGATGTTTAAAAAAGGGTGGTTCCATTTGCAAAAATGAAGGTGACCTTGATATCTCTAAAAAAAATTACATAAAAACAAAAATTGTTTTGGTATCATATGAGCCCCATTTACCATTCAACATTGTTCTTTGGTCATTTAATGTATCCTTGAAAACAACAACCCTGTATGTATGCACTCATTTGAAAGGAAAATTCAAATAAACCAACTATGTTCGTAGAAAAATCGCTCATAAATAGCTGAATGCCTACGCTGTACACTAGCAAACACTTATCTTCGCTTCTGTCACATATGTACCGACCATAAAGCTCCCGTTCTGCCAATCAAAAAACGAATTTCACAGTTCGAAATTGGTTTTCTGATTCGCTTCTAAGAATCCGCGTGTCTACGAATCCACAGTCGAGGACTTACTGTAACAAGTTGTATCGTCGTAGGTGATGCCCATCCCAACGATGCCACTCTCGCCACCCTCTACCGGCCTCAAGTCAAAAATTAGGAGAGTATTTCGCACAACGTCAGGACCAGACCGAAATTTCTCGCTAGTCTCACAGCTGACCAGCGCCGCACTTTGCGTCAGCAGCCCTGCCTTACCTAAGGCCAGCGAAGTTCCTCCGGTGGTGAAAAGTTTGCTCCGGCCTCTCAGCGTTCCGCAACTCAGGTATTTCTTTAGACACAGTACCACCAAATCCGATTCTCAACTCGTCCAAAGTTTATACAGTTGATACAGTTTGATTAGCTTTTACTCCTTGTTACTTCTAGTCCTAACGTAGACTCGTACTTGGTTCTTAACAATTTAAGTTCGGTGCTCGTTTGATTTTATTGTAATGCAACATCTGTACTAACTTTTATCTTATTCTATTTATAGCTCTTTACATTTATATTCCTTAACCGATCACGTGCAATCTGTAACGTCTATCTGCAAGTTTTGTGATAACATCTGCTTTCTTAAATAAATTTGCATCTGCCAAAACATCGACGACAGAAATATGGATATGTAAGTTCAGTCTGTGACAAATTCTGAGAAGTTTTCTCCTTGAAAGGGAAGACTCGCTGCACCTGTCCGGTTAAGGGACACTGGATCTTATAATAATTTTAATAGATGAAAAATCATCTACTCAATTCTACCATAAATGCACAAACTCCGCAGTCTAATTATAACATTCGTAACTTAAAGAACAACTTATAACGCTAAACGATCCTCGGATCGTTTCGTCTTTACGTCTACCCTAATTGTCCCTCGCACATCAAAGGGTTGCTCTGAACAGCTAACAATCGTAACCGGTTGCGTCTGACGGTTTGCAGGGTAACATTGGTGTCGGCGCAGGATTTCCTCGAGCAGTCGAAGGAGAAGTCGAGTTTCGCGGAGAAGATCGAGAGCGCGGTGGTAAAGCCGTCTCGATCGAAGAAGAAGAACAAATAAATCACGGGCGGATCGACTTTGACGAACTGCGCGAGGGAGGAGATTAGTGTTTCTTTCCCGTTCCGCGAAGCTGCGAAACGATCTTGGAAACGTGGGCCTCGCGATGACGGTGCCGTTTCTACTGAGGCACGCGCGCGCCCGGATTCCGTTTCTTTCCTCGAACGCGGTTTATTTGAGCGTCGTTGCACGGTGTTGCGCGTTGCTCCAGATTGTTTTTTCGATGGGAGCGACGCGCGGTTAAGGGCGTAAGCGTTCGAACTTATTTTTGGTTTACGATCTCGGTGGTCCGCCGCCGCGGAACGTGTCGAAACTCAGGAACCCGGAGCGGCCGGACTCTACTATGGCCGCCGTGACTCATCGTGAGCAACGAACAACGGGAGAGAAATAGACGAAATAGTTTCGGATACCGTCGGTGTCTATCGAGAGATCCGCCTCGTTTATGTATCTGGAATCAATCCGCTCCGAACTGTGTTTACCTCGCATCTGCAACCGCAACGCCTCCGGTATTTTATATCAAAGCGGTGATCGCCGTAACAACTTTTAAATAAATGTCTTCGTATTAAACGTCCGATTCTATTTCATTGACGTCTCGCTTCCCTTCTCGCCGCAAGCTACGGCAACGTTTGTAAGAAAAATATATGTACATACATATACATACGTCCATATACATATATATCGCTCTTTCGATTCCCATCTCTATATTTACACTAGCGAATTCACCGCGCAACGAGAGCGCGCGCCGTTCAAACAGGACGTAGTAACGAGGTAGAATGAGATCGCTTCGTCTCGATGCATGCGTCTCGTTAATCAAGCTAAAAATACAGGGTGCCCGTAGTCTTTTCTCGAGAAACTTCAGCAGCACATTCTACGTTGAACAATAATAGCAAACTGTTGTTTAAACGTAGGCTCTTACATGCATTACAAAGAAAATTTACGGGAAAGATGTGAAACGATGATGGGTTGGCATCGTCGTTCGATTAAAATTAGTTAGATGCTAGTTCTGCGTTCACATGTGAACAGTGGTTAATATAACATTTAAAAGCCTATGTTTGTAGATACATGTCTCGTGTTTACTTACGGAATATGCCGGTAAAATTAGACGAACAGAAACGGAGATAACGGCAAATGTTTAAAGAAACGAGGGAAGGGAACGAATCGTAGCTGCCGATTCATTCGGCGTTGGAGTCATCGTCGCTCTTCCTGTTACGGCGTTGTCTCCGGTTCTTGGCCTTCGAGAGGATTTCGTATGCCTGTTGTATGTCCATGAACTTCTCCTGAGCCTCTCGTCTCTCCTGCTCGGAGCCTTTTATCTTGTCAGGATGGTTATCCCTGGAGAGAGCCCTCCAACGAGCCGTCACTTCCGATTGCGTGGCTGTCTGCGATAGACCCAACACCTGCGAAACGATCGTGTCGATAACGGTACACCGAAACGGAGTTTCAACGTTTCCGGAAATATTTTCAACTGACTTTGTAGGCGTTTATTTCACCGCGAGGATCGGTGAGATCGATTAGCTGCGCCCACGTTGCCCAGAAACCTTGGTGCACCGCCTGGTTCCAAGTCGCTTCGAGACTAGCCTGATAAAACGAACGATTCGTAAGATTTCGAACGTGTTTCGAACCCGATTCCTCTTGGTGAAACTTACTTTAAGATCGAGCCATATAGGGGAGGTCAGGAAATGCTGGATAGCTTCGGACAGCTTGATCTCCTCGCCCTCGCTGTCGGTCACCACGGCATTGAAATAGAAGTAACTAACTAGCAAGGACGTATACAGGGCTGCAGCCAAGCCAAGATAGAACAGCCTGCGGACCAGGCTCTCCTTCTTCTTCGGTTTCAGCCGCCATTTCTTGCTGAACGAGTCGAAGCTCAACGCGGATGCCACGGTCATCAGGAACAACCACATGGTTTCGTCTCCGATGTACGATAACGTCGGATAGCACAGGTATGCTGCTATCAGAGCGAACCATATGGATCCTCGCTCCCTGCCGATGTTCCCAATCGTCCATACAGCTGAAAATTACGTGATCGTTACTGTCAATTGCAAATGGACATTCGTTCACCTCCAGAATAAAACGAATTTTGTAAATGCTGCAAACACGGCTACAACAAAAACAAATATGCCATTCGTCCATCGTGAACGCAATCGGTAATTACTTAGGTAACGTGATATAAAAAAAAACCGCAAAAGTGCATGCGCCCATTGAACGACCTCGCGAGTCTTATCGTGCAACCAGTCGCTGTATCGACACGCTATCGCCTCGACAGTAATTATGCAGAAAGCGCACGTGTGTCATTTGTAATTTCGTACCCAGCGCGATGACGAAAGGTGTGAAAAACAACAGGTGCCGGAAATTGATCCCATAGATTTCGTCTTCCGGTATCGCGCTGCGATAAAGTCCAGCCCACAAGTATGCGACGCCGGTCCCTGCTGCGAATCGCACCGTCGAGAACGGCGGCTGAAACATAGAATAAGATTACGGTGCACGAACCTTTGCAACGGTGGTCTCCGAAAATTATACTCGCTGGTCGAAGTCGAAATGTAGGCAGAACTTCGAAGAAATAATTATTACGTGGAGACCATCACGGGAAGATTTTCCAAGTACCTTGCGGTTGATCCGAACTTTGTGTTTGAAGTCCTCGATGAACCGAGGATCGTCGTTCGCGTCTGCCACGTACCATGGTATCCTATAGATGTCTCGTAGCCAGCCGAAGCCCACGTACCCGCCTAGGGTGCTGAAGTAGGCAAACGCCTGCTTGTCCCGTCCCAGGTACACGTGGTGGGCTCCAACGAGGCCGCCGAACAGCCAGAGCACGTACGTCCAAAACACCGATTTCCGTTTCGTCTTGTTGGTCTGCTCATCATTGCCTCCATTCGCCAGGTTAAACTTCGTTCCTTCTATCGGGAACCGATACATGACTCGGCACGCGCGTTCGGCACTCGAACGATCGACCGGTAAACTCGTTTACGCGAGGCGCTCCTCGCCGTCGAATTCCCGTGACTGGAAACGTGTAACGATAACTGGTAATCGCGCATACGAAACCTGTCCGGCGCCCTTGTCTTCTTTGTCAGACGACACACATGCAAGCACCGATAGCTTCGAGTTCCATATATTATCAACCGGCACGACGCTGCTCGGTATTGTTTCGGCACGTAGCGAGAAACATCTGCTTACTTTGTGCAATTTCCTTTGAGAATTACGTTCTCGAAATCGTCCGAGCCGCCGGGTCTAGAACGTGTCCTTGTTTGTCCGTGTCGTTTCGGGAACTACCGGAGCTGGTTCAGCCGCGCCGGTTCGGACTGTTTGTGGTTCAACGTTCTCTCAGGGCTAACGGTACCTGTGCAGGAGCGTACCTACGCAACCGTCTCGATCCGCTATCGCTTCTTGAGACGGAATCGGGCTCAATATCTCGGAAGAAATCGATATCCGACTTTCCTTTTGTAATGGTCGAATCCTACTCCACAACACTAACTCTTCAACGACTGTACCTGCGTTGCACTCAATTTATAAAGCACAGCTACATGCAGCTTAATATTCCGAATATTCTGGAATTCAGGCCATTATATAATACATCAGAATATTGAAAAGCTATACTGTACAACTCGGTAATTTTTCGCAGGAACATACGAAAGCATGCTGAACTAAAAATTAATTAAACGTTCCTTCTTTTTCCCCGAGAACCCTCCGAGCGCTTTTCTCCTTCGAAGAGAGGAGGTAGCTCATCGGTCGTTTGCAGTCGGATATTACGCTGTTTTTCGCGTCGAACAACGGAATCGGAGGGGAAATTTCCCGGGAAAACATTTTGCCCGTGTTTACGTGCAGAGAACTCTCTCGGGAGCGTGCATAGATATTTCAGTTGGCGCCGTAAATGCAGAGTACTAAATGTCCATCGTAAATATTAAAAAGCTCTCGAAAATAGCGTGCTGCATTTAACAGTTTATTCAACTTCTGGCTTGGTACGCTAAAACGCCCTTTTATTGTATTAACACGCCGGCTATTTGCGAGCGTGATGCGGCGAACCAGTTGAAACATTAATGCAAACCATCGTTGCAGTGTAATTTTCCTTATACAGTGTCCCATGCGATGTCGTCATCTCGATGTACTTTATTATTATTTATAGACTGTGGTTTTTATGCGATCGCAGAAATTATGAAATGTTGAAAAATCTTTTACATTCTTGGACATTTACATGATTAATAGTCCTACATTCTTCGAATCTTCTACTATCTGTAATTTCATCTACTCGAATTTATCATAAACGCATAAGTGCACACGATCCACGGTCTATTAACAGCGTAAATCGAAATCGTAATATTAAATGAGACTCCCTGTATCCGCAGGTTTCAAATGTCGTAAATTTTGGCTCGGCCGTTGTACAATCCGTGATCTATAGATCTTTCTTGCGAGTCAATCTATTTCCGCCCTATGCGCCGAAAGATCGTGATCTTTTAACCGCAAGCGAATCGGGAAGTAATATTTAAAAACAGAATGCCAGCGAAAAATAAGTTTCCCTTCTCTCTTTCTCTCTCCATCGATTTGATCGATCTAATTATCGGTTGTACAGTTATAACTGGCTATAATTTTTTAATTATTCATGTAATGACGTCTCGTCGGACCCCGATTGCAAAACCTGATGCAACGAGAGAGCGAGACGCACTCAGGTCGATGCATTCGACTGAACTTGACCTACTAAACTACGATCGTAAAGCAGATTCCATTTTTAAAAGTGGCGTAGATAGACGTGGCCGTGACTTTGAGCCAAAAGTCCCTAGGCCTTCTACAACAATTCCCTATACTGTACATGACGCCACGTACGAGTCAGAAAACATAATTAGTCCATCGAAGAACGATAAAATACAGGTTTGTAGGACATTGAAGGTGCATGTGCAGCTTGTGACGCACGCATTAAATTATACGCCAGACGATCTGTAAACAAAATGTCGTCTGCAGGCAGAAATCTTTCTTTTAGACTAGCACAAAAGTAAAATAAACAAATGCAGAGGGAACGTCAGTCCGTTGGAATATCAAAAATATTATGAATTCGTGAATTGCATTGTATCGTGCAATTTTGTAAATATTTAGGGACAGTCTCGATCAAAAGCTTGCCTCGAAGACAACATGGCGGCGTGCACGTGTCGTCTGCGTTCTTTCGTTGGAATTGAGTGTCGGACGTGTAGCGGATATCGGTACGCTTTACTCGAACCATTTAGCATATCGTCGGAGACAACGAGGGCGAGCGTCACGCTCCTGAAGAAAAATGCTTGGTAATGGAAGGTTGCGGGCCAACGAAGAGAAGTCATAAGGAATGGCGACGGACAGCGAAAAAGGAGCGTCGTAGGCGTCTGCGTCACAAAGCGGCCGCTGAGAGAGATGCCGACGCTGAACGTCTGAGGGCAGCACTCGAGAAAAACGCGGACTATTTGAATTGGGTGGAAAACTGCGAGAAGGAACAGGTCGAAAGAGAGAAGACAGAAAAGGAGGAGCACGAGCAGCGAGAGAGACTCTGGCTGGAAGAGGAAGTGAGTTGCATTTTCCACAGTACCAACAACATTAATTTATTATATTATTATTCTATGATTCCCGTTGAAAAATCAACGGCTGGTTTATTTCCGAAGATATGCCACTAATTTGTTTTTAGCACATAATCCCGAAGGATTTCCGAGATAAAAACATATTCGTGTACCCTTTTGGGCTACCGGCTGTCTGTGTACCATATTTCAGTTTTCTATGTTTCCTGTGTTTCGAGATTTTTTTACATTTACGGAGGGCAAAGGAACTGGCAATTATATACAAAGGTTCTCACCTGACTCGATCACTTCAAATGTCTCCCATACCATCGATAATAGAACGAAACGTCAGTTCCAAAGTTTCTCTGATCATCGGCAGTCTTTTGTTCCCGTAATCGATAACACGCGTTCCGGCGATTACAGGGAAGAACTTTGTATAACCATGAAAACAATGCGAACATGTGGATGCCGAAGCCTGCTAGCTATTACGTGATCCCTGTAAGCGAGCGGAGCTCGAATCCCGAATCACGATCTCTAATCGTTCCGTTCGATTTTCTCAGGTGCGAGCTCAGAAGGAATGGCAAATCCTGCAAGAGCGGAAGCAAAAAGCGCGACAGTTGCAGCTGGAGCAGGAGTCAAAGATCCGAGAGGAGTTCGAGGCGAAACAGGAAACGATTCGCAAGAAACAGGAAGAAGAGAAACGTAAGCGGGAAGAGGACATTAAGAAGCGGGAGCAAGTGGTCAAGGAGATCGATGACTACATCGACAACGGGATCAAGACGCCGGAAGTTCTGCGCGAGATGATCGACAGTCAGCCCGGGAAAGAGCTTTGTCCGTTCTTCAGCAAGACGGCTGCCTGCAGGTAACCCAATGATCTTCTGCAATTAATCATCATCCTGTGATGAAAAAGGCTCTTGGCAGTCTGGATTAGGCTGTAACAAAATAAAATCCTTGTTACCAAACTATCGAGATGGAAATTAAGCAATAGTAATATTCAAACAAATAAAATAGCAACTCGACGTTTCAATGACCATTTTCATTTTCAGATATGGCGACACCTGCTCGAGGAACCACCGCAGAGTATGCTTGAGCAAGGTGATCCTAGTACCCGGATTCTACACGCATTTCTCCTTGGAGAAGAACTCCGCGGAGTACGACACAGATATAGCATTGGAATTTGAGAGTTCGGAGACGCGCGAGCATTTTCGCGAGTTCTACAAGGACGTGGTCCCGGAACTGGAGTCGTTCGGTAGAATAAAGACCCTGAAGTACTGCTGCAACACCGAGATCCATCTGAGAGGAAATCTGTACGTGGAGTACTACACCGAACGAGAGGCAGCCAGGGCACTGAGAAAGCTGAAAGGTCGTTGGTATGCCGGCCGGCAGCTTAACTGCGAGTTTGCCAATCTGAAGTCCTGGAGAAGCGCCGTCTGCGGCATGGCAAAGTGCCCGAAGGGGAGGGCGTGCAATTTTCTGCATACCTTTCGAAACCCTCGCGACGAGTACGATATTAAGAGCCCGCATAGGTGGGCGAAGTCATCGGGCTCGTCCTCTCAAGATGTTTCGAGCAGCCGGAGGACCGAGCACAGGTGGGTTGCACCTTCGGGCTACCGTCGTCGGGTTGCTCTCGACGTCGAAAGTTGGGGATGAAAGGTACATTATGTTGAGCTCAGTCTTTTTCCACTTGAATTTTAATTTGCAGGAGTAAATCGAAATGGGAGGACGGCGGCGAAGCGGACGACGGCAAGAACTGGAGGTGGTCGGAGTCTCCCGAGCCTGAATCTGATCATCAATACTCGAGGAGCAGCGACAAGCGGCACCGTCGAAACGACGAATCGTTGCACCGACAGAAACCGTCTCGCGATAAGCGTCAGCCCGACAGAGATAGGCTAATCGCCGATAACGACGAGACTCCCAGCAAACGGCGACGATCGAAAAAGTATTTCGAGGAGAACGCGAAAGACGACGACGTTTCGAACGGGCGCGAGTCATCTAGAAGATACTCGCGGAAGTACGAGAAGAAGAGAGATGGCGATGTCGAAGAGGACCGGGAGGAATCAAGGTCGCCGAGGCACTCTCGCAAGAGGTACTCGAAGAGCGGAGACGGAAGCTATCATTCGAAGTCTCGCAGATACTCGAATAAATACTGGAGAGAGGGGAGAGAGGATCGAGAGAAAGATAGGCGAAAATCGAAGAGTCATCGAGATTCCACCGCGGACTCTTCAAAACGAAAATCGAAGACGACCTCTGAGACGGTCGTTGCCGAGAAGAACGACCACGCCAAAGGTATACCGCGTCTAAAATCCAAATGGGATAAAGACGCTTCCGGCCAGAACAATTCTGGCAGTTCAGAGTCCTCCGACTCGGATTCCTCGAGCAGCGTCGAAGAGAAAGACGCAGATAAGTCTGCAGTGTCCACAAATCCTCGCAAACACGACTCGGACGATGCTTGGGCAACGACAGACTCTGAGAGCGAATCGAAAGTCAATGACAAGCGGTGAAGTATATATCGAGATTTACTGTGTACATGCGACTTTTCCATGTCGAAGTGCATTTGAACAATAAAGTATTTTATATCTACGTAGTTTGATTATCGATCAAATCTGTTTGCCGTTGAAGCGATGCGCGAACGAGACGACTCCGATGCAGCACGGGACTATGTACTCGATGATTGCGTTAATTCAACGTGTCCCAAATCTTATCTATCGAATGGCTATATCTATGATTATATTTCAATATTGTCGACGGATTGCGCGCACTCAATCGATATTAACTGATCAATCTCTTGGTGTTTTATCAGATAAGCACTTTTTTAATTCGAATCGATTCTCAGTGGGGACTGTCGGATTGGTAGGCGTTAAAACAATCATCGACGGGTCTCAAGAATCAGTATTCGGTGAATTACAGCGTTCGTAAGTCTCGAGGCTGATTTGATTTGTAGTAGTTGATCTGCGGGCGCGTCGAGGATTCGACATGATCGTTCTGAGCGTTTTGTGGGTGCTGTGCACCGTTTTCCATCTCGGCGACGCAGTCGGTCTTCATGGATTCCATTTTCAAGGTCTGAAAGAGCCAGACACGTCGCACATAATCGATGTGCAAAAGATCGACGAGGCCTGGATCGAGCAGCCCCTCGATCACTTCAATCCGCGGGACAATCGCACCTGGTCTATGGTATGCGTTAGGCGAAGACTAGATTGCGAGCTAGACTCTTTATGAAAGATGAAAGTCGTTCAACTTAATTATCAGAAAATTATCAATACACCGCGTTTCCGTTTCCGTATTCTAACAGCGCTACTATGCAAATTCCGCCCTGTTCAAAGCGGGTGGGCCCATTTTGATCATGATCGGCGGGGAATGGGAAATATCCACGGGTTTCCTGCAGACAGGTCAAATGCACGAAGTAGCCAAGGCGCACAACGGTATGATGTACTACACCGAGCATCGTTACTACGGCAAAAGTCATCCCACCGAGTAAGAGATCCATTTCCGATCCAATCGCTGGACGATACCATAATTTCGCGACATGGATACATTTTAGGGACCTGGACTCGAAGAACTTGCAGTATTTGAGCGTCGATCAAGCATTGGCGGACTTGGCGTACTTCATAGAGACTAAAAAGAAAGAGAAAGCATTCCAAAACAGCGTCGTGGTCGTTTTCGGAGGGTCTTACGCTGGAAACATGGCAGCTTGGGCCAGACTGAAATACCCACATCTTATTCAAGTATTTCTTTTATGGTTTCCACTTCACGCTTTGCCTACCAATTATATCTATAGAAGATATTCGAAATTCAAATATTAAGAGCCGAGATCTTTTCCCGTTCACTGCTGAATTATCTGTGCAGTTTTGAAAATCAATCTTTGCTTGGCAGCTCGAGTATGTGTACCTTCGCGAGATTGAAGGAGTTTGCTTTAGTAAATAAACTTCTTCGAGTGTATTTGATATTTGCGAGGAATGTGTAGGTGACCAACGTGTTGACAATATTGTTGAGATTTTAGCGAAAGTGTCACCGATCCTTTTTATAGGGCGCGTTGGCTAGCAGTGCTCCGGTGATCGCGAAGGCCGACTTTCACGGTGAGTTTCATTCGTCCACGTTTCTCGAAACATTTGTCTCGCGTTCAAGCAAAAAAGAAAAAAGTATCGATTACGCTTTGCAGAGTATTACGAAGTCGTGGCCGAATCGCTGCGTAAACACAGCCAGCAATGCGTGGACGACGTTAAAGCCGCATTCGACGCGGTCGAGGAACTGCTGGCGACTCCGCAGGGTCCGGAGAGATTGAAATCCTACTTCAAGTAAACTCTCATTCCTTTGATATTACGCAACACAGCCGTGTGCAAAACTGTCACTGTATATGGTTTCTATGAAATTGTCTAGCTTGTGCGAGGTGCCAAAGGCAAACTCATCCAGCGACCTTGGGTTCTTTATGAACACTTTGGCGGAGGTACGGTTCTTTGAACCGCGCGATTATGTCACGCGCTGTTTACCAAGTTTTCCGCGTACGCGAGAAAAATCAACTTCTCGGTTGCGTAACTAACGGTTTCTTGCTCTCGCTAGGGGTTCGCCGGCATCGTTCAGTACGACAAGCCGGTGAAGGGACAGATGAACATTGCAGCCTGCTGCAAGCACATGACTGCGAGCTATTTAGGCACCCCCCTTCAGAGATTGGCTCGCCTTGTCGCCGACGAAGATGCATGCTTGATCGGGTACGCGGATTTCATCAAGAGTTACACCAGGAAACCATGGGACATGCAACCCGACGTCAGTACGTTTCATGCTCGCCATTAGTCACCGCGAAGCTCACCCTCTTCCGTTCAATTGCGACTACGATTTCATTATTTCGAGGTAGCTATCTAGAAGGAAATTATTAATCCTCCTTCAGCTTTCTTTGTGGCACAATAATTAAAAGGCTTATCAGCAGGCTTCCGATAGATAAAATATTAATTTGTGTCTTGGCAAGATAGATTGTCAGATTTTCCAACAGTCACGTTGCAAACGAAAGATAAGGCGAGATAAAATTGTTCCCATTGTTTACAAATAACGCGGAGAAACAGGTATCGAATTGACACTAGGAACGGACGAGGGTTCCGATTACTTTCTTTTCCTCTTCGTAATTTGAACGCTTTTAGTGAGACAATGGTTCTACCAGACCTGCACCGAGTATGGTTATTACCAAACGACTAACTCGAAGAAATCGATTTTCGGCACGCTGTTCCCGTTGAGCTTCTTCACTGACATGTGCGGCGATCTTTATGGCGATTAGTATGTATCATCAGCACGATTTGTAACAAATCGTGTATGCATTTTGCTGTAGCGTTCATTTTTCAGCTTTGGCGGAAAGTTCCTGGACACGAGGGTCAGGCGAACGAATTTGATGTACGGAGGACTGCGACCGGATTTGCGAAACGTGATCTTCACCAACGGGAACATCGATCCGTGGCATGCTCTATCGGTTCTTCAAGACTTGAACCGATTCTCGCCTGCTATATTGATTGACGGTACGGGACGACTATCTTTTGAGCAGACTATCTTTTTACCCTCGACCATACCCCGTTTTTCCAATTTTGTCCCTTGTTGTAAAATTGACGCAATGGAGGCGCAAAATCGATACGATTGGTGACTTCTAAATAGTTAGTTCTTTGTGAGTTCCTACATTTAGTAGATTCTGTTCGGAATCTTTATCACGAGTCTGACTTGAGAGAGCAAGATCTTAAAAATGAATGAAAAATCCAAGTAAAATCGACAGGAGGGAAGGGTGAGGATAAAGATATCATCGTCGTCTTCTAGGTTCCTCGCACTGCAGCGACTTGTACAACAACGAAAGCACGGACGTCCCAGAGTTGGTCCAAGCAAGATCGAGGGTACGAACCATAATCAGCAGCTGGATCAAGTCTTAATTTCCATCGGCCGAGAATAAGGCGATCGAGATCGATGTAGAAAAATGTGCATTTATTTCCTATGTACAACCGATCGAGTGCCACAATGAAATTCCATGTAACTTATTGTGTATTAAACGTAAATCTATGTGTAAACCTAATTTATACCTTGCTCGAGCCTCGCACGACCGTTTCCATGGTGCCAATTCCGCGAGACTCGAGCGAAAGAAGCGTTAAGTGTGTCCTTATCTCTACGATTTGCTCTCAAGAGGCGGCAACTAATAAAATTAACAATATGTCGAGCTCGCGAGAAAGCAGTCGCGTCGACCGAGATCGTAGATTCATTTCTTTATATCCGCGATACGAATGCTACCAACAGAATAATCGATTTGTCCCCCAGACGAAGTAAATACGATTAGAGACGATAGTGCTTGTTATCGGGTAAATTCGTGCGATCAATCGACCTCGAGCTTCCTGAAGGAGCCGGTGATGCCGTACATGTTCGAGTCGCTGGAGCCAATATCGGAGCAGCCGAAACCTTGCTTCAAGGCCGACACAGCACCCTCCCGAGCCTTCTCGGAGTACAGCTCCAAATACACTTTCATCTTGTCGTGGCTCAGCAATGTTGGTCTCATGTCCATCAACTCTTTCCTCCATAGGTCTACAAGAACCATTCCGTACTATTAGTTATACGAACGAGTATTCTAAGTAGTTAGTCAGCCTCTGTTATCCGAACGACCTTGTACTCGGACGTATTCGGATAAACGAGGTAACACTGCACTAAGACGTAATCCAAACCAGGAAATTAAACTCGCGGTAAAGCGAACCGGAAGTTGAAATTCAAGCGAATTAATACGAGAAAAAGATTACCGATCATTTCCTTCATGGGCATGGTGCCACCGTATTCCTTCGGCAGCAGGCTCGTGTCCATTTTATGGTTGGTAGCGTCATCAAGGCTGGTGTAGATCTTCACTCGCTTCCGGATCTTCTCGGAGATCAGTGTCAAACCGAAGTCAAGAGCAAACTTCACGGAGGGGTGGATATTAATGGCGTGGACCTCTTTGTGACGCATGGGTATGGTTCGCTGAAAGAAACTCGATATGAATCGCCATAAGTGAAAGTGCACATCCGTTCCTTGTGTCGATTCAACAAGGTGCGTCCTGCACGACGACTTGTTATTTGCGAGCAGCTGTCTGATCTTATCGCGATTTTTCATTTCTAAAGATTGTATATTTGAATTGAAACGAAAAAATTCTTCGTTGGATGAAGAAGATAACGAGAAGTTTCTAATACACGACAGCGGATACGAGTGACGAAATGGTTCAATATTTATCTAACAGCAAGGCACATATCTATTTGGGAAATGGAGGACATAAGGGGGTTCAACGATGCTGTGGAGAGTAGATTCAAGGTCGTTATCCGGAGAGCATCGGACATTCGGGAAAAGTGGAACAGAGGCTGGAGAACCGGTTATCGTGGCCTGTCTGTTTTCGGAGGTGTTACGAAACGCTGTTGCATCAGTGTCCTTGAATCGATGATCGGGAATAAGCTGGTACGGTGGCCCGTCCCAGATTCACGGTAAAACTCATGGCAGAAATAGGGCGAATGAGAGAAAGAAAGAAAGAGAGAGAGAGAGTGCTGGTACCTCGCCGTTCTTGACGATGCGTACAGCTTCTTTCGGAGTGAAAAGCGTCAAATGCGGGAAACTGACGCCGGCTCCGTCGGCGAAATGAACGAATCCACGCACTTGGTTCTCCTCGTCCTCCATCATCGTCTCGTAGGTGATCGCGTGGATTCTGCACATGTCCGCGTTCGTGTACTTGTGCGGATCGAACACACCTGTGGAAACCGTTCTCTAAAATTCCAGGTGGAAGACAAGAGTCGAGAAACTGTTCGTGCCGGCGAGCGAGGACCGGAAACTCGGTTGCAATCGGTCGCATGCGTGTTCTCCGCAGACTTTGCTCGCCGAAGCGAGAGCTATCATTATGATCGAACTGTATGCGAGGAGATTAGCGTTTACCTGGTCTGGCGATTATAACACGGCGGCCTTTCGCGTCGCGGCCCGGTGCGGCGAACAGGTACCTAAAGCGAGAGAACCAAAGTGGATCAGAATATTTGCGGCGACACTCGCGTTCGCCGTTTTCATCGAGTCTTACCCCAAGGACAGCAGCTCCTCCATCGTCGACTCCGTCGGGTCCAAATGATTGAAAGCTGGATGATAGACCTGCCGCAGCAGCAGGTATCTCTCGATGGCCTCTTCCGCCATCGGTACGTTGAATTTCTTGCATCTCAGAAACCTTAATAAGAATTGCGCATCTGGCGATTCGGAAGAACGCACCGATTAGAAATGATACACTTTTATTAAGAGACATCGTTAGACTTTATTAGACTGCGCATTTTATGTATTTCTTACGATAGAAATGGGTACGCAGTATTTGAAACAGTGGTAATATTAAAAGAATTTAAGTTTGCAATCAATGCAAACATTTTCTAAAAATCCACAGTCTAATTACGATAGCAGGGCAAATTCGAAGAGGAAAGACAATGGCAGAGGTAAACGCGGTTCTCTCACCGAGACGGCTGTTCTCGATTCGCGGATTCATTTTGATCCAGTTACGTATCTGCTCGAGGGCCTGGTCCCGAGTGTTCTTGTCCTCCCTGAGCTCATCCTTGGCGATTTGTTGCGTCTCCTTCGAGAGAGGGCAATCGTAGTTGTCTTCCTCGGTTACCCACTCTATCGCACCCATTTCGATTCTCGAAGTTCGGTGATTCGAACGGCTGCCGATTTTTGCTGAAATTCTACAACCCCGTCGGCTTAGGATTACGATTCGGGCGTTGCTCCTAAAAGTGCATCGGTGTTCTTACGGCCGCTCTTTGGGCTTTTAAAATCTATGTGCGATTGCACACGGGAAACTGGATGCGATCCGGTTCCCCGTCTTCTCGACAGCCGGCAGATGCGATTCCTTCGGGTCCGAGCCACTGACATGGTTCCCTCGGCACCGTTCAAAGTCACGCCATCGATGAAAGCGAATCTATGTACCGCGGATGCGAGCATGACACGCTCGACGTGCTCGTGTACGATAGTAGTCGCTTACTTTCCTCCCCATTCCCATTCCCATTCCGCGACGAATGGGCCCCAGCAGTTTCGTAATCCCCCATAGATACCGCTGACTCGCCGGTGATTTTGTGACATAACAATTTCGTCGGTTCATGATATAATGTTCGACCGGGTATACGAACGCCGGAGAGTATTACGTGTTCCGCGATACCAACATATGCTGTAAGCGAGTCCCTCGAAAGTTTCGCAACAACTTTCTCCGGTTACGCAATCGTCTGGGTTCTGCGCACCCATCTTTGTTCTCCAATTTTGTACGGCCAGCTAACGCGAATCGATCGTGTTTCCCCATCGTCTCTCATTAAATAACCTATCCTCCGCGCTGCGTGTATTTTCCTATCCGAACTCCAATCCAATCTTACCGGACGGAGAAATTATTGTGCAACCGTGTAATGACCGTCTTTCGGCTCGAGCGTACGATGACCATTCATTTTCACGGCGAATTCGCCTCGTAAGCTTAACCCTCATCTAATAATGTAATCATACCGCAATTTTACAGTGGCTTACGTAAACGAGATGCAATATTCCTCGTTACCATTCTACAGAACTTTTACTTCATCCCTCGTAATCAATTCCTTTTACACTGTTGCATTCAACAGGTCTTGAACATTTTTAATGGTAGAAAATCGTTAATAACTGACAAATCTTCTTTTACACAATAAATCCAAACGAAACTATTCGATTACGTTATCGAGGGTGAATTGCTGGTTTAAGTTTCTGTTGAAGGGTCTATTAAAAAATCAAGATGCTCGGATCAAAAATCAGTAATGCTAATTCTACCTTCGACAGGCCTCCACTACCCAAATCAAATTTGCCTCGAATGAAAAGAAAAACAAAGCTATCGCGAGGCCATCGACGGCACCTCAAGGGCTCCCGTTGCTCTACAAGCTTCGCATACGAAATCGAACGTCAAGATCAACGATCTTCGACGTCTAATTTGCGACAATGGAAACCCACGTTTCGCCTATCAACTCACGATCGCGAGATCGAATCGTCAACGTCGACGCGAGCGCGAGGCATTCAATAATAAACGATTCACACGACGTTTAACTTCAATGGATGTAATACTAATCAGGTTACGGGACGACTGTACAACCAAGCAATCGGGAAGGTAAACGCCGCAGCCGTCTTCCGCGTAGAAAGTGCTACTTATGAGATTATTACTCTTCAAGTTCTTTCTTCGGCATCAATCACCGTTCACCCCGAATGCAACCATTTCCTCGCATCGGATCGCGTAACGCGATAGAGCAATTTCACGTGACTCCTCCGAAATGAAACATTCGCTTCTCATCATTTTCGAACCGAGCTTTGCGGAATTTATTCGAATTGATCGGCCCGTTCCGCGTATCGCGAAAAACCTTATCAGTTAAACAGTATCGTGTAAATTGTCAAATCGTCGCTAGCGTTTGCCGTTGTTCTACATGCCTTTACCTCCTGGAACGTTAAATGTTTACTGTCCTGAACAAACTTCTCGCAACTTTTTCCAATGCTTTTTCTCCAGCGCCAGGGTCATTGAATATTTTTTAAAAGGAGGATGACGTTCGCACTCTTGACCTCTAAAATCTTCTATCGTTAAAGACGAGGCCGCTACACGCGAGAATTTCGAATTCTCGTCGCGTCGAAACGATGAATAACGCCGACGATCGTGATTGGAGTACGACGAATCACAATTAGAGCGAGAACCTTCAAATCGAAAGATATATTTTCCATTTTCGAATATTTAATAAATTGGGATATTTAATAAATAAACTGTCATTTTTCCTTGCGGCTCGGGAAGCATTTTCAAAATGTTCGCAAACATTCGTGCGAAATCACAATAATGGTTTCCAGAAGAAAATATAACTGGAATATTTTGATTAAGCGTAATAAATCATTTTCTTACGATATTAGTCTCCGAAAAAATTATTATTATTGACCTGAAGGTGCGATTATTATTCTTGAAAGTGAATAAAAACGATCTGTTTTTTCAAACAAGAGCGACGAAAAATTCGAAACGAGTTGCTGCAAGTATGGTAGTAAAACGAAGATTGACATACCCGGATCGTTGTCGCACAGGTGAACACTTGAAGGAGACTGTCTCCTCTTGACCGTCGATCGCTCTTTTATAATTTCCAGTCGCACCTTTCTTCTAGCTCCACCTCCGGAGTGCTCGCGGTCGGCTGACTTGCCAGCACCCTTCGAGCTTCGAGGGTCAATTCCCACTGTCGCTTCGCAAGGTTCGATTTGATTCGGCTCTTTCTCGAGAACCGAACGTCGAAAAACTTCAGTGTCCTCCAGCAGAATAGGCTCACGATCCCACGACTCTATGCAGTTACAGAATGACTCGATTTACCTAATTGTCTTGCTTTTATACATGTCCCGCGACAGGTATCATCTCCCGTCCTCCTAAACCAACCACGACGGTGGTTAATTTCGTAACGATGCTTTCTTTCCATCGCGATCTTGACCAGTTCCTTGCGAAACTTCTCCAATTATGTCCTGCATCCCTCTTCCTAGAGCATCGTTAAATCGAAAATTCTTTAAATTTATTTCCTAACACTTTATATACCTCTTAGCAGATTTTCCAATTATTCTACTATGTCAGAAATTATCTAACTCGTAAATCATACATTTCTCTCGGCCTAGAATATTTTCATGATTTTTTCGTTTTATGCATACGAAGCTGGTGCAATTTATTCAAGCAAAAACTTAAATATTTAGTAATATATTGAATATAAACGAATTGAATAATGTACGAAATATTTTGAATAATAAAGTAGCAATTTTTGCCATGCGATTTATTTTCGGGACTAGAGACTTTTGCATAGAAGTCCGCAGACCAATTGCAATGCAAGGGATTTATATTATTATTGTAGTTTTTCGGGCTGAGGATGATGGTATCGTGATTAATTATGGCTGAAACTATACCAGATAAGGAACTGACGACCACTAATGCGACCATTCACCGTCAACATAGTCACGCAGATGGTCACGGTTTTGCATAACGGTAGCAACAAACCGGCATAAGTACACGTAATCCTTGGTTCTGGACTGTTTTCTTAGTTTTGACACGCAATACTGCTCGGACAGTTACAATCAGAAAGTGAAATGCGACTACACTCGCAAGAATGTTCCGGCTGAGGATGGAGAAATTACGTGCGTGAAAGGATCGTACCGATTACTGTGCATTACGTAGACAAAACGAACGAGTGAATGATGATCATAAATGCATTTTATTTCTCTTATTATCGCATCGCGGCGTACATTATAGTTTCGACGGTGAATTACTTCGTAATACAAAAATAGTAATCGCGTTTTGTGTTAATACATTCATCGATGTTAACTCAATCACGAATACGATTAAAAAACCTATGCAAACCACACTATCACTCGTACCAATAAAAAAGAAACATGATATAATAGGAACAATATATATGCAGGGTGTATCGCGTACCTGGAATCGCTTCGATTACTTAACAATTATCTTAACGAAAAATATTTCAGATGAACCTTGAATGGTTTCGAGAAGAACATAATAATGAATGCGCAGAGGACACGCGAAGGTCAAGTTTATATAAATATAGTAAAATGACAACTTCAGTCATTTGAAGTGACATAAATGGAAGCACTCGATCGAAGTGGTTCCAGGTACACTTCTACCCTATATAAATAACAAATTCAACAGTCTTCTTGAACACGTTGAGCAGAGAACGATTTCTCATTCAGTTTTCTCATTAAAATGCCTGACAATGAGGAACTAGTATAAAATAATGTATCAAGTATAATGCCCGCCTAAATAGTAATCAGTGGCTTCGATTAAAGAAGAAGGAATCACCATGTATTTATCCTCGACCTATAACTTGCACTTTCGAGTAAGCTCCCTTGCAACCAGTGCCTGATGATAATAAAATTTGTAGAGTTTCATTCACCTGATCTTCCGAAAGTTTTAAATTACTGTACGCCGCTGCATCCGCGATGCACATTTTCAGAGCAGATTCTTTTAAAGGTTCGTAAGAGACGATAGATATGTCCATCAGTTTATCAGCGGACGCTTGGTTAATTTCATCCACGCTTTTCGTTAAATCCACGTTTCGTATTAGTTGCTCGTTTACATTTTCGACGTTAAAAATCGCAAATATCGTGATGCATTTGTTGTTGATTTTCTTCAACTCGTTAAACAACTGGAGAAATCCATGTAGATTATTCATTTTCAAATTCTCCACGATCATCAACTCGGAAGAACCGACCGAATTAATTACATTTTTTCCGAACTCGAGTCCTATTGTCGCGTCATGTAGAGATATCTTTTCTTTTCTTGGGAAACTGTTCGCAATAATTTCGGTAGTATAAGATTTTCCAACGCCTGTACCGCCTATGAGACACACGATCTTGAATTGGTCAATGTCATTTTGCAAAGCGTACACAATACTTTTCACTGCATTTTCCTGTCCATGTAATTTTTCTTTTAGCTGAACCATGCCATTCTCGAACAACACGGAACGATTGCAAACCGTGTATGTAACAGGATTAAAGAACAGTGCAATTATAGCTATTACAATTGGTATGATGCATAAACATACTAAACCACGGCAGCACATATTTTTCCTTTTTTTAACTGGGCTTTTTGATATTGTTGCAATCAGCGGTCGCAGTTTCCTTTTTACACCTTCGTAGGAATCTATGTCCTTTGTTTTTGTAGCATCGACTTGTTTATTCTCAGGTGGCGGATGCGTTGGCTTAGTGTTTGTATTAGTATTTATTAGCAAATCATCGGATATTGGTATATCTTCTTTTGATGTTTCTGTATTTTCAATTTCCATGTATTCTACATCGTTTGTTATTTCACCTGACGCAGGATTTGGCTTTTGTTTTACCCTACTATTATTGTATAAATGCCAATCAGGTATTTTAAAAGCATCGGGACAAGGTGCTGCTGTTTGCCACTCGTTTCTGTGTTCGTTTTTTCTATACAGAATGCTTTCCGATATCTTCAATTGTCTGAAAGCAAAATGCAACTATATAAATTGAGAATGTAGATACGTGTACCTATTTAATTTAAAAATGTATTAGATTTTACCTGGTGATCGCATCATGATCAAAAATTTGTTCGCAACTGTATTGCCTAACCAACCCAGGGGCATTTCCAGATTGATAAGATTGCGCTAAATGTAACCGTCGAGACGATGGCAGTTCAGAAAAACTGAAAGCTCTGGTCAGTTTAGTATCGCTGTCTGAATCTAACAACTTCAAGGTTGCAAAATGGTCTTCCATCGCATTATTAATAAATAGACTCGTAAATAGTTACTTTCAAATGTCCAATGGGACCGGTGAATGGAACATAACCTCAGAAGTTCCGCCGACGTTCAGAACTTCTTTCCTTCTCAAAATAAATATGCAATATCCTATTTGATAGTATAGTCTGCGTTAATACGATATCTATTCTCACGTTTTGAGTATTCGAAACTTCTCACTGCAATTTTTATCCTTAATTATACAATAAATACGACACAGGACGACAGGACAGCTCATGCAAAAATAGTTATCTTGGTGCTCGATGTTTTTACCACGTTTTTTTTCTATCTTGACCGTAACATCGTAACAGAAAAAATTATTTTAAAGATAATGACACGAATGACGAGGAATGCTGAGGAATTGTACAAAGTAAATTGCAATTAAAATTCGCAAGGCTGTATTGATAATAACAATAATTACCAAGATCAGTAATTCCTAAGATTTTTTTATTGTAATATTCGCGCGCAGTTCAGTTCGTTTGTCCCATTGGTCTCGATCCGAACTCCGGTGATAAGAAAATATACCAGACGCAAAACTCGTGTAAATATTTGATGGACATCACAAAAGCGCGGCAATATTTGAAATGTAGTATGACGGAAAACGATAAGATCTGAATATTGTTAAAAAATTACTTGCATCAAGTCGCACATGTAACTGAAAGATAACGAATTTTACATGCATTTTTATTATTTTTTGTAGTTACTAAAGAATTTAAATGATAATCATGAATCTATGTTCACCGTGTACAAATTTACGTACGCATGCGTAATGAACGTCCCGTATTCCAACGCTTCCTTCACAACGGACCTACTTACGAGCGCATGAGCACTGGAAATTGATCGTTGACCGTCGGCGGAGTTTCACCTGGTTTCACCTCTGGTGTGCTCTGCGCCGTGGTCCAAGCTCAGTTTCTGCTCGTTTATCGACGAGCGAACATTGGACGTTTTCGGTGTGTGATTATTTAGTGTTTTCGTGATGTGACATTTCTCCAATAAAATCTAGCAAAAATGCAATCGAAACAACTACCGATACGATGCGTCTGGATGATGTCGATGCTCGTTCTGGCCGCCGCTAGGATACACAAACTCGAGATACGGGTTAGTTGAGCAATCCGATGAAACAACGCTCTCGTATATTTATCAGCTTTCGCTACGTTTTCCTTAGCCGCATCGATTGCCTTTAACCGGCTGATAAAAGATAAAACCGATACAAACGATCACGCTAATCACGTTGTCGAAACGTTTCGCGTTATGGTCCGTGCAGTTCGGACCTTTACAAATCCAGCGAGTCGAATAATTCGGACGGAGCGTAATCGTAACACGGTATTGACGTTCGGTTCGCGTGAACCACGTTCGCCCGACTCAAACTAGAAGCACCCGTGAACAACGTAAATGGTTTCCGCGAGGAATCCGATAGGCGAAGGGACGAGTGACGTATAGGTTATAGTTAAACCGTGCCTCGGTTTTTCTTTCCTGGTCGCTTAGTCATAGGTTACGGTATCTCGACAGCTCTCCGTTCTCACGCCTGCCATGCCTTTTCACTTTTTTCATGTTGCAGAAAGACACACGACGGTACATAGCCCTTAGCACCTTCGGCTTTTACAAGAGCGGCATTCTCGATGTAAATCTGACGAATTTCAAGGCTGAGCCCCTCGACGAGAATGCCGTGGTGAGTTATCGTAGCGTAGCGTGGACGGTCGCGCAATACTACGCGTCGTTCCCGTCCATTCACGGACACCTGTTTCCATTTTCTCTCATTCACGCCGCTAAATTGCCGCTGGGAAACGAACTCGAACGCAGTCTTGCAAACACGCTCCCCGTTCTTCGTAACAATCGCATCGACGCGTTTTCAGCCGTTTGTTTATCTGCGCGATCGACAAACAAACGAAAAATGCGCGTACCGAACGGAAAACGCGGCCAACTCTACCGAGCGTAATGTAGAATTCTATTTCGATAGATTCGTTTAGATTTGTTCATGTAAACGTTTCCTTACTATTTTATGAACGCACAACGATCCACTAAAAACAGGCTCGTTTCTAGGATTGGAAGGCTGCGGGATGTGCCTTCTTATTTCTTGATAAAGATCAATCTAGGCCGCGATCGCCCTCAAAAGTCCTGTTTTTACATTTACAAGGCGTAATTTGCATTATTCGAAAGCATAAAGCTGCGACAGCTACATGCTGCCGAATATAATAAAAATAGGACTTTTGAGGACGATTGTGGCCTAGATTGATCTTTTATTTAGCGCTTTCGACTACTGAAAAAGCCCATCTTGGTATTAACGAGAAATAAGAACGCGCATCTCACACCCTTGCAATCCTGGAGACGAGTCTGAGCATCGCGAATTCAATTTTAATTAAACGGATCTCGAAATCGTAAGCTTTCCCAGCGGTTTAGCGGGAAACATTTATTCATCAACCCTCGTACCGTGTTTGCGTTAGAAACGCTTCCGATAAATTTTTAAGCGTGTTTAAATGTTTGTAATATTTTAAAGGAATATGCCGATGTATCTATTATTACTTATCTATTTTAGACGATTCATTTTTTACTTTCTCGAAACCGGAAAAAATGTAAGATTAATGCGAGCACGACACGAGCGTTAAGATAAGTGAACGCGTTCCGTTTCCCGAGTTCTCGCAGCCGGAAGATGAAACGCTTAGAAGCCGGCTGACACGGAGCGCGTTAAAAATTAACGAAAGATCTGTCCTTCCTGTGTAACGCGTATGCTATGTGCTTTTTCTGGCGGCGCAGTTTGGATTCAGTTTGGATCGCACGCTAAGCGATGCGATGAACCCGTATTTAGATAGCCACCAAGAGAGATGCGTGCTACAGGACGCCGCAAACTCGAAGACCGATCTCGAGCAGAGGGACGACAGCAGCGCCGTCATATATTTCACGATGGACTTTAAAAATTCAACGTAAGCGTTTACGAATCACGGAAGAATCTCAACCGGGATTTCCGCTTTGCTACTTTCGTTAAACACGATGCGAACTCGTTTGCAGGCTGAAGGTGAACTGCAACCAGAACGTGCACAACGTGGAGATTCACAATAACCGCAACATGGTGGTAGTTTTGCGGAAAAAACGAGACACCCTGCCGACCAGCAGGTTCAGCGATACCGTGCTCTTCCCACGGAGGAAACGGTATAGCTCGCACGGTGAGTCAGTATCGTCTGAATTGGCTTCATCTGTTCCCTCGCAACAACAAACATCCTTGTAGAATCAATAGCCGAGCGGGCCTTCCGTGAAATTACACGCGGTTGCGATCTCGCGGTGCCGTTCATTATTTAACGCTTTATTCGCCTGCAGTTACCTAACAGTACTTCAAAATCCAAGGATTACCGGCTTGTCACTTTCCTTGTATAACAACGAGTCATCGTCACGATAAATATTTCAAACGATATCTGCGAAATATAAACGGCTCGATGACGATAGAAGCTTCATTCATAAACCATCGAGTCATCCGAGAGAATACAATGTAAAAAGTTGTAATAGAAAGTCGAGCAATGGCTTCCGGCGTGTGCGTTAATGGAGGTGGGCTCGTTCTACTGAAACCTCGACACAAATCCTCGAGTTTATGGATTCGATGGTTCCGCTATTCGGATTGATTTGATTTGTCAAGGCCCCCGGTTCTGCGAGAAATGTTTTCCAACTCCGTTGGAGGTCTCGGGACGGCTAGCAATTCTCGAGAATGCACTCGCAGAGAATTCCCCGAGATTTGTAGTTACTTAATCGTAGGAACGCGTCGTCTCGAAAGATGAACGATACTGACCGAGGGGCGAGGGTTTACGAGGTGCGGGCGTAGCACGCTCTTCAATTTGGCAGACGGCCAAAGACAGGAAGCTGCCGGTAGACCGCGTGGAATGGGCGAAGCGTTTCTTCGCAACGCGTTCCAACTTCCGCAATTTCACCCATCCATCGTGTATCAACTCCGATTCGCGTTTTACGATTTTCCAGCGCGATTAAACGATCATCGGCTCCTGCTCGTTCGTCTGGTAATTGGTTCCAGCGAAATTCGATGGATCCGCGAGATTGAAATTCGTGCGCACTTTTTAATCGGTCGGCCTTCGATCGTTGCGCAAAGTTCTCGTAAATCCTCCGCGGTCTCCCGCCGATAACTAAAGAGGGAGATGACGCGCGTCGCGGATTATTCGGACAACATATTAAATATAAATGTCGCCGCATCCGCGAGTTATTTTAATCGTGTTTCGTCGCTAATATTAGCGGTCGAATCGTTCGTGACACAGGCTAACAGGTGGGCCGATGGGAGCTTGGCACGAGCTGCAACGATCGCGACCTTAGGGTGTATACCTGTGCAATGCCTCATTCCCGGTGTAAATTTACCAGCAGCGAAATTTCCTGCGAAACGATCGCGCGACAACTGCTCTCGTTTTTGCGATTGATTTGAACGAACGTTTAATCGAGTAACCTTGATTCGTCAGTCATTCGTGCTTAAATTGATATTGTTATCGTTTCTGTATCGCTTGCTTCTTGCGTCGATCGTGCGACATTTAATGCGCTTAATTGATTGATCAGCGTCGATACAGGAAGACTGCGTCGCGGTCGACTCGTTGCATTTGCACCCAGCTGCAACTCGCCTCTCTCTCTCTCTCTCTCTCTCTCTCTCTCTCTCTCGCTCACGGTTTGACGCTATCTCGAAAAAATAATATATATCCTTCTTTTTTCGATAACATTCGTTCGATGAACGAGCATCACGGATTAAACGGCGCACTGTCGCGTCGATCAACGTCGGAGTCTTCCAATGTCCAAAATTAAATGTATGTTTATCGGGACGGTGAGAGAACGTTCACCGAGTGCCGCCATCGCTCTCGTCCCAACTAAATGCGAATGTGGTCGATATCTCACGGAATGCGGGGTCTCGGAGCGACATCGGTGATCGAACACCGCCGAGATGAGAGACGCTATAATTAACGTAACTCGTCCTCAATCTTATAAATAACTCGAAACTCAAGTATTTTTGAGGGTCCGGTTAGGTAACGATCTTCTACAGTAGTCGATTTTATGTCAACGATCGCTCTCCGCCTCTCTTACGCTCTCCTTGGCGTTCAATTAATAATCCGTGACTCGCTCGATAGAGCTAGACGCTTTAATAGAAATGAATGAATAAAACCCTTGCTCTCGCCACTTCGTTGCCAGATCCTCTGGGAACGCAACTATTTCAACCCGTTCGGCACTGTTAATGGATAATGAAACGACACTGGTACCGAGGCCGGTGGAAAAGCATTTTCCATCAATTGTGCCTGGTGGTGAGGTGGAAATAATAAATCGATGATCGCATTCACAGGTGTCGAGAGATCGGTAGACGTGAACGCGTTTGAGAGTCGATCGGAAGGCAGCGGATGCTCACGCGTTACGCTGCCGATGACCGTGCAGATTATCAAGGGGGAGAAATATTACAATACCAGCTTCAGCGCGTACGTAGGCAACGAGGAAGAGGAGGGTCTCTATAATCTGTACTTTCACAACTGTCCCAACTACAAATACGACTCGCAGGTCGCGTTAGACTTCACGGTAAGATCAATTAGAGAACCTGGCGACTTCAAGCTTCCGTCGAGAAGCCGCGGTACTAATGGACATAATTTCCAGGTACAAATAGTGGAGATGAACGACCAGAATTTTCTCAGCGCGGGTGAAATGCCGTTGCCGGCTCTCTATTTCATGATGGCGCTCTTGTTCTTCTTGTCGGGTTGTTTCTGGGTGTTTATACTTAAGAAGAGCAAGTGAGAGACTTCTTTCGGTTTATGTATCATATACAGACGTTAAGAGTTACGATGTCTAAGCGTTCGTTTCTACTCAGGCACCCCGTATTCAAGATCCACTACTTGATGGCAGTGCTGGTGTACTTAAAGTCTCTGTCGTTGCTCTTCCACGGCATCAACTATCACTTCATACAGACGAAAGGGGAACACGTGGCTGCGTGGGCGATTCTCTATTATATCACGCATTTACTGAAGGGTGCTGTACTTTTCATTACCATTGTCCTCGTCGGCACGGGCTGGACGTTCATCAAACACATTCTGGCTGACAAGGACAAGAAACTTTTTATGATCGTGATACCGCTACAAGTTGGTATTCCAATGTATACTCGGTTGACGCACGAGTACTGTCGCTTTTATTGGGAGCACAACTTTGAATAATGCTCCTTCCGACTGCCGGCGGCGATAGACTTAATGTTAATAAGTTTCCGGTAGCTACGGTGATAAAATACGATTGGAACAGGAAGATCCTTCAAGATAAAACTGCGGTTAAGATATAAGCGACAGGGCGTGAACCTTGTCTTGACGTCTTTCAAGCGAGAAGACGGAGTAGACGTTTCTGCTAACGATTTTTCCAATCCGACAGGTATTAGCAAACGTAGCAGAAATAATAATCGAGGAAAGCGAGAAGGGAGACATCGAGCACAAGACTTGGCGAGACGTTTTCATCCTCGTGGACCTGCTGTGTTGCGGTGCCATACTGTTCCCAGTGGTTTGGAGCATCAGGCATTTGCACGAAGCTGCGCACACGGACGGCAAGGCAGCTGTAAACTTACGCAAGCTCAAGCTTTTTAGGCATTTTTATATCATGATAGTTTGTTACATATACTTCACGCGAATCATAGTGTACTTACTCAAGGTAAGATCTTCGTCTTTCTGTCGCGTTGGTGTTGTCTTTTTTGAGAATGGCTCTAGAATAAGTTTGCGATTCGTTTATGCAGATCACGGTACCTTTCCAATACGAGTGGCTCGACGAGATGTTCCGAGAAATGGCCACGTACGTCTTCTTCGTCCTCACCGGATACAAGTTCCGACCAGCTTCCGCGAATCCGTATTTTACTTTAACAAGCGACGAGACCAACCATGCTGACGAAGACGACGAGATGGACGTCGTGTGAGTATTCGTCTTGCTATTATATTCTCTCCCTTTTTATTGTTCTTAATAGACTGCAGATATAACGAACGCGAACAGCTGGAACACAAACTTGTAAAGACATTATTCTATCCATCTATACCAAAATTGTAAAGACATGTTCCTCACACTCAGAAAATTTGTATGCATTTATAGAACTTTCTAACATCACGGACATTGTTATTAGTTCGGCCGTGGGTCTCTGTTAGTTGCAATGGTTGTTCCAGCGGGTGTTAGGGTACCTTGTTCAGTTCTAACGTGACGGTCTCAGTCTTTTTTCCAGTGTGTCCGGCGGTAGCGGTATCACCGAGGGTCTCAGTAAAGTTAGCAAAGTTCCAAAAGTTCTGAGGCCTACGACCTCGGATGTTCCTTCGACAAAGGAAGAGAGGGACTGTCTGTTCAACAAAACGGATCCGTCGCACGAGTACGACTGAGCGGGTCGCTCGGAATCGTTCGAATCGCAGTATATCGATTTCAACATGGACGAGGAAGAGAGGGACTCGTTCTTTCGTCTCAAGATATGCGGGGAGAGTGGCGGCGAGCGAAACATCCAACCGGAACAGTGTCTGGAAGCGATCGAACAAGGGTTGTCTCATCGAGGAAGCCGAATAGCCGACATATTTCGTAATTGAACGATCATCTTTTCCGTTCGTTCTCGGATCGATTATCGAATTCACACACGGGATACTTTTCAGCGACCGTGAGAAGAAACCTTTCCACGATCCGTTCTTTGAACGGAGCCGGGGTCCGTTCGTCGTTGTACATTATCATTTTTCTCGGCTGCTTCGTTTCGTTTACGACGCACCAACGTGTTTTATCTTGCAGCGCACTACGTTACCGATACGTCGCTCTCGTCTTAAAAAGCGTAATTAATCACACGGACTTTGAAATTCAGTGTAATCCGTATTTATTGGTAGATAATTGTACTAGATGTTGGAGAGAGATGTAATTTAGGGAAAAAAGAGCCTCGGACGGGTACGTTCGCGTTCGTTCATCGAGCTAGAACGCGAACAACCGACGAGGGAGGGAAAGTTCCACGTTTTTTGATACGCGTCTTGCTGTAGCTGGTTTCCCTTAGGCATTTAGCGAAGCGATCCAAACATTTCCATTTGTTCTTTATTTTCTGTTCCCATGACACGGTCAGTCTCGTCTAACCGGAGAAAGGGGCCTCGCTGTCCGACGCGGGGCGCTATAGTGATTTTGTGATAAGCGCGCGGCTCACCAAAAACTCGGCGTGCCGCGAGATCCAATTTTGTAAAACACTGGATAATCTTTTATGTAGGAATAATTCTGGTGTCGAGGACAGAGACAGGTAAAGAAGGTAGCCAATAAGTTTCTAACCGTTCGACGTGTCCCCCCATTTCGTAACAATACAGTCTCTGGTTACAACCATTATAATTACTATTGTACACGCGTTATCATCATTAATTGTTACGTCTGTTACTATTCATATTTTATTGTATGGAATTAAAGGGACACCCTACAAAATCAAGTTGAAACAATAAAGCAGATATTTTTATGAATGCCGTCTAGTCTTATTCTCGTCGCTACGCTGCGCGAGCCACTCGGACGCTATTCTGATCGATAAACTGCGACTTTTATGTGTTTATGATTTATTAAGGAAACAAAAAAATTTCCAAGTAATTCCGTGCCACAGACAATTTTTCGTTTTCATAAAGAACCGCAGATTACTGATCAACTATATGCGATAAAAATAGTGGAGATCATTTTTCTTAGACTTTATCTAGAGAAAAGGGGTCGAAAACTGATTTTTCTTTTTATTCCATAGCTACCCTGCTGGTTAAACTATAAGGTTAAAATTTAACACGCCATATTGAATGGCTCATCGGCCATTATTTTGGTTTAAGGCCACCCTCAACCCTCTTATCTTGCTACACATTATTTTTCCTTTTAATAAATCGAAAATAATATAGCAGTATTATCAACGAAAAGTAATTCAATTATTTCTGAAAGGCTGACTGCGCGGTGGAAAAATTGGAGTCGATCATTTCCGCCTCGGGGTGGCTCATATATTCTCGATCTCTCTGTTTCTCGATCAAGGGAAACCTGGTAACGAGCTAAACGTTTCCGACGATACCATACGAGCCGGGGATGCTTCACGGAACTTATTGAACGCTCGCTAACACACTATGTTCTTTTTGGAAAGCAGTATCCATCTGCGAACCAGTCACGGATACGTGAGCAACATTTCAAGGGTCCTTGGATCGTGATTTCCGATGAAACGAGGAAATCCATCCCCGTTCCTTCTCTCTCTCTCTCTCTCTCGAAAAATAGTACACGAGAATCGAGATTCATCTCGTCGTCTTCGTGGAACTAGAACGCGTCATTTATTGTTTCCAAAAGACCGGATACTCGTAGTTTCCTTTTATTCGTTCGTTATCGAACGTTCGAGCGATTGCCGAGGCGATTTATTTTGGTTCTTTTGATTTGCTGGGTCTTGCGAGCTAGGGTTGCAACTTTGACCGCAGCCTGTAGCCGAGCGAATGCATCCCTCATGGAAATTAACGGCGAACCGTCAACTGCAGTCTCGCATGCTGCGTACTCGCAAAGATCTACGTCCGCGCGTGATCGATACGGCCTAATGCTTTAACGTCCATGTATCTGCTCTCCGCAGCTTAACATACACGGGACAACAATGCTTCGTTCGTTGTCGCATACGCGCATTGTTCGAGCCGTTCTGCTAACCAGCTTCTCGCAATCGATTGTTAAACAGAAAACTTGATTCTTCCCATCCCGTAGCTAGACTCTTATTTTCATAGATTATTTTATATAAATCAAATCGAGGTCGAAATTTCTCCTGTAGAAAAAATGAATCAAAGGTACTTCTGATTTTGGTTAACCCTTTGCACTCGAAGCTATTTGAACGCCAGAAAACATTTTCTCCAAAGACATTTCTTTAGATCCGTTCTATATCATTTTCTGCAGAAAAATTGTACACTTTTCAATCTCTAAAACTAACCATTCTACAATTATTAAAGTTACAAGAGTCCTTCCACGATTGATTAAAAATCTAAATAAATGCAATATCGTGCTTTCCGTGGTCGGTGGGATTAGCGTTGAACTATTTCATTGAGCGAACAGCTCTCGAAAGACAATGGCGCGTCGATTATCCGAACAGCGGTGGTCGGTACGGGGGCGATTCGACCTGTTGCATTCGATTTGCGCGACGATAAGAGCAAGTTTCCGGGCGTTGTGTCGTTTTATTCGCGAACGTGCTCGTCGAAAGGGAAGAATCTTCGAACAGGGTTTTCGAATTAAGGGCGTAACTTCGGCCGTGCTTCGATTTCGGTCAAGCTTGCGCGCAAACTGTTCGACAATGAGATTGTGCAAACGTGTTTTTCGTTGGTTTGTTTGCCCGACTCCGGCGCGCCGGGAGCTCCGACGAACTTCGGAACTTCTCGAGCGAGAGTCAGAAGTCGTTGGAATTTTTTCGAATCGCCCCCGAGAAAACATTGTTGGCGCAAAGTGAAATGTCTCGAAGCTTTCGAGACGCTACCGGTCGAGAGAAAAATACTATATTCGCTGTGGTAGACGAATACGATGCGGGGCAGCGTGTCGACCAACTCTGTTTTATGATTCTCCCGTTTATGAAGATGGCTGACAGTGGTAAATCTCAATCATTCACAGACAGGTAATGTCTGGCTCGCAACGAGCGCATAAAATGACTGCCGCAACGCGAAAGCTATTTCCACTGGCCGTGGCAGCGTGGCAGAAAATGCCACACGTAAAATCGCTTTTTCATCCTGGACGACTACTTTTTGAACGCTGGATGTGCTTCGGTGCTTCTTGAAAGATCAAACATCGTTTACGCGTCATCAGTTGGATCGCGTTCGCAAACAGAACGGCAAAGAGAGAGAGATGGGAAACCAATTAATTTCATCAACGTTTCCGAGTAAACAAAGAGTTCGTCGACTTTCGAAGTCAGCGGCCGAGCGTTTCCCGCTTCAATTGCGCGAGGACTCATCAACCAATCATTAAACCTTTCTTAAAAATGATGTTCAGAATCTTTCAATCATATACCTACCATTAATATTCGACCACAAAAAAGGATGAGATCACAAAAAATAGTAGAACTGCATGATCTAAGAAACAGCACGGGCCCGAGGGTTTCTTTTACATCAAGACCTTGTTCTTTTCTCTGTGGTAAACATCGGAATTTTTAGTCAGCCTTCAAAAATGAAAATTTGCGTTACGATACCTAAAAGGTTCAAAGAAGCATAGATTAGAGTCCCTTGCTTTGATTCCGCGAGATTTTGTAGGATTTTGAGGTGGCGGTTCAACAGTGAACGCGTTAACAGGTCGGCATCGTGTCGTAACCTGCATGATGGGGTTGAGGGTGGTAAATTGCTCGGCGCTGACGTCCCATGGGTAGGAATCGAGAAGATGCAGCCTCGCTCGAATGATCTATACTTTCTAGGCACGACGAAGCGCATTTAAACGAAGACGTTCGCATTCCGGACCGTCGTTAACGGCAGTTCGAACGTTCGTGCGGCTATTCCATTCCGATTATTATTACTTGCCTGTCCTTCTCAGAAACATTTCATACTACGATCGATTCTACATGTATTAGGTTAGGAAATTCCCCTTTTATTAAGGCTATTAGCCAAGGGCTGAGGCAAGAGGAGACAAGTTTGAAGCAAGATCATAGATTCATTCAGAAGACACCAGGAACAATCCAATTCCTGTTAGGTTCGGTGTCTTCAAATAGTGACGGGCTGTTAGAGATCGGATACGAGGAATCTGAGATCGGTGGTGAGTGGGTTTTGAGAAAACGTAAACTGTATTCACACACACTTATTTAATAAACACCGTTGAACAAAAACACAACAGTAAACTTAATAAATAACGATAAGCGACGGGAATGCGGTTTGACGAAAGTATAACGAGACGATGGTTAACGGCTAGACCAAGGTGGTGATACGAACGAAATTACACAAGCGGTTGCCGTTAACAGAGTGACAATCAGCCGGTTTGAACCCAAAATTCACGCGTTTTAGGCTAACGAAAAATGGGGGCGCTTAGACGACGTGACGTCACCCGATCGCGGCTACGCGGATCGGGTGAGTATCGGTTGGCCGGAACACGGGCCCTCTTGTAACGATCCGATTTCGCGATGCCCTGTTGCTCCAGAGTATACCAGGGCTCGTGATAGGTGAAGTGAAATAATAAGGCGCGAAATCGGGTAAAAGTAGACTTCATTTAAATTCTTCGGTGACGCGTGAGGTACTTCGGCGGGGAAATAAAAAATTAATTTCGCTCGCAACGGTGCAGCCAAAACAACAAAAACTTATTCGCTAGCCAAGGGAATACGACAACATCGCTCGGTTATTCGTATAGTCTAATTGCTTGATTATCCGGCTAAGGTTACAAGCCCGCAGAAGAAAACAAAATATCGTAAAGACTCACAACCGTAGCTCGCGGTGGAGGTAAACAATCTTGCCGTGATAGCTCGCAATAATAACGGTTCGACGCGAAAGCAGCCGTTTACACGACGGTAGTTCCTCATGATACCGAGTAGCTGGGGACAACAATTCTAATTGGACCGCGAGGGAGAAAAAGAGAGAAAAAAATTCCAGAGTTTATACGCAGAAAGACAATCTTGGTTATATCCACGGCCGGTAACTCGCAATAATTTTATGCGAGGCAAATACCGAGAAACAAAAATCTCACGTTCGCAGCGAGAGCTCGGAATAACAATGATAGACACACTAATTTCGCACGTAATTGCCGACCGGGCGACATTTACAATATTTACCGCGCTGACTTTTTTTTTACTCTGGTCCCTGTTCGGGCGCATGTAACGATCCGATTTCGCGATGCCCTGTTGCTAAAGAGTATACCAGGGTTCGTGATAGGTGGAGTGAAATAATCTAGACGCGAAATCGGGTAAAACTAAACTTTATTTACATTCTTGCCGTATGATGTTCTAGCGACGCGGCTGCGTTATCGAGCGCGGCAGCAACCGTTAGCGATTTTATATCCGGCTAGTGTAACGTGTAACAAAAGGAAAACTGACAGTCAGTCTGGCAAATTAGGACTCGGCCGGCGCACTTATGTATATCTAAAATACTTATTCTATAAAGCGGGTAAAACGGGACGCGGTCGGTGGGTCTGGTACGGTCCGGACGGAGGCGCGGATCTGGTAGTAGGGTAAACTGTACAATGATTGGCACCCTAAGCCAAAATCGTAGTAGAAATCTTTTTATCTTTTTTTGAAATGTTTAAACGAGCTTAACTTGCTATTATTATAAACTAATAGAGATTTTTCAGCAAAATCAAACAGTTTTACGAGTCATAAATCTTTTATTATAAAATTTATTCAGTGAATAACAATCGTAAGACTAATAGTACAATCATTGGCACAGTAAGAAGTAAACGTTAAACAGGCTATTCGTTTTATAATTAAACATATACGCACTTATTACATTTGTAGTACAGTTCGAAATTAAGTTAAAAAGCGATAGTATACTTACTCGCGTAACGAAAATGTTAATAGAACATTATTTACACTTGCACTGTGGTCATCCGTCAGTCTCACTGGATGTACCAGCGTTGCTAACAGTCGTATGTGGAACTCTGCTATGAAAACTTACAACGTTGCTTTGAAATATAAATAAAAAGCTATATAAAATGATTTTCTATACCAGGAATCAAGAGTGCCAATAACTACTGAAGTGCCAGCAATAGTATAGTTTACCCTACTTCGGTACGGAGCAAAAAGAGAGAGAGAGAGAGACAATTACACAAAAACAAAAATTTTTTTGGTATCGTATGAGCTTTTAAATACTGATTAACTTTGGTAAGAAACATTTTTCTGTCCGACCATCCGAAGGGGCTGAAAAATAGTGGGGACTAAGTGCCGCACCCTGTATAGATCCTTTTATCATAAAGGAACAATTCTGGAGGGAGTCGTGCATTGTATCTCGATAAAAATTTTTCTCCAGGTATGGCTTAGATCCGCCCTATTTGTGCGCGTTTGTGTTGGCGAAGTTCATAAATAGACGCGGCAACAGAGTCTGGATTCTCGTGGTGGGCCGACCGAGGTGTTCGAAGGAGATGTGCTCGAGGAATATTCGATTAAAGCGAGGCCAAGTGGGTAGGACAATTACCCGCACTTGGTTGCCGGTGTTCGCGGTCGTCGATCAGCTCTCGATTGCGAGGCGAATGAAAACCGGGCCTCCTCGAGTGTCTCTCAATTATTAGCTTGCTTGCATTCCATCAGTCGTTTCCCGTAGCACGACGCGACGTATCCTGGAGCATGCGTCTCGACGTCCCAGCGGCGTCCCGGCGCGGCGAGCCGGCGTCCGGCCGGTGCGGTGTGCCCACTCGCCGCGAACGCGAACTTCTCCAGTCGGCATCGCGACGCGCGTCAAACGACTTTCCGATCGTGTTATCCTCTCCTCTGTGTGTTTCTCTCTCTCTCCCTCTCTTTCTTTCGTTGTCCCTACTAACGCGAAATCGGCGCGAAAATCCTTGCGAAATTGTTGCCATCGATCTTCGCGACGAGATCTATTCTTTCGGTTCGGTGTTCCGGTATGTTCTGACTACGAGCGATCTGGAGCTACCAAATCTGTTTTAGAAGGTAAGTGGTCATCAAGTTAGGTCATCTTGTTCGAAGTGTAAAATAGCAGTACTGTAGAAAGTCCCATGTTCGTGTCAACACATTGAATGCTTCACACGTTGTGGGCTTCACACAAGTCTCATTTATTCTGATCAAAGAAGCGATCAACGTTATTGAGGACAATTGTTAGTTACTAGATAATGAAGTCCTCACTTTTCGCTATAATCTAGTTCATTTCGACAGTAATCAATCGATGTTCTACAAACTTCCAATCAAATAAAAAAAACCAGGAACACCAAATTGCAATCATTTAATTTATAAATAAATTTCAAACGTCTACGATGTTGATGCGATTATGAACTAACTAGATAAAAAGAATGGTGCAAGTCACCGGTGACTGCGTTGGCGTTCAACCTGTTAACAGAGTAATAGAGTAATCGGGTAATAGAACACTCGATTCTTTTTGTAATAACACGTTCACTACCCCGAACGTTTCGCAGTTTAGGGAACGATGATGTGTACTATACGTTAACAACGTGTACACAATTGTACTATCTTGTAAATTCGGGGATTATGGGAGTCACAGTGCCTCCCATTAATATTCGGACACTCTTAAAAAGACGATAACGTTTTTAATATTCGACCGTATGACTTGGATTTCTTTGAGCAGTTGGAACACGTGAAACAAATGTTGGACACATGTCAATTGGTGGGAATTCCAGAGAAAATACTAAAAGTTGTTTTGTACAACTTTTTCATGTTATATAGAAAATGTAACAATTACCTTTTGTAGATCTGTGCCAATGTAGAGCAGGGTATAAAAATTGCTAAATATTTTAATTTGAATAATTCTAGAGGAATAAATTAAGAACAAGTAATTTCAAAGCACCCGGTGGCACTAGCCTAAATTACCAGTGCAATCGAGTAGCATCAAGGGTTAAAGTATGGTAAAAAGAATGAGGATGAAGTTGGAAGGGGGACTTTTTCATTTGTCAATCGTACGCACGGCGGAAACTGGGATGAGCTAATAGAATGCATCGCTTGGCGAATTCCGCATTGCCATCTGTTGCAACTCGCGACACTGGTTTCGCGAGAGGATATTTGAAATAGAGAGAAAGAGAGAGAGGGAGTAGGGGGGCGGGAGAGAGGACGTTAAACCCAGGCGATAATGTAACTCCACGAAATGCCTCGTTATCGCTTTATCTATCCTCCTTGCTGGTAAATGGGCGCCGGTCGCCGGACGGACGGACACACCTGAGCTGTGTAGCACGGACGAGACTCGAATTGAACTTTTGCAATCGCTACGGCTAGTACCCGCGGCGGGTACTAAACGCATTTACGAGCCAAAGCTTTGGTTTCCGGAACGCGTATATACCCGTCCCTTACGACCGGTATACCAACTTGTTCCCTCAATATGCAGGTTCTAGCTGAATAACTCCGGTGCCAGCCGAGCATCAGGTGATTCCCTCCTAAAAAAAATGAGAAAGTACCTTGGGAATAATTTTTTTCGAGGGAGTCCAGTTCGTCGACGCGCTGCAGTGTCTGTCTTGTTTGTAAACGGTGTCCGCGTGTGCTTTTGTTTAAGAGTTACTCGATTCGATGAAAAGCAAACGGAGCCCAGATCGATGGAATCGACATCAACAGAATCTTCAATGAATAGCATAAGCGTCAATCAATCTGTGAATAGCGTTCTAGGCCCGTTCAGGATAGAGGCGTTCGCGTTTCTGTGTGCACAGTCGCGACGTGACAGTCACGTTGCGGATGTTTTTACGACCGTAACTCGTCGCTTTAATAACTGAATGAAAGCAGACTGCTCTCGTAAATAACGCGCCAGAAGACGCACAGCGTCGTTTCTAAACATGATGAATGTTGTGCGATGCGCACGGGAATTATATCTTAGCGGTGGATTATCAAGGCCGAGAAAATTTCATTCTGTCGGCCAGGGGAAAGTTCGTATCTGTGTATTCAAAGCGCAAGCCTCGAGACATCGTTTTGCCCAACGCTGCGACTGCCGCGCGAATCTCGCGTATTTCATACGAGTCTTGCCTGGTATTTGTAATTACTATGAGTTATTTGATAATGAAGTTTACACGCCTTGTACTATAATTTTAAATTGATGTTCAGTGTCACCACGACAATCCTTTTTAACACTTTGACTCCAAAAATTGTACGAAGTTAAAGTAATGATTCGTAGAAGATCAACAGATCGCTGTGAGTTCAGTAAAAAAGTTCGGCGCACATAAAAATGACAACAGTGTGGCGGATGTGGTAAAACTTTCTGCGCGCCATCCCTTATTTTTTAACGAGTTGGCAAGGCAACCTGAAACCGTGCGTTATCTCGCGAAGAGAAGTACTCGTGTATTTCTTGTTCGCAAGTGCAGTAACAAGATTTTATGAAAACCGACAGAAGGAAGTCGCTTTCTCCTGGTGGATACATCGCGTCGGAATACTTCATTCAACATTTGAACATTTTTTTCTCGTCCTGCGATTACAAGTGGAAGGTAAAGAATTAAATGTGTTAGCATTGTGTTTCATCGAAATATTTCTGGCAAAGTAGTCAATTTCAACCGAGAATCAGGTTGCCCAATAATGTTGAAAGCCCTGAACGGTGTATGTAGTAATATTTTCAGTATATTATTCAAACTTTACATTTAAAGCGTCAAAAGGGGCGCGATTTATGGGAGTCGTAACGTATGGATACACGAGAGGAACGATTCGGTTGGCTGTTCAAACACGGCAGACCTTATTATCATAGGATAATAGAATTTGCCGATGGGATGCCTAAATCAAAAGCGTATAGCGAAACATCTTTACGAGGCTGTAAAGGAAAAAGAGTTTGCCGGTATTGTTCGGGACAAAGCCGCGTTATTACCCGGGCGCATTGTAATTGCTTGTGCAGAGAAAAAGAGAGAGAGAGAGAGAAAGAGAGGGTGGGATTCGCGTGTTGCTCGGACGGAACGCGACAAGAATCTCAATGACCGTGTTTTCCATCGGTCCGAGGGAAAAATAAGTCGGTCGGACCGGCCGAGGATTTCGACTTCGGTCTCCGCGTTATCGGCGGACAGTGAAAGAACATGATTTCGCGGAGTTATTACCGATGCGTTCCCGACCCCATTTCAAATCTATTCACGAACGCCGCGCATCCGAGAAAAAAACAGTGCGGGTTCCCGTCGAACTTAAATTAAAAATGTTGCGCGCAAGCGACGTGACGGGAATAATCGAATCGGATCGGGTCAGGATCGAATCGAGAGTCGAATCGAATCGGTCGCGACATCGCAAAACGTCGACGACACGACATGTCACGTTCCGTCGTCGACCCGACGACGGCCACCACCACGAGAACTACAATATTTACGACCGCGTTCGTCGAGACGAAAGAAACTTGACGCATGGACCAACTTGTCGTGCTGAGAAACAAACTCAAGCAAAACTCCTAGCACAACTTCCTGCTCGCCGAGCGCTGTCCATCAAATTACTGCAAGTATCGCGAGTTTCTTCTATGTACCTTCTCTGGCCATTGTTGTCTGATTTTTTTCAGGTTTTATCGTTTTGTTCTTCCTTTCCTTCCTGCCTTCCTCTCTTCGAATCTCGAGGATTTCATCGCACCCATTCCGATGATGCGCAACTACTGTCGACGCTCTTCCGAACACAATTTTATCTCGGAAATAAACATTCGTTACATATCTCTTCTTCTTCCAATTTGTTTTTAGTACAGATCCGTACCTGTGTTCCTACGTAGTGTTCAGCTCTTTCGATTTTATAAAGTTGAAGTACGGAAGATGTACAGAAGTACGGTTGAAGTACTATCTATATAAATAAAAATGTAAATGTTGCATTCGAATACGCGCTTGTTTTTATACCTAAGAATATGGTATACCCACGAGCATTGTGAAATTAAACATATTAGAAACGTGCGCTTTCTCTTTTCTTTCTTCTCCATTTAACCAGACTGAGACACAGCAAGCATTCATAAAAACAGAGAATCATAAATAACAGAAGAATTGTAAAATTACGATCGCCAACGAATTACAGAAAGAAGGCAGATAGAAACGAACGCCGCGACATGAAACACTTCTGTCACCAACGATTAGTTATCCGTGCGTCCTTACGGCTTTTCACAAAAAATACGGCTTTTCCTTACAATTTTGTTGTTTTGTTTATTGAGATCTTCGAATCCCTACGTAGCTCCATTTAGCATAAGACATTATTAAATGATTACAATCTCTGAGGTAATACTATTCTCTTGAAGAATACTTTGGCGACATAAGGAAATCTTGATAGATATCTTTGAAGAATTCTGGGAAATTACGACATTTTTTTCTACAGAGAAATTCTAATCGCAGTGGCTGTAAAAATAAACTATAGCACACGTGGTTAATATCGTCGAAGAGTATCAATATTTATTATTAAGGGAAGAAAGATAGAAGTTGCGAGGTGGTTGCTGTATCTTGTACCGAATGTAGGAAGCATTTTGCATAAAGATCCGCAGTCTAAGCGAAAGCGACTGGTGCGTCAGAAGCCAATACGTGGTCCGTATCGAGCGTTATCAGGAAACGTGAATACAAAACGCGTTCCGGCGAGACGATTTCCCTAAAAATTCAGCGTGTCAGGGATTTCCATGAAAAATTAATGCGAAGATCTGCCGGGGGAGCCTTGACACGGATCCAGACCTTCGCAGATTCCGTCCTGGCTTGACGTCCCGGAAAGAAATGGGTCTTCTAATGGGATCGAGGTATGGTCGGAGATCGAGGGAATTTTCGGCTCATTGTCGCAATGAAAAACTGTCCGTGCGACTAGGTTAATTTTCTTTCATCGGGTCTCTCTCCCCCTCTCTCACTCGGAGGGAGAATTCTCTCGCGATACGGTCGATTGTGGTTGGAGTGTGCTGCAGGCGTTATCACCGTTGATGTGAAGCATTCACCTTGCTTTCTCCATACACATTTCCTTCTATTACAACATCGAAGCTCAAAATTTTGTCTCGTCGCTAAATATGTACATACATCCTTCTTCCAGAAATCTGGTGATTTGCTTTTAAACAAAATATGTATGCAGAAAGCAAGATAGAGGCAAGTAGAGAAAGCAAAGCATGGTGGATAATCAGTATGCCTTTGGGTTGTTTTCCTGCATATGGTATTGGCAATTTACATTTTATAGGCAGGATATTAACAGTAGCAGGGTATGTAAATATTTTGCAACAGAATTTAGAAGATTCAATAACAAACATCCACGGTGATTATATCTTCCAAGTAAGATAACGACCCGAAATGTAAATGCAAACTAGCGACGAAATACTTCAGTGAAAATGATATTCAATCGTTACCATGGCCCCCTAAAAGTTCCGATTTGAATTTATTTGATCACCTGTGAGATCACTTAGATGGAAGTGTAAGTGAGAAATTTTGGAATAATAAATCAGTTTTTAAACAAGCACAACTGAGTGATTGGAACTGTATTGACGAAAATGTTATAAATAAATTGTTTGAAAGTATTCCTAGAAGACTTGAAGAGGTCATAAGAAACGAAGGGCATCAAACTTCATATTAATTATGTCGTTTTATTGTTAAGAGTACACTTAATTACGAATTTTTAATGCTGGCAATATACTTTCCGCAATCGACAAAAAAAGTTATTTAATTCTTTCTGTCATTATTATAAACTTTATGTCATCTTTGGTGCTACACATACTAGTTCGTACTATATTAAATAACATACATAATATATATTTTCGATTAATTTCTAAATTATTGATTCAAAATAGAAAATATGCATTTTTGAGACGTGTCAACATACTTTCCGCGGCGACTGTATGTGTGTCTCAATGTCTCAATCACAAACTTGAAATCTCTGACTCGATACAACCCTCAACCGTCGGCAGTATGGAAAGAAAATCATCGCATCGGAGGGGTTAATAATTCGCATTCGCAGGAACCGTTTCGCCCATTTGTCAAGTTTCCCGGACAGCATGCCTGTACCAAAAACAGCTCAGAAGGGAGAACGGTTTCCTGAAATTGGCTGTATCACGTCCACGAGGAAATATTTTCGAAGAATGTCCGGCTGGTGTTACGTATTCCGAGTCCCCTCGGAGGAGGAACGTGGATTCGAATCTCGTTTTTTTTTCCTTTCGTGCGTAAACGAAATGCTCGAGGGAAATGTCCGCGTAGCCGACGTAATCGGACTGTATTATCTTTCGCGTTACACAGACGCATTACAGAAATCTAACGACGCGGTTGGAGCGAGGGGCAAAACGGCCCCTGCCGTTAGATAGCGTTTCCATAACAGAGAGGGTCGTCTCTTCGAAACGATCCGAATCTTCTAAACCCCTTGCACTATCATTTCTTTCACATCTGCGACGATTAGAACCCCTTTGAGACCCGTAATCTCCTGGAAGAAAAATAAAATTAATATTTGTTTGCATCTACATATTTTAGCTAATGATCAAGTGCAATAATTCCAATAAAATAATAACTTATTACTTTGGTATTCGAAAAATAAACTTCCACACCTGTTCAAAAATTTAATTAATCAAAAGGAGCTAGAAGGGTAAAATTTATTACATTGGACGCTACTTTAACTCTTCTGTACTCGAAAAATGAATTTCTACACCTGTTCAGAAATTAGTTCATAATGTCCATAATGCATGCACGTCTTTATGAAATGTTCGTCGATACAGAGCAAGGGGCTAACGAGCCTAACCGTGGATATCAGAAATCTACGGCGACCCTCTCGTATCCTGGAAGATACGAAAGAACAGCTCGTTCCGAGGGGACTGTAACTTTGTTGTTTATGCCTGGCTCCATACGTTCGCGTAAGGGCTAATCCATGAAACTGGAAAAAAGAGGGTGCAGAACTAGGAGGGGTCTGTCGTAAATTCGGAATAAAAAATGGAGAGGTTTGTATCAGAGACTTGTGGCACGCCTGGAGTCTTCGATTTCGTTTAGGTGATTTGCCAAGAACCGCTGAAATAATTTATTTCAAATTTTTCCATTCACGATTAAATTATTTAATACATTTCTATCATTTATTTCAGTCCACTGTGAGATTGATTCCCTTGGGTAAAAATGTTTCGGTCGCTAGATATTCGTGCAAACAAGAATTCCATTGAGATTTGTAGTATTCAAGGAACGATCGCCACGGTAGATTGTACCATTTACTTTGTTTTTGTAAGATTTTCCGGGGTGGTATAGTTGACAGTCAACATGTTAAGCGGATTAAATTTGGAAAACATCGTGGAGAAGAGGCGAGTTTCCCGACAGGAATTCGTTAGCCAGGGAGATTCGTGGCGTTCACGCGGCCACGAACACCTGTTACTTTCAACTTGTTTTTCGTCCTTGTTAACGGAATGCCCGGGGAATGCTGGAATTCAACTGCGTCCTACTCTCGAGGCGTTCGGGACGCAGACCCTGAAAGAAAGTTTGCAATTTCCGTATTGCACTTGCGACAATTCTCGCGAGTTTTCTCTAGAGTATGGCGCCGCGCCGGTGCGTTGTTCAGGCCGCAGCTGCGCCCGATACATACTCGGTTCTCGATACTCGACCCTCGACTAGCAGCCAAATCTTTGCTTTGGAGTTATTATACATTCGCATTCGTTTCGCTCGCTTTCTTTTAGTAACCTCTAACCAGAGTGCAGCTGTCTTGCATATTCCATTCGGATTTTGTATTGTAGAACTTGGCCGTTCATGATTTTTTACAAGAAAAAGAGAAGCTTGTATTCCTATGCAGAAGTGCAATCACTGAAATTATTAACACTACACTGTCGGTCAAATGACCGGTTTTATATTTTTTATTTTACGATAAATTTCTTTATCCAAGAACATATCGTAATAAAAATTGCACAAAATCTGGATAAATAGAGTTTTGTCATTTCTGTAAGCTGAAACATTTTAAACGCTTTTAGTGCTCGGTAGGTTTAGTGTTGAGAGAGGAAAAGTTCTTTTTTACTTTTAAGTTCCTTTTAGTTCTTTTATTAACAACGTTGGATGATACAAACTGGAAATTTTACAGGAAAGAACAATAACAGCTAATGTAGATATTAAGGAAATCTCACTTCAAACGTTGCTCCAGCTACCAATTCACTTGTCTCGGAAAATTTTGCAAGTCTAATTGGGTCCCATGGAAATCACCGACACGGTTTTCACCGACAACATTTCACCGACTCCAGATTTGACCGACTACAGAACGATTTCTAACGAGCTCCCAAGTGGGGATACCCAAGTATTCCGCGAGGACTCCGGTCCGAGAAGTTAGTCCTTATTTCAAAACGAAAGGTGTTATTTCTTCCGAAACTAGAGTGGCGAATCGTTCTTCCGAAACGATAACCGTGAGTCGTTATTTCATAACGAAAGGTGTTAGTTGTTCCGAAACTAGAGTTGCGTTCTTCCGAAACGATAACCGTGAATCGTTATTTCAAAACGAAAGGTGTTATTTCTTCCGAAACTAGAGTGGCGAATCGTTCTTCCGAAACGATAACCGTGAGTCAAATTTCAGTTTGTGATACCCCGAATTTTAAGGAAATTAAAATTAAAGTTATTCTTGGAAATTGCAGAAACCCGGCTTCCCCGAGTAAAACAGTGTTCTCATTCACTCACTCACACTTCTTCCACCACCGGACTGATCCAACCCTTCCTACCCGATTCATAACGAAATGCTCGCGTCGTGGCAAACAACAGTGAACTGGTTAACAGTTTCAAGCTTGAAAATACAGACTCTGTATTAAAGAGTCCCACTCTGCTCCAACGAAGTCCCAGAGTCGTTGCAAGTGAAATCCCGAGTTTCGCGCACCTTTCCAAACCGCTGGAGGAAGGTGTGCGAACGCAAATATACGTGGCATTCGTACACCCAGCACACCTTGACTATTCCGAAGATACTCGGAGAATAGCTAGGAAGTATTTCGAAAATTCGCATCGCATCGCGTCGCGTTTTCCAGAGCAAAGCCGGAGTTCGTGCCTGGAAACGTTGAAACAAGACGTTCCCCGGGAAAATCCGAAGTTACGATAATTCGCGACCTCCCTTTGTGCGACGGGATTCCGAATGCAATCGTCGCACCGGCGCGCGTCACTCCTGACAATCATCCGAGTCTGAGGCAGGAATGTTTAGCGCCGTCAAAGGCCGGCTTTCTGGTCTCGCGACGCTCGATCTTGGACCAGATGAATTCTTCCTCGATCGTCGGATCTGACGGAGTGACCGACTATCGGAAAAATCTCACAAATCAGAGCCGCCGACGCGGTCATTGCGTTAATCGATAGTGGGTCCTTTTTAATTTAAGCAAACATTTTTGGTCCCGCATTTCTTAAATAGGTGATGATCCCGAAAATTTTGCGGGACTATGCGTGTAATCAAAATTGCACGAATGACGACGATTAAGGCGAACTATGTCGATGACTGAACAAGCTTTTTTCAGGATATCTTTGTATTGACTTGAGGAGCAGCCTAGAAGATACAACAATTAATGGTCTTTCTTAACTTCATTAATAATTAAAACACGAGGCCTTAACCATCATTTTGTTGAAGGAAAAAATTCTTCCGATTCACCTCAGCAATTATTATATGATATTGTACATTATCAGTTTTCAAGATCGAAAGAAAAATTGTGTATATGTATAACCAACATTTTTTTGTAGCATACGAGTAAGTTTTGTAGCAAACGTTCAATTTCAGACCACCGTGTGCGAAATTCTACTGTTCTTCTGTCCGATTGTTGAAGGCAGTATTCCCGTGCACATCTTCGAAATGAACATTCGAGACGGTGGTTTTTCCGGGGGAAAACTTTGTTATTACGGCGAAAGGTGAATTATATCCGTTTCCGTCTGGCGTCCCCGGTTTTTCCGTGGCCACAGTTGGCCCAGCACTCCCCGCGATTTCGTTGCCGTAACGGGGAACACGGGGATGATCTCGGCGCGGCGATCCGTCTTCGTGTCGATTAGCCGACGCGACGAACCGAACGACTCCGCCACGAAAGCCCGGAAAAATGTGGAAACTTGCCGGGCAACTTATAAATTAACTTTACCATTTCTGCGCGCGATCTCTGCCCCTGATCCCCCCTTAGAATCCGGCCGAATGGCATTGTTAACGAGACGATTCCTTTCTAGGAGATGGACGCGATAAGACTGGCGGCTGCTCGATGGGAAACGGCGGCGGCGCTCCAATTATTTGGAACGCTCTGGACAGACACACCGTGGAGATAGACGGACCGGAAATCGTGTCGAGATCTTCTTTGGCGGTTTCGGACGCCAGTAATGAACGGGAGATGGCTGTCGTCGGACCTGTTGCATCCGGATCCGCTTCTTCCGTGATATTTAACACGTTCGCTGCTGTCACGTTGTGTTTGGCTGCCCGGGATCGCTCACCCAGACTTGGTAATGAAATTCGATTTCGCAATTACTATTGCTTCGAGTGCAAACAGGTAACACATTATCTATCGGCGATTATTCAATAATTTTTGGAAGTATGCAGGGTGTGGCCGGACAGGTGGTACAACCGAGCGGGGGGTGATACTACATGTAAAATTAAGTCGAAAAAAAGGACTAACATTTTTTCGTTTGACGCTTCTTTTTCGAGAAAATCGAGTTTAAAGTTCCGCCAGGTTCGCGTGCTTTTGTATACGCACAAAGTAGAAGTGGTTGATCATGGTCAGACGCGTCAGACGATTCCTATGCAATAGCACGCGCATTCACTGCATTTTCAAACTCGATTTTCTCGAAAACGAAGCGTCAAACAAAAAAATGTTATTCCTTTTTTACCACGCTTATATTAGCTTGCCGAGTTGTCGTTGTTGTTGTATGCGTCAAATCTCACTTCCCGATGAGCTAGAGACTCGAAACTTTAAACATAGCTCAGAACTGGATGACAATGCAATATTAACAAAACTGTGCGTCTGGGAGAAAAAAAATGTTTATATTAACCGTCACACCTCGCCGCGCGACGCTCGATAGTACGTTGCGTTCAGCGATCCCCACTCCGCGCGCCAGGGCTCCCTACTCCACCAAGTGTTCCCACTCCGACTCATCCCCACTCCACTGGCCCACTTCGCCAAATTCTCGGAAATACTTCCCTCCTTTTCCCCTTCCACTATGCCATTCCAGTAGCATGCGCACACTCCAACGTCCCCCACTAATTGTAAGACCGTAGACCACGGTGCAGTGTCGCCAGAAAGGCGCCGAAACGGGCGCCTCTTACTCTCCTCCTTTTCCCCTTCCACTATCCCATTCCAGCACTATGCGCACACTCCAACGTCCCCCACTAAGACGTAGATTACGATGCCCGTGCCGTAGACTGGTTTAGTCATCAGAGAGGGGGTACCTGTATTCCCCTCGATTTTCTCGATCTGACGACACTGCCACGGTGCCCCACAGTGGTCCAGTTTGAAAAATCGTGACCCATTTGGTTATAACTTTTGAACCAGTAGAGATATTGCAATGAAATTTTCACTAAAAATATTTAAAAAATAGTCATTTTTAACTATAGGTAATTAAAATTTTTTTGCATTTGTTAAACAATAATTTTTTATTAATTTTCATCGATTTTTTAAATTTAAAAATAAAATTCTTTTATATAATCTTACACAGTATTTTTTACTTTCTAAGTATGAATTTTTTATATTAATGTTTCATACTTGTAACGTTTTATGGAATACGTAAAATATAAATTCGAGAAATCTTGTTGCAATTAACACATACTAAAATTACCGAAGAGGCAAAAATGCATCACAAGCGTGTCAAAGATATTTTTTATATTTTTTTATTTAAAAAAAATTTTTTAAAAAATTTTTTTTTAAAGTTAAAAACTGCTTATCTGTCCATAATATAAACATATGAAGTGCCTGTAACCTAAACAGTTTCCTAACGAGCGGAAGGCACTTATTCCTGGTTCGTTTGTATCGTTCCTGGCGGAGTTTCGTTCATCCCGCGCGCGGGATTGATGCATTCAAACAATAATAACTCAATTTGGGGGAAACATGTGGAAAATGTTTTTATGGGATCTTGTAGGGGAAGGAATGCCGAAAATTTTCCGATATGGTAGAGAGGTGGAAATTGCTGCGAGTAGATAGATATCCTCTATCAATTAAAGACAATCGTAAGAATTTTTCATCATTTTTTCAGATCTACTTTATTAATATATTCTATAAAGTAAATATTAATTTAAGCTATGATTTCTCACCGTCGAAGAATGCTTTTTATCGAGAAATAAACCTCCAATCAAAATATTAAATGGTATCGCCATGGTTCTTAGAAGAAGATAGGCAATTTCATTGGAGAAAAAACATCATTTCTCGATTGCTCGACTTTGAGATTCATTCTCTCTGAAACTTTTTATTCAATTTCATTAATATTTTATTTTTGAGATATATGGACATTTAGGAACAAGAATCCGTTAAGTAGAAGTCGATATCTGAAAGTTGATTTTTGGCCAAATGGGTCACGATTTTCCAAACTGGACCACTGTGTGCCCGTGCCGTAGATTGGTCTGGTCATCAGAGAGGTGGTACATCATCTCACCGTAATTCCCCTCATCTGACATCACTGCTTTGCACCGAATCGCACCGAAGGAGCTCAGTGTAGTTGTGGTGTTCCGTTCGTTCAGTTCCATTTCGGACACTTTCGGGCTCCATCAAGAGACGTCGTCTCTCGAAGTCATCCCCTCATTCTATCTCGCTTATTTCCATATCTTGCGTATCTGTATCTTACTATTTCATACCAGTATTACTGTATCTTGGGTTCCATTTAAAAAAGACTACAAAGTAGAAAATAAAAAAATATATAAAAAAAACTTTTTAAAAACCACGCTTATATTAAAATGCACTAAAAAGGAGAGAATAATTTGTTCAGACATTAGTGACTATAAATAAAAGCGTGGAGCGCCCACGAAGTTAACATAGCGTAGCGCTCCACGCTTTTATTTATAGTCGCGAATGTCTAAACAAATTATTTTCTCCTTTTTAGTGCATTTTAATATAAGCGTGGTATTTAAAAAGTTTTTTTTATTTTTTTTTCGACTTATTTTCACATGTATTATCACTCCCTGCTCGGATGTACCACCCTCGGATCACCAGCCTGTATAATACAGGAAATGGGAGGTTCCTGAGGTCATTTGAAGCGACATTTTCCTCTGCAAAAATGTTGTCCGCGGCTTTGTTTAGTAGTTATTAACGAAAAACACGGACCAATCAGTGCGCAACCTAGACGCGAGTTGGTACAGTCGGCCTGGTGCGGCCCGGCGCGCCAACTGTATATTGGGCGACTGTACCAACTCGCGTCTTGGTCGCGCTCTGATTGGTCCGTGTTTTTCGTTAATAACTCCTAAACAAAGCCGCGGACGCCATTTTTGCAGATGAAAATGTCGCTTTAAATGACCGCAGGAACCTCCCATTTCCGGGTTCTGCAGGAGTTTGGGACACCCTGTATATCCTTCAACAGCAACAGAGATAGAAACTTCGCAATCTAATAATTTCAGTTATTGTGTGAAAGAAGATTTTTAAGCGTCCCTTTGGCACAGCACAATTGTTGAAGAGCATATTAATAGGCTTCCGCTAGATAAAGTGTTAATAGAAGCATTAGAAATTCATTTTTATTCGTGTTTTATTCGTGTCTTTTTTATTTTGCCACGACAGACAGAGAAAACGGGCGCGAGACTGTGTGGCGAGATGAACAGCACGGAGAACTCGACGGAGATGCCAATATGCCTCTCGCTGGAGGACCCGGAGGACATTCGGAGCTCGGAGCTCAGGAGGATCAGCTACGGCATTATCCTGCCCACCGTCTGTTGCTTGGGAATCGTCGGGAACATATTGAACTTGGTCGTGCTCACCAGACGCAACATGCGCGGCGTCGCTTACATCTACATGAGAGGTAGGTTGTTCATCTTCGAACTATACGTCTCTAACGTCCACCACTAACCCTGATGTAACACCTCGCCTGTCGAATGTCAATCCCCCAAAATTTATGCTAAATCGACATGTCAAATGCCGCGCAAATTGCGCGCTTCACACGAGTTCCATCCGGTATGTTCGTCACTAAAAGTGACCATTTAAAGGAACTTCTCTCGCTTTCCACGAATACGTTCTTGTAACTTCAGAGTAACCAATATGAATCAAATATAGCTTCAACTAAGATAGCTACTACGGCAAAATGAGAAGATCCTGAAAGGTCATTACTAGACTGCGGATCTTTATGCAAAATAAAAAATCCACAGGCAGAGTTGTGCAGAATTACAATTGAATTACTCCAGGAATTATAAGTACAAAGTAATTGAATTACATTATAATTCAGTCATATTGTAATTTATAATTCAAATCTTCATTCAATGAAATTACAATGGAATTCGTAATTGCAATTCGAGTACAATTATAAAATACTTTGTAATTAAATTACAATGGAATTCGTAATTGCAAATCGAGCACAATTATAAAATTGCGTTACTTATTATGAACGAGGATGAGGAATAGAAACTACGCTGCATAGACAGCAAACAAGTATAAAACTTCTGAGCTATAATTTGGAGAGCTGTATATTAATTATATTGTATTTCAATTACACATCTGATTAAAATAGTTAGTAATTAAATTAATTGAAAGGTTTGAATTATGTAATTCAGTTACGACGTAGTTGAAGTACTATATAATTGAAATACAGTGCAATTGAATTAATTCTGATTGCAGAACACAGGAGCCAAATAAAAATTTGTATTCTTCTTTTAATTATCCTATTAAGCTGAAACTAACACATTGATGTCCTTAAATATTTTCAACATGTCCACTGCTTTAAATTGTACGTGCCCATTTTTGTCATAAATGCATAAAATCCGCTGTCTAGTCATTACAAACTTGAAATCAATTAGTCACTCTCGGCGGAAAGGTTAATAGAACTCTCCATAATTTAGCCGCATTAAGAGCTTAAGAAGATAGACACACTAATGATTGACCTATTACTGAGAGAAAACTGGGATTAACCGAGACGGTGATCGGCCGACCGTTTGTCAATCGTACAGCGAACAGCAGACAATTGCAGTGGCGCAGTTACGCGTTTCGGAAGAGAAAGAATCCTAATCGGTAAAAGTCGAGACAAGGAGAGACCAAAATCGAATTGCCGAGTAATTTCCCCCTAATGTACCGTCGTCGTCGGACCGGAAACGAGCGTGGACGTGTCGGGGACGTCTCCGCAACGTCGAATTTAAGAAACAACGACGATCGTCCAAGGAACCCAGTCTCCTGCAAGTTCTTTTGCTCTTTCCCGTCCTATTTCTCGCATTGAAACTCTGCGCGGGCTCGCGCGGTTCCCATCTCCAGAAGAATCTTCGCCGGTAGGTTCGCCGGGGATCTTCATCGACGACAGAAATCGACGAAAGTTTAAACGTTACGCGAACTCCAGCCATAACGGGGACTTAGGCACGAGCTAAACCGGTAATGGATTCGGGAGGACTGTGTTCAACAGATAAGCCGCGAAATAAAAGCCCGGCCAGGCCATCCAGTTTTGGCGAACTCGCCTCGAGCGGCCCGAGTTTTTGGCTCGGTGTCAAAGCCTCTCTTTTGGCAGCGGTCCCTGACTTTTCGCGCGCTTCCGCGTTGACAACTTGTCCCGATGCGACGGCTTCAGAAGCCAAACTCGATGTCTACCGCGCGCGAGGGTTCAACCAGTGAAGTTGGTTCACGACGACGGAAGTCGCAAACATCGCCCACGGCGAGACCCTTCCGCTGGAAGTTATCGACGAATTCCGAAGCGTCGCGGCTTCGAATAATATTACGTAAACACGGGGAGCAAGTTTATCCGAAGATATCGGGCCTGGTGCGATCTGCTAACGATCCTACCTCTCCGATTCCGCGTCGCTTCTTCCGTGTGTTGCGTCCGACTTTACGCCGTCGACGATAATTGGACTAACAGCTCACTGACGATTTCGATAGTCGTCGGGCCACCGCACCGTCGCACAATGATCCATTTCCACGTTCTAACTAGACGACATTCAATTTTGATAATGAACCAAATCTATGAAATCACATTAGAATTCGATAATAAAACACAGAATGGTTTTACATACTATCTCCAGGTAGCAAGATTTATTTTCTGATTAAATCCCAGACAACTTCGTGGTTCAAGTACAAATATTTGTGTGCCTCGAATGTAAATCAATTTCTGTTTTTATTCTAAATTATAATCAAGTTTGTCGATCAACTTTGTCTAGGGAAGCAAAAATCTGTAGGGCTGATGTCACTCGTTGGAGCTTGATCGTTCAGGAAGCTAAGAAGAGTAATACTTGCGAATTAAGACTCTCAGGATGGAATCTCTCGATTCGGTGGAAGGCAGCCGAACGTCAGCTAGGAGGATCGTTCGCGAGACAAGTTCGAGCTAACGACGCGCGACGGCTCTTCGGAACCGCGGCACGTATCTTTGTGCAGGGAAATAAGTCATACCGGCTTGTCTCTGTTTTCCATGGCATAGTCGACGTCCCGGCGTCTCGGTCGGAGCAGGTAGCTTTCGTCGTTTCCGAGCACGTCTTCAATTGCATTTCCTTACGCACAAATTCTTCCAGCCCAATATCCCCGGGATTCGCAATATTTCCATGCTCAAAGGCATGTCCTCCGCTAGTCCTCGCCGACCTCATCTTCGTTCCGGGGTTCACCCTCGTCATCAACGCGCACCGTGCATATCGATAGGCTTCCGGGGGCGAGAGAGCGTGTGGCGAACTTCTCTCCGAGAGGAGCGTGCTCTCTTCGCTCTCCTTCCTCTTCGCCCTAGCCGCTTCGCTCTCGAGATCCTCGATTCTCAACGAGCTCCAATGGACCGCAAACGACGACGCTCGAAAAACCCGAGAAAGAAAAATCCCTTCGCGAAATGACCCCGGGAACGAGGTAGATCAACGGCTTGTTACTCGATGACCTGCCTTGATCCATTTTGACTCGGCTTTTTACCGAGGCATCGACCTCGAGCTATTTTCCGTCCAGTCATACCGGAAGCTGTTTAAAGAAAATTAAACCTCATAGTTGCACTTGAGAGATTCCAGGTAATGATTCATTGAATGCGAATTCTTGTTTGTTCACGCAAGCAGAAGGAAAACACAATCATGCGGATTGTATGAATTTCTGAGAGAAGTGAGCCAAACAAATTTAAAACAGTTGTAGTTCCAGTAAAAAGATTAAAAAGATCAGGGGACATACGTAATTTTAAACTTTATAAAATTGTCAAAGAAATCCCTAAGTGGCTGCTGTGTCGTGCAATTAATCCAGACAACTTTTATTCTGTATAAAGTCTAGCGACAACATAACGATAACGAATGGAGAGACTTCTATCAGAAGATTACCTAGAAGAACTACCACGAAGAATGCATTAATGTAGCTCGACTCCAACTACGCCCCATTTAAGTGGTTACCGCTGCCGGCTCCACTTGTTACATAAAGTGTAGGTGACGTGTACCGATAATTGGCCAATTTTGCGAAGCTGACAAAATCGCAAAGTGATTTCCCTCCGGGGAACTTGGCAAAGTTGATTCGAGTCGCGACGTATCGACGGCGAAGTTCTGCGAATCGACAAATGAAAAGTCTGTAATTAATACACTCGACCGACCACAAAAATTAGCGTACCTCGTCAATTTTTTCCAGTGTTTACTGTGTGGAGAACGCAGCATCAAGGAATTTTACTTTGCCAACCACCGTCAAAATTCGGCAGTTTTCCAACGCGGTGCCATTCATCTTTTTGGAGGTAGTCTCTCCATCGCACCGCGTCGTTCCCGCAACGATCGAGCGAGCAGCATCGATCCTCTGCCGGCGGCGCATCAGAGCGTATTATCCGCGCGACAGCCCGTGGATTCGAAAAATAGGTTCGACTCGCTCCCGAGGAAAATGCGGCAATCGTAGCGGCGCGATGCGGCGCGATGGTGTCTAACCATCACCGTTTCGCACAGCGTGCAGGCGGCAGGCAGGGAGCGGTGTACGGACGATGAAACACGGAGAGGATAAATTTGCTAAGCCAGCCAGCCAGCGTCTAGCCGTCTTTACGGTAAGGTGGATTAGAGTTCCTCGCTAAATATTGGATCGGAGCTTCAGCGATGAAAGCTCCGCGATCGCGATTAAAGCGTGAAACGTATCGGGAATCCTCGCAGTCGTCGAACAAAAGAATTAGCGGGCCGGAAGCTCGACGACAATTCTCGCTACAGAAGGGACATCGACGACTACGACGAGCGAGCTATGAAAAATGGAGACGAATAATGGCTCCTGGAAGAAGACAGGCGAAGAAACCCAAAGGGTGAATGTATTCCCGTTCACTGTAATTTATTAGCGGGGATCCGCGCGAGCGTTCATTAAATAAAAGGAAATTAAACGGAGGAGAGGAAACGCCGAGCTGGGACCAGACGAAGATACCAACGAGAACAATGAGACGGCTTCTTTGTGGATAACGAATATACAAAGGCAGCAAACGAGAATCTTTTCGTCCTCCCTCTATCTCTCTCTTTTTACGGCCAACTCCCGAACGTCGCGAGGAAACCGCATAAAACGGAAATTTCATGCGATTTCTTCGGCGTCCGCGAATTACCATCCCGACGCCGTATCCGATCCAATCCGATCCGATACGACCCGAACCGAGCTTCCCCGTGATTTCCCGGATTTCCGGCCGCCGGAATACCGCGAGACTCGCGCCCCGAATACCGCGACGAGAAATCCTCGAGGACAAACGCCGCGTCGCATCCACGCCACCGGCAACGTCTCCTCTGGATAGCCAGACAAATGCTATTTCAAATCGCGGTTATGGTAGCGATTCTCCATCGCGAGCGACACGTACTCTCCGGGCCTCCCGCTTCTTTCCATGCGCACGATTTTCCGAAGAATCGGATCTGCATCACCTACAGTGATTCCAAGTTTGAAATCATTAGCCAGATATCATTTATAAAAGATATTGGTAATTATACAGAAAAGTGTACACCTCATCGATAAAACCAATAACAATTCACATCAATTTAATGCAAGACTTAGAATTACTCGATGGATCTGAGTCGAGAAGAAGATGAAATGAAATAATTGGCAGTTACTGTCAACAGGTTAAATGGAAAATCGAGGCTAGACGCTGCTCGCCAATCGCAAAAGCCGCTCGATTTTGGTATATGCAGCAAACGAACATATTCCATCGAAGTTCTACTACCTCGAGGGGATTACAATGGTTTTCACGTACACATATTCGGCGCATTGACAAAAAGCTGTTGCACAGGTGCACGAGAATCGTGAAATCGATACACGCGGGAGATGGGAGCTCGACGAAAAACACGAAACAAATGAAACACTTTCGTAATCCAAATCGTCAAATTGCTTAATGCTTTCGAACATCAGATGCATTCCATGGTGTTCCGTTCCGGAAGCTTTTTCAGCGTAATTGCCAATTTCGAGCTTACAGGTATTTCTTTCCAAGGGATAAGGTGAATATAGAAGCCATGGATCAGGCATGATTTCACTAATTACAAGAGGACCGTGCTCGATGTGGAAGTAGTTTTAAGAAGGAGTAGGTTAAACTCGAAACAGCGAAAATATTTGAAAAACTTTAAATGCTTTTGCATTATTTCCGACCGAGTAAAGGAATAAATGTATATGTAGCTCCTGTATCTTGCAACGAATATAGACAATTTCTATTTTGCATGAAAATCCGCAGTCTAATGATAAAATACAGTAACAAATTATAATATAAAAAAATAATAACCTTACAAATTTTTAAAATTTTTAGTTCCTTTCTATTATTGTCAGTTTACTCGAGAGGCTCGGCGTTAACTCGAATTGCAGCAGTTTTCTAATCCGGGGGAAACGAAGCGTGCGCGGGGTTCCTCGAACCCGTGGTTCTTGGATCCGCCGCGAACCTTTTTTCGTTCTGGAATCCCATTACCTTCTTCCGGGAAATCGAGCACGCTCGACCCGGGCGAAAAAATTTCCCCGTTCTGTCGACAAGCTTTCCTACTCGGTATCTCCGGGTATCGTCGGTCTATCCATTGGTTATTACCATTTAGAGAGAGTCTTCCTCCGCAACGTCTATGTACATCTATACTCTCTCTCTACTTCTTAGTCTCTGATTCTCGTTTCTTCGGTTCGCGTCCCGGCGATCCGTTCCTTCGAACGTTAACGTCTACTTTCCTCGAGACTTTATGAATATTAACGAGCACGCCGCCACGCCTCTGCTTGTCGGCGCATTAAACGCCTCACTCGGAACTACGGTAGAACCTCGTTTATTCGTACCCGAACCAGGGGGACAACGTTCGCATAACAGAGGCTTACGTACCAACGGCATTTAACAGCTCGCCACTCTGACAATTTACATTGCTCGAATCGACGCTTATTTTTTTTCTGTGGAGCGAAGCTTCGTAGAATACGGCTATATTTTCTCTAGTAGCATTTTGTTGGGCCTTGGTTGCAATATTGGTTGAACCAACCGTTAGAAATGTCGCATTTTTATGCGGGTGAGCCAACGATCATGGCCAACGAAGGTTCACGCAACTTGCACACATATAATAACTTCCAAAGTATGCGTTGCTCGAAAAAGTTTTGTATACAGAAGTTGCATGGTTTGAAGGGGTACATTATGTAGTGTATTTATTTTTTTACAGGTGGAAGCGTGTCGAAGATTTGAAGGTCGACTTCGTTTTTTTAAATGGAATACTATATTTTTTTTACCAAAATACGGAAGAATGTCGAATTCTGAGTAAAAAAGTATTGACCTTCATTAGCCCTAAAGCTAATAATTAACGAGTAATTTCGCTTTATTTCCTGAAAATTTATACTATACCCCTTTAGACCATACAACTCCTGTACACAACATTTTTTCGTGCAACGCATGCTGTAGAAGTTATTATAGGTGTGGAAGTTGCGTGAACCACCCTGTATTATCAGCGCGAATACCGAATCGCGAGCGTTACCAAATATTCCGGGGACATCGGAAAACCGTGGATCCACGTCACGGTTAAATTGCAAAGACCAAAAATATTACTCGGATCCGTAAGGTGGTCGAGACGCGAGTTTCCTCGGTGGTTTGGCTTCGCTGGCTTAGCGGCTGAGTTACGATGGTCGGGGACAGCTTGCTACCGCTTGCTTAGCCGGCAGACGCACCCCGATATCTTCACGGATATCTTCCGGAACCGCTTCAACCACCGATTTCATTACAAAATTCGTTTTATTGCCCTTTCATGATTTTTATAAGTGCGCAGCTTAAAGCGATCCAAGTGAAAAAACATTCATTTCTGGCATACTTTCTGAAAATAATTGCTCGTGCCATTTACGGAGAACGTGATTGATCGTCCCTTCGTTTGACCGATCAAGATTACCCCTTGGCAGTCGGAGCTGTGTTTTAACTCGAAAATTAAACATTTCTTCCTGGCTAGAATAATTCCATTCTGTACAATTTTTTGCATCTTATGGATATGAAATTACCTGATACAATACTTAATAATTGGTTAGATACCAACATATTGAACACTAAACCTACCACTGCCGGTCAAATGACCGTTTTTTTATTTTTCATCTTGGAATTATTGAAATTATGAAGTTGCTTACATGGAAATTGTAAGAATAAAAGAAGTAATCAAGTTTATCGAATCAAGAAATTATCCAAGCACATATTCTTATAAAAATTACACAAAATTTAAATAAATGGAGCCTTGTCATTTTTGTAAGGTAGAACATTCCAATCGCTTTTAGTGCTCTGTAGGTTTAGTGTTAATACACGCAATGTAAACAATATTTTGAATGATGCTGCGGCAATTTTTAATGGTCACTCTGAGTGACCACTCGAGTGCTAATGCTTAAGAAATCTGGCGAACGACGCAGGAAGTTTATCGATCTCTAATCAGAGGGAGTATGTTCGTGAAACAACAGGTGATCTCGTTAGAAGAACATCTGTCGAGATAGGTGTTTTAGGTTCTGAGAGGGTTGCATATCCAATGTATTCGAAGAGACAGACCACGGTATCATGGACGCGATGAACGCGCTCGGGCGACAGGTCGGTTCGGAAACATGGAGAATTATTCGTTTCGGAGGGGAACCGGTGACAAACCGTCAGCAGGACACGCAGGAGCCGCGAAAAAGCCGACCTACTTTCGGGATCCGTCGTCGCTGGCGGCCGGCAATCGACGTAAAATCATACATCCAATTTCCGACGAGCCCGAATGCGACGCGAGGCGCGCGTTAAACTCGAACAACGCCGCCAACTGGATACCTCTTTATTGGAAAACGCCGGGCAAACTTTCCGTGTTCCATCGTTGCGGACACTTTCGTAACTGCTGCGAAATTTCTGCCTTAATTTCACAACGGACCGAGGGCCGCGCGAATCTCGACCGAACGTCGTTTGTGAGTTGCGGAGGGCCACGACACGACGTATCTGTCCTCGAATGGCGCTATAATAACGAATCACAAGGGACATTGGCCAAGCGTAACACGCCGATTTTAATGAAATTTATACAGGATATACATAGTTTATTGAAAAGTATTAGATACGTATCTTTTTTAGCTGCTGACATTCGTGTTAACCCCTTGCCTTATTACAATATCGTATCTGACTCGTGATTAAGATTTTGAACAGATTCTGATAAAAATGTATGTTAATAATTTCCTTTAGGCACACAACATACAATTTATATCGATATTCTCCTTTTGTAAGAAATTACGATCTACACAAAAAGTTCTAATCAGTGAAACCGTAAAATAAATTGTAGAGCAAGGGGTTAAGGGCGTGAAAATAGCTCTCAAAGTTAGGGGTGAAACCCCTATTTTTATTACCACGCTTATATTAACTTGCCGTGTTGTTGTTGTATGCGTCGAATCTTGTAATCGAATTTTAACCCTCTTCCCATAGTCCAATCTTGCTGAAATTTTGTATAGACACTTGATTCCGATGACAATAAAGGTAGAAAATAAAATATATAAAAACGATTTTTTAGAAACCACGCTTATATTAAAATGCACTAAAATGGAGAAAATAATTTGTTTCCTGGTGCTCCATAAAATACCGAATCCAGTTAAATGATTAATAATATTTTTCCCCAAAATTTTAAGCAATTAGTTCAAAATTTCTTCTGTGATGAAATTAGTGTCGGAATAGATAGAGAAATTTACTATAAATTTAAATAAAATCATGACATTAGTGACTATAAATAAAAGCGTGGAGCGATAAACTATACATATTGACGTAATCTTCGTGGTCGCTCCACGCTTTTATTTTTATAGTCACCAATGTCATGATTTTATTTAAATTCATATTAAATTTTTCTATCTATTCCGACACTAATTTCATAACAGAAGAAATTTTGAACTAATTGCTTAAAATTTTGGGGAAAAATATTATTAATCATTTAACTGGATTCGGTATTTTATGGAGAACCTGAAAAAAATTATTTTCTGCTTTTTAGTGCGTTTTAATATAAACGTGGTTTTTAAAAAGTTTTTTAAATATATTTTACTGATGTTATCTCGGGAACTGGAGAATCTAGGACAATGAGTTTTTTAAATTTGTGTGTTTTCGATGCCAGACTCAGAATCAGGATCTATTAAATATGTATGTTATCGAGATGGATTTATTATTAAAAGAGACCATTTTTATTTTGTATAAATGGATCGTCTCTACCGTCACTAGTAAAGACCGTCATACTTCCATTTGAAATCGCCGACGTTGACGAGTAATGATCGATTTGGCGTGAAACGAACTGGGATTGATTTCGAGTTTGATCGAGATGGCGGCTTTTTAAGGGCACGACTGGAAAAAAGGGAATCGTCGCGAGAGAGAGAACGGTGATATGGCTGACGGGAAACGGCGGTGGTCCCATAAAATTTTTCACCGCTGTCTTATAGTCTTTACGTCTTTGCCCTCGGGAATGTCTGGTCCTGCGCTCGGAATCGTCCTTTTTCTCGATAGACGACGACGACCACGACGACCGACGCGTTCTCGCGCCGAGGTTGCTACGTCGACGACCACCCTTATTAGGACGGATGCTCGTTCCAAACACGCACAGCACACGCTCGCCCATTATTCGCGAGAATCCGCGAGGAGGATTCGGAAGATGAAGTGCTGAAAAACCGAGATGAAAAAAAGGACTGATTTGCAGGATCAGCGACGTCCCCCGGCATGCTTTTAGCGATAATACAGCTACGGGGCAGATACTTGTAAACGACTTTGGATATTGCGAGCGTTTATGGCTCTCCACGGAGCCTCGACATCCGCGACTATATTAAATGCTTCCTTCCGTCGCGCTGACGACGATCGCGTTACTTATACGGCACCGTGGTAATTTTATTTACGCGCACGGCTACGAATTCTGACGGGCTGCTCTACCTTCTTCGTTGAGTCGCCGTCTCTTCACGACGTCGTTAATCTTTTTCTTGCTGCGGGTCTGGCTAGAACTGTATACGTAGGTAAAACACAGTATTACTTTTGAAACGGTTCCTGGAAGACTAAATAACGTAGGAACATCAAAACACTCCTTACACGTTCCCTACACATTCCTCCATTTAATCCTCACGAATCGCAATCAATGCAAACAATTTTTATTTCACATGAATAGTTCCGCAGTCTATCGACAACATAAGCACTGACAAGTAAATACGGTAAACTCTCGAGCTAAGAAAAACCTTCGGGTCCGTGCTGTTTCTTAGATCGCGTAGTAGACTGTTGAACAAAGTTCTGATACGAATGGCAAGGGAAGTGGTCCGTGAGTGCAGACTTTTTTCGAAGGTTCTCGTTGCGTTCGGAGAAAAATATCGGCGGGCGTGTCTGCAGAGAGTAATCGAACGCGTAATTGCAGTCTTAGAAGAAAATAACGCGGAAAGCTTTCACGGCTCTTCATGAATATTTATCGGAGGTAGCGTGCTCTGTAAATTTTTAGTACACCGCTCGTTGTCGCCGTCTGGGATTCGATTAAACGCGCCAGTTCGATAGCCCGGTCCAGGGAGGTTTACCTTCCGCAAACGAGAAAGAACGATCTTCGAGCATCGACGGATCGATCGGCCGACGAACACCCTCTTCGAAACGTCGCGTTTCATTATGCATCATAATTATTTCGACGATCGCCTAAGTAAATTTCGCATAAAGTTTCCCCGAAGGAAACTACAGGACAAATTCCGGTTATGGTGTGGAAGGAACGCGAGCCGGTGGACACGAAACTCTGAAAGATACGACGCTTAATGGCATCTTCTCGGCCCGCAAACTCCTCGAAGCACTCCCTGGTGGCTCGCCAGAGACAGTTCAGAAGAGTCTTCTACGATTTTCGTTGATTTCGATCGAGTCTCTTTAGATCCTACTCGGACAAACCACCCACAATAGGGAAAACTGGTTCTACAAAGAGCGACGGAGCTCTTGCAAGTTCAAGGACAACGTTTCGAATATTTAATAAAATTATACGTGGCTTCAATTTCGCTTTATTTTGCATCAAGGTGCTTCCTCTCGTCCAGGAACTTCTCGCTCTGGGCACGAGCGCAATTTTCTGGGTGATTCGCAGGCTCTCGTGAAACTCGTCAATGTCGGCGTTCCAGGGAACGTGGCCGAGTAGAAATTCGACAGGCGCGCGGTTAAGGTCGTAAGGAAAAGACAGGGTTACCGTAAGCGGCTCCGAGGGCCGTTCATTTGGGGCGTTCCGCGAAATTTGCATGACGTCGAGACGGAAGGGTGTCGCGACGCTGCTCGTCGTCCTGCCGACGCGTTTCCCTCGACTGCTAACGAAGCAGATTCAGTGGCCTCGATCTTAAGGCACCTCGAGACAACGTATTCGAACTCGCGATTCTTCGCCCGAGATTTCGTTCTCCCGTCTCTCGCAGACTCCGTCCGGATGTCTCGCGCGAGATTCATTCCGATGTTCGTTGAAAATGTTACGCGCGGGAAGAATACGCGATTTAAGTAGATATTTCCGACGCTACGTGGCTATCGCTGCACGCAATGTTTCTCGGTCGGAACAGCAAAAAGTCGCGGCCAGTGGCCTCTTCCTCTCTCTCGCTCCCGTTATCCTTGTTCCAGGCGAGGCCTCGGGACCCGGGATCGTTTGTCTCGCGACATTTATCTCGCGAACGATATCCTCCGCTTCCGACTTGTTGTTTTTGCGGCGACGGCGTCTACTTCGTTACGCTTTCCATTTCCATCCGTTCGCGAGATCGTTGTTTTGCCAGCGTGCGTTTGTTTCAACGTACCTGCACGTCCCAGCAATTCCAAGGCAAGGAATTCTTCCCAAAGCTTAACGGGGAGGAAAGGCTTCGAGAATTTATACTGCGTCCAACAAGTTGAGAAGAGGTAATACACGCGGCAGCCGTTAGTGCGTGACAGAGTTCGAGGTGCTTTTACGGCGGGCCTCCGCGGCCCGGGCCGCCGGGGCCTTTTCTCGTAAATTTTCGTGCGGGTCGACAGGCCCGCTGTTCCCCGCTATGCGTGGCAGAAAAAAAAGGTTTCGTCTCTTCACGGTTACTTACAAAATGAAGGTATCCTACCGCCTTAGAGGGAAGCTAATGTTTACCTAAACGAACCATGAAGAGACGAGACCTTTTTTTTCTGCCACGCATAGCGGGGAACAGCGGGCCTGTCGACCCGCACGAAAATTTACGAGAAAAGGCCCCGGCGGCCCGGGCCGCGGAGGCCCGCCGTAAAAGCACCTTTACATCGTTACATGTCTCAGATAGTTGACAAAGGAGGTACGCTGCTGTTTTGTTTATCAGACTCGACTCGCTGGGGAGCGGCTGTTTGCTTCCGGATCGGGAAGGAAGGGAGCCTACGGCTCATCAAGGCCTATCGCTGCCAAATATATCGAGGATGAGACCTCGTAATATGCATTAATCGTGACGCTGACAGGGTATTTCCCAGGGGCCCGCGCGATCGCCGAGGACACGCACGAATTCATTCACTTGGCACGCGAACGCGTTTTTGTACGTGGCGCACGATTCTTCTAAAAACATGGGACAACAATAGAAAAAACACACATCCACGAATTTTTTCGAGTTATTTTAAATTAGTTGCAAGATATCAAGCGCTATCAATTTTTGACCGCGAAAAGATGGAAATCGACCACCGTGGCGAGCCGCGCCAGTTTTTATAAAACTTCTCGCGTCGCGTGGGAGCAGTCACGTAACGATCCACGCACGGCTGCTTTTCGAGCGCTAATTAATTTTAAACGCGAGGCAATCCTTTCGTCGCTATTGCTCGGCCGTGCCGCGGATAAATTGTTCGACGCCGCGCCGCCACACCGGTTCCAGGACGACTGATAAATCTTTGATCCTTGACAGTCGAGTTGGTTTCGATCCGGTGCGTCAAAATTTCGAACAGGAAGGTAGCATGATTCGCAGTCTATGGTGAACCAGAAACAATCTTGCTTATCTTACAAGGGGAACCCCCGCTCTGTCCCTCACGGATTTAGTTCAGACTTTACAGAGTTATAGATCTCGTTCCCCTGATTACGAAAATACCCCATTATAGGCGCAGACGCTCAATAGTTTTCGAGATATTAGGTGAAGTAAAAAGTTCTGAGCGTTTTTCGCTTTATTTATATAAGCGAAAAACGCTCAGAACTTTTTACTTCACCTAATATTTGCAATTAAAGTTTCATAACCGTAAAATATCAGTTTAGTTCAGATTTTTACCAAGCAGTGGTGTGGCGTAACAGCAGCGAGGTGAACTGTTACGCCGCAGGCCCGGGTTCTCGAATCCCTTCGTGGTAAATTATTTTTGATCGTTTTTTTTTCATGGAAAATGCATTTTCAATGTTAAATAAATTTTAAATAAAATATTTTTATTCGCTAAAAGACTAATTGAAAATGATACTTATTATTTTATAGAAGAAACACTAGATCTATTACTACTGTCTGTTTTGTGTTGACTGGCTGCTGCTAGAGCCCACTGTTGCAAATCCCGTGTGGTTACTTGTTGAAAGTTTGCACGAGCCTCTTTGAATCTATCATATGTCCACTGATTAATGACATTGTACTTGTCATAAATTGTACCCCCGTTCTTAATATAATTCTCCCAGCGTAACAAATATTTTTTGTTTTTTAAAAATCTGTTAAAATGAAACTTTAATTGCAAATATCTCGAAAACTATTGAGCGTCTGCGCCTATTATGGGGTTTTTTCGTAATCAGGGGAACGAGATCTATAACTCTGTAAAATCTGAACTAAATCCGTGAGGGACAGAGCGGGGGTTCTCCTTGTTAGTACAATCTCACAGAAACGTATTTGTAAAACTTTCATTCTTCACGATTTTTCCAAAATTGTCCTTCGCATATCATCACTGGCAAAGTGTTTCTAGATTTTTTCCCATTTTAAAAAAGGTAAAGTCGACCAAGTCCTCGTTAATTTGTCGAAGGCTATGAAGCGACTGCTAAAGAATATAGGGCTATCGATTAGTGAAGAATATCGATCTTTTCGACTGGTTGGGTGAGGCAGCCCCCGTAAATCGATTCCGGTCGGAGCGATCGCCGAGGGCACGGAGATGCGGCGGACAGAGGACGACGCGTTTCATTAAAGGCTACCGATATTCCGGCGATACTTTGTTCCGCAAACAGAATCCGGCGGAAGCGGACCGGAAAGGAGGGTGTTTCTCAGGGCGACGCGTTGCCCTCCGGTCGTTCTTGCTTCAGCGGAACACAGACGCTCTCTGCGCAGCTTCTTTTTTCGTTCGGGACTTTCCAATCAGAATGTAACGACGCGATCGGTCGCGGGAGGGGCGGGTGAGAGGCAGCTGAAAGGGAGCAGAGACTGAAACTCAATCAGCGAGTTCGGTAAGCTGTGACAAACGAACCGAGATATTTAAGCGAGTCGGTGGCAGGTTAATCCTGCTCCTCCGGTATTTGCGCGTGCTAACCCGCTCCAGCTTCGTGTCTCCTTTCTTCCTCGTTACAAACGCGATCCGTGCCGGAAGCGAACGATCCGCCGAGGCGTACGCGTATATTAAGCTGCCGGTCTTAATCCTTTGTGTTTCGGACAAGCAACCGTGTCCACGAGAACTCGAGCAGAACGATCGAGAGCCTTCGGCGTTTTCGAAATGTTCCGCATCCGAACAGATTTTTTAAGTATGTTTGAAGGGGTTCGGCGAGAGACGTCGGGAACAGTTTGCCACGGCCCAGTCGTTGCTCTGGCAACGCGAAAGTTGGAACGAGTTCGAGCCGCTTTCAGGTATCTCTCGTTAAGAAAGTATAAAAATCGATCGAATAAAGAGAGGACACGGCAATGGCAATTGCGACCGACGAGGGTAATAAAAGTGGATGCACCTCGGATAGAGACGCTCGGCGTCGACAGCGACCACTGCTGGACTATCGTAATTTAAACGTAACGCGTAATCCAGTTCCAATGGAAGTGGCAAAGTCTGGTCGAGATAAAACTTTTAGGAGTAATTCCGTGTGCCACGTGCGATGACGATTCCATCTCGAACTTGGCAGAATGCTCAGATTTTCGCGCCTGACTAGTCTGCTGGTGGAATGTCGATGGGAAATTGGTAATAGAGACGTCATACTTTTACAATTTACAATTGAGAGTTTATACATAACGCAGCGCAACGCTAGAAATTCTGGGCTAGGAAAACTGGGTGGACATTTTGGGGCCTCTCCAGGGGGATGCTCTAGGTGCACCCGGTTGGACCCTCGACCTTCCTTAAATCCTTTCGTTCCCTAGACCCTCCATTTTTCTTCGATGCTCCACCTTTCCTAGACCCACCACCATCTAGTCCCTTTTTTTTGTTAAGGCTGAGGGGGAAAATGCCATTACGCACACCCCATAAGGGGGTAGTGTGGGGTTCGGGTCGGTCTGCTCGGCGTACCCATACCCACTAAAAACCTCAACCTCATCCAGGACAGCCAATGGGCTGCCCCTCTACTATCTATTTGACCCGAAATATGGCTTCTCCACGGACCTACTGTCCGCATTAATTCCTGGAGAAGCTAGCTTCAGGCCCGACTCCACACCTATTCTTTTCATAGCACCACCCTCTAGTCCCTTTCTTTGTCTAATTCCTCGTCTCTGCATTTTCCTCCTAATCCCTGAACTCTTTCCTCCGGAGTCTCTCCAGAAAATATGACATCAAAGAACTACTGAACATCGGTTGTTAAGTCTATCTTGTACCTATTGAAACCGATAAGGCAGATTTTCACACCCCCGCGTTATCACAGGGGAGTCTTGTTATCGACGGATTATCAGGTGAGGAGAAAGCAGATGCCTGTACCGTTTCCAGCGTGCATCGATCACAGCGTTTTATCAACGGTTGAACACTGCATCGATAACTAATTGGAGCAATTAACGAGGGACGTTCATTTACACTTCTCATACACCGCATACCTTTCGATGCTACTTACAGTTAACAGTTTTTCAACCAATTAATTCTCCTCGAGAAGAGGACGAGCGGATCGATCCTCGATTTCTACCCCGGTAAAACAGTTACTTCGATTATGAAAGATAACGTGAATAATAATAAATGTTTGCTCCAGACGGGTATCGTAATTCCCGGTGAAAACTATCCAGGAACATTCGGTGGAGAACATCCAGCTGGCTGGATTGTTAGATCAAGCGATACAGAAGCGGGGAGGCTAACTTTGTTGCTCCTTTGTTGCAGGATACTCGATGGCCGCTCTTCTTGCGATTTCCTTTTGCATCCCGTTCGCCCTCCGAGTTCTTAATCACAAAGAGGGCGGCCGGTGGACTAATTGGGTACAGGCCTTCTACCATGCTCACCTCGAACTGTTTCTGGGCAACGGATGCTTGGGTATGATCTCTTTTATCGTCTCGTGGCACTCGTCCAACCTGTCCTATTCATCTTCTCCCTTCTAACCCATCCTTACCCCCTCTCTACCATGGACGAGATATCTCGCCACAACAATGGTATTTTATTCGATCGTTCATTAATCCTTTCCGTTCGAAGCTATACATACAAGCCCCGTAGATTTGTTTCTAATCATCGGTATATTAAGCATCGTCCTCAGTTCGACGTTTCATATGAAAAGACTGGGTCTGCCCTAATCCGAAACTGCTCATCTTCCAATATCAGCATTTCGTTGTTGATAGAAGTGTACAAGAGACGCTCCCCTCGTTCCTTAGATTTGTTTGTAGTCATTGATATAGCAAGCATCGTTCCCAGTTCGAATGAAAACACATCTGCCCCATTTCGAAACTTTTCATCTTGCAGTATCATGACCAACTATAACTTAGTTTCATGCACGCAAAACATGTGTTCCGTGTACATACCTACGGTAGGGAGATATCGCGGCCATGGTTCGAACGGTGTCTCGCGTGTCTACGGGCTCCTCTTCCTAAACGGTTCTCCCAGAAACTCGAACGACCTTTAGCAACATTAAATGCACCTTGGTCGTTGCAGGGGTTGGAGTGATGATGCTCGTAGCGCTAACGGTTGAGCGTTACATGAGCGTCTGCCATCCTGGCCAGCACACTCGTCCACGCTGCGGTCCTCCGCGTCTGACAGTGATGCTGATCACCCTGGTAACATTTCTGATCTATCTGCCGAGCGCGTTCCGCGGAGAAGTTGTCGCGTGCCTCGACGGACCCGGTGGACCTGTCATCTATCAGAAGCAGGAGAATCAGTTGTTCCTCGACTCGCTGTTCTATCAAGTAACTCCAACGAAAATACACCCCTCATCTCTATCGTTTGAATTCTCTATACCGATCCCCTAGATTGCTTTCCCATCATTCGAACTGTTGGATAGACGAGAAAGAGAATTGCACATCTTGCACGTCTAATAGAACTTGAAATGCGAAACATTCTTGTGAATCCCACCAGAAGCTAGCTCGCTGCATATCTAATTCCTAACTGGTCCCTTCAGATATACAAGGTGGCGCTGGAGGCGATGTTCAAAGTGGCCCCGACGATTCTGCTAGCGAACTTCAACCTTCGCATAATGATAGTCTACAGACGATCCTGCCAACGTCGGAGGAGGACGACGCTATCAAGAACCGCCAGCAACGACGGAGACACGAGAACGTTCGCGGAGGAACGAAGGCTGATGCTTCTGTTAGGCAGCACCAGCCTCCTGTTCCTCGTCTGCGTCAGCCCGATGGTGATTTTGAACGTGACGCTGCGGGAGAGCATTCTCAGCCACTATCCCTACCAGGTTGATCCCCACGTTTAAAGGTGCTTTTATATCGAAGTCCGCGGACTCGGCCATAAATTTCGAGCGTGGCACAAACAAAAGGTCTCTATGGGCTCCACGGCTTCACGGTACGTTAAGTTTAGGGAAACGATAGCTTCCCTCTTTATCCTACCGCTTTAGAGGGAAGCTACCGTTTCCCTAAACTTCACGTACCGGGAAGCCGTGGAGCCCATAGAGACCTTTTTTTTTGTGCCACGCTCGAACTTTATGGCCGAGTCCGCGGACTCAAGTCCGCCGCGGACTTCGGTATAAAAGCACCTTCATAGACTTTGCCTGCTTCGATGGCGAAGCGCTGTGTGACCCAAGTTTCACCCGAGCCGTTCTGGCTACGGTTTCCAGGTGTTCCGGGCGCTGGCGAACTTGCTGGAGGTGATCAATTACTCGATGACGTTCTACATCTACTGTCTGTTCTCCGAGGACTTCCGGAACACCTTGTTCCGGACGTTGCAATGGCCCTGGGGACACAACAGCCAGAGTAGAAGGGGTCTTCCGATGGAACGTTCTCCCCAGCCGAGGCCCACAATCACCACCACCAACTCGCCGCCGCCGCTCACCGTTACCACTCCCGGCCATCTCGACAGAGCCAACGTTTAGGCGAATTCGTGACATTCGGGAAGATCCCGAAGATCGTGCTAGGATACCCTTCTTCGACGTCGCGATTGTGATCGAGGTTCCAGCGACCGTCGAGCCTCGCTCCGCCTGAAATCGATCTTTCAACCTCTTGAACAGAGAAAGGGGTGGTGCCTGAGGTCCCGCTGTGGATTTTGTTAATAATTCGAACAGGAGAAAGGTGCTTAGAATCATCTCAGCAATCGCCCCTCTCTTTGTCCGACTCTCTTTCTGGGACACCCTGTACAACAGTTGGGTCATATCCAAATTTGAATATAATTCGAGGAGAATGACCCGGTTATATTCCGATCCGTTTCAAGCCGCGAATGAAGTTATGCTCGTTTAACGTTGTTAAAAGGCGGACATTTTATACAAGAAATATTTTCTGCCTCCGTTCACTGCCCAATGTGTGAGCTGTTGTTCTGCGAAGTCGTTGTCATTCCTATTGTTGCTATTAGACTGCGGGCCTTTATGCGAAATAGAAATGGATTTGGTCCGCCTCGAATAACTTTAATCAGTTGGGAATAATGTTATACTGTTTTGTATTGTACCAGCTCGTTTTTGCGATGAATACATAAAATCCGCAGTCTAGTCTATTTCCACGATGTCGTTGTCATTATTTGCGTAACCAGCCGCAGCATGCAGCTCGGTAATTTGTTGAGGGGAGCGTAGGCAGCGCTGACTCGAGCAGAGTCGTTTCTCGGGTGTTCGCTCCCACGGGCAGACTCCCACGAGTGGAGTGACACTGACACTGCCAGGAAAACGGGAATACAGGAATATAGTAGAAAGGTAGCGTGGTCGCGGCATGAGCTGGTACTCGCCGGGCAAATTACAATGCCGATTCCAATGAAATAGTTCCGTGCTGGTATTCCGCGGGCGGCATACTTTCTGCGCGCTCGTTCGCGAGCATTTCCGCCCACACGGCCTGGAGAAATTCGAATTAACGCGTGCCGTCTTCGCTTTTACATATTTCGTGGACCAAGACGATTTGCGTGGGCGGCGGCGAGACGTTTCGCCTGCGTCAGACGGCCGGTGGCACTGTCTAATGTGAATTGTAATCTGTAATATCCCCTGGGCGATCCCCGTGCGAGCTTCTGGAACGCGAATTCGACGCCGGAATTGCTCCAGCTTCCCGGAAGTACTTCGAAAACGAACCCGTCGATTTTTACATTGACGTGGATTTTGTTCGTAACGTCTATCGCGAATGTGACAAACTCTCATCGCTGGAGTTTAAGTTGTTAGCGAGTGTGAACTCTACTTCCCAAGCCTAGATAGAACTGTCTAGCGGTGATAGTTGTCCCGCAATATACTACAAGGTGCATCGACCCCTTGCTGAATCTTTTATAACCATTCACACCAGTCTACAGTTGCATAATTTAACGTGTATGCGAACTATTGTGTCTGGGTAACTCTCCCCTACGTTTTAAACCTAGATAAAACTTTCTGCCGTTTCCGGTCTTCGCGCGGTACTGTATTACTTTGCGAATGACAGGTCCCCATGAGTATTCGTATTTTTCAAAAAGCGAGGACGATGATGTATCTCCGAATTTGCGTTCCGAATGAGAAGCTCTCTGTCTCTCCCAACGGACGTCACAGATTGGCGAAAAAGCGCAGTTTGTCGGACAGTGCGATCGAATTCCCGCGAGACTGATTTTCCGGGAAATCGTGTTGCGTGACTGCGTGCGTGTGCGCGCACGAGAACTTGCAGCACACGGCTGAGCTAAGCTATCCCCTCATTCGTGTACAAATGTATTCGTAATGCAGAGAAACAGACTTAATGAAAGGTATTTATTCCCCGAAACCTCGAACTCTTCTGCCCTTTCGATTGGAACGTCCCGCCCGACTGAAAAAAAAACGACACGCTAGTTATTCGATAATGAATTCTGATCCACCGCCGCAGACAGTCCGCAGACTGTCCACATACTGCAGATTATATGGTACGCGCACTATCCACAGACACCGTGTCCAGTATGCGGATCGTGTGTAGACTGTGCGCGGTCTGTCGGTCAGTGTGGACAGGGCTTTACGCAGATTCGAGTGCACGAGTGCGAAACGAACTCCGATATTCCCGATACTCTCTCCCGGTAACTAAAGCCTTCGCACGGAACGATTTGATTCCAGGTTTTCGATTTTCTTTCGCAGAACCCAATCGCGAGCGAATAAATGTCTGCCGACACTGCCACGGGATATCTCCGGGAGATAGGAGAATTCTCGTCGAGGCGACGTTTCGAAATTCGGAATCGACCGACGGAATTCGACGGGCAAACCTGTACGGCGAAAAACAAGGACACGTGTTGTTACCGACGCGTTAGCGCCGCGATCTGCGATCAAGGAATCTACAGGGTGTCCTGCTCAGATCCCCGAGAATTTCCTGGAAGTCATCGATCATCACGCTGGGAGATGCTGGAAATTGAACTTCGAGGACCGTTTGTAGCCTTTGATACTCACGATTGTAAAAAACGTAGAGAGCTTTTGGAAACAGCTTCCCGTTTCTGCTTGTATATGCTGATAAACTTTATTTCAATTTGGAGTCCAAATTTTTGGCAATTAGAAATTCTAGAGTTTTGGAATCCATTTTAGAAATCTTCTCCTTAACACTGGAACTACCGGGTGAGTCAAAACGACTTGCTCCTGATCTGTTCCTTTAGAAATATTTTTAGTGAACTTCTCGATTGAAGTACATATTCAAATAAAACTTGCACGAAATCGAAATAAATGCAACTTTGTCATTGTTATAAGGCAATGCATGCCAACTACGTTTAATGCTCGGTAGTTCTAGTGTTAAGTTGTTGAAGACAGCCCTCCATTTTTGCTTGCACTTAGCAGTTGATTGATGGAAGATGTTGATCAATTCTGTTCAAACGTGGACAACACAAAATTCTAGAATTTATTTCAGAAAGCATAGGAAGTTTAATTTTCTTCCTTTTTACTGTGGATGCTTGGTGGCGAGAAGCATCAGGATTCATGGTGATCTAGGTTCCCGGTGACAGCAGCGGTGAGGACCTTGATGGCGGTGGACGAATTGTGCAGCGGCGAATGATGCTCCGGGAGATCAGTATTGGAGATGACCAATGACTGCAACAGGTCCCGACTTACCAGGCTCGAATTCATGGTCATCCGAGTAATCGGAGCAGGAGAAGGCTGTGCTCGTGCTCGCCGGTACATTTATAAGAACTTAGAGACACAAAAAAGGATTGAGGTGTAATAATATCGGTTGGACGACCTGTCGCGGGAGAGCTACCTAGCTACAGTGGGTTAATTACGCTGGGTGACTTCCTCACCGGTATCGATGCCGCAACTCGGCTAGATAAGAAAAAATTTGCGGCGCAGCGTCGAGGAATATTCAACGAGCAAGGGACAGGAGGGATGAACGAGTGATGAAAGAGGGATGGAGGACGCGGGGCATCCTATCGAAATTTTTGGACTGCGTGGCGCTGGTGGCGGTAGACATCCATGGTGGGGATCGGTGTTTGGGTGGGCGTTGCTGGGTCGATACAGGGTGGCTTCGCCGTCGGTCGCACCCCAGTGTCGTCCGACCGGGGAAATTGAGGGGAATACAGTTACCCTCTCCCTGTCACTACCGGATTAGTCACGTGACGTTGTGACACATGCAGGACAGCGATGAAACGAGTCACGTGGCCGGTCCGTGGAAGAAAGGTGGGGATGATCGCGGATAATGGGGGTACGGCGTCGTAGAAGGGGAAAGGTAGAGTGGGAGAAAAAGTCTTGATCTGGCGAAACTGGACTCGCACCGCAAGGACAGCACCGTGGAGCCGAACGAACCAACGTTTACTCTATCTCTCGCTACCCTCCATCCCGATGACCTTTACCGTGCAGCACACGGCGTGTAGGTGGACTACTCTCATCCACCGGTCGCCTCGCATCGACGAGCAGTCTAGACATTCGTTGCGACTAGACTGCTTGCAACCAGTTGATCGAAAGTGCCTTCACCCATCGCCACTGTCTATTAACGATGAAACTTAACACTTTATTTACCAGAACTCTATCGCTTAGTCATGAAGCTTCATTCTGATCATTTTATAATGATAACGCCAAACGATATTATCAGATTGCTAGGGGTGAGTTGTTGGTTCACGATCTATTAAAAAATCCTCAATCACGGATCATAGATTTCCACAAATGACGAGATAATCGCCGGTAGGTAATGTGTTAAGAAACTCGATAACAGAGACAAGAATTACCATTAAAACCGTGCCATTAAAAAGACCCTCTCGCTAAGCTCCGCGTCTTGGTTGCTCCTTAATCAAGAGAAATAATAAGAGGAAGCATTTCGAAGTTTCAAACATTCGTCTCCCGAGGTCGATTGTTCTTTCCTCTCGAGGACCCGACAGTAGGAAGGTAGGATTTCCGGCGGCGCAGGGTTTCGAGAACCGTCCGCCTCGGGAAGAACGCGTAATTTTCATCGAGGATCCTAGGACGACGGGACATCCTTCTTGATTCATAGTAAACGAACTTCCCGGTAGTTTGCTTGGCACCGAGCGCGCTCGCACGCGGCCGGAGAACCGGATTACCTGTTTCGCGGCTCGCCGTTAAAAGTTAACGGGGAGACTGCTGGAGGTCCTACGTATTCAATCCGAATGCGGTGTTTCTTGTTTCCCAAGTTCTTTCATTGTTACCTGTGCGGGATAGTAGAGATTGAATTCGCCACGAAATTCAGCACGGAATTGTATCGTACATATTTCGACAATTGAACGCCAGGAAAATCATAGAGAACGTAGGTGTAAGTCGGTATGCATTATACACGGTTGCGTGGCTTGCGATTGATCGAGCGATAATTGAACTACGATACGCAACGACAAGCACGTGCATGTGAAAATAAATACATTTATTTTTTCGAAATAACGAGAATCATCCATTCTTCTTTCATACCCTCGGTCAGTTTCCCAAACAAAGGTCTAGCAGACTCAACAGCGGCTGCTGGCTGTCGGCCGTCGGTCGATGAAGAACGTAAGCTAACGATTTACCTTTAATCGACTCAGAATAACATCATATAGCACCTTTTTGGATTTGTTTCAGTACCTGCTATTATTTTCTGAAGAAGAAAATATAGTATTCCATTAAAAAAAATTATTATTATTATGTTCCACCAATCCAATCATCTTGAAACTTTTGTATATATTAGACAGATAACAGAACATTGTTCTTGAATTTTTTGGAAATGATTACTCGAAGGGTTGCTTGCAATCCCCACCCTTAAAAAATTAAATGGTTTTTTCAACCCTTAATAATTTGACTACAATTGTCAAAAAAATATATGATATGCAGGAGGTAAGTTCGAGTATTCTCGTTTTTTAAAAATCTGAATATCTTAATTAACAACCGAGAAAAAAAATGATACAGTCAAGGGTATGAAGTGTTAGCGACTTAAAATTTTAGGGTGTTATCTTTCAACTTAAAACCATTGTTTTGCACACGATATCAATAAAAATTGTGGGTGGGGCCACTGGACCATTCTTAATCTACTAGATTCAAAAATTGTTTGAAATTCTGATACGACGATTTCTGGCAGAGACTCGTCATTTGATTACAAAAGATTTAGACCTTGCCAAGCAAGGGCCAGGTAAGTCCAGCCTTCGAAAATTGCTTAATTCATACTTCCATATAGAAACGTGTAGACCTTCAACACGTGCAATTTTACTAAAAAGGGGCTAGAGCAGTGTTTGCACGAAGGTCTTCAATTATTTCGTGCTCTGTTCTCCGCAGCTCGGTGCAGGAAAGGAATTGCAGCCAGCCCACGTGGAATTCGAATGGAGGGACGCAAGGTGGCAATCTCCTCGTCGCAACTTTATTACACGCGTCTGCGGTAGTTTCCGCGAGACTTTGGGCAAGATACGCGTCGGGAGACAGCGGAGACGCTAATTCGGCCGCGAATCTCGCGGAAACGTCAGTCGCAGGATGATCGTAGCCGGGAAGTTTCATCGTCCTCGGAAAACCAGAGGGCCGTCGTCGACACGGTGGCTAAGTGGTTCCTAATTCTGTCGCGTCGCCGCCGTGGTGTTCGGCGAAAAGTTTTATCGGTTTGGCGTCGCGTCGGGAAGCCGCCGCGTTTTCGATATCAGAGAAAGTTGTCGGTATTGTTGGAGGCTCGTTGCCGGACTGCTGCGTCCGCTCTTCCACTTGCCTCCGACCTTGTTTCCTTTCTGCCTTTTCCGAGCGTCCGGTCGGCCTCGAGAGCCCTCTGCTCTCCTCTCTCCCCGTACTCCCGCGGCTCGATGGAAAGTGAGCAGGCATCGATAAGAGGGACAACGGCTAAATCAAATTGTTTCCTTTCTGCCCGCCAATGGACTCCACAGACGTCCCTCAGGATTCACCGATGCGCGAGAGGTGGAGAAGCGGAAACGCGCGTGTCCTCGCAACTGACTATGCGCGCTTTCGAAAATACGCGTTGCGGCGGACGGTTTTCCGGAAAAGCACGCGCAGATTCGCCCTCTTCCACCTCGCACCGGGAAAGTCCGAGCTGTATCTTCGAGATATCGGCTTTATCGGAGGCTAAGAATACCAAACGAAGGACGATATTGTTGGATTTTAAATGATTTAATTTTACACGGTGCTGGCAAGTGTCTGTCTTCTACTCGCTTCTTCTTGATCGTCGTCTGTAGACTGCGGATCGTTATAGAAAATAAAAAATTTATCAATCAATTGTAGGAAAGAGAAGTTAAGTAAAAATGTTTTTAATTTCCCGTTTTAACGATCCAGGCAAATCGAACGATCCACGCGCCCGATATCCCCATTCTAATTAGCCAGGCGTGTTCACAAGATCGCGCAAACCGAAAAAATCGACTCTTCGAGCTGTAAAAATGGCGAAACCCGTCGAGACCGAGGAAAGCGAACGGCGAAGGGACCGCGATCGAGGACAGTCGCGACAGCGTGCAATTACTGCCTTGCCGTTAATACTCGGGGGAATCGCGTCAGGTTGAAATGTTGTCCGTTATCGTCGACGTTGGTTGCCCCAGCAACCCGGAGTTCTTCGTCAACGGAAAAGAATCCGCTGAAACCACGAACGCGGAAAATTGGACGGTTCTAAATACCCGGGAGTGATTTTCGCGTTAGGACCGTCTCGAGCAAGAGGTTTTCTTTTATTCATGAGTGGAGAGCGGCGTCGGTAGGGCCGATTCCGGGGGCTCGTTTTAAATCTATCGATCCGAATCAACCGCCTGAACCCAACGATTCGTCGCACTGTGGTTTAATATGCGATCCCGGCTGCTGAGCAAACGTATTTTTATTCCTTGGTATTCATGGTTGCTTTTCTCTTGTTTTCCGATGGTAGCGAGAAGAAATCCTTGTGTGGGTATGAGCGGTGTCAAAATGCACGAAGCGAATATGGTTGAACGAAATAACAAAATCAGTGCGCATGAATAAAGAAATGAGTGTGCACGAGAGAGCGGTTTTTCTTTGGAAAAATTGTCAGTCGTTCATTGAACATCGTTTGCGTTACACGTAATGTTTTGTTAAATATATGGTTAATTTAGAAACATTTATAATTATTATTAATATTCCAAATGACATCTTAAATAAGCTATTTAGTAGTGTTCCTGACCGGCTCTTACATGTAATAAAAAATAAAGGAAAATGTACTAAATACTAAATGGAAGGTATTAAAACAAATAATGAGTCTATACTTGTTCACAGCTTATACCACAATTTTGAGAACAAATGCCATTTTACCATATTTCTGAGGAAAAAAACTATTATTTTTTGTTTGCTCACTTTTATTTTGTATTAGAATATAAAAATGCATAAACGGTTTCGTCAATTTTTGTTTCAGTACTACGAAAAACATAAAAACACGGTTGAGTTTATAATTATTTACAGCACTGTAGTTGTGTAGGGTTAAAAATTCGAGGATTATTCCTTGCACACTCATGCAAGAAGAAATCCTCACTCTTCAATTCGTTTAATCTGTGTACTGATAAAAAGTGCAGCCACACGATTTTAGTATAAATGCATAAAATCTGTTTCGTAATGTAGGATTGAAAAGAGATTCTTTGCACAAAGGTCCGCAGTACACCGATAACGATCAAGATTGAGTCCACGACGGAAGAGCAAATACGATTATAAGTACCTGATTCATTTCCCGGTATTTCTCATTGTCAGCTGGAACTGAATTTGAAAGCGACGCGAGTCGCCGGGAGACCGCAGTTCGACAAGGGCGTCGACAACGGCGACGGATAGTTGCATAAAGGCGAGCGAAGTCGCTTCGGCAAAATCATTTTCATAATTCAATACGGACCCGTAAGGACGTGCGCGGGTAAAGTTATTCCGAGTGACGGCGACGCGGACGATGCTGTTCTTGTGTTCTTCTATCCAGCCTTCGACGAATAGGACCGCGTCTCCGGTCTGACTGAGCGCCGACCTATTCTACTTCCTCGCGGCGCGGCGGCGACTCGAACGCCGACAGCCCCTCCGACGTTTTCTTTTCACGGGAACGGGCTTTCTGTGTTCCATGTTGTATGTTGTGTCTGCACATATATGCACGCGTGCAGTCTCGACTTTCAGTTTTACTCGACGCTTTACCTTTTTTGTCCGTATTGCGATCTGCGTCGACGCCCACGCGAACGTGGCCCACGCTTTTCTTTTTTTTTCTAGATTGTCCTTAACCCTTACACCGGCACACCGTTTGCGTCAATTTATACTCGGCCGCAGAGCTCGTTGTTTGCTACTTTATTATGCACCATGTAATTTTTATTCAAAGTGTCTCGGGTCACGCCTGTGGCGATCGGGTTCACACGTTCACTGCCGGTTCTGTGTGTTGTTGGCAAATTGTGTTTTTAATCATTTAAGGCTGCGATGTTTGCGGATTTGTATGCAAAATGAACATTTCTAATTCATCCCTTAATTATTTTAAGACACCGCGTTGAACCAATATGGTTATTCTGCTTTTGTCGGGCGTCGCGGATAGAATCGCAAACCATCACGAACGCAAAATTTGCACGAGCGACTATGTGCTCATTTAGTATACGGGAAGCGTGCAACGTCGACCGGCATTGGCTACCTTCGGCAAGAAAGGGTGCAAAGCGAGGTAGCTCGATTGCCAGCATGTTAACGCGAACGAATTCGCTCGCATTAGAATTCGAAAAGCTGAACAGGGAAACTCCATTGAGCGTGGACCGTGGAATCGGGGGATTTTTCAAGGGGATGCGTTTTCAAGGGTGCAGGTTAAATCGTTCGACGTTGCTGAACGCGGTCTATTTATACCGAAACAACGTTGATCGGTTCAGTGATTGCGAAATTTCGGATCGATTCGAACAAAGACGTATAATTGACTTGGAAAGTTTATATTTTGCATAGAAATCCGCGGTCTAAAACTTATTGCAGAGAGAAGGCAATTTCGAAGTGGCTCTTGTTTCTTGCGGCAGAAGCAGACAATTTATATTTTGCAGAAAAATCGGCGGTCTAATTATTAATTCTTTGCAGTCGGAGCTATTTTAACTTTAAAATTAAACATTTCTACCGACCTAGAATAATACCATTGTAGGGTAAACTGGCACTGAAGTAGTGATTGGCACTTTTGATTTAAACGGCAAATATTAAGAATTCCTGGTATAGAAAATCATTTTATATTGCTTCTTCTTTATATTTCAAAGCAACGTTGTAAGTTTTCATAACAAAGTTCCACATATGACTGTTAGCAACGCTGGTACATCCAGTGAGACCGACGGATGACCACAGTGCAGTGTGAATAGTGTTTTATTAAAATTCTCCTTAAGAGTAAGTATACTTTATCGCTTTATAACTTAATTTCAGACTGTACTACAGACGTAATAAGTGCGTGTATGTTTTATTATAAAACAAATAGCCTGTTTAACGTTTACTTCTTACTGTGCCAATGACTGTACTATTTGTCTTATGATTGTTATTCACTGAATATATTTTGTAATAAAACATTTACGACTCGTAAAACTGTTTGATTTTGCTGAAAAATCTCTATTAGCTTATAATAATAGCAAGTTAAGCTCGTTCAAACATTGCAACAAAAGATAAAAAGATTTTTACCACGATTTTGGCTTAGGGTGCCAATCATTGTACAGTTTACCCTTTCTTTTAAATTTTATGGAAATGGAATTGACAAAGTACCTCATACAATACTTGTATGTTCAGTAATTGATTAGATACCAACATACTTAATAATATGCACTGCACTTTCGCATCCCTTTAGGTCACAGTGACCCCATGAACACAAGAACGACATTTTATGATCATTATAGGGTACAATCGATTAAAATTAAAATATATATTCGATTTCATTGAAAATAAAAAAATATTTTCGGAGAGATCGAGGATCGGTACTGCTTTTAGGGTCAATGAACTCCAGTGGCCATGTTGGGCGACTATTCTAAGAAGCAGGGTAAGAAGTCAACATCAAGTCTCGTTATGAAAGAGCTACTTGAAGAGGGAGAGTTCAGCCTCGTTCTCCGGGCCAGTCTTTTTGCACAGGCTTTGAAGGGCCGTCAGACGGTCAAATTAGCGTGGATCGTCGATTCCGTTGGCATAACGTGGCCGTTTGAATATTTCCTTGGTCGTCGAGAGTATGCGCTACGGTCCGCGCTACTCGCCAACGGTCAGGTCGATAAATCAACGAAGAAATCTCTCGGCCCGTGTCCCTTTGTGTTTACTCGCGCGCGAGTGAAAAGCTGGCCACCCGCCGCCGGTCTCTCTTCCCGACGGATCATAACTCTCGGTTCGCAAATACCATTAGGTTCTCGGGTCGCGTTCTGCCACGGCACAGCGGGTACCCGAGCGGGTTCATCCTCCCTCGTTGCTCGTGACCCTCGATCGTTGGATCGGACCGAACGGATCGCTAAACCTCACCCGTTTTTTTCCATCGCGAGTCAACGGCTCCTGCCAAAGAACGACCATTTTATTTGGTTCCAATAATGCGGAGAATTTCGCATGAAAGCAATGTATCGGAAAAACAGGGCGAGACAGATTGGACTAATTCGTTGGCTGAGAATAACAAACAGATCGGTTCCCGCACTCGTTACCCGAAAGAACCTTGGCTCAGGGGTTGTTCGCGAGATGCGCCCGCTTTGACGAGCACGATGCTCTTAAAACGAGAGAAAAAAAACGGCAAAGGCACGCGCATCCGTTTATGCGGCGAGGAAGAAACGCGGCGCGCGAAGAAAAATGAACGCGCGTTTATTACAGGCACGGAAGCGACTCGACGCGGCTAAGTGTAAGCCCCGGAAAAAATGTAGCGAGGCGGTTGCTGGGGCTATCGTCGGTCTAACAAACTGCGAACGACCAAAGCGACTCTCCAGACGAGAGCACCGGAGGAAAACGAGCGCGAAAGTGGAACGACGGACCGTGAAAAGAGACCAACAGCATGTATGTGTAGGTATACGTGACGCCGGATAGATGCCCGGACAGATGCCAGATAATTACGGGGCCGTTGTCTGAAAGACATCCGGGGCGGGACGATATTTATCTGTTTTTGGGCTGGGCGGAAGGGGATGGTGGCCTCCTTGAACCTTCCTCGCCGCAGGCGTTTTTCTAACAAATTTCTTCATGGAAAAACTGTATATCGCGAAGTGCACGATCTCCATAAAAATCGTTTGTTAAATGCCCTCGCGTACTTTCCGAGTGAACGTCGAGTAGAAGCTAAACATGTTGGGTTACCCCCGGGGAAAAAGCGAAAGGGGTTGCTCGAGTAGTTGCAGCCTTAAGAAGGACGCCAGACATATTGCGCGAGGAAAACTGCATAAATAATTGATACTTGCGCGACAGGGGCAACGTTTCAATCCCTCCTTCGCCTACGTTCTCTGAAAAAATTGCTAAAGTAACCTGACCCTCGGGGTGGCACGGCGTTCGTTTACGGGACGATGTACCTATCCCGTTGAAGAGCCGCGTTGTCCGTCGTGGTCCGCGCGTCTAACTGGCCTTGAACGATCGGAATCAATTCGCTTTTGCGTTTTCAAGGTTCGAATAGGGAGAGAGAAGTCGGCAGATATCGCGGCGGCGGCGGCTGGAGGCCCGATAGATAGGAAAGCGGGTTCGTATCTGGGGTACGAGGGGGTGGAAGCGCAGAGAGGGGGGCACACGAGGTTTTTGGGGTGCAACGGGGGAGAAAGAGAGAGAGAGGGGGTGGGACGGGAGAGACGGAGAAATATGGCGAAGGGTGCTCCTGCTAGGAGGGGAGTGAGCGAGAGGGCGCGATAGAGGACGAGGGAGGAGAGAAAGAGGAACGATCGAGAATTCTCCGGCCGGAGGTGGTTCGCGCTTGCGCTTGTCGCTAGCAACGTACTGGCACGTAATGCCTTCGGTGAGCCAGTCTGACGCCAGGCGCCGCGACGCTATGACGTCACTGGTCCGCGTTCTCTCAGCGATCGTTTCTCGACAACGGTGAGGATCCGCGAATGAAAAGCGGCCGCATCCTTCCGGACGGGCCTGGACCGAGAGTCTCGCGACTCGAAAGAACCGCGAGGGACAAAACCGCGCGGCCTCCGACACCCGTTGCCATAATCGAGCCGATTGCCAGCCGATTCGCAGTGACCGATCTCTCGCGATTCCCAGAGACACCGGACGCACCGAACACGGTATACCACGGACCACATCGCCCCCGCCTACACCCCGTGCACACCGCGGTCTAATCGGTTCCTTTCGATTTCGCCGATCTTGTCGATCGCCTCGGTCAAGCGCGACCACGCGTTCGTTTACTGCGAACGGTCTCTCTCTCTCTCTATCTTGTTTCTCGAGATGCTAAGTGCACCGTTCCTTGCGTGTCTTCCTGCTAATCGATCTGCCGATTTTCCGGAACCGGTTCGCCGAGCGAAACTCGTGGCCAGTCGATGCGTCGCAACACGGGGGCGTTTCGATTCTATTTCATTGTACAGATCATTACAGATTCGATGCTTGGAACCGATCGACTCTGTCCCAGGACCACGAACCCGTCTCTCCCTTTCCTCGTTTTACCAGACGTCGACGTCCTGTGACCGATCAAGCTGATCTCCTATGCTCCCCACGTGCGAGAATCTCGACGAGTCCAGTCGCCCGATAGGAAACTAACAAACTATTCGATTCGCAAGGATCAGAAACTATGATAGAGACTTTGTTGCTGGTATTTTTTATGGATTCTCTCGAATGAGAACGGATAGGAAAGTTCGAGAGAGACCTTGCCGCCAGTGTCTTTAATTAATTCGCTCGTCATCGAATGAAAACGGATAAGGAACTTTGCGAGGGACCTTGCCGCCGGTGTCTTTTATTAGCTCTGACGGTGTAACGGCCGTGTCGCATGAATCGGAAACACGTTCGCAGGTTCCACAGGCGCTTTTATAGATTATAAAGCGTTACAGCGTGCAACGAGTGGCCCCGGGGCAGACACGTACAGGTACAAGTGCTCGCTTTTACCGTGAAATACGGATGAAAATGCATCGATAGGGAAAACCAGGGTGCTCGGGATTAAAACGGTTTGACAATATTATTATTACCGTCTGCACCGTATGTTACAGTCGTTATTCCTTCGTGTTCAACGGTCAATTTTAGCATAAAAGGGCTGCAGAAACGGTCGCATTAAGTCAAATTTTATGCGCATTATGCAAATCAGAATTCTCGTAAGTACTGCCACCTTCGCTGATCCTTCAGGTGCGACGCCTGAAGAAAAGTTTCAATTGATTACACGTGCTCGGGATAATTAGATACAACGATGCACGACCATCCAATTTCATTAATCGTGCATAATTACTGCAATCAGCTAATCGGCTTCCACACCATCAGCCCCATGAAGTCGCGTATGTTCGAAGCGATCCGTTTCGACAGAAATGAATCTTTAAAGACGACGCGCGTCAACGTGTTAACAAGCGCGAAGCGTTATCAAACAATGAAGGCTCTCACAAAGTTTCCGAGTTGCGAAGTTTCTTAGCAGTTTCCAATTCACACCTTTTCTCTTTGAACAATCATCTCGCATGAGTTATCGAGAAGCAGTCCTCGCGAATGAATTATTTTGCACAGGCGTAGGAATAGTCTGTATTAAATAGGAGCTCCACGTTTTTGTTAGGAATGCATAAAATCGAAAGCGAAGAGATGCAAGCACATTCAATAGATTCGCGTCTGTTCCGGCGACAGGGCCGACGTCCAGCGACGTGCCGCCGTCGCTGTCTGCGAAGTCTATTAAACCCGTCGATAATTGGTACAATAATTTGGACGAGTCGCATTATTGGCGCGACGGAGCAGCGTGCCGAGAGTAGGCAGCAATCGCCTTTACTTCTGGGAATATCGGCCAATAGACCGGAATATCCAATAATCCGATAGCTCTCGAGTCACGGTGCCGGACAATCAGCGTTCCATCCTGCAACCGTTCGCCACTAGTCTTCTCTTACTGTTTCGGTCTGCGTGGAAAGCGTGCGTCTATGCTCCCTCTCGCATTGCATCCGAACTGTATCCCGTGTTTCCTCGGTGACGCGCACCTTCTCGATGACACCTGTTCAAGTCCAACGTGGCCGGATTTTTCCAATCAACGTGCAATCGATTCCAATCCTATCGAGATAAGAATTTGCGAAATTCGAGATACTTGCTCAAGCATCCCAAACAAATGTGACGAACATTTCAATCAGATCGTTCAGACGGTTCGGGTTTTGTTCCGAGGAATTTCTGCGGATTTTATCTATTTATGACAAAAATGAATAGATCGAATGAAAAGCAAAAAAAATTTTTTTTAAGTATACAATAGACTGTTATATTATTCTCTGTAGCTCCTGTGTCTCGCAATTAATGCAGACAATTTTTACCGTGCATAAAAATCCTCAGTCCAGTCATTTTTCGATATTTAAAGATTCAGATAGCTGCAGAATAAATGTCAATTATCTTTTCGCCCCAAGGAATTATTGCAGACAAAGAAATCGTAATCCTCGTAACGGCGAAGAAAATTGTGCGGCGACGAGTTAAGCATTATTCGTTTTCCCAACTTCTTGCTACACAGTTTCTTTCGCAGCTTCGATAATTGGAATTCCTTCGCCGCCGTTGGTCCCGTGAAAGAAGAAGGCGTTTATCGTATGCCCGCGTTCGCTGCAGCAGCTAAATATTCGCAACCAGACTGCGGACATTTATGCAAATTCAAGATTTTCCAATGAGCCAGAGTTGAATAGAATTTTTGATAGGATTTCAGTGGGAAGTATTAACTTGTCCAACAAGTTTCCTCGCTCTACTTTGACTCTTCTAAACTAACAAGTCCGGCGAGCATAAAGCGAGTAATATCCATATTACAGTGAGCTCGGAGAAACGAAAGTCGCCTTCAAACAGTATAATACACGAGAATACTTTTCGATCGATCTAATATTATTGGTCCTTTCCCGAGATTTTCTGTAAGCTATCGATACAGTCGTACCAATTTTATCTCGAACCGAATGCAGGATTCGCGTATGACATATGTACTGCATATTTAATGGACTCTGTTTGTAATCGTCATCGAGAATCTGACTCGACATTTCACGGCGGGTGTGGTTAATTTCGCTGGAATCGCATTTTCGACCGGCGGTGTGCGCTGCAATTCGCATAGCTGAGCAAAATTACGTTTATCCGTGCTTATTTGCGATTACTTTTGACTTGTTCCTTGTTAGGTAAACAACAACAGTTGAACACACGGAAAACAATTAACCAATAGTAGTCCAAACACTTTATGTATGCATTCGATGCAGGGTATTCATTTCTTCTTGAATCATTTTTCATGCAAAATCATAATTCTCTACCTGGATTGTAACAAACTGGAGCAAAATAAAAATTTCTCGTAACAAGCATAGTAGATTGAAAATAATACAATTGCTCTTAATTCTGGTGTTTCTACCGTTTCCAATTACAGCGTTTGCGACGTCAATTACATCGTTTGATTTTAATCGAGCCACGTACAGTGGGTGTAAAAACGCCCTTTAAAATAGGATAACTTTTTTTATAATTGTACCAACCGGCCTGATTTTTTATAATCAACTAGAAGCATTGGTTTGCGAAATGATATGCAGAAAAGATTTTGTAACAATTATAATTTACAAGGTAAAATGCAAAAATAAAAAAGACATGATTTAAAACGTTTTTATTTGGGCCATTAAAGAAAATTTAAAATATACGTTTCGTAGATCTATGTTAGTTGCACTCATGCTGAAAATTTCATCGAAATCGATTAACATATACACGAGCTGCAAGCGGCTAAAAATGGTGAAGATCGTAGTTTTACACGACTTTTGATCAGTTTCTGATTAAAATCCACAGAATCGTACATCTTTCGATGCGTGTCGTTTTTTCCTGCGTCAGCTGATTTCGATGAAATTTGCAGCACGTGTAGAACTAACATAGATCTACAAAACATATATTTTAAATTTTCATTAAGGACACAAATAAAAAGTTTAACCTTGTAAATTATAATTTTTGGAAAATCTTTTTTCGTATCATTTCGTGAACGAATGCTTCTAACTGATTATAAAAAATCAGGTCGTTTGGTGCGATTATGAAAATGTTATTCAGTTTTAAAGGGCGTACGAATACTTTTTGCATCCACTGTACATGCTTACCTCGCTGCAGTTAAGTTACGACCAAAGGTCGGGTGGTCGAAGAACCAGGCTGTAGAAGTTGTGTAGACTGTAGATCGACGGATGGACAACGATAATTTTCCCGTTTGCTATTTTACGAGGGGAATACAGTCGGGTGGTACGTTCGAGCGTTGCGTCGGATCGAGCCCCGTCGATACCTCGTCCGCCTTGTGAATGGACTGCACGTACCGGAAAACCGACGATCGATAGGCAGGAATTTCTACGGATCCGTGAGCAGAAACGCGGCCGTATTTTTCCGAAGTTCCCGACGCGATGCGGCGCGACGCGCGGCCCCGGTGCGGTGGTGGTGGGTTGTTTGTTTTTCCCTGAGCGAAATTTCGATGCGGAACTCCGACGCGTCGGGCGACACCGGAACCCCCCTGTTACTCGGACCAGCAATTACAGTCTTCGGAAAATTTCATTCAGCAAAGTAAACTCGCCGTCGGACCGTCGAATAATCCCCGTTAATCGAGTCGCGAAATTTCATTCGATTTCCCGGACGCCATTTACTTCTACGCGCTCAGACCGCGAACTTCCGGTTTGCAGCCTTCGATTACCGCTTTGCGCTCGAAACTCTAGATTACTTTCATTGAATATTTAGTAATTCGTAAAATGCAAACATATTTGGCAATGTAACAAATAATTTGAATATAGAGCAATTTGTAGCGACGCTTCAGAGTCGCGAGGGTTAAAAATTGTAATAATGATCGAATGATGAGAATGTCATAGCTAGACTGCGGATTTGATGTATTTGTGACAAAAATGGTTACTTTCAATTCAAAGCAGTGGATACATTCAAAAGATATAAGCTCGGTAAGATAATTAGAAGAAGGGCGAAACTTTTATTTGGCTCCTGCGACTTTCAGCAATGCAAACACTTTTATTTTGCATAAAGATCCGCAGTCTAGTCATAATACGAGATTCTATTTCCAACTTGCTCGCAGAAGTTTCTTGGACTTCCTCAAGTGCGAAAAACAATTTAGTCTTTTCCAATCCGTCCCACTGGGGAGACCCTCGAGTTTCTGGGAGTCTGAGTGGAGGAAGAGTGGCAGGCTTCGAAGGGCTCGAAAGGGCGTCGGGGTTCAAGGACACGCAGAGGCCACCTCGCAGGTCAACTTCCACCCACGCCCTTTCGAAGTGCGCGGTTATACCTGGGCCAGGAAGCGCGGCAACGGAGAGCGTGTCCGACCCGCAGCGACCCGCTTCGCGATCGAATCGGGTCACCCAGTCACCCGACGCCTAATCGCTCGTATACGACGAAACCGCGACTTCCCCCGGCGAACACGAGAGGACGATTCCGTATCGACGCGCTCCCGCGCAAACTTCCGGCTGAACGGGACTTGATCACCGTGCGGTATCGTTTCTATCGTTCATATTGTTGCCTCTCGGATCCCTCCCCCAAAATTGGACCGAACGACTTCAAATATCCTTCGTGAATTCCTAAAAATTGTGCTCAGAAACTTTTTTAGAAAGTGAGATCAACATTTTCTTTTGGTGAAAGAGTTTGTTTGAGATCTCGCCAGTTTCTTTTTTGTCATTCTGCTGTAATAACTGTTTAGCTTACCGGTACGTGTGCGGAGATACCTCCTACGTAATGTCACGTCGCTTTGCATTTAACGCGAACTTCCTTTCATTATTATCATCCTTTTATAGACGCACCCTCTTCCCAGTTCCCAGGAGCGTTCTCTCCTTTCCATCATGAGTGTACCGCGTGGATGAAGGGAAATTCGCATTAATCACAGAATGATATGGCAAAACGTTGTCAATTCTCCAGAACAGTCCAGTTTTCAAAAACTCTAACAGAGGATATTTGATCAATTACTCGAGCGACGGTACTTTCTCATACAGAACCATCCCCTTTGGAGTTCCGCCCTCGACTACCAAGTGGAAAACAGATGAAGGGAAATCCGCATTAATTGCAAACTGACATTACGCGGCAACCAATCCCCCTAACGAACGACGAAAGGATAGTTTTCACGTATAAGAAATTGGCGGACGGTGGATCGGAGCGCTCGCCCTTCAAAAGAGAAACGCAAACCCGACTGCTATGTAAATGGTAAATGAATTGCCTTCGCGCGGTTTCATATCTCGTTATTCTACGGTGAAACGTTGCTGAATAATGCAACGAGTAACGAAGCAATTATTCCCAGGGAGATTAATGTAATAGCGATGAACCGGCGTTAGGACTGTAGAACTATCGGGATCCTCCGTGTACACGGAGAGTCTATCGGATGTTCAACGAGAGAAACAATTCGCTCTTTCCTCTCCTCTCTTTCTCTCTAGGAGAAAAAGTCTGAAGAGTTCTCTCCCCGATTAAAGTTTACAGAATTGCGCGTTCCTCGAAGCTTCTTTCCTGTCCTCCTTTTTTTTTATTCTCGCGAAGCCGTGTAAAAGCGTCTTTCAACCATCATCCCGGAGTTTAATCGTCGATCACGTTCAACTTCGGAACAATCGGCCGCTGCTTTAATTCTTTCGCCCCGTGATCCGAAGTTTCCGTTTTCCTCCGGTCCATTTATCAACGACAAACCCTCTCCTCTCTTTCTCCGTCGGCCTTTTCGCGTCCGTTTTTCACCGTCCGACGTTCGGGATTTACTTTCTATTCGCACATGCCAGCGCCCTACGATAATCCGTCCGCGCACGTTCGATCGAATATACCCACGTACGCGCGTCTTATGCCAATTTACTTCCTTCCTCGATCCCATTTACCGAGAATCCAGCCGTCGATACGCAGCGTTTTATCAAACAATTGAATCGTGAAGAGGACCATTTTCACTCGTGAGAAGGACGCGTTTCGACCATTAATTTCTCGGTGTCCAATCAAACTGACGAGTCTCGAAAAATGATGAAAACGAAACAATGGAACGCTGGTCTTGAGAGCTGATCGAAACTGAGCCATTCTACGGCTCGATATAGTCATTCTATCAGTTTTTTCTAAATATCAAAAAAGTTGTTCAGAATGATGACCTTGACAATGTATTTCAAGGCCATCAAAATCGGTGGGGTGTACCCTTTCCTGTATAATTACCAGAATTTGTTAATAAATCATTCGTTCACTTGTCGTAGTACAATTAAGCCATTGTTTAGAGAACGCTGCCGTAGAACAGATACATTTCCGTTTCCTCGAAGGAATAATGAGCGACAAAGAACTTGTTTTCCGCCTGCGAAATAAATGATTACGCAAGAGGTTAATGGAAAGAACGCATTTGAAAAACACCTGGATGTTCGCATGTATATTTGAAAAACGCCTCACGCGTTCAGCACCGAGAGAGCTCCCCCCGTTCGCGTTGCATAATTAACGAGCAAGATCCTGCAATACCAGCAGCGAGGCGAAACTTTCGCTGAACAAATGCAGCGCGTCTTGAAAAGGACGCTCGGGTTTTTGTGAGCGGCGGCCGTGGCAGGGGCGATTCATTTAATAAATCCGGTGACATTTCGAGTCCTCGGTGACGGGTAGTTTCTCGGGGCTATCAGTTGGTAGTCAGTCCGGGCGACCTTTGCGAGGCTTATAATAGCTCGGTCCCGAAATTCCGCGGATTTCGTGCACGAGAGGGAAAACGGAGCCTCGGGAAATTCGTGGCGAACAATTTCATTCGCGGAGCAATCCCTCGCGGTTCGTGGCTCGAAGGATAACACGATATACGACGCCACGAGATCGAAACCGCATTGAGTCGACGGGTTTCGAAATTTTCCAGACGGCCATCGAGGATGGACTGATTCGGACTCTCGACAACTCGATAGATTAGGGGACGTCGACGGTGTCGGAGTCATCGAGAAAATCGAGGAAGAGCATCTTTAACTTCGCTCGAAGCTTCTTGCACGGGTGAAATCCCGCGAAGAGTTAGCCGAAAGGATTTCGAACGCGTTCAGCTCGCGATTCTCGAGGTTTTTAAGAATTTCCGAGGTTCACGAGGTATTTCGCGAGAGCTTACTTGAATTCCGAGGATCTTTAAACGAAGATGCTGGCCGTGCGGTGAGACCGTTTCCGGAAGCTCGCAGCCGAGAACAGCTGAGAACAGGCGATCCAGATCGAGAAGGACACAACATTCGAGCACCGGCCACAGGCAACCCCTACGAGAAACATGGGCAAGAAGAACAGCAAGTTGAAGCAGGACACCATCAATCGGCTCGTGAGCAAAACCTATTGTGAGTACCGATACTTTCGCCCCATTGTTGCTACCACTTTTCTATCCAACCACCGCCCTATTTCACGATCGGCTTTCACTATTTCCAACGCGGAGAAATGAATTTATACCGTTCCATGCTTGTCACGTTCGCGATTCCGTATTTAACCCGCTGGCCACTAAAAGCGGACGTGTTGCTTCGTAAAAATGATCCTTATGATCGTTGCGCACTTCGAATTCACTCTTGCACCAAGTTCGCCTTTTTCGAAGTAAATACATCTTGTGAGCAGAGTTGTGCGGAATTACAATTGAATTACTCCAGGAATTATAATTACAAAGTAGTTGTATTACATTGTAATTCAGTTATATTGTAATTTATAATTCAGATCTTTATTCAATTAAATTACATTACTGTCTGATCATCCTGTATATTAAAGGAAAAAATAACGACAATCATCTAATGAGACTCATTAAACAAACATTAATATTATATGTAAGTAAAATGAAATACATTATTTAATAAAAAAAAAAGCTGAAAAAGGAACGTTTCTAGCTTATCGCTAATAATAGGATCACTTCGACTGATTATAGGTTCATTTTAATTATCAGTCAGCTTTAAATTAGTTTTTATGAATACTCTTTGTTCAAACATCTTGTCACTCAGGTTGCTTGATTCTGGAACTTCTTCAAAGTTCTGGGCTATAATTAGGAGAGCTGTATTTTAATTACATTGTATTTCAATTATATTTTATTTCAATTAAACATCTGATTAAAATACTTAGTACTTGGATTAATTGAAATGTCTGAATTATATGTATAGTTCAGTTACGACGTAGTTGAATTACTATATAATTGAAATACAATGTAATTCAATTGCGTAATTGAACTACAATGTAATTGAATTAGCACAACCGTTTGGTTATAAGCTGCTGAACAAAAGATTTGGATCTCGCTCTTCGTGCGATTAAACTTTTTGAATCCTCTCTATTTTAAACGTTCACTCAATTGTAGCGATAAATGCGTGAAATCCGCAGTTTAATTGTGATCATCTTCTGGACAGTTGCGATAATACGTTTCGGTAGCTTTTGAAATTGTAGGACAATGGTATGCGGGATGAAGCGGGTGTCAAAACGAAAGAAATATATCGACAGGAGGTTCCTCGAGGGCCGGCCGTGTGCAATCGATCGGCGGGACGCCAAAGGGCGTAAAAATACCGACAGGAAAAATAGAAACGAAAGGTAAACGGTCGGCGCATAGCAAATCGAGCATCGCCCAGTCGACACGCGACAGGTGCACGATCCGTTCGAGGATCGAAAAAGTGGGGAAGGTTGTCGAGAATTTATGGAAATCGCGATAAAACGCGGCTCGGCTCGAACGACGCTCTCTCCGATGCCGCGAGCGACGACGAGCTTAACGGGAAATCGCGAGCTTACAGAATACGCTCCCCTACAGAGCAACGATACACTATCTCGTCTATTTCGATCGGTTGATTTTCTATGAGCGCGGTTCGCACACAGTCGTCGACTTTTCGAGGACTTCCTTTATTCGCAAGTCGTATAGAGATGCCTCCATCATTCGAAACGTTCTTCTTTTGGGAAGCTTCCCTTAGACGAGCGATATTCCTCCCGAAAAACTGCTACACCTAATTCGATGAAACGATTATGCTCGGAGCAGCACGCGAGCGAAATGCTAATCCTGCGATTTCGTGATGCCTGCGAGTACGCCGGGCTCCCGCGCCCTTTGGCGATACCGGTTCAAAAATATCGATTTTCAATATGCCGTGTCCGGAAAATGTGCTTCGAGTTGCTAGCTCGATTCCGATGTACGGTCACTTTTGTACGATCACGGGATCGCTGAATGGGACGATCGAAGCACTGCATTGGAGCTTCCGTTTTTACATTGAGATAACCAAAGTATGAATAATTTGATACCATGTAATCAATTTTCAAATATTCGTCGGAGTCGGTACGGTGTACTGACGTCGTTATAATGTTCTTCGTCCTAGTCAGGTCAAATAGTACATATTTCAGTTGAAAATGTTCGGTAACTCCCTGAACTGTATATCTCGGTATATTCGGGCAAAATGGTCTCGACCGGCGCGTCCCCAAAAGGAAGGAAAATAAAATGGGAATAAAGGGCGATAAATTGCTTCGTATCTGCGGCAATGAATTTTGTAGAACAAGCTTGATACCAGATCGTTACGTCGCGCACACGGTAATCAGATTTCCCGTTGGACGCACGTATACTGGCCGCAAAAAATTGTGTAATATTTTCTGCCACGAAATTACACGGCGCATCTTTCTCGCCGGTTCTTCCGGTCGTTCTTCAAGGTGCGTAGGTGCACGCGACCGTATTTTATTCCGTGGAATCCAGCCTTTCCGGCAAGAGAATCTTCCGAGCGACCTGTCCACACCACCGCGCTCGGAATCGCGAACAGTTTCCGGTCTAGATACTTCGAAGCGAGCCGACTCCATCCGAGATCTGCCAGCCTATAAATAACGATTCGTATTTGCAAGATTTTTCATTGCGTCGAGCCTCTGTCCTCTCGCTCCGCGTATTCCGACCGTGGAAACTCGTCCACAAAAGTTGCAACGTGGAGAACATATTTCGAATCAGGAATTGTCTGATCTAATTTTGTGATTAACGAATTGTAAAGTCGATTTGTGTGAAGTCTTGATGTGAGAAAATGGGAACTATACGATCTAAGAAAAACGAACATCCCCGCAAGAAGTAAAGAGACTGAATTTTAATGATTTGCGATATGTCAAAATGATTCCAACGTCTTTACACTTTCGCATTTGACCCATTAATTTCTTTCACGGACGCATTCTGCTTCGGACCGACTCATTCCACTCGTTTATCAATTTTCCATTTTTATACGAGCAGAACGAACTTTCCACTGAACCCATCGCAGCGATACTTACAAAAATAGCAGGTTCTGAGGCAGGAAACTCGTACAAATAACGCAGAGGAGTGCTATTATAAGCGGGAAGAAAGTGTCGGAAAGAGAACGGCGATCGATCGGTTCGGAAACGACATGACGTCTCCGAGACGTGATTTTAGAGCAACGAATGGGAACGACGTGAAAAAGCGAATCGATTTTTCAATCTGTCACAGGGTGTTGTTCCCGTAGACGTCCCGAATCTGGTATACTAATCGCGACATTAAGTAAAAGTAGGCGTCGAGCGGCGTGAGGTTCCGTTTATTTCTCGTAAAGGTGGAACTGCCTTTCGTTTCTAGCGTTTCGTCGACGCGTACAAAGTTGTTTGGGTCGCGTTATGATATGATTTACGTGCCGCCGCGTAATCTACTTTCTCCCCAGGCAGCACGCCTCAAGCCTGGCGTTCGAAACGGCGCTATTAAAAACTTAAACGACCTTTAACTAGATCCTCTAACGTCGGTTACGTGTTGGAAAGCCGTTTTAAGGTCTACCGAGCGTTTTATTAACAATTTGCCGCCGACCTTTGCATACGCAACAGCCTAACGGGGCCCCTCGGTGCCAGGGAAACAATCTCTGGCCGAACGTTCTCCATTGGACTGGCATGGATTCCACGTTTCGTAGACGAAAACCGCCGCGTCGAGATCGAATCGCTGTACAGATTTTTCCGTGGGTCAAGATGTCTCGAGTTCGGTTATCAGCTTTTTGACGTGTCGACGGCTGCTCGTCGGGAAGATCGATACCCTCTTCGACGCGTGCCACACGGTCTTCGGAAACTATCTGGCATGTCTCGGAACCGGAAGTGCCGCGAAAGTGGGTAGAATACACAAGACCGACGCGAACACGTCGCGAAAACACGAGATCGCTTCGAGACGTTCAACCCTCAACACCGTGGTCAAATATACATGTTCCCTGTCGAGAAAATTCTTACGAACGGCGCAATGTGTGCCCTCTGTCGATAATGCTTCCGAGGAGTTCGTGGGTCTCAGGAATAATTCGAATAATTCGAAAGAAAATTTATGATAAAAACGAGTCGGTAGGATAAAGTAAACTATTATGGAACTACCTTATATCTTGTAAAGGAGAAGTCGCACTCTAGTGAGAAAATCCTCAAACAATTGTTTACCATGTTTACTCAACAATGTGCAGTGCAATTGCATCACTCCAGAGATTTTAGTATCGATCCCCCGGCAATTGTGTCTCCACGTGTTGAATATTTTTGTGTTCATATTTTACATTGATTGATTTGATTGATTACATAGATTGAACATTAATATAAATAAACTGAGACCACAGATATGTCCAAACATTTCAAAATCACTTAGCTTCCTCGAAAAAGCTGGGCTCAAATTAATCTTCTCTTTGTCAGTAGCTAGTATTATCAGTCCACGTGGAGTTCCCAATATGGCACTACCAAGGGTTCCCTAATATGGGTATAGCTATTGATATTCTTGGTGTGTGTGCCGAATATGGCACTAAGTGTCATATTAGGGACTCAAGGTGCACCATATTGACACAAAAAAAAATATTTTTCCCAAGCTGTATTAATTTTTTAACAAACTTGACCCCAGAATCTTATAGGGAGGAAATGCATCTACAACTGGTAATTTTTTGGTCGGGAAACAGCATTCTAAAATAATCAAAAAATCACATCAACAAAAAGTGGTTCATATTTGGGCACTTTACCCTACAATAAGGATGTCAATATATCAAGTTATTAAGATCACTGAAGAAAGAATCGATGCAGACCATTTTTATTTTGCATAAAGACCCACGGTCCTCTAGCAAAACGCTACAAAAATTTGCCTGCAACATCGGATCACGCCCGAGTAGACCGCAAAAAGTTTTTTAGCTCCAGGTCGTTTAGTTCGCTCGTAATAAATTCCGAAAGACGCCTGTGTGTAGAAAAACCGGATTGTTTCGGTGGAAACGAGTGCGATAATCCGGCGTCGCGACGCCACGCCACGCCATGCCACTCGGAATCGCGAGACGCCAGGCGCGAGGACGATATTACGGGGTGGTGATAATTCCAGCCACGTGGCCGCCTCTTTTACTGGTCTATCCGTGTCACGCTAGCGGAACGTCTACTCCACCGAACGAATAATTTATACTCCCCGCCCCATGTACGCGGGACAGCTGCTGCCGGTATAATTCCGAGGAACTCTCGACTCGTAGTTTACGATCGCAATTTGCCCCCTTAAGAGTCAGTCCGACAGTGTATCGTGTCACACCTACGTTTTCCACTCCATAATTTGCGTCCTGTCGCGTTCGACGTCACCGGAAGTGAGTCTCAGGTCGAAATCGAAGGGAGCCTCGACTCTCGAAGCAAATTCTAATTTAACATTTAACAAGTTAACTTAGACGTCAACGAAATTTTTATTTCGAAGAAAAACAATTACTACTTGAATGAAACTGTGAGTTTAAGTGAACATAACTCTAGGGAAAATGATCGTATCGAAGCTATTCAAAAATGGTTTTGAAGCGTGGAATCTCTACTTTCAAAAGCCTCGTCAAAATTGTAGCTGAATAGCTTTTCAACAAAGTTACAAGGTTTTGGCTAAACACATAGAACGGTGGACATTTTGATAAATTTCGTTCAGCTTTGCAATGTTGTCAAAACCGAATGAAATTTCTCAGACGAATCACGTTTATCCCAGTCGTTCGTGGTTACTTATCTGTATAAAATCAGCGTTCGTTCATTATCGTGCGATTTTTTTTGACCGAGTTATTCAATTTCGAAGCAAAAATGGTTCTTCTAACTTTCATCGCTTCTGGCAAGCGAAGAGATCGTCGTAGAATATTCAACAAAGACGGAGAAGAAAGCTCAGACTTCTCTCTTAAACATTTTTCGATTACATTATCCGGTGAAATCTGAAAATACTAAACATAGCGAGAAATCGATTCGTGTTTCTGGGACGGAGCGTTTAATTAAAAACAATTGCGTGTCGGGGGATCAAGAGGGATTGTCAAGGGTGGGAAAAATTCATTTTCACGGCTATGGATCACCGTGCGCGTTACCTCGCGACAGGCCGGCATTGAATTTTCGGCGTTAACCGAGTTCTGCGCCAAGTATTCCTGCTCGGCCCCGGAAACGTTTGTAACTTTTCCTCCGAAGCAAGTTGCCCCGAACAACGTACGCTGCAGATCCATGGAACGTGTTAACTCGCTTCTCAGCCAAGTTTCAGCTATTCCTCAAATTTAACTTGCCCGCTGCAACGTCGTCGTCGGCGTGTTCTTACGCGGGCCGACGCGACCCGTTGCTCTCGTAATCTCTTGAACCGAGATATTCGCGAAGGGGACTCGTGATTCGCTTACCGTAACGCTCGTCTATCCGGCCGCGCGAACAGTATCTCAGAAATTCACGGACGAAAATCAGACAAAACTTGGTTGAATCTCCTCACGTCGACGCGTTGCTAACTAAAAAGAAATGCACGTCTCCGTAACTTTTCCCAACCGATTGTACACACGTTGAACGTGGTCCCAAGCGAATAAACTAACGCGTCTTAAATGCGATCGGTTAGGTCGTTGGGAAAGTTCCGCCGTTTTTATCGGGGAACTTCGGAGAAGCAAGAAAAGCAAGATAGCGATGTAACTACACTGAAACTTGGTAATGTAATGAACGTCATTGTCTATTAAACACTTCCGGAATTACCCGGCGGTGCTTAACGTCTCGTGACGAGTGCGGCTCGTTATTCGACGTTAAATTAACGTGACGAGTCCGTCTCCTTTATGATAAGATCGTTCTATGAATTCTCCCGAACACGACAGTACACTTTTTCATAGCATTGTTTAAACATATTTAAATAATTTTCGAAGCGAGGCGATTCTTTTTCAACTTCTCGAATTTTCTGTGCTCTAACCTTTGAAGCCACGCAAATGTTTCTCGCACAGAACGATTCTATAGACTCTGCTAAATACAGCCATAATTTTTTGATGACATTATAGACCGCGTCCGTAGCGAGCGAGGCGCCGTTATCGACATATTTGCGCTGGATGCGTAGAAGCTCAACTATGAAAAGATAATCTTCTAAGAAAGAGTATCTTGACGGGAACATCGTGGGCATCGTTCGGCGATCGGCTTCGTGTCGCGTTTCGCTTTTGACAAACCGCGCATAAGTAATCCATCCACCTCGTCACTTCGGCGACGCTCGACTTTCATAACCTTCGATAAATTTGCGCATGGTTTTCGAGGGAGCACGCAGTCACTGGGACAAGGACGCCCCGCTTTTCGAGAAGCCTTTCGGAAGAGATCCACTACTCCGCGTTCTCATCAACGTTTCCATCCTTTTCTTTCGTTGCCCCTCCATTTTCCCCGTCGACGAATCGCGGGCCGCGTCGGGGGCGCACTCGATAGACCGAACGGAGAGGAATTATGCTTCTAACACGCGTGCCCGATTCGCCTGAGCATCGTGTAATCCGATCGCTTTTGTTCACGATTATTGCTCCGCGATGTTAATGTCGGTTCGCCCCGTAAACTCGCGTTCTAATTCACGAGCGTGCCCGGAACTATTCATTTACTTGGAAGCTTACTGAACCCTACACTGCTTAACCCTGAATAATTTAATATCGAGTTTTGCGAATGAAGCACCGTCGGTGAAAAAGGTTTAAATGCATTCGAATGCAGTCTAGGTGGAATTATTAATTGGTTGAACGATTTTCTAAAAGGATTTTTGCGAAATGAAAAATCTTTCCGCCAATTGCATGGTACTGGAGAACCAAATAAGAATTTGTTTCTTCTTTTAATAATTTTACATTCCTTTACTACCGTTTTATGTTTTAACCACACAATTTTTCTCATAATTAATTCCCAACAGAAAAACAGAATTTTTTACTTGAAAGAACTGATAGTAATATTATATTTGACGCGCATTTTTCTCGTCCATAGTCTTCCAGAACAAAAGAAGCATTAATGAAACCGCACACTGTCTCGGCGAAACGCAAAAACTCCCGGCTGGGTCAAATATGAAGGACCAATGTTAATTAACCAGACGCTGTGTAGCAACTAATATAGCAACTTACCAGATAATGACGTTACTTAGAAACTTATTACGCGGTCTAATCTCCTCAATTTCCTTCCCAATCTCCCTCCGCAAGGTCTCTCCCCATCTTCCATCGAGATCCAGCTAACCGCCGAAAACGAAGGATGCTCGACTCGGGATTCGATTTCGTCCTCGCGGTTTCCATTCGTAGAATGCAGAGGCGACAATGCAGCGAGCACGTCTGAAACATCACGGCGGACCGGTGCCCACAATTTGCTCGTAACGAATCTCGCGTGAATACTCCGCCGCGAACAAAAGCATTTGGAAGGCTGCTAGTCTATCGTTGGATTACCATGAAATTTGCGATCCCGTCTGATGCAATCCCGTCGCCGCGGTGCAGGGTTTCGCCTTGAACGGGTGCACAGTGCACACAGTGCGGAGAAAGGATCGCGGGAATGCTAATCGCTCTTTCCTAACCGGACATCGATTTACCTCGTCGCGCCTTCGCGGGGAATCAATCACTTTTTGACGCTGATGACGCAAATTTTGGTCGAAATGAAATGTGGTAGCTGGTAACGAGACTATAATCAGGGGGAGTTTAAGTCATTCATTTTGTTTACGAAATACGGGCCTCCGAGTCTTTCTAAAATATTTGCGAATTACGGTAAAGTCTAAGAAAATTGGGATTGTATGATCTAAGAAAAACGAATTCCGTTCGGTAAAGCGGAAAACACCGACAGAATTCTTCCGGTAGACTTCGCCTCGAGGCACCCTTCTCTGAAACTGAAAAACGATCGGATTTTCGAATAACGAACGGCGGCGTCTCGCCCACTCCCGCCTTTGAGGGCCGCGTCGGTAATCGACATAATTTAGTCGGAGGTACGGGAACTTTCCTCCGAAACTTCCTGGAGCCGGGGCGCAAGGAAGCGGAGGCAACGAAATTCATCGGAACAGGGGGTGAAAAACTCGCCGGCCAGAAGTTTTTCCCGATGGCAGCATTGTTCGTGAAAAACGCGGCGAAGAAAAGGTTCGATCGATCCGATTCTCGTTCCCTGTGACGGATGAAATCGCGTCCGAATAACAGCGGATGCAATTTCGAAGCTGCCCGTCGAAAACTGCACTCGTGCAGCTCGAAAGTTGGTTCCCGCCCACGTTATTATAATACTTCCCCCCCCCCCGGAAAAACTGGATAATCCGGCAGCTGACGCGGTTATCAAAACTTATCGTCGAAATAACGCCGAATAACGCTGAAACAATTTCGGATCGAGTGCGCGTTCTATCCCGTTCAGATTAAAGTAGCTTGGCAGCCTCGATGGCCACCATTAATCTCGCGACCGGTTCGAATCGGCCAAAATCTCGGACCCGTAAAGCTGCCGGGTCGCTGATAAAAAAACGTTGCAAGTCGAATCGATAGGGTCCGACGCGATTTTCCCCGTTTCTTTATCGTTGCTCGCACAGTGTCGCTCCATCGAGGCTAGCACAATTTCCCATGGCAATATTTTTCTGGGCCAACGGGATCGATTTTTACAGCGTCGTCGTTAAAGAGGCACGCCGTCTTTTCGAGGATAAAGGCTCTCGCGGAACGATCCTCGTGTCTCGAATTTCAACGGTGTACACTTCGCTCGAACCTCTCCTCCGGGAGCCGAACGTTCTCGAAAGTTCTCTCTTTGGGACAGGTTTTTCTTGATTATATAGACAAAGGTTTCTCGAGGCGTTCAGAGCCCAACGTCAATTTTTATAGGAACAGCCGCAACGCCTCGACGTACTCGCCGCTCGTTTGCGCCGGTTAATTTTTCCAGGGTCGGCGTCGTCGGCGGCGTCTCGCGTTTCAAACGAGCTGTAAACAGAGGTCGGCTTTTGTAACGCATCGCGTCGCTTCTGTCTCTGGCGTCTCGTAGCAAAGCTGGATCGCGAGAGGCATTGTTCCGCGTAATAAGAAGCTCCCGGGCATCGTAGTTGACTCGCGAACGTCCACGGGGCACGCGTTCCGCGAAACGAGAACACTGGCTCGCTTTTTTCGCTACAAAGAACGATTACCGAGACACTGGGCCCGGCAATCTTCCTCGTTTCTTTCGCTCAAACCAGCCTGCACAACATTTGCATTCAGGAACGAATAAGAAACGAATTTTTGCCCGGTGTCTAATTTTGTGGACTCTCGCGTCAACCTTCAAGCTTTATATCTGACGCAAAATTATTTGTATCCGTTGCATTATAGTTTGTGTACATTATCTTAAATTTCAATAACAATCAACTTTTTATTAATAATTTTTATCGTAGAAAATTTTAGAATAACTCTGCTTTCTTCCTTCACTGATTCTAACAAGCTGAATAAAATTACTTATTGTTGTTATAACTGCAATCCCCGGACTATCTACCAGAAAATCCAATGGAGAAAAGACAAATACGAATTGCACGACATGTTTTAATCCGTAACCATCGCGATTCCCTGCAGTAGAAAATTGTTTCTCCCGAAGAAGATGCCCGGGCTGCGCAGGTTCGGTTTCGGTAATTCTCCGAGTAAATATTTTCTGTTTGGTTACACGTGCAAACGTAGTTCCGTGACGCTACGGTTTCCTCGCCGCGGAAAGGCGAACAAATAACGCCTGTGTTCTACCATGTGTCGGTCGTTCCGACTCGGAAAAATTTGCTCGACGCGTTCCTCCAAGAAAATTCTCCCCGGTCGAGGAGAAAATCGGTTCTCCACACCCCCTCAGCGTTATTACACGCCGGATATTCGAATCGCCGGCACGGAAAACTTTCACGTTGAAATTTATATTTACCGCGTGGCTGCGGTGTATCTTAATAACTCGGCCGAGTTTTTGCTTACGTATTTTCCGGCGCGGTGCTTTCGCACAGTTTCGCCGCGAGTTTATATTACGGCGAACGCCCAGCATTTTTATGGGGCTGGGTTCGAGTCACGAGAGAGTCGGGACTGTGCTTTCCGCGGAAATGTCGTTAAAAGAACTTACCACGAGCAGATTTCATTGTCTTGTTTCCGTGCGAGTGGTACGAGTCGAGCATTTTCGCGACCGAACGGAGCTGCTCATTCTCCTACGGCTATCGGCAAATGCAGAATCCATCTGGACACACAATTTTCGTCGATTTATGTTAGAAGACGTGCATTTGCCTTTTCCGGGAAAATTCTGCATGAAAATTTAGTGGCTACGCGTGTCCTAGTATTCCCGAGAAGTAGAATTGCTCGGTCATGGTCAGACGCGTCAGCCAATTCGTATTCAACAGCACGCGTGACCGACGAATAATTTCAGAAGTTGCAATACCAGACTAGAATTTTATGTATTTATGATAACTAGACTGCGAATTTTCAGAATTGCTGGAGTATCGACAGAATTTAATACGATTTTGATTTAGTCCCGCCCTGCAACGGCTGGTGCTACTGAAAATAAGATTTTATTTGATTCCACTTTCTCAGAATTCGTTTACAACAATTGCAAATTGCATAAACATCCGCAATCTTATGATAACAATGAACAGGTCAAATACAAAATAAGAAGACATTAGAAAAATGTACGGTTAGTATTATCTTCGAGTCTTTAAAAGGGTGAAATAGAAAATACATTTTTATTTAACGTAAATTTCTTGTAATTAACTTCGACAATTTTTATTGCGCATACAGATCCGCAGTCTACACGTTACATCTAAACAGTTTGCTGGATTAATTTTTCAATAATTCATTAAGAAATTCCCAACCGTCGATCACCGGTGAAATTGTTTGCAATTGAAAACTTTATATTAAAAGTTACACGTCGGAGCGCTGAGCCACTTTCCGAGGCTCTTCCTCGCCAAAGAGCCGGACGTTTCGCCTAGGCCATCGATGTCTGCGGCATTCCTCGCACCCGAAGAATCGAAGCTTCAAGTTCGAGCGAAAGGCTCCGCGGCTGGCTTTATTTCCAGTCGTCCGCGCGTTATTTCCAGGGCCATGTTCGCGGAGCGTTGTCATTGTTTGCGCGACGCGACGATAGAACGTTAACTCGCGGTCGTTGCGTCGGAATGGACGGCCTACATTTTCGGGAATTCGGGCGTAGCTATCGCGAGAAGTTCGTGTCGCCTTTGGGAACTGGCTCGTCCGAATATTATCATAAAAGGCGAGCAGCTTTTTATCGCGCGCGACTCCATAAAAATGTTGTCGGGATTTACGAGTAGCCGCGAACAGCCAGCTGCAACCGAAGATACAGGGATAACGCTCGAGAACGACGCCCGCGAGCCTTGTCGCGACCCAACGGTGAATTACATTTTTTTTTACTCCCGGCAGTGAAAGATAATAAACGAGTTAAACGTTTGCTGTGCGCGTGGGCAGCAGCCTCGTCCCGATACGTTTCATTCTTCGAGGACAAAAGCGGCGATGTTCGATCGGTTTAACTTCGTGGAAGCGATCTCGTGCGCAGCTCTCTCGACGGCAAGTCGAATAGAAAATTCCATTGGCAATCCGGAACCGGCAGGAATTTACTATGCCGGGAGTATTCGCGGTATCGCTTGCCGTCTGATTTCTCTCCTGACTGCGCTCGACGAACTTGGTTGATCATTGTTCAAAGTGGAAAGCCTCCGGCCAAGAAATCCTTTGTCCGTTTATGAAATTATTAGACTGCGGATTTTATGCATTTATGAGAACAATGGATGCACCGAATGCAAATCGGTAAAAATATTTCAAGAATTTTAATCAGAAAACCAAACAGTTCTATCCTATTCTATAATATTCCAAATGTATTTCAAATAATGATACAGCAATTTTTGTAAGGGTTAAGAGAATATCATTTCGCATAAAAATCCGCAGTCCACAAATATGTAATAAACGATGCAACGGCATATCATGGGTTCCGAAGAGGTTCATTTCCTTCCTTGGTAATCGCGTTAGGGGGTGGAAGACATCCGGGATATCCGGGACGCGACGTCTGCGCTCTATGGGGAAACCGAATGCGGTGGGCACGCGACGCATAGCCCAGACCGCTGGTTCCCTTGTCCTTTGGTCGACCAGAGGAAATTTACGAAGCTGGAGTTCGCTGCCCTTGCGGAGATGCGGACAGAGAGGGAGCGAGAGACAGTGTGGTGGAATTATGCGAGTCGCGTTCGCCGCGAACAGTAAATCGCTTCTACGCCGCCGCTGTGCTCTCGGTTATGCAAATTACCAACGGAAATTGAAAAGCTATGCGACGCGACACGACGCAACAGACCTACGAGACGAGACGCAACGGGCGAGAGAAGACGAGAGAGAGGACAGAATTCGTTGGCTGGGCGACGAGAGCTATAATTCTTTCGGGAATTCTGCTAGACACGGTCGGGTAAACCAGATTTTCCTTCTGAAAGCTTTCCCGCGGCCGATATTTCAGCGTCGTCTCCGTTTCCGGATTTTCGGGAGGAAATTAAAGCGAGAGGCAGTCGTGCTCCGTCGAATCGAAAGATCGTTATCGCGTCGTTGGAGTTCGATAGGGCCCTCGTCGAGAACGCCGAAAGCCCGATTACCAGAGTCAATTAAAGACCATTAACCGAATCGGGCCTCGATAAATCGTTTCGGCCGATGCCGAACGCGACTCATCCATATTTCGCTTTCGTCCAACCTCTCGTTCAACACACACGCGCGCGCCTATCTATACCGAAACACACACACACACGTCTGGCAGGTTCTCGTTAAGTCGTGCTCCTCGTAATACCGTGGATATTTGATTTTCTCCGAGGCAATTTCCACCTTATTCCGTGTCAGTGTACGCGCATCGAACGTCGGAACCTCTGAGCGAATTTCCGGGTTATCGCGCAAACTTACCCCCAACCCTTCCGCTCGCCGATTCCCAGATCGAAACACAGCCCTCGAAAATTAACTCGGCCCTGCGCGATCGCGAGTCGTTCCCGGAATCTATCGAAACGAAGATCGTCCCGGCGTTGCTCGTTACTTTCGATCGTTATCGTCCTCGGCGTTTCGTGACCCAGGGAACTTCGAGAGGAGAGAAATTTGAAAGGATTCTCCAGTCATGCAATCTCTGTATATTATGTACAGTAATCGCTCCTTCGCTGTCCTGAATCGTGGGCACGATCGTTGTCCAGTGTCTACCCACTCCACTACCTGTCAACGAGAGGATTAGGCCTGCGTGGATCTGGTCGCCAGATGTGTCCCAGGACTGTCTAGACCCGCGTAGTACGGAGAACAATAGGAAAGGAATATGGCAAGGAAATAAGGAGTTTTTTAAAGCCAGACCGTTGACTGCGAATGCTTTTCTTTGTCATTTAACTAGTCGTTTCACTAAAGACGCAGTCATAAATCAAAAATAGTGTCCGGGCACGGTCGTTGTCCGCTCAAACCCCCGGCCTTTGGACAACGAAGGAGCTTTTACTGTACTATTTTAGACAACAACATACATAGGGTTAATTTGACTAACGTAAATTTCGAGGACGTTATCTGTGACAGGGGTAGCGAACGTGGTGAGCCCTTGCTCTCCAAAATAGAGACTTTGGAGAAAGAACAACGAGAGGGTAATTGCAGGGGCCGCTGTCGGAAGCCGTCGATCGGTTGAGCAGTTTCGAAGCGATAGTAGATTAGCGAGGACGTGGCGGTAATCGGTGCGCAACAACCTATTTGAAGCGGGACGCGTGTCGCCGAGCCGCCAAGATACATCCCAGAGCTTTCGTAAATTCTGGCTCGCTTCCCTTCTGGGTTCGGCTTCCCCTTGAATTCTCCCACGAATTTCGAGTCGCTTCGGCAGAGACGTTAACGTCCAACCCGTTTCCCGGGGTATCGTGAAGCTCTCGAACTTTCGGGACTCTGGGCGATCTCGTTTCGCACCGAGTGCGGTTTTGCGCCCGGTAAATATTTCCGCTCTATTTTACAGGGCCGCGGTGAGCCTGGTCGTCCATTTGCATCATTAGCGCACCCGCACGCGCCATTTTAGTGAAATACGCAGTCTCAACTTCGAGATCTTCGAAATTGTTCTACCTAGATTATCCGTACTAATAATTTGTAGACGTTTGCTATTGGAATGATTAGGGTAAAGTGCCCAAATATGAACCACTTTTTGTTGATGTCATTTTTTGATTATTTTAGAATGCTCTCTTTCGTCCAAAAAATTACCAGTTGTAGATGCATTTCCTCCCTATAAGATTCTGGGGTCAAGTTTCTTATAAAATTAATACAGCTTGGGAAAAATATTTTTTTGTGGAGTCGTTTGCAGGTTCCAGCGAAAGGGGTTCTGAATTTGGTACACCTTGAGTCCCTAATATGACACCTAGTGCCATGTTCGGCACCCACAACAAGGATGTCAATAGCTATACCCATATTGGGGAAACCGTGGTAGTACCATACTGCGAACTTCACGTGGACTGATAATACAAGTTACTGACAAAGAGAAAATAGAAAATGAATTTCAGCCCAAACCAACAGTTGGAAAACATTAATATAAATAAACTGAAACTACAGATATCTTCAAACATTTCAAAATCACTTACCTTCCTCGAACAAGATACTATCGAAAATCTAGCCACAAAAATATTCAACACGTGGAGACACAACTGGCGGAGGATCGATACCAAAATCTACACTCGAATGGTGTCAAACTATTGTTTGAGGATTTTCTTACTAGAGTGCGACTCCTCCTTTACAAGATATAAGGTAGTGCCATAATAGAGGACTATACCATATCTGGGCACTTTACCCTACTCTACCTTAATTTTTTCGACATTTTGAACGTGCTGAACAGCGATGAAGATAGCCAAGAAAAGGCGAATCCGTGAACAAGAGCGCGTCAGATAGGGCGAAACTAGACCGAAGAGATTGAGCGTTCTCACAGGTAATTAAAATGAGCCGAGCGCGCGGTGTAACGACGCGTGTTACGGCCAGGGAGGGTGAAAAACTTGCTCGCCGCCGATTACCACTGGAACGGGAGCGTGCGACGCTCGGGAATTCTAATCGCGAGGATAATGGACGCGTCGACGTTTGAAATTGCGCCGCGGTCGAGCCGGAGGGTTGTCTCGCGACACTCGTTTCCGTATTCCTTCCGTGGCTGGCTCGCGATTCGATAATTGAGCCCGAAACGAACAGGCTGGCGCCGCCGAGGGCGATTTATCGCGTTACGAAATGGCGAAATGGCGAGTTCACGCGAGCACCGGCCAGCTGGAGATGTCCAACGACGATCGTGTTTCGAGCCACGCGACTGCTCGTTCCCCGGTTAATTGAATATCCTGTTATAAATTCAACTCCGGTGGCGTTAATTCGACGCAGCTCCGATTCGATTCGATTCGATTCGATTCGGATCCGCGAATCGGACTCGTTTTCACCGGGTATCGAGCAATGGACCAATTTCTATGTGTAAAATCGGTGGGGTTAATTGAAAAATTTTCATGCCATGAAGTGGAAGAGTAGAAGAACATTGTTTAAACACCGCTTATAAGGGTAATTTTATAAAGACTTCTCATTCCAGCAAACAATTCCAAAATTAGATTCTACGATCCGAAAAGACCGTTCTATTTGTAATAAATAATGTACAATCAACACTCATGAATTTTACCCAGCTTTCCGCGATTCTGGCACACCGTGGCGTTGGCTCGCGGAAAATTGGGATAATTGAATTATCAGCGGCACGCCCGACGTTATCGGTGTTATCGCGGCCCCCTATTCGGCCATAGTTGGACGCGTTACATCGCGGCCGACACAATAACTATTAACTGCTGACCGCCACTGATAAACGACGGCTTCCGCCCGTGGAACGATCCGACGCGGTCCATTCGACGGAATACTGGACGTTTCCTGACCACGAGATACTGGATATCGTGTATAGGATGATCCGAACCTCCAGGGATTAATCTACTAGCGATAGGTTGTGTAAAGTTTGCCAAGACACGCTTGGTCGTAGGGCTATAAACAAATATAGCGAGCACGAGACCGAGTATTTTCCATTCGAGCACACAAAACGTTTACTGTGTGGTCCATTTGCATTTATACGATTTATAGTGATTGTACCAGAATTATCGCTATAAAAATACTAATAAAATATTTCTCATTTTAACGCGACTTCATTCTTTAATATTGTTCAGAGTATCTTCTTTAACGTGATCGCATTAGTGCACCTCATGTCATCGCATATTGTACAGTAAGTCCTAGACTTAAGGGGTCTATTCACGATCAAGCATTTTGCGCAACAATGCCTATTGCGCAACATGATTGATCGCGAATGATAGTGATTGACTAATTGCGCAACATGTTGTTTAAAATCAGAATTTCCTGATATTTTATGCACAACAAACGGGTTGCGTTTGTACTGTGTTGTACTGTGAATGGCAATGTTGCACAAATATGTTGCACAAATATGCTGCACAATAATTGTTGCGCAACATGCTTGATCGTAACTAGGCCCCTTTACGCGGTTAATTCGCGTAATTCCGTGTAAGTGGAGGACTTATTCGTATTCGGGAAAGGGCATACCTACAACATACCGAGATGCTACATTATGTCTTATCGGGTTATAATTTTACCACGAATCGGTAATTTCGCCATTTCGTTGAAAGCCGACTGAGAGCTTCGTCGCGAGATTCAAACGTGCAAGTTTAATGTCGCGGAGGTCGTATCACGAAGAAAATCGACTTCGGCGATAACGAGGAACACAGGGGGAAGGAGAATCCGCTTAACTCTCCCCTCTCATGGTACGTAATACTTCGTGGTATTTATCGTCCCCAGATAATAGCGGATAATCGGTGGAAGGAACGTCCGTTCTGAAATAACTTCGTTATCGGACAGCGCTAATCTTTCCGCGGGCTACTGGTTCCATCGTGTGCGGGCTCGGAATCGCGGTCCTAAATTTCAAAGACGGAAACGCGACATCGAGTTTCCGGGAGCTGGAGAAAGCTATACTTTTACGTCCTCGGTTACAAATGAAATTGGTACGACCGCTCATCGAAATAAAGAGGTATCTCGAAAACGATTCGAACTTCTACCTCTCGTTTAGGAAGCTTCCGCGGGAAGAAATTCAATTTTATCTGAAGAAATGTTGTAAACAGCACTTAGTGAAAGGATCTGCAGCGTTACAGATTAAGGAACGAAACGTAAATATATAAAATGAATTTCTCTCTTCGCAATCTTTATAAGTTGGAAACGATGTAACGACGTTTTGAAATTTTCTCTGAAAATGCATAAAATCCGCAGTCGAGTAATTATGATAATTAATCTGATTAGAGTAATTAAAATTAATGAATGAACGGGTGTATTTAACATTTCATCTTCGGGAAGCCTGTTAACAGGAGCTCCGGTAATTGCGCTTAGAAATCATCTTTTACGCAACAATCCCCAATGAACTGATTAAATTATGTTACTTTAAACAGCTATTCCCATTAAATCTTGATTACGCCCTGCGTAATAAATTCTGTAATGCTCGCTACAATCGATACAGTGTGCACAGATGTCTCTGAACGTTTAACTTACTCGGTGAAATTACAGTGAACGATGTAAATCGCGATGAACCAAGCTGCCGCGTTGACGAAGTGGAAACAGCAGTTCCGTGGAAATTGGTTCTAATTTTTTGGATCGAAGGGATTTCTCCGTAAGCAAAGAAGCTTCGCGAGCAAGGTAGAGTTTAACGGGATTCGTGATCAACGTTGCGATACCAATCGCATTTTCCAATTTCCGAGTGCGCGCACGCAACATTTGCTACCGGCAGCTGCAACCATATTTTCTCCCTCGAACAGTTGTCCCGAATTCCTCGGTGTCGCGCTCGATAAAGTCCGGTTGTTCCCGAACATTTCGCGTCGATTCGAAACCACGGCTCTGGGGAAAATGCGGGAAAACCAGGGACGAACAGACGAAAGCACAATGCACTTTCGAACGAACGTGTTCACACGCGCAACTTCGGTGATGTTCGATGCGTATCAATCAACGTCCGAACAACTGAACCGTCCTCGGACCGTATTGATATTCGCGACGTCACTTCGTCGATGGGAGGAGGGTCGCAAATGTAAACCTCTCCCTAAAATTAGACTCCACGACGATTCCCGGCACGTTTCTTATATTACATTTTCTTTCGTTTCTTACGGTAACGTTCGAATCGTGGATCTACCCGGGCTCGCGTGCTGCGGAGCAAGAAGTCCTCGGCTTTTTCCCTTTTGCGGTAGTGCGGCATACAGTCTGGATTCTTTATTGAACGGGGGAATAAAAAATAATATTGAGCTGGGTGTATTGTGCGTCTGTGTGCTACGTGTCTACTGCGAGTAATATTGTTCGACTTTAATACGTTGCCTACCGGTGAGTACTTTATCATTTTTGAAAGACTTTTCAATGGATCCTTCAACATCAACTTCAATTATACCAACGAGCTACGTAACGTTATCCAATAATTCCATTTGGGATCATAATGTGGAAGATATTAATTAGTAAAAAGTAATTTGTAATTTATAAAAAGGTTTGTAGTTAACCCCTTGCTGCACTTTGACGAGCCAGACTCGTGATGAAGGTTTTTAACAAAGTCTAACAGATATGAATGTTACGCGTTTCATTTTAGACGAGATAAAATTTGATTCGTTTGTAATCAATATTTAAGCATTAAAATAAATGCAGCTATACAAAAAATATACATTTTCTTTTCCCTTCTACGACATTTTTGTGCATAAAGACGTTCTAATCACTGTAACTGTGAAAGAAAAGGTACGGCACGGGGTTAAGGATGAGAAACAATAACATAAAGTTATAACAGTTCATATGGATGGATGGATTTAAAAAAGAGGAGGACAATCCTGATGTCTTCATTTAGATTCGACTTGGAGGATCTAGCTTGTTCCAAAGAAAATCTGGGACATTCGAGTAGTGATGTTTTATTTAGAAAAAGTTAATAATTGTCGAGCCAACACAGACTTACTCCCTAAAGCCTTTTGGCTTCAATATCTGACTCGCAATCCGCGTTTTGTAAGCGAATACATCATTAAGTCGATTGGTCTGGATACCCGATATTTTGGCACGGAAAAGCAGTCGTTCAATTACCTGTACCTTTGTTTCCCCTGTTGAATGAAAGGATTGGTGGTTCTATTGTGTTTAAAGACGGAACGGTGAGTTCGCGGTTCAGAAGCACAGCAGGTTTGATTGTTCCTCGAAAGGTAGTCTTTCCAATTGGTTTAACGTTTCATCGTTGAACGAAGGATATCGAGCAAGCTGGCCTCGTCATGGCCGAGGGAAGCTTGCGCGCCGGTTCGTCTCATTATTTCCATCCACTCGACGTTGATTCGTGTCGGTAGCGCGTTCTCGGCGGATGCAGTTTCTCTTCTTTCGTTTCAGTAATAAAGCCCTGAAATCTCTCGTTTCGTGGAGAACGGAGAACCAGAGGCCGTAGCGCGAGAAGCACCCAGCCTCCTCTAATCCGTGGCTCAACGAACCTCGCAAGGGCTCGCGCCAAGAAGTGCTGCGGACCACTATAGAAAAGCCTAAGGGCGGGAGCATATTTTCGGATATTCTCCGATATTCCTTTCAAGCCACTCCAATTTCCAATTTCGTCTCGATTCCTGTTTTAACACTTTGAATCAGTTCAGCAATGTCAAAAATGCTAGGAGATAGAAATCATTTTTCCAACGAAATGGAGAGTGAAATGTTAAGATAACGCTGAAAGTACTCCATCACTCTTGTATTGTAGTATTTTGCAGGTTCATTCACGAAAAAATTCTTCTGCAAACCTAGATAAATAATCTTAATATTCTTCTCCTGTCTCGATTAGGGTCACCAGATTAACCCCATACCCTTTTATTTTACGATTTCAGTGATTAAAACTGTTTTTGTACGCCTATATGTTCTCCAATAGCTGTACATTAACAACAGCAAAATAGAATTTTATTTCGATTCAAAGGAAATGAATAGCATAAATATTTATTGGACTCTATTCAGAATCTTCATCACGAGTCTGACTCGTTATTCTAAGGCAAGGGGTTAAGACTTATTTCCCCACCCCTTTCTCTTCTGCGTTTCGTCTCCGCGGTGCAGAGGGTAACTTGTTCCCCTCAATTGGTGCTCCCTCCCCTCATCTGGCGACTCTGACCTCGATTTCGATTCTGGTCTGAATTTTCTTCTCGATTTTTTGTCCCGCTACTTTTAGTATTTTTGCCTCGATAGCGTTTCGAGGCTCGCCTCGACCTAAAATTTCATCTGTATCTCGAATCCCTCTATTTCTGCATCCTTCGTCCCCCTTTCTGTTCAAGTAACGTGTTCGCAGATTTCCGAGTGCCATCGAACAATCTCGCGGAAATAACGAGCTCGTTCGAGTCGCCTCGCTAACGAACACCCGGGTCGAACGATTACGCGACCGAATCGAATGTTTCTCGTTCCCAGGATCGTTCTCGAAGCTCGAACTTCGGCGATAAACGCGTCCTCGTCGTCAAGTTTTCCTTCGGTGTTGTCGGGTGACCTCTCGCGATTCGTAAAATTTCGAAAGAGTCGACGCGTTTCTAGCACACCGCAGCAGAGCTCGGAACCTCGGTCAGCGTGATATACGCTCTCTTACGTATCCTTTGTCGGGTAAACTCGCCCCCGGTTTTACTGGCCCGATACCATAAAATCGGCGAGAGTGCAAACGCCCTCGGAGTGTAATTCCGAAGAGGTACGGGGAGACCGAGTTCTTTTTCATTCGTCGAACGACCTACTCTCCGTTTTTATTCCGATTCGTCTAAATAGCGAGCTCCCGCCGAGCGAGGGGCACCCGGCTCGAAAATAATCGAATCCCGCGCTTTGTCGAGCGTGAAAGGTAAACACGCGGAGCGAGCGGACATAGCGATTCGGAATAATGAAAAACCGATCGCGTGTGCTCCTCGCTTATTTTATGAAAAAACCCCGATAAACTTTTCCGCTGCGGGCTCGCCGACTAGTTCTGCCCGATGCTTTTCGAGAATGCCGCTGCTCTATGCTCGCGGGGAACTATTATTACTACGCGCAGATGCTGAAATCGAACCACAGATATCGGTCCCCCTACATATCGAATGCACCATATGAGTAGGGTAAAGTGCCCAAATATGATACAGTCCCCTATTATGGCACTACCTTATATCTTGCAAACTGTATTAATTTTTGAACAAACTTGACCCCACAATCTTACAGGGAGGAAATGCATCTACAACTGGTAATTTTTTGGACGAAAAAGAGAATTCTAAAATAATACAAACACGAAAAGTGGTGCATATTTGGGCACTTTACCCTAATGATAAAATATTTTAACAAATTATTTATCTCAATTTAGGACGTTCGAAGGTGCTGCATGGTTTTTCAGATTTTTTGAAGAACAGTTACGCGCTAAAAATTGCATCAGACATGAAACTTACTTAAAAATTGTTCTTTACAATCAATCCCATTTAGGAAATGTCACGTTCTCTGTTCAAACCTGGTGAACCGCGCGAGTCTGTCGACCGATCTTCCATCATGAAGGAATCGATGGCTGCCAGGAGTTTTCTAGCGTACGTCCAATTTCGATAACGTGAAAATTGCGAGGGAGAGAGGAAAAAGGGAGTCGGCGAAGACTCGGAGCAATTAACTGGCCCGGGTATTAGATCGTTTTTCGATAACGAATCAAGGTCACGCGAGAAAAAGACTGCGTGGGCCACGGGTGGTTCGAGGGACGATCACGGCAATAAAGCATCGTCGGCAGCATCGGTATCCGGTTTGTTCGCCGAGCTGAAAGAGTCGGCCGCAATGCAGACCGCGGTGCACCGTGCATCGCGACAGTGCATCGCGTCCTATCACCAGTAAATTCACTTTATTCGAAACCTGCCGGAATACGGGGAGCACCGATCGATACGGCCGATCCTTTGTCGGAGGACTAACAAAAGTTTCTTCGTCCTCGCGTTATCCTCAATCGTATTGTGCCCCCCCGTATCTTCCTCGGATCTGAACTCGAGGATCTGCCGAGGATAAGCCAATGGCTCGCCTCGATTCTTTCGTTTGTAAACCGAACCGTGGGACGAGGTCCCCGGGACTGTTATCAAAGGCGTTTGTCCGCGAAACTCGCTACATCCGCGATATTCGCGAACCGGAACCAGAGGGAAGAAAAACTGCGCGCGACAGCTTCGACTTCCGCTGCTCCACGTCCCGTAAAGATGTCAGCCGAATTAAACGACCTCCTCGAAAGTCTCCGCCATTTTCGCCGTGTACTCGTGTCCGTGCGAACTTCTCTAGAACTTGTAAGTCATACGAGAGACGTTTCCGAAAGCTCCAAGCAGCTACATACACCGTGAAAAATTGGGTCGAATATAAAAATGTTCATTTCCTGAAATTATTCAGATTTCGTGCAATCTTTATTACAATGGAAGCATCTGTAATTTCAAGAATTGTTTAATGTTAAACAAAAATATCAAGAAATGGTAAAACATATTTTGTGAAAGTGTAGTTCGAATGTTTCTAGGTACAATCGAATAAAAATATCTTTTTGTCACGCCAAGGTGTACGTGCCCCTTAAACATTTGTATCATAAGATCGTATGTTTCCGAAAGTTAGCGTTCTTCGTCTGGCAGCGTGAAGTGCATCTCTTCGGTTGGAAGTGCGAGGGATGCGAGCGTCTCTTTGAGAAATCGCTCTCCGTGCACCGCTATTTTATCCTGCTTACATACGCTTTGTAAAACGGATTCCACGGTGATTCTTAGAGGGCAGCGTTTGTCGTACCCTCCTTAGAATGACTGGGCGAAAGAGTTCCGCGAGAAGCTGCAAGAATTTAAGTTACAACGATATATTAGGTCCGCTGGGAAGTTCCGTCAGTTTATCGAACTTAAGTTCGCCGTGCTTAAAGATTGCTCCATTTTCTCCCGCCAGGAAAATTATCGTCCTGCGATGGTGCAACGAAACGGTAAACGTAATTTCTGTTGAACGCAGTTTCCGAAACTGGCTGGAACTTCGGATAAGGAGCTGTATCTCGCAGGTCCATTTTCAAAGTCCGCTTAAGATTTACGAGCTTGTTATAAGTTTTGGTTAGGAGAAATCTTTATCTTAGGAAAATAAAAATTGTCTGCATCTGTTTCAAATAAGTTAGACAACTACAGTGAAATCTTGACCTAAGGAAACCCTGGGGTCCGTGCTGCTTCTTAGATCGTGTAGTTCTACTATTTCTTTGTATTCTCAGTACATAATTGTACACCGATATAGAAGTTCTTCATTCCTGCTTTAATCAGAACTATCAGGTGGAAATTTCAACCAGGTACATTCAACAGTTCGAAGTCCCGGCGAACGCGCACGTGCAAAACGATCGATGGATCAATCGAGGTACACGATAGTCTCGTCTCGCGTTGATCGACAAGTCAATCTGCAAACGCGTAGATCGGATTACCCGTCGGAAACAAGATTGCACAATGGAATTGGCCTGAGGGACGAGTCTCGACGGATAATACAGCCCATAAACGACGGATCGTTGCGTTTATGTGGCCACCGGAGAAACGAAGGCAGCTACACTCCACCCCTTCCACCGTTCGCGTATTTACTCGCGAGTCGACAAACGCTCAGCCCGTTATAGTTCGAGACCACACGTTCGTCTAATAATTAGTGGCACGAGCCAGTTGCTCGACGATGGGACTTCCCTCTTCGCCGAAGAATTTTCCCCGTGGTCGAGGAAAGTTTCGAGGTGACCACACGACTCCGGTTTCCAAGCGAGTTTCTCATGGTGAACCTCCTCTGGCTCGTAATTGGTACGAAGCCAAGTGGGTTTAATTGCCCCTCGTCTGCTTCCCAGTTCTTCCTCCTACCATCCACCAAACTCGAGCTTTAATTGTTTCTTTCGACTATCTCCCCGCGGTTTATCTAGATCAGCTTCCCTCTTCCGGATGGGCCTCCTCGCGAGCTTCATGCGCGAGCTTTTCTTTCCACTAATCTTTCCTGCAACTTTTTCCCTTTGGCTTCTCCGGCTGAGAACTATCATTCGAGCAGTCTTCTTCTCGAAAGAAAAGATGTTGATCCAGGACTTTAAAAGATTCGTCGAGCTACTCGGTTCCTGATTATTAATTCGACGGTGCAGAGGATCATCCGATGTTAAAAGATTCAAATGTTCCGATCGTAACTTTTCACTAGTTTTTACTGTAACTTTCTTCCTCGGATCGATCAACCACAGTTCTCCCAGCTTCTCTGGCTCGCGGTATTCTTCGCCAAAGCTTTTTCGAGCCATCCAGTCTTTCAACTGAACGATCAGGTCGTTTGTTCGTCCTTTTCAAAGGGGAAGATGTTGACCCAAAAGATCTGTTACTCGGTTCCTGATGATTAATTTACCCCTTTGCACTAACCGGGAACGTCTGTCAGCAAACTATGCGTCGGACTTTGATCAGAATAGTTTCGCAAGTTGTCGTTTCCTGGATTTTTGGTCCATCGCGGACCGAGCTTTCATATTTCTCGAAAGTTTGCTCTCTTTGCCATGTTCCCATCGAATCCCATTCTTCGAGATTCCTTTTGGCCACGAATCTCGTAATTGGAGCTACCGCCGCGGCACGTTTTGAGCGGTTACCCTCTTAACCGTAATGAAACGAAACGAAACGTTACGCGGAAACGCGGCGCAAAGGTACGGAACTATGCCAGAACAGGCTCCGAAAATTCCAACGTACAGTTTTCTCTGGGAATAACAGGAATCCATCGATCCGCGTGTATTCTCTGGCCGGTCGTAAATTATACGGCAAGATTAGCCAACGCTCGTGTAAAAACTGCAGGAGGTGGAATAGTCTCGATAGAACCGCTCCACTTTTGTTCCGCGGAAACTGGTGCGGAAACGCGACCTTCGACGATTGTTTTAGAGCAGTTCCATCCTTAACAACAATGTTTTATAATAGAAAAATTCACGGAATACTGCATCACAGTTTATGCGTCTACAGTTTGTGTCGAATTTTCGGGAAAATCTATACTCGTCTCACATCAGCTATCCTCATCGCCCTCGACCTACCATCCCTTCCACCATTTTGCAGTGTCTTTCGCTCGAGTCTAAACGATTCTTTTCGTTTCTGTTTCAGTTACCGAGGATGAGATTCGAGAATGGTGAGTCCAAAGGAACGAACTTCCCTTCTCTTTGTACGAAAAGAAAAATGATCGGAGAAACGTAATCGGAGATCGTGCTATTCGTTTCGAAATCAATCTCGCTCGAGATTTACCGCTTCTGAAAACACCTGATGATTGATTATTAGATCGTACCGTGTCGTTTGTTGCACGTAAAACACTTTGAATTTCGAGATTCGACATTTAAATTCGTCAACACTAAACCTACCGAGTTATAAAAATAGCTGGCACGTGTTGCCTGATCCAAATGACATCATAGATTTTCTGTGATATTTATTATAATATATGCTTGTAGGTTTAGTGTTAAAAAATCGTTTTGCAACGAAACGAAGGTGGATAACACGTTGAACGACTGTCTGTTTAGGCACAAAGGATTCCTGAAAGACTGTCCCAATGGCCGACTAACGGAACAGGTATTTAAAAAGGTATGTAACCAGCGCGAGGCGCTAATTGAACGAAAATCGATGCGCATGATTCCAGGTGTTCATAAAGATCTACAAGCAGTTCTATCCCCAAGGTGACCCCTCGAAGTTCGCCATGCTCGCGTTTAGGGTTTACGATGAGAACAGCGTAAGTTTTCCCGACAATAGCACTGTCCAACCTCTAATTTCACGATTCCGTCAAAAAATGCACCCTTCAAAATGGACTAACATTTTCAAAGTGGACCATTCGAACACACATTAAAAACGTTAGTTCGTCGTTCGAGTTGAATCGTTTCGTGCGAGAAACATTTTCACAGCACTCACGGTCGACGCGCAAAAAATCTCCCGTTACAAAAACTTGCAAAAACACCTGTTGGTCGACGGAACGTGTAGAATAGTTGAAGTTTGTTGGATAGTTTAATTATCGACGTGGATAACCGCTTTATCGGTTCGAGACGAAGCTTTCGAAAACGTTCGAAAAAATCAGCTTTATTCGAAACTCTGGTTGCAGTGAACAGTGATCGTTCGCTATTGGTGCAGCTTTGTTCGATGCTTTTCGCGGTCCCATAGTTCGTCGGGAATTCGCGACACGCGATCCTCTTTCACATTTTCGCAGAGAGGAATGTATCCACTCGCCGCCGTGTTTCACCCTACGTCACGCGAGAACTTTCCCTCGACAACTTCGGGCCGGGAAAGCATTTCAATTTTCCAATTCGCGAGGAATTGGAGGAACACTGCCTCTAGAGCTTGAAGTCTGCGGAAACTACTTCGGCAAAATTTCTCGATGGAAATTTAGAGAAACACTGTCTCTAGAGTATTCGGACTCGAAAATTGGAAACACTGCTACCAGAGTGGTCGCATAAAGCTAGCGGAGAAGCAGCTTCGAGTGTCCATAGATGTTTACAAAGCAGCCATTCGTGCTCGCCTATCTTCGGCGTTCGCGATACAAACGAGTAGTCGAAATATAAAACGAAAATAGAAGTTCATCTTACGACTAGAGCTTAGGATGCTCCTTGTGGTGTAACTTGCTCTAGCGCGAACCGATTGCGAGACTGGAGGCTTTAAAGCGGATCTAGGTTTACGATCGTGCCCCTTTCTTTGACGATATCGTAACAGTTGAAACATCGTCGGTTTTCGGAGCCAATGTGAGTAGCTCTCAATGTATTTCCCGGAGCTGACGCGTACAATTTTTATCTTGCGTAAAGATCCGTCGATAGAGGCGGGAGCCCATCGTTTTAGACGGCTGGTTCGCGTTTTATTGCAGAGAAAAGTGGCCATCGAGACGGGAATAAAGCCGCGACGGCATTCGGTAATAGAATTTCGGAGCCCTCGGACGATTCACGATGCTCGTATCACGAAAGAGAAAGCGCGTGAAAGAGGGGGAGCGAATACGAGACACCAATTTTATTTTTTGAAATATAAAATACTCCCTCTGTCCCGTAATAATAGTAGCAAGTGAATATTGAAACGTGAGTTAGTGTCGAATGCAGCTGTAAGTTATGTTGTAGCGCAAAATTGCGAAGCCCTCAATCAAAATCAATGTTTCATGACTTCTGTCATTTGTTTTGACACATCTTTCAATTTTTAGGTTAACCTAGTTATTACGGATAACTATTTTTCTAATTCCATCCGCCGATCGAAATCAATTGTTTTATTTCAGTTAAATATCAACCCATTGTAAAAGTAAGATGAAAAAAAAAAGTTATGCTGGATAAATAAAAGCAAAGCTTCGCAGCCAAGGGATCCTGCCTACCAGTTTAAAATGCAGTAACGAAATTATTGAAAATTCCAGAAACTATCTGAACACTCTAAATAAAAATTAGGAGTAATATTTTTAATTTATTGTTTAATGTAATCTAGTTTTTTTATAATAAATGTTGCGTTCTATATTTATTTTCTTTTGCTACTATTATTTTGGGACAAATTAAATTCATCGTCTGCTGCTATTATTATGGGACAGAGGGAGTATAAAATATGCTTCTGATTCTCTTACTTTTTTAAATTAAAATCTGAAAGGAAATTGAAATTAAAAATTCTTCAGCCATGAGCTTCCAAAAATTATGTGTCAATATTTCCGTATTGGTCAAAGCCTTGGTGTGTCATATTTTTACCCTTTCCTCTACATTCCCGTGTTTTTCCCATTCTCGTTGATCCACTCGTGGCATTGTCCACCGGGGACTGGAAACAGACAGGAGCGGCGTCGTCTGCGCGTTTAATGGCCCGGCTCGAAACGTTACGTTGCTTGTCGTGGTGTCCTCGTGTCCCCGCCGGACGATATTTCACGATTCTTCGCCCCCGCGATTTTCCTCGTCGTGGTAAACAGTTTTCGGCGGACGCGAGAACGTTTTACAAATGGCTGCTTTCGGAACACGCCGGACAATCAATTTTCGCGATGGCCCACCTCGTCGCGTCGCCTCCATGGAGAGACGACAATGTGCCACTGGATCCGGACCATTCTCTTGCAGGACGGCACGATAGAATTCGAGGAATTCATAAGAGCGCTCTCGGTGACGTCGCGGGGCGACTTGGACGAGAAACTGCACTGTGAGTATGACAATCTTCATTCAATGCTGCTGATAGTCCATTTGTTAACCCTTAACGCTGGACCTGCCAGCGTCAGTCACATAACCGATCTCAGATTTTATGGAAAATGATTGATTCGATAACTTGTTGCGACTGCTAGTAATCTTTCGTTGCTCAGCTTCGTTGTTAGAATATTTTCATAAATTCTACGTTCCTCATTCACGAAATATTGAAACAATTTCTATGCACTATGACTTTCAATGTCCACATAATGGCGAGATTGATATATCTGGATCGTATTAGTTTTTCAGATCATAATTTTATAAAGTTCGAAAAGCTCGCGATTATGAATTGCTCTTCCAATCGCCTTGCATTTTATAGTTCATGACAAGGGTGCACAGTATGGCGCGCTCGATACTTGCGAAAAGAATATTCTTTGACAGTCTTTCAACAGCGAGCACGTTGCATATATTTATTGACCTGTTGCATTTTCAAAGCCCATTATGTGAAAGTCCACTTAGCGCTTAAAATGGATTTTTATGAAATCGCACATGCATGGGTGACGAATTTGCAATAATTTGACTGCGGATCATTAATGCAAAACTTTAATGGATCATTTTATATAAACTAGGACGAAGAACCGGGTCAATTTATGAACTAAAAAATTCCTTGTTAAAGAATTACTAAAATATCCGCTCGTGATCATTGATCAGCACATCGACTGATTACAGAGAATCGATTTGTTGGTTCCAGGGGCGTTCCGACTGTACGACGTGGACAACGACGGTTTCATCACGAGAGACGAGATGTATAAGATCGTGGAGGCGATATACGAGATGATAGTGAGTACACATTTCTCCTTCGACAATGGTCTCGTTATCGTCGCTCGGTTCTCGCTTCTGAGAGCCAGCGGCTCGTCCCTGGATCTGCGAGAACTCGGTGTTTCGCTCGATCGACTGTAAAAACTCGTCGACGGGACGCGATTAACCTTAAACGGGCACTATCTAGCCAGCCACCGTCGACAACGGCTCACCGGATTGCGCTCGACGATTCTCTCGTTAACGTTGCCGGGAATCGACAGCCGTAAAAGTTCCGCCAAAAAACCACGGTAATCCATTCGATCGTGCAAAAACTAACAATCGAGATTTGGTCGTTGTCAATTCCTGACAACATTCGGTTCGCTCGCTGTGAACGTTAACTCTTCCCGTCTGGACAAACGGATAACGTCGTACAAAGGGCAACCCATTCGATCGTGGAAAAACCGAACAATCAAGATCCGGTTGCTTTCACTGCTTGATAACATTCGGCTCTCCCGATCGCTGCAAACAATATTTCAGTATGCACAAAAATAACGTTGAAAAATATATGCATGCAATACATACCTTTTTGTCGACGTTGGTCTGTTTCGCGCGGCGTGAGGACTTGCCTTTTCCTTTCAATAATTCCTTGATGCACTTCACGATTTTCAGAAAAATATGGAAACACATGTTAACCTCCAACGCACTGTCATTGAAATATACAGCGTGATTAACGCGTGTAGCTCTCATTTGTTTACCACATCGGAGCCTTCTTCTGCTTCGTCTGTATCCTCAACAATCGCATTTGCTACAGGCGAAACGGCGATCGCCTCGCGCTCTTATTAAATAAAACCTCCGGAGGACGAATGGATAGCAATAAAAATCGATTTTCAAGTCTACCACGGCGGTCGGAGTGCAATTTGTTTCGGTTTCGGCCGCGTCGCCCGCACATTTCGCAACTTTCAAATCGCATTTCCGGTGAGCAATGGTGATCGCGCGGCTTCTTGGGCTCGTAGAGCATCGACCTGTCGATATTTCGGCGCAGGTTCGCGTTAAATAAACACCGCGCGAGTTTCGAGACAGTAGACAGTGATCGGCTATCGGCCGAATAATCATTATTTATGTGAACGGAGTTTCGGTGGGAGAGCGGCGCATTCTGCAGCGAATTGTTACGGTCGTTATCGCCGTCGGTGCACGGGGTGGCACGAGAGCGTTAGGGGTGCTAGAAGCCACTCGGAGAATCATGAACGTTTCCCCGTGCCCACTCATTTCGCAGGAGACAACGTTGCTCTTGCGGTCCATTCATATTCGTTAAACGCGGTTGGCCGAACGCCAGCTTGTTTGCTCCCCGCCATTCCAAACCTATAAAATATCATGTGTGTGCGCGCATTTGACGACTATCTCGCAAGATTTACGAGCGTGCGAGAACCGTGGTTTTTTCTTAACGGAGGATTACGCGTATCACCTTTTGGCCCGTGCAGATAACGCCCGCGACCATTCCTGGTAATTGCCGTGTCGTTTGTCCTCGATTCGACTGGCCGTGTACCTGGAAATTGGGTACAGATGCGGCTCGACTCCACGGAGAATTACACCTTCATTTGTCACCGAAAAACTGCGCCCCGTCAATTACGGACAATCGTTTGCGACGAACGCGTCGAGCGCGAAAAGCACGCGACGCTTCACCCATTTGCATCCGTAAGCGCAATAATCCACATACGATCACTTGTTGCCAATCATACAACAATTCACGCATGCAACGGTCAATTGAACACTTCGAATATAAAAAATTGAACAGAAAGGTGACAAATTGGCGATAACAGCAGTATTTCTCGTTTACCTGATAATACAAATCGATTAATGGACGTCTCGTTTGAATTTTGAAAAGAATATTAATCCTCGTGCCGACGTGTGCCTATAATTCGAGTTTGTCTCTCAATTTCAAGTTCCTCTAATTTTCTGACTATTAAGTAAATCAACCTGACTATTATGTAAATCTGAAATGTGAAAAGCTTGGCAGCAAACTTGGAAGATGATTAATTGTTTCGGTTTGCGAACAGCTCAATTATTACTGCGGGAAACGAAATTCCGTTTGCAAGCTGTTTCTTGTAATCTACAAACACGAAGCTTAAAGCAACAGTTCCATTCGCGTGCTCGATCGTGAATACATAAAAGCCGCGACGGTATCGCGTTCAAAGTAAATATTATGAATAAATAAATGCTGCACACAGCGTAACATTATCCAATCCCACGGGCGATAGTTCTGTTTTGTGAAGCACTGTTATGTCAACTTGGCGAACCTATGTATAAAGCGGAGAAGATCGATGCGACTTTACGAGTAAACAAATTACACTCAGGACGTGACTTAATCGAACGAGCAATACAGTATAGTCTCGACGTAAGAACAACCCTCTCGGAGGATGTTACGAGGCAGCTTAGATCGTGCAATTCCAGTTTTGTTGGATCGTGACTCCACTGTATTTCTGTTCGGCAATGTTTCGAAAAAGCACTATCGACTCGGCGAAACCCAAAAGATATGGGACTCCGATAAAATTTGAAAGTCTAGGGGGAGACTAATTTCACCGGGGATTAACGTTGCCTCGACGAACACAACACTCTGTTTTGTGCCGTTGATTTGCTATTCGTTTTCGTGCTCTCATGCTGGAATATCAGGGGCCGACATCGCGGCGATAATTGCTCGTGATTCCAGCCTTAGCAGCGTTAAACCGCCGATGAATGTTAAACGTTGAAGGAGGGAGAGCCGATCCGCGTGCGAGATTTCTTTCGAGCTTATCATCTCGACACGAAAAACTTCGATTAGCCGCCCTCGCGGCCCGATTAACTTTTTAAAAGCGGACAGGACCTTCCGGCGGACTTAATAAGTACACTGGGGACCATCGTTTGTTTAACGCTCGGACAGCGGGTCTTTTTCGCAAGTATATGGTCGACGCTCGGGACCATTAACAATCACACGAACGAGACACATCAGAATACCTCTTGAATATAGTTGCGCGAATAAATAAAATTCAACTCTTCGGCGTCATTAAAAACAGATTTCTCTGCTTGGTTCCCGTGTCATCATCCAGACAATTTTTCTTCCCCATGAAAATTGGCAACTAACGACAAAACGAGCTCTATTCTCGCGGGCGACTTCAATATCCCGCGGGAATTTCAGGAAACGTCGATGCCGCGCAAAAATCCGCGCCGGCATTGTGATGGTGAAAGAAAAATGGCGCAGCGAGCCAATTTCCCTCCGCCTGGATCGCATTAAACGATCTCACGGTTTCCACGAGGCAGCAGTATCGCGGATCTCGCGTTTCGCGGCCGCGAAAAAGGAAAAACCTGCTGCTAGGGCGTACACGTGCGTCGCGATACAACGATAAAACTCGGCTCGGCTCCGGCGGCCCGTTCTATCTCGTTTTAAAACAGAAATTATGCCACGGTGCTGCACGCTTTGCCGCGAGAAATCATTGAATAAAAGTCCGCCTTTGTGGCCGGTGTCCCGGTTTCGATGCACGTTGCAAACGTATCGGGACTCCGGGGGATTAGCGCGCGGCCTGCGCCCGCGTTCTCTTTAACGAAAATATAAAGTACGCCCGAGCTTGGGAAACGTGCAACTTCGCTTAAAGTCGCATAGTTTGCATAGCGGCCGGCTACTGTCGCAGCTTTTCAGCTCTCCTTGTTTTTTCAAAAAACCCGCCACGCCGCGTTCCTGTCGTTTTTCATTTAACGCCGCGCTCGCGTCCAAGTTCACGACCTACTTTTCGCGATTTTTATACCGCCGAGAATAGACGCAGTGCCTTTAACTTTTAGCTTTCTCCCTCACCTCTCGTTACGTTGCACGATCGCGTTACCGTGGGTCAATTCTTCCGTCGAACTAATGCATCGTCACCTGTCATCTTGATTCATCGCTCGACGCGACCGTCGATCGAGCTGTTCGCAAGCCAGAGCGATTAACACTGTAATGGTACCCGAGGGACTGCCATGACCTCACTGAAATTTACTGTATACTGCTTTGCGCTGCAGTGCCGGGTAATTTAATTAAATTGAATAACGTGCTCGCAACACCTCGGACACATTCGAATTTTTTTTAGCTAAAAGTGGATGCGTGCACTTTTGATCGTGAATTTGACATGTCCAAACTTGTCTGTAGAACTTGAAACATTTCTTTCCCCTCGCAAACCACCCTGGATTTGAAGTCTGAACTCTCCTCTTTACAACAAGCCCGTAAAAATTTAACTGCAATTTTTAGTTACAATTTTATTCCGCTTTGAACGAGTAGGTTCGAGTTGATTTTTCGCATTTTTACTCGAAAATCTGACAAACTCGAGCGTCTGTATGAAGCTCAAAAAATTTTTTTTCTAACTCAACCTCTCGTAGATTCGACGATCAAAGCTTCTGCTTTACATCGGTCCCCTAGAACTCGACGTGCCAATTTTTTGGTCGATTTATAGCGTCCGGAAGGAGACCCGGACTCTTGCATTTTCGGTAGTCAGCAATTTCGAGGAGTCTCGGAGGCTCGATCTCGTTCAGTGAATTCGCACAATGCAGCAGTTCACCCAAAGGCGGAGTTTCTTCTCCGAAAAAAGACTTGCGAAAGGTATGCTGGAAGGTAAAAAGAGGGAAAGAGGGAGAGGGAGATAAAGTCTAGAATGTGCGTCTCGATGGCGATGGTAGTAGATAGCTGGAATTGGACAAGTAGGAAACGGTCAGAGAATCGGCTTAACCGGGGTTTTGCTGGGAATGTTTCAGGGGCAGGAACCGCAGGCGGGGCACACGGACACGCCGCAGGAAAGGGTGGACAAGATCTTCGATTTCATGGACAAGAACCACGACAACAGGCTGACGCTGGAGGAGTTCCGGGAAGCCAGCAAGGCCGACCCGAGGATCGTGCAGGCTCTGTCGTTGGACTACGCGTAATGGGAGAGAATTGGTTCTGTCCGTTCCCTCGTTGAGAGAACAGAGGAGGATCGAGGACAAGGATAACCTCGACTGCTAAGGATAAGGATGAGCGAGGAACCGCGCGATCGATCACGCGCGACCAGGTACCTACGTACACCGCCTCTCGATACGCTAACCGACGCCGAACGACGTCGACAAGACGACGCGACACGGCAAATCGCATTTTTCGAAACACTTCTCTTTATCCTTCTCTTCTCGCAGACAAACGGTTTTATTCCTATTGGCACGGTCGTTACCGTTCCGACGACCGTGCGACGGTATTCTTAGGACTCGTAGCTGTTTCAAAGATTAGCGGAAGTCGAGTAGCCGCCGATCTATCCTAGCTCTTCGTGCTCGACTTTCGATCCTTTCGTACGAACGACGCCGGCGAATACCTCGAACTCGTCGCGCGAACTGTGAACGGTGCACTCTGCAGAGAGCAGTTCGCGAAAATCGCGGACGCACGGCTATTTCAATTCGACGGTGCTCGCAAAAATGCGAGAAAAAGCGCATCCCTGTCGGGAAATATTCCGTCGGCGTCGCGAACGCCGATCGTCGAGAGATTGTTTAGAATGTGTGCTAAAAACGGGGAATAGTTTTGTGTATGTACACTGTTCGGACGAAATTGCACGCTTCTCGTTCGGTTCGGTTGTTGTCGATGCAACTGTTGTTTTCTCTAGCGAAATGGTTAATATTTTCTCTGTACGCGTTTCACGATTGCGTTATTCATGGAGTCGTTTCTCGGTACGGAGACACAAACGATCGTGGACTGCGGATCCTTGTGAAAAATAAAAATTGTAATTTTGAGAAACCAAAGTTGAATGAAAATGAGTTTGGCTGTACTCGAAACAAATTTCCACTCTTAAATTCTTTTAATGTTTTCACAGTTTGAAATCGCGCCAGCTCATTCCTTTCATGGATGCATCAAGTCCGTGTTCTACTTATAATCGACGCTGACGTAAACTGAACTCGCGTACTGCACAAAGATCCGCGGCCTGGTTGCACCGGCATACGACCGATCCGTCGAACGAGATATTTTTCGCGAGAGATAGTGGAGATCCGATGGAATCATGGAGAGAAACGATAACGACACCGTTTCGAGAGAACTGTGCTGTCGCGCGGTTCCCACGACGCGCGACGCGGCGTTCGCTGGAGGAAACGAGATCCCGGGGATTAAAGTTGAAGCAACGATGGCCAAAGGGAGGAAGTACTCGTCGAGAATAGGCGAGTGCAATTGCGTTGGCCGCTTATCGATCCGACCCCCGAACGCTTATGCGTTCAGCTTCACCCGGAAGATTTATCTGGGATCGGCGCATCGAGTGCGCCGGGCGAAGCGAGAAATTTCTCGCTTGATCCGGCGAACGAATCAAATATATTAGGTCAACTCGTTCTTTCTGTCTGTTCAAGAAAATATTGAACGTTCGAGTGCCCACAGGCCGACCTAATACTTTCCGATACGGTCGAAGGGTTGAAAGAAAGGGGAACGGAAGGGCGGCGATGGAAGAGGCTGGGAAGTGATTAAACTAAGAGGGAAGTGGGAAGGCCGAGTGTTTCCCGGAGCGGTTTTCGCTCGCGGCCGCGTGGGCGGAGCGGGATCCAGCGGATTCGTGGGCAGAATGTAACAGAAAGAAGACTGGAACTTTCCTCGGGGTAGAAATATACGAGGAACGGGCTGCCGCGGATCGGCCGGCTAAATTTTCCCGACCTTTCAACCGGCACGCTCTAATGAATGCCCGTTCTTTCCACGTTTTTCCGTTTCTCGGTACTCGGTTCCTGCCCCGACCAAGACAATTTCGCTCGCCTTTCTCTTCTCGCGCCTCGTCTCGCGCCCACGAACACTCGTATTTCCGGAGCTTGCAAATTTCATTTCCATTTGCGCGATCAAGGCTCCTTACGACGCCAGAACAACCAATTGCGAGTCGAGTTCTCCCGTGGAATCGCGCGATGTTCCAAGAGAATGCTGCTGTTGTTGGTGCATTCAAAGCTTGCTGTTTCCTTGCCGATCGATCGGGGAAACACGCGCCGTTTATTGCGCGTGAACACCCTCGGTGAACAACGTAAATTATTGTTTGAGACTCCAAATGAGCCAGTAAGTAAGCCATTTTCTTGTGTCCTGATCTTTCTACCCATTGGACCTTTGTTCGATCATATTATCCATCGATTCGAACATTTCGTAAAGAAATGCAAGATGAATTGGGTTTGAATTACCGTGGGACAAAAGCGTGTACATACCACGGACAGACTTGCTCATTCCGTTTCGGTTTTTCCGTCGCATTATGTATTTACCGCGGCCCGAGGCAGCCCGCCCCTTTAAAGAATCATTCGACAGCATTACGCTTTAAACGAGCTTCCAGCAGACGAAGGCTCGTTAAAAATTCAAGACCCGACAGCCAGCTGCTTTCGGGGACAACAAAAACGAGAAGCACAGACAGATAGACGAAGACAGAGGGACGAAGGGAAGCGACTTGTTTCGGTGCTCCGGTATCCGGTTCGCCGATCGTAAAACTGTACGGGAAACATTCCGCGATGTCGGCCTCCTCCGTTCCGCTCTTTTGAAGCTCTTCGAAACTCACGCGGGAAATCAGAATTTCAAATTCCCGAGAACCGACTGGGGTGGGAGGATTGTTTTGCAGCGCTGTTCAAAAGGAAATTCAACGGAAATAACGAGCGGCGAATTGGAGAGCCCGATTTACCCGGGGTTCGTTGATCAAAAATTAAAACGACCGTTCGACGGCAAATAAAATTTCATCATGTTTTTCGACGCGAGTCCAGATTTACGCGGTTCGTTAACAAGCGCCTCGTTGCCACGCTCGTTACATCTCGCGAGCTCCCATCCCCCCGCAAACTGCTCTTTACAGTCGGACGTTCGTGCTTTTCTCGTCTCTCTACTAACTTGTCTCTTGGCCCTCTTCTTTGACCCTTTAAACAACACCCCCGGCTATTTATTCCTGAGCTCTCTTCGACAATCTTTAAACATTCTTGCGGAAATGTCTCAGCGAGACTCCTTCACTTCTCGTCTTGCAATATTCCTTCTCGTAAATAAACTTCTTTCTTCGACTATATTCGAAAACTATATAAACATTGAATGTTTTATAATCAATATTTTTTGAAATTGATCTTGCGCAACCATTCTTAACCGTTCGAGTGTACCATTGAATGTTGAAGCTGCGTGGTTAATTATGCTTCAGCGAGGGCGAGTGTGCTCGACGTTAAATAAAAAATTGCTATCCTTTCACGACGAGTACGCGCGACGGAAACATCGAAAGGGCTGAGAAGCGTAGTAGGGTTAACTGCAGACCCTTGACACGAAACAGAAGTAATTATACAGCAAAGAACGAAACAGACGATTTTAAAATAGAAAGCTGCACAAAAGAATAGCATAATTGTCGCAGAGTGTTACATGCAACATCAGGAATTTCTTTTTTAAATTGACGAACAAAGCTGCGAAGTTGGCAAAATTGTAGAAAATTGCTGAACGAAGCTGCGGAAGAATCGCGGAGCCTGTATCGACGCTGGGCAGAGTCGAAAATTTTGGCGATCGATGCTCGATTAAGCGAGACTAATTGTTCGTTAACGAAATCGTGACGGAAGCGTGTCGGGTTCCGGTCCGGCGAAATTCTTTCGCGTGTTCGCCGAGTCGACAACGAAATGCACTCACCGTGGAAGGGTTAATTAAACGGCATCATGGGCCCGCGTTGTGCAGCGAGCGCCTTCGGGAGCAGCAATTAATCTCGAGCTCTTCCGTCCTAGAAATAATTCTCGGAGGAATTTCCACCGCGTCACCGGCCAAAGGACACCTTTCGCCGTAACCGTGCTATTTTTTCCTCTCCCCATAGCTCACCGTCTCCGGCGAATTCCAACGAAGCGTGCCGTTAACACGCCGTTTTCTCTGTCAAAGTCAGACCCGGCGTTCTATCTTCGCGAACGAAGAATCCTTGACTCGAATTCGCTACGACCCTATTCTTCAACCACGAAAATTACGTCTCCGGGACATCATGGGGCGCCAAACTTTATTACGGCGTCGCCATTCAGACGTTTCCGGCCTGTTAACCCACAAAACACCAAACGGAAGCAATTTATTTGCATGTTTTGCGCTGTTCTTCGACAATCAATTTGCTCATTCTTTATCACATTGCGAATATGAATAATTACAAGGTGATCACAGTTGATTTGATTGATCGACTCACTTCTGACCGGGGTATTGCATTTATGGTGAAAATGAGTAGGAGAAACATCAAATAATATTACTGATACATTATTTAATGATAATCCATTTTTCTATCCTTTTCTCGTAATTGATGCAGACAAGTTTTATTTTGATGAATATCCACTGTCTAGTAATTACATCTTCTTTTGCATTCCATACATAATAAGCAAGTTTCTGACAGTCTATCTGTCACCACAGGAATGAGTTTTCAAGGGATGAAAGAATACAGATTAGTTTATTTCCCGGCGTGACGCGAGCAGAGCACCCAGCGAGATTAAACAGGAAAGATCAGAATTAAATAGGGCGAGGGGTTAATTCGCTGAGCCGCCATTTTCTCCAAGAGCCAAGCTGCACTCCCATAAATCTCCACGCTCGTTTTCTCTGTTCTTTTCCGCCTTAATTCCACAAATTGTTGCGCAGCAGCATCCTGTTCAGGTACACACTGTTCGAACCGGTAAAACCACCCCCTTCGTGTTCCGTCCACCCCACTCGTTCCACTTCTCTTTGTAATCGCGTTGCCTGACGATCTTACGCAAGGATAACGCGTGCACGCACGCACGGGAATCCCTGAGAGAACACGCAGACTATCTTGAATGCAATATTCGTAGATTGCATCCCTCTCTTTTCCACTTCCGCGTTTTACGATTCTCTCTGCCGCGAGTTACGATCCGGCTAATCCAAATACAGGACGATTACACATCCGGTGCGGCGCGGCATGATTAGCGTCGAGAGGTTCCTCGGTTAATCGTTTCATGTATTATTTAGCAGGTTCGTCCGAAGTACGGTCGAAGTTCAAGCACCGTTTCAAAGAAAACTTGTTTCAACCCTCGAATAGCGGACCATTCTTATAATTAGACTGCGGAGTTTTATGCAAGATAAAAATTCTGTGAATTAAATACGGGGTCTGCGTACACATTTCTTTCATTAACAATTTCTATTGGTTGGGAATAACACCACGACAGCTGCTCATTTTTTAAATTCACCAGAAACTGGTTAATGGAGATTTTGATACTGCGGGTCACAATGGACCCGAACCTCGCTGTCAGAGGATCAACGTCGAGACTGGTAACTTTATTAAAATTCAGGAAGAAATATTGGACGACCGACACTCTCGCGCAACCCTTCCGTGAAAATTCACCGCCGGTACTTTTTTAAAGTTTCACAGCTTCGGTAAATTAGTTCAAAGTAAATTACTAGACAGCGAATTTTATGCCAAGAAACGAGTGTGATTTGAAAAAGTAAAAACATTAGAAGAATTCAATTTAACGAAGGAAGACAATTTTGATGTTGCTGTCTACGAATTACTTTGTCGAAAATATAAAAAATTCGTCGACGAAAGCCGTGCGGTCAAAGTTGCAAAACCGTTTTGAAATTGCGCGACGCGTGGCAACGAGCACCGTACTCCAGAAACGCGGTTTCCGCGCGCGAAATATCTCGAGCAGTCGAAACAGCCGAAAAACTGGCAACTCTGCTTCATCCTGGCGCAGCAGCCTTGTCGAAAAGTTTCCCTGAACTTCTCCTGATTTATGATGGCAACGCGGCGCGCATGTTTCGGGAAATTCATTGGTTGGCTGGTATCGTAACGTCGAAGAGATCGGCCCCCGTTATTTTTCCAGGACCGAACGCCCACGAGCATCGCCCACTCTTCCGCCACACATACAAGTCTAGGAAGAAAATTATCCGCGGATTAATCGAGCGTGGTGCGTGCCTAGATTAAAACCGTTCCGAAACTTCGGGAAAGGACGGGGACAACGAAGCGGATTTTCCCTCGTTCCTTGTAATTTCCCAGACTCCTTGCCAGGCTCCGAACATCCGGGAGATTGCTATTCTTGCGACAGAAGCTCCTGTTAGGACTCGGGATAAATTTCGCAGAACGTCGAGCACTAACTTTCCCGTTTTTAATTTTCCTAGGATTGTCTTGGAGGAAATTGAAAAAACTACTGTGGTCTCTCGATCCCTGTTACTGGCTAGAATTTTTACGAAAACGTTTTGTAGAGGAAGGTGTACAAGTTAATTCGTCGCCTATCGACAATTTGTTAATTTGTTCAGAAGAATTAGGAGTTCGTAGAGGTATGCGCTTTCCAATATAATTTCTCGGGCCGCTTCGACGTGTGGCCCGATGTAATTTTTTGCTCGGGAAAATCTGTATGTCGGTCGTTGCGCATTCAAAGTTGGGTATCGGTCGGATCCGGCAAATATTTGACGATCAAACTGTTGTTCGCGCGAACGGACACACGCGATACCATTCCTGGAACCCTTCGCGCAACTCTCATCGAAAAATCCCACGTATTGGCAGCGTTCCCATATTCTCAGCCATCCCCGCTATCCCCCACCTTCTTCTTCTTGTTCTACCCCCGTCCGGACCGATTTATCTTCGGTCCAACTTATTTTATTCGATTAACGGGACTACCGAACCGGCAGCCATAAAAATACCACCAGACCGAAGTTAATTTATTTAATGGAACCAAAACTGAGAGTTCGAAATTTATCGTACGATCTCTTCATCTTCGCGGAGATCATAACTTGGCACGCTCGATATATTAACGGAACAGAATTCACCTTGAAGTTCTGACGAGTAATTACATGACTCGCAGCGCCAGCGCCGTTCATTTTGAACCACCGTGCTTCGACAAACACGCGAAACGATAAAATTGTCAAGGGAATGCAACAATATTGCTGTGATAGCTGTCGCGACACGAATCTGCGACAGGGCAGCATGTTTTAGCAGCAAATAACATGCTTTAACTGTAAGTTACGTTTTTGTATTTGTACTTTTCAGGTCTCGTTCTCACGGTATCGCCGGAATTTATTGCGACGATTTACTGTTGCCGCACCGCCATTGCAATTTTGCAGCTGTTCGTTCAGGGGGAAATTGAAATTAAAATTCTTTCAACTAAATATTCGCGTTCCACATCGATCGCAGGGGATAGTAGCCGGATGGCTACCTTATTTTTCAATTATCTTAATTCTTCTCCGGTTTTAAATTGCACCAGCCCATTTCTATTATAAATGCACAAGTCACAACTCCATCGGTGAAACTAGTCACTTAGTTCTATTTAAACATACGAAAGGAAAATGCGAGGGAACAAGGGACGCGCCATCGCTCTGTTTCGACTTTCCCGTTCACTTTCCTGGAAGCTGATCCTAATGCGACAGTTATCGAGACATTACCGTATTTACCGTAGCGGCGAGTTCGGCGTTTTCATCCGGAGATTAACGTCTCCGTTGGTTCGTATCGGCCGGTAGCCCGATCGTGGAAAGAAAATGGTTCTCGCGGCAGCGGAACGCTCGTGTAATACCTTTTCCGTGTCGATGGTCTTATGTAAATTCCAACGAAGCGATATAAAGCGACAGAGAGAAGAGCGAGAGAGAGATAGTGAGTCAGAGAAAGGAGACACGGGGGCGAGTAAGCAGAGGGTAAACATCTGCGGCGGGGAAATGTGTGCGGGGGCTTCGAAATTGCCGATTCGCAGGGATCTTCTCTCAAATCTCGAATATTTCCCTTCGTTCCGTAAAGTTTGCAGAACTCTCGTTGCCAGGCGAAACACGTCCGAGCAGATTCGTTGATTCTTTGCCTCGCTCGATAGCCTAACTTGCCTGTACCGCGGTCATCCAGGGACCTCAACCAGATTCTCCTTGACCATCAAAAATTAACGTGCTGTCGATTGATTCGATTGTTGGCCCGAAGCGAGGAAACAATCTACACACATGTGTTCTTTTATGTCTGATTATTTTGCAAATCCCTTCAATTTTAATGCACACTTCTAAATATACGATTCCAGTGAGATTCATAGGCATTTTGTGGACGCTGTCTGGCTAGGTTCTGATTAGGAGTAAGTAAATAAAATAATGCTTCTCCTAGCCCAATACTTATGAAGGAATCAGGGAGTATACAGCCTGTCGTTTTACTGGTAGGACGCGAGAGATGTCGCGAAATAAACGTCGCTCGCATCGACGCCGCAGCGATTGCACGGTACAGGAGCCACGGGAAGTCACGCAAAATTTCAAACGCGCCATGCATATCAATGTATGCACAAGTGCCATGCATCAGAGCGAAGCTTTGCAGCAAAGCTTACGTGCCCCGGTGCGACCAAAGGGATAACGTTGGCCAAGCGTCATCGGTTTGATTTAATCGGGGTCAATACAGGGAATCGCTGCCGGCTCTTTCGGAAAATCGGTGGCGTATCGATTTTCGCTGTTTACGTCGGCAACGCGCTCGCCGTGTCCTTCGTCCCCCATTGCATCAACCGTTCATTCTTTCAACCCTTCCGACGGAAACACAGATTTCCGAAAAATCGAGGAGGGACAGCCGCGCGTCGTTCGTGCGCCTAAATAATGTTAGCGTACCAGACTCTTCTTTGTGTATCTTACGAGATCTCTAGCTGAGAAACAGAAGCGTGAACACATTGTATCGTACGATTAGACCATGCGAGGCGTGGACGTCGCGTCGGAGGCTCAGACTTCCAAAGCATGTTCGGGAAAAGGAAGCTGATTTTCCTCGACGGGCGTATCGACGGGGCGACGAGGCGTGCGACGTAAGTGCCTGTGATACGCGCGAGGTACTACTTTTTCGAGCACATTTTTCCAACTCGAACGCGAACGTTCTCCGGCGATCGTCGAGACGCCACGGAAATTCCGAGTGGAATGCGTCGGAGCTCGATCCGACGTCGTTCCGCGACGGCACGACGATCGGAGAGACTCGGAGAACGAAACGAGAGCAAGGTGTACACCGGTACGGCCGGACACCGATCAACAGTAGCAATAATCGAAGAACTTTGTTAGCGACGTTAAGAAGACATTTCAAGAGGTCGATCGTGAGAACATCACGGAGGACTCGAGACGAGCAGCATCGTGTATCTCGTGAACAATTAGATGGGGTTCAAGTCACCATTTTCCATGGTTTGTTTCTAAAAGAAGGACCTTCGAGTTCGAAATTTGTCTTAGATAAATCGGTGAGAGATTTCTTAGATGAATCGTAACCCACACCTTGCGTCAAACCTCATTTACAATTTTCAATGTTACAAACTGTTCGATCGAACAAAAATTTGATACAATAGACGGAACCTTCGCGCTCGAGATGAAAAAGCTTTCAAGTCGTTCGGACGAGCGATTTCCAAGATAAAAATTCATAAGCATGTCCATTTTCGCGGTAATAAAAATCCAGGAAAGATTGAATAATTCAACAGTCTGTATTTCGCGAACAAATCCGAACGTGCTAAAACGGTGACATAAACCTGACCTAATTTCTCGAGTACTACACCATGTTGTGCCCGCCGTCGCCGAAACTTCGCGACATCGACGAGGAAAAATCGATTCGTCGCAGGATGACCGTGGCTCGGATACCCCGTACCCTTGGCGATAGAGAATGCCGATGGACGTGTCCGGGTAGAACGCGGAACCACGACGATCTTCCGAAACTCGTCCTCTCAGCGACAAGCCGGCGTTAGGATCGACGAGTCCAGTCACCGATTCGCTGGAGCAGAGTTTTAACGACCTTCCGCGTTGTTCAGCAAACTCGTGTATCTCGCCGAGAGAAACTTTCGAGATGGAATTAGCTTTGCTTCCAGCTGCAGAACCGAAAACGGAATTACGAATCGCGAGAGGCGAACGCTGACTGGCCCGGCTCGCTGACAGTACTGGTTTGTCACAGCCAAAAGCAAAAACAGTAAAATATCCTGCTGAAGCAATTTTTAGTTTGCTCGACTGTCGCGTGGAAGATCACGCCCCTCAAACAAAGAAGCCGTTCTATTTTTCTATTTGTTCCGATCGTTGCCGGAGGATCGTCGTTGTTCAAAGCCTTGGTCAACGCCGGAACGCCATTTCGCACCACTCGCGTCACTCATTCCTCGACTGATCGCCATTTTGACGGTCGCTGACGCTTCATCCGACGAAAGGAGAATTTTCTCTTCAATTATAAACTCAATTCTATTTCAAACAAAAGACAAAGAAATTCTCTTCGATAATTATATTAGTTCCAAAAGAGAAATTATAAATGCCTCCTTGGAATCCTCAGCCATTGCTCTTCGCTTTAGAAAAGACTATTGAAAAGTTTCTGATAAATAATAATTCACCGTTCGACGAAGCGTCAGGATGGCTAAGCGTTTCAGAGGACACCGTAAGGAGATCGACGATCGTTCTCGAAAGATGATCTGCAGGCGCTCGCGACCAGTTCGTTATTTCGAGCGATCGTAGCCGAAGTCGCGAATGTCTCTGCGACAAGGCTCGGGATCGACGATGCTCGTGATCGTTTTCGCGGACGATCCACGATTGATCGTCCCCCGTGCGCGCGCTATCTGCGTGCCGCAACAAACCCGACTCTCGGAAAATTCATCGAGGCGTATCGATTTACATTTACTTATACTCGTATTGTAAGCGGGTCACGCGAACTAACAATTGCTTTAAGTAATTTTTACATTTTCAAGGGGAATTAATAATGGTAAGAGGTCGATTCCGCTTAGCGTGATTTCTAGGTGCTTTCCGTGTAAAATTCTCGTAATTAAGCTTCGTCGAGCTAGAGTGTCCTCTCTCTCTCACACTTCTTTCTGTCCCTCTCTATTCGACTTGACACCTGGTTGCGGAAATGTCCGATTTTCTTAATCCTGTTTTACAGAAACGTCTCCATAATTATCTGAAGTGGAAATATTTTGGATTGTACGGCTTCGGTTGCCAACCAAAGTATACAAAAATTGTCTCGACAGTTCAATTTTGATCACTGCTTTCGCTGGTGGCACATACCATTCATTTAAAAAATAGTCGGACGTTTCGGCGTCGCAGGCCCGCAGGAGAAAGTGCTCAAGGAGGCAAGGTAAGCGAAAGGAAAGGGTGAAGGAAGGAAAAAGATTCCCTCGGTCTGACATCTCGCGGGAGTCGTTAATAACCCGAGGAGAGAAGAGTTGTCGGAGGTGCGTTAATTTTTATGATCGCTCCCGGGGAACGATTAAAGAGCGATCGAAACAGAGTTTGCGTAATCGAGTGGCGATGAAAGGGAAAGTGGGGGAAACAATGCGACTTCTCGTTGATTGGTCATCGCACCGATCCGATTACGCTCAATGAGACGTCTTTCCTCGTTGAAAGACTCTCGGCGTCGACTCGATCTCCTTGGACGTTTCCGAGCGCGGGAAGATGTCGGACCGACGTGAAATGAGGCGAGTTCGGGATTGAATTCGAGCGACGAGATAGAGACAATTTCGACGCCGATCGCCTCTTGCGATTCTCGCGTCGGAACGAGAGGAAACTTCTGTCTTGATCGATACGGAAATCAGACTATCGAGACCTTCTTTCTCTCTTTCCCTCAGCGCCTTTCCAACCCTCTCCCAACCCTCCACTCTCTCTCTCTCTCTCTCCCTCCCTCTCACTCTGTCACTCACTCACTTTCACACACACCTTTTCTCTCTTTCTCCCCACACACTCGTTCAACGCACCGACGACAATTTGTCCAAGGAGAGCTCTCTCCTTGCGCGAGCATAAAGTTCGAAGGAACTGTTTTACTATAGCGTAACTCTAAATATCTTGAAATGCTGCAGATTTAAAGGGGCTACTCTCTAATGCGTGCCGTTATACTTGTATCGCTACTCGCATCGCTGTTATTACCGCCTAGTTCTAAATACTTAACGCTAATCTACTGTTACTGTACTAACGAGCAGCATCGTGACAAGTTTTTTCCGTCTGATTACGCTGCGACCTGACCGCACGTACCTGAACGACCGGATCGTTGTCGACGCAACGGTATCCATTGTCAATCGATTACTATCGAATTGATCTGAGCATTGTTCCTCCGATCATTCCCCGAAATTGTGCAGTTAATAATTGGGAAGACAATACCTACTCGATCACTGTTGTGAACACGATTGTTGAATTGTTATTAGCGCGTTAACTAGTGGCAACCTGTGGACGAAGCTTAACCAGTTTCTCTTAGACAATAATCTCAAGAGAAGTTGTTGTAGTATGTTACTCGAGATACACCGTAGATTTAGTAACGACTGCGGATCTTTATGCAAAATAACGAACGTGTGCATTCATCTCAAGACGTAGGAACCAAATAGGAATTTATTTAACTGTTTTATTCTCAAATTGTTGTAATCTTGTTGTAACATTGCCGTACGAAATTACACCCATTGTTCCCGGAAATGCATAAAATCCGCAGTCTAACAATCGTTGTTGCTGTGAACAATTTATCGAACGATCCTCGACTATTAACAAATGACTCTTTACTAAATATGAAATGCATTGTCTATCCTTATATAAAAATTATAAAAAGTTACGTAGCACGAGCAAGCATCGAAACACTTTTCAATGCTGCGAACGAAGATAGCGATAAAACTTGTCTCGGGAGATTTCTGGAATGCTCGGAGGTGATCGACAACGAATTGGTTTCAATTCCAAGCGATGTAATCGACAAGCACAATCCTGAAAGCAGTTGTGGAACGTGCCGGAGTTCGTCGAGAATGATTTGGTCGTCGCGTGACGCGCGATTAGGGCGCAGCTAAGAAAAACGCGTTTCTTGTACTCTTTCACTGGACTAAACGGAAAACGCGAAGAATTTCGCGTCGGAGAATAGCAATGGAAAAAAGACGCTTCTCGAAACAAGACACGCGTACACGAAAACACACAGAGATACACGCACACGTACACACACACGCATCGTGAGAGAAACACAGAAGGAAACACTTGTGATCTGCACACACACATACACACAGACGGAACATGCACACTAACGAGACAATGATAGACACACGAAGAACACACGATGTGGTACACGTGTACAATTTACAAAAAACGTCAAGGTCATTGTTTTACGAACTTTCTGTGATAATTATTAACAATCACTAAATACGAGGAGAATCACTTATTGCGAAGACGACGCGACGGAGAAACGGCTGGACGGATATACGTAATTGTATTATGGTAACAGGGCAAAAGCGAATAATAATTCCGCGCGCGAGAAATCTCGAAAATTGCGATGGTGTGGACAAGGAACCCGATAAAAATAAAATGTTACAAAAAAAGGAAGACATGAAGACAAGAGGAAGAAGAGTAACAGAGTCTTGTTATGTGATAATCGTTACTGTTCCGTAGCTCGTTGACGATTCGCGGGTCCGTCGATGACGCGGCGATCGCGATCGATATCGGTCAACGACGGACACGCGCGCGAAGAGGAAACTCGACACGCGACTTTGAAATGTTGCTCGGTTACCACGAAAATCTAAGCGCATTGTTATTTTGTATGGTTCCATGCGTTTTTTCTAAATGTCGACGACGTCGTAACACACGATAACCGGTGGTGATTAATAAAAATAACTTGAAGCACACGCCGCGCCGACGCCATTCTCTCTCCTTCCTATCCGAACCTGAAAAAGCGATGTTTCAACTGAAATTATTTCTTCCAGATTCAGAAAGGCGATTTTGTTAAACGTGTACGAAGAGTGTGATTTTTTGTGACATTTTTTTTACTCCGATTGATATTCTTTCCAGGCCCGGAAAAACGATTTCCCCGTTCATGATGAGCGACTCGCGAAATTGCTCGATTTCGAACAATTCTCTCGTGGAAGTTCCGCGCGTATTTGCAACAAATTGCTCTCTAATGGAGCCGTAATTAGACTGCGAATGCTTATGCAATTTCGAACTTTTGTGGGCCAATTTCGAACAATTCGAGCGAATATAAATTTGTATATTCGATTAAGTTTCCCATTAGTGTCTGAACGAAATGGGAAGTTTATCAAACTTCGACCAACTTGGAATTGCGTTTGCCTGTGACCTAAGGGGATTACAATATATTTCTTTACTGAACCGTAACTTCCTTATTAGTTTATCGCTTAGCATAAAGACTACAAGCACCTTGTAGAATGGATCTATATTAGTAATAAATGTCAGACAATTATGGTAACTAAAGATACAATCCGCAACCTGAGTATGATACAGTGTACAGTGTATGATGAGCGATTTTCCACTGGGAATCAACCGAGGACTTCCACGAGCAATTGCTTGCATTTTTTAATTCTTCCAGTAGGTTGTCGCGAGATTTTAAAAATTCACATTCCCAGCTGCTGCACGTGCCAAATTTAATCGATAGAGTTCCTCCGAGCGTCGCATGTCCTCGCGCACGGCTTTTATCCTGAGCTGAACCTCCTGAACCCCCATCTCGGCGATCTTCACCTTCAGACGTTTTTCTTCCGTCTGCAACGGAAAATCCTGATCTCAAGCGCAATCCCCTTTAGTCTGTTCAGGGATCATCCCGATGCGACGCTATTTTTCCCTTCTTTCACGGAGGAACTGATTGATTGAACTTCTACGAGTCGTTCGATACAGATAAAACAATGTTCCAATCTTGGGTGCAACAATGAACGGGGAGAAAATTGCAAAAATTGTAAAAAATTCTACAAATTTTCAAAAATTTCGACCGTCGCATCGGAATGACTCCTTCAAGAGTTGCACCACTTTGAACATCAGAAACAAAAAGTTAATCATACGACTAAAAAGTGTATGATAAGAGAAGAATATAAATGAAGAGAAAGCTGACTGAAGGTAAAGTATTCACATTTTATAGAGAAAATATCTGAAATAAGTGTGGCGCAGCTATTAAACTAGCTTTTAATTAATGAGATTCTATTCGCTATGTCCATGACAAAATATATCCATACAAAATAAATTATTTCCATGTCATTATACTATTCAGTCATATAATAAAGAGCTAACAGCGGCCACACTTTTGTTGACCGCGCATTGACGAGTGTTTCTGGTTGGACGTTCCAGGTGAAAAGTGGCGTAACCCGGTAAGTATGCTGTCGTTCCACAAACTTCGAGCTGCTGCAGAAGCAGCCGGTGCTTCAGCTTGTTCCGATAGTCGGTCAAGAATACGTAGCCCCTCTTCGAGCCGACAGACTCGTTCCTCTCGACGTCCCGTTTTGTCGAAACAACGACTGCTGCACTGCTCTCTCCACTCTCGACGGAAGCAGACGTCGTCGGAGGGTTTCTTCTCTCGAATTCGTCGAGACGTATCCTGTGCTCCGACGATTCGCGATCCTCGTTACCTGCTTCAAAAGAATTGTCGTGGCACGAGACACCAAAGAACTTTTCTCCCACGTTCTCGCCCTCGTACCCTTCCCTTCACAACCCTTTCCAACCCTTCGGAAAGTTTCTATTGTTCCACCCGACCGTCTTAAACTGTCTCTATTATTAAACTTTTCGAATGTCGCAGTGCACTTTCTGGACCTTAAGAGGCTCAATTAAAAATAGAAATTTCAAAAATGCAATGGCACCTTGAAGTCTCTCGTATCGGTAGACTGTAGATCTTTAGATAAAATAAAAACGTTGAACCTCGATTCCAATTTAGCTGGATTTCTATCACAACATGTGCTTGTATAAAAAAGATCCAATCCTCATAATTTTTAATATGTAACAGATAACAGCAAGAAAAATCAGGTTTATCAGAAAGATTAAAGGAATCAGAGGATACCAATGTGCAATGTTCAATACCAAGAAATTCCCAAGTGACTCTTTTATTCTGCAATTAATGCAGTTTTTATGTAGCATAAAGATCCGCAGTAGCAGTGAAGCCAGTCATTTGGAAAATGACGGCGCGTTCACAGATTATGCAGTATTTCAGCGGAGTTTTGCGGAATTTCCGTGGAAGATCGTGCCGCAACAATTCATAATCTGCTGGGGCAGGGACCATTGCAGAGTTAATGTCCCTTAAGTGTCGTTAGCGCACACATTCGGGAAACTACAGACTAACGCCCCTCTCGAGCGAAACTAACAATCTGTTTGCAGGCCCTTACTTGCGTTTTGCGAGTCGGAAGAGTCCTCGCAGGTGCGCCTCCGCTCCCGTGGTTGCCATAAAACGTCCGCTAAAATCCGAAGAGAGAATGCGCCGTTTAAATTCCTGACTTTCAGCCATTCGTTCTCTGCGATTATAACGCTGCTGCTTACTTGAGCTCGGGAAGAATTCGGTTTTCGGGGGTTGTTCGTTCTCGTCGGGATAAAGGACCGACACTGTCACACTATTATCCGAAATCTTTGCGCTGGACACTACGATACGGTTTCTCGTTTTGCAATCGGTCGATGGGGGACAATCTAATCCGGGGATCTCTTTCCTCTCGTCTGTGTCGTCTCTTTCAGGGCTGACGTGATCGGTGAACGTTGCATCTTCGTCCTCTTTCTCCGTTTTTACGCAAGAGAGATCTTAAAGTCGGAGGTAAGTGATCAATGTCTAGTGAGATTGCAGCCAGCATTGTTGCTAAACCAATCGCAGTAGAAATTCGAAAAAATTCACGTATATACTGTGAACCTCGTCCTACAATCCTCTTATACTAATTAAATATCAAGTCATCTCCGTATAAGTTCGAAATTCAGTCTACGTCCTCAAAGATAACGACCCAGCTGATCTCATCAACATGATAGCGGTACTGTATACGTATGTATGAGTTTTTTCTAATTTTTTCATCCCACTTAGTTTCGGAATTGCTATATTAAATGGCGATCGCGACGCAGAAAAAGTATGGCCGCTCGTAACACGGCGATGTACGCGTTACATTCGCATTACATCGAACGGTAGCCGCGCGTTCGCTTTACTATGCTTTTACGATACTATAACTTCTTACGAGTCCCATTCCCCTAAATTCGCTACGTTCTTTCACGTGAATTATCCCGAAACGGCAGCTGTTCTGAAAATAATAATAAAGATACCGATCACATCTTCCGACGAACGGGGATCTTCTTGCGCTTCCGTAGACTCGATCGGCGAGGTCTCGGAACGATCTGTAGTCGGCTGGGAGGCGTCCTGGATTTCCGAAAACTTGGACGGAGGCCGATTTTCGACCAGGACTCGGTATCGATTCCATTCGGGGGACTCGCTCTCCGACGAGTTTGCGCACTTTTTACTCTCCTGCAATAATTCGCTTTTAACGAGGCGCAGGTTCGATCTCCAACCATCAATTTTTATGAAACTTCACCGAAATATAACTACCATACCAATATTGCACACGTGTCTTACATTTATCATCCAACATCTATTTTCAGAGATTGAAAATTCAATAAAAGCTTCCAGGCATCTATTGCTAAAATATTACATTTCAGTCCGAACAACAATATGTTCTTTTCAATATCAACAGGACAAATATCGAAAATAAATAGGAAAATACAGAGATGGAAGCAGAACGTTCCGGATAATATGCAACTTAAACCAACCAAATGTGTGTAACAATTATTCAATATTCCAAGCACGAATCAACCAGTAAATTGTTTTAAAGAATATTTCGATTGATCGACTACGAATTAATTCGTACATTTAATCAAAATACGATCAGGAAGAATGCGATAAATCTACACGATCGAGAAGCAAGAAATGAAAGAGAAGCTGTTTGGTCTGAATGAAATGCGAAACAAAACAAGTAGCACACTGGATATTTCTCAAAAGACGCTTAATTCGAGGCGGGGCTATTTTCAGGTTGTCGAATGAATCTGTCACATCAACCGAGGTTTTCTTTAGCTTCAGAGAGTGAAGGGAGAGAAGGAGAGAGAGAGGTTCCAAGAACAGGCGATTGATTAAGAAAACGAGTACCTTCCCGAGCGCCCTAGCCTTCTTGCAATGATACTTGTAATTCTGCCAGTACTTCTTCAGCTGTGCGGAGGTTTTCCGCGTGAATCCCATCTTCTTGAACTCGTTCTCGATGGTGGTCCAGATCTTCCTCCGGGCAAGCGTCGAGGTGCTCTTGTCCAACAGCGGAGCATACTGCTTCATTAGGGACAATAAATGAACCCGTTCCTCCTTATCGAATTGATTCTTCTTTCTGTCGGTCTCCGACAAATTACGCGGCATTCTCGAGCTGCTCTATCGGAAACCGATACTGGAAGTCGAACGATACGCAGACTATACGTATGGATACTATGTCTCTCGATGTTGATTCTCTCGCGATTCTTGGGGGTCGTACGCCTTCGCGGCGAGAAGCGGCGAAATCCGAGGCTTAAGACCGTAAGATCGTTTCTAGTCGACGGCAGAAGCACGAGCGCTTTTGTTTCCTGCGACAAATCAGATCGGGCGAGAGCGATTCGCGATTCTTTCCATCGCTTTCCATCCTAGGCAGCTTTGCCCCGTCTTGTCTTCGTTCCCTCTCGGAAGACAATCGACGGTCCACTCACGAAATTCTATCGTTCCGCCGCGTCGTCTGTTCTGCTCACACGAACTTCAGACCTCTGCCGAAACCTGCCAGAATATTTTTCCGATAACTGACGAGTCGATCTTCGTTCAAAATCATTTATAGAAATAGGAATTGATTTCGGCACCGTTTATTCGTGGACTTCGTGTCGAACGTCTTCTGGAATTAATTCCTCCAATCGATTTTTTCCCAGCCATTTCATATCGAGTCAATCTCACAATGAACGTTTCAATAAGAATTCTTCTCCTCTCATAACTTTCCTTCAAATTGAAAGAAAAGTCTTTTTATAGTCGACATTTAACCACTTGAATTGATGAAGCCGCGCGATAAATGTAAATTTTCTATTCCTTGTAGGAAATGGTTAACGTCAAAGAAGTTCTTGCTCGTCGTAGCTGCGAAAGAATTAGCAATAATACAATTATCAACATCTTAGTTCTTCGCTCTAAGTATTTATTAAACATGTAGTCTCACCGACTGACTGCATAACACGCAGACTCTGTACGCTTGATGGTTCATTTTCATTTGCCAATGATTCGTTGGGAAATTCGAGAGGGATCGATCGAGATTGAGATCGCAGCACGATCAAGACGTTTCCTCGAACTTTCGTAGACAGCACACGCCGCTCGAAACCTCCGTGTTTCCCGGAACGGGAAAGATGTTTGCACTTCGGCGGACGGTTTCGACTCGAACCGCATAATTTCTAAGAGGCCACCGCGATCGAAACGCATGGTCGAGCGTGGCTACGTTGTTCTCCGTATTTGTGCACGGTCCCGGTTGCGGCTGGCAATTACTCGTAATTATATAGACTGAAACCTCTCGACTTTCTACCGTTCAAATTTCGCCGCATCTCGTTTGCGATCGTTGCCTCGATGTGTCGTTCGTTGCGCAATGTTTACTCGTTGCGCTGGCGCTAGCGACGACCGAGTTGCATCCAGTTGCATCGTGGAGCATCCCATTAAATCCTTGAAAATGCAGTGCATACATTGTGCAGCGGGACTACGTTTTATTATATTGAACGTTTCAAGGGTTCCAGAACGTTTTGGAAATTAATTACGGGGAAAAAGGGCTAACCTTCCGAGCCGAAATTTTGTACGTGTATTCGTGCGTGTTTGAGATGACGGCAGAAAATTGTAGTATTAACAAACACTTTTCGTCGGACCGAATAAATCGATTGCGTCCGTTCTAGTCGCCCGAAGGAAAAACTTGCAGACGAGGATCCCGATTATCAGGAAATCGGTCGAAAGATCATTTTCCGGAAGCGTTATCGGTTGTCCGCGGAGCCTTAACAAAGCGATCGCGTCGCGAACAAATCCGCCTGAGCCGGACGCGAGCAGCCTGGAGCCAATTAAAATTAATTAGCGGCTGGGATCCGCTTACGCGCATATAGACTCGTTAATTTCCCGCGGGACATCGTTATCGTTTACGTTTATTATTCGTGCGCACGCCGCGAAATGGCAGGCGGCGGAGCGCGCGTGCCCGTTTATCGACGATAGATCATGTTTCCGATTCTCATCGCGGGACGCGAACCAGAAACCGGCCCGCGAATTCGCAAGAACCTCTGTATGTGTATGCCTGTGTGTACGCGAGGGTTGTTGGATAACGTATCTGTTAGCGATATGTTCCTCTCCGGATTATCTCATTACGAGTCGAACTGCCGAGCTTTATTAGTAGACTGCGGACCTTCATGCAAAATAGAAATTGTTTGTGGGGTGACTGTTTCATGTTCTCACATTAAATTGTACCTACCACTTTTTAGAAAAACGACAGAATTAAGAACATTCGGAAAACTTCACGTACTTTGTTGACTTTTGCCCAGATTTCAATAATGAACCGGGGTGCACGGGTACGTGTTGCGGCACCGCCCACGCGCAGAATCCTCTTTAATTGATAATCCCGAGTTTCTAGGCGGAGGCGTAAGTACGCAATCTCGCCGCCGGCAGCCGGTTAACCCATTAAGGAACTGCGACCAGGAGGATCGCATGATTAATGGATCATCGTCGAGATCGTCGCGCGATCCCTCGCGGATCCCCGAAACTCGAGCAACTGTCGCGCGAGGCGAACAACGATGGTCGGCCAAGAATCAATCTTTCATAGCCAGACTGCGGATTTACGCATTTATGGTAAAAACGACTAGGTGCAATTTAGAACAGGAGTTGACGTAGACATAAAATTAGCGACAGTGAACATAAAGAAAGAACGAAATTTCTGTTTGGCTCCCGGTCTTGTATCGTCTTATTTATCGTCGCAGGAAGGTTGAGACACTGGCTCGAAAATGGTTCTGCAAATAATTGATGGACGTTTCCTAGAGACTATTGTTCGGACGTTAAAAATGCACGCGGAAATACGTTACAGCATGAGAATGACCGTGCAAATCCCCCTCGTTAATGCCGAATTCGATTTCGAACCGTTTTCAAACGCCAAGCGCGCCGGGAGACGTCGCAATCACGCATCGATCGCAATAAATATAGCACGCAGAGTCGTCGAAATAAACGTTCCGATCTGAAACTTTAATCACGTCACGCTCTTAAAGCACAGCTTTCGCAAGTTTTTTTCTTTTTTTCGCATAGACGCCCACCTCTCAGCGAGAAACTTTCTCTATTAATGAAATCTCCGGGCGTAGTTTTTCGATCATGAAATGTTCGATTGTAAATAAAGCAAACGAAATAACGAGAAACTGAAATTTTATCGCCCCTTTCGATCTACTGGCGCCCACGCTGCTGCAGCTGGGAAAACTCTGTTTTAAAAGGTTGCACCGTTTTAGACCGGGGAAATTGTTTTCAGCAATTTTTTCTGGGAAAACCAGAAAGTTCGCGGGGAATCCGTTTCGAACCCTGCATTGTATCTGTCTCGAGGTACACAAAAGTAGTCTTTTATTTCGCATTGCCGACAAAAGGGATGCACCGTAGCTATTTCAGTGGGGCTACTTTTGAGCAATCGTGACACCGGTCGACCGAGAACAAAAAACGAATAATTTTTGGTTGGTTTCGCTGAAAAAGAGCTCGGGAATTTTTCCAAAATTTCAGTGAGAGCGTCGTAATAAAGTTTAACATGGTCTATATCTAACTTCCCGCGCGGACTAACCACATCTCTTCGTAAGTCTGAAAATCGTCGCTTATTATTCGCAATTAAAAAGTTTTCAATCTCCCTTACTTAGCCTGCAGATTTCATGCATTTATAGCAAAGGTTAGTAAATCAACGGTGAATCAAAACAGTGAAAACATTGAACGGATTTAAACATTTCATTATTTCCAACTCATTAAAATGTTTAAAACAGAAAGTAGTAGATGTCCGCGCAACTCCAGTGTCCGGCAATTAATGCAATGGATTTTCATTCCGCATAAAAATCCGTAACAACGATAACCCGCACGTCCGACTGACCAGAAACGTAGAAAGTTTCCAAATCGCCGTGCAGAGCAGTTATTAGAAGTTTAGAAGTAACGTTAGAAGAATTGCGAAGGAAACGAATCCTCCGGAAAGGAGAGGAGCAAACTGCAGGCCGCGGATGTTATTACGGTAAAAGTTAGCGCGCGTTCGTACTAGTTAAGTACTAATTAGGCATCCTTAACCCGAGTGTGATCCTAATTCCGAAGTGGATCGGCTGGTCGTTCAATCTCGTCAAAAGCATGCTAATAATTTAACGAGCGTTCATCGACGTCGCTGTGCGCTGTTCATTTTCGAAACGTAAACTAATGAACGCTTCGTTGCGCGTGCAGGATCCGTAAATCGCAGGGACAAAATCGGATATCGAATCGTGTCCATGCGATTCTAGAACGGGACGGGAAAGCCGGCCGAATCGATCGCGCACCTTTTAATTAGGATAGCTGGTTCGTGACTGCGTGTGCAGATGGCACCAGCATACCGGGGCAATTGCAATTTTCCAACGAGCTAGATTCCTCGCTTACCAACCGATTTCTGTTTATTATCGCATCGATCGTTTTCGAAATTTGCGCGCTCTTTTCTAAACTATTCTCATCTAGTTTCGACAGTTTAGGGATCATGTTCTGTTGGATGGTTTGTAGAGGCTATTATCGAAAGTATCCGCGGCAACAAGCGATTTCCCTAGTTCGCCGCCGAAAAAACAACGAAATTGAGGAGCCCATTGATCTCGCGTCCCCCCGGGGCCTGGATCCTCGGTTTTGCGCAATACTATTGAAATATGTAATATTAAACTTAACCGGAGGCATGGTACAATCGCAGAAGCTATTTCGCCGCGCGACTTTCTCTCAACGTCTTCTCCTCGCCGTTTACGTCTCCAAAGGTCATTTCGTTCCGGGGCTCTTCTATTGAGTACTCGTCGCCTGCCGAAAATCCTCGAATTCACGAAAACACCTTGCCTCGCACATAAACAACTCTGCGTTTTTGTTCGCTTCTCGCGAATCGACCGAGGAAGGTTTCTACGCGAAACAACGTTTCTCTTTGCCTGAAGATAGCAACGTGCTCGTGGACACCTAAAATCACTCCGGGAAAGATGCAACTGCTGTACGTTATTTAACTGAGACTTTACGCCGATACTCGCCGAGCAACAGATTTAATTACCTGTTATTTTCTCATTAGTCCATCTAATACGACTGCCGAGTAATTGCCGAGTTTCGAACAGACGCCGTGCTTATGAAAGCACGGATTTTTATCGTCGCTCCGCGAAGTCTGGCTCTGTTCGCTGGTGACTTTTAGCGATCGGTCATCTTGACGGATGATGAATGGACTTTTGGGAAGCTCCTTCAGTTTTAATAAAAGGAAGAATCGTTTTAACTCCTCTCTTGTTCGGCGCTGCAAGCCTGACACCCGTTTTAGCACAGAGCTGTAAAAACGTCACGGGGATTTGAGGATACTGTCACGGTACTTTCAACTTATTGCAATTGCTAAGAGGAGAAGCAAGTTTCTTTTCGATTCTCGCTTTCTTTGGTTAATGCAAACACTTTTTATTTCGTGCGGTGATCTGCAGTACAGTATATATGCATTCAGAAAAAATGTAAGACAATCAGTCAAAATTGTTTGTTTCTGCAGTTCAGTCATTGCATTTGGGAAGAGTACAAGGATCAAGAACTGTCTCGGAATTTTACGATCGAGAAGTTCGAGCGAGTATTCGTGGACACGCCTTGGCGATCGTGACTCTTTACAACTATTGCTACTCGATTACCGTCGACCCGAAAACTATATGGATTTAAAGGGAACTGGGAGTCGAAACTCTCCGCAGTTCTGCTGAATCCGTTCGTTCTATGGGACCGGGTAGCATCGATGCAGTTGCAACGGTGCAACTTTTCTTTCCTCTTGAACCTCCCTCGTGAAACTGCATCGCTACCCTCGGAACCTCATTGAATTTTTAGACAACATTTCTGTATTCGAATGCGTCATTTCAACCGTATAAAGTTCTACATTTTATTCAGTTAATTACTCGTAACTAGACTGCGGATTTTATGCAGGTATTTTTGACTTTATACAATTTTTAAACTCGTAACTAATTTTTCCATCCTATTGGGTTGACGCAACTTTAAATATGATAAAAAAAAACTTGAGGAGCGATCACACTTCTCGCGCGAAGAATCGTGAATTCCTAAGGATCTTTTTTCGTTCATGATGAGGAGTATTGTCCACTCCCCACCAGGAAAAGTATGGTCGCTCCTTGTAAGGGTGGCAATGACGAAACTGGCGCCTCGCACGCGCTCGAACATCTTCATTATCGTCGAACGTGATTCCAAAGGATTCCGTCGTATTTGCCGTTCCGTCCACGGGGAAATACGAGGCGACCATAAATTACGTTATTCGCCAACGTGCCCTCACCCCTGGCTTTGTCGTCCAGCTTAGGCGACCAGGAAGCCCAGCGTTCGTTCGCCGAGACTGCGTTTTTAAGACGCACGCGTGAAACGAAACCGCAATCATTCTTTCCCCCTCTATCCATCTGTTATCGTGCTGTCGTCGCCAAATTACATTCAAGTTGTCAAATTTCTTGACGCGTTGACATTTTCGCAGACTTTCAAAATTTGTTCATATTATTTTTTAATTGTTCTGTGTCCTCGCTTTCAATTTGGCTTTCGTAAATTAGTTTTTAGAATTTTTCGATTCGCAGCTTCCGCAAATGGACTTCTCAATTGTTCAATAGCCTATTTTCTGCTCTGCGTAAGAGATCTCTTCTTTCACAATTATTGGATCTCCGCAGGAAAAAATATTTTTGACCAAGCAGGCATTAGAATAAATATTGCGTGGCAAATTAAATAGAATATCATAATTTTTAGAAAGTAGCACGTACCAGTTGCTTTGAGTGCTCGGTATATTTAGTGTTAACGACTTCTGCCACTTCCTAACGACTGCTAGCACTTCCTTTTCGACGAGTGACGTCTCGCTACGAGATCATGCGAAGATGTCCCGCAGCTATTTCGAGAGATTAATGATAAGAATACGAAACGATCATGAAAAGCGATCGAGACCCAGGAAATCGAATTCTCTCGAAGAGCGACGCTGTTTCGAGATTTTTTCCACCTCCGTCGGTTGGACCCGGCGTTGATGATACAATTACAGCGGACGACGGTGATGGCACGCTCTTTCTACAGACTGGCTAAGGAAAGGGGGTACAATACCTATATAAGCTTGAATGAAGATGCTCCCAGCTATTCACTCTCACCTTTCTCACAAGCGTGCGCACGACGCGAATCTTCCGGTCGAATCGCGAGGGAAGATCGACCTCGTCTTCGTCTCCCGTCGAAAGGATTTTCTTCGCAGCGAGGTGAGTCTTTTCGCAATTTGACCCCGTATCTTACCGCTTGAAAATCGGAATAGCCTCTCGAGTAATTGCCACACGAACAACCAAGACCTCCCGTTGTGTAGGAAATGAAAAATTGCACGGAGAAAGCGACATCGATGAATATTTCGCTGACGACGCAGGATCATCGCGGTCCCGCTCGCGGAGTCCTTTGATATTCGCTTCGATCTTCTTGTTAATTTCAATCCGTTCTTCATCGTGATCTGCAGGTGAACAAAACTTCTTTCCAATCCTTCGAATAAACTAGTCAAACAATTTCTTTCCTTCGATTTCGACTCGTTCTCCATCGCGGTTTTGTCCAAAAACAATTTTCCTCAGACAATAATCGGAGTCCTGTTCATAGGATCCTTTGGAACTTCCTTCGATATTCTTCCTGTCGATTTCGATTCTCTATCGCGATCTACGGTCTTCTCAGAGGAATCCTCCGAATAAACTGGTTTCCACTCCCTTCCTGTCGATTTCGAATCGTTTTCCATCGCGACTTACGAGTGAAAATGAAACTGAACGCGACTGATTGATCGTGAAATGGGGTTTCTAATCGGGAGATAAATTCCGAGACCATTTCAACGAAGAGACGTTTTACGCCGAGATCGAAGGAGTTATGAAACTCTTTGATAGTTTCTATCTGGAACATGAACCGTGGAAGTTTGGAAAAAGTGTCCTCGTATTATAAGTTTCGATGGGAACACATCAAGAAAAGTTGTTGGAAGGTTTCGTTCGAAAAGATCTTATGAAAGTTTCTGAATATTAAAAATGTTCTTCATCGTTCTGGAAAATATTTCTACTCAAATTAAGTAATTCTTGTCTGGATAAAGTGTCTCTCTTTCTCAACAAAGATTCTAAAGCAACTTGTTCCCACGGAACGTCTTCTACACAGATTCTAAAACACCCGTTCCACGATAACGCTTTTCAAAGAAGTTTCCACGAGCAGTTTTCCCTGCCAAGAAAATTATATCAAGCAACTTCGTCAAAGAACTGGCGTGCCCTTAACCCCCGTACGCTCATTGACAACAACAAAGTGGAATTTTATTTAGGTCTAAAGAAAATAGTAGTCCTGCATTCGAATTCCAAGTTTCCGTAAACCCGAGCGCGTATTTCATAACGCCGTGTAATTTTTAATAATTGCCGTGAGCTCACGACAAAGCGGAGAAAGCGATCGATCGTTGCGTTAATCTCGAAGCCGAAAGAAAAAGAGTCATCGCGATGAACGCGCGTGGCAAGGTCTCTCACCGGTGTTGCGGTCGCCCACGGTATGGCATGGTAGGCAAAGCCAATAGAATTACTCTGAGAATTGCGGTAAAAGTAAGAGCGAGAGATGATGACATCCCGTTTCAGCGCGTCCGAAACTGCACTGTCGTTGCATCGCGTCTCTCTCTCTGTTCCCATGGATCGAATTGTGTTCGATAGCTCTTCGGTCTGCGCGGAGGCCTCGAACGAGAGCTCGCGAAAGCGCCCCGGAGTCTCTGCGATGGCAAATAGCTGTAAATTCACGTGGACGATGGAAAACAGTCGTGAGAATCAGTCGGGCTCCTTTTGGAGACCGAAGAAAGCGAGCAAACAGAGTCGGAACGCTTCCGAGCGCGAGGTAAAGGATTCCGCTTTGGACCGGCACGAAGATGTACATTAGCTTGCTGCACATGCCGTAGAAATCATTTTCAACCCGTTACGTCGCTTGGTCAACGTCCACGAGTTTGCAAACTGCGAAATAGACCTAATAGATCAGCAGTCCAAGAGCTATGCAAATTACCTAGCGTAAGAAACGTCCAAGGTCGCTGTTCGATTGAACGATCAGATAATTCGAGTGACATCGGAAACGCGTATGGATGAAAGCGCTCGGTCAGGCGCGCATAGGCGCGGCCTGCGGGAAATATTTGCCGTTGATAAAAATTCGTGGCGTAACCTCCCGAATAGGAAAAATTCGAATCCCCGGTGTCGTAATCGTTCGCCTCGGGGGTTTACTCGTTTTCGAGCGTCACACACAGGCTCTCTCGAGGATGCGACGCGTCTCACCTTCAAGATTCGCTCTCGCTAGACGCGAGAGAGGATTTTTTGATTTATGAACGCTAGTCGAGGCAACAATTCAACGAACATCGTTTGACACGCTGCGAAACGCATTTGTACCTCGGTTTTATTATTCCGTTTTGCAACCCGAAGTGTTTCGGCAATGAGAACGGTTTAATATATGACACCATGTTACGATACACTGATCTAACGACAGCCTCTTAAGGACTACTGTCGACCGAACACTCGACTTTCTAGACACATTGCGAAAAAAGATGACCATGTTTATTATTCTAATCGGGAAACCTGTTATTGGATTCGTCGAGCTCTGCAGCATTTCGATAAATGTCAAACTTTTATGCTTCTATGCCACCGGCCGGAGAAATAGAAAGTTATTTCTTCTCTCGATAATTCTAATTAGTTGAAAAGGAGGCCTCTCTTTGTGATGAATTCGCGCAGTACGCACGCTGCGATCGAGTAACGACAGCAGTTTCACTTTCCTTCATATTTCCGGAGAATATAGCAATTCAATTCCATGTGCTATTTTAAACTGTGGTGCCCAAGGTGGTTCGGAACCCACCTTATAAAAACTGTAGGTCCCGTCGCGAAATAACTCCTGAATAGGAGTTCCAAAAGCGACGTAAAATAAGGAAAAACAAAATATAGCAATTCGTTGATTCGGACCTTCGACTAATTCGAATAACGTTGGCATGTGGAATAAAATAACAATTTTCATGAAAACAACGCTGATCCAAAGAGACTTGTGGTATCTTTCCGTCCGCTTAGATGTTTGGTCCTCCGAACAACGAGATAACAGCGACGATCAGGATAATCGGACAACGAGGACGGCTCGGGGAAACAATTTGCGTCCCGAAAGGCTCTCGGCCGTTCAGCAGCTTGACCCTTGCGGCGTTCGCGAACGTGGGACAGCGCGGTCTCGGCGAATTGCGAAACACAATTTAAACGTTGTCGCAATTCGTCGGGGAAATGATCGATCCCCGAGTCCTCGGAAGAAAACGTTTACCTCCGACAGTCTACTGGACACAGTGGACTACAGACGCGACAATCCTCGCCAATATAAGTGAACTCTGCTTTCGTCGCACTGACAAATTGCCGTGGCTAGGGTATCCGCGCCGCTCTCTATAGAAATGCTCGTTACAAGGCATGCTTTCGCCCATCGAGCATGAAGACGATCCGTTTTCCGCAGTCGCGAAACGAGACGGGCGCGTGAGTCTGTCGACGCTATCGATCCTGATCTTGCCTTGAAAACTGTTATTGTTTCGGTCTTGGTCCTGCATTCTTTCAACCCTTCCACTGCTTGAAATTACACTCGCTCATCTTTGCCAAAAATGCATAAAGTCTGCCCCACAAGAAGTATGTTCAAAAATATGTCTAAAAACATTAATGAAGATCATCAACTGGGGACTAGATTGCGGATCTTCATGCAACATAGAAATTGTCCAAGTCTACTCTGTTAATAATTTTAATTCTTCTGTCTTTACAATTTTGATATTACCAATCCATTTTTGTCATAGATGCATAACATTCGCAGTCTACTGATGACTGTTGACTTTGTGCTGGTTCATTGCCGCTCAGGATCGATAAAAGTAGACGCGGTTACGATTGCGGCAAGATTCGAGACTCCATTCATTGAAACGATGAACTCGATGGGATCCAGGCGGCTCGATCCGACCTCCGCGTTCTACCAAACCACTTTTTCTCTCTCTCTCTTCCTCTCATTCTCTCTCTGGATCGGCTGACATTGCGAAGTAGAAACCGCGAGCAAGACTTTTCTCGGGCTCGACGCGTAAGGCGATCGATGTCCCCGTAACCCAGACCTATCGAACGTAACAGTTTTCACTAGCAGATCTTCTCTCGCGACCATATTTAGAGGCTCGTTCCCGATTAGCACGCTTATCGGTACCGGGCTAACGCGACCCATTATCGCTCCTAATCGAGCTGTTTACAGTGAAGAACGTTTCTTCCTTCGTCTTCGCTCGGCTCGTTTATTTGTTCACTTCGAGTGCGTACCTTTTCGTGAATAGCAAATCAAGTGTGCCCGTGAGAAAGCAGCGGGACTCGAGGAAAGCGAATGATCCTAATGACCGTGCAGTGACTCCTGGAGCTGGATGGATCAAACTGCGTTTTTGCGTCTATCATTGCTTTCAAGTGGATTTTGATGAATTGTAGAAGAACTATCTAGATAGATTCTCTAGATCCAGAACCTCTAAATTCGAGAAATTCTTCGTTTGTCATTTGCTTCTGATAAACCATTTTTAATGTATTGACAACTGGAACCTATAGCTGCAACTTGTCTAGATGTAGTACCTAAGGAGACAACGCCGTCATATATTGTATATTCTCGTAAATCCTTCATTCGTCTAGTAATATTCATTGAATAATGGAAAGTGGCTTTATATTCTCGGGCACATTTTGCGCAACCTTTTAACACGTCTCGTTTAGATTTACACGATTCTATTAGCACATTATGGACCGGCGATTGTTTCACAACTTTTGAAAGTCTATGGTCCATGATTAAGGATTTTTCCTTGGTCGACACGACACTCCCAGAAACGTTATCTAAGCATTTCACCTAAGAGTAAACAGTAAAAGAAGATTTACAATTATCGAAAATTGTACAAAAATGAATCTAAGTAAGTCCTTACTAAAAAATCATTTTCGAAAGTAGCTCCACGCAATAGAACAATGTTGCCCGACTCGTTCAGCCCAGTTTTCGCAACTGCAGCTCTGTCCAGCCACCGAAACAGTGGATCCGAGTCGAAGCGCCACCCCCAATCGTTAACGCATTAGAAGGCGAGGCCGTCTTCCCTGCTCATTATGCAATCGGGATAATAAACGACTAACTGCCGGCACCGTCTCGTCGTCATCGCGCGACTTGGTCGCGACACACCGCGTTTCAACCAGCTGCATCGAACGAAAACCGCAGCTTCTCAAGTGCATGCTACGAATTGCCTAACCGTGCCCACCGCAAACAACCACCTTACGCGCGCAACTCTTTGCAAACTTTACGAATCCACCGCGATAATTGCGCGGCGGCTACGGCTATTTTCGACAGCGTGTTGTTCCAGCTACGGGAAGGATTTCCAAGGAGTTGTCGAGAAGCCTGATTGGTTGTTAGGCACGCGTATTTTTCCCATTAGTCGGCGCGATAATGTCAACGAATAAAATTGTGCAACATACTGGTGGTTTATTCCTGTTTCATGCAGCACGGTGTACAAAGCGTTTCGCAATATGTAGAGCTTGTTACAAGAGTAAACATGAAACACGAAAGCACTTTAATGAGATACATACGTATTGACACTGAGCGACGTATTAAGGAACACCTTGTATAATACGATCATGCGTTTCCGCATCGATCCTCTTCGCGGTTCAATGGCGCCGTCAATTTTAATCGAGGTCCGCGACGGCCACGGTCGAGCAAAACCGAGTTCGCGATTTAAAAGAGAAAGGTCGATCAAATTCGCCATTACGCGAAAACGCATTCTCGTTTCCGCGATCGCTATCTCTCTGCGGCTCCAGAAAATTTGGCTTCCGGAAGTTCCACTTCCATCGAGAACACAGGTCAGCCATTTTTATCGATCGGCTGCGGATCTTTTAATTGTCTTCATCAACTTAAATTCTATTTAATCTTCTTCGTGATTAAAGTGCACCGATGAACGCGAATCGAATTTATACGAATTCACGACGGAAAAAGGAAATTAAGAAGACCACGTGGAACGAATCGAATCGGACTTCGATCGGCGGTGTTCGATCTTTTCGCAAATCTTGCGTTCATAGACAACAAGATTTGCGCAATGGAAACTTTCACATATTTTCATCCGTGCGATTCGAATTCGCGCGTACGCGACCGTCGCAACCTCTTTATCCGGGCAGATCGTTTAACAAACTCGCACGATTCTAATTAATTCGGTGGCCTATTTGTTCGAGTCGATCCCCCGCGAGCGACGCGTTTCTCAAGCGCGTTGTATTATATTTTAATGAATGCGACGTGCGACCGCGGAACCGTGCAACGCGTGCACTGTCTCTAATATTAAAGAGCACTTCGCAGGTTACAAAGTGACGTATCACACGGACTAATCGGAGCACTCGGCGCACTTAAAAATTAGTGCAAACGTGGCTCCACATGCGCGCAAGAGAATTCGGAAGCATTCGACGAGCAGCTAAGGAAAGACTAATTTTAAATTAGCCTGAGACGCTGCAGTATTGATCATGTACTGTTTCGATTTCAGGAATTGCTAGCAGATAAGAATTCGCGAGGAATTTCCCGCGCGGGAACCTCGAGGAATGCGAGACTTTCAAGTCAATAACGACCCCAAAGAGAATTTTAATAGTTCGTACCATTCCATTAATTAAGGAATAAATCGCGAAGCAAGATAATAGACTGTCAATTATCCAGCATTTCGATTTCTGAAAGAAAAAGTCGATTCAGAGAAAAGCTTCGAAGATCAAAGACGGATAAGAATCCGCGAGGAATTCCCATGTGGGAACCTTGAGGAATGCGGGACCTTCGGGACCTTCTTCTCCGGTTCTTTAACTAACTTTTGCGAGCGTACACCACGTGTCTGGTTGCTCGCGGAGCATCGAGGCAGCCGCGACTTTCACCTTTCACCTCGGCCGAGCACGATTCCTCGGTTGACTTCTCGAACTTTTGCCCGGCGAATGAACAAACGGCGTTCGCTGCGATCCGCGATCCACGGCGGCAACGAGCAACGGATCCTTCCCTCCCCGAGGATCGGAACAGTGTCACGATTCGGTTTCACTGGCGAGGCATACTCTAGTGGCCGGCGGTGGTCGATAAAATCGAATCTCGCCGTGTCGTGCGGATGGAAAGCCGCGGAGAGGATGGATCTAGCGGGACACGTAGCTCTCGTAGGTTCACCTTGGTCGAAAGCGACAGTGCTTCGGGTTTCCCCGGTCGAAGGCAAAGTCGACGGGAGAGCCAGAAGACGAAGAAGAAGAAGCATCAGAACCGTCTCCGTCGGAACTTTCTATCGCCGACGGCTCAGGTTCACGGAGAAACCGCGGTGCCGCGAGTCGATGCACCGAAATAAATCGCGGATCTCCTGTTTACGAGATCGATCAGACATCTGCGTGACTGTCCACCAAGGAAACGGAAGCTATTACCAGCTATTGTTCCTTATCTCTGTCTCCTTATCTTCGCGCCTCGCGTCGCTGAAATTACCGCTTCGACAAACCATAATCGCGCAACCATCGTCGCAGTGTCTTATGAGGGTCAGAAAATTAATAACTTCGTAACCAATCTGTTGTCTACCTAATACGCCTAATAGTTTTCTGAAAAAGAAAACAATTTTAAGTAATCTTTCTCTTTTTAATGAATGAAAAGTGCTGGTTTCTTTCATTAAGATCTATTTTCGTATAATATTACCGACCAACTTTTGTTTGAAGAATTTTTTCATCAGGTTATCGGAAATCCGTGTAAAATCTAAATGAAAATATTTTTTTAATAAATGTTTTTGTGGGGTTCGAGTCTCAAAAATTTTAAATATGGAATATTTCTTTTGATTTCATACTTCGATGATCGGACTTTTCAGCATTGTCTCGAGCACTGTGCGTCGTCATCGTCGAGAGACACGGCGCGTTAATTGGCTGCGAATCGAGTGCTGTTCCAGAGTTTCGACGGCCCCCGAATCGCGGCAGGAATTAGAGACACTGATTGCGGAGGAGCCCTCCGTAATCTGATCTGACGAAACGCTCTCGTGCCGATGTACGTGAGAAGAACGAAACAATCGTGGAAACGGCCTTTCCCGGGACCAGAAAACTGTTTAGCGATTGCACCTCGCTCGCCTCGCCGCGCCGACTCGTTAACCTCCCCGTCGAAATTATGACGAAACAGAAGGGAGAATCGTTTTGCCGTCGATCGGAGGATAATGAATTTTCCGTTCGTGATCCTCGAGGTTACGATTGACGACCGAACCCGGCTGCGATTAATTAACCTCTCGTGCCGAAGGTGGTCCAGCTAATTGCTCCAAGACTTTCTATTGTTTTTGCGTACCGCGAGAGTTCGCAGCCTTGGAACAATCGCGCCGGGTGTTCAAGGTTCCCTTCTTCCTTCTCTGACACGCCTTCGCGCTGTCAAAATCCGAAAACGTACAAATTGTCCAGGTGTCCAGAATATGTTAATTAGGAAAAAATTACATTAGACTATTGTTATTTTCAAAAATCAAACACGAATCAAATTTGCCTCGTCCAAGATCGATCGAGGATCGTCTGAAGTGTTATGGTAGCATGACAAGCAGGAAATTGCAGGTCGAGAGGATGAAGGGGGCCGCACTGATCCTGGTGCTGACAATCCTGGGCGCAGCCAGGAGCCAGGAGCACGGAGGAGGCCATGCCCTGTTTGTCAGAACATCACCGTCGGATGGTAAGAGAAACCTAGTATAGTCTAGATCGCAATCGATCGAGCACGAAACAGGACAGCGTGGACAGACGTCGAAGAGCGATTAAGTTTGATAAAGGAAACCGTTTAACATCCACTAGCACACTCGAGAGTCCAGCGAGCTGCTCCAGCGTCGCCCGCGGACGTGATGGCGCAAAATATCCTAGAGTGGATTCAAGGGATCTACCGGCAGGGCGCACGTAAAAGTACGTTCTCCAAAGGGACACCTTCTCTCCCTTATAACGTTCAAGTCCACACGTTCTTCTTCTCCATTCTGTCGCACGATATTCCATTGTTATTGTACTCGTTGTTAGACTCCGGAGAGTTTAGCGAGACTCCGATAAGACGGTCGGAGACCCTGATTTAAAGACAAGTCAGTGGCCCAAACGTAACAAAGTCGCTTCGAGCAAGTGCAATAACTGACGTCCGATTAACCATCTTCTTACGTGGTTCCTGGATCGCACGCTTGTCGAATGCCAACCTTGTATTAATCTACTATCCACAGGGGATTACTAATACACTGTTACAGAGCTCTCACTCGACTCTCGTCTATTCCTCGTTCTTCCAAGTGGTTCGTGAACACTTTGAATGCCCAACTACCAGCCTCAAGAATTGTATAAAATCAAAATAATTAATTAGTGACATAACGAGGGATGGACGAGGGTTACCCTGAGGACCCAAACGTACCACTGGTCGTCTAACTATGGATCTCCAGACCCGTGCGATTAATTACGGTGAAGAGCAAGGTGGATTTTCAAGGTCGCTCTTCTTGCAGTTCGCCAACAGTCGGACCCAGCTGGTTACCTGCCCCCGTACAGCACGCAGAGGCCACCTGACCGACCGAGACCGTTCCAGCCAGCAACAACGGGTCAGCAACCGAGCTACTCTTCGCCCTCTCAAAACGAGGTAACGAATTACCCTTACCAGAGGCCGTCCACGGGGTTCTCTCCGACGAACGTTGGCTACCCATCGGGGCAGCCGTCCACGGTTCAAGGTCCACCGTTCTCCAGCCAGAGACCCTCCACGTACCTTCCGCCGAACAACCAGTCGCCCTACGGACCTTCGACCTCCTACAATCCACGGCCAACCCCGCCATCTTACTCGAACTCTGGATCTTCTGCTTTCCCGCCGTTCAGCACCACCAGAAGCTCCACCACCTACCTACCACCTTCAACAGGGTACTCCACGACGAGTCCTAGGTCGCCATCCCCTGCCCAAACAGCTGGAATCTCCACAAACTATGGATACTCGACGCCAAGTGGATTTTCCGCCACCTATGGTTACTCGACCCAAAGAGCTAGCCCTGTTTATGGACCCCCAAGTGATGGCAGCGGTTCTAGTGGCAGCGGGGCCGTCGCTGGGTATCCTGGAGCCAGTGGATTCACCACTTATGGTTATCCGACCGAGAGCCCACGGCCACCCTTCCCCACGCCTGATGCAGGATCGAATTCGTACGACCAGGCTACCGGGTACCCATCCTCGCCAGGATTTCCCTCGTCTACTCCTGGAGGAGCGTTTCCTCCTATGGAAAACACTGGAGGGACCAGTGGCAGTGTTGCTGTTAAGCCCACCGGTGGAGAAGGTGAGCAAACTGCATCTGTTTCTGACCTGTTTCAACACGTCTAAATAAAGCGAGCGTGATCTCTGATTCTCATAATCTCGTACCCGTCATCGCAGCAAGTAGCGGCGCTGCGGTGATGACAGGGGGAGGTGCTACAGCCGAAGACGATGACCTGAAACACCCTCCGCACATCCACGCTCTAGATGTCGTGTGCAGCAAGACCATGATGACCATCAACATCGAGTTCAACCGAGCCTTCGATGGGGTCATTTATTCTAAGGTAATCTCGGAGAGTGAGACTCCCAACCTGATCAAACTGATCGAGACGAGAATGTTCACAGGGCTTCTTCATGAACCCGGAATGTAGATACGTTGAGCAAAACTCTGGGCAGACCAAGTACTCTTTCACTGTGAGCCTGGACTCCTGCGGTACTCAATTCATCAACGATTTCGCTGGCGAAGCTGGCCAGGCGTACCTCGAGAACGTGCTCGTTCTGCAGGTATATTATTTGCAGAGAACATTTATTTTGCACGCACTCCCCGAACAACAACTTGAACGACTTAAATCGCTTTCTTGCGAAGCAATTCAGCTACTTCTCGCTGAAAACTGTTACCCGACCACTGAATTTTTCTAAAAATCTTCCTACTCACGTTTACCGCGTTTACTTCGTGAGCATTAACAGACGATTACTCAATCGCGAACCACAGGTAGAAATGCACTTTCTAAGCGGCGATCTCTGTTTAGAACGAGCCGGGCATCCAGGAAGTCTGGGATACGGTTAGACGAGTCAGGTGTCTCTGGGAAGGGAACATCAATAAAGCGTTGACGGTGAACTTTTCCGTGGACATGTTGAACCAAGAAATAGTGACGTTCAGCGGCGACACGGCAGTCGCCAAGTTAGATATACAAGTTGGCAGAGGTCCATTCGCGGCCGCAGCCGACGGTCTCGTCAAGATCGGCGAGACCATGACTCTGGTCGTTTCTGTCGAAGGAGACCCGGCCTTCGATCTACAGGTAGAGAAGAAATCTAGCGAATTTTCCAAAGGTTCGACAGTTCCTATGAATCTAACGATCTAATGATCTGATGATCGTTTAAGGTGCGCGATTGCATCGCTCGCGACGAGTCCTCCGCCAACACGATCCAGCTGACGGACGAGAGAGGCTGTATCTTGAAGCCGAAGCTGTTCGGAGCGTTCCAGAAAACGAACGACACCGGAAACACTGGGGCTTCGATCATCGCCTACGCGTACTTCCAGGCTTTCAAGTTCCCGGACGTGATGGATCTGTTCATCGAGTGCAACATCGAGCTATGCAAGACCGACTGCGAGCCCTGTCCAGATATGAACCAGGTAGGATATTATTTTAATCGAACACCCCAGAGTAGATTCTCTAGGAACAAAGTCCTTACTTTATTAGTCCTCATTTCCTAATGCTAACAGATATGTTTCTATGTGCTCTTTAAGCAAATCGAGCCGGGCAAACGACGTCGAAGATCGATCATGCTGCCAGCGCCCAGCAGACCCATGAACACCTCGTCAGTGCTTCTCGCAGACCCGATTAGAGTGGCCAGAGGGTTCAGAGTCATCATGGTGGACGACCTGAGCGAGGCCAGCAGCCAGGTGCTGGAGAACCTCGAGCATGTCGACGTCGAACAGGTCGCGAAGACCACGACGACGACGAACGTTTGCATGACTTACAGTGGCTTCTTCGTTGCCAGCTCGTTCATGATGAGCACCGTTGTCGTGACAACGATCAGCGCGCTGATCTTCTACGTGAAACTGCAAAGAGTTTACAGGTCGAAGGGCATCAGCTCGTAAACGATCAAATCGTTTGCGATCGGCGAATGTGAGAGTGGTAATCGACGAGCGAAAAGGCTAAGAAATTTCTGGGGGATCAAACGGAAACCCGAGGAGACTAGCGTCCTGGGGCCATAGAACAATCGATACGGTGGCAACAGGTGAGAGGACGCCCAGCCGCCGTATCGTTTTCTAATAGCAACGCTCGCTTCTTCGTAGACCAGCCATACTCAACTTTGTTCTTCTCGAGCCACAAACATATCGGGCCGCACATAAAAGCTTGGCGGACCGCAGTTTCAGCATGGCTGCTGTGGACTGTTTCGTCGATTGCTTCCCTCGCAACACACACTTCGTACCTTTGCAGAATTTTATTATAAACACGTTTAACACTTGCTCGACTGTACAGCCATATTTCATATATCTACAATACAACCGGACCGCGGATCTTTATGCGGCGTGAAATTTTCTCTCGGTGTAATCGACGAAGACTGAAGTCGAACAGTTTTTAATCGTTCCATGGAGGATTTTAATACGATCGCGTTGAAGTAGAGATATATTGTTGAATTTGATTATGGCTTCTTGCGCATAAATATCCGCAGTCTGTATAGAACTTGACGCATTTGACAGCGGTCGGAAAAGTTGTTTTCGCGTAACCGTGTATCTAATGTTTTGAACTGAACATGAAGCGACAACAGAACCGTAGACCTTAGACAGATTTTTGTTAGGTGAATCCAAATAAATTATGTTTCTTAAAATCTGACGCCTCGTTGTTATCTGCACCCTCTTTAGCGATACACGCCGCCAGTTGGCACAAAGGGGGTGAGAAGAACTATTTTCTGTATCATTTGCGTTGATTGATCAAACAGCGGTTGCTGCGTAGGCTACCATACTCTACGACTAAGGGTTTTCTTAAAACTACAGGTCTCAACAGAAACAATAATTCCTTTACTTAACATAAATGTAGTCGATCACAACTCTTTAGATCAGCAGAAGCATCATCGCAAACTGAATCATACCCTTCGCTACCAGTCGAACTCAGACTCATACTCATACTTAAACTTCAGTACATAGATACTCGCACAATTTAGAACCAAGAACTTAGATACTCACTCCACTTAAATCCGAGTGCCACGATACTAATTCAATTTTAATAAGTGTACTTACATATTTGCCCAATTTTTATATGCGTACTCACATACTCACTCTACCTAGATCCGAGTACTAAGATACTAACTAAATTTTGATAAGAGTACTCAGATATTCGCGTAATTCCAGTATGGAATACTCAAGTACTCACATCCACGTCCAGTGCTCGGGCCTCATACGACTCCGCGATTTTTTGAAAACGTAAAATATACAAATGCTCACCCCTGATCCTCCTCTCCGCTACAATCGCGCCGTGCATGTTCATATTCTTAAAAATACGCAAAATGTCCTCCGGATTGTTTTCCTTAATGATCAGCAAGTAGAACGTCCCAGTCTCCGAGAGGATGTCAGGAATTTTCGGGAAAACTCGATCCATAACTTTTCTACCGTTCAAACCACCAGCCCAGCTCTTGAACAGAAGCCTTTCGTCGAGGACTTCCTGGTCGCTGGTTACAACGTACGGCGGATTGAACACCACAACATCGAAAATACAGCCACTGCGCATGCAGCTCAGCAAATCCATTTGCAAGATATCTATATCTGTTGAGTTCAGTCTGCTAGTGTTTCTTGTAACTCTGCAGGCATTGTTATTCAGGTCGATGGCAAGATGGTAAGTCCGACAGTGCTTGTTCAATGCCATTGCCAGGGCAGTGATCACTACACCTGATCCACTGCCGATTTCTAGACACATAACAGGCTTTTTAGCTTTCAAGTCCTCTAAATCAGCTTCCAAAGCATCTATCAACAGGAAAGAGTCCTCCGAAGGCTCGTACACTGTTTCTAGATCAGTATCCGACAAATTAGTTATTGGAGTATCCATGATGCTTTTGTTAAAGATGTACAGGAATGACAGTATGCATCATGCAGCATTAATTACTCTTGTCCCACAGTTTCTTTTTCTGGTTCGGGCTGATCTTCTTTGTCTAATGTGCTCACAGGATTACTAGAAGAAGAGCTATGATCCAGTAAGGCTTTCCTTTTTGTTGTGTTTTTCTCTACAGCTTGGTGGATCTTGTTCAATCTCTCTCGGGTAGTTTGCAGTATGTTACTCACAACCGTTATCTTATGCTTGGCATCGATAAGCTTTTTTACATAGGCATCTGTTTCTAGCGGGCACTGTAACGCATCGTTAATCCTTTGTAATTCTCCTTCCAGAGATTCGACTTGTTGATTCAATTCTATCTGGCATATTCTATATAAATGACAAGTATCGATTTACAAATTAGAAAATTGTATACGGCATAAACAGAACGAACGTTGGTTATGTATATGTATTTTCGAGTGGAAGGAAAGTTTGCGTACCTTGTTGCACGGATTCTTTCATCCAATTGATCCACTGTGGGCTTCAGCAGACTCATCAAACCTTCTGTCAAAGCATCTCTGGTCGGATTTTCACAAAACTCATCTATTTTGTCATCTATCGACGTATTATCACTAGCAGTATCCACATCCATCTTTTCACTTGCTTCTACTTTCCGGTTTCTCCGTCTTTAGTAGGCGGCACCACTTACCGTTTATCGCGTCATTTTGTCTTATTTCTCGGAATTAGTCGATTCTTTGCAAACAAATATTTGTAAATAGGACGTACCATAACTTTGAAAAAGATTCCTGAAAATCGATTAATTTTTCAACGTTTACACACACACACATGAGGCAGCTCTCTTAAACATAAATTTAAACGTGCGCAACTTTCGCGCCTTTTTACCTGTCAGTAAAATCGCTACAGCCATTGTGGCGGATGTCGACAATGTAGATTCCTATATTGTCAAGATGTCGTTAATTGTTCATATTCATTCGTTTCTGCATCGTTTTCTATCAACGAATTACTTTTGTAAAAACAGATCCGAATAAACCTTCAAGGAAGTTGAGAACGTTCCCCACGCAAGAGGACCATCAATGCCATCTGCTACAAAATCCTTTCAACAAATCCATACGCAGCGCCGCCTACAGCGATCTGCAACAACCAATTCTTTATTAACAGTTGTTCCTATTCAAGTGCTCAGACTCGGAATCTCGGAGTCCGTGGTAATCGCTGGTTCATTGATCCCCTGTGAAAGACGTTCGCAGGATCACGATGGTCCAGTGTTCTTTGCACTGTAACTGACTGTAACACATTCCGCGCATCACTCGACATTCTCAAGAACAACTCGGCGATCGTTAGACAGTAACCATGCCCGCTCAAACATGGACTAACCTCTTTCCTGCAAAAAGCATTTCCCACACAAGATTCGAGGAACCGGGTCGTGGTGCTTAACCTGCCGGATGACTTTTCCAATTTCCACACACTTTACCAACACACAGATAAAAGGTCCTAACGAAAACCGACGTAAGTACCACGTACATAGAATGTTCCAACCTAAACACTATGACAATGCAAAAGAATTATGAAAATTTACAAGCTGGTATTGGAAATTGCTTTTCAGAAAAGAATAGATTTTGAAGTAAATGCTCCGTGTTAAAAAAATCTTAATTTCACCCGGTGGGTCTTCGTAATTATGAAAAATAAGTTCACGGTTTTGTTAACTTTTGTGAAATAATATACACGTAAAAATGGAACACATTACAAGGTGTCCTGATGGCGCTAGTAGGGTACTGTTTACGGCGCTGTAGATCCTGGCGTTGAATCTGTTATTTTATGTTTTACATACGCATTTTCATACAGTCAACCAATTTTTATTTTGTTGCAAGAATAATATTCATATTAACACATTATATACCGAAACACCATCAGGATTTTTCGAACTATTAAAAAGGCTCGGCGCAGGATAAAGGAGGCTGACGGTAGTAAAATATAGTATAGGGTAGAATGAGTTTTGAAAGATCGAGGAAAAATAAGACGAAAATGTAGCGAGTAACCTTGTGTTCCTGGTTAACAGGTAAATTCTAGAATGGCGGTTTAAATTTGAAAAGGCTCTGGTTGGGAGCGAAGTGAAGAAAGAAGGAAGGAAGAAAGGGCGGGAGCGTGTTGGTCAGTAGAAGGGCGAAAAAGGGGCTACCTGCGACCCTATTCCGCGCAAGCAAGGGCCGTTGATTGGTCAATGCCGGCTCGTACCTGCGTGGCGCGCGCATAGTATCGGGCCAGGTATGCGTCTATCCTTTCCCGCACATGCCCCTTCCTTGCAAAAGGACGAGGCGGCGGCGTGTCCGTTGGTGTTGGTTCCCGTTACGGCACTCTCCGGTCGTGGCTGGCGAAAGAGAGGTCGAGAGCCGTCGAGGAACCCATCGGAGAAGTGGCGAGCAGTGCCAGAACCGAGTCGTTGGAATTGCGGAGTTGTTGGAGCCGCCGCGAGTGTTCCCGGGATCCACCAGTGTCTCGTTAACTCGGGCCGCGCGAAGTCGACGATTCCGTTGGCTGACGAATAGAGTGCGTGCCGTGTGTCGTTCGCCGCGCATGGTCCGTCGAGAAGAACCACCCTGCTCTTTCTAATTGCTTTAATTACAAAGAGACCAGCCCGTACGACGGGAGTGCGTGTCCCGGACCTGTTCCGAGTGGTGCTCTCCATCTCTCTCTTCGTCTCCGAGTCCTCCGTGGGATCGACGATCGCTCACGACGACGACAATGGCGGCGTGAATATCCTCGGCCTCGATTGGACTCGTCTCTCTCCTCTCCGGCCAGGTGGATTCGCCCAGGTGAATCTCCTCAGGAAGACCAGCTATATCCAGATAACGGTGTGATCTATCGTCTTTACGTTTACCGACGCTAGTGTGTCCCCTTCCCCTGGTCAACAATAAACAAATACCGTCGGTAACGCGCGTGCAACGGACTGACACACGGTCCGTTACCCTCGCCGGTCCACTGTGACCACCCCGAGGAACGTGTACGTCGAGTAACAACATATTTTAAGTTCACCGAGTTAGACGAGAAAGTGTCCACCGTGTTCTCGTCCTGAGACAACGGCGGTCTTTAAAGGTAATCCCCGTGTTACCTAAACGTTTACTGGAGCTCTCGCAGAGTGTTACGTACCCGGGAAATCGCGGACGATCCGATCTGCAATCAAGTAGAACGGAACGGACCGGCGGAATACCGGTGGACGCGCCAATCGCGGATGAATGGGTTACCGTTTGGATATTTAGTAGATTAGCGTTATCGCTTTTAGTTGCGCAACCTTTTCGACACCCGTGATCGGAGATTTATGAGATTTGAGTTTGGAGAGGCGTGGGTGAAAGGCATCCTACTCGAGCTTGGGTACACGACCCTTTTGAGGACCCTTTCTTGGACCCTTTCGTAGGGAACTGATTGTTTACTGAGCTGAACGTGGGTATAAGATTGGACGAGTAATAACACTTCGCTTCAGTAGATTTACGGGACTAGATTTCCTTTGTTATATATTATAAAAACTGGCTAGAAATTTGGACAGACACATTCTCATTATTTTTGTAAAGTAATGATAGATTGTCACCGGTATTGAACATTCTCTGATAAAGCTATGATTCACGAACTCTTAAGAATTGTTAGCACGATTCCGTCGTATTTCAATATACATAGATTTAAAAATACATTCACCAGAGTGCTTTATCGACCTGTTCGTGCTACCAGCGGCATTCTCGAGATAGCTGACCAAAAAACATTGATAAATCCCATTAAACGATAACGACTTCGCTCATCTGTCCGGTGAAGTCTTTCGGCAGCGTCAACCTCGTAAACACAAACATTCTTATAAGAAATCAGATTCACTTATTCCCGAGTTAACATTTTAGCAATCCCAGAAGATCGCGTTCTCGCGGCATGTAAAATAGTATCGTTAATAACGAAGGATCTTCTCGGTGTTCCGCAGTGAAGGAGCGTGAGGCGTAAGCTCCGAAGAGAGACGAACAAACTCAGGCAGAGAGAGAAAGGAGCAAAGATAGCACGAGATGAAAATCGGTGAGTCTCGGACGTAGTCGAATGAGCGGTAGCAAGAGAAGAGGGCTTGTCCGGATGGGAGTAGTTGCTGGAACGTCAATTCCTTCGGGCAGCTCGAGGTCGCGGCAAAAGAGGAAGAAGGAGAAAGAGGATCGTGGAGAAGGACAAAGGCGGTGTGTTGTTGTTCGCCGAGGCGGGACGTGGAAAAATCGTTGGTTCAGTGGCCACTACCACAAGGTGGTAGGATGGCGGCTACCACCGGGAGATACGGTGGCGGTATGGAGATGAGGCACTCGAGGAGCGAGGATCTCCTCGGCGTGATATCCGGCTCGCGTTCACCGAGCCCCAGCGTGCCATTGACAAGCACCGCGTCCGAGGACGATCTGATCGCGGCCAGCGCCCTCCACGAGGATACCAAACCCCCGTGCCCTTTGTTGTCCTCGAGAGTCGTCAGGCCGTCGGGTGTACCCGCGGATCGCATCGACCCCGAAGATTCCATCAGGGACATCGTCACCGAGAATGATCTTTACAGGTGAGTACACTTTGCTTATCACTCCACTCCACATACAGAGATCACGGGCTGCCGAAGATCTACAAACTGAACCTATGTGAAACGATACATTCATCTTTTTCTGTGATAGAGTATTCGCTCATGGGTAGCACCACTTTACCTCAGCCGCTAAAGTACCGTGGAAAAGTAAATACGAACCGCTTGGAAACGAAACGTGGTAGAACGCGGGTTGGTTTTCCATATTACAATGCCCGGCCTGTTTGCCCCCTTCACTTGACAGGCGGAAAGTATGCGACCCAGCATGCTTGTGCGCTTTATTCACAGTGATTTACTCCTGAACACTTCGCGCAGCGTTCCTTTGACTCGCGTGTTTACTTCTGGCGACGAACAAACTATTTTATTCAGCGGATTCGACTTTCTCCAAAATTCTCGGTAGCCTGCTGGCGTATCTTCTTGAAAGACTGCAAACTTTGCACACGACAGAATCATGTTTTCTTTTCCTGTTTACTGTTTACTCTATAATCTGTTTCTCGATAAATTCAACGAGGCTGAAGCTCAATAGAGGTTCCCAAAGCGTACTAAAAATAAAAGTTCTAGCAAATGTATTTCTCGGAAAAATTTCAAAGAGCGCGATAGAATGGTTTGAAAAGTCGCTCCGGCGTAAATCCTGCCCCAGTTTTTGATCTTCGCGCAGAAATGAAAGAAAGTGATGGGAAAGGTGTGGCACTCTGTGCCAGTATCCGAATGGTCGTCATTATATCATTCGCGTTTGAAAAGGAGCGAGCGTCGCCGGTCGTGTTCTCCGCAACATCAATGTTTTACCATTCCGCAGAGCGTTTTTTCTAACCGAAGAAACTGTCTTTCACCGTCCTTTATAACCGCTGTTACGTGCGCTTTTTCTGATTCTTTTTTTACCGTTTCGCGCGTCATCGTCGTCTCTTCTGCTATCCTGTACCTCGATCGTGTCGATCTTTCGACCTTAACGACGACGCGAGGCAGGTTTGCTTCTTGTTTGCGTCGCGCATGATGTCACCGATTTTTATCGATTTTTCCTGCGAACGACGTGCCTCCGATCCGTCAGCCCAGTGTCCAAATTTTAAGTCTAGCTAGCCCGTTATCTCCTCGGGTCAGCTTGCTCAACCGTGACCAGAATACACGGACTCGCTTAGCGCTACACATTTTTTACATTACCGCAAAGTTAAAATGTTACGAGAATCTTGTTACAACCAGGAAACAGATTAACTCGTTACTCCGTTTAACTTTTTGCACTTGGCAATCTTCAACGGATTATTGCACTATTTACGCATTGGTAGAAAATTTCATTGGTACGTGACACAATTCTCGGTTCATCTTTAACAATCAATTTTTTTTCAACTGATTTTTTTCGGCTGGAAAGCAGGAATATTTTCGAAACGCCCGGCAGAGCGACCGAACTAATATTCTGAAAACTGTGGGAGCAAGAAGGGAAAGCGGCGTTGCTTACGAGACTTAAAGGTCGCCATTGTTTCGTAACGTGTTAGCCGAGCGATTTTTCGATCGTAAGCGTGTCTATACATAGAATTAATTAATGAAGAATGAAATCAGTCTGATGAAGATTTCGTTGCGATAGACAGCAATAGAACGCGGTTTATATTATTACACAATGAGATAGAATCGGAACAGATTCGTACCGTAAATTTCGTACTCGTACACTGCTTTATCCACTGGAAAATTTCGAATGAAATTTCTACGGATGATATACACAGTCTACGTTTAAGGCAGCCGTTTAGTAAAACGATATACATAGCGAGGACTGAAAATCGGGAGAAAAAGAGCGAAGTACATGGATGTACTATTTCCGAATAATTTACGAGCCGATGTGACTCCTTTCGAGGCTGATATTGCAGATTTACAAGTCGTGCCACCGGAGATCCGGGATTCGAAATATCCGTGTTGACCGTAAATGCAGACGAGAGACCAGTTACGTGGGTTTACGATGATTTCTCGTATTTTACGACGGACATAAAAGCACGCGAGTACTCACATTAGCAGTGTATCCTCGATCTAAATGTATCTACGCGCTCGATTGCATTTATTAGTCCGTTGGGCGCAGGATGAAATCAGTGTCTCTTGGATCTCCACTTTGTTTTTCGCTTGCCATCAATCGCGATCATCTAACGATCCTTCGGAATCCTTTCTAAACTGGCTTGTACAATTTCTGTCGATCCTTGTTAGACTATTTCGCGATTTAGATTATCTCGTTTAGGAAACGCGATCAATTTCAAGGTCTTCGGCGAGTCTAGAGATCGTAGATCCGTCGTAGATTGCAGATCTTCTTGCACATATTGATTTTTATGAGCCGCGAAGATTGGATTAGTATCTTTCGATCTGATCAATGTTATTTGAAATAATATCGAGGTTTAGAGGATCTCGTGTCTGCATTTGCATCCTCGAGAAGTTTCACCGGAAACGCGTGCAATTCGGTTTCTCAACAGCGCGTCAAAATGTCCATCAACGGTGATGCGACGCCAATAAAAGATCTGCAATAAAAACTTTGCAGCGATCACAACAGGTGTCGGGTTTCTTGCTGGCGAGTCGTCATAGTCGGCGCGAAATGTAACACTCGGTGACACGTGCAACGTCAAGATCATCGCGATGCGCAAAAATGCTGTAAGATGGTAATTGTTATTAATATCGGGAGGACAGGGAACACGCATCAAAATTAGAAGCTATACAAATTAATAACTATTATCGTTACATTCCTCTGAATTCAGAGAACTCTGTATGTAGCTCCCGCGTTCTAAAAGTGATGTGGAACATTTATCTTTTGCATGAAGATCCGCAGTCTGGTTATGAGTCTATAATTTCGAGGCTACAAAGTAGGATCCAGTTTACGAAGCGTTCCCAACTGGAAATCGAGCGACCGCCTTGCATTTTCATTGCGGTCTGATATAAATACCGGCGCGCGCTAATTATAATTCTAATTCGAACCGGAAGTACCGTAAAACTGTGTCCCGCCACGCACAATGGCCGCGTGGAAGAGCACTCGCCGTTTCCGACTCCATTCTTCCATTGTGCCGGCTTTGAATCAGACCAAGTAGTTGAATCATTGACGAGCTATTTTAACGACCGACATTTTACCAACGTTCCTGGTTCCCTTGAAACGCTTTAGGCCGTGTACACACACGCCGTTCATCGGATATCGATATGTACACCCGACGAAAATTTCACCTTGCCCGAAGCTGCTTCGCAAAACACTTGCTTCTAAATACAAAGATAAATTCCCTCGAAGTTCTAAATCGTCAGAAAAAATTCTCTAAAAAATTAGTAGAACTGCTACACGATCTAAGAAACAGCACGGACCAGATGGTTTCGCTTAGATCCAGACTACTGTAATTAATGAACACTGACTTTGAGTTCCACAGAGAGTACATTTTTTCATTCACTTTCTGATGCGAAAAGATCTCTCGCGATGACCGATGATTTATAACAACTCTGCCTCGCGTTTCTCTAATTTTCATAACCCGACTCCGAATGTTTCCTCGCGTCCACATAATCGCGAATGAACCCGGGCGAACAGGAACTAAACGCGAACGAGTTTCCTCGATCGTTAGCCCATCGAGACCAATCGTAATTCAGCAAGAGTCGTACGCATTGGTACTCGACTAATTAGCGAGTCCAGGAAACCGATTTCGAGTTACGCGTGCATAAACGTATCCGTCCGGTCTCCTGAGCAGTAAACTTCCTCGCGAGAGCTAGAGAAACATTAAAATTATTCTGCGTTCTCTCGCTGTTCAGCCTGAACAACGGTGGTAGCCTACAGCGTTTCGTAGGGTGTTATTAAATCGTTCGAATATTAACATAAACAGTGCTCCCTCTCGGTAAACTTCTATTAGACACGAGGAGGCAGTCATTACTCCGTACGCGATACGATGGTTTAATTAAATCTGGCAACTCTGTTACACCTGCTCGCGTTTGTAGTCGCTCGAGCTATTTTCGTAAGAGTATCTTTTTCCCCCGACGCACCGTGCAACAAAAGAAAAGAGAAAAGACGAACGTGTGTGAGAGACAGGAAGGAACGCGCGCGTTCAAGTTCGGTGTTGTAGAGGCGCCTCGAGGCTCGTCTGATAATCGTTATCTGTAATTAAAAGCAAAATCGCTCGCGGAGTTACTGTAACGAACGCCGCGGACTTGATTAATTGCATTGATTAAATTGCGCTTTAACCCGGACGCCGCGCGAGCTGGTTTTACATGCGATTCTAGATCAGCTAATTTATTTTTATTTCCACTTGCTCCCGTCGATTCTTTTTTTATTGTTTTCACGAGCGAGCAAATAACACGGTGTACATAGTGTTTCAATGTTTACGAGACCTCGGGATATTTTTACCATTCTTTTCCGTACCATCGTGATGATTCAATTTATTTAAGATCGTTATGTTGTGTTTTGTTATTTTTTATGAGGACCTTACTTAATAAACCTATATCTTTCTACCAGGATAAAAATGGCTGAAATGAATAGATCTGTGGGTATCTATAAAAAGTCGTGAAGAAGAGGGACTTTTGATGCAGCGTAAATCCGGTGTTAAACCAACGTGCATCGCGTTGCATCGAACGGAGAGCTGCTAGTAATTTCCTTTGAAGCCGATTTCATTGAGAACGCACACCGTGACGCACCGAACGTGCGTGTACACACACGATCATTCTCCGCGGAAGCCGCTCCTTCGTCATTAAAAATGGAACGCTCTTCGCTTTCCGTTTTTAAAGGCGTGCGCGCTCGCGCCGCGCCGCCTCGGCTCGCGAATACTTTGTCAATGATTCAACGTCACCCTAAATCAAGCCGGGACGCTCACGCGAGAGCAATCCTAGCAGGAAATCTGCGTGTAAAATTTCTGCGCCGCCGCACGGAACCGGTGCGGGAATCTGCTCTCCCGAGAACCATCGATCCGTGATTCATTTCTCTCTCTCTTTCTCTCTCCCTTGTATGCTACCTGTTCCCCCCCGTTTTCGTTATTCAATTATTCAGCATCGCGCCAATTATTATCGGACTCCAGATTTCATCCCCATTTTCATGGTTTTCATTAGTGAAGAGTTTCATGTATTCCGCAAAAATCGAATAAAAATCCTGTTCGTTAAACTATTCGTTTGGGCATCGTTAGAAATTTTTTATGGAAAATCTAGAGGATGTATCGACCTCAAACTTGGTGGACACATTCGTTAGTCTTCAGAGAATATGCCCAAATTTGTTGCATGTGAAAATTCTGATTGTGTCCGAAGTTTTAGTAATACTGAACTAGCAAGCAATTGAAAACTTTGAAACCGATTTGTAATCTATGCAACAGAAACGAATAAAAAATATTGGAAAATACTACTTAATGAAAAAAAATGTAAAATTTCAAGTACATATAACGGGTTAGGAAATGGTATTTTCTGGAGAAGATAGGGAGGCTTCCCGAATCGTTTGGGATTCGCGGAACCCGGGCCAGACGACCCGCGTTCTCGGATTTTCGCATGTCACGGCTCGCGAAAGCTGAGAGGCGTGTCCGCGCATGAGACGCTCATGCTCGCGGTTGGTTATTTCGAAAGCATGCGGTTCTAAATAAAGCTGCGTCGCGACAGAGAGCCTCGGAGGGGCTTCCTTGTTCCGAGTGGAAAGGTTAAGGGAAGCAGAACCTGGGAAATCGGGGACGACTGTCCATCTGTACCCGTATTTCGGTTGAGGTCGAGCGTACACAATGGATAAAAGCTGGGACAGAGGAATAAATACGTCGGGACGTGCCAGAGATATTTCGGAGACGAAATATTTGAGGGGGTGGCAAGGGCCGGACTTTGGCAATTCCTTGAAAGCTTCTTCCTTTGCTCGGCGTTTCTGTTCGATGATAGCTTACTTGGTGCAATAGTTACGTTGGAGAACAGACAGCTACATTTTTGGCAGATACGTAGCTGAGTGTGCTCGAGACCTTTATGGCTTTGTTCATTTATTCTTTGCAATATATTGCTCAAAGTACTTCTTCTCGAGATTTATATTCCCTCTGTACTTACTAATGGCAATTCTTTAAAGACTCGTTCAATGTTTATGTTGAGTAAAAGATGAAAAATAAAATTTAAAAAGTTGGATTCTCCGATGTCACCAAGTTCAACCGTAATCGATCTCAGTTTCACAAAGGGTTATTCATCGAGGGTTAATCGATCGAAACAGGACGCGGGCTTCAGGGTTGACCGGAGGAAAAGGGAGTTGTCCGAATGTCCGCTATCTTTAGCTCGATTCTCTTCTGTAGGCTAGGCTGTTAGTACAGCTCTTTAGTCGCACGAGTCAATGGTCACGCGTCGTGGAACACGTTGATTCGCCGATTCCGAACCGTTGGCCTGTGCCGGTGGCATTATATTCCTATTAAGACCTCGAAAAAAACGTCGTCGCTGTCGCCGATGGCCGCGAAATCCACGCCGAGGGAACTGGGACAGGCTTACTTTCCTCTCGGGGAATTCCTCCATCTTCTCGCAACAAAACGTTTTCGCGGCGAGCCGCAGCAAAAAAAATCTATACCTAGGTACTCGACAAAATAATCCCGGTGGGAGCGGAACGATCCACGGAATCGGAGCAGTAGGCTAAACGATCGAGCCGGTGAAACGGAGCAGCCTCTTCGACGCGTTGTATCGATCGACGACGCTCGCTCGAGACACACCGGCAAAAATAGTCGACGATCTTTTTCCTCTCCCGCGTTTGCACTCCGCTGCGTTTCTTCCGTAAATAAATTGAACTTTGCGCGATCTCGCTCCTCTCGGACGACCATTTGTCGTCACGTTGGTCCCGTATTTACAACCGAAAGAGAGAGAGAGAGAGAGAGAGAGAGAGAGAGAGAGAGAGAGAGAGAGAGAGAGAGAGCGAGAAAGCTATCGACGTCCTAAGGCCGGTTGTTGCAAAAACCTGCGACGTTTACAACGCTTAAATACCGAACCAGTAAATACATAAATCGCTTACGCTCGTCACATAAACTTTTATCCCGTGTCTGTCTCGTATCGCTATAAAGTGTCACTCTTCTAATCGTTATTGCACGCTGCAATTTATTAACAATCGCATTTCGCCGTACCTTAACCCAGATTTCCTGTTAATCGAGCTTAATCAGACTTTCAACTCGTTTAGCAATCTTGCAGCTTATAATTGCATATTTTTATGTCACCAAATAAAAATTTCATTCTTTCTGGAATCGTTTCAATCAGCTGACAATAATAAAAGTACGTTTGAGTAAAAGCTAATGATCATTCACGAAAGCAGAAGTCTATAAAACTTTACAAGAATACGTGACGCTTTTTACCAAAACCATACGACATCGTTTTAAGAATTGTTTAATCCGGATTTCCTGGAGTCAGCAACGCGCAAAAACGTATAGAACTTCACAATTTCAATTTTACTGAAAAATTGTTTTCCCCGAGTTTTCGACAGATTTTTTTTTTCGAAGGAACACGAGTATCCGTATATTGATACGAGAGTCGAAACAGCGAGTTTCTGCGTAACACGTCGCCATAAATATTTTACGGCCCCCATCTCCGCATAAGGATCGAACGGCGAACAGGTTGCCAGTAAATTCGCGAGAACGGTTTTCCTGCCGACCGAATTCGCCACTCGTGTCGGCAGAACCGCGTATCGAATCCCGATCGAGAAGAACGTGGTCTTGCCAAAAAGTCGAGGCTATTTCTGGGTCACCGGTGTTGTGCCCGTATACTTTTACCGTTTGATCGTGCGCGTCAGAATTTTTCTGTATATTCCGCTCGAACGGTTCCACCTTCCGCGAATACCGTACGCTTCGCAGTCCGAGATTGCAGATTTTCCATTTCGCGTCCGCGGCCGTGGAACTTGTAATTTCACAATTCGCGGACCGGTAATGGCGGACCTCGCGGAATGGACGCGATCGGAGACAGATGATTACTGGAGAAAGGGACAGCCGTTCGACGACTGTTCCTTAACACGTCACCGGCGATTATTTGATCATTTTTCGAAGTCTGTGATCCATGGCTGAGGACTTTCCAACTCCGTAAAATTAAAGTAAATCGTTGAATGAAATAGGAAATGGAAACGTGTTAAATAAAGTGTTACAATCTCGTCGAAGAATGTTACGATTGAAATTGACTGGTTCGCACGATTTGACCCAGAAGTATTTTCAGCCGTGATTTATAAAAGATTTCTAGACAGTGGCCCAGAGAATCGGCCACGGGAAAGTAAAAACGCAAAGACGATCAGGCCTGCTATCAAGTTTCTCGAACAACGTTAATGACGATACACGGCGCTCGCACGTGTTCGCGATCCGGTATTTAATCCCGTCGGAGGAGGAACACGATGGAATTCATTACGCTCGATAATTCGTACATTTTTCAAACACGAACTGTTCATCGACTGCCCGGCCGCCGCGGTCTGCTATTTCCAGACGGATTTATTTATTTATCCCGTGCAACGGCGCGCTAAATTCCAAATGCCTCATCGCTGTGAAACAGTTCCCACTAATGTTCTCGCCTGGGTTGCCCGGTGTATTGAACGCGTTAATCACGATTTTCGTTCGAAAGAGAAGTTTCACCTTATCTGCTGAATTCGCGGAGTATTTGTTCGAGTTGAAGCAAGTCGCTGCTGACGATAAAAATTTCGTCGTTCTACAGTGTAGCTGATAGACTGCGGATGTTAATGTAAAATAAAATTTGTAAGAGTTCGTTTCTGTAGGAAGTACAGGAATTTTCTGTAGATTATCTTTTACGATTGGAGCTCGAGTCCATAATTCTTCATACGGGAACTGCATAAACCATTCAAAGTGTACAATGGCTCATCGGAAGAATACATTTCCTCGGATCTCGCTTTCGCTGGACGCTTCCGAGAGGCCCGGGGTCGCATAAATAAGCGTTTCCTCGTGAAAAGGGAAACGCGCGAGCAATAAATATTTTTGTCAACAGTCGACGCCCGTAAATCAGTCCCGGCCGTCAATGGAGAAACTGCATGTAAATCGGTTCGACGATTCTTCCGAACAACACCTGCATCGCAGGATTTCGTTCCTCGACTCGTTTCGTTCGTTCGTTCGTTCGGCATTCAGTGGGCGTGCAAAGAGGATTTTCAGGCAACTTTCTAAGCCGAGTATATATCCCGGTGAAAGGGTTAATAACGCTGAATAACCGCAGCCGAAGGCGCGCGAACGACCGATCACAAAAGGGCTCGGCCCCCTCCCCCATCACCTCCCCCACACGCCCTCATCCATCTCATTACCGTTTGAAAAGATCGGTCGATGGACGAGCACAAAAGAAAGCGAAGACTCGTTTCCATTTCTCGGCCCGTTTTTAGCGTACTGGGTGTCCACGAACTGTAGCACGAAAGCAATGAATCCCATAGACTCCACACCCCATAGGACACACCCCTTGGACAACCCTCACACCCGCAAATCCATTATCGTTCATTAATACAGCCAACACAGTCCGACTAATTTGAATTTATTTGTGTATCAATACTTTCAACTTCGGTTAATTTAATTGCAACATAGCGAACATTTAAACATTTTTAAGTGATTTTTAACGCGTAATTGTCGCGTCAATTTTGTATGTCTAGTTTCATTTGCGGAATTTTATGATCAGCTCAACGGTGTTGTGCTGCGGCGCTTCACCGCAGAGAATAGCTGATAAAAATGGTTGTTCATTGTTGACCTAACGGTCGTCGTCGGAGCAATAAAAGGAGGCGCACCCGAGGGCTTCGTTCGCGCTAGATTTCGTGTCACATGCTGCGAATGCGCATCGAAATGTGCACGTGAGTAGTCACGAATGGCAAACCGTAGCTTTCTAATGTCCATTTCTTTCGCCGAGTGTTTCTTTTGTTAGCGATCCTAACGGTTCCCCCGTACAGCTAAATATTCATCGATGCATGTGCATCGAAAAGTTCATCTTGCCAGCGCGACGCTGCATCGAGCATACAAAATGTGACTAGAAACGGCGAGACGTGACGATAGAGTGGTAGCAACGATTATAATGAATCTTGACCTTTCGGTTTTTACGTACCATTCAATAGAAATATTGCATGAATTTTTTGCGAGAGTTGATTAGACAACGAGCACGGAAACAGTTTGACGGATTGCCCGCGAGGTTGCTCGTGAACGCGCCTTTCATTGTTCCTTACGAAACGCGTTAATTAAAACTCCCGCGACCTTTAACTAACAGCCTGCATTGTTGTCTTCGATATTTTCGTTACTGTGCCGCATGAAAACTAAAGAACGTGATTTCATTGACCGTATAACGGCGTCGGGCCTTGAAACCACCGGGAAGAAGCTTCATTCCAGAAGGAAGTCACGTTCACGGCGAAGAATGTTCGGCAGCGGGAGTTGTTTTATTACTGACTTTCGTTTCGGGTGCACCTTGAATATCTGATTCGCTTAATCACCTCTTTAGCGCACCTTATTAAGGCGCGATGGGCGTGCGGATGAGTACAGGATCGAATCATTCGACTGCCTTGAATCATCAATCAATTGTTGACGATCAACAAAGAATCTTAGCGGACCACACCAATAAATTTTAGGGCCCGGGGATGGAATTTTATGACCCAGGAAAAAGGTAGCAGGGTCTGCCAATAAACTCAAGGGTTTTGGGAAAAGCTTGTCAATAAATTTTATGGCCTTGGAATATATATTCTAGCCTGCCAACAATTTCTCGGACCTGGGAAAAAATGTCAAGTCCTACAGAAATAGGATTAACCTAATCCAAAGAGTACTGAAAACAGCTTAGTTACGTGGGAGTGAAGAAGGGTATAATTAGATGCTTATTTAATCTCTTTAATGAAAGTATTGACTCAACTCTGTCATATAATCATCAAGAAAGTCCCGTTAACATGTATAAATGATAAATTACAGGATGCCGAGCTGTGAACGAGGCCTCGAGCAACAAATTTATGAAACATTGATGCGCGTGCAAACGCGTAGCCTCAAAGTAACGCAATAGTTTTATTTGTCCGGTTAGGCGTGTGCGGAAAACCCGTTTCCACGCTGACAACGTTTTCTATCGCGTGATTAATAACGGGCCACGTGCTACACGGATGGTAGAGTGTTCCCTGTCGGTTGTTAAATATTTTCCGCTGTTCTGATCCGGAGGAAGAGATAACGTCGCGAAATAGGTTCGATCTTCCGCGCCTACTTTCGTTCGAGGATGCAAATCCTTGCAATGAGGTCAGCGTGGTCGGAACGAGAGCTTCGAAACGTTTGTTGTCCTATAAATTATAAGTTAAAAAAAATAAAAATTTAAATAAAACCATGACATCAGTGACTATAAAAATAAAAGTGTGGAGCGCTAAACTATATTGACGTAAATTTATATTAAATTTTTCTATCTATTTCGACACTAATTTTATAACAGAAGAAATATTGAGCTAATCGCTCAAAATTTTGGGGAAAAATATTATTAATCATTTAACTGGATTCGGTATTTTACGAAGAACCAGGAAACAAATTATTTTCTCTTTTTAGTGCATTTTAATATAAGGCGTGGTTTTTGAAAAGTTTTTTTATTTATTTTATTTACTACTTTTATATCAAGATTGGACTATGGAAAGAGGTTTAAAATTCGATTACAAGATTTTACGCATACAACAACAACACTGCAAGTTAATATAAGCGTGGTAATTAGTATTTGTTATGAGATCAATAAAACAGTAAATTCTGAATTTTTGTCTCAGGATCTAGTCGTCAGATTGAGTCGAACATTTTTTAAATCCAGAAAGTTTGCTTTGTAGCAAGAATACCCTCGCCAACAGAGTGCAGTTCGAAGACCTAGTTTTCATAAACAAATTCGAAGCCATCGAAACGATGACTTAACCTACCCCTAATTTCTCGTATATTACACTGTGGTCGAGTTTGAAAGAAATCCCTACCCTAGTGTTGCCCGAAGCCAGAGGGGATGCTACCCCATGGCCCAGTTGGTTCATCCCAGAAAAGATCGATCGCCGTTCAAAATCAGAACTAGTCCACATCCGATCGATGAATCATGTTCGTCCGCTTTCGAGGCGGACTCGATCGGGGCCATCTCGAATTTGAATAAAGTTTCGCGGTCGGATCCGGAGCAGCGGACACGCTCGATCGACACGGTCGAGGTGTGCAATCGTCCGGATCGAAGAATCCAGGGACATTTTGTCAAAAACGATCAACTTTCTCGCATCAATCTACTGCAGCTGCACCATGCACTTCCTCGATGTCCATCAATCTCAAAACTGAGAGACATCACCTTATTCGGAACATTAATCTTGGTTCGAACATTAATTTAATCTTCTTTGCGATCTTTTTCCTGTTGCCAAAAAATAAGCGAGGTGTTCACAGTGATCGATAGATCGATGCACTTGAACCCTCACCATTGCATGAACGATATTTTCAAAGGGACTTCGTCTGTGTGTAGCGACCTCAGCGTCGTCACCTATGATATCCGCAGTGTCCGGTTCTGCACGAAAGTTACATAAAAACGTGAATAGATATTTTCGATTTGAACGTCGGAGCTATCGATTGCAAGCGTCTCGCAGTGAGCCGGATCCGTCACCTTCGTGATCGCGCTAGAATTACATCGGACAGGTTCTCCTGACGTCGGATGCTGGGAAAATGAGTCTGGGAGGGTGTGCCGGGACTTGGCGGGCCCAGAAGCCGGGGCATAGTCGTCCGGAAGCCTTTCGAGGGATCGACTCGTGGATCTCGAGGCAACTCGCGCGTCTTTCGGATCGTGAAAGCGAAAGTTCCGTGAGCCGGAGAACGGGCCGCGTCGTGCGAGTCTGAGAGACTGAGAGACTACAAACCGTCCGAGGAGAGAAAAAGAGCAGGAGAGAGGAAGTTTCGGGGACTCGAGGGCCCGAGGAGAACGTCCGGCCCCGGAGAAATCGACCAGAGAGAGGATCCGAGCGCAGAACACCTCGAGGAGCTGGCCACCATGACCGAAAGGTCGGCTCGTTGCTTTTTAAGCTCGTTATGCCTCGCTTGGATTCCAATCCGTGGGACCCAGCCGCGTTTCCGGTTTCCAAACGAGAGATTACGATCCTGGGACTTCGGCGAGTGCTGGATCCTAGGCAAATGACGAGCGCAGTGAGAACCGAGATTCGTTTTCGGGATTGTTCTTCTCGCTGCTGACGATTCGCGAGATCCTACTCTGTGTATGCTAATTTGCTCTGTTGCAAGCGGGGAAACACTGCTCGTGACAGTATCTTGCGAAATTTATATCGTCGGACTGGATGACCCAAAAATTCAATGGAATTCAGAATCGTTGCAATTTTCTAAAAAACATTGTTCTGTTGTAGTTAATGGAATAGTGTTATTCGTTTTCGTGAAAGTATCTTGGAAAATTTATATTATTTTAATGACCTGACTGTTCGTGAAAATGCATTGGAACTTTCTCGGACCTAATCTAAGACTTCCCAATGTTATTTATTTGTTTATCGTTGCATCTGTCTAAGAAACATTAAAGCAGTCGTATCGAAGAAGCTTTATCTTGTTCATAGAAAAGTGTTGCTCGTTATCGTGAAAGTACCGCGGAGAATTTATATTATAAATTGATTAAAAGTTTCTAAAACCTAAATCCGTCTCTCAGAAATCCGTTGCATTTCTCTGAAAAGCATTAACTATCTTATCAAAGAAGATTCGCCTCATTTTTGCTGTCATTTTTCCTCATTTCTGGAACGTGCAGAAGAAAGAACTCGCAGAGTCTTTTATTTATCCTGTGGGAAAAGTTTTACATGTTCTGCACCCACAATTTATATGCCTGAATTCAGCGTGTAAGCATCGATCGAATATTTTTCCGCTGGGCGTGGTAGCGCTATTGGTTAATTGGTAGCTGCTCGCGTTTGCCGCTTAATTAGATTCTTTCGAAAGTCCAGAAATAACTCGGCACACCGGATTCGAAACGGCGTATGCCGGGATTCTTAATGTTTCATCCGGCGTACCCTCGATTATCTGTTCAATCACCTCTATCCCTCGTAGCCGGCGGGACGCCATTACTAGCGACGATCATTTTCTCGCGGACATAATCACGCGGAACGTTTCACCTTTCTTGCACTGTGGCAATCGTCAAATTGTTTCCTCTTTAACGTGTTTTGCCGCGGCTCGAACGCGTTCGGCGCGTTTCTCGCTGGAAATGTGCATTCTCGAACGATGTGGTCCTCAAACCGAACTCTTCAACATCGCAATCATTATAATCTATTTGCGGACATCTGCGTGCGCTCATGCTATTTATCAATTTTTATATCAACGCAGAATAGTGACCAGACGAAATCTAAATTTTCCACGTCGATTGCAATTATTATTGTTCGCGGACATCTGCGCGTGCACTCGTGGCGATTATCAATTTTTAAATCAGCGCAGAGTAATGACCAGACAGAATTAAAATTTTCCGCATCGATCGGAACAAACTGAAGCCAAATTGAAATTTCTTAATACATCCTTAATGTACACTGCTTCATAATCAGCCCGCTAACGACATTACTGATTAATCCGTAAACTTCTCTGACGTGTGAAACCATGTGTGGAAACAACATAAAAGCCGCACTTCGATCGTAAACGAAAAGTGGAAAAAGCGATTGCAGTCTGTGTGTACATATTATCTGCATTACGTTTCGCCGATTATCTTGTTAGCCATTGTGTACTGTCAACCTTGTCCACAATAATTAATCTTATCTTATCGTCGTCGAGCGTGTTCGGCTATGGCTGTTACCGCTTAGTTGCCAAAAACGTTCCAAGGTCGTTGCGCAATTCGCGGTCCTTGACTCCTCGAGCGTAAACATTTTCGCCTCAGGTGACCAGGATGTAGATTCCGTTTCGAATTCCGCCTAATCGCAACCTCGTAGACGGAATTCAAATGTCGGATCGGATTCTTCGGATAATATTCAAAGAACAATTTGTTCGATTCAGCTTCGAATAAATTTCGAACGTGGAAAGATAATCCAGAAAACAATTCTAGTAATCTAGATGAAAAAATTGCAACAACTGGACTGGGGAGTTTATGCGATTACAGTCGGATTCCAAAGTGCAGTACGCAACAGGCCACAGTCTACAACGCGGTTCAGCATTCTCCTACGACTGCCTGATCGTATATTGATTTGCTTAATGATTACAAATTTATTTACAACTAAAATCTGCATGCTGCTGGACAAATCGATATTTTCTAACACCTTTGAAATGTGGTGCTCATTAATATATTCTATCATCTTCTTCAAAATCAAAAATGACAGAAATACATAAAAACTCGCACACTAACGTCCGCACAGGCTCGAAGCACCGCTGTCCGAAGTTTCCCCGAGAGAAGTCAGCGATGATTCGCACGTTTCGAGCGCGGAATTTTTCATCTGGTCGGCGCGATGTTGCAAAGGCCTCGGGATCGTGCAAATAGGTTTTTTTTCCCCGCCGAGGGCACGACTCCGAACGAAGAAAAAGCGAGAACGTTCCCATAAAACTCGTTCGATCGGTTTCCGGGTCTGCGTCCTTTGCGCTCGAGCACGCTCCGGGGCTGATTGAATGTCCGCGAGCGGAGCCACCCGTTCGAAAATTACGTAAATGTCGAGGTGGTTGACACTGGACGTGTTTTCTGTTCGCAGGTTCGTGTTGTTCAAACGCCACTACGACAAATACGTCGCCCTGGCCGCCAAGTACGAGGAAGCGAAGGGGATCGCGTACTACCTGGAAGAACGGTATCACGAAGTCAAGGTACGTGGAAAACGGATTACCGATCTCCATCGGCCGAGCAGAAGCCCCGTAAATAAACGCTGTGTGCCGGCTTTAATTGCGCGGAGACAGCCATCGGCGAAATCTAATCGCGGTATCTCTCGAAATAACCGCTGCCGAATTTCCCCGAAACGGGAAATCCATCAGAACAGTATTTTAAGTGGTGTCTCTTATCCAACTGTTTGCTTATTTATGTATTTTTTATTATTCGTTGGCTACCGTTTAATTGACAAGCCCTTAAATAAGTTTTAATCATTGTGCACCGTTCAGGGAATTGGGACCTTTATATCAGAGGAATTCGATTGGATGAATATTCAATTCTGGAGAAAATCTAGTCAACTTGTGTGCAATGTGTACAAACAATATATATTTATTATATTGTCACTTAACGACTTACAGTGGGTGTAAAAAGTATTCGTACGCCTTCGTACCAGGTCGTTTGGTACAATTATAAAAAAGTTATTCTATTTTAAAGGGCGTACGAATACTTTTTACACTCACTGTATACAATATTTAATCAAGAAAATGAACACTTAAAGCAAAGGTATAGCTTTGTAATTTCAATAATTACCCCCTTATTGTTTCATGATAAATATAAACTACGTCGTATCGGCGTTGATTGCGGCTGAATTTTTGTTACGTCAATTTGATTCGTCTTTCGTTACGTCTCCGTGAATGTTCACGATTAGAAAGTCGCTCGGTTAAAAGGTTAATAATCGTAACTTAAGAGATCTGCAATCAGAGGTTTGTTTCTGGGTGGTTACACCGTCGAAGAATTAATTCGTTGAATTACATTTTTGTAGACAATGCAGATTCCCAAAGATAGCTGTCGAGAGTATACAATTTGTTCCGCATTATCATCCGAACGAAAATTGGATAGGACTGGTCGAACGATTGTGAAAAATATGAAACAATGGGTGTTGTTGCGTGGTATGTGTCGGAGGTGCGAACATCCCATTAACCAATGAAACGTGGTGGATTCGTCAGCCTGGGAAAAAGATCGTCGTTTCCTCTCTATTGCTTCGGATTACGTGTACAGCTAAAGTAGAATATGTCGCAAGATTAGACATCGGATACGTTGAAACGGAGGCACGTAAATGCTGAAACGCGACGAAGCCAAAAAAGCGATGTCGATCGTTGGCTGTGCTCGTGGTCTCTTTCTCTTTCTCTTCCTCTCTGTCAAAAGAGAGGTAGAGAGACTGGCTGCCGCCATTGCTGTAAACGCCGTCGATTTCGTAAACTCTAGTAAAACGGTCGTCGAGAGACAATTATACAATGTACAAAGCTCCTGTCCGAGCTAGTTAGCGACCAATTCGAAAGCATTGGCAACCAACCTCGAACTAAACTCGAACTAAAACTCCGGAATTGCAGCTTGACTGCAAAACTGCAACTGGATTGCAACTGGATCGAGGCTGGATTTTTATCGCAATTGAAACTTTCACGTGGCTACTTGGAAATTAATGTCTCTGTTGAAATAAGTTAATTTTAAAGGTCTTTTACCTAAAATTTATTTCCCATCCTCATTTAAGTACATCTCAAAAAATATATAAACTTAATCCCTTGCCGTTTCATTTCCTTTACAGTTATTGAAACGTCTTTATCCCAAAAAATGTCGTGGAAGAGAAAAAAACATTTATATTTTTTGTATGGCTACATTTATTTGAATGCTTAAATATTGATTACAAACGAATCAAATTTTATTTCATTTAAAAAGAAAGGCGTAACATTCATATTTGTTAGACTTCGTTAAAATACGGCAGGGGGTTAATCTTTAAATTCGTCCTCGAGCAGGCTATGGAAAAATCCCTAAAAAAATCTCACCCACTCAAAAATAGATTAATTTAGCAAACAAAACGCAATCTTCGTATCTCACAAATGAATAATACAAAAGAAAATTCACGTCCGCTGAAAACTTCTATTTAATTGTCACGAAACAAACTCTCTTCTATCCACAAAAGTTACGGAGATATTCAATTGCCGGTTGACTATATTCCGACGCTGCACGTGATTCGCACTGTTTTCGAGCCTGCGAATTGTTCGTATTCGCAACGAAAATACCCTTTGGAAGCGTCGCAGCGGTAACGAACAATAGAGCGAAATGGCGGATAAAGCGTCGGAGACAATGGCAAGCCTTTGGAATTAACGCGCGACGAATCCCAACCGGTTTTCGAGTCTCCGGGACCCTTTCGTTCCAATTCGGCGAACCGGCTAGCAGAAATTCGCGCGAGTGCCGCGTAATGGCGCAATTAATTCACGACGACGATTGCGGAGACGCGAGACGGTTCTTCTTCCGCGATCTCGTTAGCCGGGGCGATCGTTATCCGAGGACTGTGTGCGTGTACCTCGTTTCTGACTCTGACGAGCGCTATACTTAATATCGCGTCCCGCGAACTTAATATTATAATGGCGAGACCTGAACGCGGTGTGATATTTCAGTCATCCAGGTGAAAATAATTCGGTTTAGATAACGATGTTTTAAATCGTGTCACGGGAGAGAGTCATCGCATTTGGGCTAGTGGCGGCGTCCATGTTGAAATTACAATTTTATTCGTGTCTACGTCCATCTGCCTTCTATTAAGTATGCCAGTGTATAGCAATAAAATGAATTACGTGCCACTTGAACAGAAACGTTTCACACGAAAATGTGAGCAATAAAATATTTTGACGAAGCTAAATACGTCGCAGTGACATAAATTCGAAAAAGCGGCAATTACAGTGACTTCGAAGTAGTCGAGGACCCCATAAGCGTGCAGAAATGTGCAGTTCAGCGATCAGATATTCCTAACCGATGCCATAAATGTCGTGTTAGCGTTTATCGTGGGCTAAATCGCATTCTCGATTAATCGCGGCTACGTGAAAAGTCATGGTCGGAGTATCATCCAGTTAACTATCGTTCAATTTGATGGGTCGGCGTGGTAATTACATTAACACGGCTATTTTTAGCCGACCATTAGGGTAGGGCTCCGCGGCTGGTGCATCGGTTGATCGAGATAAGGGTTGAAAAACTGCATGCTTCGCGAGCATGCATTGCACCCGATGCTCGGTGCACCTTAATTTTCTCGTGGTTCACCGTCGATTGGAAGCTGCACCGGCTCTGGAAGGAGAAATCTCCCTCCCACGCGTTCGCAGTCGTAGCTAAAGGTCTCGAGCGTTTTTCTGGGGCTTTCGCACGCTCTTCGCGGAGAAATTTGATAGCGATTCTGTTCCGTGGAAACGGAGGCCGCCGCACGCTAACATGGTTAACCTAATCCAGATTAAACAAAGATTTGTTCGATGCATTCGATACCCTTCATCAGCTATAGAATTACTCGGGGAAATGCTGTCGTTCTTGCTCGAAACAAAAATCGGATTTCTACCTTTCCGGCTGACGTTCTCGAAATTTCTAGAAAATTAGTTGCGGATCAGTTGCATTCTCAGAAAAATGATCGTAGGACCCATAACAAAGGTTGTAGCGCTTGTAAAAAAATTGTAGAGCTAGCTAAAAAATGGCGAGGTCTATAGAAACACGCGAGATGTGAACCAGGATTGTTAACGGTTAACCGGGGATCTGTATCTGTCGTTACATGTTATTTATTAGGATAATACTACGGAAATGATACGAAATGACAGTACAATTATTTATTTTAATGTCAAGCACAAGACTCCACTTCCCAGACGGAAAGAATAACTCGCAGGTAACGACGCTTACTTTCCGGTCGACCTAATATTGTTTCGCCGTGACTCGGATAGCGCGCAAAACATTATACTTGACGGCTTCAATTTCTACCCCCAGGTTCCTCGGGTTTTACGGCACGTCAATTACCGTCCAGGTTATTCCTCGAGATCCTCCTTCCCAGATGCCGGTGCTCGGTTCGAGTGCTGTTCAGAAATAAATTGACGGATACCAAGGTAAAGAAACTTGCCAATTCGAGCCACCGAAATAGGGGATGAGTCACGTTGCTGAACCGAACGATACCTGACAGCGACCCTAGCTAGCTTCCCTAATCCTCGGATCAAGCTAAAAAAGATAGACTATTCATTTTCGCAGACTTGGGACTCTCGGCTCTGTGACCCGACGCCTTCCTCTTTGTGATCTCCGTAAACCGGGTAATTCCGTTCTAACAAGCTACCTGAATCAGGAAGCGGGGCTCGGTTGACATACCTCAGATTTGTTGGCCTCTTTACAATGTGCGAACAGGATTTGCCAAATTAGTTTGCGATTGCTAGGTCCTGTAGTCGGCATCTTGCAGTCCCACGATTAGAGCAATTTGTGCATCCTCGTGTACTCCGTGTAAACCTCCTAGGACAACGATGGTCGACGTTGTATGACGTATGTTTAGGGTATGAGAATATTATGAAGCAGCGAAGTGGCTCGCTGTGAAAACGGAGAGATCGGTTCACAGCATTTGAAGAACGGCTCTACAGAGCGAAGCCATTTCCGAAGGGTCGCGTTTGGCACCTGAGAGCCTTGTTCCCCGGTTATCGCCCCCGCGGGCACCTTTTTCCCCTTGGCCTTCCTTGGCCAGCGGTCACTTGTACGTCTGCTGATCTGTCTCGAACCGCAGGATTTGCTCGCAGCCGGCAAAACCAGCCTAGCCGAGGATCGTGGCTCGCAGAGGGAAAAAAGCTTAGAACAGACGAATCGGTTACGTTTCGTTACTCCGCTTTTCCTTCTGCGGTCTCGCGTCTTGTCTTTCGACGTGTCTCCGATCCCTACCCCTTTTGTTTCTCTTTCTCTCTGTCTCTCTCTCTACTATGTGTTTGTTTCTGCCTTTTTTCTCGTCTTCGAGACTTTCTTCGGTTTCCTGGCGGTCGTTTCCGTTCCGCCCGCGAAACTCTTCGCCGTCTGCAACGATCCAGCCCGTGGATGGCGTTCATCAACCTCTCGAGGCTGGCTTACCCACCTAAGTTGACCTACAATGCGGCATCTAGCGCGGTGCTGCTCGAGACTCGAGTGGATTAAGCCGAATCCACACTTGGACGCCGCTAGAACGATCCCGCGACACCTTCCTCGATTGCCTTTCGATAAATTGCCATTCCATTATCCAGAATATTTTTTACACGATTAAATTTGTTTAAATTGTGTACAAAAATTGGCTGAATATTTTTTAAAGAAAATTAAATTCCTTTCGTGCTTGTCGTTAAATTTTCTGTTACATATATTTCTCCCATCTTTTACAACCAGATACATTTAGTAGAATATTCTAATTATGAAGAGATTATTGCTGAAGGTGGGCAATGTCGAAGTACGTACATTATTTGCACGAAATAAGAGCGACCGGTGTGTACTCGCCTTTATCGGGAGGAGCGGCACGCCGATTGATTCCTCGCCGTCTTGTTTGAAGCCGTGTTAACTCGAGCCAGACGTGGGCCGCCGTCGATGGCCATCGTCTAGGAGGATCGAATCGATGATCAATGACGACCTGTTTGCGCTTGTATGCGACCCGGCGTCTTCGATGATCGATCGTCGCTCATTTACGCAATCCGACGAACAAGTTTCACGCGATTCCGAGAGAACCCTCGGCGATGACGCGACGATTTCTCGATCTATTAATTATTCAACAAGGTGCCACCGGGGAATACACCTCTTTTAATCACTCTCCTCGCGTGTTGGACTGATCTTCCGGCGCGTAAACTTGCTCAATAGATCTGAGGAATAATTTAATCTAAGAAAAAATAGACTAGTTCCCTTCAACGCTGTTTTCAATTTTTTCGGATCGCTTGACGATCTGCCGAGTGTAATCGTCGGCACGATTGCCATCGGATCAACCTGCAGAGGTCTGCAGAGAGGTCCGCAGACTCGATGACGCAAGCCCGATTTAATTGCACGTTGGTTGCGCGTTTCGATCGGCGCTACGGGGCGTTCTAGTGATTCATCGTGCAGAAATACGCGGACACGCTTACGCGATCCGCAAAACGCTTCCGAGAGGACTGTTCGGAACAATGGAATCCACGGTTGGAACCGGCGGAAAGAGCCTCTTCTCTCGGAGGAAGCCTTTCTTTCTAGCATGCAAAAATGCAAACATCCGCGCGCGCGCGTGGAGGCTTCTTCCTCGAGGAGAACAGACGCGGATGCATTTCGAGGCACCGGCCATGAAATTAGATGCAATGCTGGATACCGCGTTCTCTACCATCCGCTTTTTTAATTGGGTCTATTAACTCGGTTAACTCGCGGCTCTGATCCGCTCGCGGTAAAGCAACACGGTTGACAACCGCTGCTGATAACGTTCGCTTCGAGATTCTCCCAGCTCTCGGATTACGCTGAGGAATGATCGCCCGGCGCTATCTGCCTCGCGATATCTAATCGAGCAGGCGATAAGCACCTCTTGAATTTTTCTTTGGACTTTCTTGCGCCCAGATCGATGGTTAAATATTGTCGGAGGGAATATTGAACGACTCGGACGCAAACGGCCTGCCGGAAGTGAACGGTGCACAATCTTGTCCTTGGCGAACGAGTTGCCAAGAATAGGAAACGCTTCGATCTTTTTATCGAACGCTTGCTGACTTTCTGTCCGATAGTACTGCGATTTTTTTTATGAAAATCCAAGTTTGATGAAAATTAGCGGATAATCTTAGCCTTTCTTCGATGAGCTGCCAGATGTAATTTATAACTGTAAATTATAGTTGAGGAATATTGTCGAGTTCTATAGGTAACTCCAGTCGCGATGATACGAACGGTGCCATTTTCGATTCGCAAACTAGGCGAGGTCGCCTAAGAAAATGAAGTCATGTTCGTTACGAGGTCACGTTGCAAATGGTACTCTTGTTAGACGATACGATTTAGGAACTGGGTCGTGGCTTGACGACATCTTTCGTTATCAGCCTGAGGAAGCTTACGAACATTCGCATTGTCATATATAAATTGTACGAGCTATGAAAATGGGGAACTTGTGGACTCCAGGAGAAAATTGTAGAGCCCACAAAAGAGACCAGTACTCACAGAAAAACTTTTGGAACCATAGAGAAAACCGTATAACCGGAGAAAAAAATGGTAGTAGTCCTAAAAAAGAAATTCCAGTATCTAGCAATACAATTGTAGAGCTTCAGAAAAAATTTCGAGGCTCGCGAAAAGATAGTGGGAGCTAAGATAAGTTTGCGTAGGCGAAAAGGCTTAATTTTCTGATTTTTGTTTGGTTTGTTTGCAGGCCGAGAGGGACAAGCTGGAGGAGACGAGACGCACCCTGGAGAAGCGGTTGGAGGGTTGCGAGACCGAGCTTCGTGGCAAAGAGGATGAGCTGTTTCTGCAGTTGGAGCGGAGCCTGCGGCTCGAGGAAGAGACGGAAAGAGCGAAGAGCGAACGGGACAACTGCGTGGCGGCGCGGGATCGGCTGGACAGACAGCGAGAGGTGGCTTTGCGTCGGCTGCAGATGCAACTGGCGCAGAACGAGATTACGAGACAGACTCTCGAACGAGCACGACAGGATGTCGTCAGGCAGGCCACCGTGATTCGCGCCGAGCGGGACGCTCTCGAGAGAGAGGTGAAAATAAGGCCACTGTGTTTTAGTTTTAGATAAATGACCGGCCAGCAGCCTTCATCGAGTTCGATTAGCTGTGAATAAGCCGGTCTCTCGCCTTAATCGCGCTTTGTTCGCCGCATTGTCGTCCCATCTCCATCCCACCCGCGATAGATTGTTGCAAACGTAACGATCCTTCTGCGGACTTGAACGCTTTAGCTACCGGAAGCCTATTAGCAACCTCTTGAGTAGCTGTACCGATAAATCTGAGAAAAGCTCAATCATTTTCCTTTAAATACCATTCTGAAAAGAAAATATTAAAATGTTCAATATTAAAAGGTTCAAGGGATTTCTTCTGGAGCAATAAGTTTCTCGTTTTCTATTTCTAGAACGAAGTGCTGAAGGAGAAGCTACGGGTGGAGCAGGGCGAGTTGGGAGAAGAAAGACGTAGACGAGAGGAAGGCGTCGCAGCCCTGACCCGGGAGACGATTACATTGAGACACGCTGCGAGGCATCTGCGAGCAGCGACTCTTCACGCCACGTCGTGCCGCCGTCGTCGCCGGTGTTCCGTTTGTTTGTACGCGCGTCGCACTTTCGCGGAGATTGATGACTATCGCGACGAGTACGTCCACCGTTCCATCATTCTTCCTTGCTCTTCCAGCGTCCAGTGACGCTTCTGGAATTCTCTGCGAATAAATGTGCAGCTTGACCTTGCACTGGCGCGCGCTGACTTGCAAAAGATTCCAAAAAAAATGTTGTAAGGCCTGTGAGAAAACTTGCAGAGTCCAGGATAAAATTGTAGAGCCTGTAGAAAGCTTGTAGATTTCAAGAAAAATCGTAGAGCCAATGGCATCTTCTCGCCGGAACATCAATTTCAAATTTCTCAACTATGTATGTCCGTGACACGGTGCATAATTTCAAATCACCTTGTTAACAAATAGAATATCAAGCTCGATTCTCCAGTTTTCTACCGTGGGTAAAATGGCCGCAACGAGAACGTAATTACCACGTGTTATGGAAAATGGGAGCATTATGTGAGTCAACGAAACGTAGGAATTGATGTTGCACTTTTTTAACGGATAATTAATTGCCGCCTAGAACTCCAAAAGCGATACAACTGGAGAGCACGTGTAAGTCGTATAGGATGAAAAGTTCGAACCGGAAGTTGAAGTAAACGTTTGAATATTTCAGCGGCAATCTTTTCAAGTGCCTTCAAGCGCCGCTGCAGGATCTACGCACCTGGCTACGACCCAGCGCAACGCCGACATCGACATCGTCAACGTCAACGTCGCGCGTACAAAGGACCAGTTCGCCGTTGGCCGACAGAGAGATAAGCTTCATCGACGATTCCAGCGTGGACAGCAGTGCTGTTGGCAGCAACCGCAGCAGTAGTAGCACGACCAGCAGCAACAGCGCTTCGGACGACGAGGCGTACCCCAGCACACCGGTCGCTGAGATTTCGTTGTCGTCAGCGAATTCTAGCGCTCCAGCCACGGCTAGAGCCTTCTCGTCCGATTCAGGGTTCGTGGTCTCAATCCTCCTTAACAATTGTACAGGGAGAGTCACCTACCAACTTTTATCTGAAATATTTGTTCGTACACTTACGTTAGATGACCCGCCTTATACAAATCAGACGTAGCTAGGAACCTATAAATGATTGAGCCCTTGTGCTAACACGAGACGATCGTTACAGGTTCTCCTCGGAAATCGGGGATCGAAGATCGCGATGCTACGAGAACGGGGGTAGTAGCACGAGCAGCAGCAGCGGCAAGAGCAGGAAGATCAGCGAGTCGTTGAGCTGCAGCGAGCCGGACGAGCAGCAAAGCGCGGCGGCGTTCATGCGGTCCAGATGGACCTCATCGTTTCGCAAGCTACTCGGCCGAAAGCCGAAGAGCAAGTCCGCGTCCGATCGTTCCTCGTAAAGAAACTCGGAAGACTGAGAACTGCGTCGAGGCACCGTGCACGAAACACGTAGTGCGAAATCACCGTGACATTTAGTGCCCCCACTCCCTCTTCGCCCTCTGTCTCTCTCCCTCTATATTATATCTATCGGCCTCGATCCATCGAAATCGTCCGCTTTGATCGGTGAGAGAGCACCGTCGAACATTCCTCGCGAGTACCGTCGAAAACGTAGATACCAATCCGACAACTGCCAGCGTATTGATATATTCGTATCGCGAACGAACCCTTTCTATAGCTAAACCGAGCGGAACTTGGGTCTGTAGCGCACATGCGCCGCTGAAACACACTGGGCGTGCCCACCACCGCCCATTTGCTTCGGAACGCTGCCATTGGTGCACAAGCAAGGCTATTGCTTCCAAAAGTGTTTTCGATTGGCCGCTACAGCGCCGAGCCGCGATGTAATTAGTTGTACTTTCTGGATACTCCTCCCATCAATTTCCTAACTAGGCTCACTACAGTTTCCTTTAGGTTCTTCTACAAACTTCGAAATCTTCAGGCAATACTATAGCATGTACAGTAAAATTTGCTTATCTTCTGCATGAACTTCTCATAGCTCAGTGCGCGAATTCTCTGTAGCTCCTCCTACGAGGTTTGAGCATGTTCTTAACTCCGCCCACTAGCCCCCCTCTAGCTCCTCCTATAATCTGCGAGTTAGCTAGGCAATTCTTTTAGCAGCCAAAGTAAATTGGTTCCAGCTTCCACACCAATTTTTCTCAGATTCTCCCACTAATTCTTCTTAGCCCCGCCCACGAACTTTGAGCATGTTCTTAGCTCCGCCCAGTATATCCCTCTAGTTCCTCCTACAAACTTCGAGTTCGTTCGGTAAAGCTGTAGTTATTAATATTCGAGAACGCGTGAATGACCACAGATTTCTAGTGACACTCGATAGAAACTTATCCTCGCAGATGATCGTCGTTCTCCGATCGTTTTACTAATAGGTTTACTGTCCGTAGGTGATAACAGTTTGGCCAATTCGCGTCAGCCAGGTAAAAATCACGTAGGAATTGAATTTCGGAAACGAGCAATCGAGCGAGAATTATCGCGAACGAGCAATCGATCGAATTGATTCCGATGCGTAACGATGTTAATCGTGTATTTATGGATCGAAGGGTATGTTGATTGAGATTAAAGTTTGAACGGAAATTTTTAAAACGACTTGTTTCCAATTCGATGTTAAAACGACGTTTATTGTTCACGTGACACGTTTTACGTTGTTGTCTTTGTACTGTTGTTGTTAGGGTGAGTTGTTGTCTTAGCCAAAGAACATAGTACTGTACGGTAAGGGTACGTACGCGGAAACGTAATTAGAATAATTGGACGACCGTCCGGTTCTCTCGATAGATCGCAATGTTATCGAACAATGTTGAACGGTACGATCCTTTTTGCTGGCGTCGAGTGGAATTTCGAAAGCTTTTGTTCCCGTAGCGAAGCGTTGTCCAAGAAGGAATTTCGATGTTTTTGTATACAACGGTATACGCTTGTAATGTTAATACCAAATAGATCGTGTTAACTCGAGAGTTTCGAACGAAACGAGTCGATTAGAGCGGGAATTGAACGGTTGCATAGGACTAATTGAACAGAAGCGAACCGCACGGTGATCGCGTGATTCAGGGTAAACAGCGAGAGCAGTTTTGTGTTTGGTGTCGTTACAAATTAGTTTACCGATCGCCTCGAGCGAGCATTTCGATTTCTGCTGGGTTCCTTCGCAAATTACGCTCGTTAAGAGATTTGTCGCATATTTTGTATATATTTTTGTATTCTATTTATGATTCGGATGGAATAGTTCTTACAAATTCACAGAGGAAATTGTCAAATTGAAACGACTGCCTGAATATACCTTAAGTTTTGATGCAACAACAATCGTGGAAACACTTAGCGTAAATAAATCATCAAATATAGATGAAATACTGCAATATCGAGTTGTTTATTCGTTCTCCATCGACGACTATATGTAGATAGAAATGGTTATCAATTTATACGTTCGTATCGCATACTTTTTTGAAATTATGTATCAAGTATTGAAAAATATTCGGAGTGGTGTTAACACCCTCGCGGTACAACACAAGGTGAGTAAATAAAACCTTGACGCATTCCTACTAGTCATAATTAAATACATACATATCATTCGTTATCGCATCTTAATCTTATCCATCATTCGTTAGAACGCGCATACTGAATGTATTTCTGTCAACCTCATTCATAAAGTTCATTGTGAGAATTCTCTGACCCCAGCTTTTAATTCCTTAAATCCCCTTTAAGTCTTCGTTATCGATGCATAGATTTCATCAAGACACTTTCTATATTTATACAGAACAATGATTTACATAATCAAGATTACGGAGTTCTGATTGCAAACATTATCTATTGTACACTGCCGGTTTCGAAACCACTTTCCGATTATCGATATCACGCGATACTATTTTCTCGGAATCAACTTCTAACACTTTCAACGAAATATCACACCCATTCTTGTTACTGACACTAACATACGGTACACATGTATTCGTATTGTTGATGACTAATTCAATTTCACGGGAAAAAACGCGAGTACATTCAAACTTAACCAGCCGATCGTGATTACGAACACAGTACATATGTACTATGAACGCACGATTTCCACCAATGTATCAACGTCCTAAGACTTGTTCTTGCTATATGTATATTGATTTCTAGGGTCGAGATCAATTTTTTTATCCACTGGGCTATCGCAGTTTATTAATAAAACATTAGCATGACAACCGGATGAATTTTTAATTCTAAATGATCGCATAAACGCAACGCAAGAGAAATAAAACTGATGCATTTTACTGATGCAATAAAGCGAAAAAATGATTGGTTAACACGTTCCGTGCCACCGATGGTGCACGTTAAATCCATTCAGGCCGCATGTACCACTGGTGTTAATTGCCGCGAAAAATAATTCATCTCTATAAGGAAAATATGTATTGTTAATACCTCACAGTTTCCTCGACACTTTCCTGGAAGAGGAAAAAGGTATCATTACGTCTACGTTCCACCCAATGGTTAAATACAAAAAACTGTGAATCAAAATCTCATTTCGATTCAACACGTTGATTGTTACACTGGTCGCATGTACAGGTATAGATACTGATATTTGATGGTAAATCAAAGTTAAAGATTTCGTATATTTTTCGAATGTGACACATAAATCTCATCGTTGGACAGCGGATCTTTATGCAAAATAAAAATGTTGTACCTGTATTGCAACGAACTAGAGTGAAGTGGAAGTTTTTCTTGTTTAACTCTTTGCACTCCGAATTACTTTTCAATTTTGTTGCCAACAACTCCCTACTATGTATTTTAAGCGTTTTATTTGAAATTTACTTCAAAGGACAGTTCCTTGACTGTTACTTTTTTAAACAATTTTGTTTACTAATTATAAAGTTTCTTGTATAATTTATATTTGTTTTAACTAAAAAATAAGACAAATAAATAAAGAAAGAACTGAATACATATAAAAACACGTTTTATTTACATTTTTCTTTCTCTGATGTCGAGTCACACTCGATAAAGAAGTGCAAAGGGTTAATAGATTGAAACAAACAGTATTTTTTAATTTCCCCAATGGTTTCACTTTTTTAATGCATGAAATCCGCTGTTTACTCGTCATTATTCATATAAAGCATTGTCCATTTCCAAAATAACGAAATACAATGGATATCGAGATCAATACACGTTCGAAAATGAGAAATTATGACACCACGTCTGGCAATGTTCGGGAGAGGGGGTAAGACGATAAAATCACAAGAGGAAAAATAAGGAGCAGTATTTTTGTAGGGGAAAGATAGGCCATCCGGATGAAAGATCGCAGACGCTGCAGAACGGACGTACGTGTCCCGGTGTAGTGTGGGTTTGCGATTCTCGGAACTGCGATTCGAAACAGTGACGCCTCCCACCTTCGGGCGCCAGCGATAGCGCGTGCATGGCTATATAGAAAATTTGAGCAGCGGGAAAGCGATTGCGAACAGAAGTCGCTGGTCAGTGATCGTGGTTCTACCATCGCGACCGCGTGCATAGTACCTACTAGCTCACGAGCCTAGCCGCGTGTATAGTGTGTGCATCGTTCCCTGCAACAGGTAAGTGCTACGTGTACATGTGCCGCTAATTTTAGACCGTAACCGGTGCCGAATTGTCAGCAAGAATCGAATACGGTTTCCTCTTGGTCGACGTCGATCCGTCGATCCCTCGATCCGTCGATGCACCGAAATACATTTCGAAACAGTGGCTCTCGCATGCGGAAAAAGTCGGTCGCTGTTTTCCTCGCCTTATACGACACTTCCGGTCCCGGAAAAATTGCGTCAGTTTACACGTTGAGTGCCATGCCGATGTCCAGAATGATTATTGCTAAAAGTTGATTTAGAAATTCGGCAAAAGCATTGTGTCTTGAATCCGATTCAAAAAGTGGCTGTCCTTGATTGGGTACCGGTTCTGACTTCTGACTCTGTTTTGAAGCAGTCTTGGACTACACCACAGTGGTCTCTTTGTAAGGTCGCGGAGCACCATAACATTTACCGAAATAAATAGCGAAAACTACAATGTACACTACGTCCCAGAATCGACGGTTATATAACGGAGCACCTTCGAAATTTCAACCTTGACAATCTTTGTATATTTTGGTAAATATTATCAGTGATAATGAAATATATTTAGCAAATATGGGTGTCAAGTATGACGTCATACCGGTGTATTTCGATATTTCGGTTTTTAATAAGAATGATCGTCAGACTGCGAATTTTATGCATTTATAACAAAAACGGGCCCGTATATTTTAAAGCAGCGGACATGTTAAAAGTATTGAAGGACATCAATGTAATAATTAAAAGAAGGCATTTGACTCTTATCCACATATTGCCACGCGATGTGGCAATCGATACGAACATTTTTATTTTCCGTAAAGATCCGCAGTCTAGTTATCGTATCATCGTATTCTACAAACTAGCATAAGTGCCTGCTGGAAACAAGAGTCTATTTTCGAACGGTATTCCGTCAATTTATTCCAGAAAGGAGCGTTGCACTCTGAAAACTGTACGGCCTGAAATCGAGTACGTATTTACACTTTGTGATAACGGTGTGCCGACGTTTCGTCTGTTCAATCGTCTCGCGTAGATTAAAATTGGTGTCGCGAAGATTCTAACCGATAAACTCGGTTGGTTCCGCCGGCACAGCTACATCAAACTATACTAAATGAATTGTAGACGTAGAATACGAATTGTCGCGTTTAACGTCATTGTCAGAGCCGAGTACAGGATTTGATAAAAATAGCGGCGAAAACAAAAGAGCAGCTTCTCTGAGCGAGCAAAACTTTTTCATTCTTCGGGGATCGTAAACAGAAATCTCGCGCGTCGTCAGAAGGTTGGGATGCAATTTCTTCATAGGGTTGTAGTTCCGCCTGGAAGTATTGGTTGCCAACAGTGTCGTCAGATTGAGGCTTGTTTCCCCTTCTACCCATCCGCTTCTACCCATCCCCTTCTACAATAACAGTCTCCTTCTACAATAATAATATTACTCCTAGTTTCCGCCACGCCCCAGTCACGTGACTCGTTTCGTCTCTGTCGCGCATATGTGACAATGTCACGTGACTGCCAGAGGGAGAGGGTAACTGTATTCCCTCCAATTTGAGCGAACTCCCCTAATCTGCCGACACCGGTTGCCAGGGCGGTCAAGCAAGATAGACGAAGGTATAACACGCGAAGTTTGTTCTGAAAGTTCGTATTTTTGTTAATTAGAGTGTTCCACGAGTATAGGGTATCGCAAAATCTACAGAAGTTTACACAGTGTCGTTACGTCATTCCGTTTATTATTTGTTTCTATCACGCGACATTCTTTTTGTTCGGTTTCTTTCTTGTTTTGCCAGATTCTTCTCATCTATCGATTTATCAAAAGTCGTTTATCTTCCTTCCGCGGCGCCAACCGGCTTCGATAGTTCACCGTGCAAGAAAACGTTCCATCAAGGCTCAGGGTTATCGATTTCTTCCTCGGTCTTTCCGTATGGCGAAACAATCTTGTTCGGTGAACAAAATCTCGGCTAAATCTGCAAGATTATCGAAGCAACGTATTTTTAAATCGCCGCGAACGATGTCCTCTAATTTTTTGCAATTTTTGAAGTCTCGCTGGAAAAAGTGCAGATGTAATGGCAAAGTTCAAGAGCGTTATCCTAGCACACCGCGCCGTGACCATTGTCCCAGAGTTCTACAATACATCTTCAGCCATGTGCATCACTGTAGAAAAAAAAATAAAAACCTGTTTCACCGCAACGTTTTATTAGATGTAATAAAATAGCATTCTGTAAATTCACGCATTTCTTTCTGGGCGAGTATTATATACTTTTATTGGGATTGTAAAGTTGCCCTTGTGCAGAATTGGCCAATTCGGTCTTTACAGAGCGTCATCATTCATTCCTGTTTTATAGCATTGTACAATCGCCGTGGCCCTTCATCACTGTCGAAAAAAAATAGAAACCTGTTTCACCGCAACGTTTTATTAGGTGTAATGAAATAATGCATTCTGTAAATTCTAGCATTCCTTTTCTGGGCGAGTAAGTATTGCAAACTTTTATTGGGATTGTAAAGATGCTCTTGTGCAGAATTGGCCAATTCGGTCTTTCCAGAGCGCCATCATTCCTGTTTCATAGTAATATGTCCCCGAGTACTACAAGATCTCCAGCCAGGTGTATCACTGTCGAAAACAACAAAAAACTGTTTCGCCGCAGCGTTTTAGGTGTAATAAAATCATTTATATTAGTATTAACAAATTTTATTGTGATTGTAAAGATGCACTTGTGCAGGATTGTCCAATCGGAGACACTTCTTCCCTTATCTGTAAAATGTGCTTACGACCAAGATGGGCGAATGCAGTCAAAGATTAAAAGGATCGAACAGAAGAGTACCGACTAGGCTTTGAAAAGTCTAACAAAATTCTCTGGAATACGTGCTGGAACATAAAATGTTTAACCCTTTGTCGTATTTTAACGAGTCACACGCGTGATGAAGATTTTAAACAAAGTCTAACAAAATTCTCTGGAATACGTGTTGGAACATAAAATGTTTAACCCTTTGTCGTATTTTAACGAGTCACACGCTTGATGAAGATTTTAAACAAAGTCTAACAAACGTAAATGTTACGCCTTTTTAAATGAAATAATAATTCTCTTCTGCGACATTCTTGGGGATAAAGACGTTTCAATCACTGTAACTCTGAGAACAATGTTCCGACAACGGGTTAAAGCATTAATGGGGGGAAAATTAGTATCGAGAAGGAAGAAATTCAAGAGTGCAATTTCGCTGAGAAACGTCCCAGTTTATAGAAGGTGGGCTAAATATTTTCGGTGGTCGGAGGGAAACAATTTTGATCGGGAGTCAACGACAAAATATGTAAGATTCGCGATGGACTTATCAGCGCGAAGCCGTGGCACTTCCGGCACTTGGTATCGCGCTAATGAATCTCAAACACGCGCCGCGCCGTGTTGACAAGGGAGTAAAAACCGCGGGGCTCGTGTGCAACTGCGATCGATCGGCGATAATATCATGTCTCGACGAAACCACTCCCTCGTTCGGGAAACATTTTGACGAGTGAGTTGCTACAGTAGAAAGCTCGATGACTTCGGAAACGTGACACTTGTTTATCCCCTTGTATCTTATCGACCTGCTTATCACCTGTATCCTTGGTAGCTCTCTCGAAACAGATAACGAATCTCCAATGTGTTCCAGGGAAAAAGATCCCATCGAACATGTGCGATCGATTCGTGATTAGACGGATTACAGCGATCGATTTCACCTCGCCGATCTTTACGAACTGCAAACGATTTATTGCGAGAAAAACATCATTGATCGAATGAGACATTCTGCGTCCATTTTGAGACTGTCTTATCTGCAGGATGCTCGACGGTTTGCCGAATTTATCTTGGGCTGTTTAACACCCACGCCCATATGTATTTTATTGCTATGGTTATGGGAATGCCATTTATACAAATGACTCTTGTTCCATCGCGAGTACTTTCAACTAAAACATACAAATATTCTACTGCTCCTAAGGATAAGCACCAGCCTCAAATTTCACATTTGAAATTTATAGGAAACAATGTGTCGAAACATTTAAATAAATTCAATATTGTCATTCTCATGAGTAGACTGCGGATGTTTATTCAGTTATAATATGTCGAAATATGCCAAATATGCAGGGTGTCCCAAAACTCCTTCGCTTCCCGGAAATGGGAGGTTCCTGAGATCATTTGAAGCAACATTTTCATTTGCAAAAATGTTATCCGCGGCTTTTTTGAGGAGTTATTAACGAAAAACACGGACCAATCAGAGCGCGACCCAGACGCGAGTTGGCACAATCGGCCCGGCGCGCCAACTGTCTATTGGCCGACTGTGCCAACTCGCGTTTAGGGAGCGCTCTCATTGATCCGTGTTTTTCGATAATAACTCCTAAGCAAAGCCGCGGATAACATTTTTGCAAAGGAAAATGTTGCTTCAAATGATCTCAGGAACATCCCATTTCCGGCTGTTGAAGAAATTTTGGGACACCCTGTATAGGCACATCTATTTTATTTATTCTGGCGTAGCATTAAATAGTCGAATATTTATGCAAAATTTATGCAAGAAATATGCACTTATGCAAAACATGCAATATGCAAAATTACGAAAAATAAAAATCATACTTTAAAATCCTCTAATGACAAAACAAATTTCTGTTTAGGTCCCAGTTTTTTATCTATTGTCGATAAAAATATGCATTTGCATAAACATCCGCAGTCTACTCACGAGACAATGCATGTGCGAGTCGGTTTTTGCGCTTCATTTCCAAAATACATGTAGACTTGTCCACAGCGAAAGCTTATTAAAATAACCAACACGCATAGAATTTCAAACACCGTTATTTCTCAATTGAATTTCATCATTCAAACGATCCACTTTCTCCAAGCCTGTTCACCGAAGCAAACGTACTGTGAACGGGGCATTGTCTTTAAAGAATTATCAATATTAGAATGAATTACTCTGATAACGCCGTATTCGGTGTGAAACGTTTTGCATGCTGATTTATTACGAAACACGTGTTGCCATTGATTTAAATAATACAAGTTGTTGCAGCATATTATTTACATATTTAGTAAATTTCCACCGTAAGAAAGTGTAGCACTCGAGAACAGTAAAATAATATCAATGGTTCATTGTTGTAAATCTCAGAATACCTTGAACGAGAATATAAAATTTGTACGATAAGTTTATTGTATTTATTAATCGATAATGCGCACAAAGGTATAAGAGGATTATACGTTATCGAGATACTCGACGTTAATTGTAGCTGATAATTCGACAAACGCTAAGGATGACGTCACCGTCGGCACAGGAAATCTACTTGTTGCGTCAGTCTTTTCCTTTTGAAATTATATCTGGATACAACACACGCTAGCGACAGTGTACATTACATTGCGCAAGAAACGTGCAGAGCAGTACCAGTCTGAAGGAATAACAAGAAGAGCTGTGGATTTTTGCATTTGAAAAATGATTTTTTAAAGATTTCGAATCTCTTGAATTCCGACAGCGTTCTGTACGATCGACCGGCGATAAAATCTTATCGATTTTCTAAAAATCGATACGAATTCACATGTGCTTGAAAATCTGTAGTCTATTAACGATATTAGTCGTTAGTTCAATTTTTGCAACTTTGTACACGATTCAACTTTGTAAGGGAAATAAATGTTTTATATTTATATTTTACTATTACTGAAATTATAAAAATTCATTTATGGAAAATAATGAAATAAATGTGCTTGTCGTTGAGAATTGTTGTCGGGAATTACCGGCAATCTCAGCAAATTCAGTGTTGCCATTTTTATATGTAGACAGCGGATCTTTACACAAAATGTAATTTTTTTACCAGAATTGCAAGAAACTGGACTGAAATGGAAATTTATTTTCTTTCTTAATATTATGTTTGGCAGGTTAAAAATTTTACAAGAGTATTGATAAATTCTTCTAATGATTTTACTGTTTTAAATTACAAATCCTTTACTCGTCAGTCTACTTATAAGGCAACACATTTGCCAGAAACTTTTAGTGCTTGGCGCGTTTAGTGTTGTAGAATCCCCTGGTCGAGGCTTTAGCACAGAACCGCGTTTGCATTTCATTAGAAAGTCGAATGAAATGCATAGGGGAACGATCAGGTTATCCTAGTATCCTATTTGCTCGATTATATCTACGCGAAGCCCCGTTCGCCAACACTGCGACAGACAGAGCAATCAAATACATTTTGCAAAGTATTTGAAGTATTTTGTCGTTGTTGCTCCGCAAGTTGCATCCATAAGTCCGATGATATGGAACGATGAGTCACACTGCTCTATCTTGATTAGTCACTAATGTTATATAAATTGGTCTGTATAGTATTACCGACGCTGTTATCAGTGTTTTCCACCACACGTTTTCCAGCACGTCAGCGGTGGCGATCATATTATAGCCACAACTTCCTCCTTAATTCTTCTTCCTTTCGATTATCAAGATTGCAAAACTGTACGTTCGTACATTTATTTGAACATACAGTCAGTCTCATAATTAATGGCACGCACTTTCAATCAGAACAACATTTTTATGAATGGACATAGGTGTGAAAAGCAACAATTACTATTTTTTTTTAATGAATGAATGAAATAAATTCATTTAACTTGGCAGAAAACTTGAAGTCGATTGGTCTGTTCGTAAAATAGTTACTCCGATTGGTGTGCCATCGATTACGTATACATTGTGTTTAAAAATTTCGCAAAAAAGCAGAATAAATACTAACGAATTTGTTTATTTCTTTCAGATAAACATTCGCCATGGAGAAGAGCATGCCACCACCCCCACCAGGTTTCACAACAGGACCACCACCACAATCATCTAATTATGGTGCTCCGCCAAGTTATAGTGCTCCACCAGTCTATGTCGATGAACAGCCACGTAAGTGAATGATATGTATCTAGATTTTCGAAAAACCCACGGTATTGCTACTTGTTACCGATCAAAGTCAATTGTACCCTCAAAGTACTTCATTCTTCGACAAATTCTTATCGAACATATATATCTTCCATTGTTATGTAATGCTGGCAGGGCCGGATTAAGCCCCGTAGCAGGAGTAGCAAATGCTACGGGCCCCGCGCTTTTGGGGGCACCGCGCCATACAAACAAGGGCCGATACATGAGCGCCTGTCTATGCCAGGGGGCACAGATAGTTTTCCTAAAAAAAAGCTCATTCATTGTGGTTGCCGCAAAGGTGCGCTACATTTACACACGAGCGGCCCTGGTGCAAAGCCTTGGGCCCCGCCATAACATTTGCTACGGGCCCCGCGCTTGCTTCATCCGGAACTGAATGCTGGTGGGAAGGGAATATACCCAAAAGATAGTGAAAATGGAAATTTTAAAAAATGTGAAGCAATTTGAAAGGAACTAAGTAAGTGGTTACTTAGAATACCAAGATTAGTTGGAGCTTCGACGGCCAGTTCATTTTGATCCAATTGTAGATAGCACCCACGCATAATCCAGAAGCCAATGAAGCGCAAAAGCGCATAAAACGAATTATGGAAACCTGAGCCGATCACAGTTTAAAAAATTTCAACCATTCTGTTCTTCTAACGTCGATCATACTTATCGCACTGGGTGTCAAATGTTTTCTTTAAAATACGATAGAACTTTCCCTCCAACCTCCGTCATGTTTCAATGAATGAAAATAAATATAAAATAAAAACTTACCTGAAATGGCAGTGACAAGTTTCATCAACAGAATTGTGTGTGTGAGAAGTGGCTGAAGTTATCAAATCACTCACACACACTTTCTATTAATTGGAATATTGTATTACAAATACGTGCGCAAGGATATGCTAAATTAACCTCGCTTCGTGTAAACGCAAGACGATGCAACGCGACGGTCTAGTTTACTCCGCCCCCGCTCCACGTCCGCAACCACGTAAGCGTATTTGTACGGGCCCAGGTAGGGCCGAAAAACTTTTAGACGAAGGCAAAAAACGCCACATAGCCACGCATATACTATATGTACATATAGATATACGATATGTATATGTATACTAGCAGGGGGCTCCTGCCCCCTGTTTGCTTCGTTCACCAACCGCCGCTCGGAGATTTTGCGTGACAAAACTTTCTTATATAATAGAAAGATATACTTATATAAATAAATATATTGTTATATATATCTTATGCATGAGAAGTGACCAACCTAGAACGTACGAAAATCCTAAGGACGGTCATAAGACTTAAAAAATGAACGTCCCTGGGACGTTCCCACGGTCCGAAGTCCCACGGACGTCCGCAAAGGATGTATGTAGTACGTGTGGACGTAAACTAGATATAAAACGGACGTCCTACGGACGTACAGTGCTATCTGGCATAAAATTTCGGAAACGAATAAATTCGAGCAACGCGTTTCTGATTGCAGGAAGTAGAATCGACAAGTAATGTGCGGACGCTTTTTAATAATAAATACTTGTAAAGAAGAACGAAAGAAACTATCTAATAAAATGTAACAGATTGTCGCATTGCTACAACAATTGTTTTAATGTTGCAGGTGTGGTCATCGTAAATCAACAATTTGGTCCCACGTCACAAACGATGACCTGTCCCCATTGTCGTGCGCAAATTAGCACGCGAGTAGAAAACGAATCCTCCACGAAAACTCACTTGTTCGCGCTGGTTCTCTGTCTATTCGGGTAATTATATTACTACTACAATTAATTTTTTCCACTCGAGGACAACGAATCGTTATAATTCGACTGCGGATCTTTATCAATTTATGGCGTATGGAGATTTTCAAGAAATATTAGAATACGAAATTCAGTAGAATTTGGTATGATTTTGATTAATTTTATATTTACAACGGCCACTGCCACTGAAAATGGGATTTTATTTGATACCACTTTTTTCAAAGTCTACAAAAATTAAAAATTGCATAAACATCCGCAGTCTACTTATGCATCGTTGCAATTTGTTTCTGGAAACGGAGATCATTTAGGGCTTTGTTTAGAACTGTTCAAGAGATGTAATTGGATTCATTTGTGATTGCAGATTATGGTGTTGCGTCCCCTGTCCATACTGTATTGAGAGCTGCATGACGCAGAACCACTACTGTCCGGCGTGCAACGCGTATCTAGGGAACTGTAATAATTAATTCTACGCCGACGTACGCCAAAGCATCAACGACGAGATTCACGCGTATATGCGTGGGCGATTATGACGCAGATACGAAAAAGAAAGCCTTTCTCCTGCATCGATTGACAACGATTTCAAGAACAGTCGAAGATTCGGACGCACACTGGACAGTGTTGAATTTTTTCGTACGATGCACGCATACACTGCACGAACACGACACATTTACAAGAAACATGTCGCATACAGCTTACAAATACACGTTCCTGCAGAGTTCTGAACAGAGTTGGGTAATACTTAATGCAATTCCAGATTAATCATTACGATTCAAATATAGCTTAGGAGTTACATTTTTTTTTTCGTTTAATCTCAATTATCTAAAGCAGCTGTTTAATCATCGATTGTATCGACGATTAAATTAGCCATTGAATTCTGAGGATTTGCTCGATTAATGCCCAACTCTGGTTCTGAATTAGTATTTGTACAAGAAAGTTACGCAACAATGTGCATTTACATTGCTGACCTCATTCAAGAGGTCGGGAATCCATTCGTTCATTTTCTTATCGCCAGTTTAACTATTTTAAAAGTACTATAAATATATAAGTATATATAATGTTCGAAAGAATCCTTTTGAAGACTATTATTTTGTATCTGTTTCAACCTTCAATTACGAATCACACGAATGCCAGCCTTGCTGCCAGGAAATTCACAGGGCGCATCGATAATTATATCTACTTTGAATTACTTGCCATCTCGGTTGACCTTAAATAACCTTGAAATATAGATTATTGAAATCTTCCAGTATAAGATAGAGTATAGAGCAACTCTTGTAAAAGAGGATCAAGTTATTATTTCACCGCATACACATATAATGTATTTCAACGAAATTTTTGTATGCTATTTGAACTCACAAAATATTGTTAGTAAAATCGTTTATTTTTACGACATTGACATAATAAAATACAAAACAGCTCTGGCACTTAACTATTCCTATACCAATCAATTTATAGAGGGCAATAATTGAACTAATCTACGTATCATTCTTTTAAGGACAATTTATACGAGTACCCGATTTATTAATCTCAAACAAATGTATGTACATTGACTCCTCTTTTTATGTTGCTGAATGGCAGTATACACGGTTAAGACTCTGTATGCAAAAGAATGATTGCAGAATTTCCAATATTTCCTATACAATCGTTTTGTACAGGTTTATTCGTAGATCCACTTCTCTGCCCAAGCAGCCCAATCAACAACTTCCGACTTCTTCTCCTCTCCGAACCACAACTTAATTTCCTTGTTCGCTGAATCAACAGAGTCGGATCCATGAATAATGTTGCGTCCGACCTGGATGCAGAAATCACCACGAATTGTTCCGGGTGCAGAGTCTTTAGGATTTGTTTCTCCCAGCATCACACGACCAGTCTTTACTACATTTAAGCCTTCCCACACCTGAAAGATAATAAATTTACTGAAGAGCTCAACTACAAATATGTTAGGTTAAAAAAAGAAAATTACCATAGGCACAACAGGTCCAGAATTCATATATTTAACTAAACCTGGGAAGAAGGGCCTGCTCGCCAAATCTGAGTAGTGTTCCTTCAGCAACTCTTGGGTTGGCTGGCAAAAATAAAATACAGTGTTTCATTGAAGCTGTTAGATATATTGAATCATTAGTTTTATCTTCGGGCTATATGCCAATATTAAATTACAATCGATCACTTAACGATCTGTTACTTAACAGTCCTTCAACGATTTCATTTGAAACAATACCTGCTCAAAAAAATAACTGAACTTTCTGTGAACATAGTACAAACACCGGACCGCTTCTAATAGCTGAAGTGTTAAGAAATTAATTCAAATAGCATATTAAAATCCAATTAGGATGCCTCACATATTTTGCGGACGATTTCGCAAAGAGTAGAGCTCCATTCCGACCATTTTATCTTGACGCAGAGGATTATAATGTCACGAGGCCTGGTAACGAAGGTCACGGAAGCAATTACTACTTGCTAGTCGATCGAGGAAACACGACAGGTGTTTGAAAAAGCTGACACGCGAAAAACCGGCATATCCACGTGGCTGTATCGGCATACACGTATGCACGTTTTGTTATCGCAGGGGATAATCGAGTGCCGGTTAAATGAATTGCATTACTCACCCACACCATCTTCATCGCGACAAGCTTGAATCCCTTGTCCTCGAAACGTTGAATTATCTTGCCGACGAGTCCACGCTGGACACCGTCCGGCTTGACCATAATAAAAGTACGCTCTTTGTTTTCCGCCATAATTAATTTGCAAAACTACTCGAGGTAAAGGGAGAACGTCGCGCCACCAACTGTAGCGAATGTCTGAGAACGAGGAAGCGACGAAGCGACACGAGCAATGACGAGCATTCGCATAGTGGTGGAGACCACTATCGATAGTGCTATCGATAACTATCGGTGGTTGTCGCTACCGAATACTATCGATACTAATCGAGAATTATTTGAAATCGTAGCGCGATGTTCTGATTGATATTTTTGGGAAATATTGATAAAGCATTACCACAGACGAGGTATAGGAATAGGCCAATCAACTAATGTATTTACTTTCCTGTCCCACGAAATACTGATTCTACCCAAATAGAACAACCAACTGATAAATTAAGCGAAAACGATCAAAATAGTATTTTTATTCGAGCGTGAATGATTCTTGCCGTTTTTCCCGTAAGACACAATGTAAATTCCGGCGAGAATCATTTGCTCCGCGGATAGGCGTCCGCACAGCGCCATCTCATGCAACGGCAAAACGCTCAAATTGTTAACGTTGCCATCTGCTAATTAATAGCCGACAATCATGATTTCGCTGATTGTAAATTCCTGGAATTTAACACCAGCGTTATGAATGTAATTGGTAACGACGTAGACTTCACAGACGACTGTGCTAACAAGCTTCTCAATTTCGACAATAATGGCATTATCAAATTTTTCTCTGTCGGTAACGGTTGGCTACAAGTTTGAGCGTTTCGCCGCTGCATGCAATGGCGCTGTACGGGCCCTTGACCGGAGCAAATGATTCTTGCCGGAATTTTCATTGTGTCTTATGGGAGAAGCGGCAGGTATCATTTGCGTCTGCACAAAAATAATGTTAATAATATAAATAATTGAAACGGTGGTGAAAGAGTAGGTTCGCCTTTGAACAATCACTTTTATTTGACTACTAGCTCCGATTTCTGCGTTTTATTTTCTGTACGAGATTCTGGTCGCAATCTTTGAAATGAAACAAAAAACTACGACTATATTTTGTTCTTGCGTGTCTTTCAGATGCGTCAGTAGCATAAGAATGACTCTGAGCTCTGGCTCCGAGGTCCAGACAAGATTCTTCACTGAATTTCACGTTAGCCTGTGAACTATCCGAATGCGTTTTGTGTTTCCCGCGCGCGAGGCTGCACGAGTCTCGAACCCGGAATCCGTTCATCGATTGGATTCTCGCGTCGGGCCGTGTTACGTGTCCCCGTGGCTCACGTTATGCTCGAGTTTTCGCCTCGTTGACTGCTGTCATTCGCGGAACGCTGATCGGATCGTGACCCCCGGAATTTCTTCATTGGACAGTCTCGAACAACAAAACATCGAACGCCCGTGCAATTACTCATTTACGTAATTCGCGTTGAGACCTGGCCAGTGTTCGACGTATAGTGCCTTGAGAATCCATGATGGCGGACGTTAAAAGATTGCGCTAGTGCATGCCTACGTAAGAAACACCGCGTATCTGTGTTTTCGTTCTCGGTTTCATCGAAACCGCCGAGTTTCGTGTTCAGATCTCCGTCTGAGCATCCGTTGCGCCATCGACACGCTAATTATCGGTCGAATTCTCTCTCGCCCACTGTCTCTCGGGCTGTTATGTTTCGAGCATAATTTCTTTTATGGTGACCGTGATCATGCAAGCTCAACAAACGCAGCAACAACAGCAAAACCATCAACAGATTGCTAGTACCGGCGTCATCCTCAAGATGAACGACATACAGCAGCAGCTCTCGACAGTTGGTACGTATTTAGTCTCGCCCGATGATCTTTGCGAAGTTCTGCGCCAATGGAACCTTCGATATTTCATTAGCGAAGTTCAAGTCGATGGTCCGCCTAGCCTGTAGATATTTATTTCGCTCTCTGCACGAGCTCTTACACGCGAACGATCAACACAAATATAAAACAGTATTTCTACAGGTTTTGCAATTTCTGTTTCGTACTTGTACTCTTTGCCATCTGCACAATTTATCATACTTCGGTCGAGTCCATGATTCAACTGTATTGTCTAATTTTTCGAAACCATCGAAAAATCTGAACGCGGAATTCGAGATAGATGTCTCGCCAATTTATAAATAAAAATCAGGTCACTGAATAGCGATGATCGAGCAGAATTCTATACGTATGGAAAGTGACCCGGTATTTCCAACGATCCATGCATATTTATATTAATTACGTAATTAGAATCGTTTGTGCTAAAATCGTAGCGTTGATACTAACAAATTCAAAGATAGGAAATCGTTGAATTTCTTGAAGAACATGGAAAGTTCCAATGGTCTTATACTTTACATTTTATTAGTCGGTACGGTCCCTCTTTCACTATAGCGTATTGTAGTTTTCTTCGGTGTTCCTACCTGCTTTCCCTGAAATATCGTCGTACCGTCGGAATCTATAGAATTCGTCTTTGTCCACCTATTTTAAACGGTACTGCTATTATTGAAACAACTACCTTCGAAAGGCAGTATTCAACAATAGGGTCCGGATAGACCCACGCATTGGTAGCCGAGGGTTAAACCACCTTCTTTAGCCTGTCGCTCCCCAATTCACCGACTCCCCTCTCCGTTAAAGTGACGGTGGAATATTCCACTCCGTACCTATTCCATCTGCTTTCCGCGCGAGAGAGTGGGGACAGCCGTCCCTTCGGAAACCTCAGTGGTTCTCCATTATACTCGTTTTTACTTCTCCAATTTTACGAATTTTAAGCTCTTGGTTCTATTTCAATTTTTTCTTGTTTAATTTGGTTAGGGAAGAGGTATAAAACAAACGAGGAACTCACTCACAGTTAAACTACTACAAATGGTCTTAACAAATTCTACATACACCGTACCATTAATACCTCACCTACTGGTGGTTATTTAGTGGTCTTTTAAAAACGAGTAAGAGTCACGGTTGTTACAATCGTAACGCAGCAAGTCATTCGTAATAATTAGAAATTGCGAAGCTAAATTACTTCTTCCCATATATTTACTCAATTTTGCAATAAATGCATAAACATCCGCAGTGTAATAATAACGTTGTCTCATCGTTTGTACAAAACTGTTGTTTTTCCGTACCGCGGACGTAACTGAATAAATCTCGCCCACACTAGATAAAATAAAAATGAAAAACAGCTAAGCTTGCCAATGCGTGACACGATATATAAATAAATTAGCGATATTTTTTCGTATTATACCTCGACATTTAACACTTCAATAATCGTGAAAAATAGGATTTCCAAACCGAAGTTGAGAACCACTAATTTGGTTTCTTTGTTGCGTACCCAGTCACGTACAACGAGTTACACGCACCCCGAGTAACTCTGAATTTTCTTTGCTTCAATAATTCGAAATTATACACGAGGCATCTTATCTAACACTGCCACCCTAATCCAAATCATTATTTCATAACAATTTAAAGCAAAAATATTGGAGTCACAAATTGAATAGTTTCGAGGGAACTTTAAAAACAAAATCGTTCATTTTATCTTCTGCAATATTTCTTGCTATGATCAATAATGATGACAGAAATCGGATGAAACACCCTGTACCCATTAGTTGTAATCACTAATGTACATTTAATTACATAAAATTGATTACGAACGTACAATTCACCGCGGATTAACCATCTGCATTCGAATGATGAGTCTGAGGCATCAATATAAATTATCAATTTGCATTTCGTGTGCAGTATATTAAAAAAATCATACAGAATGAGAATGTTCTAGGTTGAAAGAAACGTCTTGCAATTAAAATTGCTTCGAGTACAGAGGGTTAATTCTAACTTGGAATTTATTACACAGAAGACTTTACCGGTTGAAAACAGGTGTACGAATACTTTTCTGTATGTGCTGATACAAACGTTGAAACAAATACACACAAATTCCCGGTGGAAAAATACTACACAAACGGTTTGCATTAGTGTCCGGGGAAGGGCAAGGGTTCTGGGTTTGATATCGCCGTTCCTGAGCCGGGTGTCTTCTTCTGTTCCCTCTTCCGTCTTCGCCGCAACGACGCAGGAGTCCGCCATAGTAGCGAAACGGACGAATCAGCGAGCAGCTCGCTGTGGCAGGGATAACCTGGTCGTAACGTAACTCGTAGAGGACCACGGCTTGGCAGTGTATACAGAAACCAGAGGTACTAACGCATCAGTATCGAAAGGAACGTGACAGTGAAGATAAGTGGGCTACACGCTGTGAAAAGGTGGAATTCAAATACATAAACAATTAAGAGTGTATTTCGGCGAGTGGCGTCCGGAGGCTTTTGAAATTAGTCGAGAACTCGAATTTGCAACTGCGTTTGGAGTACGTGCGGCCGTGTGCACGCATGCCGGAACTACCGGGAAGGTCAGAGCAACGAACCGAGAGGAACTCGCAAGCAAAATGAGCCTTCGACTGGTGGAGAAAAAGGAGACAGTTCTCAGGAGTGCAAATGGGATCATCGGCACCGTTGTGAATACGTCGGATGAGATCACGAACGGAACCGGCGAGTGGCAGAACGGACAAAACCTTCTGGTCGTCACCCAGGACACGCAGGGCAAGGAGCTAATCGCAATCGCCGACAATCAGACCATAAACGTCGCCGTTGATTCTTACTGTTCGTATCTATTCACCTATCTGGACCCCCCGTACAGCTTGAAAAGAAAGTATTCATACACCGCCTAGATTCTATCGTAAAACACCGACACAGTTCTACGCGTAGCTCTCGGAATTTTCTCCGAACGATTTATGTGCCGAATATTCCCGAGAAAACGATGTACGAATACTTTTTCCTTCCACTGTGCTGTTTCCACCCTGTTCCGCGTTTTCCGTCGCCGGCAACCCCCTCGGGCATGCGTACCGCGGCCATAATATTTTCGTAACATGTCCGGCTGTTTTCCTCTCGGACATTTCTCGTCGAATTTAAAGTAGGAGATACACGGGTTTTTAAGGCGAGAGAAATCAAAAAATAAAGCTCGTCGAATATTTGGAAGGTGCGAAACGCGACTCGTCATTGGCCGGGCTAAAGTTAAATGGAAATCGATCGTCCGAGACGCGCTTACATGATTTTTCTAGGGATTTTTACCCGAAACTCTGTTAATTGCGAACACTGGGCGAAACGTAATTTGAGACACGCTGCGACGGCGTACGAATGTTTTTTTCTCGCATTGTCCGCAGTGATGACCCTATCTTATTTTAGTTACTTTTTTATGAAACTTACCGTCACATTTCTGTCATTTCTTTTACTGTTAGACAAGTAAATATCGTCAAAGGTATCATAAAAAGTTTCGTCATTGAGTTAGCATTGTATCGCCGGTGTTAATGTTTTTCTCACTTGTTATTCTTTTTTGCATTTGACGCTAAAGGCAAGAGATCGAAGACCTACATATACATCCCCTGCGTTGATAATACACTACCGACAGATTTGTTTAGCTCGGAGCCATCGAAATGTGACCAGAAATTCTAGAGAAAACGATGCACGAGTACTTTTTCCTTTCACCGTATTTTTCCCGATCCGTTCCGCGTCTCTCGACGCCGGCAAACTTAACCCTCGGGCATGCGTGTTGGAGACGCTAACGTTTTCGTAGCACGTACGCCGCTTTCTTCGCCAAAATTGTACAGGATTAAAAGTGAGGGAGGCGTACAAAGAATTGTAGGACGAGAGAATTGGGGGGGGAAAAGCATGTTGAATATGTTGACGGGTCAAATGCAAGAGCTAAATGGAAATCGATCGTCCGAGACGCGCTTACATGATTTTTCTGGGGATTTTTACCCGGAGCTTTGCTAATTGGGAACACTGAGGCGGAATATAATTTGACAAGGGAAGAACCCCCAACTGCTCGACTACGATTTTAACGAGCTCTGCGCGTACATTGGACGTTCGAGAATTTGCAGGATGTAAAAATGGTTCAAACTCTATTTCCAGGGCTGCTGGAGCTCGCTCATAGGGAATATCAAGCAGGGGACTATGAAAACGCAGAAAGACACTGTATGCAGCTTTGGCGACAGGAGACAAACAACACAGGGGTTCTTCTGTTACTGTCTTCGATTCATTTCCAATGCAGAAGGCTAGAAAAGTAAATATTTCGATGAAAATTTTACAAGACAAATTGTATCTCGATGTCCGGTTCAGCTGCAATAAATTCCTTTTGAATTTTCCAGGTCAGCCCATTACAGTAGCTTGGCCATAAAGCAAAATCCATTACTGGCAGAAGCATACAGCAACCTCGGCAACGTTTTCAAGGAGCGCGGCCAACTGCAGGAGGCGTTAGAAAACTATCGGCACGCGGTGCGATTGAAACCAGACTTTATCGACGGTTACATTAACCTGGCAGCTGCGTTGGTCGCTGCAGGAGACATGGAACAAGCTGTTCAAGCTTACGTGACCGCTCTACAATACAACCCAGTGAGAAACCTACGATAACGTTAGAATCAAATCCCTGGAGCGATCTGTTGTGAAAGGGTATAGCACGATGATGGGGTCGAAGGTGTCATTTTATTACAACTAGAGATTGTTAACACATTGTGTACGGCGCTCGCTCAACAGAGCCCGCAATGAAATTATTTTTTAGCATTAAACCGACAGATCTCGTGACCCGTACGCAATGTGTCCAGCTTCTACAACCAAAAGCACTCTTCACCCCGTTAAACGGCCGTATCCCGCGGTCTCAAACGATTCTCGAGGGATTCCTATCGCGGTGGTACTCGCGAGACTAACAAATGTATTCGTCTGTGTTGCAGGATCTCTATTGCGTGAGGAGCGATCTTGGTAATCTTTTGAAAGCATTAGCAAGACTTGACGAAGCGAAGGTAGGTTTGTTTCTCGATTGGCAGTAGATGTACATTAATTCAACGTGTGATGCGCATACTCGGATGCATCGGTGCCAGGCGCAGCTGAACGTTCATAGAGATGTTTGTCGACGTGTTGACCCTCGCTTCACGGACGACGCAAGTGCACCGATGCATTCCGCACTATGCGCACGAGCGCTAGTAAGCAGCTCTGCGGAATGGTCAGGAATCGATCCGACTATAAATCGCGCATCATTCTCGCGGAGAGCCTTTCTCGTCGCAGTTGAGAAATAGCGCGCGGCGCGCGATGCTGCGCTATCGAAACAACGACAACGCGATATTTCGTGAAAGAAAAGATGTCCGATAGCGCACCAAGCATCGCGCGCGCTCTTCCCCAATCCCGATCGATCGACGATGTCGCGTTTGAATCGCCCGATCTATCCTCTCGATCGTGGATCGGCGTGATGGAAACGGCGTCAAACGCGGCGCACGAGATTTCTGATCGGGAGTCGAAGCTGGAAACAGTTTGCAACCCCTCCTGGCATTGCGCAAAGCGTCTTGCAATAACACCCCGATGGGAAATCGACCGAAATCTAGCCACGGTGTTATTGCAAATCCTGACTAAAAACTGCCGGTCCTATTACAGCATGATGTGTATCGGTATTTTTTTTCTCTCTCTCTTGCTCTCTTTCTCTCTAATCTCGAATTAGATTCTGAATGCATAATGCTTTTTTTCGTTCGCGGAATCTTTTTGTTGAAAACGAGGCAAGCTAGAATAGGGCCTGCAGCGCGCGACCGTAGCTGGTAAGCTCATCTCTCATTTGAGTCAGCTCATTCTGAATGTGTATCTGCCTCTAGGTATACCGATCCGTAACATATACGTGGACACAAATGCGACCTTTTCTTTCCAACAACTCTTTCCAACTTTTGAGAGTATACCGAGTCTTTGTGTGTACGGTGATCTATATATACATATATATATAATGATAAATTGCGCGAGATCACTTGACGAATTACATGTTTTTTTCGCCCGCTTATCGCGCCCGATAACAGTAATATAAATAAATTTCGACGAGTGTTTTCGTCGTCTTTTCGGCTGGAAACTCACGGGATTCTCTCGTGTCCCAAGAGTTTCGCCGACGTTCTAGCTTGTTGATACGATAGAAAAAAATGATCTGAATGGAAGGATCTATCGGTGGTAAATTGATAAGAGTCAAGTGGTCTGCTTCTCAGAGTGCAGCGCGGCGCGGCGACTGCCTACGAGCTTCCTGCTCACAGACAGTGCACTTTAACGCTCGTAATATCGGCTCGTATGCCTCGAAACGGTCTTTGAACCGTTCTCTGCCGCGGATTTGATCGGAAGTTCTGTGTAGCAGGGAAGCTCGTTGGCGGGTATCAAACGCAGATCGACGAGAAAGGCCTTCCGCTGAATTTCCTGCCACTCTTGAGCGCCGTCTAGTCCGCTCGTTCGTTTGTTCGCTCAGCACGTTCCGCCACCAGTAATTCACCTCCAAAACACAGAAATGGGCCAGTCCACCATTTAAATAAAACGTGCTATTCAAGCCTGCCTGTAATTGTTTATTTATGAAGAAATTTCGAGATACAGTCAGGAACAGGAAATAGTACACTGTATTCACTTAACATTTTACCTACCAGTAGTTACCAATTCTGCTTTTCTTTGTTGAAAATTACGTGAAAATCTCTAACTAATTACATCTATGTATTCCGAATGATTCACTTAACCCTGAAGTGTTTTATTTAATTTTGCGCATCCGTGTAGCTAATTGTTTTGAACGATGTAAATGACAAATGAATATAGTTTCATTTGTAGTTATAAAATTGTTGATGTCCGTTTAGCTTGATTCGTACCTACACTTTTGTGTCAGACTATAGCGGTTCGATCGCTTGATTAAATACGGGGATCTCGATCGCGTTTGATGCGTATTATTTAAATAAAACCAGTGCCCATCTCTGTGTACAAAAAATAGTCGGGGATTTTGCGCGAAACGAGAATTGGGAAGTTTTAAAAACAATTGGCAAACATCACCGATCCAACGGGAGAAGAAAAGTAATTTAGTTTCACCGGTTTCGAGGAGAGTCGATTTCGTTCACTTTTTATAGAGTAGTATGTTCGATGTATGGTGGCTGACGATCTCAGCGAAGCGTGCCCTCACAGAACACGGGCACGCACGACTTAGGTACCTCTGTGAAAGTTGAAAATATACATAAGAGGAAAAAAAAGACAAAAAATTGAGGCGAAGAGTATCAGTGAAGAGACATTAACGCAGCTGTCTTATTGTTGTGGATGGGATGATCAACTCTAGGAGGGGAAGTCGGAGCAATGTGATTGGTCTCGGTTACCATGGGTTCCTTCGTCAAACGGTGAATCTGAATGTGGTTATTCAGTAACACACTGTCTCTCGGTCTAAGTTTATTATGAGAGCTTGCGAGCCGTACCTACCGTCAACCTACCGAAGGGTACTCTGCAGGTAAAGTAATTCCCGTAGGCCGGTCTCTGAACTATTCCGTCAGACACATTGATGTTGTTCCGAATGTTTCCGCGAGAAACTTGAAAGTTGGATCTCCCTTTGATCCGCCGGGGTTTCACAGTTTTTCTTTGCTTTTTCCAGCTTCGTTGGCTCCACTTTCGAACTCTCCAGGGCTGACCAATCTCTTCCACACTCAATTCACAAAATGCGACAAGCAACGTCACGCTCTAACGTACAGAAGATCATTGAACGCTCGGTGAAAAAAATATGCCGATGAGGCATTCTTTAGAAGTATATGAAACATAATCGAGTCATATCTTTCGGGATCATTAGTTGAATAAATATTTTTAAGCTCTTTCTGATCTACCGCAGCCAGCACTTCAATGTTCAGTCGATTCATAGAATCGAGAAAAGTTGTGAACGTGCCGTCACAGGAGAATAAACCCGCGTAAAGACCAGTTTTCGTTCGTCTTTGCGCATCTTCGACCTAATTGGTTCGAGAAAGTGGGGAGTGGGTAGTGGAGTGAGAGATGATAGGCTCGCTGCGCCCCACCATTTTCCAAGCTGCGCGAAACGACTTTACTCTCTCGTGACGGCTACTGTGAGAACATTGCCGAGACATAATAGCTTTTCGCTCAGTGTCGATCAGACGTTAGGCATACATTTCGGAAGCACAAGGTGACCTTCGCGATAAGAAAGCAAAATACTCCAGATATTAGTGGTGGTAAATTTGGGGATGGGACAGCCCGTGTACGCCCGGTTGGTCAGCCCTGTAACGCGGAATCAATGGAGAGGGTCCAGAGAAGCCATAATTCGGCTTGGAACTCTGAAACGGTGTCTAAAGCTCATCCAACTTCGTTTCCGTCCGGTTACTCCTGGTTGTTCCTCGCTGCAAAATCGACCGAACCCCTGAACTCCAAGCCTTTTAACCGTGTCCCTTAAGAGATCGGCCGACTGTAAATGCCCTTTTACTTATTGTTTAGGTACGGATTACTCTGTTTTACATGATGCAGCCCGCCTCTCGGCACGCGCGATGCACATCCCTGCTTGACCCTTAGGAGCGTCGTCACGTGTAAAATGGAAATTCGAAAAACGTGCTTCTATAATTTTTTTTCCAATTGCGCTCGAAAGAGACCGATTTCGATTTTTATTGTATTTTCTCTGTGCGTTAATCACGCAACATATATGTAGATTTGTGTAGCTGGTAACGGGGACACGGGTGATGACAATGATGATGACGATGATCACACGATACTTTCAACACGCATGTTTGTTCAAGCTCTCAACAAAGCAAGACGGGAGAATCCTCGACGGGGTGAATTGGCCGAGTGACAATGATGACTATGATGAGAAAATGACGATGGCGAACGTCGTGTCACGTGCCGTCGAGTCCACCGGACGCATTCCGGAGAGTCGACGGACACGAGACGCACGAGTCGCTCACGTTACCACGATGACGTTTCTAGCGCGCACCTTGTTACCCTTCTTTCCTTACATCAAACCAGATCCTCCTCCCAATAACACGACTCGCAGAATGGGATCTTCGTTTTCTCTGTCTTCGTTCCGGACCAACACCCCCATCGCCCGATCGTCGTTCAAATCACCGGAAATCAATCAGCAGATCCAAAGGATACTCTTTAAATTAGACGTGCGCCGGATGTCGTCACGAGTCTGCTCTTAACGCCTAAATGGACACATCAAAGAAAATGTGTTAATCACTTCGTATATTTTCAACAAAATTATTTTCTAAATGATAGTATGGAAATTTTTAGTGGCGCTTCAAGTAGTAATTCGAGTGTTCCCTAGCAAAAGAATCTTTTTAATATTGAAGTAAATATAAATACATAATATTAGCAATCTTTAGCCACTGCACCTTGAGCACCTCGAGCCGTGTATTGTGAATTTCATAAAAATAGCATGTCGCGGTTAATTGGCCAAGGTGTTCAATTAGAGCGTGGTAGAGGATGACTCTGTGGAAACCGGTGCGTTAAGAACGGTTGTTCAATCGGTCCGCACACCTGTTGATACGGGAAAATGGAATCAGGGGCGACGGGGGACGGTAGGTAGCAGCGAAGGGAGACAGACAGGGCGAAGGTGAGAATAGATGTGTTTTGTGTTCTCTGAGGTTTTCGAGGATGGTGAAGTGTGTGAAAGCTGCGGCGCGGCGAGGAGAGGTCGGGCAGTGCGCGCGGCGCGTCCCTGACAGTACGCGAGTCGGAGTCCTCTAATACGTGGTTTGTCTGTAGGCATGCTATCTAAAGGCGATCGAAACGCGTCCGGACTTCGCGGTCGCCTGGAGCAACCTTGGCTGCGTGTTCAACGCACAGGGAGAGATCTGGCTGGCGATCCATCACTTCGAGAAGGCAGTCGCGTTGGATCCAAACTTCTTGGACGCGTACATCAACCTTGGCAACGTTCTCAAAGAGGCCAGGATCTTCGATAGGTAAGGCCTTCTTCCTCATCGTTCCAGCCTTAGACCTCTAGAGTGCTCGGATCGGTCGTTTGGCTCGGTTCCCGGTGTTTTCTGAACGTTTATGCAGCAATTACTCGGCCATTACTTGCACGATATAGCCTGTCCATTGTGCTTAAACTGTGGATAGAACTGGTCTTGAGATCCTTATTGTTTGAACGCTGGAAAATGGTTCTGTGCAGCCTATCCATTATGCTTACACCGAGGATAAAGTTGGAAGGAGGATTCTCATTAAATATCCGAGTTGATGCATCAAGATGCTGGAAAATAACAATAGCTAGGAAAGTGTTGAATTATAAATGCAACAACCGAGACGAGCACTCGGTTCTTATGTAAGATGTAGAGCACGATATGTCATTGCAACGAGTTTGTTGCAAAAATTAGTCGAATTAGTTGGTGTATAGTAGTCGAGACGATTAGCTCAACGGATGAGGCGCGTGCTTGTCAAGCAGAGGACCCGGGTTCGATTCCCTATTCTAGCATGCTCTAATCAGTTCCATTTTTCTGTCCTATTTAATTCTGATCTGAATGCACAGTTTGATCGATCGTCGTCTTTGATCTATATTGACGTCGGTTTTAAAGTCTGTGCTAGAAAAACTGACTTTATAGTTATTCCGTTGATGGTCTATTTGGGCCTTAACGGTAGTTAGGAGTCGTACAAACTGTTCCCTAAATCTACTCGTTGCGAAATGATCACTTTTTGTAAGCCGATCGAATCATTTCACGAGAGCAAAAACAGAGTTGTACTAAATTTTATAATTTCTTATCAAGTATTCTGGTAAAGCATTTTACTTCCGGCGGAGAAAAATCACGAGACATCGCGCAGCATGGTATTACGTGTTCCATCCCCGAATGCGTATGATAAAGTAAAAATCACGGTATCTGGTGCGCATGAGCCAGAGTGTAAACAGGGAATCGATATTCATGCAACGTCCTTTCAAGTTCATCGTCCCTTGTCTCTCTTCAGAGCGATGCCCGCGAGGAGCCTTTCACTCAACACGACGCGTGTTCTCTCGAACTTACCAAAAAAATACTAATTATATTTTCCCGATGACAAACCTATTATCCTGCACCCTTGAAAATCTAGATAAGTTCGATGTAGTCATTTTTATAAGACAACGTATACCAGAGATAGAGCGTAGCCAAAGTGATATTAAAAAAGTCTCTACGTCGTCGAATATCTGGAACATTCCAAGAGCGGTCTAGACCCATTGCCACCCCCTCGTTGTCCTTGAGTCCACGCACTTGGTGTTGCAACGTCTTGGCAACGGGTAGACTCGGCTGCCTACGATCCGGATTCCTTATTCGCGCGTAGTCCACGGTCCGAAGCTGTTTCTCGGTGGTTACGCACAACACAGCGGGAGAAACTCGGCGTGCTATCGATTCCAACACTCGCTCCGCCCCCACGAGGGAGAAGAACCCTTCACTACTTGTGGGAGGAGAGGGTGCACGGTCCTTAACGGGGGGTTGGTGGATATTACCAAAAACCTAGTCTCTCGCGGCTCCAAGTTTTCTCGAGGCGACGATTCCGTCCGAAACGGTCCATCCTGTTTCCTCTTCGCTCCCGATCGTGACTACCGTCGATTTCTCGGGACAAGGCAAGCTTTCTCCGGAAGAAAAGCATCGAAATGGGGAAGGAATGGACTGCCAGTGCGTTGTCGTGTACACGGTGATCTCGCCCTCGACCACGATCGCACATCCTTTACGCGCGCGATTAGAGCGAGCCCTCTCAAGCCCCTCGAGCCCCGGATGCATCTCTTGGCTTAGACACACAGTCAAAAGGTTAATTCCGTTCTACCTCTCTCGCCCCCCTCTCTCTCTCTCTCGTTACCGTATCCCCCACTCTCGCCGGCCGGTGTGCAGGTGTCACTCTCTATAGGCGCACAACCAGCACGTGCTCCATTTGTGTCGGGTGATATTCACCACTCTTCCCGGAAAATATATAGGCATACAATAAACATAAGTTTCCTTTTTCTTTTAGAAAAAGTTCTACTCACTGCAATTATAGAATAAATCGTAAAATACTAAGAATCTTTTTCTACATCAGGATTTTTAATCTGATCTTTTGCCACGTACGCAATTAAATGATACGTTGTTCCTTTGACATTGTTTCTTGAAAAAAGGAACTTTCTGTTCAGAAAGGCTTACGAAACAGTGCGAATTTACGCGAGACATTATTAATGTTTTATTACAAACATCATTTAATGACTGTTTTCTTTTTTAAACAGAGCTGTAGCTGCCTATTTGCGTGCACTGAATCTCAGTCCCAACAATGCGGTCGTTCACGGAAACTTGGCCTGCGTTTACTATGAACAAGGGTAAGGCTCGCTTCTGTTAATGCCTTAAGCTTCTACGATTGAACGATGTTAATTAGTGCTTTCCATTTAACAGGCTCATCGACTTGGCGATCGACACGTATCGTCGCGCCATCGAATTGCAACCCAACTTCCCAGATGCATATTGCAATCTGGCGAACGCGCTCAAAGAGAAAGGGCAGGTGGTCGAGGCCGAGGACTGCTACAACACAGCCCTTCGCTTGTGTCCTTCGCACGCCGATTCCCTTAATAATCTGGTAATTGCAGTTACTTTGTTATAGTCATTGGAACAAGGCATTCTGACTTGTCTAATAATTCTAGCGTTAACACTAGGTTCACAAAGCACTCTGTTATAAAAAAATGTTTCCTCGTGTACTTGGTAAATTCAAGGATCTTTCTGTATCCGTTTGCGAGTCCGTATTACAGAAATGCCTTTTAAATAGAATTTTTTAAAAATCTGTAAATTTCTATGGTAGATTTTGTAACAAATGACGTGTTCTCGTGGCAGGCCAACATAAAAAGGGAACAAGGATACATAGAGGAGGCGACACGACTGTACTTGAAAGCGCTGGAAGTGTTCCCCGAGTTCGCGGCGGCTCACAGCAATCTCGCTTCCGTGTTACAACAGCAAGGAAAGTTAAACGAGGCGCTGATGCATTACAAGGAGGCCATTCGTATTCAGCCGACTTTCGCGGACGCTTACTCGAATATGGGTAATACCCTGAAGGAGATGCAAGATATCCAAGGGGCGCTTCAATGTTACACGAGGGCTATTCAAATCAATCCCGCTTTCGCCGACGCTCATTCCAATTTAGCCTCGATCCACAAAGACTCCGGGAACATTCCCGAGGCGATCCAATCGTACAGAACCGCGCTGAAGCTGAAGCCCGACTTCCCGGACGCGTACTGCAATCTAGCGCATTGTCTGCAGATCGTCTGTGATTGGACCGATTACGAGGCTCGAATGAAGAAGCTAGTTTCCATCGTAGCGGAACAATTGGACAAAAACAGGCTGCCCAGCGTGCACCCGCACCATTCCATGCTCTATCCTCTCTCGCACGATTTCAGAAAAGCGATCGCGGCCAGGCACGCGAACCTCTGCATCGAGAAGATCCATGTTTTGCACAAACAACCATACAAATATCCTCGCGAAGTTAGCACTCGCCTAAGGATTGGCTACGTGTCGTCAGACTTTGGAAACCACCCCACCAGTCATCTGATGCAATCGATTCCGGGACTACACGAGCGACAGAGCGTCGAGATATTCTGCTACGCTTTGAGCTCCGACGATGGAACCACTTTCAGAGCAAAGATCGCCAGAGAATCAGAACACTTTATCGATCTATCACAGATCCCGTGCAACGGGAAGGCCGCTGATCGTATCAACGCGGATGGAATACACATTCTAGTAAACATGAACGGCTATACGAAAGGCGCCAGAAACGAAATATTTGCTCTCCGACCGGCACCGATTCAGGTGATGTGGCTGGGATATCCGGGAACGTCCGGAGCCAGTTTCATGGATTATTTAATCACGGACGAGGTCACCTCGCCGGTAGAGCTTGCCAGTCAGTACAGCGAGAAGCTCGCGTACATGCCGCACACGTACTTCATTGGGGATCACAAGTAAGTTAATTATCTTTATTTAGACTGTCTAGGACTTAGACTGTCCTTGGCAAGGTCATTGGAATCTATGAAATCTATTATTTCTTCAATGGTTTATTAATTGTTTAAATTGTCCTCTGTTAGGCAAATGTTCCCACATCTCAAGGAACGGCTAATCCTGACGGACAAATTGAACATGAAGGGCAAGGTGGCGGACAACGTAGCAGTGATAAATGCTACCGACTTGTCCCCCATGATCGAGAACACCCTCGTGAAGGAGATCCGCGAAGTAATTGTACCTGATGCCAAAAACAAACCTGTTGAGATCTCGTTGAAAGTCGCGGAATTGCCGACAACCACCCCAATCGAAACGATGATCGCTTCCGGTCAGTGTCAGATGTCTGTCAACGGCGTTGTAGTCCAAAATGGCATGACCACGACGCAGGCGAACAACAAGACTGCAACGGGTGAAGAAGTGCCTCAGAACATTGTAATCACGACGAGACAACAGTACGGTTTACCCGAGGACGCGGTTGTATATTGCAACTTTAATCAGCTGTACAAAATTGACCCGCTTACGCTTCACATGTGGGCACGAGTAAGTTTCTCATCATTAAACTGCGGATCTTTATGCAAAATAAAAATTTTCTACGTCCGTTATAAGAAACAACTTTTAGTCTTTCTACTGTTTCAAATTACAGCCACTCAGTTTAGTTTTCGTATAAATGGCTGACGCAGCTCTTGTGATTCATTTAATAAAGAACACCAGCCGAACGTCAACGTCGTTACAATTTACTGTTAATTTCCAGATTCTGAAACAAGTGCCCAACTCGGTGCTATGGCTGCTGCGTTTCCCAGCAGTCGGCGAGCCAAATCTGCAGGCTACAGCTCAACAATTAGGTTTATCAGCCGGCAGGATTCTGTTCAGCAATGTCGCAGCGAAGGAGGAACACGTTAGGCGAGGACAATTGGCTGATGTCTGTCTAGACACGCCGCTCTGCAACGGTCACACGACTAGCATGGACGTTCTGTGGACTGGAACACCAGTGGTCACACTGCCAGGAGAGACGTTAGCGTCACGTGTCGCTGCTAGTCAGTTGAATACCCTGGGATGCCCCGAATTAGTTGCACAGACGAGACAAGAGTACCAGGATATCGCGATTCGTTTGGGCACAGACAGGGAATAGTAAGTGAACTATTTTATTTTGTTAATCAGAAACGACATCTGAAACTTTTTGATACTCGGAAGGGATAATCCCGAATGTTGGGAGGGTGTAGTTCTTGAAAAAATAATTTTAATAAGGAAACGTGTCCTGCAATCCAATTTTACATTACGTTTATTTTTCAGCTTGAAAGCTATAAGGGCTAAGGTATGGAAGGCCAGATCCGAGAGTCCCCTGTTCAACTGCAAATTGTACGCGTTGGGCATGGAGATGTTATACAGGAAGATGTGGGAACGATACGCGCGAGGTGAAAAGGCCGATCACGTGGCGGCTGTAGATCAGAACGAAAGAGAGAAGCTAACGAACTCTTCTTAAGGCGACTTCTTACATTTTAATTTATATATATAAATATATACATACACACGCTCACACACACACAACTACACACAGCTTTAATTCCGTGAACATCTTGTTTTTTGGGGGACTTAGCATTTAAAGACAGATGATTACGACATCCTATTTCACCCAAGATACGATTCTCATATGAAACTCCCAACTGCGCTGGTAATTACTGTTTTGTACGATAAAATCATCGAGCTTAGACTACTTACTATACGTAGAGAATATACAGATAGGTCGTGGGTGCGCGAAACTTCGACTCGGCACCTGAAAAACAAGTGATGGATTTATTCTTTGATTCGACGTCACGAGTCACGAGAGAAAACAATTACGCTTGCTTCCTACGTTGTTTATCATCACCGTGCATCATTCGCCCTGTTATTTATATATATTACAATTTTTCGTATGACGTTCTCGACTTGACTTGTAAGAAATCGCAGTCTCTCGTAGTCTCTGTCCTTCGGCGGTTAGCAATGGAGTTTGAGAGGGCAGAGACCAAGTAATTATTTTATGCAAAACGGTGCACAAGCATATGAGTATAGTGGCGAGGTTCGTATCACTAATTTTATAACACGCAGCTGACATCGCCGTTTTTGATTCGAAAGTCTGTGTGGATTTCGACGATTCTTGACGCGTGTCCCGGTAGTCTTTTGAGGAACTACGAGGATGATGATTTTTCTTGTTGTTATTCGCCGTTCGCTACGCGTTATGTACGCGTTTCGAGGCTGTGTAGAGGGAGAGATGTTAAAGAAGTAGGTTCTACACGTCAAAGATGTTAACTAATTAGCAACTGCTGAGAGCAAAGAACGCAAGTTGTATTATATACGAACGATTAATGATACACGTGTAAATATTAAAAAAAAAAAACAAAGGAGGTAATCGTTAGTTATTACTTTAGTTTGATAGTGAAACTGCGTAAGTTAAGACCGAAATGAAAAAAAAGTTGCGTGAGGTAGCGAGGTGTTGACTGTAGCGAAAACTCCTAATGTACGTCTATAGAATAAAAAGGAACAATTCAAGAGAATCTAATTCGAAAGAATGTGGAGACGATGTTGTGTTGTGAGGACGCTTCGGTGAATAGGTATGTAAAGTTCCTTTATTTCTTTTGTTTCGTTCCGATTGGTTTTCGTGAGACCACTTTACTCGGCTTTTTGGTATTATATCCGGCGTGTTCTTGACTTTGGATAGAGAGAAAAATATTTCTTGAATTCGATCGTCCTCCGTTCCTGCAGGCTGACTTTTATTCTCCGCGCGACAACCGAGAAATGGAACGGATCTCTCTCCGTTCGCTAGGTCCGTTGCATAGTCCAGAAACGTTTTAGACGAGTAGGAAGACGGCGTGATATCCTATTAAATTTTTCTGTATGTGTGACCTCATCCGCCCACTGTGTATTATCAGCATTGCACGTTCTCGATAACGAGTAACTGTCCCATTACGCACAATTTGCGTCGCAGATACAGATTTAACAGTATAGCTCTAAACAAAAATCCTCCTGCTATTCTACTGGTAGGATAACGTTCAAACAAAGCGTAATACTTCAATTCCGAGCTCTAGGCGCTGACTTTAAAAGTCGATAATGATACACGGTTTTCTAAACCAACGTTACTCTGAAACATGATTTCGATTCCGAATTGCAATCAACATTGAACGAAATTTCACCGGTGATGAAATTCTTTGCAATTTATGCTCAACGATATTTTAGAAATATAAACGACAAGATATTTTTGGTAATGCGAAAAAGGAATCTATAAATTATCGTTTCGGAAAAAGAGATTGTTACCTTCTGTTTCATCGTGGTCGAGAATAAACAGTTTGTACCTTACGCTGCCCATCTCCATTAACCACGCTCCCCCGTTAAAAGTCTACGCCTATGAGTCACAGTACCCCATTCGTTCCGTCATTGATCGTCGATCTTTTTGCGAGCATTGTCCTGATCTTTGTCGTGACTCGGTTCTTTGACAAGAGACGTTTCTTTTGTAACGTTCACCGACCGACACGTCCCAAATAGACTGCGGATTTTGTGCATTTGTAAAAAATATTGGTAGATAAAATATAAGAGAGTACAAATACCAGGAGAGCTCAAATGTACTAAATTATTTCTGCAGTTCAACCAGAAAATATTTATTTCTGAATTTGTGCTAATACTTCGTAAATATTTATTATTTTGAATGATAAATCAACCCCTGAAGGGTCAGGTTGAGAACCCCTGACTTGGCTGCAACCGTTCCGTACCCCAATTCATTATACGCGAAAGCTTCTGCCGAAATTTCCTGGATTCTAAAAACATTTTTCGTACTGCTAACAGAGTATGGCATCTAAATATGCGAATTTCCTGTAGCGAAGTTTTGCAGGTTAGAAGCTGGCGTGAGTCTCGAATTCGCGAGGCTGAACGAGGCTCCATGGAAATTGGATCGTTTTCGCGAATGGAGATTATAATGGGAACTAGGTCATCCATGAAAGCGAGGCAGGCTAGGAAAAAGGACGAAGTTAAACGCAAGGAGAATGGTCGCAGGAGAAGAAAAGTGATGTCATTCAGTGGGGTTTTAATTGGAGCCTCTACGAGGTTCTGCGCAAGGCTAGAGCGGTAAGTTTCGCGGCGATAGAGCACGACAAGGCATCGTGGCCCTTGGCCGCAGTATCGATTGCTTGTGACGGTGCCACCACCATGCGAGAGGGTGAAACTGGGTCGAAAGCATCCTCCACGGGTTCCCTCCCTCGCCCCGTGTCCTGTGGTTCTGCCAGCTCTGAAAAGAGCACCGGGGCTCCATCTTCAGTCGCTGCTTGTCACTAGGCGATGCCCATTATTTAAATGCCAGCTCGTAATCCAACACAGCCGTTCCTCGATCATAACTCGCTGCCTCGAGCTGGTATTTCCTTTCGAAAGACGCTATCCTTACAGAAATCGTAGCCTCGTTGCGCCGATTCCCATAAATATGCATGGAAACTCGATCGCCTACTGTTCGAGAAAAGGTATCGAACAGAAAACAATATTATCGTACGATTGTTGGAGCTGTAATTATTACCGTTCTCAGATAACTGATTTTCCAAATATTTACAGAATAATTTCACACTTATTCTTACAGAATATCACACTTTTCAATTGTATTACCTATATTTTAAATTCAATACAGTTGGCAAAACAGGAGAGGATGTTGAAGAGCTATAAAATGAACTATAAAAACATATTTTTAATTTATAAACCCTAGAGTAAACATTTATTTGTTTTGGATATTTACGTAATTCATAAAACTCTGGAACGTTGGAAGACGCAGAAGGCAATTTCTTCTTCACACCACTGTACGGACGAGGGGGAGAGCTCACCCCTTATAGAAGTTTCTTTTGGATGAAATATCTCGAGAACGGGGAGAGATAGAGGAAAAATGTTCCACTAAAAATTGCACCCCTTTTTAGCATCTGCAAAACTGCAGCACCGAAAACAATCTTTTCTGCTAGAAATGCTTTCTTTTGGACAAGCTGCTCCTGTAAAAATTCCGGACGAAGTATTAATCTATCTGGGCCAGTCACGAACGTCTGATAAGTAGCTGATTGATGTTTATAAAAATTAAGAGACAATTTTCTTTGCGATAACGAAGCGGAAGGGTCCACGGTATGCCGACACCGTTGATCAATAGCCATCAAGACGAACAACAGAGGAAAGTTGTAGTCCAGCGCGCGGCAGGAAGTGTCAATAAACGGAAGGGCAGAAACCAGGTTAGGTTTGAGTTAAATTGGGTTTCTGGGGTTCGGCTTCAACAGAGTACAAAGGATCGAAAAGTTCGGGCGGGACCGAGTCTTGTTGAAATCTGCGACACGAAAATCCGAATGCTCATTGCTGCCAGCTCTCGTCGGGGTGGCTCGCGTTTGAGTTCGCATTTCGAGCTTCGAGGCAGGAGGGGATCCTTGACATAAATAATCAGCAGTGGAGCACCGCGGTACTGCCCCCGTAGTCATGGTAACACCATCGATCGAGGCCTACTACGAAGTCGAAACTAGCTACCCTCCTCGCGCCACACACTTCTTTCTCATCCCCCATCCCCTTCCTTCTACCTTGTCACTCCCTCCCTTTTTCTCTCTTTCGCTCTCTCTCTTTTGCTCTGTTTCGCTGGCGCGTTTCTTTCGACTCCTTTTCCCTCGGTTTTCTCACCTCCACCCCCGGCTTTGTCGCTCTTTCCGCTAACACTGCGATTCTTTCTTCTTCTTTTTTCCCCATTTGTTGCGTTTCCTCCCAGTTGGATGCATTCCCTTCAATTTCCTTGTGCTCCACTTTCCCGGACTTCTTCCACGCCTAACCCCCTTTACGTTCTCTGGCGCACCTTACACCACTTGCGACGGAAGGACCCCGTCTGTCCCACTTTGATTTTAACGAGCTTTCGCACGACCAACATTGAACCAGAATCGTAAGAAGCTCGGCAGAATTCGTGTCTCTGTTAATTATGCATTATTAATGACGAATAAACCGTTCCGAATTTATTATAAATTGAGACTACTAGAAGAATTATTCTACTCGTTTTTCTCATCAATGCATGAAACTCGCATTTATCACCGTTCTCCTCTGAAAAATCGAATCCTGTCTCCTGACAGCGTTTCTCCCTCACTGTCGATTTCGAATTTTCCACGGAAGGGACAAAGCAAATATGAAATGCGCTCGAAACGCGTTGCGCTCGGCCTGTCGAAAAAGTTACAGGGAATTTTGCCTCGCAAAACAGTGTGAAAAGGAAGCTACGAGAGCCGAGAGCTCGTTCGCGAATTCGTCGACGAGCTTTTTATAAAGCAGAGCGCAAATTCGGTGTAATTTAGATCCCCTGCAAATTAGAGGGAGCTTGGAAAAATCAGCGGATGTTACGATTGCTCAAAAAATACGACATAAATTGCGGTTCTCGTTACTCTACTACATATTATCGCATTCAATATTCTCGGATTCATGATTGTCTACCAAATGAATATACGCTGGTTCCGCAAACGTTAACCCTTGGAAGGCGCTTTTGTCACTGTAAGCATGATTCGTGCAGGGTGCATCTAAGCAACATAATCGCCGGGATCGTTAAGACGTTGGTTTTACGAGTCTGGGTCAATAGATGCCGAGGAAACTGGATTTTGTGGAGCAGTGGGGTAATTCAGACGTTATCGCCGCTAAAAAGTTTCCCATCGCGTGACAAACAACCCCCCGGCCGCCATTACGCGCCATTATGATCCTGCCTATGTCGTAAAATCGTCCAACCTCCGTTCCTCCGATAATAAAATAAACGATACGCTGCGAGGAAGATCGGTGCTCGATCTGTCGACCGTATTTCGTCTTCGCCTTCCGCTTTTTGTTTGCGACATCCTGTCCGGAATCCGCGGGTGGGGGCGAAAATGATCCCTAGGGAAACCTCTCTACTTGATCAGATATTTTGGAATGTAATTGAGATCCAAGATAATGTTCAACACGAAAAATCGATCGTCTTCCTGCAGGGAATGAAACAGAGAGAACTCAATTTTTCGAAATTCTAAGTTAGACCTGATGTAGAATTCATAGTGAACGGCTCCTCCCCCTCGGGATAAAACCAAACTCTGTAATTGTAGAAAGCTTTAGAATACGACTCGGTTTAGCGTCAGTCGCTTTTCAATCTCGCCGCAGAAAATTCCGTTTCCACTGCGGTTTTTCTCGGTTCGCACTCTCGATACATCCTCGTTAACACCTTTGCCGAGCGCTCACCTGTGTACAGGTACTCCTACTTCCCTCCTGCGGTTCTTGTTAGTCCTCGAAACCTAGTCCGGGGTTGCGTAACGTAACGCGTGTGCCGTAACTCCGCGATTATAGCGCTCTCGCAGGATACTCTTCTCGATTAGGGGAGAGGGATAAGGAAGAGGAGAAGCCGGACTAACGAGCGGTATGTACAGGTGGTTGCAGCCTGCGGTTTTCTCGAACTATTTAGCCCGGTTTACTGGGGAAATTCACTTCCAGCGAGCTACGGTCTCGCTCCTTCATCCAAATGCTTTTGGCGAATCAGGGGTACGGCTGGATGTGTGGAAAATGGCGCACCACTGTCTCTAGCCTTCTTCTATATTAGACTCTCTTGCCTGTAGCCTTCCTCTTTATGTTATCCAAATTGTTACAGAGATAACGTGAAAATTGCTTGTTTGTACAAGTATTTTGCAACCATCTGCGAGCTTGCGAGTACATAGAGGCTGTTACGAAAGACTCGAGACTCTGAAATATGAGACGGACGTTACCTTAAGGACATTGTTATTTTATTTTTGCATTGAATTCGTTCTACAATACGTCGTAGGAGCACTGTTACTTTGGCATCGCGTTTCTACAATTCTCAAGACATGTAAGAAAATACATTATGGGAGTCACTGTAATTTTATTTTTACAATTCTTGAGACATGTAAGAAGAAACATTAATAAATTCTAGTAGTATATATTATGGTAGTTAATCTGGAAGCATGTAAGGCCGGCTTGCCTAAAGATTCGCATTCCACACGCAGCAAACGAACTTATACTATTTCAGCGAGGGTGATCGAAGAGCCTGTTCGGTGCACAGCTCGTTTCCACGGTGTTATACAACGTCTGTATACTTTATGGTGATTTCTGCGAGCTCACGGATGACAGGGGCTGACTCATCCCGGGTTAAGCGAACGGTCAGGTGTAACCTGTCGGTCGGAGGAGGAGCAGGAAAAGGTGAAGACGCGAAGGAAAGGGCAGAAGAACTCTCGACGGAGGTGGAGCATACAGGTATTTCCGTTGTTGTACGGTCTTCTATCCGTTTGGCAGGTTTATCGGAGGGCATGCGCTGTGGTTCGCGCGACATGTGCCCATCTACCCACTCACCTACACCTATACCTATACCTGAATCCTAGAGTGGCTGGTCCCTGGTTGCCAGCTTCGGCCTGTTCTGCCTGCCAGCTTCGCCTGCCTGCCTGCCTGCCTGCCTACCGGTTTGCCTTGATCCCTTGAATAGCCAGGAGGTGGGTTGGTAGGTAGGTAGGTAGGTAGGTATACGTCTTTCTTACGTAAGCGCCCCACTAGAGAGCGAGTTATCGCGGCAGGGTCGAGCGGACGAGCCGGATCAGAGGGAGAGGATGGGATTTCGAGGGATCCAACGAGTGGACTCGGCGGACAGAAATCCCTCCGAGCAGGAACTAACGCCAATGCGGTAGCCCCCGCTGATGCCGCGATCCTTTTCTTGCGAAATCTTCCTCTACTATACTCGGCAAACTGATTCTATGTATAATCGTTCTGATATGCTGGCAACCGCACGACTACTCTTCACCCCCTATTCCACATTCTTCTCTACCTGATGTAGTCTTTTTCCGAATTAATTGTTAGCCCTTCAGGAACGACCACCATCTTGCAGATATTTCTACAATTTGTTCACGATTGAAACTATTTGACATTCTTCTATACATACATGTTGTCCCTGGAGGGTTACGTAGAAGTTCTTCTTGAAAATCCGCAATCGTTCAGCAGAAGCTTGCCAACACGAAGGCTGTCGATGGAAGAGGCATTGCCAATAAAATAATTGTCAGAGAGGTAGGGATGACCCAGAGGCCGGTTCGATCTAAAATAGAGATCGCAGGCGTCGGTTAGGTTGTTTATTGATCAGCGTCTCTGCCGGAAAGTAGGATTCGCGGGATTTATCGCGTGTTTGCCAAGGCTGCGTGTCTCCTCGTGTGATCTTACTTGAGTTTCTCGGGGGTGGCAGAAAAGGGGAGCGGGGAGGGACAGAGAAGGGAGGGTTTTGGAATTGATGGATGATATTTCGGTGGTCTGCGGATCGCCGCGGGTTCGCAACCGGGCCAAGAACACCGCTGCGAATCGCGCTCGACAGAGCCGGGAGGCACTTTGCGCTTGTGCAGTGACACAGATATCAAACCCTCTCCCCAACCCCCTTTGCTCTCGTATCTGCTGCTTCTGCTGCAAACTGGGCCAGCGCATCTACCAAACGGACGCGCAAATTTACTGGATCAACTTTAGCGTTCAGCTCCGCGGGGTTGAATATTAGGGTCGCGTTGCTCGAGAGCTCGCCCGTAAATTGCTCTTTTCCCTTTCCTTTTTCTCCATACCCTTCCCCCTCGTTTTTCCCTTTTCCAGCCGCGCCAAGCCTCGTATTTCTCCGATGTTCTCTGATAAATCCCAACCCCCGCGGCTCGCGAAACGCGGGGTCAAGTCGCGAGGAATCGCTTCCAGCTGCGACCAACCAGTGACGCTTAAATTCTTTGGAAAATTGTACTTCCCTCCTCTTACTTTATACCGTGGATTATTCATTTCTAATTCTAAATCGACGAAACTTCTGTGTCTTGCGATCGATGAAGACAATTTTTATTTTGGTACTCGACTTGTTTCTGTAGAATCGTCTCCTTTCTGCCTCTGAACCAGATTGGAAACAGGTTGTCTAGGCGAATGATGCAAATGGGTTAACGAGAGACGAACAATCCGAGCTTGAGGTCTTCCGAAAGACGGTTTTCGACAGGACAACCTAGTTCGCAACAGTTTCAGGGAGGAATTCCAACCGAAGATATAGCTGATTCGAGAAAGAGAGAGGGAGAGAGCGACTGGTGATTACGCGAGTCCTTTGGAAGGTAACGAACGCACGGGAAGCAATTACGTTCTTCTGCACGGTGTACTTGGGAAATTGTCGGCAGGTCGGGGGCCTGGAGTGGCAGCCATGCCTCCCGGAGGGAACGCCATGCTAATTTCTCAAAGAATAGCTCGGGCTCGGGCTCGGGGAGGCTCGGCTCGAGTCAACCTCCTCTCGGGGAATGTATAATGAACACGGGAACCAATATGAATACTTTCCGCGCAAATAATGGTATTGCCTTTTGTTTCACAGTCGTGCTCGCCTTTCCCTCTCCGATTTCCCCAGCGAGCCGATCGCGAGCCGAGAAAGAAAAATCGAAACTCGTGCCGCAGACCCGTGCAATTTGTATTAAACAACCGGGGATTTTTAATCTCCCCTTACAACGATTTTTAAGCTGCTGTCCACAAGAGTCACTACGTTAAGATGACGATTAATGGGAACATTAGAAAGTTGATCTTCGTTGTCACAGTGAATGTTTGTGCATGTTGAATAGTATATTACTGTCTCGTAATATTTCGGGAACGTTTGAATTTTTCCGATGGACGGAGTAGCAAATGAGCGAGATCACGTGAGGATGCAATATTCATTACGTTTAATTACGGTTGTCGCGGTAGACTTTTGTGTAATCTGCATTGAATAGTGTATTATACTGTGCTGTACTGTCCGGTAATATTTCGGGAACATCTGAATATTTTCCGATGGAAAGCACAGCAGCCGAACAAGCCTAATTGAAGATGCAAGCCCGATATATGATCAATCGGACGCGAGCGATAAAAACTGCCCTCTTTCAGAGGCTAAAGAGCCCGCTGGTTTCGAAATAGTTTCCAGGTCAGTTATTCTGTAGGGTCTCGATTAAACGGCTTAATCGGAAGATGGACAGCCCGGATAAATCGAGAACTCGAGGAGAGAAAAAAAGAACCACGATGTTCATATGTACATACATAATAGCTGTTTTATTTGGGGAGCGAAGCTGACCTGGTTGCTTCCCGTTCAAAAATTGATCGAACTATTCTAACAATAAAAATACTGGGTCGAAAGGTACGCGAGAGAGACGATCGCACCTAGAGAGTTCTCTAAAGTGAATTTTTCACGCAGAGAAGACATGCTTGCGTTCTTTTCGATAATAGAAAATAGTTTTTCGGAGGGATATGCAGAGGTGCATTCCGAGCGCTCCATTTTGTACGGAGCCTTGCTGCACCGGATAACCGCATAACCCGCATAACCAAGACCACGGACGATCGAAGGGTTAATCGAGGTCCCGCCGAGCATGCAACATTTATAATCCCCAACTATAATACGTATAATTCACTGGCTTCTCGAACAAAGTCACTGCACGATTACTGGTTTAATCGTTCTAAACCCGTGTGCCCAACATTTTCCGTTGCCGGCCTCGAGAACTGAACAATTATCAATCTCTTGTAGCAAAAAATTGATTTTCAAGTTCAGTGAAAAAATTGTATCGGTCATGCGTGAACGTGCAATAGCACATTTCACCGATTTCCAGCATAAAAGCGTGCCGTAAAGATGAAGGGAACATTACCGAAAATTATTGTACGAACGAGAGTATAAAGACCGAAGCGGTGCAATTCTGTTCACCGAAAAAGAATTCAAACGAACCGGGATCAAGTCGCCATCCCGTTCAGTTTGAAAGGTTTCCGAAGATTCTGATACGCCATAACCGCAGTCTAGCCGTGATCAGCACGCGGCTCACGGTGGTTGCGTTAAAGTATATTTCCTCGTAAAGATACAGTAAATAAAACCCGGGTGGAACGGTTTGCATAGGTGCCCACCCCGACTGGCTAACGGAGATCGGTATCCTATTCACGATCGTGGTCGCGTATGGCAGCTATGTATGTACCTACGTAGACACATACAGTGGTGGCGGCGCGCGTTTTTCCTCGCCATGGGGCGATAAGGGAAGGCGACCGATAAAATTCTGCGGTCGATCGGCGAAAAGGCGGAGAGCTCAGACATGCCTCGCCTTGCCTCGCCTCGCTGCGATTAGGCTTGCGCGGAACACGACGACAACGGCGACGTCGACGAAGCAGAGCAGTGCCGAGCCGTTCGACCCAGTTCGTAAAATAACGCGAGCCGGTAGGCGTACTTACCGAAATGTGGGACAGCCGTATTCATGCGCAGGAAGCGACATAAGCAATTATGAATACGCGAGGCCTACCGGCGACGCAGGCGCGAGATCGATTTGAATCGCCGCACACTTGTAGGTTCTCCGAAAACATTCTGGAGCCCTGAAAAAACTTGTAGGGACTTTGAAAAAAATTGTAGGGTCTTCGACAAAAACAGTAATGACGAGGAATGTGCTGCATTAAAAAAGGGACAGTTTAATAACACGTTGCACCGAGAAAGAAGAGAGGGAGATTGAAGGAGGTCGAACAGAAAAGTGCATAGCGCCCCCAAAAGGTCTTCAATGCTTCCCTGCTTGGTATTTACTGTAGAGGGACTAACAAGTGGGGGAACAGCTCGGACGAGTCTTCCTTCGAAAAACAGCCTGTACAGCAACGTAGTTGATGATCTGGTACAAGTCTTACAAGTTGTTAGACCCGAATTTCAACTGGCACCCGGAAGCACGAGTAGATACGCATCGTGGACCATTCCGGAGGAAGCGGGCTTTCGGGCTGGCGGTTCCGAACCGCAGCGGATCGTCGTTAATTTTCGAGGGCAGGGGCTCCTTCTCTCTCCGTCTCTCTTTCTCTCTTCGTCTCTTTTAACGAGCGTCGATGAGAACGAATTACTCTCGCTGCCTACTCCCCGTAATTATTCCACTTTTCGGTTTTCCTTCGTCTAGCTCAAACTCGCGATCCTCCGGAACGACATTAAATGCTCGCGGCTTCGTTACCTCCCCATTACCACGGCAATTCCCCGCTAAAAATGCTTATTCCTTCGAAAACCAACCTTCGCTTAAATGTCGTCCTCGTTCTACTCTCCCGGAAGTCGACCAGTAAAACTGCGGGTACTCTTCCGCGGAACCGTAAATCGACTCTGCATCGATGGAAACCTTTCCGTTTAACGTTAGACGGATTTTGATGGCGGTTTTAGCATTGCGACGGTGGATCAGGTTCATCGATTCAGGTAATGCTTCTTTCGCGATAATTTCTCCTATACCTACAAACGATGCCTTATCAGCCGACTTCTTCAAGTGTGTTCGGTACTTTTCAAAGAACATAAGCTATTAAGGCATTTATTGCTACCGATTCGCTGGCGATTAGTCGCAAGAATTATTAAAAACTTGCCAAAGATAACAAGCGTTCAATCGACGATATCGAATCAGGAGAGACCTTTGTCCAAGATTTTCGAAGACCGAAGCGCCTGCAGAGGGTCGAAGCATCGGCCTCGCAACTTTGTCAGCCACGTAACCCACTCCAAAAAAGAGTCTCGCTTGTCACTCGACGAACAGGTTTTCCGACAGCCAATTATTCACAGAGATCTAGCTGGGTATTTCAGTTTCTCGAGTACCGAGGACTATTGTCCGCCAAAAGAGACGTACTACATCATCCTAGGGAGGAGTCAATAGAAATGTTACTTTGTCGATGATCGTAGTGTCCGCTCCCCGAAACCGTTTACAATGTATCTCGCTTAGCTGGTCGCCAGCGATCGCTACAATCTTGCTAGGACAATTACCAACACTTTTCACGTAGCCAACAACAACCTGGCAGCCACACGAACGGCTCGGACGTTGTGCTGGACGCGTCCGCAGCTGTATGTTCCACGTGTCCGACGACAAGCCACGTGGGAACGCGGCGTAACGGTATGCGAGCATTGCGAGCCGACAAAGGAGCTGCCGGGGCCACGGTTTCCACCGAGAAAAAACCTCCAGCGATTTAGAGGAGAGCAGAGAGCGAAATTTCGTACGTGTTCGCGCCGTACTAGGCCTCCGAGAGCAATTTTTCGCGTGGACGTGATCGCTGCTCCGCGCGTGTACGCTGTACATGTACGGTCCGGGGCGAGCCAACCGATTCTTACGTAAGATAGAACGACTTAACGAGATTTCGTTGCTTCTTTTTCTACGCTGGACTCCAGCCGTGGTCCCTGCGCAGGTGAATAATCGGTATACAACGCGTCTGCCGTGGATCAGAGGCCAGACAAGCCGGATCATCGTTCCCCGATGTCGTCAAATTGAAAGTAATGATCGCGGCGCGTGCTAAACGAAGCCAGACCGAGTCGCACAATCGCTCAACACGTTCTCCACCACCATTTGTTTCGTTGCCAATTTTCATCACTCAAATATTTTGTGAAATTCATCCAACAGTAGATTCCCTCTTATCCGACAATGGACTTCGACACAAGACAATCAACAATACATATATGTATATTATATTTTACTATATTACATCTGATTTGTATGTATAGAAATTCACGTAAATAATACCTGATTCTAAAAAAACCTGCCTGTATTTAAAACGCGACAATTTCGTGAAAAATCATCGTACGATAAATTGGGAAATCAGAGGATTTCGAATCGGACGTTTTGGCCGTGGATTCGCAGGCGATTTCGCAGAGTTGGGTGCAGCTAATTGGAATCGGAGGAGGCCGAAACCGCAGAGCGATCGGCGGACACGCGATAGGAAAAACTGCCTGACCACGGAAATGCCTCTGCTCGTTAAGCACCGTTTTCAGGAAGGCATACGCTGCGAGCTCGTGGCTGCGCTTGCGTAGCGGTAAGTGTACCTGTAACGCAGCTGTTGCGAGTACGCGAGAGCACACGCGGATTACATTTGCCGATCTCCGCTCATAAATTAATACCACGATTCCAAGTAGGCGCAACACAACCACGTGTATCGCGTGGTTCTACGCGCGCACGCATGCACGCATGCACGCTCGCGCGTGCACCGAGCCACAAGCGATCGTAGAACCGCGGTGCTCAGCCGTGTGTCGACGGTTACCTGTTACTTCTCCCCAGGAAATTCGGCGTAGCAACCTCTTCTTTCTGTAAGGCATAAATCGTTGGAGTTGTTGGGAGCTAGTGCAGTGCTCCATGGAGCAACCTATGTTCATATCTAATCTAGAACCATCCACAAACAAGTTAAACCTCTAGAAATTACGACTTCTTTCTGTTTAACGTTCTCTGAGTGGGCGTGGTCTTGTTGCTCTTCACTTCAATGGAATCAGGCCAATGCTACACAAAGCAATCTATGCCCACGCCTAATTTAAAATGATCTACGCGAAGCTGAACCTCTTGAGATTATACCAAAATCCTTGAAGTAGATTTTCTACTTTGCTCTCTTCCTGTACAAAGTACTCTTAATGGGCGTGGCCTTGTTGCTCTTTACTTCAACGAAACCAGACCAATGTTCCACAGAACAATCTTTGCCCACGCCTAATCTATGTACATAGAATGATTCAGGAGCAGTTGAACCTCGAGGAATCGCATCGGAATCCTTGCAGTATATCTATCTTTTTCTCTTTTTGGATAGGCGCCGCAAGTGGGCGTGGCTTTGTGGCTCCCGCTACGAACGAAGCAGCATAGCAAACAAAGATTTCCATCGTTCCGCTCCGGCAGAACTGAGAAGCGCAACAACTCGACTCGGTTCGTGGACCGTGGAAGCGACTGCTCTCGGTCTTCTAGTTTGAAGTCCACATCGGGGGTCAAAGATAACGAGCTCTCTGTTCGTTTGATCAACGGATCTACAACGGCGCGGAGCTCGCGGTTGAGTGTCACTGTTATAGAGCGATCATGCGCGCTCTTCCAACTCTTCCCTGTCCCCGCGGCTTGCGTCGCCCACGTATCCTTCTGCTGGTTGCGTAACGCTGCAGAGTCATGCGATAGGATAGCTCCGGCGTGGCGCGAACCGAGCGACGAACACAGACGAACGGGAACGAGAAGAAACGGTTCGGAGAGGAAACGAAACGAGACGAGAGAACGCGAGAGAGAACGATGAAAAGCGAGATGGGAAGAGCGAACGATCGAGAAGATCGAACGAGGATAGCGAAGGACAAGGCGAAGAAGAAGAAGGAGGAGGAGATGGCTCGATCGGTCAGAGCAGGGCCGAAGAGGTCGGGTGAAGACGAAGAGAGTGCAGAGAAGAGGCGGTGGTTCAGCCTTGAAACACGCCGCGCTGGCTTTGTCACGAGTTCCGCGCACGAACGCACCGCGTATACGGCTCCGCGGATTACGTCGAATCGGTTTTCCCGATCTTTTTCCCACGTCGACGGCACGCCCCGGCTATCTTCGCTCGCGGATCCCGATACCGTTACCGTTCTCTCCGCCCCAATCGCGATTCTCCTGTTCCGTCGGGGTCGGGATCGACGGAGCCGCTCCACGCTTGGCCCCGAGGCCCGGCCTTCTCGTCGTTCGTTCGAACGGTCATCGATTTTTCAGGTCTCGTGCCGCGCGCTAGAGCATTCGAGGCGTCGCGACGACGACGTAGCTAGGCAACTACGTGGCCGGCGATCGGCGCCCCTTCTGCTCGAGTTCCGGCAATTCCAACGAAAAAGCGAAAAGAATGCTCCCCACGTGCTCTGGCAGGTTTATTCCCGGAAACCGTCGACACGATGTGCAAGGAAAATCGCACTGCAGTGTACTTTCTTATCCTAACGTATCAGAAGCAAGACAGAACTCCTAAATAAACTTCTTTTAGATCAAGCATGAGCATAGTCTGCTCCCTAGAGCGCTGTCCTGGCTCCGCAGAAGTCGAGAGCCACAAAGCCACGCCTACTCAAGGCTCTGTACAGTCTGGAGTCTACATCAATACAGCAAATTCCACCAATAAATGTCCTATATTTCAACTTGTTTGCTTGCAGAGCGTGTTTTTTGAAAAATCGCGACTCGACGAGGTAGCTGGACTAAATTGTTTTCCGCGTCAAAGCTCGCCTCGTAACAAACTTTTCCAACGCTACAGCGTTTCGCGTTTCTCGGCACACGCAATAGCGTCCGGACCGGACGCATTCTTTTTTCCATAACGTCGTTGCGCAACGTCCCTTTGATGCGACGGCGAAAAATCGACAGTCGATTGAACGCGTTCACGTTCGCGACAATGTTGCAGAAAGAGGCGTTCCCGCACACTCAATTAACTTTGCAGAAAGTAATGCTGACGCTCGCGTCGGTATCCAGTTTGTGTCTCGGCTGGACAGAATTTTTCGAAGCTCCATTTTCCTGCGAATTTTGTACTCCGTTTCAGTGGCGCCTCGATGGAACATTCCCGGCTACTGTACACGATGTTATTTAAAATTAGAACATACAGCACGATGTTGCCCGATATTGGACGGGCAAGTACTTGTCGAATTCGTCCAATTTCTCTTCAATCGGACACAACGCAGCGATGCAACGGTGCGGCGACCCTGATCGAGGAAAGCGTTCCCAGAAAGCTAGCAGGCCGCACCGATGCCATCACTTTTATCTATTTTTATCTATCGCCGCGCTTCTCGGAACCCTGTACCCGATATGCTGTACAAGGAACGTTGCTGCGATCGCGAATATCCTTTTCGTGGCCAAGTGTTGCTAGAACGAGAGCAGCATGGCGGGACTTCAGCGAAATCCAGAGTCGATACGTTCTCATCGACACCGGGTACGGTTGCACGTTGCCTGTCCATCCGATACGAGAGCTGCTCGATAAATTAACCGGCCGGGCTATTAATCGCCGATATCGTGGGGCAGATAAAACTGCCCGGAACAATAAATTAACGTTATTTCGGCCGCGCCGATTCCCTTCGTTTATCGCCGCCAGGAAACTCCTCGCGCTGCCACCGAGAGCTGATTCAGGATGAATCGGAACCGCGATACTGCGGCGCATCCGATCCGCAACTTTGACTTCCGAGTACGCATGGTAGACTGTGAGAACGCCGTGTGCATTCGTTCCTCTTCGTTTGCACGCTGAATCGGGGTTTCAATAGCAAATATAAGCATGATTTTATAAATTCCAGCAATCCCGAAGAATCCACAGGGACACTGAAGGAGTTCTAGGGATTCGTAGAGATCCTCGGATGGATTTTAACGATAATTATGTCTACGATCGGTCTGTTTATCGCAGGTCTAGCACCTACTAGCTGACTAGTGTCCGCTTCTAGTTCAGACCTCGGCAAATGAATAGAATCAATGCTGACCGTAATTGCGGCGGCAATAAGACGCCAAAGTGCCGGAACCGCTCCGTGGGAAAGCGTCCGGAAACAATGAAAAGCGATTGGATCTTCGGACGCGAACATAGAAAGGTGTTCGTACGGGCTGAAGCGTTTCGCGGGAAAAGACTTTTGTTAAACAACGGGGAATACTTAAGACTTAAAACTGTAAAGACATTAGAAGATATAGTCATATTTGACTCATTAAAATGATTAGCGAAGCAGATACAATACATATGTAGACTTTCATTTAACCATTCCTTCTTAGAATTGAATTGGACAATTTTTGTTTCGCATAACGATCCGCAGCCTACTAATTATTAATTATAATTATCAGAGGCATGCATTTCGTCTTGTTTTTTGCGTTTCCGGTCCACCGTGCGTGGCTGCGATTGCACGGGGCTTTGAACACCGCCGTTCGTGTTATCGAAAACGGTGTTCCTGTCTGTGACAGCAGAGCGCAGGATGTTACACAACCGCCGGTTATAATATATTCCGCATACATCGGAATACGCGAGAGAGCCAGCCAGCCAGCCGAGCGCTCGTGTTTACTGGGACGAGCGCAACGAAGAGCCGGCAGGTCGACGAGTAATTAGGCCAGTGAAACGGGTCGATCGATCCCGCCCCGAAAAAGCTTCTCCCTGCTCCGAAAACCCATTTCGGAGAGCACCAGTACAAAGACGGCGCGGCGCTACCAACGCACACGCTCTCTCTCTATCTCTCTCTCCTCTTCTCCTTCCTCTCCCCCTTTGTCTCTCTACCATCTACATACATACTCTTCTTCGCTGTTCCGTAGCGGTTCTTTCTATGCAGGCCCTTGGTCGTTGTACTTCCGCCAATGTCCCTAACAAGCCCTCAACGAGCCTCGACAAACGGGAATTCCTCGAGAAAAACGATCCCCGAGGCCCGAATGAATTCACTGTGCACATCGCTATCAATTGTGACATATTCGACGGATATAAAGACAGACAAAAAGTGTACTGGATGGTGCTAGATCAATGATGAAGACAGCTGCAATGCGGATGGCACGTTCGTTTGATAGGTTGAAGATAGAGCTTGTACAAGTTCATGAAACACACATTCCTGTTGATAAATAGCACTATTTCTGTGGAAAATGTTGAGTATGACCATAAGGGTTGAACAAACAACTTTATCAGAATTTTAGGACCTAAAATAGCAATTTTGTAACGAGACCACGATCATCCAAACTAACGGCGTCTATTATTACTCTGACAAAGGGAACGGCCGTTTCGGAGCGTGGTTACCAGCAATATTCCAGAAACGCCCACGCAATGAAGAAAAAAAATGGAGGTGGACCGGATCGCGGTCCTTTTGTCGGTTCAGGAAGACGAGCACGGGAACACGAACGAATTAACGCGACCCTGACGAGCCGTGGCGTTACGCAATTTCCGGGAAGAAGCGATCGCTGCCTCTCGGCGGGTTCTCATTCTTCCTGAAGGAGAGTTGGGGTATCGGGGGCCGTCCTTGAGGCGCCCTTGGCTGCGACGAGCGAACAGGATCGGCTCGCTCTCGGCGGAAAGCTCGGGTTTTGCCGAGGGTTGGGCGTGGTCTAGCACAGCAGCAGCAGTTCGCCCGGTGACCTCCTAGCCGGCAAGGCGGCCATCTTTGAGCAAGTCCGATTGTCCGGGCTCTGCGAGGGTGAAAGTTGGGGTGGATTTTCGGCGAGGCTTGAACCACGACCACCACCATCGCACTCCGTGCCGTGGAATCCTCCTGCGTGCCTCCATTGTGAAAGGAGACGCCCTCAGTGCCCTCACCCACGTATCATCGTCCTTCCCAAAACTCTTCACTTTCGTTTTCCTAACCCTTTGGCCCTTTGCTCTGCTGCACAGACCTTACATTTCCACCTTTGAGGATCATCTTTGGGATTGCAGAATTGTCTGATTTATTTACAACAAATATTCTAAGCACCACAGAATCGCTCTAACTCGAGTTCTACCGTGCACAAACATTGTAGCTCGCCTGTAGAGCTCCGCAAACAGCCTTCGGAACGAGGAAGATGACAATGTAGATTCGTTACGCAACATTCCGATCGGCTCTTCCGATGACCTTCGATATAGTCTGTTCGACATCGACGACGAGTTAGCTCGTCTTGCCGGTCGCTATGTTTACCGACGAGTTTTCACTTTCCTATGCATGAGTCACGCTGGGTACGATGCACACCACCGCGTGGTTGAGACGTCGTTTTAATTTGTTTGCAGCGAGCGCGCGTGGACTGTTGCCTGAAAAAGTTGTCCGTTTAACATATTTGGTCGAGAGGGAAGAAATAATTGATTCGCGAGCGTAAAACTGTCGTTCCCGTGGGCGTAGTCGAGAGGCTCTGTCGAGGCTGTGGGCCGACGATAAAACCCGGGACCCGGGACCCGGTCTCTCGGAGGACGTTAGGAGACCGGCTTTATTTCTTCCGAGTTCGAGAAACGGCGAATGGACACGCATACGATCGCGAAAATATCAGGCACATTTGAAATTTAAATTTCGTACCGCGGGTCCAGCAAGAACTGGCGCGAACTGCCGATCGATACGCGGCCAAGTGCATGAATTTTGCGGCACGATGCCGCGCGCTCGCGATTTGCATCTTTTTGCACCGGGTTACAAATGACTGAGCCCGGAAAACGGAATGCAAGTTCACTTCTGCACCGTGCACTCGAATTTAACCCTCGAGTGGTACCATGCTTGCTCACTAACAGATCAAAAAATAATTAGATTTTTATGCAAAATAAAAATTGTACGTTGCGAAGTATACATCTACCGCGTAAACGGAAAATTGGGTGTACATCGTTACAAATCGTACAAATCACCAGCAAACTGCAGAACAAAATATTCTCTCGCAATTCACAAAATTAGCGTCGACACGAGATTACTGCTACAATGATTTCACCGTCGGAACTGAATAAAAAGTTACTCAATTTAATCCTCGTTTCACACATTACATTCGACCTACCTGCACAAACTTCCGCAATCATAAGCAATTAGCGATTACGTCGTTAATTGTACAACATGTCCGCTTTTTAAATCGTGTGAAACGAGTTGGAAGATTAATGATGGTAAGTAATATGTATCTTCTTTGACGTTTATACCTCCAGTGAGATGCAGCAACGCGTTTGATAATGATGCCTATATTGTTCATTTGACAGTAGTCATTCCTTTGTCTTGCTGCTATTCCTGTGTTTGCTTGCTAAGCCCCATTCGCGGATTCTTCTGACGCATTTCCGGGAAAATGACGCGTCCGCTGAGCAAACTAAAGACGACCTTCGTTTCTCGATGAAACTGAAGGTTATTAAAAAACGAATTGCAGTGTAAGTGCTTACAGCGTCAATAACAATCTATTACGCAACGGCAATTGTAACTATGTACGAGGAAAAGATAATATGATGTAACATTCGTAATAATTGTTCAACTAAACCCTTTGGAGGCCAACTATTATTTAAGACATTGATACATAATGGTGTTGTCAGAGGAAAATATTCATGTTGTGTAAAAATTATACATATATCCAAAAAGTGGTAATTCGGTGATAGAAAGAGTGTGCAAATTTTTTATGTAATATGAATCGAAGGATGCACCAAAGTTTCTACCACAAAGACCGAGATCCAGCTCTTCTAAGGGGAACGGTGTCTCCACGTGACTGACATGGCAGTCAAAGTGCTAAACGATGGAGGCAGGAGACGTGGAGGGATGCGAGGGATCGAGAATTCCTGGTCGGAGGAATCTCGGCCGATTTTAGCGAAACACTATGAAGTGGCAGTAGAAACAGCATAGTCGAAACCCCGCCACCTTTTCTTCTCTTTTGCTTCGTCAAGGCCTCGCTTCCACCCGACCCTCCCTACCGCTCGATTCTCGTGCTTATATCTATCGCATCATGGTTCCATTCCGTCCCTTCCCCTCCGTTTCTCTACCCCACCTTGACGCAGCTTTGCGATTTTTCTGCGCCTAGACCTCGGCCGTTCTCTTCTCCTCGCCTTTCTTCCGTTCGCTCCTTCCTTCTCTCCCGTTTCGGGCTCTCTCGATATCTATTAGGTCATCCTGCAAGTTGTGCCGTTTCTCATTGCACCCACGTGCACCTCAGCATTTCATTTAGACCGCATTTTTATGGAAATTTCTCGGCCGGAACTTTTCTCTTTGAAAATACCCTTTGTTAGTCTAAAACGTTCTAACTTTGACGATTTAGTTTCGACCTGTTCCAACGGGAAAGATGAAATCTCAGCAACAATGATTTTCGAACGAAAACGCAGTCGGCGTGCGTTGTATGAAAAAGATGCGATCGGCATGGAAATTTTCCTTGGTTGCGTGGAATCGTTAGCCATGAGTCACCTAATAATAAGTCTTAGCACACATTTGCCTGCAATCTCTTGCACGCAAGAACGTATTTAGAGTCGCGGACTCGACCGGAAAACAGGAAACGAGGAATTACCGAAGTTTCCAGGTCTGATCTTCCCCGACGATTTCATTGTTTGTTAATACTCGTGCAGCGTACGATACTCGGCTACGCCTGTCGCATGTTTCGTAGCGCCTCGAAACACGTTCAACCCATCGCTAGTTTCGCCTCGTCTCTTTCCCCTCGGCTCTCGCCACCATTCTCCCCCTCCTGTACGCGATGATCCACGATCTTTACGGATGCCCGTCGCACCCCGCCGCCCTCCCCAGCCATTTCGCAATGATGTCATCCGCAACATTGGCGCAGACACCGGCGAATTTTCAAACTGCGACCGCGCGGAAAATTGGATTTCGGGGACGCACGCACGGACTCCCGGCTTCCTCGGCCGCCATTCTGCGCGGAACCGGGCCGGAAGTCGCTGGGATTGACAATCAAATTGGACTCGGCGAAATTAGGCTTCCACAGTGCTTGAAAAAGTGTTTTAAAAATATTGAATCAAAATGGCCAACCGTCCGAGTGTTAATGCTCGTTTCGCAGGATTTTTCGGATCGAAAGCTCGTTGTTGAACGGATAAAAATTGTCATAGGATCGAGAGCGGGGCTCGCACCTTGCGGATTAAACGGAAACCCGAAGTGGACGGGTCACGCTTCGCGGGTATCGTCGTTTTAGATTATTCGATCCCTTCAAAAGGGGTTTAACCCCTTCTCGAAGTCGCTAATGCGATTAACGGAGACGAGGGTTCGGGCGTTACTCTTAACGAGAACGAAAGATTTCCGAGCTTCTTGCGTTGTCGTGTCGGCGACAAGCGAAACCGGCTAATTGAAACCTGGTACTCATTTTCGTTCCCAGCGTGCATTGTTCCACGGCTGAACGAAAACGCTGAAGATAAACGTCCGAGGAACCGATCGAAAATGTATGCAATTAGGCTGTCGCCTATAGTTGCCAGCTAATTAGAGGATTCGCTAGCTTTCATACGCGAGAACTCGTTGATAACTCGTGATACGCAGCGGAACCTGATCCTACGCAAGAGAGAGAGATTACTAGGCGCGTTTAGTTTTAATTCAATTACGCCCTTTCTCCGTCGTTCGCTTTCACAAAGTGATTGGATTACTAATTCTGCGAAAGACACGACTAGCTTTACAGGAAAATTTAGTATCTACAAATTTAGTCGGGATCTGCAAAATGCAAGAAGGTTGAAGATTGTATTAGTCATTCTAAACAATTTTTCGATCGCTTTATGTGGGAGTCTACTGCGCTTGAATAAATTGTGTGATGTATAAAGTTGAGGCTATTGAAGTAGTAAGTAGACCGTAGACTTTATGCATTTACAGTAGGAAAGATCGAACAGAATTCGAGAATAGTGTAATAGAGTTATTCGGCGATAAAGTAAACGAGGCTGGTGCAGTTTCTTGCAACTGCCGCAGAAAACGTTTGCATAAAGGTCCGCCGCTCGGTAATCAGTTTATTAATTACACAAGAAACACGAGCAACACTGTCCGTATCAGATCGGATTAAGTGCCGTACGTGTGTCTACAAAGTTGAGGCAATTGGAGTGATAAGTTGGAATTGGCGCTAAAATAATCCAGCGTCGAGAGCGACTCGTCGTGTTAATTTCAATTAGAACCGTAGCAAATGAGTTCAAGCAAAGGCGCAGGATAATTGAGCCGCTGATGGCGAAATTATGGAAAGAGGTGGTTTTGGTGATTGTGACGTTGATACAGGTGTTGCAATGGGATGGCGGGATTTTCGATTTCGGTCACGGAACGGCGGATTCGACTATTCGGAACGATAGTGATCGCGCGAGAGACTCTTTTTGGAGACAGGTACCAGCACGCGATGAGCCATGGCGAGCGGATTCGAGGCCAACGAGTAAAATTAGACAGCGCGTGGATGGAATCCGAGCCAATCGAGCTGCCCAAATGGAAATGGAAACGCTTCGGGTGGTGTACAAGAAAGATGGCCGCAATGGGACACGCTGGCCTCCTATAAAATGGCGGTTGTTGACCACCCGCTGCTCTCGGTGGCCTGCGTTTCCCAACCGCTTTTACCCGAATAATCCTTTTTTCAGGCCTCGACTTCCTTTACGGTCCTCTGGACTCGCCATGGCTGTCCGCCATTTCGGTTCTACGACCCAAAAGGGCCGACCACGCTCGAGATCGATGATAAAAATGCCTGCGACCCGTGGGTGGCACTGCGTTTGCTGCCACTTCCCTAAAATGGCCACTATGCGGGCACCAAGAAAATTGTTTGATGCAAAATGCAAATGATGAAAGTAAACCGGGTCCTCTAAAACATTTCTTGCGTGTTAAGATACACATATAAAAGAGGGTAATGTAATAGCAAATGCTCGAAGGTAATACTTAAGAATTCAGAGAATTCCTCCTTAATGGATAAGAGTTCAGTAAATTCTTCTAATGAACGGTGCACGCAGTGCGGCAACGTTTATTGCGTTAGCTATTTAAACAATGCGGTCAGAATGGCCGTAACCATTGGCAGAGAGAACTGCAAGAAGATTGTATCGTTTATAAATTAATTCGCCTAACCCAGACCTTTTAAAACGAGGCAATTACAATATACAAGAAACATCGATAAATTGTATATGTTTATCGGGTTGGGTTTTTCTGAGCGTGTCTGGTATCGCGCGGGGCTCTAATGAGAGTTGCTCGGAGTTGCTGGTAATAATGTAACACGTGGACGATAAATTAAGATATTTGCAGGCACAGAGTGAAAGAAAACGGTTTGAATAAGCTGTGTACACGGAACGGAACGAGTGCAATTACGCGTTTGAAATAATGTCTAGAACGGAATTAACGATGTGGTGGCGTGTGTGGGCCCTGAAGTCGATGGAACTGGCGGAAAGAAAGAAAAAAAAAAGGAGAAGAAACGAATCTGGGAATATTACGAGACCGGTACAAACTATCGAGACTACAATCTCGATAGCGGTGCGTACGTACAAAGTAGCACAAGGCAAGCCAGTCCCACTTCCCTTTCCTCCTTGCGTGTGTATTATACGCGGGCACACAACGCCGTGCCGCCGGCACACACAACAGTATGTATAACTCTACACACTGTATCTCGTTCCATCATTCTGTCTCTCCTACCATTCTTCCCAAGGAGTGGTAACTTTCCAAACTTCTCGCTTCTATTTCTCCTTTGCCGTTTGATCGTCCGTCGATAGGACCCGAGGAATCCCGAACGATACACCCCTGGGCGAACATTTCTCTGCCAAACGAATCTTAGCGAATGAAATCCACCTTTCCGATACTTTACACAATCATTGAAAATATTTTCGCTAACGACAAATGTAAAAATATTAATATCATTTGTTTAACCTAGCGATGACCTTGGGACGTCCTCTGAATTGTATACTTGCTTACGTTGTCTATATTTTAATAGCATGAATACAAGTTAGGGGTTATTAGGTTACCTTGAGGATTTTAACCTCTGCCAAACAAGGATTATTAACAATAACCACAAATATGTTCCTCGGGGAAGTAGGTCATACAACAAAGACTCAAATGCCGAGGAAAAACAAAAAAAATGTTGTTTGTTCTTTGAACAATTAAAATATTTGTCCGCGACCGGGGTTGAATCTCTGAGCCTGATGATGAATCAATCTGGCAACATTCGTTCTCAAAGGGTTAAGTTTAAAGCGATTGTTGCTTATGGTAGAACGAATTTTGTTTTTTTGAATTGAACATACTCGAGGTGGGCTAATCCGTGAAACAATTTGTTAAATCAAGAGGCGACTCGTCTCTGCTTACCTTTTTCAAGTTGGCAATTCACACCTGCAACGTGCGGCGCGTTAAATTAGCAGTTGCGAAACAAACGGGTCGCTCGATTCCTCTCGACACGGTTTTCTCCTGGTCGACAGTAGAGTACAAGTTACACAGCGAAAACAAACACGTTCTTCTATTTACAGAGACGACTGACACGCGGTCTTTTAAAACGAGACCTCACGTCTTTGAAAACCTCTGCCTCGTTTCCGATCTTCTTCGCGATTCGAATTGACACAGATCTCATCGCGCGCCATTTTGGTTCGACACTAGAACTATCTACTGCACCGGTCAAAGGAGTCTATTTAATAAATAAATATATCTCCTATTTTACGACTGTTAAAATCGTAGAGCAAACCAAAAATAATTCAATAAATTAGTTTGTTCAACCTGAATATTTCAAGAGCCCGATATCTGTAAAACAGGTTTAGTAATTTCATTATATATAATAAATTAGTCGTTTGAACTCGGTATAACGGACCGACATAGCTCGTTGAATTCTTTATCTACGAGTCGGTACTAATTACTAATTTTATGAGATATCATAAAGCAGTTGTTTTAATTCGCGGTAGTTTTAATTGTTAAGTCGTCGGAGTGTCGTGTATCAGTGAAGTTGATTCATGCAAGATATGTATTATGGTTCTCATAAAATTAGCCGAACGACAGCGCGTTTTAGAGGTATTCTTCATGCTCGCACGGTTCTCATCTTGGAACCCAAGTTGCAGAATGAGGTTATGCCGCCTTTCGAAAGATGATTCACGATATCTGCCTGGCATACGTGAGGCCGCGGTGACGTGGAAAGTCGATTTTCGCAAGTCGCAGGGAAAACTTGATTCTACAAACAGGACCGTCTTATCCAACAGGTAAGTTGGGCACAGGTGCCTGCGATAAAGTATTTTTGTCGCCAAACTGAAAAATCTACGAAAACGGTAAAATGAAGAACACTGTAATACAACCCCGTTCTATGTACATGTAGCACTAGAGAAGCGTGACTAACTTACTACAAACTTGGCATCGGCATAGGTTATGCGCAAAGTGACGTCTATTGAATCATGCGACCAGATTGTAAATTCCTAGTACGGAATGGCAGCGAGTGCAACGTTGATAAGTGCTATAAAAATAAACTATACGTGCACGTCGAATTCCTGTTACCTCGTGCAGCGTTCTCTTTACAAAGAAATGTATCCACGATCAAAATCGATAAAGACAATACCGTAACATCGATTACACGGAAAACGACCACGGGTCGTTATATCAACAGGTTAGGACTTTTTAAGCGTCCCGATGAAAAGTATTTATAGCTAATTCTCAAATCCAATTTTCCAGGTTCTCGACGAAAAGTGTACAGTTCTGAAAGGAGTCAAAAATTATGGAATTGCAGTTGGAAACGCGATCAACATTCAATTAGGAAAAGGAGGTTAAATTCCACTGAAAGAGCAATTTTTCTGAAAGAAAAAGTGTACAGTTCTGAAAGGAGTCAAAAATTATAGAGTTGCATTTGGAAACGCGGTCAACGTTCAATTAAGAAGAGGTGGTTAAATTCCACCGAAGAAGCAAAGTCGGGCTGAAAAAATTGCAAATAATAATTGTGTAAGTTTGAGGTTACACTGGAAGCAGAGTCAATCGCGCGGCGACTTTTTCCGCGATGTTCATAGAAAACCGGGCTACTTTTTCGCCTTTCACGGTGTCCTAACCCCTTGAGAAGTCGGGGGAAAAATATCGAGGCCCGTAATCGCGGCAACGATCCGGTACACGGCACGAGGCGGACGGTATTTGCCAAGTTACGAAAGTAAGCGGCTTTAGAAAGTATAGAAGGCTCTCGAGGTGAACGGCGCTCTAACGGCGGGGATTCTTGCACGGCAATTACAAAGTTGCTTTGCAACGACGACCGTGCTGCTCGCCGTGTTACACGTAGCAAAGGCGAAGCGAGCAAGCTGGCCTGCTGTTCGATGTAGCAGGTGCACACCTTCCGATTTACGACATACGTCGCGGGCCCGGCTACTAAAAACAGGCAACATAACGGTTGAAATGCTGCGGCCTTGTCGCGAGAGCGGGACTTTTCAAGAAAGAGAGAAAGAAAGAAAGAGAGAGAGAAAAGAAAAATACTGAACTCCCTCTCTCGGGCAGGAGGGAATCAGCGGCGCGAATTGACTCGGTAACGATTCACTCTTGGACCGAGCGGAAAAGCAATTTACGTGCTGCGAGGAACGACCTCGTTTGCGCGACTGAAAAACGAGAGGGAACGACAATGAAGGATGACGATGCTCGATGAACGGTCAGTACTCGCGCAGTGTTCTCCGTGATCCCAGAGCCTTTTCAAGATATTGCGTTACAGCTGGGGGAACACGGTATTCACTGCTGAGTCCGTGCTCTCCTACGTGTATACAAAATACCAAACGTAGAGTACAGTATTTTCTCTTCAACTCTTCACGTTGGTCGATGTGTGACCCAGGGAGAAACAACATTGTTGTGGATTCTTCTGGAACGTGTAGACAGAGATAGAGAGCCACACGGTAGTACGTCAAAGGATATGCCGCGAGGCCGATAGGAGAGAGAAAAAGACTGACTATCTGTGCACACAGCCAAGCCAGTTTCTCACCCCCACTGACCCAGCGACCGAGAAAAGATCCACGGGGTGCGTGGCGCGCATCGGTGGACCGGATTCGTGGCAGCTCCCCGATAACGACCCGATGCGTTGAATAGGCGGAAGACAGGAGAAAAAATGGAGAACTATTATTCTCTCTTCTTGCCCTTTCTGCACTCCAGCCGTTGTCGCGTATTCTCCACCAACTGCCGTAACAAACGTTAGATCACACACTGGCCCAGCGAGAGCGGAGCCACGGTTTGATCACGTGACGACCGGGTTGCGTCACAGTCGCCCCTCTCACCACTCAACCAACGAACCAACGAACGACCGGACCGCCATCTTTACCCACTGAGAGGCCAGAAGAAACACGAACACGAACATCGCGACGTACGAGCAACGTTTCCGTTTTTCCATTCCTTTTTTTGACAAAAACTGCACGAACGACACGAAGCCGCCTCTGCCCGTTGGGAGAACCGGTGCGCCTCGCGGAACTGACTAAAAACTGCAAACCCGCCGTTACCCGCCCGCGGATTTACCTTCGGCTATCTATAATTAGGAAAACCGTTCCCGGGTGCCGCGCTGGCACTTACTCTCGCTTTGCAAATTTCGAGAACCAAATGAAACAATTTTTTCAACAACGACCATTTACGACACGACTCGAAACCGAGGAGAGATATCGGAAGTGCAACAGGGGGAAAAAAGAACGATAAACCCGTACTAGAATCGCAGTGACCTACTTCCATTTCCGGGGTCAAACGCTCGGAACTCGATGTAGCCCGTGAGGTACAATCACACTCGTCGAAGAATAGACTCGAGATACACACAAGTGTTAAACGGCGAAGTCCAAACCGCGTGGTTCCACGGTCTATGGTTTCGAGATACTGGTTTCCGGTTGCGTTTGGTCTTGAGGCCACGCCACGACGGCACAAAATGAGGACTCGAGGGACCGTGGTTCGCGGCAGACACGAGTTTACGTACGCGATGATGTATCTTCTATGATAGCTGTCGTTGGTTTCCCAGGAACGGACGGTGTGTGGTACAAGTCGGCACAGAACGCGGCTGGATCGGAACTGAACCAAGTCGAGACTCGGAGGAACCGTGTTGGCACGGTAGCACCGTGATGATGATGGCCGGTGTGTGTCGAGCGATTGAGAGAGAAAGATAGAGAAAAAAAAGAAAGAGTAAACGAGAAAGAGAACGAGTAAGAGAGAATGCAAGAGAGAAAGAGAGAGACCGCAATCTAGCAAGTGAACTCTCCGGTGGGCTTCGGGTAACTGCCGGTGAAAGAGGAGAGAACTCGAGAGCGTGAAACACGACCGACTCCGAGGGCGAGCAGCGACGAACGAGGATGCGCTCGAGCGCGTAGCCTATGCCGCACTCTCAGTCCATCCCCACCACCGCCCGCGATCGTACATCCGGTGGCAACAGTGGCGCGCATTCGCGAGCACTCCGGCCCGTTGATTGGAGCGCGGCCGTTGCTACTTGGCCCGCGATTGGCCGGTTCTACACCACGGATTCCCGCGACGTTCACTATCCACGGGGCACGCACACGGGCACAGCAAGACCGACACGTATGTATAAATGTATATGGTACACATGCACGGAGCCAGCGCGCACACGAGGACACTCGAGGTCTCACACACACGGAAATGATCAACGCGGGACGAGGACACCGCGCGTCGTCTACATACACACGTGAGTATATGTGTATGTCTGTACGTATAGATCGCGATAGTGGGGGGACACTGGAAGCCGGAGAGAGAGGGAAATATGCGACACGTGCACATACGGTCTCGGTACTCGCGGGAGCTCTTGTACGTGTGTGAGGAACGCGCGCGCACGCGGTCGCGGATCTGTGTCTCTCGACGAGCGTCCTAGTGTATGTGTCTCTCTCTCTGTATGTGTATAAGTGTGTACTCGGTACTGGGAGATTCCACACGCCCGCGCCTGGCTACGGTCGTATGACGGTCGAACAGGAACTGGCCGCTACCCGCGCGGAAACGCGCTACTTATGCTGCCGGTGGGAAGAAAACCGACGAATCAAGGCAGCCTTTATACCCGCCGCCTTTGGACTCGATGCTCGACGAGTCCGAAGGGCCGGCATGTAGTGGTGCACAGAGCTTCCCCCGACACCAACCACGGGGATGGATGTCGGCCAACCGCCCCTCTTGCCGCTATGCGCAAACTATGATCAATCCGATGTACCGGCCGATTCTTGTCCACCGAATGACGCTATCACCTATGAACTTCGGGAATATATTAGAAAGAATTAACGCGACCAACTTACGCTCTTTTCATCGCGTTGTTTCTGACTACATTCTGCGGTACTCGATTTTGCAATAATCAATGTCTAATTGCGGATTTTCTTTGGAAGTCTTTCTACGTGCTTTCTAGAGGAGATACTCACGAAAGATTTACAAATTAACCCATGGCAATCGGGTACCTATTTACTGGATTTCTATTAACAATTTTCTGTTCTGTAATAGCGTCTGTAATTACGTAAGCAAGTTAAGGCAGTGAAATATTAGAAATTTGTCGAATGCACAAGATGGCGCTTTTGTGAATTACTGTAGAGCTATTGATAAAGCATTGTAATTGCGAGGAATGCTGACGGAACAAATGTCAAGAATTGCCCTGTGCAATATTTACGGCACAGTAGTAAAGGTAACCAGACTATCGTTGCCACTACTACTCACGCTGAGACCGGCGTCGAACCTTTGACCCATTTTTCTATCGATCCTCCACGTTTCGCATATAGGGCGCCGCGGTGGCCCCCGGCCATCAAGATCCGCTATTCCGGACACTCGAGCTTCCGCGGTGACCTCGTGTTGGTCCAGCAAGTACTACCACCGGCAAAAAACATTTGCTACCTCGAACTACATTGCAGATGTCACTGTAAAAATATTTCCATCGATAACAACCCAGAAGATCGGTGATGAAATACTATCACAAAAATATTCATTTCTGGCCTATCTGCACCACTTGAGAAAATTTCTACGTCTCTAAGTGTACAACTGAAGCAATGTTCATCGAATACAAATATCGTCAAGTGCCAGCAACGATCCCGTTCGCAATTTCGATCACTCTTCGCGAGGGGTAGTACAGAGTTCACCGTCCATTCTAGTGTTCGCTCCTTCTACTTCCCCAAGCCGAGCATAAAATCGTTGAGGACCGTAGACCGGGTTCGTGGATCCACGCGTCGCGCCGCGTCGATTGGATGTTTTCTCAATAATCATCGTTACGTAACGGCGGCGGGGCGTACGCTCGAAACAATTTCCGCGGAACCGTTTCTCCTGGTACGAGAAACATTTAGCAATAGATCTCCAGAACCATGGACATCGATCTACCGGTATCGCGAATAGAATAAATACATGGCGGTGCATCGGCGGGATCGCGGCGAAGCTTCGAGAACGACTGACTCTCAAGCCGGATCGAGCCAGCGAAAGATCGAGAAAATTTCATGGATCCGAATGGATCTTCGCCAATCCAAGTATTAAACGCGTAAGAACGGTGCTGCGCGTATAGCGGTTAGTCGATTAACGAAGCTCGCGTACTGCTGTAAGGGGGTGGAGGGGGGAAATATGGGGGAAAGGGGACGAAATGCTCGGCTCGGCTCGGTTCGGCTCGACGGGAACATCGGGAGCCCGACTCTACTCGATTCGATTCGACTCGACTCAACTCGACACGACTCGGTGTCGTCCTATTTCCACGCTCGGGAAGGTTCGTGCGGCAGAGCCGATCGCGCACGAACCAACGGGGTATATGTAGGTCGTTCGGAGCCGCACGTGTCGTCCTTGACTCACATAGCGTGGCGCGCAGGCGCTCACCGTTGCCGCATTGCTGGTCGCTAGGGCTTTTTCTTTGTTCCCCTCTTTCTCGCGTGTGTGCGACACACTGTGTGCCCGCGCGAACGCAATCGCTCCTTACCAGCGCCGCCCCGTGTATGTGTGTGTGCGAGCGTGACCATCGTTACAGTCGTTACACGCGTCTCTCCGTGCTCCGTGCACTCTGCGAAATGAGACAGCGGCTGCGTAATCCGTCTATCACGCCTCTAACGTCGTCTATGTATCCGACACGCTGAAAAGTATTTCTGCGGTTTTCCGATTGGGACAAACCCCTGCGGAACACTGCCGACCCCCTAAACGACAAAGAATTAGTTGACCCTTAACTGGGCGGTCGAAATTAGACCTTAACGTGGTCGATGGCTATCTTTGCTTCAGCTACAGGCTTCGTAGTTATAGTTAGACTGCGAATCTTTATACAAATTAACAGCAAACCTACCACGGTCAAATGAATTGATTTATTATTATTGTACATATCAGTATATTATTTTCGAAGGATCTTAACTTGGGAGTCCCAAGACTTGTTGTTCTGGACGATCAACTTTTATGGATGAAGCGGAGTGCTGCAGTGGTTAGAAATACTGCAGTGGGTGACACGTTACCGGCCTCCTATATGGGTCACAACGATTTTACAAGTCGAGATGTACAAGTTGATAACAAAGTAGTTCTGGACTTTCTAAAAGTTTTCAAGCTGGTAATAAGCTGGTTTAGAATTTGAACCAGCCTGCACGTGTTGGTCTAGGTTGACCTCATTAGTCATCTCCACGGGTTTTTCATATTGTAATGAATCCCGTTCAGTTTTCCAGCGTGGACACTTTCCTTGAGAACCCGTTTCTCGCATAATGCCGGGTAGGCTCGTAATCAGTGCGAAGTACAAAATGTTCTATAGCCCCCGGAACAAGGTTGAATAGGACAAACGCCGCTCGGGAACTATACTTCGTGGGCTGGCCCGTCCTTGAAGCTGTACCCCCCACGTATTACGGCGCTCACGTGTAATCGTCAAGGGTTTTGAAGACCATGTTGCTAGTGTGGCATGCTAAAGGAACTGTAGCAGTATAGTTCATTCAACGAAGGGCGTCGCACGACAGCGCGGCGTCTAGCTTTAGGCAGCGGGGTGGACTCTGCTTATAGACAGCGAGTAGATTGCAAGTTTTATGTTGCCGTGGCATATGCCGTTATGCAAATTACGTCAAATACATTTCTGGCGATTCCCATGCGCCGCGAATAGCGAGGAATGAATTTGCGTGGGACGTCCGAGAACGTTGAGTTCATGGCTGAAATTGGGGTTCACGGTGCTTCAGGTTCAAACGTCTGACAAATTATTCGAAAATATTCCAACGGTCTTCTTACGAAGAACTGTGTGGAATCATAACTTTTCTTATTCGATTTTATTGAACGTTGGGAATTCTTCTGGAATTTATCGAGGCAGTACGATATCAAAAATCAACGTTTCAAGATTTCTCTGGCGCCGGAGTGAGCAGTGATTAATCCGACAAGTATTCATAACAGTATAATCCACTCTTGAGCTATAGGGAAGATTGAAACGAGCGAATATCTTAAACTGATAAGTCAGAGCGACCGCTGAATAGTTTTCGATAAGAGTGCTGGAAAAGTTTCAATTGCGTCTATCAGCTTTGCAACAAAGTTTAATTCTCAGTTATCAATATTCTTCACACATTTTTCTACCTACTTCTTCGAGATCATGCTCGATCCTCCTACTAACGAAATTATTAGATTACGTTACTGGGTCGGTTGTTGGTTCAGTATTAAAATTACCGTTGCCACTGAAGGATCTAGTAAACAATTCTTATCCATTAGACTTCCAAGTCTAACATCCAAGTTCAATGAAATTGAAACAGTCAGAAACGCTGTCTAGTTAAAATATTTGGGATTTTACGGGGAAATCGGAGGAAGCATGGGGGACTGTAACAAAGTAGCATGCGAGCACTGTGTAGTCGGGTTAAGGTCCCGGCAATCTGGCGTTTCGATCTTGTCCACGTCGAGGAGGTAGGATTCCGTGGATGAGCTGGATCCACGATCCACGATCGAGAAGGTCGAGAAAACGGGAAGCCGTGTGGTTGTGCAACGTTCCAAGGCGAGTGAGCAAGGCAACAGCACAGCCACAGTACAGTGTAGCATATCACATCACGGAGAATACAGTTCTTACGGACACAGCAAAGCACGCGTGTTGTGCGTTCCTGCGTGCCCCGTGTGGACGCATATGCGGACGCCCGATGATAATCGACAGAAAGAGAAAGGTCATCGGGGAGCGAGAGAGCAGCCCCATCCATCGCTTCCTCTTCCTTGTAGCGATTACGAGTAGGTAAGCGGGTATCCGAAATTGCGGAGAGTGACGCAACGCGCAGCTGTACGTACGGATTCTTGTACGTGAAACGCTCTTTTGTGTGCGCACGCAAACTCCCCATACAGGGTGTCCCGAAATCCCTCGCATGACCAAACTGGCGGCATTAAAAAGCCGTAGACCCCCTTTCATAGGAACCGTTCACAAAAACGCTTCTACTGGGGAGATTTGCCTTGGAACGTTTCCAAAAACGGTTTTACTAGTTATTTAAATCCACATTTTATTAATTTCTAAAAATATTTTTGGAAATAGTTGGTTATAACGAACGCTCGTGAATTTTCTTGGAATGATTAATTATTGGAGAAAGAAAATTCTAATTTGCTTGGACCTGTTCTGTTTTGTTTTTAGAAAAGAATTGTGGTCTGATTGGTCGAGGTTGGTTACTTTTGCACACCCCGTGGATTCGCATGCGTGTGGTATAGCTATAGTGTTGAATTCGCCGGCGGAAGCACGGTGCTGTACGACAGCAGGGAGCGCTTTCTTGCAATGGAGCGCTCGTTCGTTCGTATACAGTTGATCGATGTCTCGAATTTTTCTAATATTATATTTTTAGATCGTCTACCCCTGGCCAGAAAATCGCATGATTGAATTTACATTTAGATTTGGTACAAATAATAATAATATTCAAATAAAACATCTGCATGTGGAAGAGTATATCACCGAATATGAAAGAGAACATTTTATCGTGTATTCGGATACGTGTTTCCTCGAACAGTATCGCTTTTCCTCGATCGTCTTTTCAACGGAAACCGCCAGTCGTTCGAGGAAACGCGTTGCAAGTTTCCAATGATTTCACACTTTTTACTTAACCCAGTTATCACAGTCAGCGTCACGATGACCGGTGCTTAAATCCGACTGCAATAAGAAGAATAACATCGCATGCAAGCTTGTTAATATTATCCTCAAATTGATAAAAATTTTCGTCAACGTGGCTGTCACTGTTCACTGGCGATCGTAGAGAAAAACTTGAGAACATCAAAATTTCTGGTTGATTTCACCCTCATTTTCTATGCAATCTTTTTCAAATTCGAACACGAGCGTGTCAATTACGCCAGGAAATTCTGCTGACAAAGACAGCGTACCTAAAGAACAATCTGAAGAAAGAAAACCAGTGAGACTAGCTCGAAAGTCGGCTCGACTCGAAAGTCCTGTTGTTTCTCATTCCATGGCATTTCCTAGGATGCGCAGATCGTGTCCCATGCGTTTTTCCGTAGAACCCGCGGTATAGCAATTTCCCGGAATCGTGAAGCACGGCGTCCAGTGATGAACGCGATCCACGGGAGGCCGTGTTCGCGGTGGTGAATTGCTATAATACTCAAGGACAGCGGCGAAGACCTCTGGCGAAGTCGAGCAGCGAGCCGAGAGTCGGTGTTGGCTTTGGCATCGTGAGTATTGATCGCAACTCGGCAACTCAAAGGGGAGGCCACCACGTTAGGCTATTCGAACCCCCAATTGGATCGACCTACCTCGTGGCTAGGGAACGGAAGGAAGAGGGGCCTGGCGAAAAGCGGCCTATTTCTTCCCGTCTTCCATCGAGAGTTCGTCGACGAAACTGTTTTTACAAAAGATACTAGAGACACCTTCTCCGTCTAGATCTAGCCGATACTATTCGCTCGATTCCGCAATACATAGTGAGTCCTTCCGGAAGTATGGGGGACGTTCAAATATAACCGGGTCGGTTTTCTGCCAATTTTGTGGGTCAGCTATATCGGCCGGCCAATAAGGGCAAAAATAGAAAATCGTGAAAAAGTGTAATTCTCACCATCTTTAATCGATTGCGGGTCTTGAGCATTTATAAAGAAGAAGTTTTTTTCTCATTCCGATGGTGATTAGAAAATTGGATATTTGCATGAAGATCCACAGTCCATTAGCGAGTCCAAGAGTCTAATAATAATTATCTCAGCCTCTTTGACTGACATAAGGCTACACCTGCCTATTGCTCTTCAGAGGATTATGTTCTGGATTTATGTACTAGCCTCTCGATGATGTACTCCGAGTTTGGAAGGTGTTCTCTTTGATATCTCACAATTAGGTCAATCGATTTCGGACGTCTGCTTGGACACACAACATTAGACCCAGTAAAAGCGGCTGTCAATTTAACATTGTACCTACCAAGTAATACCTAAGAGCCTCTCAATAATTCAGAGAAAACTAACAAGTCTTCTCGAATAGTCTAACAATTGTGACAATGTGAACTATTCATATAATTCACAGCGTTTTGTCTGAATTGAACAGCTAAAAACAGCTTTTTAGATGAACCTAACAGATGAAGGCTTGCACTAGGGTTTGACCGAGCCCAGCGACCAAAGGTCAAGCATCAAAATGGCGTCTTTACGCAACAGCGTTCGAGGAGACTGCGCTCGACATCTGCATAAGAAAAGTCATGCCACCGGGGCTGGCACAGTGGCAGAGCTGCGTCGTCGCCTAACCTCGCAAAAAGCCAGATGACGCGCCGATGACCCAGCCTGATTTTTAATTCGTTCGCTATAGCGGGGAAACATCGGGTTGCCTCCGTCGGTCTGCCACTGTGCAACACGCAAGATGCAACGTGCGTCAACGACGACGACAACGACGACTTTAGCCGGCGCGTATTTTTGGCGAGCGGGACGCGCTCGCGCGCGGTCGGCCGCAGGAGGGAGGCCGACAAATTGAGAATTTCAGGGCAACGATTATTGCCAGTTACGACGAAGACCTTGAAGTTAATTCCTTTCGGCGAGAGGAAACGGCCGACCGCAGCGCTGCTCCGAATTTTTTCGCGAGGCGAACGAACTTACATAATTCTGCGGGACTATGGGAGGCGTTAGGCCAACGAGGCGACCGGCAAATGGGCTTTACGGTCCGTTTACGCTTGTGACAACAAACAAGACTGATGCGACAACGCTCCAGATTAAGAAAATCTGGGTGAACTGTAGGCTTGCACTTTCAGGCGCCGTTGTTCCACAATTTTATATGCTAGATTTTAATTCGAACCTGTGGCTGTGGATCATCTTTAATATACAAACGCTTAACACGTTTTTAAAAAATTAATTAGACTGGAAGTGCAGACTAAAAGAATTGAGGAGTCTTCTTTCCGGAAATTGAACAGTGTTCGAACAGCATGCCTAAGTCATTAAAGCAGGAAGGAAACTCCTCGAAGTCGTGTCACCCAATTACCAGCGAACGTTTGTCACCGCGTTAACATTTCGCCCGAGTGCTCATTAACGCCTGACAAAAGGTAAGGCGTAAAATTGTCGTCGTCACAACGATGTCCCCTCTTTCTTGAGATTATTTGAACAATGTATACCTCCGACCAAGGACCATAACAAAGTCAACGTTGCGCGGCTCGCAGTCGTTGCGTAACGGCCAGCCTGTTCCGAGCCGGCAACTGACGAGCCGTTGCTCATCGAGCGAGCAACAATAACGCGGAATGAAATAGCATCGGCGGCGTAAATACGAGGAGAGGCAAAAAAATTAGAGATTATCTGCGGCGGCCCGCGAGCGTGTGTTCGCACACGCTTGACAGAGCTCTATGTATGCACTTCACGGTGCACCTGTATGCAACCACGCCGGATACGTAATCGTTGTTACGAGCGCGAGGTTCTTTTATTCCTCTCGGTACCGACTCCCGATACTTATCGCAGGAAGGACAAATTTTTCCGCGAACACCGCGACTGTTCATCGAGGCTGGCAAACACTTCGGGTTCATAGTTCACCGGCTTTGCAATTCCAAGCTGCTCGACAATCTCTCGCGTTAATCTTCGCCAACCTGCACTTTTTTTCCCCGCTTCATCGTTTCGTGTTCTGTTCTACGGTGTCGTGAATGAAAATTGACTGACAAGGCCACCAATTACGAGCTAAATTAAAACGTCTACGAGCTCGACTGCATTGTAGGTGGCCAAGCAAAACGCTGCCCACAGCATTGCCGTCTTTCGAGCTATAGTCAGTTACTAGAACTTCTTTTTTTTGAGAATATAGCTGAGACTCGTTCTACCTATTCACATAATTGCTTCGTGCAGACACGTGAGAATGCAGTGATATTTAGTGAGTCACATTTTCATCCTTGATAACTTTGTTATTTCCAGACTGCGGAATCTATGCGTTTATACAAAATGTAGATATAGAAAACATTTAATTCTAAAATTGCTGTCTGATCACTTGACAACAACATTGTGCTCAAAACATTTTTCGTCGCAAGGGAATGATTTTGACAGCGATTTGTCAAGCAGAGCAGCCAGTAAATTACGCAAAAACGTAGTTCCGCCATACCGATTCCGCTTGCGCACTTTCGGATCGTTCGAGCCGCCTTGCAAGCTACGGTTCTTCAGATAAGCACGTTCTTATCTGCGCCTGTACTTACGTAAGCAGCGATTCGCGCGAGCCTTTAGCCTCGGCTCGCTCTCTTCCTCTTCCGTCCTCTCGCAAGCCACGTTCCTCTCTTTTTTATTTTTTCGCCGACTCCGCGCCTCTTCGCCGATTCACCCATTCGCCAACTCTCTCTCTCTCTCCCTCTCTCGCTCTCCTCTTTCCAGAATCGTATTTCGTTTTACGCTAACAAGTCAGTCAGCCGGCTGTCAGAGCTATTCGTTTGATTCAGCTCTTTCCCCTTTCGACTCCTCTTTCGTGACTCCGGTCTGCGTTTTCGCAATCCTCGCCAATCTTCCTCCTCGAACGAGTTAACTCGTCCTTTGTGCTCGAGGTTTCCCTCTATCGTTCAAAGTGCTTTCGTGGAGCCATCCGATTTGATATATTAGACTTCCGACGAAATTCGCGAGTTTTGTCCCGTGCCATTCTCTTTTGCTTCTGCAAATGTTCGAGCAGAAACGTCGCTGAGAAATTGACGAAACACTGTCGATTCTAACAGGAAGTATCTTGGATAAACCTTGCTAACACTGCTTGTTCGCAGAATTAATTTTCATGCCTGCAACGTAAATTCGTTTGGTTATCATAGAATTATCAAAGGCTTAACAAAAGACTTGCTTTCCCTCTGTGTAGCTTGCTCCGAGTGGGCGCGGCTTTGTGGCCCTTGCGCCACACCACTGCTCTGAAGGGCAACCTGTGTCCCAAATCTAATTTACAGACTCCACGAGGAAGTTGTACCTTTTGTCTCTGTGACTACATTGACATCGTCCACGGATAAGGGACCCTGGGACTGGTTCTTCGATAAAAGGATATTGGAAGGGCCCGGATATGGGGGCCGAGCGAACAATTTCAACCAGAACGAGGTGAAAACAGAAACACGAAGAGATAAGAGAGGCAAAAGGGCCGGTTCGACAGTTTATCGAATGCAGCACGTGGCGTGGGACACGTGCCTAAAGGTCGTCGCCCGTTATACCGGATTTTGTTTGATCTCCCTCTCCCATTCACGCTCCCTACACTCCCACTCGGCCGGCTAATCATCGTGCCCCTTATCCTAATTCCAGTTCGGCTTGACCAACTAATAGAAAACACACCAAACTTCGCCTAGAAATTCATTAGAGAACTTTTACGAGACTCCAATTGAACTCCGACACAGATGTCACAGTAGTATAATACATTTTATGGTGTCAGGGTCGCGTAAAAGGCAGAAAAGCGAGCATAAACGCGGGGACAGAAATTAGGATCAAGTACAGCCGGATCGAACAATTTTTTCCCGCGCGCAAGACAGATGAAAAATGACAAGACCGATTGCAGAATCGGCTTAATCGATATTTAATCTGTGCGCCTCGCGAGCAGCTTTCACCTTTATTAATTCACCGCTGATGTTGCAATTTTTCTGCGCAACAGTATGTACACACGCGCGTTTCCGAATTATGTACTTTGTACGTTAGCTCCGTTTAGCTCGGAGCTATGGGGGTTGAATGGGACGCACATAAACGCTGTTAAACCGCAAACGGGAAAGCTGTCGGTGAAAAGTCGATAGCCGGGCAATAAAAAGCAGGCATTTAGAGACCCGTTTTAGAATCGTAGCGTGGTTTAATGGGTCCTCCAGTCGATCCCAACGTCATAAATTATGGTTTCGAAACGGCTCCCGGGATCCGTCCTCCGGAAATACTAGGAGAAACTCAAAGTTAATGCCCGAACAAAGCATAATACAAATTTTCCCATTGTCAATCGCCTGTACAACTCCGTAAATTTCTAGCTGAAGGTCGGCGGTTTTCGGGCATCCTCGTGATCGAGCCGGTGTCATTACGTAAGTACTGCGGTAATTTACGATATGGACGGAGTAATTCTTGACGGAACGGTGAACCGGCTGGTGAGTTACGCCGAGGCTGGAACACAGCAATCCCCACGTGAACCAACCGCTATTAATAGGAACCAGCCGCACCTATTTATCTTGCATAGGAGAGTCAAGTGCAGCTGGCCGACCAGCAACTATAATACCGAGCCGACAACCAACCGAATCGATCAACGATTCAGAGTTGCAATCCAGCTGTTTTCCAATATTTTTCCAACAGCCCTTTAAACCTCGTTCTGAGCTTTCATCAGCTTTGAACCGTTCACATAGCATCATGGTATTAGGCCATTATGTTAGAACATATGTATGTATAGTGTTAGGGCAGAGCTGGTGTGTGAATTTGGACCACTGCCTATCAGATATAATTTATAACGGATAATCAATTGAACCGATCGTGGCCCGCATGGAGTAACTCATCATTTTCAGTTTTGTTACTAAAACATTTTGATTCGTGCTTTAATTTTTATATTTAACCCTTTGCTAGCTTCAGAAGCTGAAGTCGTGTGGTGATGAATAGTTATTCTCTTTTGCTTGGAAAATGCGAAGTGCGTGGCCCAGTTTCCGAACCCAGGGCTCTTTGTCGAAAAAGATCGATATCGGATTCGGAAGCGTTGAAAGGGAAGTTACACGGGCCGCGTAATTAGCGTGCGGCCGCTATCTCTCGTAGGAAGTCCGCGTCTCTCCTTCGTCTGACTCTCGAGAGTCCACGATCGGAGCAGGAAACAATGAAACCGATAAGAACCCGCTCGTTTCGTTGACGCACGCGTAAAGCCTATCTCTCGCACGCTCGAATTTCTGTACTACCACACACCCACACTCGCGCTGTAACCCATACACGTGTTCCGCACCGATAAGATAAAAGATGACACATTTTTTTCGAGAGCAAGAAACGATCCGTTTCGTACGCCTTCTATGTATCCATTAAAAAATCTATATCTCGCGCGCGCACGCCGCGGCAACACGCGGCAACATCGCACGTTTCGACCTGGCAACGCTGCGGACTCTTATCGAAAAATTTGAATCGTCGATTACGCTCAATAGGCGCTTTATTGGGTGTAGCGGCGAATTCTTTCTGATTCCGACGTGAACATTTCCTTGAAAGAGCATTCAGAAATGCTTCCGGAGTGTATTCTCGACATGCGACAGCATTGATTTATGCAATGAAAAAGAAATCGGACTGTTCGACCCGTTACTTAAGCCTCTCCCCTTGAGCGAAGGGAATAACATTAATACTTAATAGGAAAAAATCGATTTCCTCGTTACGCTAGTCTCTCCCTTAACATAGCGTGGACTAAGAATACCGAATATTATTTTACGTGACATTTCGCGACAAGAAAATTTTTCAATTGATTCCACCGATTTTATAGAAACGGGCCACTGCGCGACGACTTCCGCGGGCGTGTGTATCGAACGGGCCCCCGGTAAGAAAACGCGTTGCTGCGCCAATGCGACCCCGGACGGACGTGCGTGTACACACCACGTGTCCTACCCTCGCGTGACTCGGTACCGGGAGCACGTGGCCCCCCACCACGTGGTCCCTAGGGTCCACCGATCGCTCCCGGAGAAAAAGACGGGGAGAAGATAGATCCTAGTAGGGAGGGGAGGAGATATAGGGGCAGAGGGAGGAACAGTCTGAAAGAAGACGATGGAAATCGGTGAGAAACGGGTGGAGAACTTCCACCGGGGATGAAGAGGGACGACTGTGTCGAGGGTGAGATCGAGGAAGAGGGTTGTAGGGGATGAAGACAGAGGATAGCTAGAAGGGGAGGCTAAAGAGCCATCGCCCCGCGAAGATGCTACGAATTATTCAAATTGGGACTAGCCTTTGTTTCTGCTGTCATTCACTCCCTTTCTGATTGCTTATGAACTTCTGCAGACTTCTCAGGGTGTGCACCGGGGCTAGAAGTTGCTCGAAAGTGTGTTTGGAATTTGAGTTCGGACTTGGCCTATTTCAGCTTCACTTTTTTTCAACAGTCAAGTCATTTGGTCCAATTCGTCCGTCGACTATAACAACAGCCCGCGACTGGGTATAATATCCTCTTTGTGTCTAACCCTTTCGACAACGGGAATAGTCACGTCTTTTTAAGAGACCGACGATATCGAGGGCGCAGATAAGCGGTGTTATCACGCCAGACGACTTCTATCGGTTTATTTTTTTTCCGGGTATATACTAATCGAACCGTGATTTCGATCGGCGTCTGACAAATCGTCAGGCTGTGACATCGACCACCTCGATCCGGTGCTATATGTGTGTACGCTATTACAAATTGCGCTACGCTCGCTGGAAAGCGAAGATAAATGGATCCCCATCCCCCGCCACGGAATCTTCCACTTATCATAGGCAGTGGCGCAACGACACACGAAAAATATCGCGTTCACTGCACGCTATCCGGCAACTATGTGCGTTGCCAGAACTAGCCGGGGTTTTAGTTGAAATGAGATTACAAACACAGCCGTTCGAAATAATGAATTATTACGGATACGTTCATTATTGTTGCTTGACAAATTGTATGAGACAGCCAACTTCACTCTGACGTGCAATTCGTATCATTCTTTGTTTCGGTTCAGCCGAATACGAAAGAACGAGCAGTTCGAGGTTGTTGAACTAAACTAAGTTATTTTAATATATTTCATGCACTCGGTACGGTTCTTTTCGAACCGATTTCGAAAAAGAGGATTCGAGGTTTCCGCTGGGAAATTGGTTGAAGCACGTAGCTAGATATCAGCGGATGTGACACGGAGGCAAAATCGGTATTGGATGGTGTTATTATCGAACGGACGAGCGGTCGTCATTACGTCGGCTACCGACACCATTATCGAACGTGACATCGATTGACCCGTTCTAATTACAATATTCTTACGCGTTGCGAAACACGTCTGCAGCGGACAGTTCCATCAAAACGTCTGCGTCACGATCGTCGACGGATCGCGGATGGATCGAGGGTCTAGCTCGATCATACTGGAGAGATTTGTGGATCAGGAGTTTGCGGGATCTATCGGAGCGGGTTCGTTAAGGATTTATCAACGAAACGTGGTGGTTCGAGGAAGCCGTCACGTATCGACGAATGCACCTTGGGATTCTTGTTACTTGGTTCGCTCCTTTGTTACACAACCGGCTCTCCCGCCAACTCGGCCAACTATCGACCCCACCAGCCTCTCTGCCCCCCTTTTTTCTTCCGTCTTTTCTCTCTCTTTCACTCTTTGAATCTATCTCTTTCTCTCTCTCTCTCACACACACACACTTCGTTTCTCGCTGCCTTTCTACCCGGTGCTCCCCTCAGCCTCTTTTATTCCAACCCCATCTCTCTGTTCCTTCCTTTCTCTTTTGACAACCTCCGTCCTTCCACTCTTTTCTGTCGGCCGCTTGTCCTTTCTCTGCGGGCTCGAACCCTGCGTGTCACTATACCGGAGCTGGACGCACTCTACCTTGTCCAAAAAGGACCTAACGTTCGCCGCGCTAGCATGAACGTGAACCTGTTGACCCGGTGGTTTCGGCGATGCCGAATACAGCTCGAGGTCCCAGGGAGGAAACACTCGGACGGTTTAACGCGGAAGAACATCTAACTCGTTCGATCCTTTGACAGGTCGATCGGAAATGACACTGTCTGTTTGGAACATTCTTGATCTCCCATGTTGCTTCGAGATGAACTAGTTTTGTCAACCCCCTTCACCCCGATCGTAGAATTTTATTTCGATTCATAGGGAATTATTCATACTCCTATCTAGTAGATTCTGTGCGAAATGACAAAAAAGGCTGTCAAAGCCGGAGACAGTCGACAACTCGTGGGTGAAAAGTATTATTCGATCACGTGGCCTGACCGCGTGTCAGGAAACAGTCAGGCGATACGGGAAGTTTGAGATCTCGCCGAGACGATAAACTGTAGCACGTATGCACGTCTGGATAAATAATGCTTTCGCATATTTACTCGTGACGTAAATCACGCCGACGACGACGCGGGACAATACGTTGCTGCGGTACCAGCGTTGCAGACAATTATCGAGAGTCGGCTCGTTAATTAGCGGATTATAAAACTATCTCTCTTTCTCTCTCTCTCTCTCTCTCTCTCTCTCTCGGGAGAGAGAACGAACATACTCTGTCAGATTCGCGGCGGAAAAGCTCTCACAGCTTTTGGCAACGCTTTGCTTACCTAACCGCGGTTTCCCAATCTTCGAAGAGACCTTCCACGGATTCGAGGAAGAGGGATCTAAGTTGGTCCCTGACAAACCTTCGGGCTCTTCGAGACGTTACGTTCGAAAGATGGTAGATCATTTAGTTAGGGTGACTGTTTATTCTTATGTGGGCAACCTGATCAAATTTTGTGTGTATTTTAACTGGGGATGAGATTGAGATGTAATTGAGAATCATGTTATCTGATTCTTAACACGACCGGTATTTATTTCAGTAATTGAGAGCCGCGAGGCCACGCCCGCCAAGAAAGGACAACGCCCATTTCGTATAGAGAAGCAGATAAAATATCGTGTAATTTGATCAATTTTGTATTTGACAATCCAACTATCATGTTTGACTGTGTACATTGATTAACAAAAGGTCGACTTGTTTAAATAATATAGTAGACAATCAACAATTGCTCGTGCCATTTTCTAGTCAAACGCTGACCCATTTCTTTCCGCATTTCAATATTACAGTGTAGCAGGGTAGTTTGTAAACTGGAACGCGGATTTATTAATATTCCGTGCTTGCGTTTTATTGCTTAATGCAAAGGCTGCAGGCAGGAATTAAACGGACGAAGCTCCGGGGAGCAGCGGAAAGCGCAAAGCACGCGGGTACGCGAGATAACCGAAAGGCTATTTAGTCGGACGGCAACGCGGGTCCGGATTATATGTATATATACATTTTTCTTTTCTGTCGAATGAAAAGTTAATGAAATTTCGCTCGATCCGCCGGGCACTTTGTCGTCGCGGACGGCAATTATAGTCGGCCGGGACGCGCGAGCGCGCGAAAAAGGCTATGGCGTGCCAGAGAGAAACAATGCCATGACCTACATCACTGTGCAGCTTTTCACGCCGAAACCGCACAATTACCAGACACCGTTGATAAATTAAACGGCAAGATTGATGTCCCTGCGGCGCCATTAACTACCATCCAAGAATACCATTCAACGTTTCCTCATCGCGACGCGTTTTTCGGGAAGTCCTTCGCCCGCTAACGAACCGGAATCGTTAATGGCGGTAATAAAGAGGGATATACATAGAATTACCGCTGTCCCGACCCTACAGTGCTTTCGAATCGAACGAATATACATATTCGCGTGCGCTAGCCGATCCATAGTTCCTACGATACCTTGACACGGCGAACCCATCGGGACCATAAGACAACCTCCCATTGGTTCTCGGACGCAGAACCACCGCCAATTAAAACGGAAACTCCAGTTTCGAGATGTACGTCTTCCCCGATGGCCATGGAATTGCATGCAGCTTCCTTAATGGTAAAAGAAGACACATAGGTTTTTGTCTTTTCAATCAAGCAAGCGGTTTTATCACATAACAAATAAATCAACAACCTTATCATTAAACATTCTGCTTTACCGTCGGTCGCTCTAATGTGAAAACTGCACATAAAATATAGCCTCTACATACATACATATGTATAATGCACGACTCTCCAGGACTTTACGATCCTGTCAGGTCAGGTTCCGAATGGATCATTTCGAATTTATGGGAAATGAAGGTTTCATAACACACAGTAATGGCACTTCTAAGGTTTGCTCAAATTTCCAGTGAAATGGGCAAGTTTGGCTGACGTGATTCTCGGAAAGTGTGCAGGATGCACGGGACCTGTTTCTCGTCATGTGTCCCATTCGGCTCAATTCATTTCGGGGCCGTCGCATCGTGCACGCGTATATCACCGTGTATCGTTAACTTCGAGTGAACGTGTACTCCGATAATTGCCATTTGTTCCGTTGCGAAAGCGTGCATAGAAGTAAGGACATCGGAGCGGACGTAACGACAACGCTATAGCAACCTCAGCACGCTAGTTCTGTAGCTACACAATCGTATCTCGCTTCTCTAGCCGCCATTGAGGGAGACACACCTTGACAGTTTGAATTTCTGTATTAATATTGTACTAACCCTCAGACAGTGTCGCCGTCGCCGAGAAAGGTGCATTGTTTATACGTGTTTCTGTATTAATCAACTCACCCATAGTGGTTGTCGAAAATTTCACACCTCCATTACTCTCGTAAACGTACAAAATCTATTTCAGTCTATTTCAAACAATTTACAAAACGATGTGTACGTGCTTGGGAATTAGGATGGAATGCAAGATGCTTGAGCACGTCGCAGCGAAACGAAATTGTAATTTTATGGAGAAGACAATTAATTCGGATTTGGACACGAGCCAGCCCATGTATATTTAATTTCGCCAGGGCAATTGAGTGGAGTTGCACGCTGATTAAAGCATAATTTGCCCGATCCATCTTTCGACCCCGTTTCGGCTGATCGCGGATAACTCAACGCAGGCAATCATTTTCCCACGGCGTTGCAGGGCGCATGATTTACGGGGGACCGTGATAAGCATTGTTTGGGAGATCTGGATGAAGGAAGAGAATAGGGAGGGTGGTAAGAAAGAGGGATTAGGGGTGTGTAGGAGGGTGAAGGAGAAGAAGTGGAAAAATTGAATTGGTGATCTCATACGGGGAAATCCCGTGGCTTGAACTCGGGAACACTGCCAAATGGGTCAGAACTGGTATTGAGCTGGTACAGCAGCTACAGCGTTGTACTGCTGACCTCAGCCCCCTCTCTTGTCCCCCCTCTCTCACCGCCCACTCGTTCGACCGACCCCTGTTTGGCCCCCCGTGGCCCCACCGGCCCCTAGACGCCGATCTAGAGCGATTCTAGAGCGAGGCCAGCGGCGGAGAGCAACTATTCTCTCGGCGCTGCTCATCTTATGTCACTCGTTTCTCCGCTTCTATTGTTCCGCGAGACCATCCTCCTCGGCCGTCGGTCCTGCTTGCACAAACTAATTCAATGAGAATTAACTCGGGGGTGGATCGCCTACTCTAACGAACTCTTCTATCCGAATCGGGCTGCCGCAGCATCCCTGACATACTTTATCCGAAGCAACCTCGCGTTGGCGCAGTATTCTTCTCGTTAGGACCTTTAGCATTTTGTTTCGCCGATTTCTTTGTTCGTTTTCTTCGACGGAGGCTCTCTTGAATCGATTCTGGCTGAAGAGACAGCGGATCTTTATGCAAAATAGAAAATCTTCTCTACCTGAACTGCAACGAATTGGAGTCTCATTTCTTTTAATGCTTTTGCTGTTTTAAATTGCACATTTCCTCGGTACAGTTCGCCTGATGGTCGAGGTTTCCACGTGACGTTGGATCGCGAAAGTGGAAAAGTTCCCTCGAAATCCGCGATTCCACGGCACGATATACACAGAGCCGGCCCGTTATCGGCTCTGGGAACCACGAAAGGAAGAATTAATCGCGATAAAATATCTGCGGCAGTCTCTCGGAGTGGGCAGTTTTAATGCGATAGCGGCAGTAAATATACACCACGCGTCGTCGTCGTCGACTACCGGCTCGTTGGTATGGCCGATCCGCTATCTAATCATAGAGGCTCGTATATTTGCGTAATCCCTTCTTCGTGTTTGAACTTTCGGAAACAGAAGCGTCCCAGAAAAGCACGACCCGGTTTCGCCGCGGCTGGAACGGAACGAAGAGAAACGGAAAGCGACAGAAAGAGAAACAGATGGAAGAGTTCTACAAAAGCTACCGGGGAGCGATTGTCGGAGGGTTAAACGAACGAGCGCATCCTTTCACGGAATCTGACTTGGTTCCGTTCGATTTCAGGGATGCGCTTTGAGGCCTCCTTCACGCGGAGAGGTTCGATCTGCTGACTGGGATTCAGGAGTTTTCAGGAGAGTGCGTGTTTCTATTGGTTGGCAAAACCGTGGGAGGACTGCAGGCACGTGTTAACGATTCGCCAACGTGGCGGAGGAGGCGGTCTGACACGGTGATAGTTCGGTTCTGCCGGTCGAGATCCTTCCGCAGGGTTCACCCGGAACACGATTTATGACGGACCTTGTCCTGTGCCCTTTCTTTTCAAAACGCATCCATTTTCTGTCTCACCGTTGCAGGAATCTTCCTATCCCTTTCGCTCCACATTCTACGTGGGCTACCAGTTAAATGTGTGACCTATTTCTCGAGACGATAAAAGGCAAGCAAAGTAGACTAAAAATGCTTTTGTCGAGCCTTATCTCGGCCGTCATATGTACGAGTCACTTTAGCCACTGCAGCCAGTTTTTGTTCTAACATTTTTAGAAGAACATGAACAATTGTTAAAGGAATAGTAAAGTGTTATCCGGTCGCTAAGATATACCGAGCCGTGCGATTTCCATTGGAAACCACTCGGTTTCGAAACGTACATAAATGTCTTATCGTAGGTCAATTGACTTCGAGTGTAATCTAAATTGTTAGTTAATGGGGTATTCGCATTTAGAGTCGTCAGTTTTTTTATTATATCTATAAATTTTATCTCTAAATACGTTATACGTGTGTAAAATTTGAAAATGTTTGTCTTTTCGCAATATTCTTGTCCAGGTATTGTATAACAAGACCAAATGTTAACGACAACAACAGCGAAAACATAAATCAAACATAAGATGCTAAAACGATCATTAATAATGTCGTATATTTACGTCGCCCACCACCTTGTATCTGGCACGAAGATACAATTAATTTCATGCAACGCGCTCTAATTTACGCGAGGCTAGTTAATGAGATTTCTTCCATATCCTTGCTAGCATTTCGAAAGGGGTATACGTCGCGTTTAATAAAAATATCGCAAGAAAGCCTCAGCATTTCAGATTATACAAAAATTACGTACATTTCTCCATGCAATTTCCCACTACTACTAAAAAGTGTCTCATTAAAGAAGAGAAAAACATACCTCTCGTACAGAGAGCGAGAGAGAGAGAGAGAGAGAGAGAGCCGATGCTCTTACATGTAGCGTATAATCCGTTGATTTTAATGATGTAGGATACAGTTCGCAGAAAAATATTTTCCATTTTTAGCACATTCGCCACCAGCACTTGATTCGTTGCTCACCTTCGCTGTTAAAATGCTGCGGTGGTCTCAATCATTTTAGTCTCACACAAGAGCATGCATATACACTACTGTCAAAAGACAAATCTTTTTTAGAAAAGTGGTTTTAACAAAAAGAATTGCGTCACGTTACTCAGGGTAGCTTGTGAATTCATGTTTAATATGTTGACTGTAGATTTTATGCATTTATATGAGAAATGAGTGGAAGAAATTGGAGTGGATCAATATGTAATTTTCTCAATGTTTAAAAAGGTTCCAGTGTCTGGCGATGGATGCAGATAATTTTCATTTTGCATAAAGATCCGCAGACTAATGATGAAAATTGATTATCGAGAGTTCGAACGGTTTTAATAATAAAATGTCTTCGACCACTTTCGAGGGAAGCGTCTCCACAATGTCGCTAATCGCGAAAGAAAAAGAAGCTTATCATTCGATCGGGATAGATATAGTGTTAGGCTGAGTCCCTTGTCAGGCACGGAAGTTCGCATTCTTCCCGTGTCCCCGTTCCGGCAGGGCAGCAGGCCGATAAATCTGGCTCGGATGGGCGGCGATATTCGGTTGTGTGGCCGTCATCGCCGCAGCCGCCGACGCCGCCGTTGAAATCAATCGCAATTGAGGCTTTAATTAATCGGAATGTAGGTCGGCCGGCCTCGTGGAAAATTCAACAACGGGGGGAAAAAGACGCGCGCGCGGTTTATTTCCTTCGCCGCTCCTCTCCCGCGACCTCAGAGACCGAAACTAGACCACGCGAAGCTTTTGGTAAATGTGTCAACTACCCGCCGGCACGGGATCAATACTTGCGCGCCCTGGTTTGCTCCTCTCTTCTCTTCTCCTCTCCTTCCACCACACTCTCCCCTCCTCCCCTTCTACTCTCCTCTCTTTCTCTCTCAGTTTGCTCTTCCACACGATTCTCCTCTCCCGTTCGAGAGACTCGAGCTCTCTCGCACCCTTGTCCACGATCCTCACGGCCTTCCCTCGTCTCTCTTCCCTTCTCTCTACCCCTACGACTCTTATATCCCCCTCTACAACCCCTCCCCCCATTGCCGCGCAACCCCCATTGTCGAGCTTGTTACGGAACATTTCGTCCCGCTTTTCCGCGGGGCGCAGTCTCTAATTGTCGACGCTGTCGTCAGGCAGAAATTATCGGTCGGGCTAAGCCGAAGAACAATCGGCCGCGTTCGATCGCCGACCAGAGATACATGCACCGAGATCTTCTTCCCATGAACCCGCGAATTCTCCACGGATATCTGCATTTTTCAGGCCTTGCATCGCGCGATTGCTACGGGTCGGCGGATTGCGTGTATTTCGAACGTTCACGGGTCGATGCGATTAACCAGCGTCTGCATTCTGTTCAATGTTCATCCTAGATCGCTTCATCGACTTCTTCTGTTTTGGAATTAAGTTCCCTTTTAACCATGATCGACCCCTTGCACTATGATACCAGACTCGCGTAGATTTCAATGAAACTCGGAAAACTGACGATTCCATCAAAATGTGTACTGTTATGCCGAGGAATACACGATTTTGATTAAAATGTTTAGAATGTCTACCAGATAAAGAAAATAAATAACGAATGCATTTTCCATTCCCAAACGGCGAATACACGGATCTTCGCGTGTAACGTTCATTCTTTTCGTCGTCATTTTGACCAACTATTTTAAACTCAGTTTGGGGATGCACGCGGAGTCGCGAAGGGTCGACAGGTTAAAATCGATCGAATTCGGTGTTTTTCCTGTCGAAGTGTCGCCGTGATCGTTCTGTTTGCGGGAATAACAATTTACTGTTGCTCGTCTCTCTGTTCCCGGTTCTTCCCACTGTTTTCGCTGCATCCCCCTCGCATCCCCTCGCCGCCCTTCAACGCCCGATCGTCTCACCCCTGATGCCACCTGCCTCCTGGAAGGGAACGGGCTCAATAGAGGGACGAGGGGTGCTCGAGGGGCTGGATTTCAATGGGGCAAAGGGAATCGAGCCCCGGATTCACCCCAACGACTGCTCTCGCGCATGCTTCGGGCCTCGAAAACGCGCTTCCTACTACCCTTCCAGGATCCAGTGTGCCCGTGCGTTTCGTCCTGGCCAGGACCCTGTATCCTATACTCCCAAAATCCACGGAAACCCTGCGATCCTCTGCATTTTTGGAGCAACTAATCGAAAAATGTCGACAGAAACATCTAAAGCTTGTGATAATAGATGACGAAATCTTTCAACCCCTTAATTTCAATATCAAATATGCATAACGTGATCATTTTTTTCTCTCAAAACGGGACACCTATTAATTTTTAGGTAATGTGTACTCGGGAAAACGCATATTTCTTCATGGTTTCTATTTATTAATGAAAAAACAGGAATGAACACGTGAAAAATAATTTATGTGGTCTTATATTTTTCTGAGGAACAAACTCTTCAGTGTATGTACTCGCAACCGAGGAACGAGCGAACTAGCAGGCTTCTGTCGACTTACAATGTGTGAGACTTATTGACATGCCTCGGGCTAGAGTAGACGCTACCGTCGGATGATTTTTAGATTTTTCGCGTCCTTTTTCGAAATTGTTACCGTGGGTTGCTCGCTTTCCAAAAACGGGACATTTCGGCGTCCCGATGGTGTGCTTGGGGACAACGGGACGGTCTCGTTCAAAACGGGACGTATGGTCACATTAAATATGCATAAAGATCCGCGACTCTACCTATTAGTACATACTTCACTTCTCACTCTCTGACGCCTGCAACACCATGGTCCAAGAAGATAATAAAATCCTGTGTGCGTTCTTGCACACGCACGGAGCAGGTGTTTTATAAACGATGTCGCTGTCACAGTTTCGATGCTCGTCGGAATGACTCAGTTTCGCGAAAGCTAAACATTATGTATCCGGTAGAAAATAAGCGAAATTTGGTATTTAAAGTGACGCTTGGCGGAGGCCGTGACGCAAGGCGGTAGTAATATGTAATACATAATATGGACGCGAAGGACAGGACAAAATTCGACATTGGCGTTGCCAAGGCTTGGTATCTCTCTGCTTGCCAGTGACCGTTTCCGCTTGATTCCGATTTTTCTGCAATTATGTAACCGGGGATGAGCAAGTGCCATCGGAATTTCACTATTCTTAGCTGGATATTTGCCGGTGTGTTACGTCAAACCTTGGCTTGTTAGCGGCCGCGAGGTAACGGACAGACTTACACCGGCGAGACCGATTTTCTCGCTCGATAGAGCCTCGATCTTGACATTTTGGCGAACGCGCGCGCGCTCTCCTTTCGCAATCGATGTCTTTATCTCTCGAGTCCCCTGCTTCCTTTCGAATCGACATTTCAATCGGCGCGTTCATTTTCTTCCTGGGGCATTAACACGCTCGTTATGATATTCGAACTGTTACGATGTCGTAAAAACGAACCGTAAGACTATAAACCGGGACTCGTTTTAAAGCTTCAACCCTCCGCTTTCGCAATCCACCGTTCGTTCCTCTTTAAAGCGTTTCTACGTGATATAGCAGACGGAAAACCGAAGATATGCTCCTTTTCGAAAATGCTACGAATTCAAAAGTATCTGAGGACTTCGAAAAATTTTTTCTGCGACTGAATCCAACGCAGATTTGTACATTGAACCCTCCTCTTTGCAACAATGCCTCGAAATTTGCTCTACGACTTTTTTAACCGTTTTATGAAGCAAAAAAGGGGACCGAGTTCGGCCGCTTGTATTGATGCAAATTTTGCGATGCACTCTTCATTGAAAGTGCAATAGGTCGGTAAAAGAAAATCGTAGAGCAAACTTTGAGGTGTCGTTGTAAAGAGGAAGGCTCAATCTACAAATCCATGGTAGATTCATTCTCGTGAAAAATTTCTCAGAGTTTCTAGAGGCGTTCAAATTGACGTAATATTTTCTTTCATGTTTTGTGAAAGGATACACAACTATGAAGACTGTGATAGACGCCGGCAGCCAGCGTATTAAATTGAATTCGAAGTATACGATGTATACTACTTTTACTTTTGCGCATAAAAGTTAAATATCGCTTTACGATGTAATTAATCTTGGCTCCATAAAGAGTGGCGACACATTTCCACAGTTTATTCCGGGGTTTGGGGTTTCACGTTCGTTGTATATGTGTACATATGAATGCAGCCCCGAGCTCGGTTTCGGACATTCTCGCAAAAAGTTGCGGATCGATGCAAAACGCAGCCAATCGCGTGGTTAGCGACCTCATTCATCGAAATGAATGGCGAAAGTCCGGCGTTGCTATGCGTTTTTGCTGTTACAAGCTTGACGGTTTGCAAAAACGAAAAAAAAACACCGATTTCGGTCGCGATCGTGAAATATTGCGACCGGCGAACGAAATAGAAATTCTGCTAAAAGACCGAGAATGAACGAACTGTTTCTTCGACCGTGTGCTGCGGGAGGAGGCCATAACCGAGGACGAAATATTGTTCCATAAATCTGTCATTAGGAGACAAAAGCACATAAATCACGCCGAGACAGTTCACTTTCAAGATATTATTGCCTGGAAGTATTTATTCTCCGTCGTTGACTTCCACTTTGGTGCAATTGAGTTTTGATGCGGTTCGAATGCGGACCTTATACGTTTTATGCATTTGGTGCAGGCAAAGACTTAGTAAAATGATTACAGAAAGAATTTAGAATTCAGAATTTAGGTGGAACGTTCGTGTACGTTCTGGGCAATAATGGAGTCTTGTAAAAATTAATGGGAGCAGATGTTGGATAGCGGGGCCGGGTCATCAGGTTAAGGGGGCAAGAGCAGAAATTTTTTGAAAACAGTACTCCCCTCGTTGCGCTGCTCGTTTACAGAAGTATTCGTGGGAGAGAAGGCGCAAATAGCCAGTCAAATTCGAGCGGCGTCGGCTCGTTACGGAAATATCCGTAGTCTCCAGGGGTGGGTTTCCCGTGGCGGTCGACTCGTAAATAATTAGTATCGGCGCTAGATTGTTGGAGCAAGAAAGACGCAGACAGCGCAAGGAGTGGAGGCTGATCGAAAGGGCCGAATCTATTGGGTGGCTCCAAAAATTCTGATGAAATTCATACACAGTTCGCGTGGTAGTTGAAAACGATTGTTACGAACCTTTTAAGTAGTTGGCTAAATAAATGAATCAGACAATTTGCTAAATAAATTAATAAACAGCCGATGAAGGGGTGCAACAAAATGGTGTAAAAATAGCCATTTTCTTAGCTAAACATTTCACGCGTATTCTATTTACCAGCCATTGCGAAGAGGTCTCTCTATACAGCTGTCAAAGTTAGGGGTTGAAACTACGTTTCTTTACGTACCTCGAAAACTGGAGGTCGTAGAACAGTGAATTTTTTGTTAGATTGTGTCTGATGAAACGGGGAATTTTGTCATGGATGCTATTTGGTGGTAGGATGATGGGATTCGTTAATTTTCGGAAAAATTGTGGAAACTTCAGCAGCCACCCAATAGATACGAAGCTCGTCCTCGTCCTCGCCCTCGCCGCTCTCTAGGCGGCTGAATTTTCAATAGTGGGGCTGGATCGATGGCAGGGTTGACCCAGTGACCTGGAACCCGCCGCGCGCCGGTTAGTTTACGAACTGCAGCCTCGATCGATGCGGGATATACTGGATACCCAATCGCAATTACATTCCCGCCGCCTTCGCCCCGCTCTTCGACGGCGAAACATTTTTCGTTTCGTTACGTTTCGTTTCGTTCGTGGCGGTTCTAATGGAACTGGCCGCGGCCAGTAATTCAATTATATCAGCCGAGAATTTTTCATAGTAATTACTCTGACATGGAATCCTCGAGAGCATCCTTACGAGGGTTGCGTCCGAATCGTTCGTGTCCATGTCGTCGTCAGGGGTGAGAAGCTAGAGGATGATAATAATAACAAAAATATTTCCTTATCGTCAGTCTAAAATGTGCATTCGGAACAGTATTTTCCACTTAATTTTATTACAGCGAACCTAGTAATCGAATGATTTAATTATTTACAAAGTCCATATCACGTTTAATTCTTGAGTAATAATACAAGATTACAAAATACAGAAAGCGTCAATTAACTACAACGATTCTACTCAAACAACATTTATGGGTTTTCCAGGTAACGATCGGCGGAACACGCATTACCCATTAATGAAGAAAAAGAAACTGATCGAACAGAAGACGCATGCACCTTGATCTGACTGCAAAGGCTCGACGAGGTGAGATCCTTGAACTTTAAAAAAAATCAACGCTGCGGGTATTTCTTTGTGCAATATTTCGTACGCAATCGGCGATCTACATTGACTTCTGAATTGTCACATAAATATTTACCGAGTCACGATAAGATAATATTGTTTTTCCCGGGACGATTATATCCTTATTTCCGGCGTTCAACCATTTCGACGAATTAATTCTTATCGATACCATTTATAAAGCTGAATCATCGGCATGTATTTTTAGAGTGTGTTGCGCGCTCGCGTCGTCCTGGCAGACGTTAAGTCTATAACTATCGCGGAGATATTTTCGCGGCTGGCAATCGCGAACACGGCGAAGGACAGATGTCATCCAATTGCTGCAGGGAATGTCCAATGTTCTCCCACCTGTTGCCGGGCACCCTACACGCAAATAATAAGATCGTTTATCATGAATGTTGGTCGGTTGTGTTGATGTTTATTCAACAAAATCCCGCTGTTCACGCAACAATCGATCGCCGAACGCTGGTACACGAATGCGCTTCAATTGCTCATTCATTGAAGCTACAAGTCAGTCTATGCTTTCAATTTATACAGCCTTGGCTTTTTAATGATTATATTTCTCGTGAATATTTAAAGGAAGCCTCGAGGAAACGTACTCGATCGATCGTCGAGCTTCCTGTTCGTCTACAGAGCCAGGAATAAGTTTCAATCTCTCGTTTATTGAAATCAGAAAATTTTCATCCTTCTACTTTTGCGTGAACTTTCCCGTTTCACCAAGCTCTGGAATTAAAAGTTCGAAAGTGAGGGAAGCCTAAAAAAAACAGAACTCATATTCGCAGACTGAAACTTTTTCAGAACGGGAGAATTAAAAATCAAAGTTGAAACAAAATAGATTTATAGAATACTCGCACCAGCGAGAAGACTAAGATTTTATTCTCGAGACAATAATTATTCCTGATACTCAGGGACCATCTGCAAACGAGGAAATTTGCATAGACATCCGCAGTCTATTATTAGCGAACCTGCTTCGACCTTAACACATAATTACAGTAAAAGAAACGCTCGCTTCTAGTCAAGCAAGCACACAGAAAAGAAGTTTCTCGGACTCGAAAACTCACTTTTCAGAGGGAACCTCGGGGCGTTGAACAGTTCGCAAGCAGGCCGTGGATGTTAAAGCAAAATTCGCAGATGTTTGTTTGTGTACCACTAAACTTGATTGAAGCATCCAGTTTCCTGGACGCTTCGGTCGCGTCAACATCCGTGGTTTATTTATACGTAAGACGCAAAGATTAAAGATGCCTGTCAATTTGTTGGGAACGTTCAATAACAATTTTCTCGAGTTCTTCTTTTCTACATAATTATTTTTCGAAAATAGGTCGTCATTTTTCTTGAAAATGTTGGTTGAGATCTCCACTGTGTAAACCCTCGCTAATAACACATAAATAGTAAGGTGGGTCTCTTAGACCCCGACAAATGAATTTCATAAATAGCCTCGTTTTTAAAAAATTTAGGATAAAGAATAACACAGGATAAAAAGTAAACAAACAGATTTAACTTTATTCACATAAAAATTATTTCAAAAAACTGAAACTGGGGTCTCTGAGACCCCACATTTCCTTGCGAAGGTTAATTGAGTTGTGGGGGTGCAGCAGGTAATTAGAAACTTCAAGGGCAGCCACCCCTTTTCTAGCAAGCTTCCATTGATCACTTTGCGCGCACGTAACATAAACAAACGGTGAAAATGACTTCGTAATCCACGTTGATTACAAACTTCGGACACGGAGAAACGCGCGCGGAGGAAGTGAAGGGAGCAAGGGGCGACGGAAAAGAGACACGTCGAGTAAGATTGAAAGTAGCGCCATAAATCGAGCATTGACCCTTTTTGGGATTCTTCCGCTCGGCTGGGAAAAGTGGATGGACGAGCGCGCGAGCATTTATACGACCGTTGGAGACGGTTGTCGCGTTAGAAAACCAACTGGGAATCATGCGAAGACAGACAGGGAAGAAGGGCGAAGACTGTACTCTTCGTCTTGATCACCATTTTTTACTAACAAAATAAATATCCATGAAAAACGACCCTCGAAACACCCATCGTTTTCCAAGAGCTCCGCCTCCAAGGGTGTCTTGAAGAATTTTTTTTAGGAGAACGAATAAAGATTTTCAAACGCAGTTTGGTGCATTTTATTGTTCAATGTTCAAGCTACGATTGAGAATTTTTTTGTACGAGAAACGTTAGTCTTGAATTTTCTGACTATCTTTTTAATAACTCTGTTAATACTGAGTATTTCTATAAACAGTTTGGCACGAACGAATCCACAGAATAGGAAATGCATCCCACAAAGAAATGCTCTCGAGCACTGCTAAAACCTCGCGTTTGTGACAACTCTGCTAAAGTATACGGCCTTAAAACGTGCAATGCAGCCGAAGGCTCATTATACACGCTACTCTAAAAGCTACATTGTTTCATGCCACTCGCCTGCTGCCTGTTCTGCACACAATATCAACTTTTACCGAATAAAATTAGTCAGCCTTCAAATTCGCAATGTTATTAAGACCCATTACATGCAATAAAACTGCCAACAGCTACAATGTTACGTGGTGTGCACTCGCTCCACGTTTCGTAGTCAGCGTCAGCTTTCACCAAATAAAATCAGTCAACTGTACAATGTGCAATATTTTCAAAGAATCATTACACACAATAAAAAGCTACAAGCTACAATTATTACGTGCTGTGCACTTGCTGCGTGTTCTGTACACAGTATCGACTTTCACCAAACAAAGTCAGTGAACCGTACAATGCGGCAATATTTTCGACGACTCGTTAATAAGCAGTAAAAGTGCCAAAGCTGCATTGTTATGTGTTCCGTGTACGCTGGATGTTCGGCGGCCAATATTTTCGAAGACTCGTTAATAAACAGTAAAAGCAGTCGAAGCTGCATTGTTATGTGCAACGTGTTCGGCGCATCTGTTTCGTGGACGGTATCAACATTTCCCAAATAAAGCGACACACAAAGGCGAAGCACAGCGTTCCCACTCGAAAAGAAAAAAGAAATCACAGAGCACGCACGTGTCGCGTGGAGGAACAACACCCGAAGTTTCTCAACCTGCGACCCGTGGGATGAGTCCTCATGAATCTCTGAGTGTCTTGACCTTTTTTTAAAGCGCGGCTCCACTCGAGAGCCTCGTGTAAAGAAGAAAGTTAACGGGAACGTTGAATCAAAATGACCAGATACGTCCCACTGCCGGTCGACACTGACTGCAACCGTTTATTTATTTGTCTTATTTTATTTATCTTCATTTACCTGAACTCTTACTATGCTTCTTGTGTGCAGAACGCTACGTGAACGAGGATAACGTTGGGCCAGAATCACATTATCCGTTTCTAGCAATTAATTTGCTTGCAGTTCCATTAGGAGCGATTGAGAGACTGGAACGTTGCATGCTTCATTCGGGAACACTGAAGGTAAGGTTAATGACTGGACTGCGGATTTGGTGTATTTATGACGAAATTGAATAGATGCAATCTAAAATAGTGGTGAGATAAATAGAATTCTCTTCCTGTTCGCAGTGTCGGTTCAAAAAGGAGAAACAGTGCAGGACAGGATCAACTTCTGTCCGAAAGTGAAGCGGAGCCTCGTGAGAGACGGAATCGTAAGAATTAGGGTTGCGGGTTCTCGCAGGCTAATTGAAGTGTTACGTAACTGGAGGAACGAACGGGTACAGGGTTCTGTTGGAGGGTTCCCGGGGTTCAAAGGATGACCCAAAGAGCGAACAATGGACACGGTCGGGCTGGCACGGTCCGTCTTGGTCGTTGGTTTCGTTATGTAAGGCGTTCTTCTGTAGGGAGAGAGAGACAGTAGCGCGCACACAGCAAGCACAGCAAGCATAGCAAGCACAGCAAGCAGGTGCGGACTATAGCGGCCCTCATCCGCCCACATGAAAATCATTCGATCGGACGTGGAAAATTTTCCCTGGGTTTCGTAGACGAGGAGAGGCGAGGCAAGACGAGGCGCGTGTGTTTCGCGGTTCTAATTCGACCCGTAACTCGTCTCGCGTCATAAATCATGATAACAATGCGGTGGCAGGTAGAACCACGGGACTGTCCTCTACGTAATGAAAATGGCTCTACCTGTGCGTGACCTAATTAGAACACAGGCCGCGTTCTCGGCTCTCTCGGCTCGAGACGCCACGCCACGCCACGCCATGCTGGGAGACCGAGCCGAGAATAATTTTCAGAAACGAAAGCGTAGCCTCTTTTTCCACGAACCGACGACGACGCGACGATCGACCACCGCCGCCACGTGTTCCCTCTATCACGAGGAGCTTAGAAAGTCTCAAACATTGTAGAACCACTCCCTCGCTCCCCTGTGGATGATAGCGGAATCCTCGAATTGGTAGAATTATGAGAATTTTTAGCGGTGCCTCGGAGGGGACAGTCGAGTGCGAAGAGTGTTATAATTTCGCGAAGGGTTAAATTCCGTAGACATTAAACTGCATCGCGGGGGGTTAACCGGTGCTCTGGAATCGCGGGTTAATTCCTGGGGAGCAGCGTCTTGTAGGGCAATCCGCTAAATAAATTAATAGACTGCAGAGGGAGGAGAGGGAGGGAATGGGTGGGCGGTGTGAATTGTTTACGGACGAACGGGAGAACGTTCGAGGAAAGCGTAGGAGAAGAAATTGCAGTGGACGGAAGAAGGTAAGAAGGGAACTCGGAAGAAGGGTGGAAGAGGGAGAGGTAGAGGGAGCAGTGCAGGAAGAGGACTCAGGAAAAGGAAAAAGGTGAAACGGTGGTTAGGCCACTAGAGGAGAAAGAGAGAGAGAGGAAGGGGGAGAGAGGAATCCTCGGTCGCTGGTTGGCTCGGAGGCACGGGAGGGCTAGAGCATTTCGTTTCTAGGCGAAAGGGGGCTAGAGGAGGACAGGGTCGACGACCCTTGCACGTGGAGTGCTCGGAAGTAGGCCACGCCGTGACATCACGCAAAAGCAAGATGGCAGCCGGGAAACGGGCACATTCTAGTATTCGGGCACGCTCGCCGTTCGCCGTTCCCCCGTTCCTCGTTCCTCGTTCCTCGTTCAACGTTCACCCAAGCACTGAGACAAGCCGACGCCCGTGTGCACTCGAATCTTTTCCTCCAAGCGAGGGTGCGTTCCGATATTCACCGTCTTCTGCCTCCGCGACCTCTCCACACGATCCTCTCTCCCACTCTCTTCTCTCTCTTCTCTTTCTCTTTCTCGACCTCTCGCTCTTTTCGTCTCTCTCTGTCGCCCCTTTTTCGCTCCGTCGTGTTGCTCCTATACAGGGTGCTCACGCTATTACTAGCATCTTTCCTCGTTCACGAGGAAATAAAGTCTACGGAGAAATTTTCGTTTGACCTTGCTTGACTGCGAAGGTCATCGCGTAGAATGTGCATGAATTCGTCGCAACACAAGCTTTTGTATTGTATACAAATTACATTTCAACAAATACTCCAAACGCGGATAGCTCGTATTTGCTAGTAGCTTGCATTTCTTTCGATCCTGACCTTGTACGACTGCGAAGGTCATTGCATTGCACATGGTTGAATCTACCGTGACATACGCTTTCGTACGATGTAGAAAATATGCAGCGTTTCAGTCAGAAAAATAAAGATTACCATACTTTTCTAAAAAGAGTTTTATTTCTGGCCTTGTATGACTGTGAAGGTCATTGTATTGCAATTGGTTAAATACTCAGCTCGCGAAGAATAATACTAATTTTTCCTCTATTGTTGGGTTTTTATGTTTGGTATATTCTGGGAGAATGTCAATTGGTAACTGCGCGAACACCCTGTACAGTCGGATAAGAGCACCGCGATGCGTGCCAATACTCGCGATGAATATCGGAACGCAGGGATTCGGTGCAGCTGCCAACGGTTTTGCATCAGCGCTTACCGACTCGCGTCCCTCGTCCAAGAATTTCCCTCCTTGCGGAAAATCCGCTCCGCCGTTCGTCGCTCCTATTTTTCCAGTTACCTCTATTCGTTGCTCTCTAATAAATCGACCGCAATTGCCCCCTCCCCTTCTCCGTGTCCCTCAGTTTCTCCTTCTCTGACTGTCGATTTCGAATTTGAGAATCGTTCATTCTTTCGATCCTAAAGATGGCCATAATTGCTTAACGATTAGGGTTTACCGTGACTATAATCACTCAATGTTGGGTGCTTACTGTCTTCTACGTAAAACTATAGCTCCCTAACGTCTAGAGCGCATCGTACTGCAAAGTCAACTATAGTTTCTCATCTAGCACTCATTGAATTGTATATGTAGACTGTGGATCTTAAAAATAAAAAATTCTCGCGTTAATTGCAAGATGCAGATTTCTCTGTACATGCATATAGTGTTGATATTCTTAAATTCTTTGAATGTTTCTCATGTTTGACATTTCACTGATTTTTGTCTAGTGATTATAGTTGAACTGTAACAAAATGAAATAGCTTGGTGAAACTTCGTTTTCGTCAGTGATAGCACAAACTACCGCCATCATCGAAATAGTCAAGCCACTGCGCGATAATAAATGGCACGATATTGCAACTTACGCAACACTATTTACCACCCTGCTGCGCAGATACTATCATTGTCCAAAAATGGTTTCATTTATTGCTCCATTACGCCGCAGTTGAGTGACTGCTGTAATCGTTCAACGCTCCAAAACGTACCTCCTATAACTCGTCAAAATTTCGCATTAATTAACTCCGAACGAGTTCGCCATTAAACTCTCTCATTGCGTCAACCAGTATACTTTCATAATTCGTTCGGTGTATATATGTATGCATACATATGTATATTAATATGATCTCGGTGGAACAAAAATCCCACAGTTCGTAAAACCCGAGAACGAAAGTATCTCTCGCAACAGAGAAATAATTAATACAATTAGAGCCCGTAGCGACGACGAGGACCGGTGCTCGCAGGCACTTGATTTTCAATATTTTCGCGCATTCCGCCAGCGCGAGTAAATCGCGAATGAGTTTCATCTGGAGCCATATCTGGGAGGATTAAAGCAATCTACGGAGAGTTTGTGCTGCCGGGAAATTAAGTCTGGAACGTGGATTAACCCCTTGTCCTACGATGGAATCCCGATTTTTCGGATCAGTACATTCGCTTAATTTCAGTCGACGATGGACGTGGAAATTATTTTATTTTACAAGAAATAAATTCAAGAGTGAGATTTCGATCCGGACACGAACAGACCAGGTTGCCCACGTCGGGTTAAGCCGCGTTTTGATCCACCGATCTAGGGGAACCTTCGATCTGAAAAGAAACCGGTGCGGCAGATTTTTTGCTCTTTTTCGCATAGTTGCCGGTGCATCGATTCGGTAAGCGGCACGCGTTGTCGATACATACAACGAAAGCAATCCACTCTACGGGCTAACGACTGGAATCGTTGGAACTGCGGCTCGGCGGCCAGAGGAAAAAACGCGAGCGCAATTACAGAGCTCATATCGCGGCGCGTCGGGCTACAGCGGGCCCTAGTAATCAGCGTTTACTCGCGACCAGGCGCACTCGACGCATAATTGCCTCGCGATTACGTGTTATACAATCGCGGGTAAACAAAAACGCTATCGGCCTGCGTCGGTAGACAATCGTAACCGTGATTGTCCGCCGATTGCATTTACGAGCGCGAGGGGCCCGCGAATCGCTCGACACGGACCCGGAACATGCAAGAGACACCGACGCGAAGACATCAAGCTCCTCCCGGACAAAGAAAGAATTCATTGAAGATCCTCCACGCAGATAATTCGACGTTTAACTGCCACCGGGTTGAATAATTAACGGACGACGGAGTGGGAGGAAGTCATCGGGAAACTTCTTTTCTCGTTCGCGGGACGACCGTTAGTGGAGGCTGCGAGCCGCTCGCGACCAACGCATTTGATCGGATTTGCTAGAACAAAATAGCGATTTTTTAATTTGTCGAATATAAAACTGAAAATATCACATCGTACAAACAACTTTAAAGTAAAAGCACCAATAGTTTACCAGTTAAGAAAAATTTTCTGCGTGAATAACAATAAATGCTTCTTTTATCCTTTATTAAATAGAGAGACTCTGTGCGCGAAAATTCTGTTTGAGCTTCTTATATTGTGTAACGAAGTTAACTTTTTAAAAATAATTGTATTATTCACATTTTATAGACATTCTTGAAAATTCAATAATTGTGCCAGAAGTTGACCATCCTTGAAAACGAGAAAACTAGCGGTGTAGCAATTTTTCAAAAATGATTTCAATATGTTTGCGTCAGTTGCTGCATGGAACTGTCCATTTATTAACTTAATTTGTGTCATGGTTGAAGCAAACGGTCCCCGATCGAAATTTCGACCGGAAAGGAGGCGCCGATCGCGGAGACGTTCGAGAGGACAAAAAAGCTGGCTCGGCTGAGGAAAACTGCGCGCATACATATATCGGAGCGTGCTTACGTCAGCGTAATTAAAATGCAGGCAGAAATCGCACGGGCGGACGGACGCGTATTTCTGTAATACACCGCTCGCCGCTCGCCGCGGACGCTAAAATAATGCAAGATGGATTTGACTTTCGTCCAATATTCAGCGGTGTCGTATGCGTGCTCACGTTCCACGTGGTCACGCGTTCCGAATAAAGAACGCGCGTATAGGATGCTCGATGCGCGCGGGCTGCATCCGTGCAAAGCGCACCAACACGCGGCGCGAGCACTTGCGTAAAAACCTCGCCTTGTCGACTAGGAGGTTCTTTTATGCGAAGATTCAATACTGTTCAAGTATAATAAATCGAGGTCTCGCGTTGCGCTCCACCTGTTTGCCTCCGGGAACTCGCTGAATTCGTTGATTGTCTTCTTTCTGCTCGTTTAGTCGCCTAAACTCGATTAGGTACTATCTTTCAGCTCCTCATGTTGTTTAACAACTTGTTTTAGCAAGTGTTTGTTGAGATTGTAGTTTTAGTCCTGTTATGGTATTTGGGTTTTCTTCGATCCGCACACATCTTTATCTCTTGAATATGTCTAACGGAGACTCTGTCCAAAATGTGTCCGTAAACCTGTGGATATGTCAGCAATTACCATCAGCGAAATAATTGTTCAAAGTAGGTCGCAAGTAAACAAATGGAAGCTAACGATGATCCATCAAGATCTTAAAGAAACTATCTTTTTAATGACACGACATGTCGTTGACTAGAGAAATTTCGTTAGAGCGACGCAAGCCTCAGAAATCGAAAGTACCAAGGACGCGCTTGACAGGCTTAGAAGACCATTAATTACCTGCAACACTCTAGAACTGAAAAAGGAAAGCGTAAACAATGAACGTGAAGAAACAGTGGACCTTTAAAACAGCAACGGTTTCTCCACCCTTTACTTAACTTTAACAATTGTGAATTAAAAAATGTAGAACCCGTCATTCTGACCGATGGTTTCGTGTTAAAAACGAAGTGCGGTGCACTTGAGCAATTTTTCCATCGCATCGGGGCGATTAGTTGGTTCGATCGAGTGTTGTTTGCCAAGGGTAGCCGATACGGTGTATCGCTTGAACATCGGTGCATTAACGTAACTGCACAAACGAGGTTAATACGTCACCGTAATGTAGGTGGTCGTAGGGCTTGATGCACGCTCGCATGGTGGCCGTTTTAAAAATGTTTATTTGTCCCGCGCGCTGTGCAACGATGTTAGCATTCTGATGTCGGCGCTGATATTACATATTGCGAAGATAGGAGCCGCAGAGAGAAAAGAAAAAAATAATGCACACAGCCGAGCCGAGGCGATAAAACCTGGCAATTGTTGCACACACAAAGTGCAAAGTCTATACCCCGGGCCCGTACATTATACGGCCACGAGAACCGCGGATTCGTAGTTGTAACTTGTAACGCGATTACGATGATGTAACGCGCGCGCGCACACCGCCTATCTTATCGGAAAATTCTGTTCGCCGCGTGGAAGCGAGTGTTCAATTTCCGAGTTTCCGTAATATTAAAGCGTTTCCCCCATTTCGACGGCTAATAAAGATCTGGTCCCCGAATGATTCTTGCGAAGTTCCGCGAACGTTTTACAAATTTTATGACGCGCGGAAGCCGAGCAATTAACCGGGTATGCGATTTTCCGAACAGAAGCTATTCTAATCTCAGCCTATTACTAAACTTCAAGCGCTAAAAAGTTTCTCCGGTAATAGCATTCGCATTTACTGTAGAAATGTATTTCAGTTCGAAACTCTTCGGGACTCGCGGATGGGATAGGCTATGCCATAGCCTATGGTGTGACTCTTTGCTCGTTGCAGCGTACACTCGTCCTAAATAAACGGATGTGACGTCATGGCATCCATATAATCGAATTTACGTTGATACCCTTCTGCTGCGACGTGGCAGCAAACGAATAGCCAAGCCGTGTTTCGGATTTGCCGATGAAGAAAGCAGTGTTTGGTTCGTGTATAAATCTCGGTGTTTTATTCAGAGGCACCTAGAATTTTGGTATCGATGAGTAATAATGCTGTATCGTGAAAATAAAATTGCGACTTTGTTAGCAGTCGACAGAGTCGCGTACCCTCACTTTAAAGCGATTTTGGTACAACTGCTGGCACCTGGCGGTGGCGGCAGTGAAATTTATATTTGATGTAAAAGTCGATGCGAGTCGTCTTTCTCTCTAGGAAAATTAATCATTTAAAATTATTTATTTGAGTTTATTAGAACACATTATTTGATTTCATATTATTATGACAAAACGCTGAAACTGGTAGATAATTAGGTACCGACATGCGATAAGTTTGTGAGGGTGAAACAGGGTGAAGTTCCGAATGTCGGTCAAATCGAGTTGAGCTAAAATTTTGCACATAAGTAGGTTTATTTTGTCCCAAAGATTTTGCTGCCGATTTTTACCCGCATTTTCTACAGATTTGATAATTTAGTAAATATAATATATGATCTACAGAGAGGATCTAACTGCTGAAATATAAGCTGTTCCCTGTTCTCTGTTAGAAACAGTTAGAACGTTAGAAGCATAGATGAATCTATGGCTAGACGCTCGAGTGATAGGTATATTTTAGTCTATTATAATATTTCGACGAGTGAAAGTTTAAAAGGTACAGTCCGTACGTTTGAATAATTTGTGCATAATAAATTTTCCCCGACAATTTCTTATTTTTTCATTATCATAACATACCGTTGCTTTTATACTATTCGTCTTTATTTTTTATTTATTAATAGATTTCATCTATATATGTTTCTGTTTATTTATATTCTGGGTTCGTCGAAATAAATCCAGTTGAAATCGATGACACAACTCTGCGTAACTTCTTATTAGTTTCACTGAGTTTCACTGAGTTTCACTGAGTTGTACGATGTGTTTATACTATTTTAGTTCATACGATTAAGGCATGCAAAATTTAATAAATTGCCCGAAGCGACGATATGTCGTTTCGCAAAGACTTGTTAGTTCATTATTTAAGTATAATTGGAAGAAACATGGAGCTAGCAATGCTGTGTTATTAAATATCAGTAATAAGGTAAAGAGGTTATGTTTTCCGGCGTCACATCGAGTAAGTAATCAGCTTATTGCCTTATTTTCGCGACGATTGCGTGATGTAATTATAAAGGGATGTTTGTTTCAGCTTTACATAGATGTGTGTAGAGAATTCAATTCGTTACGATTGTTGCTTTATAAAAATGAGCCGGTTAGAATTTATTGTTCTCCATGGATGGTTAGTACGAGAAATTTTAGCACAACTTCGAGATTGTCAGATAAAAATAAAACAAACGAAAGATCCTCCGAGAAGTCTCCTAAATCTCCCGATGAGAAACCCGATAGAGATCCAAATTTCGATATGCTGACAAGCAAAGTACTGCTTCTAGGCTTTTTTATCATACTGTTAATTATAGGCTACAGATTTACAATGGAAACATCAAAGGTTTGTTGTACACACATGTATTTATTGAATACATTTACAAATTGTTTAGTTCGCTTTTACTAGTACATTCTGTCGCCTGCGTTTAATTCAATTTTACCAAAACTAGAGCTGTATAAATGCCTCTAATTTTCTTTGATGCTCTCGTTAACAGTAACTCTAGTATGTACAATAAAATGTACAGTCAAAGATTGGCCAAACAATTTGAGATAATATTGTATTGTATAATGTTATAACTTATTTAACCAAGCTTTATTGATGTATATCAGAATCATTTTGATTGGAATGATTTTGTAAATGAAATGCTTCTAAAAGGAGAAGTCAAAGAAATTCAGATTACTGGACCTGTAGTAACTGTATTGCTTCATCCCGGTGCTATATATAAAGGACATATGACAATGAACAGATCGTTCACCGTGATAGATTTTAATTATGCTAATACTATGGAGGATAAAATTAGGGAACTGGAAAAAAAAATGGGTATTTCAGCAGGTATAACATACATGTGTACGTTAACATTAAACATTTATTCGATCATATAATGAAATTCTATGTTAATTGTACAGAGAATGGAATTCCAATTAGATATATTCGAAAAGAAACTGAAAACTCAATTTTTGGCTTGGTCTTTTTTGGAGCAATTCTCTATTTATTAGTACGTATATTCCGTACTCAAAAATTTCGGAATCCAATGGATTTTATCACGCAGAAGAAAAGTGCAAAATATACATTAGTAGAGCCATTTTCTGGTAAAGGTGTGCATTTCAAAGATGTAGCTGGATTAAACGAAGCAAAGACAGAAGTTATGGAATTTGTCGATTACCTGAAGCATCCTGAGCGGTATAAGAAACTTGGCGCTAAGGTACCCAAAGGTAGCTTAAAGTTTACAAACTCTAGCTCTCATCCTGTGATTTTACCCACTATCTTTTATTACTTCATGTCATTTTTAGGAGCGCTGCTGTTAGGACCACCAGGATGCGGCAAAACACTTTTAGCTAAAGCAGTTGCAACAGAATCGGATGTTCCATTTTTGTCAATGAATGGCTCCGAATTTATTGAAATGTTAGGTGGACTAGGTGCTGCACGTGTGAGAGATTTATTTGCACAGGCTAAGAAAAGGTTTGGTTGTGCACGATTTCATATTTGAACAAAAAGCTTAGAAACCGGAGGTGTGCGAGAACCTGAAAATATCAGATGGGGGCGGGTCGAGAATTTTATTCGGGATCGGGATAGGTTTCCGAGAATTCTCCGGAATCCCGGTATACATATTCGAGAATCCGACCCGTCTCGACCCGTTTCGACCATCGGGTACCCAACATTTTCGGGTTCTCGCACACCTCTAGTAGATACTGTTTCAATACCTTTTCATTTCACCTATTTCAATAGAGCACCTAGCATTATATACATAGATGAGATAGATGCAGTGGGCAAAAAACGATCAGAAGGAAGGGATCAATTTGGCAATAATGAATCTGAACGGACATTAAATCAACTATTAGTAGAAATGGACGGAATGACAACTGCACAAGACGTTATTATTTTAGCGTCGACAAACAGGGCAGATGTTCTAGATAAAGCGTTACTGAGACCTGGAAGATTCGACAGGCACATTTTGATCGATCTTCCTACTCTAGATGAAAGGAAACAAATTTTCGAATGTCATTTGAAATCGTTGTCTTTGGAAGGGAAGCCTAATCAATATTCTGGATATTTAGCATATCTGACACCTGGTTTCAGTGGTATTGTATGGAATTATTATTAGTACATTCCCCATGTTACTCTACATTCATCTTTTTCCCTTCTCTTTTTAATAAGCAATACATTTCTAGGCGCTGATATCGCAAACGTTTGCAATGAATCGGCGTTACACGCAGCGAGAGACAAGAAAACATCGATCAATAGTAACGACCTTTTATATGCAATCGATAGAACAATAGGAGGTATAGCGAAAAAGACCGGTACGCTAACACATACTACGAAAAAGGTAGTTGCTTATCATGAAGCTGGACGCGCATTAGTGGGTTGGTTATTGGAACATACCGATGCTCTGCTAAAAGTGACGATAGTACCAAGAACACACATGAGTTTGGGCTTCTCTCAGTATACCCCGACAGATCAGAAGCTCTATAGTAAAGAGCAACTATTTGAGAAGATGTGTATGATGATAGGTGGTAGAGTTGCAGAAATCTTGAAATTTAATAAATCTTCAACCGCAGCAGAAAACGAGTTGAAGAAAATAACGAAAATGGCATATTCACAAGTGCAGCAATTTGGTATGAGTCCTAATGTGGGTTTAATCTCTTTTGATGAAGAAGCTACAAGCACGGTAAGATTGAGAGATATATCTATTTTACGTTACTAGGTTTAGCTGACCACCTAAGAATTGGAAAAAGTTGCATGTTAAAAAAGTGTTCAATACTGGTAGAAGGTGAAAAATATTTATTCGGACACATAAGTTTCATTAAAAATTTCTAGGATCACTATTGTATAAATTGATATATAATCCATGAATTTGATCAGCAAGAGGCATTGTATTTTAACATTATAATAACGTATAAAATTTTGTATGATTTTTCCTTACAGAAAGTTAAAAAATTATACAGCAAAAGAATGGCAAATTTAATGGACTCTGAAGTACGAAAAATCGTTACAGAAGTGTATAAAGCAACAGAGAAGTTACTAATAGATAACGATAATAAGTTAGAACTGGTATGTACAGCTATTCTTTACTTTCATTTTTGTGTTCCAGTATTTTTTAATTCTTTTCCTTTTATATATTTATAGTTGGCTGAAGAGCTACTGAAAAAGGAAACATTGACATACGACGATCTGGAGAAGTTACTTGGACCTCCACCATATGGAAAGAAACGACTTGTTGAGCCAGCTGAATTTATTGCAGATGCTGCGAGCACTTAAACTGATAGCATTGCGTATTCGAATTGATATTTATATTAACATGCGCATCTATAATATTAAAAGAGAAATAATTTTAACACAGATCTAATTGTATTATTTTTCACAACACAATTTCTGGAAAGGTAAAATGGTTTACAACTTTATTCGACGATTCAATGAAAACGAAAAGTTTACATAGTACTTTGTGACAAAAAGAAAACAATGAAACTTAAAGCGTAAATATATAAAAGTAATTAGTCAACACCACCTATGTTGAATTAGTTCGCTTTTACGTAACAAGGTGAAGCATCTTTTGTCATTCAAAACTGTATAGAAGCTAATAGTATGTTTTTTATACTTGTTGAATAGATCTATGTATTATATATAATACTATTATATATTATACAATAAGAATATGTTGCATGAAAAATAAATTGTATTATAGTTTCAATATCTCTGTATGAGATTCCACAACTGTACGTAAATAAATATATTACTAAGTAATACAAATAAGAAAAGATGTACAGCCATATACTTTTGTATGTTTGCACTGTATCATTTTTCACACAACGTATCAAGAACACTTTCATGTATTACGTAAGTTTACTTTTTCTACGATATTAAAATCTTGTTTACTAATAAACAAACAACTCTTACATATAAGAGAGAACAACGTCAAAAATAATACTATCCGTAACAATAAAGATAAAAGAAAAATTAAATATCTTTTTCTCACGACATACTAAATTAACTAAATTCTCGGATACTAGAAATGATTTTAAAATAAAAAAATAGCAATTTTCAAGGGTAAATATAATAATACGATCATTATTAACGATTTAACATGATAGGAACAGTTGTCACTGACTCAAACTAACGAATATAATTTTTGATTTGTGCATTCCCAGATTTTGAGTACAGTCTCGACGCTATATCACATATAATTACGACTTAGGTATCAACAATAAGGTCCTTGTACAAGTTTAGGGTTTGTTCAAACATACATCCCAGACCATTAACTTTACCACATCTTTCGCAGATGTAAAAATAATTTTCTGTTTTTAAGAAATCTGGCGATAGTTCATTCATTCTAATTACTGCGTTATATTTGGTCGTAGACGTCGCCATTTTTATACTATTAAAGCTTAATGTCCATCGTCGATCGTCTATTTTGTCATAGTTATAACTTTTAATAATTGAATCTGTATCCTCGAAAAAATAGTTACACTTTACGACCGTACCTTTGCTTTTATTGTACCTAATTATAAAAATTGATTAGTATCGTTGTCGCGCTTATTAAAATATTTGAAATAAACTTTACGACGAACCTTTCGAAAAGCTGCTCCAATATTAACTTCGGAACTTTCGTGAATTCTCTGCTATTGCAAACTTTGCAATGAGAAAAAATATCCTTTTGAGAAACACTAACTCCGAAATGATGTAAAATTTTTCTCAATTGGGTTTCATGCGAATCAGGACATACGAAATATTTTTGATAACGTGGAAGATGTTGCGAAAGCTGTGTAAAACAATTCTATTCGTTTTATCTGAGTATTATTATTACATTTGTGAGATAAATCTTACCTTCTGATAATGTGAATATTGGGTTAAAAATATTCTACCATCCTGTCGTGCTATATTTATTGCTTCATCGACTGGCGCACGGAGGGTATCACAACCACATATTCGAAGTTTTGTTATCAGTCCACCTAGCTTTGAATCGCAGACAACGCGCCACTTGTAAATTGGTATTTTTGTTTTCGTAACCGTTTGCGGGCAATAAGGTGTACTTGTAGGATTGCCCATTTTCGTAACAGCTCCCGAGGGCTTAGAATCTTTATACAAATGAGACGTCAACATCCCAGTTTCAGGTACATGCGGCTGCATTAAAATACGTACAAACTCGTATGGGACCACGTTTACACCAAGGAAAGTGATTAGTTATTTTATCGTATGAAAACTTACCTTATCCGCATATGTCTTTGTACTTTTTTTCGCTGTTTTATACGGCATTTTTTGCACCTCCAGGCAAATATTCGCAAATGGAATATTTAGTCGAGCGCATTGAGTTTCGAAAACGTTATATATTTCCAATAAGCAGTATGCGTCTAGCGCTGTAATAAGATAAGTAACATATTATTATAACTGTTTTTCAGTAGTTAAATACTAGGAAAAAATGAGTAAATAACCCGCATATATTATTTGCCCTTCTCTTAAGGGCCGCTGCTCCCAGTTCGAAAATTGGTCCGATTTATTCAACTTTTTCCCAAAACAGAGCTCCACGAGTTTGCTTAAATTCTTTTTGGAAAATTGGTCGTCGATTTCATACGAGTGTGGGAATACAAATTGGTGCTCTACTAATTTTTTCCACAAATCAACGATATCTATAAACCCTTGAGTTTGGATGTTTGAGAAAAACGGCAAACTGTCGCGTATCATTTTTAAATCATGATCTATTCCAAACCCTGTAACACATTACACATTATAATTGCACAAAAATATTAAACTATCAAATAAAATAAAGTGGTCAGTTAATAATGATTACACGTAAAAAAACATGAGTAAACTCGTGACCAGTCAACAATATGTTAACATGGTATTTTTAAAATAGTGCAATACCGTAATGTTTTCAATTACGTGAAATTTACCGAGTTTTAGTATATTGTTGTTTTGTAATAAGCATATGGCTAACTCTGTCCATAATGCCTTCGACTTGTTTGCCATTGTAGTTACATCTAAAATGTAAACTCTATCCTGTGTAGCTATTTGTATCATAGCTAATTCACTTTTTTGGGTACCTAATAATCAACAGAAGTATGAAATTCTTGTTTTGTTGGAAAATATACAACGTCAGAAAAGTAAATGCTTAAATTAAGATATTACTAAAATTGGGTTTCCATTCAGAATCTATCCCGACAATACCGACATTTCTCAGACCACAATCCAGAAAGTTTTCGAACTTTTCTGCATTATCTACCACAGTAATGGAATCACGTGGTAAACGTAATTCATGATAATTATCAAAATTATCCCAGTCATTTGTCTCTTCTATTCCACTAGTAGAAGCTCCTTCACTATTTTCTAAACAAGACATTTTATAAATATCAGATTATAATTGAAAGGTACATTGAAACATTTGATTACCATCAGCTTCCGCTAGTTCAGCTTTATATACAATGGGCCCTGGCCACTGTTCCTTAGGTATATGGAATTTTTTCGCCCAATACAGGCCTTCTTTAGCATCTTTTACGTTCACTAACATTCTTAACAGATCATGTTGTAAGTGTTCATCCTCTTTAACTGCTTCTTGGATCATTTCCCTAAAGCTATCTAAACCTGAATTTTAAAAAATTATTAGAAGTTCATTTCGATTCTTTCAGCACTGTATCATTGTTCAGAGAATGAACATACTTAAACTATAATCCATATATCGTTTGCGAATGATGAAGTGCAAAGCACCTTCGTTTCGTTTTTTATTTACGTTTTGACAAATACTTAGCGGTAGATTATGTAATTTGACAAACCGTGCTATCAATTTGCTCAACGGTTTCCTGTCTGTTGTGGAAATCTTTATATCTGGTATTTTATATTCTCTGTAATACGTTGAGAAATATTATTCTATCTTAACGTCTATTTTTGTTGAATTGTTAAAACTTACAATATAAATTCTTCTAATTGCCTGTGCATACTTGTATCCGAAGCAATTAAATTATCCAAGTACTGGACCAAACATTTTTGGATTTCTGGCTCACCAGCCAGAAAGTCGTCGACGATCGATAACTTGTTTTGTAAGATAATCGGCAACAACAAAACCTGCACATCTTTGAAGTCTTTTTGCAACTTCAACACAGTCGCATATTGTGCAGCTTCTTTATATTTTTTTGCTGCAATCATTTTCTAAAAGAACATACACAGAAAAATCACTTTCATAGTTAAATTATTCCAATTACATTATGCATTTTATAATTGTACCTGAATAAAAGGTACAAATAATTCCTTATGCTTCAGAAACTCATATGTACGAGCAAATAATTGGAATAGCTCCATACTCTTTTGTTCAACCACTAGTCGAAATGCAACTATTTTTAAATCTTCAACTAGAAGATCTTCTTGTACTTCTTCCTGCAGTTTCAACCACTTTGAAAACTCTTCTATCACTGTAATAAAATCGCAAACTGTTATACCCATCGTTTTCATTTCATACTCGCAAGAGTTTAACAACAGCTATTCGTAGACTGCAAACTTTATGCACTTACGAAAGATGAATTTAATATTACAGGTACATTATTTACAACCTATAGAAATTACAAAGAGAACAAATCAGTTTTTATGTAACTCCCTTTTTTCGTAATCGATGCATTTTATGCGAAGTCAAATTATGTTCTCAATAGATCACAGAAACTTCAAATGTATTCAAGAGTAATCTGCAATCTAGTTATAGCGACGAATGACAAACTACTTGTACAAAGCAATAATTAGTCTTAGAAAGAAACATAAACCTGTAAATGGTAATGATGGTTTCCGTTTCGCATTTTTAAAGTCTGAGAGATTCACTATGATTCTTAATGTGCTCACGTACGGATTAGGTGCAGTTGCAAAATATTCCATCAGTGTACTCCTTATACCATCGCACTCTTTCCCTGTATAAAACGATATTAATAAATATAGTAATATATTGACATTTTTTTACATGCATGTTATACTTACACCATTTCCACACGTATTCTAAATGATTGATCCATTCTTTTGTAGGTTCATCTATAGTAGTGAAAAACTTTAAATCATCATCATCGAGGTTGTTATTTACTATTCGGTACATTGGTTTGTCTATTTCGTTTGCCATCGCTCGTGTAGTAATATATGCAAAAGAGAAACGTTTGCGTTTCACGCTGGTGTAGTAGTACGGTTTGGTTTACGATTTTCTGTGCATAAGATCGTCTTTTCTTACAACAGTTACTGAAGACAGAAACAGACAAAAAGCAAACGAATTTCTAACGGCGAAAAGCGAAAGACTGGAAAGACAAAAACCCATCGGACTCGGACTGACTCGGACTGTGTTTCCACAGCAAGGGCGCGGAGTGTACTAGAAACGAAACTCTTGTCAATACCTGTAATGTTCGTGTCTCGAACCTAGGTGTCCTTGGACTTATCATATATATGTTGCCGTTTCTTCAAGTTTTTCCTTCGATTTCCCTTTCTGGACCACTGGACGAAGTAGGAAGAGGAGACTGTACGTGAAAAAATTAAAAATGATTTATATATGAAAAAATGCGGCAATATTTGAAACGTTGTTCATATATGGTCATGTATGGTAGGAAACAATTGGAAACAATGTTTCAAATTCCCTAGAAATTTCTCTCCACTGCTCACTGACTGCTCTCCACTTCCACTGTACCTGACTGTACTTGACTGTACCTTTCCTGACCTTTCCCTTCCACGACGCTATTCCACGCTTCTGGACCATGTGTCATGTGACACCTTTCACAAATCTTGCACAATGTCTCACCACTGAGCACCACTAAGTCCAATACTTTCTTTATTTTGTCTCTATAGTGATTTTCTTTAATAAGACATCTAAAAACATAAACAAAGATAAATATAAGACACTTTGATAGACAAGTAAAATATATATGAAACAGGTAAATAAAGTGTTTATAGAAATAGTTTCTGTGTTGAAATTGAACGTTTCGAAATCCGGAACATTCAATAACAAAAACGTTTTGTTTGTGATGACACTATATGTTTATTTCAGAGGGTATGACATGTGAATAGTGATGACGCGTAGTAACGAGGTCGTATTTTGTGTATTTGAATCGATTTGCGGTGAAGCTGAAAAGGATTTTCAAAATGATGAAGCAAAAGTTGCCAAAAAATTGGATTGTCCTAAATTCGAAAACACATCCGGATCGAGTGTACTATTTCAATGTTAAAACAAATAAGTCTTCTTGGGAGGAACCGACAGAACAGCAGTCGGAACAGGTAGCGACAATTTCCTAATTATTGACATTAATCATCTTAAATTATTGTGTTTTATAACGCATGTTCACATTCTAACCTTATGAAATAACTGTTTTCGGATGTATCGAATATATACGCATTGCGAATAATATAAAAATGATTATCTTCAAAAGCGACTTTGTTATATTAATGAAGAAAAGAAACTATTCCTGTGCTTAATTTTAGATCGGAAAGAAATCGGAAGAATCAAACAGAAGACGTAAAAGTGTTCAGCCTTCCACACCAGAACACGATGTACCGGAAACAGAGATTAAAAAACGAAAGAAACTGGTTGCTAGAAGATCTCTCAAACAATCATTGGAGACAAGCAACGAAGAGAAAGAAACTCCACAGATGCGGGCTATTCGTGAGAAGATACTTGCGAGAAAAGGAAAGGAAATGACGTCTAAAACACAAAGCCCAAAATGTTCAAAAGATAGTACAAACTCGTCAACACCGACAATTAAAGAAAGTCCCCTATTGCCGTCTCCATCTAAAAGTAATGAAAGTTCAATGATGAATTATACGCCACAAATGCAAGTGATTTTTCAAAAACTAAAACAGAAGAAGCAGAAAAAGAAAACTAAAACACAGAAAGCTGAAGACGATAAGGATAATAGTACATCCTCTGAAAATCTTCCAGTTAAACAACGATTAAGAAACAAAGGTATTTTCATCTATTTATAACAGAATTTAGGAAATGTTAGTGTTATGAATTAATTACTATCGCGAAAGTGTAAATATTATATTTATGTACTATTTAAATTGCAGAAAAAAGTGACTCAAGAAGGAAAACATGTGACCCAAGTTTAATTGCAAAATCAATCACAAAAAGAAGTCGAAAATCTTTGAGAAAGAATATGGGAAAAGAACGTATGGAGCAATTAAGGAAAAGCTTAACACTGGAAAATAGTACTACTGAAAATTCTGATAGCGTTATTGATATATCGCAGAGTCCCCCTTTGGCAGATAAACATGGTGATAATCTTATTATTAGACTGCGAAAGTTTATGTAATTCTTTGAGACGATTTTTAAGAAGGGGTAACTAAATAAAATACTATTTTCAGTGGTAGTAGCTTTTGTAGATCTGAAATATATCAAAATTTGACTAGACTCTGTCGAAGGATATATTCTGGCATTTTTAAAAATTCTCAGAAGCCATAAATGCATAAAGATCCGCAGTCTACTTATTATCTTGTCAGCTTTATGAATTTGTGTTTTATTTGGTGCATTATAGTTGTAGGGGGGAAATTACCAAGCCTTTACAAAAATATAGAAGTTAGATTGACACGTTTAAAGGACAAAATTTCCAAAGATAAGATTCCAATTAATAAAGCATCTACTATTGAAAAACCAAAAATATTGTCTGTTCAAACTGTGACGACAGTGAATGATTTAGTGAAACGATCCAACGATAATTCATTTTATGAGGAGATGGATTGGGAGCCATTGGAAGATGAAAAAATTACATTTGAGGTAATGTCATATATTTTACTAAACTTTTTGCAAATTTGTATAAAATGATTTTTAAGATTCTTTTTATATATATCGTATAGGTCCAAGCTGTTAGAACACAACTTTGCACAGTAAACAATACAGATGTGTTGTGCAGTGTACCAAATCACAGTTTGAGTCATCCACTAGTATCAGGACAACAAGAGAAAAAACAGCTGTACATCGTTGTCGATACAAATGTGTTTTTGTCAAACATTAGTGCTATTGATTTAGCAAAAGAAACGGTTTTTAAGACTTTTGATCAACCGTTCATTGTAATTCCATGGACTGTTATACGTGTAAGCTGAATATTAAATAACACTCTTCGATATACTTTTTATGAAAACTTCATAAGAAATCTTTTTTTAACAGGAACTCGATTACATTAAAAATAACAATGGTAAAACTAAATCAGCAATACTGTCCGCGAAAGCAAGGAAAGCTATCAACTACATTAATCAATTGTTTTCTTCTAAACATCCATATGTTATTGGACAAACGCGGGAGGACGCCTCAAGAAATAAAGAAAAATTTTGTATTGATTGTCCAGATGATGAGATTTTACAAACGTGTTTACAAATTCGCGAATTGGAAAAATCTGTGGTACGTACTTAATCGTACAACTGTATAAATTTTCTGTTTAGAGTAGTTACAATTCTAATTCTTCTGTCTGAACGTAGGTGTTGATGTCGTATGATATTAATCTTTGCAATAAAGCAATGATTTACGACATAGCAACGCTTGGAAGGAACGATCCTCTTGAGAAAATTGATTATCTTAATGCGACGAACTGTATGAACAGTTTGTCTTCCAGTTTGAATGAACAAAGTAAGGATAGATTGAGCTTAGACCCTCCCCCGATCGTAAATAAGGAACGTCACATACCAAACGAAATATTTAATGACGTGAAAATGACTATGAAAGAGTTTTTAACCATGGTAAGTATATCACATGAGAACATATGTACGTTTAGTACACAATAAAAGAAGGGACACTGTATTTACAAAGTATTTTAATTGCAGATAGTTAGTAGTGAGATGCATGTATTATACGGAGACTCTTGGGAAAGACACGTTATCATAAGACCACCATGGACAGTTGTAACTGTTTTCCAGTGTGCCATAAAACATTGGATAGCTGCTGTGAGCGAGTCATTTCTGAGAAAAGCGGAAGTTGTTCTAAAGGAGCTGCTACAAGTATTTAGAGATATGTCTGGTAAAATCCTATCTTTTTTATTGTATCAATATTATAGGATAAAATACAAACAAACTTAATCCATCATAAAAATGCATCTTCTTTAGGCGATAGGACAATAACAGAAGTCATTTGTATCCTAAACAAATGCAACGAACTGACTCAGATGGTCAATGTAGATAAACATCCCGAATTAATGATACGTGTCAGCCAGAAGATTGACGTAATTAATACAAAATGTGTTTCGTGAACTTGAAACCGAACCAATTTAAGATAAGATATTGTTCATAATGTGATATTTGTAGGAGTTGAAACAACAATGCCGTACTTACGAGAATCGGCTAAATGATCAAAAGTTGCGGGACGTGATTGGATTCGAAGACGATATAGCGGCTCGGGAAAGGAGGGCGCAGAAAGCTTTCCAGTATTTTGAGGCAGCATACACTTTCGCTCGCGATATGTGGCAAGTTTCAGCGTTACATAGCAGAATAACATAATCCTTTACATAGAGAATTAAAAAGTTCATGGTTTTTGTGTACAGTGGATTGGCAGCCAATACGGTAGGAATGCCATGCAGTTTTCACTTCAATGTTCCAAACCCACCTCCAACCCCGGACTATGTTAAGCAAATACAGCCGGAGCTTGCGGCAAATGTAAACCGATTGTTGCACACCCTAAGCGCGTACGTTACTGAAAATGATAATTACTCGAAACTTTTTTAACCGCGTTCTATTATACAAGCGAACGTTTTATTACAGTGTACTGGAACAAGTCAAAGATTCTTGTGCCGATTATCGATCGTTGGATGGTCTGCATCAAACATTGGTAACGTTCCTTCCGGAATTGTTGCCTATAACAATGAAGTTACCCAACGAAGATCTGTCGCCCTTGGACATATACTGTTGCGTGAAGCTGAAGGAGGAAGTGCTGAAAACGGGTTTGCGCCAGATACAGGAGCTCAGCACACATTTCTGTAGATTAGCAAGCTATAGATGTACATAACAGCATACTATGTATAAAGCAGATGAAAGAGTATTGTTGAATTTTACCGTGTCTTAAAAAGTATATATGCATGACTATGTATATATATACATAGATGTTTCTTTAAAAATAACATCTTTATGACGGGTGTACATAACATTGTTTGGTTGAACCGTGTACAATGTAACAGAAGACAAAAGTGGCGGGACGACGGTGTATTCAACAGTCTGTTTTTTTTATTAACAATTCTATATATTACAAGAAATAACTTTTGTATAATGTGGTATAATAAAATAAAAACGGCCACAGCCACAGTAACAAGCGGTGCTGCATCGTTGTATCCCCATGATATTTATCGAGCCATATCGTTCGGAACGCGTTCAATTTCTGTACAGTTTCGGGAATCCTTCCGGTGGTGGCTGCAGCCAGTTCTCCTTCGGGTAGACTGTGTCCTGCGTCTCGATTATGTGGAAAGTGTACGCGTTCCGCGGCTTACTGCTCTTGTTCGGGTTCGAGAAATGCACCACCTGTGCGTGGATCACGATGCACGTGCCCTTCTTCGCTGGCACCGGCCGGAAGCTGCTCAGCTGGTAGCACGGCACCCCTCCTTCGTATATGAACAGGTCCTTCGAGTCCGGGTCCTTGTTCTTGATGAAACGACGGTGGACACCGCTCGTATGGGAGCCCGGCGCAAACCATAGGCACCCGTTCTCCTGAGTAGCGTCGTCCAGAGCGATCCAGATACCGACCACCGAGACCGGGTCGGTGTACATGTACGACGCGTCTTGGTGCATGGATCCTGTAACAAAAGTTTAGTTCATTATAATCGGGACATGTAGACTGTGGATCCTAATGCATTTATGGCAAAATTGAGCAGGTGGAACTCAAAATTGTTGAAAAATTTTTGAAATCGAAGTTGTCAATGTATGATTACTCCACTATTAAAATCATTAAGGGAAGAAGTAGCGTTCGATTTAGTTCCTATTTCTTGCAATCGATGCAGTCAATTTTTATAGTACAGTGATATGTGTAGTATTTGTACAGAAGAAAATGCAAAGAAATCAGTAGATCAACTGCAGAACGGTGAAAACATTCAATGTAATACATTTGTCTGGTAAATCATCCCTTACTTTGTGTGCCAGTGTTCGGGTTCTTGTAAAGGATCATAGATTGGCAAACGGCTGGCTCTTTGTAATCTAGTTGGAACAACAGTTCCTTTATCCTTTCGTCGAACGTGTATTTCTTGAACGTAGGATGGGACCAATGCACCGCGTGACCGACCTGTTTTTGTTTCAAATTAATATTAAATATCACATTAATCAATATCAAACTAATATTGGTAGTTGAAGGTCGAAGGGTTGCAACGTCCGGTTATGTTACCTTGTGCAAAGCTAGTTCAGGTTCCACCTGCAACTTGCCCTCACTGTTCAACGTGCCGATTTCGTAGAACATTTTAGCTGTGTTAGCGCTTTCCAGGAAATAAGCGTCATTAGTCTGAAACAATTATTATTTTTAATTTTAAGTTTGAACTACAGACAATGGGGATACGAAAGAATTTTGTCACACCTGTTTCGACGTATCTGTGTTGAAAATGAATCGCTCGTTTTCCGGCGGCATGTTTTTGGGGAACTCCGCGGCTGCGGCTTTCATTTCTTCGATCTCCTCCGGTTTGAAGAAATCCTCCAGGACGACGAAGCCATCTTTTTCATACTGCGTCAGACAAAATTCTTTTATTGTGTGTGCAGACGTAATTTAAACCTTATTTACTATCGACTCAAAGTACATTGACTTCTGAATAGAAATATAAAAAGACATTAGAAGACTACTTTCTAAGTCGATTAAAAGAGTTTCTTGCAATTGACGTGGATGCTCTTTTTTGGAAGTTGAAGAATTAATAAACAAGTAATAAATGAACTCGGACAATGGTGTCTAACATCATTCCCTGCCTCCTGGGATAAACAGAATTTCCGAAGCTTCTCCTTTGCTCTCTATGTACCCACGGAAGCGCATTAAAACGTGTTTACTTGAAATCTTAATATACCAAATTTATCCGGAGATGAATAATTTTTACTCCCTCCTATCAGCGTACCGATAAATCGTTTAATAGAAATTTCGCCGAGAAAATCGGAGATGTTATACCGCGCTACGTGTCCGCTGGAGCGAAATAAACAACTTTTCGTTTTAGAACGCAATATGAGAGTCACCTTGTTTGTTGTGTGTACACCATGCTAATTTTTTCGATGTAAGAAAGTAGAGACAATAAATCAATTTCTTTCTCGAGCGCATTCTTCGTTCATTTAATTCACTACGGACGATCAGTTTAATAAACAATAATCTTTCAACGTGAGCGTTGAGGAAGGACAATCGAATTTCATATCCTATTTTACTCCAGATATATTTTTACTACGTTTTTATTAGCTCGCTTTCTTTTTTGAATAATCTCATTCTAAATTTAGATCGGAAAAATAATTATTTATTTTTCCATCACATATGGTTTCTCACTTTTTTGTCAATTTGACACCAAAGGACAAATCAACTTGCAAAAACGAGGGACGGGTGCGGCTCGAAAGAAGAAACACGTCTATATTTAACTTCACGTTGCTATAACCGATATAGAAAACTGTTATTTCGCATTAAGATCCGCGGTCTAGTAATTACAAACGGATGGATCGCGGAAGCCAGCGTCGGCCGTCCTTGCAGTTGGAAAAGAACGTGGCAGAACAGGTTCTAGTCGGATTGTAATGAACGCTGCTACCTACGTGTTTGGAAAAATGTGCCGAGCACGTGGTATATTTAGCGAACACGTCGTCGATGTCCAGTTGTAAACAGGCCAAACGTTTATATTCCATTGTCATGGAAACTCGACACTTATCGTCTTCAGTCTTTTCCTCTCTTTCTATCCACTCTCTGAACAGCACTTTGTCCCAAAATTGTACAAATATTTTTAGAAGAGGGATCATATTTTAACATATTACTGACCGGTGATTATTGCATAATTTTGAAAAATCGGTGGTACATGGCCAAACATTTTTTAATGGAACCTTCAATAGCAACAGCAATTTTCATTGTGAACTAACAAGTCACCCTCAATAACGTAATCTATAATAGTTTCATTTAAGATTACAATGTAAAAGAAAATTTCTGTGCTTTCTTTTGGCACAGCAAAATTATTGAAAATCCTATTAATAAGCTTTCGGTCGTAAAGTGTTAAGAAGTCACACATTTTTATTTTTTGTTTCTATAAAAATATTTTCTAAAAAATACCTTAAGAATGAGTTTCTCTGTTCGCTATTTTTCCCCCCTTAATATTTTCTGTCGGCGTGGGCGTTGGTTGCACTTTTGTATTTACTGCACGATGAAGTCCAATTTTTCGTCGCGTCGTTCATGACGATCGTTAAACGCGATAGATAAGGATACAGTGAGGAACGGTTATGCCCGATAGTAAATCTTTCTGGCTGGTCGTTAGTATAGCTCGAGTACCCGGTTCTCGAAAAGTAAAGTCTCTATTGGCTCTCATCCCTCCCTCCGCTTACCAATTTCATTGGCCCCTGGCGTCGAATTGACACAATGGCAAAGAAAATTCCTCTGAGAATGTACGAGTGCATTATTGCACTTTGTACTATTTTATTATAAATATACTAATAAGACAGTTACTGTTCCAACAAAATCGTAACACATTTTTCCCAACCCTTCTTTAAATTTGTATTCGTTTCCCGAAGGAGTATGTACCTACGGAATGTAATAAAATATAATGAATCTAGTTATAAATAAATTGAGTCCTACTGTATGTACATTAGATTCTACTTGGCTCCAACTCGTTTCAATTATTCACGCTGATTCGGAACCTCGTCTGCTGTTGGCCGAGTTTATGGCTGCCGAAGAACCCTCGCTGTTAATCTATTTATTTGCCTGCATTGTTTCAGCATTAATTGCTTCTTTAAAATTTACGTGCTCATCAATCTTCTTGTCCCAAGAACAAGGCACAGCGAGAAAGAGAAAAAGTCATGCCAAGAAAGCGGAGTAATCGTGTCACGGGACCGGAAGTTGAGGACCGGAATCAAACTCTTGCATATCGATCAAGTCGAGTGAAAATGTGTTCTGCTCAGCTTCATGCACGAAAATAGGCGCGTAATCATTCGACAGGTGGGTGGAAGAGACGTGTGGTCACTAGTCCCGAAATAAACGAAAACACGAAACATTATAGAAACGTTTAGCCCCTTCTGCTTATGACGCCATTAGCCCAGACTTGTACCGCTGTGGAGATTCAATTCGAAGAAAGAAATTAACGATTTACACTGGCTCTTGTGTCTTGTAACAGATGCATAAAATGTTTACTTTGTACCAATGCCCAACCAGTTGTTAATAAAGTAACAAAGTGTTCTCTGTTTAGTATAGAAAGCTCTTTACGTATTTATGAGAGAAATGAGTAGGTGAAGTTAAAAACAATTTAAAAATATGTTATTTTCAACTTTAAACAAGAATTTTGTACTTGGCTACCGTGCCTTACAAGTGATAACAAAATTGGAGCCATTTAGGGCTCCCTTTCTCGATCATTTCAGTAATCGACAGTAAAATATCAAATTGCAATAAATGCATGAAATCCTGGAGTTTACTCGTGACGTTTCAGATCATATTTTTATGCCTCAAACATAAATTAATCTGTGATCGTCCGAGAGTATAAAAATCTATAATAATTGTGTTACTTGCCAATGAAGGTATCGAAGGAGTTACAAGAAAAAACTGAGAGTTGGTATTTGATACGAGGGGCTAGTAGAGTAGGATAAGAATGTTTACAGGCGAATTAGCGAAACGGAGAAAAGGAAATGAAGTTTGAGGGAGTATTTCGACAGTCCGGTGAATTCGATTCAACAGTCTCTCAAAGCCGTCCTACATATGGATCCAATTGTTCCGTGGGCACTCTATACAGAGAATTCTTTAAAAGATTTTCCCGATATTCGTGGATGAGTCAGGTGAGCGAGCGTGAATCGACCAGTCGAGAATAGAAAGGCGCTCGCGCGCGTGTGGGCGTTCATTCTTCTTCGTGAATGGACACGGTGCAGTCTTTCGCGTTTTCATGGGTCCGCGAGCCCGGGTTTCACGTGCTCGTTAGAAGAAAGTAACGACCAGACCTCGGGACCGATTGTTCTTTCGCGAGAGACCGAGCACTATCTCGGACAACAATAAAATCTTTAATCGCGACAAATAACGCGACTAAGGCTTCTCAATTATTTCACCGCTTATCGTTTAATCACTGCTGTTATGGCTTGTCTGTCGTGCAACCGTAACTGCAGTGAAATGTTGCGTAGCTGCAAACGACTCTGTCCGGACGGTGCAACTTTTAAGGGGGCAGAATGATGAGCATAGTTCATCGCTTCGTTTGCAATCACGAAAGACTAATAGTAATCATTAGACTGGGGATTTTTATGCGAAATAAAAATATCGATTGCAACCAGGATCTACGTACACATGTTGTTTTAATCATTTAATCAATTTATCCAATGTGTGTGGAACATTAATTGAATATCTCAGAAATTAATGATGGACTTGTGATTTGTGTCTTGCAGTAAATAATTGACTAGTTTCTTTAGATTGAAAGGAAATAATCCATGAAGATCAACGGGAGATGTGTAATCATGACTTCGTGGAAAATCTAAGAAAATTATTGTCGAGGCGGTCAGAAGTTAGTTAATTGAGGTGAAATCAGAAATTCGTCAAATTACGTGTTAAATTCGAATGTTCTAATTAGAAAAATAGAATGGATATTTCTGGCGACGTGGCCGAGTAACCCCGAAAATCAGAGCACGAATTCCAGCCTAAGAAAAACGAAAGAGACTCGACACCCCTGGGGGCGATCGGCAAGATGACGGCAAGACTAGGACGCTCTGTATTTTTAGTCGAACACTGTTTACTAAGGACAGGGACTTGGTGATAAATTATCGGAATGTTCCGCGCACTGATCTATGGCCTCACGATAATCTACGTTCCTTCGACTCTTCCTCCTTCGGATACTTGCTTATTCAGCGAACGAAATGCCGGTTGTGGATCCGTTTCGATCAGATCAGCGAGTCAGATCTCATTTCACACTCTTCGGGGGTTCTCTCAACACCTGACTTTTCTATTTACGATTATTGAGATTGTAAAGTTACATTTATGAAATTTTAAAGTACAATAAAACTGTAGAAGATCTGTAAAACTGGACAAAACCTAACCTTCAGTGCACGATTCAAGTGGAAAAGAAGTATCGCGACTTCAGTACGAACATTTTAGAAAAATCATGAATATGTTCAATTTGGTGGTGCACAACGTTTTTTTAAAAAACTGGATTTCCAGTAGGTGCAAGATTGAAACTACAGGAAAAAATTGATCGATATCTCGTAGAGGAGCGAATAACGATTGGAGCATGATCTATATGGGGAAAGGATCCACTGTATATCCGGGCGAAACGTTGCGCGAGTGAATATCTCGAGTAATCAAAAGTTTGTCCGAGTCGCCGATAAATATTCGCAGCAACAATGGCGCGACAACAACGAGCCACGCGCGCTCGCCTTTCTCGTTTTAATTTCGTTTATTACAAAGCGTGCGCGGGATTGTTTCAATAAAAAGTGTCTCGAATGACCGCGCGGCGCCCGACTTCGCTCTCGTTACATGAAAATTTGCATCTGGGGAGGAGGAGAGAGGCTGGCAGAAAGACTGCAGCGTAGATCGGGTTGCAACGCATTGTTCCGTTCTCTCAAGTGGATTTTTATATGTTCGCGTGAATAAAAGAGGAACAAGGGGGGAACGCGGAGAGGGGGACGCTGTAAGTGTTTGAACGCGAGCTACGACCAGAGAGGAGAGGGAACTTTTAATGAAGAGCCCTGTGTAGTGCACAGAATACGCGTATTAATCTTTCCCGGTGGAAAGCGCGCGTCATTTTAATTGCTCCTCGATGCTGCATCGTAATTGCAAATGTTTCAAGGGACGGGGGAGCAATATTAAGCTTTTCCGAGGTACGACATTTTCGTACGAGAATTAAGGATCGAATCTGCTTCACTGGTTTTGAAAAATTCATTTTTTTGAGTCACAAGTTGCCCAGGACTGCTTTAGTATTCGGAGTAAGTAGAATCGGTTGACCATGATCAGACGCGTCAGCCGATTCCTATCTAATAGCGCGCGTGTTCGCTGAATTTTTAAATTAATAACTGTAGAATTATCTATTGGCAATTATCTATTGGTTGGCAAGAAAGTAATTTCGGTATTCTAAGGTGAAATAGAGTCTAATTTTTTATTCAAGTAATGAACTTTAATGAATACTTAATAATACAAGACTAGTAGGAGCAACAATTAATACATAAAAAGATTTTGTACAATAAATTATACTCTCGCAGAAACCAAACAACTGTGGTTACAAAATCGCACAGTGATTAGATGTGAATTGACAATCGTCGTTATCTTGGTTTACCGAAAAGAAGCGGACGTTGTTTTTACTTCGATGCAATAGATAGCTCTGGTTCACATTAAAGAACACTCGATTGTTGCCACAAATAAACCGTGATCAGCAGTTTCCTTCCGAGTCGAAGTAAGTTTTCAGAAATATTGAACTTCTTTCGGTTTATTAAAAGTTAGTTCTCTTCCATGGTATCGGGTTGGTTCGCTTTCTGTATACTTGTTGTGCGGGACAACTTCTTCAATTAAGGCTCGAAAGAATTGAAATTTAATTAGTCTTCCCTTTCCTGTTTTCTATCAAAATCGATTGTAAAAGAATCCAAGGATGCATTCAAGAAATATATCCTGTGCCTTCATTCTTTTCTTGCTGAAAGAGTAATGTACAAACAAAACAAATTCTTTTCCTTTAATTTCTTAATACTAATCTTCTATAAAATAAAAAGAAAATTTATAGTTATCTACTTTAATGTCCTAATAGTTTCATTTCGTGTTAAAATAACCGAAAAAGTTTTAGTAAGTCCTAAATAAAAATTGACTAATCATTTTCTTCGAATTCTTCGTGAAATTTCCGAATATTTAAATATCGACGATGGAGAACCAGGAAAAAAATTATTTTCTCCTTTTTAGTACATTTTAATATAAGCGTGGTTTTTAAAAAGTTTTTTTATATATTTTATTTTCTACTTTTATTGTCATCGGAAGCAAGAGTGTATAGAAAATTTCAGCAAGATTGGACTATGGGAAGAGGTTTAAAATTCGATTACAAGATTTAATGCATACAAAATAACACGGCAAGTTAATATAAGCGTGGTAATAATAAAAAGAACATAAGCGTTCAGACACCTATCGCGCGATTCCCACGTCCCGTTCCCCGTAAAAAGAAATGAAATTCTCCCGTTTTCTCGTCGGACTCGCAGGGGCGCGTTTATTTTAAGGTTGCGTGGGAGAGTTCGAGGCGTCTTTTTGCCGTCCGAATGCATAGATAATGTGCGTTGGCCTCCCTTGGCCTTCTAATCGTCACCTAAACCAAAATCTAAAAATGGAACCACGATGCCATGCCGGCCGCCGACACTGTCGAAAAGATGGACCAGGGTTGGACCACGTGTACCCGATTGCTTGCATCCTCTTCGACGAGCTCTATATCGCGGGAGGTCGTCGACGAGTCTTATTTCAAAACGATTTCCGACGTCTCGCTTTCGTTCGCCTTGCCCTCCCTTCCCGGTCCTTGACCTTCGAAAATCGATTCGCTAGGTTTATCCGACGGCAATGCGTTATCGCTGCGACGCACGGTGCGTTCACAATGGACGAAAATGAAAAAATTTCCTGTCGGTGTTTCAAATTTTGTTGCTGTCTCAAACCTTCATAGAAATGTTCCTACACGCGTATTACCAAGGTACGTAATGACTAGACCGCGGATTTTATGCATTTGTGACAAAAATTAGTAGATGTAATTTAAAACAATTGCAGGCTAATTTTAATGATGACACGGATTATACTAATTTTAATTTGTTAAAATTATTCAAGAAAGAATGAAACGCCTATCTGACTCTTATTGCTTGCAATGAATTTAAAAAATAAGCAAGACCCGCTATGCCATGCCTCTAAACTTATAAACAACAGCAAGATAAATTAATAAGAAGCAAAACTTTACACACACTTTAAATCAGAATAACGTTTTTATGAATGGATCAAACGACTTGAATTTCTCTGTAAGGCTAGAAGAATTAGTTTAGTAACTGACGTCGAAAACATATGTTGAAAAAATGCATCTGGTCGGAATTGTGAAAAACAATAGTAAAAATTGATTGTCACGACTGTTTTAGCTCGGTTAATAACGAAAATTTAAAAGATGTATTTGGTCAACTTGTATAAATTATATACGCTCCGAAAATTTCATTGAAATTGGTTTATTGGTTTACGAGTTATAAACGATCAAAAGTGGTAAAAACGCCGAAAATCTTGAAGATTAACTCGTAAACCAATTAACCAATTGCTCCTAATTGTAATTTCTCCCCAAATCGGGTCAAATACGTGCGACGCGACGTTATGCTACGTCCACAGCGAAGCATCATCACTTTTTGTCACCTCTTGTTACATTTTTCATTTACATCTTTCGGGTACATATAACAAAAAGTCGCTTTTTGTTGCTTTGGTGTGGACGCAGCTTAACGATCGACGTTCGAGGAAGTTATCGTCGCGGATCGTTCGACCGGAATGTTTTGTGCTCGAAAGTTTGACGATTTTGCGAATTCGTTCGGTGTAACGCGCGGAATAAAGGGAAAACGATCCGCGGCATTATATCGGCACGCATATCGGCCGTATGAAAATATCGGTGTAATTAATGAGATGCTAATCGGACCGTCGATAATTTCAGTTAATAAAACGACGGTATAAAATGACAGTGATCCGCGCAGGTATCGCAAATATTGAAAATACCATGATCGGATCGGGTGCAGATAATGAGCGAATTAGTAACACTTTGCTTAATAGAGGTGCAAATAAAATGGCGATAATGTTATCGCCGATATGTTGCGCCCCGAACGACAGCTGACGTCGCTGCTGAAATCGGCCTGGTAAGTCGATAATAATTTCTGCGGTGTTCCGCAAATCGATGGAATCATTAACGCTCCATGGAAGAAACCCGTGGGAAAATGATTGGCATGTTTTAAATATCAATATATTGATAACCGAGTGTATAACCCAGCGCTAATGTATCAGTAGGATATCTCTGCGAATTGAAAAGTGTTTCAACAAGACAAGAAATTCATTAGACGAATGTTTATTTTATATTCGGAAACATATTTAAAAGATAATCATTTGTTCGAATAATTTTTCCAGGCTTTTATGTTAATTTGTACTTTATCAATGTATGTCACTATTCGATAAAAAGATGTCCGAGTGTGTTCAATTTGACAAATATTATTTGACTAATACTTGTGCATAATATCTTGTTTATAGATTCTATCGTTATCTACTTCTCTGTGACGTCAGTACCCATGGATATCAGAATGTCAATATGGAAAGTTTTCGTTATGGTTGTTTATTGTGGTTGGTGATAATCTGACTGCGAATTGTATGGACTTATGATAAAGATGGGACAGCAATATTTTCAACAGTGGAAAGATCGATAACTGATAAAGCAATGCATTGAGAGAAGATGCAATATTTATTTTGCACGAACAACAAGAAGCTCCAAAGAATCAAATCATCTCGTTTTGAATTGACTTTGATCTCGCTATTTGCATGAATAAACCAATTTGTCGAGACACGAAATCGAATTGGGCCATTGTGACCCATCAAGTGGTTCTGCGATTAATTAAACGATCCTCTTGAGATGGTTTGAAGGCAATTAACGCTGCTAGACGTATACAATAGAATTTATTAGCTGGTTATGATTATCGTCGTCTCGTGGTGCTAATGAAACTAATAAGCTCACAGCTTCTAATATAAGCTATAAGAGTGCGTTTATAGAAATTTCCTGAACGTAGAAAAATCATTCAAAGAAAACTGGTTAAAACCCCGAAGTCGAGTATTTGTGTCACATAGTTCTAGAGTTAAATAAGCAAGTTTTTCACATAAATCTCTATAAACTGTCTCAGTTATCAAATTAACAAACTTGGGACTCAAATTGAGGCATTTCAATCTTGACTGAATTTGGAAAAATGGAATCGAATAATTGAGTTGTTTTAATCGATCAGGTGGTTGCAGTGCTAATTAAGCGATTCCTCAAACGATCTCTATAAATTTTCTTGGTTATCAAACTGACAATTTTCTAATGGAAATGAGCAGGGTGCATTTACCGAGATTCCGATCGACTTTGATCTCGGCGTCGTCCGCACGAATAAACCAATTTGTTAGGACACGGAGCCGAAACGGCCGATTGCGAGTTACCAGGTGGTTCTAGTGTTAATTAAACGATCCTCTCGAGACAATTCAAAGGCAATTAACGTGGCCGGGTGTCTATATAAACATGTTTGGGACGCAGTCCACGACAGTAGGATGCTGACCCCCACGAATCGAGAGGTCAGGCTCGATTATGTCAGTCTTCTTCGATGACGACACCGACGACGCTCGGGCATCGAACGGTGAACAGTCCATTGGTCTCTCGTTTCTGATTTCGTCACCTGCTCGAGAGACTGCGATTCGCTTTTAGCGAGACCGTATATAGCGTCGCGATCGATCCGAGGATCGTTTAAGGGGGTATTCTGGTTTTCGAGGCCGTTTTTTCCACGAATTTTTCGGAATTTCTTCCAGGACAACTATCGAAACTTCTCCACTGGAATTTTGCACGCGTGTTCACTGGTATTCGAAGTACACGTGCGATTTTTTTCAAGTTCAATTAATCGAAATTATACGAGTTATATATATTTTTGTAGAGCATGTTTTGAAAATATTTTTAAGCGAAACAAAAAAATGGAGTTATTTATTAATTAGTGTGAAAGCAGTTATGGTCCGAACCAAAAGAAATTAAAAATTTTGATTCTTTATCTGATTTGATTATACATATTATATAATGATGCTTGTTTGCCTGTTGATACAAGCTGCTATTTTCGATAGTGGAAGCAACAAATTGTACAAGAAAGTTTCCAGTCGACCCTTGACACGAGATGTCACTTTTAAACAATCATAGAAATACTTTGATAAGAACTGATTTCGCAAGATGATTACTATTCGTGCGTTGATACAAGCTGTTATTTTTAAACAAAGATATCAAAACATTTTGACAGCGGTTTGCAAGAAATTATGCAAGAAAGTTTTCAATATAGGAGACGTTATTTTTGAATAATAACGTCAATATTTTGGTGGCAGTGAACGCAGATTTTATGAGATGATTACTCGTGTTGATACAAGCTGTTATTTTTAAACTATCAACACTTCGCTAGTGGAAACAGCCGATTATGTAACATTTTTGTTATTTTTAAACAAACTAACAAACCTTCGCGGATTCTGTACATTTGTATTGCTCGGCGTAAATTGCTATTTACAAACAAGGATATCGAACTTCGATAGCGGTCGACACATACTGGGAAAGATAATTTCCGAGCTGTTATTTATAAACAAATAAGTGTATACGTGACTGCAGAGTTGCATCGGTGGATTCCATTGCTCTAATCGATACATCAGAGAACCAATATAATCTCCTAAATTCAGCGAGATTATTCCATAATTTGATTCAATATTAAGGCTCTCGAGGTAAGAAATAAATTTGTAATTAATGTTCCCACGGCAAGCGATATAATCATCCTATACGAACGCATGATAAAATACTGGGTAATCCACTTCGAAACGAAACTTTCATCAATCGCGTACACTTAGAGACATCCATATTCGCATTAACGTTGCGTATCTCGATCGAACGCGCGTTATTAAAAATACAACGACTGCACGCGGTAATACGTGAAATTTTTGCAGCGAACCGCTTCATCACGTTTCAGTTCTATCTGCATATTTCGATGTTTCGCCATGCACGCGATAAGAGGACTCAATTTACTGTATCGATCGGAAATTTTTTAGATTAACCAGCATTTCGAAAATTATATTCCACTTTTACCGTACCACAGTTAATTTTCTGCGATATTGCACATTTTCGCAGTACCGAAAAAAGATCCGTAAACATAACGATTTATTTATCGCAACGTTCGAGCACTCGAATATAAATAAATATTGAAACGCATTGCAAGACGGGAAAGAAAAATCTGCACATTATTATTTCGTTTATGGAGAACCTCGTCGTACGGACGTTTATTCCTCGCTTTAAACAACCGTTGTATTTACTCGTGGCTTTGTAAATATAGAGCAAACATTCGATGGGAATCCGTTCCGATTATAAATTAACAAATCGGTATTTCTCGCGAGGAAATTTCAGCAAAATTGCCGTGACTAATGGCATTACGTGTCGAACGAAAATTATTGTTCGGAATCACGTTCTGTGAGCGCGAACGGATGACTATACTTTAAAAATAAAATAAAACGTTGCTCGGAGTCACGAACAACTTTTGATGAAACATTTCGCCGACTGAAAATTCGAGGGTTGGAATAACAACGGAACTGTTTACCATCCGCAACTCGATGCACTGGTTGCCAACATGTAGCAGCGCGCGATAGATAAACCGTTGAACACTTGAGTCTATCTACATATCTTATTAGGTCATCTGGAAAATTAGCTGTTTCGGGTGCAGCGGTAATTATGACTTTTATTTGCGGCAGCAACGGGAAGAGTCACTTTTCCGAGCGCCATGACGTCGAGTGTATTTCAATAGGATTGTAACAAAAATACAGTTTTTCATCCGGGACGATCCATATTCATCAAACATTGCCCCGCCAAAAGATCAATCATTTGGCTCGCTGAAATATTTCGCGCAACCGAAACAAAAAAAAATACACTACAGAGTCATTGAAAAATCAATCGAAGAGTTTTTTTTTGCAAAACGTGTAACGTCGACGATGAAATTGTTTGAATACAAGATACAGTGGACTACCGTGTAACTCGATCGGAGAAATGGTTTAAAAAGACTGTGTCTATACGTGTATTTTCGGTGGCAATCAATGTACAAACAATTTTTTGAAGGGACACTGCCACAGAATATACATACAGGATGTCCCAAAAATGTTGTACTTCCTTGAAAAGATTCCTGAGGTCTTTTGAAGCAACTTTTTCCTTTGCGAAAATGTTCTCCGTGGCTTCGTTGAGGAGTTATTAACGACAAACGTGGACCAATCACGGTCAGTGGGCGTGTCGCAGGGCCAGAATCCGCGCTCTAACTGGTGCGTATTTGTTCGTTAATAACTACTTCACAAAGCCGCGGAGAACATTTCTGCAAAGGAAAAAGTTGCTCCAAAAGACCTGACAAATCCTTTCAAGGAAATACATTTTACATTTTTATACTCTAACGATATTTATTCTGTTGATATTATACATTGTTCTGAAACGAGAAAGTATGGGAAGCGAAATGAAAATTGTTCTCAGCATACGGTAGAAATTAAACATGATAGTTGAATTTAAATTGAAGTCGACACTTCCAAGCGCGGTGCCAATTTGCAACTGTCACACAAAGGTTTGCAGCGGCAAATTTATTCAACGCGAGAAGAGATTGTAGACGAGACGTGAAATTGAACCGACTTCGAGAATAAAGTAGAAATTAATAGTTGCATTTCGATTGAAGTCTGCATTTCAAAAGTGGAAAATTGAAATTACATATTTTGTCAACATATAATAGAAATGAATAGTTGTGTTTCAAATAGACGACATAAAAATGTTTTGAATTAAAAATTCCAAGGGAAAGAGACAAAAATTACGTGAAAAGCATGCCAGTAGCGTTCCTTTGTTGTTCTGACCTAAATATTTACTTTTATTGAAGCCATTAGACACTTTAAGGATCAACGATGACTTTGTCACTGCTATTAAAAATATATTTTGGGAACTTCATGAACGTCCAAAGTATATTACTAAAAATACATTAAAAAATTATGAAATAAAATGGACAGTCTGCACATCTTTATGTGAAATTACGAATTTGTAAAAGCTTATCTGCAGAAAATGGATTCGAACAAAGTTCCATTACTGTATTGGTAAAAAACACACTCTTCATAAATATTAAAAATATATTGCTGTAATATTGAAACGTAATGAATACACCGCGGATTTTTATGCAAAAATATAAATTTTTTCCAATCCATAGAAAATGGAATCGAACTAAATTTATTTATCTCTGTTGATAAAAATCTACCGCCTCTCTTACCGCCTTGCACTACTATTTATTTTGTGGTTGCAGTGATTAGAAATTCATCGTCGTCCAGAATTTCATAGAAAAAGAAGAAATTTTACATTTATCGTACCACTATTTCTCTACTCTGAATCTTTGTATCCGCTCAAATTACACTTACCCATAATTGCCATGAGTGCATGAAATCCGTAGTCATCATGTATATCAAATTTTACCTGTAAGATGCAGCAAGCGCACAGACAATTTCGGGCCCTACCGTTGCTATATGAACGGACAAGACCCCGAAGAAAGATCGACTCAATTAGTACACCTGATGTACATATCAAGAGCAACGCGATTTTGTCGATGCATCTAAAAAATGCGTTCCGAGTCGCATGCAAGAGAAGCTTCGCGGGAAAATGCGAATGACGAGGGAGCAATTGGTCGGGGTCCAAGAAACCCGGGATGACGATGCGTCTGGGCTGTCAAGATTCCGCGGTTTCGGCGTTTCCACGTGGAGCTGTGGCCAGGTGATGGTTGACGGCCGTGGGCCTTGACTTTAGGTTGTCGCGCGGTAACGGGGTCGGCGGGACAGTGTGTGGGTAGCTAGAGCTCACCTGTGACCGGATGTCCTTCATCTTGTTACGTCTGTCGAAGAGCCGGTTTGGTGTTTTGCTGTTCTGGGTCCGTTGGCGGGCGGCTGCTTGTCTCGTCGTGTGCCGGGCGAGTTTCTCGTGCGAGTACGTCCGCGGCCGATCGCTCCTACGAAATGACTACTAGGCGAGCCGGCGCGGGCTGTGTACGAAACCTCGGGCCGGGTCGGGCGGAGTCGAGCGGCCGAGTCGGACCGCACCGGACCGGACCGACTTCGGGTCAGGTTCGGGACAGGGTCGGGAGTCGGGTCGCACTATGCACTGCGCAGTCGCCAGATTATTTACCCACCCGCGCCGCTACTTTCCCGCGCGCCTTCTTCGCTACCGTCTCGCTTTCGGCACCGTTGGAAAGTTTCGACACCGTTGAGTAATCGTCCGTCAGCTGACCGGATCCGCTCGCGCTCTCCTCGCCGGATTCGCGGAGATAATCGCTATCGAGCGAAGCTGGAAAAATTTCGGATTTTTGCGTGTTGATGCTCGGAGAAAAATCCTGAAACCCCCGTACCGGCCCCCGCGCCGGTACCCCTGACAAGGGTTCGCGATTTCGGAAAGTTACTACGACGCCGCGCTGATCGGTGAAGATGATTAGTGGATCTTCGTGCGAAGTTGAACGTGTCCGAGAGGAACTCGCATTTTAGAGGACTTCTATCTCTTCTTCTTCGTCTTTAGACATTTTTTTCTGGGAAAATTTAGAAACTTTTTTAAAGCGATACTTTGATCGAAGGTACACAGTATATTGTACGTCTTGTACTAATTTTTTTACAGCAAAAAGTTTTCGTCAGAAAACAAAAAATTCATGAAGAGATAAATTGTATATTTGGAAAATATTGTAACTTCATCGATGTGATTAACTTTTTACGTAAAAGTATCAAGAATAAAACGGAGAGTTTTCTAGAGAAAAATTAGTTTCTGTGAGTTCTTCTTTGGAAACGGGCAATATTAATAAAGTTTCATTTCCCTTGTTTTAAATAAAATAAAGTGTAGTCGCAGTTGTTAAGCAACGGTTGGATCACCTCGGGAGATATGATTTACCGTAATACGATTGGCATATCGCTCTTCAGTTGACAGCGTTCAAATGTAGGTCTTTAGGTCTTATTGAATTTCGAATGCGTTGACGTGTTCTGAAAATATTCCACAATACGATACTGTTTTATCGCAATATCCTCTGCTGACACTGAAAATGAGACGACTCTTTTCGATTACGCTTTATTTCTGAATTAAATCAGCTTAGATATTACAAATTTCTTCTCGTTACATTATTAGCGAATTCTATTTATTTATTTCTTAACGACCTGTATTGGTTGATTCGAACAGGTATCAACTGGTGAGTAGCATTCATTGAATTTTTATTTAGCTCTTCTGCAATTCCTTTTTATCAGTAAAATATCCCAACTTCATTGAAATGTGCAGAACTTAAAAATGTGTTTTGTATTGAATTTTATAGGTATAAAAATTCGTTCGAAAATCTTACAGGTACATCGAGATCGCTTCTACCCCCTATTATCGATACACATATTAATATACTATAAACATATAAAACTTTATTGAAGACATCGTCAATAGAATTGACATCAATTCGTAATAAATAATGAAATTCTTCTAATCTTTTTGTATCACCTTATCATCTTAACATTTTTGTCATAAATGCACAAAATCCTACGTTCATTAATAAATTTCATCTTGTATAGCAACATTTTTTCCAGTGGTTTTTGGTCCTATGCCTTTTTCCCCCGCAAAATTAATGTGACAATTTTATGTTGTGTAGGATTGGACAAACGGATGAGGGAACGAGTATGCGTATCGCCGCCGATCAACAATGCGAAATTGAAAACGAGTCTCGCGTGGCGGGGATGCTGTTTTAGGCGTCTTTCCCGCGAGAGGTTGATTCATGGCGCCTAATTAATCGCGGACCGACGTGACTGCGAGAATATTCGCGTCGTCGGAAGAACGGAGATGATATAAGAGGCCCAGTGACGCGTCACCTGTACTGATATAGTACACGCTGGCAATATAGTAATACCGCGATAAGCGACGTAATATTTTTCCGGCGCGAAAAGTCCGCGTCACGGGACAGATAAATCGCCGTTTCGCGCGATTTGACTCGGATAAATTATTTCTTTCGGGGAAATCAGCGCCACGCGCCGCTGGGACGTTCTAATACACCCCTGGAAACGAACTGCGGCCTCGTTACCTTGCTCATTTTTGTGAAATTCCCCTAAATTCATCCTCTTGGGCGTGGGAACGGGGAAATTCGTTTGTGATTTGCACAGTGGTCGCTCCAACCAAATTTTATCGTAACAGTTAAAATAAAATGTAATTGGAAAGAGAACTTCTTTGACACGACAATTCCAATTTTGTTCGAATTTTGCAGAAAACGTGCCACGAATGGAGGCAGGCGTCATTTTAATTCTCTTCACATCTTCAAAACTATAATAAATATTACAACTAAATTAAACAAATCGAACTGAAAAAATTTTTTGTAGTCGAAGGACGCCTCTTCGTGTTCCAAGAATGTTTATTCTCATTTCGTCAATAATTTTCTCGGAAAAAAATGATAAAAGTTGCTTTAATCGAAAACTGAGTCTTAGTTCGGAAATTTTTTGCCAGTATACCGATAGCGAGATTCGATGTAGGTCGATGGTAAATGTATAATCTTGTTTAATTTGTTTCGTGTGTAAAGTATAAAGTGGATCGGCGTCGCACTTAAATAAAGTTCAATATCGCAATCGTGTAAACCGGGAACTGTTGTTTGTAATGTGTAATTTGTAATTTGTAATGCACGCAGCCGGAGTCACGAACCGGAATAAATGAAAAATTCGATTAATAATTAATTTTTTTCAGGCGATTAGTGCAAAGATTTTATCCGAATTAAAACATCAGCGTCGTTGTATTAAATAATAATTGGATTCGAATAAAATAATTCGCAAATTGTCCTATTGTCAGCCAGGTATTCGCAACTTGAACAAATTGGAAAATATATACGAACCCCGAGGGATGAGAATTTAATTTGTTTAACTCTCGCGAATGCGTTTTTAATTAAAAACTGACTTAATCGTGCGTTCTGCATGTTTTCTCGTTTCTTTCTCTTAGCGTACGGAAATAATGCAGCGAATGTTCTTTCGGTTTATGACTCCTTCGATGGGAACCCCGGAGGGAGCGAACAAAGGGAGGAAAACCGAGCCAGAAAGTTTGTTTCGCGTAACTCGTTAATATGTTAATCTCGGGAGCAAAAATCTTATTTTATTGGCGAGCTCGGATGGGACGTTTTGTCGCCGGAGAAAAAAAACGTAAACGATTATTGCGAGGAGATAAAAACCCCGAACCCATAAAGCTCATGGGTTTCCAACCCTTCCGTTCTGCTGCGTTTTTCTCGTTTGCCGGCAGGAAATACGAAAAATCGAGAAACGAATTCAACAAACATTTATCTTTATATGTATATTTACCGTTTTATTGTTTCGTTTATGAACGAATGTATTTATCCAGCTTCTAACGTTAAATATTGTCAAAGTGGTCATTTGTGCATAAACTTAACCGTTTAATAACTAAAATGCATCTGGAAGAGGCCGAATAATTTTCTTAAATAATTCAACTGTTACTATGAACCTTCTATCTAAGGATGACGAGTTAACTCGTCGAAAATTTGTCACGTTCTTAATTCAACAAATAATATTTTCACTTTATTGGCAAAAATGAGTACGAGTTATTCGAGAACTTCTTATTTTGGAGAAATATGCATACTGTATTGATAATTGAAGAGTCACTCGGTTAAACAATTAAAAGATGGATTAAGAAGCCCTCGATTGTTAATCTTCTATTTTCAGAATACTACTTTTCATTGCCAGTGAGTAAATCATTCATTTAAGAAAAATATGTAACACTATAAGTATGTCAAATATAAAATGTTCGAGAATGCCCGAGCGAAGTAAAGATGTCTTTTCCTATGTAATTCAGAAAGAGTGTGATGTTCTTTGAGTGAAAGGGACTCCGGATCGACGCGGTTGCTCGTTAGTTTTTCCCAGCCCTTTTTCCCGAGCATTTCCCGGGGTAACATACTTCACGGATCGGCACGAAGATCTCACCGTGAATGGAAGAACGAATCATTCCTCGGGACTCTTTCGCGTGGCTTGTCGTCGTCATCGGCTTGCAATTCGGCCGCCGCGCCGTGATTATCAACATCGAGTTCGCTTGAATCTCAAAGGAGAGTCTCAATCATGGGAAGAGCATCCTCGAATATCCGCTTCCAGCAATCAGTTCCGAAAATACTTCGAACCCGACTTGAATTGTTGGAGCGTCTGCGGATGATCCTATTGCTTCGAGTTTCGCATATTTAGCGTGGATATATCTCATGAATACACGTGCGGAGAGCTTGCGTTGAGGATGGTTAATAGAGTTTTATTCAATTAGGCCGCATAGTTTCCTAGTCCTTCTGATGAGCCAAGATTCTGCTCGAGCATTAGTAGAAAAGTTACGTTCACGTGTCCCACATTCGAGGCAGCTCAGCGATACTCCCTTGATCCTGATTTTGCTCGATGGCCTAATCTGAGTTCTCAGTTCTAGGAGGGTCCTCTCGCTGGTTCGTTCCAGGAAAGTTTGTATCGAGTCTCAGAGTTCTAGGATCATTCTCTCTCTGTCATTCCCCTTTTTGTTTGATCGTTTTACGTCGCTTCTTCAACTGCTATGGTTATTAAGCGACCTGCCAGTCCCTAGGTCCTAGAAAAGTTGCATTCGTAGTTCCCTGACACTGATCTTCAAAGAAGGCCTAATTAGAGTCCTAAAATCCTAGGAGAGCCTACTCGATATTGCTTCTTAAGAAGGTTTGTAGCGAATCTTCCAATTGTAAGACCACCTAATGGTAGTCCCCAGGTTTTAGAAAGGTTGCGTTCGTAGTCCTCTGATTCTGATCTTCGAAGAAGTCTAATGCTAGTCCCTAGGTCCTAGAAAAGTTGCATTCGTAGTTCCCTGACACTGATCTTCAAAGAAGGCCTAACTAGAGTCCTAAAGTCCTAGGAGAGCCTACTCGATATTTCTTCTCAAGGAGGTTTGTATCGAATCTTCCAATTGTAGTAGCACCAAATGGTAGGCCCCAGGTTTTAAAAAGGTTGCGTTCGTAGTCTCCTGATTCTGATCTTCGAAGAATGTCTAATGCTAGTCCCTAGGTCCTAGAAAAGTTGCATTCGTAGTTTCCTGATACTGATCTTCAAAGAAGGCCTAATTTGAGTCTTCAAGTCATAGAAGAGTCCACTCGATATTTCTTCTCAGGGAGGTTTATATCGAGTCCTCCAATTCTAGGATCATTTAATGGTAGTCACTAGGTCCTAGAAAAGTTGCATTCGTAGTCCCCTGATACTGATCTTCGAAAAAGGCCCAAATTGACTCCTCAAGTCCTAGGAGAGTCCACTCGATATTTCTTCTCAGGAAGGTTTATATCGAGTCTCCCAATTCTAGGACTATCTAATGGTAGTCCCCAGGTTTTAGAAAGGTTGCATTCGCAGTTCTCTGATTCTGATCTTCGAAGAATGCCTAATTCGGATCCTCCAGTTCTAGGATAAGATCGTCTAATGTCAGTCCCCAGGTCCTAGAAAAGTTGGATTCGTGTCTTCCACGTCTTAGAATGTTCAGTAATATTTTATAGACCTTGATTTTCGAAGAAATCGAACGAAGAAAATAATTCTGGTCCTTCAGTTCTAGGATAGGATCATCTGATGGCACTCCCTAGGCCCATCGCAACTTCAATTTCGCTATACTCATTTCTCACCGTGACCTCTCGCAACAAAACCTCGAGCGGCACTCGTTGCGACACGAGGAAGGCCGTTTAGGCAGACGGTCGCGGGCAGAGAATCGACGGGAATAAAGTCCGCGGGAATGGTGGCACGGCTGCCATTTGACTGCTGGCCAAACCAGACGTCGACTTAGTTTCTTTTTAGACCGTAAGGCTTACCCGTTGCATCGTTATTGCGCTAGTAATTCCGGGCGTTGCTCTACGCGCCGCGAAAGCGGAACTCAACCCTTCCCGAGCTGCATTCGGAAGTTGCGCGCGTTTCCGGCGAATCTGGATAACCCGACGCGCGAATACACGCTCGCGGAATCTGTTCCTGGTGCTCTGCCAGCCGCACCCTCTGCGAATCTTAACCGAACCACTTAAAATAATTATTTTCGAGGGGTGTTCTCCATGGGAGGCCGCGATCGATTTTTGAACATCGATCGCGCTTGATTTTTGCATACTGTCTGTGGACTTGTCGTTTAGGGATGTTCGTGTGGGGCAGTAAAATCGACTAATATTTAAAAACTAGAAAAAGATTGCGAACAAATTAATCCGTTCGATGAATTAATATATTGTGCGAGGTGTGATATACATGTGCAGGTTGTTAAACGTTATATATAGTCGGCAATAACACAGCCTAATATAAATTTCGTACTACAAGGGTTGGAGGGTCCGGAGGGGAGCGAACCGGCGACGTTGAAATAATTATGCGGATTAATGCAGCGGCTAATAACACGATCTCCGAATTATAATATTTACTACCCTATAAATTCTATTATATCTATCGTATTTCACGGTGAAACGGCGCAACTACGATGTCAATTGGCGCCCTCCGCCGAAAAACGGATTAAACGACACGGGCGAATGTCGAATCGGCACGCCGAAAATATAATACAGGGGAGCCGTTCTGCCAGCCAATCGGCGCAGTTTAAGCGAATTACTTGTATCGCGCGAGTTTTTATTTGACGAGGTTTCATCGGCAATTTTCTGTAAATAGATTTGTGATTTTTCGGGGGAGCGGGCGGGACGATTTGGTGAATCGCGAGGGGTGAAATTGTGGCAGGGATTTAATGGCCGGCAATCGGAAGTGATCCTTGTTTGCACGCCGAGCGGAATTGCCGGCCGGGCCGCATTTCGAGGCCAATGAAATGAACATTGGCCGACACGTTCTGCTCGCGAAAATTCCAGATCACGCTGAAAAATGATCCCCTAAGCGCAGGCAACCGGCTCGCGCGCCTGCCGCGAGTCGAGCCGATTGTCATTGCCCAGGCGCACACTGTGGCGATCCTATAGCAACCCCTTTCAATTATGTTCCACAGTATTTTTACATTTTGCAGCACTATTTAATGATAATGAGGGATTAAAGAAAAATAAAAATATAACAATTATATTATTTCATGACTTATTAAACCTTGGAGACAAGGTGTTAAACCAAAAAAAATTTCACACCACTTTTTCATTAAACAGCCCATATAAGAATGATTTTTGTAACCCTTCCAATTATATGAAAATCTTGTGTTCTTTTGTATAATGAACGAATCGAAGAATAGATAGATGCATTTCAGAATAAAGTAATATAAAAATCCGAGCACGAAGCGCGCATCTGAACAGTGTATTACGGAAATAAAGGGAAACGTCGCCGGTAGCACCGTATGTGCATCATCGCGTCCAGATTTATCACAATGTCGGGGTCGAAAATTGATCTTCTGTTTCACATCATAAAATAAACAACGGCCAGTTGGCAGCGCGAGTCGACGAGCATACCAGCCGAAGGAAACGTGACATACCTAACATTATTTGCATCTCCTATCTTCGCTGCTCCAAAACGTCGCTATCCGAGCGGAAGATGGCTCCTTGTCTCTGGTAAAACCCGACCTTTCGTATCGTCTTCAAACAATCGAGTCAGCCGGAACAAACATGGCCTTTGAGAGCTGTCGTCGCTATAGTTTCCGTGGAAAACAATCGCGGAGAGAGTGCAACGATAAAACGGCCCTTCTTAATTGTTCCACGGGAAAATAAAAGTGCTCGGCGACTGACGATCTTACGATTTCGACGACAATAACGGGACGACATCGTTTCACACGTCATTAATTCCCCCGTGCTCGGAGCTTTTTGTTCGATCGTGAATTTCCAGAGAATTTCGTTGAATGATCTTGATCAAATTGGTAATACATACGCAATTATTAAATATTTGGGAATTTTTTAAAAGAAAGGCATCGAGTATCATAATTTTTTGTAAATAACTAATATTCGAAGAGCACACACAAATTTTGTTATGCTGTAATAATTATTTTCTCAGTTTTCACAGCTTGCATTGGCAGCTTTAGGGTTCAAATAACTTATAATAAAATAATAGTTATTACTAGACTGCGGATCTTTATGCAAAATAAAAAATGTTTGCATTGACGCAAGACACAGGAGCGAAATAAAAATTTCTTTTTTCTTTTAATCATCTGATTATGCTGAAACTAATACGCTGATGTCTTTGAATCTTTTTAGTATGTCAACTGCTTTAAATTGTGCTTATCCATTTTTATCATAAATGCATAAAATTCGTAGTCTAGTTATTACTATTAATAATTCTATCGTAATAACTAATTATGTATAGGCACGATCACTCTTTGTTACATCAAATGGAATGCACGGGCGTGATTCATGTGCAAAGAACATGCCAAAACTTTAGCAATATGTCACTCTTGTTTCGAAAGCAGTGAGGAGAGAGATCTGTCAATGTAAATATGTGTATTTACATACATATCCAAATTTCAAAAACGTTTAAATTTGTTTGACAAACATGCCGAAACTGTCACAGCTGGACAGCACGTTTTATGCAAAATCGTAATTCCTTGGATCAATTTAAACAAACAGGATTTTTAAGACCTTAAGTACATTAAAAACGGAATATCAACACGTTCTATTCTAGAACACTAAATATCCAATTCTCGAAAAATCGCGAGAAAGGACATTATACACGCGCGGTCGTACTGGTGCAAACAGAAACGCATAAAGCGTAAATGTAATTTGAAGAATTAATCGACCACGAACTCCCAGCGAAATATACGAGGGTGTTTTATAGCACGTCAACATAACTTTTGGAAACACGTATAAGGCATCGATATGCGCGCAGGTATAATGCAGCGCGCAGGCTATTTTATAATCTGTAATCAGAAGCTCCGTGAACCGGTCGGCCACACGGACACCATGAATAAATTGATTATACAAACGTAATGAATTTACCGGGAGAAATTATGACCGCAAGTTATTTTACGACCAGTACAATTTATCGAAACGAAAGATACTGCCTGGAAATCGATAAACCGCAACGAGAACTTACAATGCACTCGGAGAGCAGCCACATCGATTGTAAACAGAGACTGTCTGCGTGTTGCGAATAAATATTTCTGCAACCTTCCGTGCATAGAAAATTATTGTTACTAATTCGTTATCGTGGTTGTACTCCTGTGTTTATACAGAAGACGATCGATTAACTAATTAACACATTCCTTTTATTGAACTCTCACGCGCGTATATCTTCCGTTTTCTATAATTCACTCAATTCTTCGTATTCAGTGTCGAACGCTTTCCTTATTTATTAAGTTGGAAGACCTTACATAATCTTGTTAAGTGAAAAAAACAGTCCACCGTAAAAAAATATGTGAATCGCTGTATTTCCCAACTGATTCCTTTATCAAATAAAAACAAACTGGAAAAGACTAAATAAAAAGACTCTCCCTTTGTGTCAGTACGGTACAATTATGGTTATAAGACAATGCAAGAGTGAGATACATTTGTTGCGTAGTTTATTGTTGCTAAGAATAAAAATATTCCTTTGTTAATCTGTATTTTCAATACCAATATTGTTGTGTATATTCAAATTACAATATCTCTAACTAATAAATAGTCTGTGGATCTCTATGCAAAATATTCCTTTATTTAATCATTTTGTGAAATTGAAAATTACATATTAATATTCTATAGAACCTATAAAATTCGCACAAATAACTTTTCCCCATAAATCACTTATGTTAGCACTTTTTGATAGAGAATCCATTTAAAACATAAAAGAAAATATGCAACCCTCGAGAAGATTTAAGTTCTGTTGCAAATTATTTCATGACACGATAATTTCAGATGGAACACTTTGTATAATTTCAGATCGTTTTGGAAAATTATATAGTTGCACTCGGAAACCAATGGAAGTTCTGCTTATCGAGGCTCAAACGTCACTGCTAGGTAGAGGCAAGGGATAACAACCCTCGCGAGAGGAATAAATTCTTTAATCTCCGTGGCATCGTGATACCGAGCTTGACACAATTCCTCAAGATTATCGGGCTTAATCAGGCGACTAACGAACAATCAGTGCCGCTTTTACTTCGCACGTGATCCACGGCGGGTCGCACGTGCGTCCAGCACGTGGTTACGGATGCAAAAGCCCGGTTCACGTGCGTCAGACACGCAAGCTGACAATGTGCCTAGAAAACGCCGCCGGCCGGACTGCATACGGGAAATTAACGTCGCCATGCGACGCGTAATCGTGATTAATCAACGGCTGACGGGATCGCGAATTATTACTTGGATCATTAACCCTTCGCGACAACGAAGGAATTGAAATTGTGTCGCCGGAGACGCAACTCACCCCCGAACTATATGTTCCCTCTCACATTCCCTACTATAATTTATTTTTGATTAATCCGCACGCTATCTTCCGAAATAATTTCATCTAATTTCTTGCAACTGATTTCAACCATCTTTATTTCTTTTAATATGTCCAGCAAAGTCCGATTGTTCCGTTTCATAAAATATTAAAATTGAAGGGATGATTCCTTTAATATTATCATTTTCGAACTATTCAAATGGAAAGCACCGCGCGCTTTCCATAAAACTCCGCGATACGCAAGATGCACTCGAATCGATCGATGAATACATTACCCTGAAAATTTGCAACTGTTTTGAAAAAAAGATCTCATCTTCGAGGACCTTTTTTCCGCATGCAACATGCTGAAAGTGCCGCAGTCTCTCTACTTGCATATCGAGCAACGCCGCGATTGGTTTATGCATCATTTATAACGAGAAACGGCGGCGTTAGATTAACATTATCCGACCGCGGAAGTTGATAGAAATTTGCATCTCTGTGGACGAATTTGAACAAAATTGAGCCACGTGAGATTTGAGTTTCCTCGCACGCGGGTTCAGCGAATTAGGCTACGTCCACACTGAAGCAACATCGAGCGACTTTTTGTTGCTGTCTCCTTTTCTCAAGATATAGGCTTTATGTCGAGGCTGGCGATTTGAAGATTTCTAAAAAGGGTTGGCTACACACGCTGCAGACGCGAAAAATTTCAGAGTCTAAACATTCTGCAAGACACACGGTGTCTCTTGACCTCAGATTATGTCAGTCGGCCTTCGAGCATCTGTTCTGATAGGGACACGTGTGATGTGTTTTTACGCTGTCACACTTACCGACAGTCTCTGCAATTTTCTGTTTCACTGCTTATCGATATTCGCACGATACCGCGGGAATCCGTTGTGACGTGGCACAATGACAACATGAGAATTTTATCAACGTGATTGCCGTCTGGGAAACGTTAATGTATATTTACTCGTCCCATTCCTATCACTCGAGCGTCAGAAAACATCTACTGGTGAAGAAACTCTAGCGAATAATATTTACAACGATACTAAACTTCATGTTTTGCAATGTTAAACGCATTCCTGATAAATCTAAAAAATAGTTTTCTTTAGTAATTAGTTTCATCCCATCCCGATGCAGCGCGGAGTACGCGATACTTTCTCAAATCCGCGAAACCATGCTTCCCCCCAAAACCGATCGCGCAGAATATTTTTCTTGCCTTTTAAAATCACTGCAAAACAACATCCAGCCAGACAGGGCGTGTTTACAAGCGGGGAACTGCGATACAGTGGGACGTTAAATAAATAAAAACATATTTCTGCAATGTTTTACTCGAGGCTGTATACGTTTATTCTAAAACCAATTTGCAGCATCAAGATACCCGCAGCATTTAATTTCATTTTCACCCGGTGGCGATCGAGACCTACGTTGGTAAACAACATAGCGAGATGCTCAACAATTGCTATAACGATACCTTCATACGGGGTGGCCCAAAAATGTCCAACCTTGAAAGGGGCGGTTCCCGAGGTCATTTCAGGTGACATTTTCATTTGCAAAAATGTCTGCCTCGGCTTTAAGGATTTATTAACGAAAAACAAGAATAAATGGAGAGAGCCGGCTCGAAGGCAGTTCCCGCTGAGCGTAGCGTTGGCGTTACGCCGCGGTGAAGTAGTGAACAAGAGGAGCAGAAATTGATTTCAATAAAACTCACTTATTCAACCGTAAATGCAGTTGCAGCTTCGAAATGTCACTGAGCCATTCGGAGACGAACTGCACTGCTGACTTCAGGTGTACGACAGTGCTGAGGGACGTACGGGTAGGTCAACGAATTGCACTTTCACTGTCACTTTTTAGTCGATAAATTAATCGCGTATGTTTATATCACACAGACACTGTAAACATATCCAACACATAGTTATGTACTAATCACAATTGTTACTATTAAGTATCAATATTAAATCGCACTATTAAAAACACATATTAGCAACCGTGAGATTACAGATGATTTTAGGCAAGGTTATTCTGAAAAATTTTGGGACGGCATTATGCAAAAACAGCAGAGGCACCGCTGTAAGACTAGAATTTATGGCAATCACATGTTTCGGCTTTATTTCCTGCGGGTTGGTACGCGGAGTCGATGGTTAATTGTTCGAAAATCAAGTTTGTCCTGTTACCTAGCAAGAGGTAGTTAAGAGTCTCTATTGTTCTATACCTCCTTTAAGGGGTTTATTGGCGATCAAGCATGTTGCGCAACAATTATTGTGCAGCATGATGTTACGCAAATCCAAATTGTATTCACATTGAGACATAATTTGAGCAATCGTTTAGTTTTTCACTCAGTAGTGATGAGACTCGTCTGACAATATTTGTGCAACACTGCCATTCACAGTACAACACAGTACAAACGCAACCCGTTTGTTGTGCACAAAATATCAGGAAATTCTGATTTTACACAACAGGTTGCGCGATTGGTCAATCACTATCATTCACGATCAATCATGTTGCACAATAGACATTATTGCGCAAAAAGCTTGACCGTGAATAGGCCTCTTTAAGAAACTTTCTAAGAATACAGACTTTTTTTCTGGATCATTGGATCGTTGTCCAGAATAAAATCGGTGCAATTGTTATTTTCGATGCTGTCGCAACGAGACGCGGTGCAAAAGCCGAAGAACCTCGTGGTAGGGAACTGGAACCAGTTGTTCTAATCTCATTCGATTGGCATATCGCGAGTTCAACCGCGGTAGTAGTACGCTCGATGTCATCGTGGACGTTCGACGCTGTCTTCCAAGCCACCACTTTCAATTTCGCTAACTCCTACACCTTTGTCTTCGCCCTTTCATCGTACGAAACCCTTCGACACAGCGAAAACCCTTTGACAATTCGCGCGCCGTTCTCGATTCGACCGAATGTCCGTTGTTCACTGGGACACTGTTTTCGAGGCTGTATTGGTTGTCTGGTGAACGGGCATTGTTTCGTTGATCCGCTTGCATTTTTGGGCGATTTAAATACGCTCTCGAGCATGGACCACGACTCGGACAAGCGGAGGAACGTTTGTGTCCAGTGAATTAACGTGATCGTCTGCGCAGAACGTCCGGGAAAACTGCTAACTCCTGTTCCCGAAGGATCTCGTAAGGTAACTAGCGATTCTTGGCTTGTTCAGTTATTTATAACCGACGCTTTAACGTAACTGCTGTATGTTGGTTTATAAAAATGATAAGGATTTATTTAAACTTCGTGCGGTTCTTATTGTAACGTGTGCTTAACTGGTGTATGTTGGTTTATAAAAATAATAAGAATTTATTTAAACTTCGTGCGGTTCTTATTGTAACGTGTGCTCTACGAAAAGTATTTATTCAATTATTTCCTATAGAAGATTCTGTTTAACAATTGAATAATCATTTTAACCGGCACTGGTAGGCTCAGTGTGAATATTGTTACATATTTTAGAAAATTTAGAATACTTTATAATACACAAGTTGCACAAGCTTTTACCTTCAGCGCACAGTGGTTTTTGTTTCGAAGCAATTCTTCGAATCAAGTTTCCAATATGGCGCCCACTGGCACCATACACGTTTCGATACTCTGAATTCCGGGAAGCTAGTTCGATATCTAAACGATACTACGAACACGAAGCCGACAAGCCGAAGCCTACCATTTGCAAGACCAATTAAAACTAAACTATTATTTCTGCAGCAAATTAGTTCCTTACAAATATGCATTAAAAATAAGACAATAACCATTCTTGTTTTAAACTTCAAATCAACAAATTGCGTTCCGTTTACAACGTCACATTTTAAAGAAATACATCTCGCATTCTCTCACAATATGCTGAAAACGTAATGAAACGTAATGAAACGTAATTGTCGTACGTAATCATAAATGCACATGCAAATTCATACAATTTTCCAAAGCGTTTCTCCGACTAAAAACGGAGTAGAAAACATCGTCAGTCATTGTTGAAGCTTTTGTTTATTGGATTTTTCACGGCAAGCTAATAAGAGCTTGATGGGTGACCGCAATGGTGTTCGGTGTTTGCGGTAAACATCGATCAATCCGTGATTACTTTTATAACGTAAAACGGCCTCGTTTTTGCGGGTGTTCTTTTATTATTTTCCAAAGACACCGGCGCGGAAAGAGAGAAAAATGGAATATCGTAACAGTGCGTGGAAAGCCCCGCGCTGGCAGAACGAAACAGAATAAATTGCGGTTTGATTGAACGCGAAAGCGGACCACGCTGAAAGAATTTTCAAATTGCTCTTGGTTTCGCCGTGAATGAAAACTAAATTGGATCAGCGGACCGGCGGGTCTCGCCTCTTAATAGAAATGCAGCGGCGAGGTTAAGGAACACGAACTTTTCCACGAGTCTTATCGAGTGCTTTTTTTTAATCGGGGCCTCGTGCACGGCATTCCGTGGCGAGCTTGTCACTTCGGGGTCAGAAAAATATTCCGGTGTCTTGAAAGGTTACCGACGCCGGTCACCATACCATTTTGATGCTACCATGAAGTTGCACTTCCACTTCGAATTTCCCTACAGGATCGTTCAAAACTGGTGCCCGCGAAATAGGACATAAGATCACAAGAACGCCGGACATAAAATTATTCAATTATTCTCATTCACACGATTTACAGGATCTAGTGGATTCAGTGGATCCAACGAGCCAAGAACTAGTTGAACACTGAATACCCAATTTTCGAAAAAGTCAACCTGTTGTAATTTCGTAAAAAATGATCGTACGATAATAAACTGGGACTCATTTCAAAGCTCGAAGATTCTACTTTCGCACACCAATAATCATTTTTCTGCAAGATACTTTTACGTGATGTAGCAGATAAAGAAGTGAAGACCCATTTTTTCTCAAAAGCGCTAAAATTGAAACCTCTGTAAAAATATTAAAAAATTTTGTTCGTGACTGAAACCACCGTAGATTTATAGATTGAAGCTTTCTCTTTACAGCGACACCTCGAAAATAATTATATGATTTTTCCTAGCCGATTTATCTAGTTTTACCGAACTTGTTCCTGGTGTCCGTTCCACAAAACAGTGAAAAGCTCAGTTTTCAAGGAGTCGTTGTGAAGGGGAAGCTTCAATCTTGAATTCTATAGTAGTTTCATTCTCGAGAAAATTTTGTGAATGTTCTGGGAGAAGTTTGAATTTGCTGCATTTTGTAAGGTCTTCGGATTCCCACCTGCTACATCGTGTAAAAATGTTTTCAAGGTAAATGAACGCTGGTTTGGAACAGTAGAGGCTTCGAGATTCAAAATGAGTCCAGGCTGCTGGTTGTACTGTTCCTTTTTACGAAATGTCGTGAGTCACACGCCAGAGAAACTAAAGAATCGCTCGCGATTCGATCTTTTTCTTGTTAATTGTGTGGCTGGTCTCTGATTAACCGGTCTCACGGCTCGCGGCCGCTAATTGTTTATACCCGAATGGTCGTCCGATATAACTGCAACGCGTCGCGACGTATTTTTAATAGTCCGTGGGCGTGCTTATAAATAGTATGTCGTGCCGATAACCCGTCCTCTCTTTCTCTTTTCTCGGGCCGGCCGTCTTGTCCGCGTTCTGATCGCACTCCCGTGACCCTACTACGTACTATCGGTGTTGTTACTACCGCCACTCACTCGTTTTGTTATTACTGGAGTTGTTTATTGGCCCCCATTCCCGATTTTCCGCCTCGTACCATTCGCAATCGGTTTTCGTCGCAAAAATTCTCCCTTCGACCCTTGCAGCCATTTTTTTATCAATTATCACGTCAACAGTATGATTTCATCTATGCAATTTTTGTTGGAATGGTATAACTGTCTAAATTGGAATCAACCAATTTTACCACGTTTTTTTAAAGCTTTTTGTTCACATCAAATATATCAGTTCGCGATCGCACAAAAACAAAAATTGAATTAATTCCCACGGTGTACACGTTGAAATTACCGAAACAGTGTCGCGCAAATCTTCCAATTAAAGCTCGCCTAATTTGCCTCCTATTAATGGAGAACCAGCATGATAATAATCTCCGTTATCTGTATTCAAAATTTAACCTAGATTTCTGTGTTATTAACAAGCCCGATGAATTATTCATCGACGCAGCTAATATCGTTAAATCCTGCAATAATTAGTCCGAACAAAGTAAATACTTCATCGAATTAAAATCCAATTAATAGAAAGCGCGTACTGTTGAACAGAATAGAGACACAGAACCGCATCTCTGAGAACTAATTACCCCGTAAAAAGCAACAAATTACCTTGAACAAAAACTGGCGTCGGGCGCAGCGTGGCCAGACGGTGCGGCTCAACGACTCAAGTGGCCCCTTACCTCACCGTCCCTCGCCTAGATTACGGTGCGGCTCAACGACTCAAGTGGCCCCTTACGTCTCCGTCCCTCGCCTAGATGCTCCCCACTCTTCCGCCTGTGGGAGTAGACTGGGAAAATAACGGGTGTTCTTGTAAATTCTTGTTCCACGCTACACCCACCACGTGGCTACACCACGGACGGCTTGGCTTGGGTGAGGTTAGCTTGTGAATTCGGTTTACAGCAATTACAGACGTTTGTTGTGGATTGTGCAGTGTAGCAAGGATCAAAGTTTTACAGTGCCGTTTGACGACGTGGAATTTTCTAGTGAAAGCGATCGCTTGTAAATATACATTTTTCAAAACTTAATTTGTGTTTATTTAACAATACACGAATAAATTTATTTCGTTATTGCAGTATAACCTATCTTTCCGAGGCGAATCAGCTTGTATAAGCGTACGGTTTTTTCTGCGACACTCGGTAGTGCTACCGACTACTACCGAGTCGGCGCGGTAGCGGTAGTGGTAAGAGTGGGGAGCATCTAGGCGAGGGACGGAGACGTAAGGGGCCTGGCGAGACTCGCAGCCGCGAGACTCGCATCTGGCATCCCTGGTCGGGCGGCCTCCATCTTGACAGGGTCGGCATCGGCGCCTCTTGAAATTCCCTGATAACAGATAAAATATCAATTAGCCGTGGCCGGGTATGATTAATAGACAACGGTTAATAATTAAAGGTGATTAATAGCCTGTGAATGGCCAGGAATTCCGAAAGCGTCGTCGACGGTGGCCACGACGAATGGAGGCTCGCGGCGACGTTCTCCGAGCTGCCAATAAGTGGTGGCCGTATTATTAACGCAATTACAATAATCGATCCGTCGACGGACGTTGCCGGGGCCCCGATATAGTCGTCGCCGTTAATAATGCCATTATTACGGTAACACGGTGGCAACGATGTAAGGTGACGTGTGGCAATCTGTCAGAGAGGACGCGTGTTCCATTCGGTGAGCGAGCGGAAACGCCTGAGAGTGTGGCTGTGCGTACACGGGTTGGCTTGACATACCGACGATGACGGAGAAGACGAAGACGAAGATATCGACGCCGGAACGATTAAACGATGACGATTCCACGGGGAGGGAGGGCAACGCCTGAACAGCTGACGAAATCCGAAAGCACTGATTTAAGGAGGATCCGTCGCGTCGTCGCCGCGACGCGCTTGAATGCCGCGATATTGTTCCCGCGCACCGGCACCCAACCGAGATTTCCCGAGATAATGCAACCCGGAATGGTGACACGGTTTGATGAATCGCTCGGATCGTAGGTGTCTGCCGAGGGGGAATCTCTGCTCCGCATGCTATCCTCCTTTTTCCACAGTGTTCCCCGCTTGATAGAGTGTATCGGATCACCGGATGATTGATTTTTACGGCTGACTTTTTTCGGGCACGATTGCGCCTGCCAAGTCTGCTCCGTCAGGAGCTTCGTGTCTGCTCCGCGCGAATAGGCGCTTGCTGGTTTTGCATCCGGATTTTTGGGGAAACTGTCTTAAAAGTTGTATTTATCTTTTTCTGGATTTTAGAGCTCCTTGGGCTGAAGTGGCTGAACAGATTTCTGGGGGATGATTGTGTCAGATATTTTAGTACTAATGTCTATTAGTCTAATCTATGTATAGTGTTTATAGTATAGGCTATACTAGTCTAGATGTCTAGTCTATAGAGAGCAGAGTTAGGCTTTAATCGATTAAAATTTTAATCAAGATTGATTGATTAATGCGTGCGTTTAAAAAAGGTAGTCATTGAAAAATCGACGATTGATTCAATCGATTGATGAGGTTAATCGTCAATCGTTGATTAAAAAAAGAAATCATCGAGAAAAAAACAGAAAATCACGTAAACAGAGTTTGTATTATAGACCAAATGACAATACACCTACACTCAGGTTACATTTTTTTCAGTATTTACATAGTTTCAGCAGTTAATCATTAATCAATTATCCGATTGACGATTACAATTGAAAGGAATGTAATCGTTAATCGCAATTAACGACTAAAGTAGAAATTTAACCGTTATTCCCAATTAACGATTAATAAGTATTTAATTGTTAATCGCGATTAACGATTGAAGTAGAAATTTATTCGTCAATCGTTGATTAAATTTTTGCCCAACTCTGATAGACAGTATGCGAATAATTTGTAGCAATTTTTATATTGAAATTTTTAGCCAAGTTTTCTTCTACAACTTTAACCTCTTGGTGTCTTCAGACTACATCGGTTTGATAGACTGATGACTGGTTCCCTTTTTGAGGGATGGTTGTGTCTAGGAAGTCTACATTTTGCCAAATATTTTAGTATTATATTTATGGCTGCTGCGTGAATAATGTGTATCAATAATTCTTGAATCGAATTAATAAACTGATGAAATGATGTTTGTAGTAATTTGACTACATTAACGACGCGTTACTCGTACAATCATGGCCTCTTTTGTTGAAAAGCGTCTTTATTTCCAAGTTACGTTTCCCCGAGTTTACAATGGTCACCAGGGGGTAGGTACATTATGTCGCCTTCATGGCGACAGCTTTATAACTTCGTGCAATAGAAACAGAGGTCGTTTCTTAGCACTAGAAGCACCGAGGCAGTCAAAGCGATTCATTTCGATTTTTCAGAAAAATCACGTTAGCACGTTTATTACAATTTTATTTGGCTTTCATTGTTTCCTTGTACAAAAGCACCGTTACGAGTCGAAAGAGAAAATTTAGAACGAATCAATTTGACATTTTTTGTGCCCTACCTTGTTGAATTTATAGAATGCAATTTTATGGAGACGAATAAATGGATCTGCAAGCGATAAATAAATGTCCAAAGGAAGAAATAAATTGTGACGAGGAATAAAGAAATGAAACACGGGGGAATGAAGAAGCGAATTTGAAATTCGCAATATTATTTCAAATGTATAGCTCAGCCGAGGATCGCAGCGGGGGTTAAAAATGGCGACCCAATCTCGATTCACGGGATCGCGAGTAATATACTCCCGCAGAGTATACCTTTGAGGAAGTCATCGATCGAGTTTCAATTTCCAATGGCGGCCACATCGTTCGCGCAGTCTTCGAAGTGCGCTGGCATGATAAACTCGAAATCTAACAGGAGTTATTTCTTATTAATTGAACGACTCTGATTTTTAAGTAGGCTTGCCGAGCTTGGTCTTCATTTTTATTCCATAAAACAGTGAAAAAAAATCGTACATCAAGATTTTTTGTGCCATTGTACAGAGGAGACTTCAATCTTAAATTCTGTAAAAAATCATTCACGATAAAAATTTTTTAATGTTTTCACAGAGGTTTCAATTTTGGCACTTTTGAGAAAAAATGGCTCTTCAGTCTTTCAACTGCTACATCATGCACAAATATCTTCGAGAAACAAGATTAATGGCGTGCGAAAATAGAATCTTCAAGCTTCAAAATGAGTACAAATGTATTGCTGTACGATTGTTTTTAACGAAATTATTATACAACGGGTGAAATATCGTTAATTTCTCGAGAATCAGACATTTTTACGTTCTTTTTGGATTCACTGTACATGCACAGAATTTAGACAGATAAGTGTTTGTACAGTTTTGTGGATGCGTTTAGAACATGCGTAATTAGCGGAGACATGAATTTTGTCCAGGTTTATGTGATTCTGGGCCATTGTGCAGTGCGACGATTAAGCACGCGAATCGAATTCGCGCGTTTCAGCGGCCGCGCTGATATCGGGAACCGTTTGTATCTAAACAATGCAGACCTATTAATACGATTCCACGTTTTATCATGGCGTCGACGCTTCCTCCTCGAGTTCGTGGCACGGCTCCCGGGTAAACACGAGCTTGTTATTCGAGGAATATCCCCGTCAGATAGGACGGCAGGTCGTTCTTCCGAGTCGTTGCCGATTTTTCACACTGATCGTGGCGCCGCGTTAATTGCATCGCTGTTTTACCCGAGGAAAAGGTTTCCTCGATTTTAACGGGCTCCGATCATCCAATATATTCACAGCGGAACTGACCCATCTCGCGCACGTCGACAAAAATATTCAATTTCAGTACTAATTATCATCCTGTGTAATCAAAGAAGTAAATAATAAAATTTCGACACTTTTGGTAGAAGTACAGTAAAGCCTTGATCTAAGAAAAATCCTCGTATGCCACATGCGTTTTCTTAGATCAAAGCTTTACTCTAGTATTCAAAATGATAAAGGTAAATTCTTCTCTCGATCGAAATTTAATATATAATAAATTTGTGATTTCGTCGCAAGGTTCGATCGTTTCAAACCACAGCAAATGTGCAGTTATTTAAAAATGCATCTCGACGTTTCGATCCCTATGTGGATCATTCTCAAAGAGACATTGAAACGATTTGAAACGATCGAACCTTGCGCCGAAATCACAAATTTATTATATATTAAAATGATATTTCATTTGCACCAACCTACTGCATTCAATACATTCGACATTTATTCAATTTTCGAAATACCGCCATTGTTCCAACTTTTCCTGCATTTTCCAATTGTGTTACTACCCCCAGCTACACTCGTACTACATAAAATAAATTGTTTATGCAATCATTGTTCGTGTCGGATGAGCAATACTGCACCACCGGCTGTACGTGATCGCTCGCAGCAACGTCAGTATTCATTTTTTTCTCGGTCCGAAAGTTTGGATATATATTGTTAAAACAGAGGTGTACGCAGAGGTTCAGCAGTAAAAGGTTTTGCAGTTTTATAGGAAAAATGTCCATCCGTAGACTGAAATATCGCGTTGCAGACCAGAAGGGTGCAACTCCTTTAACGTTCACTGTGTTGGACAATTCGTGATTGAATTTTGAAACTTTCGGCAAAATTGCGTGTGAACGTTGCCTTTGAATTGCAACATTCTCCGCTGAATTCTCTATAGTATTGCTACGGTGTTACATGCAAAGCCCCCGGTACTGTGGACTTTGTAAACAATTTGCTGGCTTTAATTCCCTTGTCGACGAACTCCGTACGTTTCTATCAGTCGGCAAGAATAAACCTTAGGGAGACTTGCACTGCACCATCCATTATTCCACGGAGGTTCTAGTGTGGTATCCATGGTCTTAATCATTTTTCTGAAAACAATTTTAATACCCGAAACTCGTTTACGAAGTTTCTGTTCGGTGAATCATGTTTTTGAAAATTTAACCAAGTTAATAAAGAAACTTGAGTAATTTCAACGGAGTTAAATTCAATACACAAGCAAGTTCTAGGTTCCCAAAAAATTTTAAAAATTCTGGAATTCTGGTCCCAAAAATACATGTTGTGCTTTGCGAAAATGTTCAGCTAATTCAATTTAATTAAATCACAAAGAATCAGATCACTCCCAGCAAGTAGACTGTTGCGATCGATTAAATTGCTTCTCGGTTCCCGAATCGTGTCGATCAGAGGAAACAGTTTCCTCGAGGATTGCTTGAGAGAATCGGCCGTGGAAATCGGAAAGGCGGATTGTTCGGCTCGGTCGGCGTGTAAACAGAATCATTATGTCATCTGGAACAACTGGTCAGTGTGATAGCGGCACCATTGGCCGAGTCACGTGTCGCTCTTTCCCTGGGCACGTGGAAATTATTTCTGCAGAGGGCGGTCGGGCGCTCGGACCTCTTTGATCTTGGTCAACAGGTTTCTCCGTTGTCTATGACACCGCGTCAGCTCGTAAATAAACCTGGCATCGTTCCGGCATAAATAAATCGCGATGGATTTCCGGGGCGACGTGGAAAATGTGCGGGCGATTCGACTCGAAACCTGAACCTGAATTTATTATCGCGGTGCGTTACATCGAGAAACTGGGACAGAGCCCGTATCTGACGGTGTTTATGCACAACTCGCATTTTTCGGGGCAAAGTATGAAGAATGGCCGTCGCGTAGACTTTCAATAAAATCGCTCATGCAAAATATCTCGCGCGCGATTCGTTCTTCGATCGCGCGCCGCGCCTCCGACATTCTACAACGTCGCGAGTCTTCTCGAGGATTGCATATGCACTTCAAATTGGTTGAAACGCAAGGGATATTCGATAGTTTTTTTCATATGCAAAATTATGTTCCTTTAACCTTTTTACAAATCATGTAATCGGATTTTAAACCTCTTCCCATAGTCCAATCTTTCTGAATTTTTGTATACCATACACGCTTGCTTCCGATGACAATAAGAGTAGAAAATAAAATATATAAAAAGAACTTTTTAAAAACCACGCTTATATTAAAATGCACTAAAAAGGAGAAAATAATTTGTTTCCTGGTTCTCCATAAAATACCGAATCCAGTTAAATGATTAATAATATTTTTCCCCAAAATTTTAAGCAATTATGTAGTTCAAAATTGTTATAAAATTAGTGTCGGAATAGATAGCAAAATTTAATATAAATTTAAATAAAACCATGACAATAGAGACTATAAAAATAAAAGCATGGAGCGCTAAACTATATTGACGTAATCTTCGTGGACGCTCGACGCTCTTATTTATAGTCAACAATGTCATGATTTTATTTAAATTTATATTAAATTTGTCTATCTATTCGGACACTAATTTTATAACAGAAGAAATTTTGAACTAATTCCTCAAAAATTTGGGGAAAAATGTTATTAATCATTTAACTGGATTCGGTATTTTATGGAGAACCACGAAAAAAATTATTTTCTTCGTTTCATTGCATCTTAATATAAGCGTGGTTTTTTACTAATGCCAGTTCTTTAACTTTTGAAAGAGGTATAGGATTGGTAAATTGGTGGGAATTGAATAGGAGATCTTTGAAATATTTCAGCACAACGTAATGCATTTTGTGGAATAGATTGATTCGAATTCGATTACGATGCATGAGCTGCAAATCGCTGATCGTAATTGAATGTAGATTGTTCCATTTGCTACGGTGTTGTGGTTTTATGGCTGACTGTGGTGTCATTCCTGATTATAGATAGCTGTAATTGGTAATTACGCTACTCAGGGACAGCCAGCATCGCGGGCAAGACAGCGGATTGAATTTTTGGTCGAATTGACTTCGAATTACCATAATTGTAGAAGTAACTAGCTAATTAGAGTCGGTACGCGGGCCTCGGTATGTTCCAATTAGTAATTCATACTTTATGTACAATGTTATCATAAAAATTAAACATGGCTTCGCTGGCGTAACAATATTTGCTTCTTCGAACTAGTTTGTAGCAATATGAATTTATATTTAACAGGCTTAGAAAGTTGAAGATAATCAAACAATATTTATACTTTCTTTATGCAAAATAAAAATGTTTCCTCTCACTTGTGAGAAATAGAAAATAAATAAAAATGTGTTTGTCCTTCTCATAATTTTAATAAGTCGAATATCGTGCACTAAATGACCTAAAATGTTTTCACAATTTGTCTATTTATTAGAAAAATGGTTTGCAAAACACAAAGTGCACGAGTGCGAGCATTTCCTCACGAGGCAAGTGACTCGCCTAATCGGGAGTCGAAGATCAATCAACAAGGTTCGGCAAAAATCGCGGATCCACATCGATTCGTTCTCTATCCGCGTCGCGTCGTCGGCTGTGCTCGAAATCAATCGTATTTACCCCATTTAACATTTAAAAGGGGTCAGCGTTGCGTGTCGATGGAACGGTTTGTTTTCCACCCATTTTCCTACGATCTATCTGCGCTGTACCACTTTAGCCGCGATAACGGGCGAATTATCATTGTTAACTCGCTATTAGCGGTGTCGTTACATTCCCCTGGTATCGTCTAGCCCGCGTTTATTTAAACACTGGCCGGCCCCCAATCGTTTAATTGCCGGAATTAATAAACCATCGGCACAGAACGACCGCGCTCCCCACCTCTCTCTCCACACGACTTTAATTATTTATTATATAAGTGGAGCGGCGGTGACGCGGCCGGGCTCGTTCGCCAAACTGTCGATTAAAAATCGCTCAAACAGCCCGGCGAAACTAATCGGCGCGGGCGCGGGCGGGCCTGAATTCATTTTCCGGTTCTGCGCGCCCGATTTCTGTTTATTATAAACGGCGGAACGTTAAATAATCCCGTGTGCAACCCCGTGCCGTTTAATCGACGGTTAACCGATTTTCCATTGAGAATTAGCCGCCGCTGCCACCAGCGGCCACGTGAAATTTTTGCTACATTATAGGCTTGAAAGTTTGATTAATGGACCTCGATCTAACGATTCCCAGCCCGAATACTGACAGATTCATTCTCGCCCCTCGAAACACCCTGTTTCACGCCAGTTTCGCCAGCTATATCGCTTTGGATTAGCGTACCGTTGTGTTCTCTTTTAATTAGCTACCTGTATTTGCAACCACACCGTGTTCCATCCGAGATCGACAACCTAAATATATTCCTTATGATAGCATCGTTATGGAAAATGTCTTAAACATATTGTGGTCGTTTTGTTCTAATTCTTTCTTCCGTACGGTGAACTACGATAATTTCAACAATAATAAATTTCGACTCATTTCAAATTGTAAAATCATTAGATCATTTATTTCTGAATGAATCTATTACAGATTTCAAAATTGAATCTTCTGCGAAGACATTTGAATTTTAGACTTACCGAAATTATCGGAAGAACAAATTAATTTTCATGCTGTTCGTACTTCGTACAACTTTCGTATCAAATATTGCAACTACTGTTGAAGTTGTTTTCCTCCGATTTTACAGAACTGCATACGAAATAACAAACGGATGCACACTCCGGCAAAGAAATAAACATTGCAGCACAGTAACTATTATTTCTAGAATATTTCGAACACAATGGAACTCCGCGCGGAAGAAATAAGTGCTTCAGGTGCACGCAGGTAATAGAGGCGGACTCGAAGTTTTAATTTTCTTGCTGCGAGAGCTAAGAAAGTGGTGGAAAGGCTCCGGCCATTGAAAGAGCCGGGTGTCGCCGGCATTCAAAAATGTTTCCCGTCAAGTTGCGAAAGCGCCGCGAATTTCTTCGGAATTTGTTGGCCTGCATTTGACCCTGGCTTCGTCACCATTCATTCGGCTGTCACGATTTATGAGAGAATTTTCGCAAAACGCGTCGTCTTCACGTAACGAGGTCCTTTCGGGTCTTTGAGGTTCTTTGATCTCGAAAAGATTGCCGGTCCGTCGCCGTCACCGGAAGAAACTCCGGTCGAAAGGCTCGCCTTTCAGTTTCGGGAGAAAATTAAAATCACTGAGTTGCAGTTTTCTCCATTGCAGTCTTCGTCTTCGCGCGACTCCGCGCGCAACTGCATAGTTCGCTAAACTTCGTTCTGCAGCGAACAATCTGCTTCGGGATTGCCGATTCAATTAGAAACGAAGCGTGGGCGTTGGAATATTTTTGTTACTGTCACCCTCAGTTCATTTTTCGGTGACGTGCTTCGTTAAAAATTATTCGATCGCTTGTTCTCGATTTTAACTTTGGAAATGTGAATGTGCGAAATAAAATTGTGCGGTCAAGTAAAATTGAAGCTGCTCATGCATTAACGTGGCACACATTACAACAAAATATTTAATAAAAAGCAACGAGCACCTGACTCTGTGACTTCTTTCACACACTTTAATGAAACGAACTAAAAAAAGATATTTTTTAAGTTGCGTTTATCAGTTCAGCTTGTGACGTCATTAGGAACGGATATATTTTCTCGCATTTTTAAAATAATTTCAAAAAGCTCACTTCATTAAAAAATTTTACAATTCCATATTTTAACGTTCAGCGAAGGGATGAAATTCTTTCTGTTCGTTTTGGAAGTACACATTTTTTTTACGAGAAAAAAGCCAGTGATTTCAATGTGGCTGCCATTATTATAATGGTTTCTGGGTAGTTCTACTTCGACAGAGGCGGAACCTCTCGGTAGAAATCCCGTGTTTGAAACCGTAATTCGTATTTATGGCTCGGCCGTTCCGTGTGAATTCGAAAGATTTAAATTCGCCTGCTTAATAACGAAATTTATTACAAAACTAAATTATTACCCGTGGAAACATCTCTCGAAACGCTCCCATTACCTCTTCCGTTATTAAAGTGTACCGTAATTTCACTACAATTAAGAAACCGTGAAATTGAGCGTCAAGGCAAGAGAAACTTGCTGCAGGAACTGATCTTGAATTCGTAATCAGCGCCGGGAGATCACGTTTTTCTTTCGAGACTTTGAATTTTCAATGGTGCTAGAACATTTATGATTTCCGTTTTCTTCTTTCTCGCTGGTATCGTTGAACTTCTTGATATTTCGAGGAAGAGAGATATTTGACTCTTCAAAGAGAATCTAGGACAACAAATATAATAATCATTGGTTTTACAAATACGTTTATGACGCAGTCGATGCAATGATGTCAAAATATTCATAAATTTAACATAAACGATTTTAATATTGCAGACGTTTTTGTGGATGCAAGGGCACTTATTCGCCAGAAAATGGAAATGAGCAGGGGCCATTTTGTCGGGGCATTTGTGCTGTTTATCCTGATGCTTTCGACCACTCAAGCTTTCCCACGCAACAAGGAAGACTCCTCAAAGAGGAATAGTGTGTCCGATGATTCGGACTTCAAGGAGCTCCAGTGCCTCTTCGTGGACACTAAACTTCCGGTCTGCGATCCAAAATGGTAATTTTATTAACATATTGACACTTCAGAAGCGTAGTTAGCATTTGTTCGCTTCGGAACGATTTTATTTTAAAAAATTCATTTTGCCCCAATCGTGCCCAGCACTGGTCTACGCAATAAACTATCTAATAGTTATAGTTAATTAGAATTACAAATCTACAAGTTATTTAAAGATACCGTAATGATTCTTCTCGAAATCATTATTCAATTTAGATCCCACACGAAGAGTAATTCACCTGATGATTAGATCGTGAAGTTTTATGTTCATTCTCAAAGTAAACACTTTTTACTTGTTTAGTCTTCTGAGAAGTATTCAGAAATGAGAATGAACATAAAACTTCACGATCCGGGATCTAAATTAAATAATGATTCCAAGAAGAATCATTACGGTATCTTAATATAACTTGTAGATTTGTAATTCTAATTAACTATTAAAAGATTGGCCAACAAGTCTATGAGCTGCTAGAATACAAAATAACTGCTGCCAGATACACTGATAATAATGCAGTATTATTGTTCCAACTACAGGTGGTCGAACTCGAGCGGGGAGTTTATAAACAATCGAACAAACAGCGATTCCGAGCCATCTATTGATCAAAATAGAGTGCTGCGCAAAAGAAGTATCGTCGAAGTTTCACCTGACACGCGTATCGTCGTCTACGCATTCAAAAATTGCCTATTCACGGAGCCTGATAGGTATGCTTCTAATTCTTCTATTTTGTTAAATTAAATTAGAATGACACGCTGTGAAATTGTTTGGTAGATTGCGCTTCCTGATGCCATTCTGCGAGGACGTTATGCAGCCTGATCATTACGATAAGATCGTTCGTGTAGAACTGTTCGAGCCATTCGTGATAGAGGGTTTGACGAAGGCGCCATACTTGTTTCCAAGTCGGCCGAAGCGTCCCAGCTCGGACGTGAGTAAGAATTTAGTAAAACAAACGCGAAAAACTATTTTCTGAAGTGTTTGTTAAAAATAAATTGGGTTACCAATGCTTCCTTCTGTGACACATGTTCACTAGCAAATTGTAAAACTTTGAAATTGTTCAATATTTTTCAGTACAAAAATTATGAGGTGCTAAAATCGGTCTTTCTAAATACGAAAATTGTTTTGAATAAAGTTTTATAGTTTTTAACGAGTCAGGCACCTTGTTACACTTTTAAAAGCCTACTACAAATAAACAATACAGTCTTAAACTTTTTATATACACATAATTAAATTACATACCTGCAACTTCAGAAACTATACCAAGAATCTTGATGTCGTCAACACGTTAACATTCGTCCTGAAATAAAAACCTTTGAACTTCTGACCTTTGGTTTCACCTAATTTTCGAACTTTCAAGGATTACGATGCCCCTCGCATTTTCGTTTCAGAAAACGCATCGCGTCCCCGCTGAAAAGGATCAAGGCCACGAGCTTACGAAAACGACGTCGAAGGAAACGATACTAAACGGGATCGCCAGCAGTAAGAACATCTCATCCTCGAGCAGGCGTGGCCCCGGTAGCCGAACGAAGCTTGCGGAAACAATGGACAAAGAGAGGGAAATAATCGCAGCGTCCTCGGGGCGAAACGACTCGCGAAATCCTTTCAGCGAGAATACGAGTCGCAGGATGATCGTCCAGGATCGGCATAACTCGAAATCGCTCGGCGAAGAGTCGCGGAATTTCGGCGCGAAATTTACGGACGAGGCTGATCGCCAGCAGATGATGGTCATCGACAGGAGGAAGCCGAGCGAGGAGCCGAGCGAAGGCGAGGAAGAGGATCCACCCGCGATTCTAGCAATTCCAAAGGCTCCGACAACTCCGAGTCCTTCGAACGTGCAGGAGTTGAGCGTAGGAAAGTTGATCGTAGGGAACTCGGCTAACAAGCCGGCAAATCGTGGTGACTCCAACGATCTTCTGCTGCGCCCCAGCCCGCAAAGAGTGCAGAATAGCAATGGGGGAGACCCGAACGATCCGCTGACCTCGCCGGAAATCATCGCGAAGAACTTCAGGAGGACGAGAGAGACCAAGACTATCGAAGCTTCTAGCCTTTAGATATTTCCCCGGGCCACCGATGGACAATTTTCATTTTTCTCCTTAACCCCTTGCCTCACAATTTAAGGGGGTAGTTCCACTTACAAGGGAAGGATCCCAAGTGTTCGACTTCGATTTTGATAATCTTTTGTGAGACGATATGGTATATGGATCCCTAATGATGTCTGCAAAATATTAGGTGTAGTTACTCAATAGTTTTAAAGATATAAACAATCACCTTACACGGCTAATGGAACTTTGAAAACTTGAGCTGCAAATCATGGTATATCAACAAGGTATGAAAGTTTAATTGTTTATATCTTTAAAACTATTGAGAGAGTAACTACACCTAATATTTTGCAGACATCATTAGGGATCCATATACCATCGTCTCCCAAAAAATTATCAAATTCGAAGTCGGACACTTGGGGTCCTTCCCTTGTTAGAACTATCAATTTGAAATTTTTGAGATCGAAAATGGTCAGGCTATTATTGCATTAATTACAAGACGCAGGAGCTATGCGCATAGAAATTTGTTTTGTTACAATTTCATGCAATAATCGTACAAGTAAGAATAAAGATAATGCCATAAAAATTAGACCACGTCATTTTTTAATATAGCACGTAAATCGTTTAAAATTGACAGCTTAGAATGGAGACACCCCCTTGATTCTGAGGTTCCAGACAGTTTGAATGTCTCTCCGTGGCGATATTCGGAATTTACAAAAAATTTCACGTGCACCCTTTGTTCGGAGCTCGATGAAATTTGACAAACTGATACACAAGGGTGCGGAAAACATGATGACGCTACTTAAAGATGTTGATGCTACTTAAAGAAGAATTATCTAAACAACATTACGCACTCGATATTATACCAAATGTTCATCGGACAAATTGCAACGAATTTACAGGGTTGTAAAAGAATTAAGTTAAGGAATCGAATTCTTTTACGGTCGATAAAGGGGTCGTTGACCTTGATTGGGAAACGGATCGAGCGCAGGAAACAAGAGGCATGAATTTTGTGATCGCGCTACGGAAATAGTAGAGTAAATAGATTCGGAGAATTAGCTCGGGCTCGCCACGTCTCCGATCTCGTTTGAAATTTGGAACGAAATTTGTCAGCGGAGGCGAGCTGACAGATTGAAAAGTGGTAGGGTTCGAGCCGATCGCGCGAACACCCGAGGACACCGGCATTCGTTTCTTCCCCGTCTCTTTTCCCGCTTCTCCCTTCTGCTTCTCAGCCTTGTACATCCTCCAATCCCGACGAGCCACGGAAAATCGGGCCGACACGATTCCTTATTCTGACAAATCGTGCAAACTTCCCTCCTGAAAATAATAACTAGACAGCGGATCTTCATGTAAAATAATATTGATCCAATACTTTGGCAGTTAAATGTCGAGATTAATTAACTGATTAATTGCGAAGGTAATTACTGTATTCGAGAAATAATCGCCAACGTGTATCGTTAATGCTAATTTCGTTATGGCTCCAACTTCTGCCCTCGCTGTTGGAACACGTTCAGCTCGGAGTGTTTCCATTGATCTCAGGAGACAGGGACGTTTGCATGAATTTCAACGTTTATAGATGTAAGATTTCCTTCTTCAGGCGCGCGTCGCCTGAAGAGATTTCATTTGGATCGTGAACGTAAATTGCATATGTGATACGTACGTTAAGATGTTAGCTAGATTGTAGATAACTGTTGTTAGGTGTATATTAGAGATAACGTTAAGTTAAGGATCACTAGAGTACATCCTCCGACACCATTGAATTGTATATCTTCCGAAATTTTAATAAATGTTGGATTTATTTTACAAAAGTTGTTATATCTATATCTCTACCGTAAAATTAAATCTAAATTCACAAATAGTTATATTATTAGTAGTCACACACATTGAATAATTATTAGCATAAAATAGTTCGCTTAAGGGTTGAGCATTATTATTCCGCGAAAAAAATTGGATTAGGGAGGAAAATGATGAATGGGCTGCGACGGAGGCCGACAAACTTCGCGTTCCGCGGTTCTATGACGTATTACAGAGATTAAATCACGGTGGTCGGTGGTGCTACAGTTTTTTCACACTTGAATACCTATCTGCATATCGCTCATAATCATTTACTGGGCACCGTCACGTTGTCAATTTCCCTCGGCTTTTACTTTTCCATTTTCAGCTTCGATCGGCCCGACAGGATTCGCGAACAGGTCACCGAGCAATCCCGGCTTTTCCGTGGGCTTTGCCAAGGATTCCGCGTCCACGTTATCCACGGGCCGCGCGCTCTCGAAAATATCAAGCAATCCCGGGCTGTTTGATATATTGTTCTCCGGCTTATGTAGAATATCCATGATCGCTGGCTTCTCCGTGATCTCTATCACCGACACGTCCGTGGACTCTTCCACGTCCGACGTTGAAGATACTGAACTAGTCTGGACAATCCGGGTCGAAGACTCGGGCCTCGACATCGTGCTTTCCCTCTTACGATTAAACAAATTGATCGATCTGAAAATATTCCCCAGAAAAGCTGAGCCCTCCGATGATCCTTCCGGGTGACTTGGTCTTTGCAGAAAATTCTGCACCTTCTGCACGATGGGCAACTTCCCCGCCGTGTTAACGACGTCATGGACCGTCTGGACGATCGTGTTCTTGCTCTTCTTGCGCTCTGAAGACTCCACTTCTGGTCCTTGACCTTCGATCTCGTGGGATCCAGAGTTCCTTGATTCCATGGACGTTCTTATCAGCTGATCCAGTTTATGAGAATCTGTGTGAGGCCTCTCGTCAACTGCTTGACCCTGCTTGATCTCAGATCCAGAGTTCTTCGACAGTTGGATAGTGAACTCCGATTTTATCTGCTGATCCAGATGAGAAGCTGAGTCGAAATAGTGGAACGGCGAGCCGCCAGTGGCCAGAGGCCTCACCACAACAACTTCACCCCCGGGTTTCGAGATGACAACGTGCCCGGGTTTCGAGATGACAACGTGCCCGAGCTTCCCCGAGGTGACGCCATTTTGGACTGCCTGAACCGAACTGGATTCTAGTCGCTGGATTGGTCTCCTGGTTGGAATCGGCTTGACAACGGGATCGTGTAAGGTGGTAGCAAAATTCTGGTTGTCATGGAAGACGTGATTTGGATTTTGACGATTGCCTGGTTTGTTACTGATCGTTGGAGTCCCAGTTTCCGCCGGCTGCGAGTCGAAAACTGGTTTCGAGGGTTGAACGGGTTGGTAGTCCTGGCACAATGGGATTCCGATGTCAGGTAGACAGGTGTGCGCCACCAGGGTGGCAGTCATCGGCGCGTTTATGACCCTGGAAACGTAGATCTGCTGCGGTTTCGGCGTGTTTTCTCCTCGGATGCCTAGGTATCTTCTTTCTTCGATGTTGTCCTCTGTCAGCGTCAACTCTGGCGTTCTCGATTGCGATCTGCCGATCGCAGCTTCTTCGGAGCCTTCGGAGGATTGCAAGGTAGCGAGATTGCTAGCGGAAGGTACTTCTTCTTGCGATGATACACTTGATCTAGTTTCCTGGAAAACACCTTTCCCACTGACTCTGTCGTACTCGTCTTGAAGCTTTCGGAGTCCCAGGTAGCAAGGCGAAACACCCTGAGCTGGCATCAGGCAGACAGGCTGGCGCCACGTGACGATTTCAATGGGTCTAGCAGGTTCCATCACGGTCGGCGCTTGATTCATCGCCCCGAACTTGCTCAGGTCCAACATCAGGCCGTTGGAAATTAGTGTTAAGAATATTAACGCGATGATCCTTGCACTCTTCATGGTCCAACCTTTCTTTCTCCGGTACTTCGATTTTTCAAACTTTTCGGTGTTTGAAGACTTCTCACAGACTTCGAAGGAGCTCTCGAGGACGATCACAGACTAAAGCGGTCCAGCACGGTGCAGGTGCATTTATAGTCGGAAAATGACCAGAGGTAGGCAGAGAGGAAAATGTATGGCTTTTCGAGGGGTCCGCTCCTCTGCCGGATAAACTGAAGACCTTTTCGGAGACTGCCGACATACCTGCCCGACGATTAGGACAGTCGACGAACATATCCGAGCTGGAACCAATTTTAGGGCACTTTAACTGCCGCCACTAACTTCGCGTTAATTACCCTGTTCCGACGCAGAACAATAGGTAACGTGAATCGGTATTCTCGAAGCAGGAAAGATATTTGAGAAAGCTGCAGGCAAAAGTATCTATTTAAAATTTCAAAGATCCTTTCCCTAGTTACAGTCCGATTTCTATCGGGTTTAGACTTTTCTTAATCGGAAGAACGCCACGAACTGGCTCGTGTCACTTCCGAGAGGAAATCATGAGAAATAAACAAGTTTAGCCCGGTCGTAAGTTTATTGCACCCCTGTTGTGTTCTGGGCTCAGGCCTCGGGGCTCGACCCTCGAGCTGGCCAAAAGGATCTTTGAAGGATCCGAAAGGATCTTTGAATTAGATACAGATACTAGTTACAAATGTATCCGTCGCTTCGGATCCTTTTGCGGCGGATACAAATGTATCTAATTCAACTTCGGATACAAGATCCTTTTGGCTCTAAATCCTCGAGTAACTAATTACAATTTTTGTATCTATTAATTGTGATCCGAAATTTGTATCTAATTACATATTTTGCCCAACACTGTAAGCCTTACGGAGTTCCTCTAAGCCAATCCTAAGACGTTCTGACCACGTGCACCCTCGGACAAACTCAGGTCACCAATAAGGACAGTCAAATGATTCCACGCGGATCTTTTGCGACTTCCTCCTGACTCCAGAACCGCCCTCATTACCCCCAAGAGGCATCCTTTCCACAGGCAAATGATCATTCGGAACGAGTCCGCTGCTTCACTTCGGTACAAGCTTTCGAGACAGTACATCATCAACTCGATCTTAGCAGTCGATACAGTGCAGACTCTAGTTCAGTGATCTATTCATTGCCTATCTTCTTGTATCATCCAAATACAAGCGAAGAGACTTCTAACTTCTTGAGTCTGCAGCCAAGACGAGTGATAATACGGATCGACACAGTGATCCGCGCGCGTCTAAGGCAAGATCTGTTGGGTAGCCTTACTGACGAGTCCTCCAACAGATCGAGGACGAAACGCGATTCCTTCCAATCAACCCAACCTTGAACTAGCTATCCAATATTAATTTGGCGGATAGTATTCTCCTCTTCACACACCCAACACGCGAACGGTTCCTTTCTGAACTTTTACAATATATCGTGAACGCGGAGAAACATACCCTTTGGGGACGCTGCGTTTATGTGGACCGGGCGAGTCAATTGTCGGACTGATGTGATGGAAGTATGAAAGATTTTGTCGATAATGACGCTCTGAAACTCCATTGCTCTTTCTCTCGAGATCTTCAATCAGCTTTGCAATTAATGTCAGAAAAGTTTGTAAGCGTTTTATCGATCACACGGTGTGCAGTTTTTTAAAAATTCTGTAAAATGTCTGTCTACGAAAATTTTATAAACATCCACTTCTGTGAAAACACTAAAATTAAATTGCATTTAAACAGCGAATGATGACTATTTTTTCGTATAACGAATATATTTGTACATGGTTTAGAGGCTGAAGAAATATTTTTTAAAAAAATTTTAAGAAACTAGACTATCGCTTATTGTTTTCTATAAATATAAATCGTAGTCATTAAACAGCGAATGGTTTTATGTAAACTTGCATTTTCATTTATCATCTTTGTAAACATACCGAGATTTTACTCTTGCCGATAAAAAAATATGTTCTGGTTAAAAGAGAATTTAAATTTAAATTTTTAATACCTGCATTAGTTCTGCAGTTTAGTAATTATTATGAATGTATTGATGTTCTGATTCTTTTGGACCGATCGCGAAAACGCGTGTATCCGTGACAGTATTTTTAGTTCATTAATTGGGACAGTATCTTAATAGGGTCACGGGGAAGTGTTGATGCTATTAAGTAATGTTACGATGGTTAATGTTAGCTCCGGAGTGCCTGTGAGCACGCAACACCGCCGAGCCTCGTGCTTTTGCGTTGCGTATACTAAGGGTGCCGCGAATTCTGTGTTCGCTAATTTTAATAAGATAAAAAATGACTTTCTCTCGTCAAACGAAAATATTTGTTTTTATGAACTTCATTAATTACTTTCAAGGCTCAGAGCATATTAATTGAATAATGTGTTTGCAGATGGCGCATTCTTTCGAGTATTTTAATATTTATGATGGGCTCGCGTGTTTCGCGCGATGCGTGTGAAAGTAATTAAAACGCGGTAATACGAAACGTTACAGATATCTCGTAATGTTCTATTTTAAGAGTTTTCCATATGAGAACACTTTTACATTATTAAAAAATTACTAGTATGTCAAATATTTCTTATCAAATAGTCTAATATATTTAATAGTTTATTATAAAGGTATTTGAGCAACAAGAAAGCTTGTATTTCATCGGCGAAACTTTACCGACGTGTCACGAACTATTTCTTGATCCGATAAGTGCAGCTGATGAAGCGATAAATTAATTCCAGCATGTCATTAATCATTCCCGTAGATTGTGAGAATATTTTCTTATAGCGCCATAAACAACGCCGTAGTAAATTACACACTGATTGTGAGGAAATTAGAAAATATACTGGAGAGGAGAGTAGATGATTCGTTGAAATTAGTTGGCGAACAAAAGTTTCAGAGTATAATTAGAAAAATATGTTGCTCTTAGAAAAGTGCATCTATGGAAAAGGTATGAACGCTCGAACGAAGAAAAAGACTCCGGCAACCGGTCCATAAATTCCGTCTAATCTCCATTCCCTCATAAAAAACCCCCCGTGGAGCATGATGCATCCAAGGAGTAACCGGTTTAAACACTTCCGAGATGGTCGAGTCACCGAAAATCCTCACTTGAACCAAATGATTATCACAGCTGGGGATAACAAACGGACAAGATAGAACAGTCTCCCGATCCAGCCTAGCTATTAGAAGACAGTAAAAAAAAAAGATCAATGATCCTGAAGTCTTAAAACACAATTTATTGCCTACCACAATCTTTACCATTCCAAAGGAAAACTTTCCTTGGAAATGTTCTGTATTACCAACAGGAAGAGCGATACTTAGTGTCCTCAGGTTAGATGAAGCAGCCTGTATACAATGAAGTTTAAAAATTCCCACCGTCTTCATAGGAGTCCATCAAAACCTGAAGAGGAGCTCATAATGCGTTCCTCAGACATTTTCCCTATTATTAGTAACAAAAACGATACTCAAAATTCTCAAGTTGGGTGAAACACCCTGTATAATCAAGATTAAAAACCTGAAGAGGATTATACTATCAATATTACCCTGAGACATTTTCTCAATTACCAACAACAAGAGCAATACTCGAGACGTTCAATTTCAATGAAACACTCTGTGTAACAAAGATTCGAGTAGCGCCCGGTGGACAGTCCCGTCCAGAAAGAAGCCGCGGAAGAGTCCGGATTCTTGCTAGACATTACCTGGGCCTGAGTGGGGGTCCGCAGAGAGGTGGAGGGGAGGGTTTCCAGTACATCTTGGAGTAGGGGGACGTAGCCCGTGTGAGGAAGAGTGGGGAGTAGCGGAGGCCGTGGGGCCCGGAGGTGGATTTCTTCGGTGATGCTTGGCGGTATCGCTTGCGCGGAGGCTGCGGTTAGAAAGCCTTAAGCCTGGTGCACAGTGTTGGTGCGATGTCCGCGACGTTACGGGGACGGGCAGGGACGGGACGAGACGGGACGCATACCACCTGACCGTCTACGCTGAACGATACCACGCAACCTGTCCAGCATGCACGGTCCTCGCGTACTAACAGTGCCGTACGCTTGACCGACTGGTACCAGTACGGTACCAGTTGCCAGAGCTGGCAGCTGCCGCGAGCTGTCCGCGCGTGTGTCCGCTCCGAAAACCGCTTTTCGGTTCGTCTCCCCGACAAATGGTCCCACTCGACCAGCCACAAGGCCGACCGATCAGCCAGGACATTCCCCGGATTCCTGCGGGAGTCTAAGGACGTCTAGCAAGAGGTACGTGGTCAGGGTCCAAGCTCTAGACTGGCAGGAGGTTCTCACACAGCTCGTCGTAATTTCTACCTAGCTGCGTCGACGCCTACTCGATTTTATGCCCTGGCGACCCGGTGATCTTGAATTCCTCCTTGCATTCCACCTGGTTCGTGCCCTCACTCCCCCCACCCCACAAATTGTGCTCCTGCGGACTGTTTACCTGTGAACTGGTGTTGCATAGGGTGCTCTTGGTCCGCGGTCGGTGGTGAGATGGTCGTCGCTCGGTGTTTCAAGTGATGATTTTCATGAGAGGACACTGGCTTCTTGATTGACAAGGATCATGTCTTGCTTAGAGACTTTCGGGATTTGTGTACCGGTCCTTGGGTGATGTCCGAATTCAGTGGTTGAAAGTGGCCCTTGGGGATTGGCTGTTTTATTTCGTGGAAATGTTTACATGTCAATAGTAACTGTTAGAGATGGAAGAAAAGTTTTGGGGTTATTAATTGCGAGATCCTTCGGAGTCTAATACGATCGAAAGGAGTACATCGTGTCTCGAAGTTCTTTTTCTGTCTTTCATAATTCCGTTCTATACAGCCGAATTTTCAGAAGCTAATTCCAAACCCTCGAAGTGAATTTGGGCAGTAAAAGAAAATTGCGTAATGCATGCCTACACACGATATATAATACATACGTAGAACGGCGACTTCTGCCTCCAGACAACAGATTAAACGGAATGATTTGCATATATCGAACCGCACGGACCGAATCTAAATTGATTTTTTTCCGTACATGGACTCTTATGTAAAGATGAGTAGGTTGCTTGCGTTTCTCTCTGTCACCGGGCATATACTAAATTTCCATTCTATCAATATTCAAATTGCTCGTGTCCCAAAAAATGGCACAGTTATGTCGTTATTAAACTGTTCATATTAAAATGGTGCAACCTACGTGACTATGCAAAATAGGCTGAAACAAGCGTTGCCACAGGTCTGACAGTGTTTTTAATTACCGATTTAATGATCTTCTTTACGGGCACCGAAATTTCATATTTTGCGTTCCACTAATTACGACATTAAAATCCCATTTGGGACAAATGATTACCCCGTCTAAAGAGACTCTCCACTTTCTACGATTATTTCAGGCAGAACAACAGTTTTCTATTGTTCAAGCGTTTACTTTCAAGACATGCTACTATCGCTTTTGCTAAATTCAGGATTCTTAAAATTGATTGAAAAGCTGTTTAAAAATTTCGACTTCTGAAACATGCTGTTTCGGTGCTCGCTGACAACGCTAATCACAGTCGAAAATAGATTGTACACAGATCCCTGATTGTTTCCGAATTATCTTCAGCCCGGTACGTAAACAGTTCGTTATCACTCGCGATCTCAATTCCGCCATATTGAACTGTAAATTTTTCTGCAGGCATAAAGCCTCCTGTAATCGCATTCAAATAGTCGGAGCGTCATCGGCGGGCATCTGGGTCCCGGAGCAACCTCCATAAAAGATTTACGATTTTCTCACAGATCCACCGATCATGACGATCATGGTTGAACGCGTCCGGGGCCGCGATTGCATAAGCCGGCCATTGTTGGACGCCAAAAATCTTGCCGATCGATCTTCCGCCGATGTTGCGATGCAGGTGCAACTTTCGATGCACGATTTAGAGTTAGAAAGTGCGACCGGGGGCCCGCTTTGTTTCGCTAGTCTCTCTCTCTCTCTCTCGTTTCCACGGCTGCGCACCCACGTGTGGCGGAAACGCCGCATGTTTTGGATAAATCGCTCGCGTGCGCTTAATGCCTGTTTGTTTTTCCTGTTTTTGCCCGCCTTCTCCGCGCAAAACACACTCACGGAATGGAGATCGTCGGCGAAATCACTTTTCGATTCACTCCGATTTCGAAGTTGGAGTGAACGCGTCACGAGAACGTAGAAAGCCAAAGTCTCTTTGAGTAGAACTTTGTTTATCGGAACGCGATGTGGTACAAGACGTTCGGATAACAAAATGAAAATTACAAACAATGTTGAATATCATAAAATGTGTTGTTTTTGGGAATTTTTTAAGGATAACTAATCAGTGAAAAATTATGGTTTTTTACAGTGATATTAACATCAATATTCACTGTATTCTCCATTTCTTTCGGAACGAAATATTGAAAACTGTTGTGTGAAATGAACTATTATGTTTATTCTGAAACTAGAAGGTACTGTCTAAAATTATAGCGTAGAATTTTTAATAAATGTATATCAAATGTTTTTTTCTTGTGTAATTATTAGAAAACGCAATTTTTATATGAACACGATTTTCAAAGGCTTGTATAAGTGTTAGAAAAATGTTGTTTTTATAAACATGATTGAAAAATATTGTCAGCTTTCTGATCCCGAGCTTTCCGCGTTTGTTATAGACATTTTGGTCCAGTTGGTTTTTAAGAGAGCGTTGTGATAAAAATCGTGTTTGACGTTGCCCATGAAATCTAGAGTATTCCTAGAAATGATCGTGAACCGCTGCAGACAAGGTGGTACGGAATAATTTGCATGGTCGTCCGCCGGCTCCGCTAAACTAACATACTATTTACGCAACCTCGAGCTCTCTATTTACTGGCTGGAACGTTACTTCACGTGGTCTCGACAATAAACCCGACTTGGAAAAACTGGAACGAGGAAAATTACGTAATATACGTCAACCAGAATGTTGTGACGCTCGTCGTTAGGTTTAAAAGACGTTGACTAGCTTCGGGACAGAGGAACCATAATTAACCGACGGCTACCGTTAGGATAGCGAAATCTGTGTTAGCATGTTTAACGGTAGCACTCAAAAGAAACCACTTCGAATAATTTTACAGTCGTTGAAAGTAGAGATTCCTCTGTGACATATTGTTGAATAGATTTATTCGGACACGAACTGAGCCCATTTGGAATTGCAATGGTAATTTTATTGACAAAGCAGTCCTGAAAACGTAGCTGTTATTTACAATTTACAATTTTCTAACGTAAAAAAATGGAGAAATTAACGAAATAGATAAATAGTTCATGAGGTGGCATTATTACAATAAAAATAAGTTGTGTGATGTTAAGAATCAGTTTTATCTGCAGGAATTTTCTAGTGTCGAATTTGGGTGACTTTTTTTTATTGGAAGCCCTTCATATATTAGACTCGTTTAGGGATTGCAGTAAATTTTCTATGTAAGTGAATGCTTCGTAAAAATTGATGTGTTCATTTCGGATTAAAGAGAGGTCTATCGAAGAATTGTTTCTAAGTCTGTGCCCAGTACACTACAAATCACTTTCAACTGGACATGTAGCACCGCTATCCAATAGCTGTCGTTTCTACTCTCCAGAGTAAAACTCGTGGGAGTCTACCCTTAACACTTTGACAGCAGCCGCAGTTGTCGGGCCGCACTTGAGAGTTTCTGACAAATCACGAGATATGTGCAAACAAATTGAGTACAAACATCCTAACAGGTCGACGTGTCTTCATTTAACTCGAAAAATGTATAATTCCAGTAAATTAGTTAGTATACTATACTGCCTCGAACGGGTACAGACTTTTGCAACCGACTGTAAATTTCATTAGAGCCGTCGTGTTACAGTTAAGCGGCGTCCTGTGAAATTCGGTGATAATTTGTAGTCGCATAAACATTTATAGTCCAATGGCGGCTCGCGAAGGTTATTCTCACGTGGCCATGCAGCAGAAGCGTCTATGTAGATCCGGTGGCACCGATAAACGCCAGATGAAGAGAAGCGACCAGTGCCGAAGCAAAGCAAAGCAAAGCGAAGCAAAGCAAAGCAAAGCAAGTACACGGTGAACAAGAGTCACGTGTAATAACATGATTATACGTTGCACACAATCGCGTGTATTCGCCAATTCCCGCGACTGCGATGACGTGACCACAGTGTCGTAGGTGCTGCTACACGTGTGCGTTCCCATTACGAATACAGGGGGCTCACATACCTGTCCATTCATGGTGAGGACGTTGCGCGTCGACAGAACCACTCGATCCGGAATTTCTTCTTCGGTGTTAGCCCTTAAGTGGACCTTCAAAATGTATTGTAAAAATCCAATGATTCGGAGACAAAGTTAAGAGATAGAAAATGGCACATTTTTAAATGGTAAGTACCGTATTTTTAACACATTACTAGGGATGGGATCAAGTACCTCGCAAACAGGTTCGATCTTTGATTGATTGAATTCGAACTCTCTATAAGTACTACGAAAAAACAGAAATAGTACTCCTAAGTATACTCGAACCTATGCCAGACAGTTTCGAACCTTTTACAAGTACTTTGGTAAACACTTGCAAGTATATTCGAATCTTGGTCGAACAGATTCGAAACTTTTATGAATATCGTACTGGAAATGTCGGAAATTATGATTTTTTTTTATGGCCGTTTATGAGGACGCCATGACGGAAAGGGTTAATATGAAACATAAGAAACAATTTCATGAAATATACCAATATTATTTACTTACAAGCTTTTAAAACAAAAAGTACAAATAAATATTTCTGTATGTATTCACGTCGGATAGAATTTCCCAAAATTTCGTACAGTTAAAAGCCCGATAAATTTTAGAGATCCTTCGAATTTATTATTTCGATTATTTGGATGCTAATTAAAGCTCTTAATATACGACACAGTTTTCTTTTTTATTTGCCTAGATATTCGCAAAGTACGATGCATATGATTACACATTTACTGGAAATATAGTAATAAATAAAACAGCGTTCATTTAAATATCAACCGCGTCGCATACCCAGCGTCATAAATACGGGATTAAGAAATTCTGCAACAAATTCGTGAAACTAGTCTGAATAGGCAATTTACATTTTTGACAGTGGAATGCTTATGGTTTAATTAATTTAGCGGGGAAAATATTGCAGTGTCACTCGGTTCCTCTTCAACGAAAAATCTCGCGCATGGTAAACTCGATTGTGCGGAAAATGAAAAATCACCGCGATCCGAATTGTTCGCACGTCGCACACCACGGAACAGAAATCCGGCTCTCCTAAATTTCAACCAAGTTGGGCAATTTGTGTGCAAAAACAAAAAAAAAACGAAAGAAAATTTCTCCTCGCAGAAAATGGAAAATCCGAGCGTCTAAATTTCTGCCAACCTATTTTCATATTTTTCCTTTTCGACGGAAAGATCGAAGCTCATAAATTGCCGTTCCTTCGTTCCACCTTATGAAGCTCAAAAACACTACCGTCTCGTATCTTCATAAAAATGTATGATAGGTATCTTTCTCATTTTTATCGAAACGATCACAGTTTAGAAGTTATCGTGAAATTTACTGCTTCACGATGAACATTATTTTTATTAAAATATTTTTATTAAAATTTATTACAAAATTCGTTGTTTCACAAAAATTGGAAAAATTTAATTAGACAAGTTAATACTGTTGAAAGCCTCTTAGTAGCATTTTTAATGATTCCGCTACGTCGAAAATTAAAAGTTTTCTTTCGAGTAGAAGTGTCAAAAGGAATTATTGAACGATGTTACTGGAGATAAGTTGTTAAGACTGAAACTGTTACTGAATAATTTATTACAAAATCCTCGAATATTTTCATTTTTAAAGAACTAATCCTCACAGGTTTCTCGGGGTGAAAATTCATCGATATTCCTTTTTCAAAACAGGCCCGGGCAACATCTTCCCCGTTGTCCTCTCACCTTCTACACTCCACGAGAGGGGAGAAGAGTCTGCGGCACGCAAACCGCAAGTTGCCGAGGCCTGTTCCAAAATGTGTCATTACAAATGAAACATAGTTTGCTAATTTACCGTTAAAATTTATGCGTGGCGAAAATATCGCAGAGTTTATTTAGGTGTGAAATCCCGCAAATGTGTGCCAAGTGTGAAAGAATATCTGCCATGCCGTGGGCTTCGGGAGAATCACGTTTGAAATGCATCAAAATCCGCAGTCTGGCTATTGCGGATGCAGCAGAGATCGGCGTCAGCGAATGTCTTATCGCGATGCAGGAATAGCTTAACTCATGGGCTCGCATATTTTTCTGTGTTACGCTCTGGATCTGGCATTGCAAATTCGCGTTCCGTTCGTCGTCGCGGTGGAGCACGGTTCACGGTAACGAGAGTACGACTTTCAAATGCGCGGGGATGATTTACAGCGCTCGATCGGTGAAGCATCGCCGCTCTGTGATTTCACGCCGTTGTTCCCTTTGTAAATCCGCCCTGAACCCCTTCACTCTACCGTGAGAAACAAAATTTTAAACAATTCCCTCGGTACAAAATAAAACGACACGGCATTCGATTTTAGGTTTCTCGAATAGTTACTTGAAAATTCAATTAATATGGATTCAATGTATACGTGTTATTATGATGTTATACATCATCATAATGTTATATACAGTGGGTGTAAAAAGTATTCGTACGCCCTTTAAAATAAAATAACTTTTTTATAATTGTACCGAACGACCTGACTTTTTATAATCAATTAGAAGCATTGGTTTACGAAATGATATGGAATAAAGATTTCCATAAAAAAGGCATTTTTTAAAACTTTTTTATTTAAGCCCCTAATGAAAATTTAAAATATACGTTTTGTAGATCTATAGTAGCTACACACATACTGAAAATTTCATCGAAATCGATTAACATAAAAATGGTGAAAATCGTAGTTTTACACGACCTTTGATCAGTTTCTGCTTAAAATCCACAGCAAATCTTTTGGAGCGTGTCGTTATTTCCTGCGTCAACCGATTTCGATGACATTTTCTAATAATAATATTTCCTAAAAATAAATCTAAGGGGTCAAATAAAAAAGTTTTAAAAACATCTTTTTTATTTTATGTAACCTTGTAAATTATAATTTTTGGAAAATCTTTTTTTCATATCATTCCGTAAACCAATGCTTTTAATTGATTATAAAAAATCAGGTCGTTTGCCACAGTTATAAAAAAGTTATTCTGTTTTAAACGACGTACGAATAGTTTTTACACCCACTGTATGTATGAACAATGTCTAGTGATGGTATTTATAAACGATTTGGATTAAAGTATGAAAAGAATAATTTTGTCTCCGGAGATACCGGAAGGACGAAGTAAATCGTGTAATATTTCGCAAGTGGTTGGCTCGGAAAGCTCCCCATTAATTTTCTTGTAGTCGTTCAGCTCGGAAATCGTTGGATCCTGTGGGCGAGCGATGACGTTACGCGTAATGCACCGTTAAAGGGTGTGTTCCCGGCATTCTTTGGATGATCATTGGGTAGAAGGTCACCTGCTCGGGAAAAGATATAATGCACGACATGGTTGAATAGCTGGGAGTGTGCTATGCGGCAATTCACGGCGATAGCATTAACACCGATAAGAAGCTTCCTTTAGAAGACAGACATTATAACGACTGCTACAACTTACGAGTCTGTTTCCGCGAAACTTATTGTACAAAACTCGTTAACAGTCTATAATTTCAGATACCAGCCATTTTAAAATAAACTTCGCAATTTCGAACGCTTGGAATAGGTTTTCTCTAACATAATGAGCCTTTTCCCAATTGTATCTGTCGTATGCGTGCAACAACATGCTTTTTATTAGCCATAAATAACAGCTTACACAATAGCATTATACTGCTTTCAAAATGGTTTCCAGGTTAACAGTGACCCTCACCTGTGTCCGACTTTATTAACTCTTTTTTCTGAGGATCTGCGAGTGTAATTCTCGTCGACCCATTTTCGAAATATCTTGTGTAAAACGCAGCTCGAGTATTAGCAAAAAGTAGACTGCTATTTATTCAGAAATTCGAAAGAAGACGTAACAAAACAGTATTTCAATGATAAAACAATGGATAGGCGACATCCACAGTTGCCAATTTGTACAGCTGATATCAATGAATAAATTGTCAATGTATAATACCATATTTTTTGTACGAAAAGAATGACTGTCAATATCGCAAACTAATGTTTCTCCAAGTAGCGTACATTAGAACTGTATGTATGCATAAATGTTCACGGCCTACATACGACGTGTTGATTAATATTATCGAAGGATAAGAGGATCACTGACGTCAAGGTAGTCGTAACGCAAGGTAGCCATTGTAACCCTCGCGAAGGCTAATAAGACACAGTTTGCTATAGCAGAATGGCTGCAATAACTCAGAGGCAAGGTCAAAGAGACCATATATACGTTCACATTTTATTTTATTGTCTCTAAGTGCTAAATCGACTTCTTGGTAAGTTGTTGCTTGTTGCGAAACACCTATTTGACTATAGAAACGATACTTTTCTGATTAATTCTATGATACCAGATTGTACGTCTAATTGACTGGTCAAATTCTGATACGATGTTCTCGAATGGTTTCTCCTTAAGTGGAGGAGCGATTTATTGCTTCTACACTAATTCAACGCACACTTGCGATAACCCTTTTACAACGAAGCTAATCGCTTTAACGAAACGAGTCTTCGGGTTCACAGGATTTTTCAGTGTTTTCGTACAGAAAATATTTTTTGAATGCTCAAATTATTGTAGCATTCAACAGTTGGGTCACAGAATGTATAAATGAATTTTTCTTTTATAAAGTTTTAGTGTGATCGTACAGAAGACAGTTTTTAAACGATTGAAATATTGTAGCATTGAATTGTTTAGTCACAGAATGTATAAATGAATTTTTCCTTTATGAAGTTTCAATGTGATCGTACAGAAAACATTTTTTAAACGATTGAAATATTGTAGCATTGAATTGTTCAGTCACAGAATGTATAAATGAATTTTTCCTTTATGAAGTTTCAGTGTGATCGTACAGAAAACATTTTATATGCTAAAATTATTGTAGCATTGGGTCACAGAATGTATAAATGAATTTTTCTTTTATAAAGTTTTAGTGTGATCGTACAGAAGACAGTTTTTAAACGATTGAAATATTGCAGCATTGAATTGTTTAGTCACAGATTGTATAAATGAATTTTTCCTTTATGAAGTTTCAATGTGATCGTACAGAAAACATTTTTTAAACGATTGAAATATTGTAGCTTTGAATTGTTCAGTCACAGAATGTATAAATGAATTTTTCCTTTATGAAGTTTCAGTGTGATCGTACAGAAAACATTTTATATGCTAAAATTATTGTAGCATTGGGTCACAGAATGTATAAATGAATTTTTCTTTTACAAAGTTTTAGTGTGATCGTACAGAAAACATTTTTTAAACGATTGAAATATTGTAGCATTGAATTGTTTGGTCACACAGTTTGTAAATGAATTTTTTCTTTCGAAAGTGATTCGTTCATCTTGCTCATTCTGAAAAAAATGTTGTAAACGAAATTTAAAGTTATTTTGCTCGAAGTTCCGCGGACTAGTCGTGATCGACGAAAGGCACCGGGTCGTAAACAAATGTGCGAAAGTTTGCTCCACATAGGAGCGGGCTCTTTTCGGCGAGCCATAAAACTGGGAACGTCGTTCGCTAGCTGTCCCTTAGAATCCCTCGATCCCCTAAATCACGGGCACGGACGGGGTTTCCGGTCTATCTATCGATTTATCGCCTCGAGTTGTCGCCGATTTCTGTGAAATCCGATTTTTTGTTCTCTATCTCTCTCTGTTCCGTGGGCAGGTGGCCGTGAAAAGGTCAACGGGGAACGTTCGCGAGGAAGAGAAGAGACTCGCACCGGTTGCGGCAGGTCACGAGGAACGGGTCTTCAGGATGGCCTACATTATCCGGCGTTATCGGTGAGAGAACCGCCGGAGCTCGGAGAGGAAATAGAGAGGCGGGAGAGAGGGCAGAGATAATAGCGGGACAGGAAGAAAAATGGGCCAAGCCTGGTGCAAGGAGAAGACCACGAAGGCTGAGGACTCCAAGTCCCCCTTGGACCGGGTCTTCGTGCGATGCGCGCATCGGGTACGTGAACGAACACTCATCTTGTCTTTCTTTATCTTCGATCGCACCTTCGCCGAAACAGCATTCTATTGCGTTGATGTATCACTTCTGTAGCGTATGCTTCAAGGGGGTATTCTGGTTCTCGAGACCGTTTTTGCTCGGATCTTTAGCAATTTTTTCAGAGAAACCGTCGAACCTTTTACATTGAAATTTTTTTGCATAGGTATTCGTCGGCATTTGAAGTAGGTGAGTAATTTTTTAAAACGAAAAGAGAGTAATAAAAATTATCCGAGTTATATAGTTTTTTTAACTCTTCACTGCATAATTTTATTAATTGCGATGAAAAAATTGAAAGAAGGTCAGTTTTTGTGTTTTATTTAAGGGAAAAATATTTTTAAAAATTAAAACAACATTTTCTCAAATGAGATAAAATGTGTAGAATAGTAAAAAACACATTCTTAGTATACTACATACCAGATGTGTTAACTGTATCAGATACGATACACTATGCAGCGAAGGGTTAAAGAGCATTTTTCTTTCTTAAGAACTTTGGAATTTCATAACTCATTTTCCGATTTAGTATGCATACATTTTGTATCGCGGTAAGACGTTTTGCTTTTAAAATAGAACCATTATGCGGAACGAAGAATGACACACGGGTGTAAAAATAAAGTCTGACGCTCCGGTATAACAAGCAGATAAAAATAAGTATTTTTCTCGTCGAAGTAGTGTAGTTTACGATCGTTGTTACAGATCGGCGAACGAGTTCCGAAACTACGCACACGGCTATTAAATTATCCGCAATTATTACGATTTTCGTATAGTTGACTCTAGGAAAACTTTTCCGCGGTATTTTATTCGCGGATGCAACACAAATATTAAGTAGTCGCTCGGCCGTTGGTGGACCGCATTTACATCGATTACCACATTATCATTGATTTTGTCAGTAATAACCGGTGGACGCGTCGCAAAAGCCAGAATTTACCGAGCAATTCTGCACATTAGCGTCGCGTGTTGCAAGGAAAATTTAAATAACTCATTATTGTATGCACTCGTTGGGGACACTTATGCGTGTGCGCGACCCGTGGATTTATCATTGTGCATCGGACACGAACATGTCGCTCTAATTTGGAATCCGAGACACGCAGATATGCGTGTAATTGCTAATTAACCAAGTGACGGGCACCCCACCCAGCCCCCCACTGTTGCACATAGACGCGTGACGCGTCCGCAAAAAGTAGCCGAACTCGCGAAAACACGTGCCGCCCGATGCTGTTTGAACACGGGGGCCGGTTATTTTTGAACGGACGGTATTTATGGCATTGATTCATTGCAGATGAAACATAATGAGCTCAGTAATTGGCGCAATTAACGTATGAAATATCATTATTGGACTGCAGACGTTGAAGCCTAATTTTACCTATAACTGGACTGCGGATATTTATGCAAAATGAAAATTGACTGCATCGATTGCTAGAAATTGAAACTACATTGAATGTTATTTCTTCCCTCGATGATTCTAATAGAGATCTTCATCTACTCAATTTTGCTATAAATGCATAAAGATCCGCAGCCTACTTACAATAAATGCTACTTTACTTATATTTCATTTTCATATTTATTTCTAGCAGATTAATTTTTTTGCGTATATACTCTTCTGTTTTTATATTTTCGTGGTAGTATGCGAATGATAATGTAGCCGGTGACAGATAAGGATAAGTGAACGTGAGAAGCTGTTGCACGGTAAGCAATTTTCTTGTTAGCCGCGAGAAGAATATTTGCCGACCTCTCTATAAACGCGCGAGCGTAATCCTCGCGTTGCATAATCGCTGTTTAACGAAAGGTATACAAAGCTGTCTCGGGGGCTGGCTCGCGGATATTAATAACCGTTGAAATTGAAAATTTATGTATTCATCGTAGATCAACAGTCATCTATTACCGTTAATAACGAGAACAAATGGCTCGTCAAATGAAAATTTGTTACGTCTCTCCGGGTATAATTTTCTAATTGTCGCTGTTGGGTTTGATGGGACTGCAGTGGGATCTTACTACAAAAGTAAAAGAAAAGTCTCCTCCCTTATCTTGAAGACTAGAATTATTTTCGACGCAGAATCGTCTCCCCTAAACACAGCATGCTCATTCTTTCTAGCGCCATTGATTCTTTCCTGTAATCCACATAAATATTGTACTCAATTCTATACTTGGTGCTTGATAAAAAAAGTAGGCAGCAATAAAGTAATAAAAGAAAAAACAGCAATTTTTAATAAACAACTGTAAAACATCTTGACATACCTTTTTATAAGGAAAATGTTCATGACAGCTGAATAGGCGCGGGGAAGCGCGAAACTTTCAGCAAGGAGCACAGAAAAGAAAGTTTAACGCTGCGAATTAGCATGAGCGTACACAATCTACAGTGGTTATCGCTTCGGCTCGCCTCCGGCCAGCGTTTCCTCAATCCCATCAATTTCCCCCGACGAATTTCTCTAGAACCGATTAGTTCTAGTGTCCGGTACCGTATCACAGACATTCCACGTCACGGGCGAACCAGCCGGAAATTTCAGCTCACCGAGCTCCATCGTAAATAGACGCCGGTGCGCCCTGGGAAGGATGCACCGCCACCGTAAAAAACAGCCTCGTTTCGCTTACCTGTCCAGAAATACGTGGCGTACGTGTTTACGCAATCTCTGTGTTACCGGGAAATAAGCAAGAGACACGTCATACGCACGCGTGCCTGTGTTTCTTCTCTTTCTCGCCCTGCAGTCCTCTTCTTCACTCCCGCGCGTCCTGCTCTCGAGAAATATTAACATCTTCCCGGACGTGTTGTGTGCTTAACGGGCTCCCGATGCGAAATATTCCGTGGAGAAGAGCGGAACACCGAGCACTCAATATGGCCGACGTGCCAACGCCATTTTGGAGAACTAGCGGAAACGCTTATCTAATTTTCTAATTAGTTTCTTTGAAGGATTAACTGGTCGCACAATGATCTGATTGAATACGGTTGCGTAATGTGAGTTGGTAGCGATGGAGATACAATGTATTTAACTAGCGAGCAGAACGACGTTTATGCGAATAAGAAAATTCGGTTAACCTACCAGGACGGTATGGTCTGCAGGCAATAATGATTAGAAAAATGTAGAAATCAACTGGGAAGTTCCTCCTTACTTTAAAAATTTTAATAAATCAAAAGTTCGTCTACTCAATTTTTCCATAAATTCACTCTAATAGTTTTCGGTTGTAGAACCACTTCCTCGATCGATTTCTTACTAGGAGACCTCGGTCATTTTGCTCTGGCACCCAACATATTTTATTGTTAACTAGTCTGGTACAAATCCTCGTATTTTGAATCTTCAATTTTGTAGATCTCCGCGAGTTATTTCTTTCCGAGGATTTCCATCCTGTGCGAACGCACAAAGAGCCACAGTGTTAGGACTCGCGACGTCGACTACTTCATTACGTCGCCGGCACAAACATCTGGCACAAACGTTTTCTTCAGTCGTCCCGATTGTAATCAGTCGCTGTCTTGTCGGGTATGACGAATGAAATTTGAATGAAGCCTCCTTTACGCTGTTTACTAGCTTCGTTTTCTACTGCGTTGCGCCTCTGAAGCGGTCTTTGAGGCTAGGCCTGGGTCAAGACGTCGTTTACGGCACGCTCTTGTGTAACAAGAAGCTCGTTCTTGAAACCTGTGCCCATTGCCGATTCGTTTCTTACTCTTGCCGCGACCAGCTTTCTTAGAAAATTGGTGCCGGAACGCCGATGTCAAGGCGACGACGTTGGGCAAGACGCCATTGTTATTGTTCCCGTGTCCTTTATACCGGATCCTTATCGGATCTCTTACAGGAGACTGTAACCACCTTAATCTTGGAATCCTCGTCGAAATCTCTGATGCTGTGTACTATGGAAAAATGAAAGCACGTAGAATATTAAAGCTGCTGTGCTTTCACTTCCTCAACCCTTAACCGGTACGCCAGGGTCTCTCATGGCTCCATAAAAATTTCTCATTCTTTTCAAAAATTAAAAGAAGTATAATAGTCCTCCTTTTCTCGACATTATTTGAAAAGCATAAATCAACGAAGAATCAGAAGTAAGTAGACCTCACTGTCGCAGCATGTTTAAATAAAAGGATCTGGCAACAGCAATGGCGTGTGGACACCGGTAACGACCGCCATATTGGATACTGTCTGTGAAGTAAGAATTTATAGCAGCAACTGCTACATACCTCGAACATAAATTATTTCACACCATATTTATAGGGCATTTCTGTCTATATATTATAGTCGTTGGCACGTAAAAATATTTTGATTAACGATCAAGGCAAATGCATTGATAAAACCTGTCGAGCGTGAAGAAAATGTTGATATGAAAACAAATGTGTTCGCTATTTTCATACGAACAGAACTTTGTTTAAGGCTAAAAAGATATCAGATGATTAATAAAAATGCAGAATTACCTCAACGGATTTAAATGAACAAAAGAAAAATATTCAAAATGTTAAAAAATAGCAGAAACCACTCGAATTACTTCGGAGTCTATTTGCGGGTTTCAGTCCACGTTTTATGGTCGTTGGGCTTTTATGAACATACTCTGAACCTGTTCGAGGCGACGCGACGTTCAGACAGACTCTAATGATTGAGACGTGATGCAAGTCTCCGTCACTTAACGTTGACAAGATTCAGTGTCAATTGCAGGCCTCCGAGCAATTGTTCTATGCGGTTGTGCACACAGCCGGGTAGTTATATTTACATTGAATCGGACACAATAGAATAGTATTCATTTTGAATATTTATAGGAACGCGAATGCTTTCTGGTCGCGCGGCCACCGCACGTTTGCGATTGTTCTTTTGATTGCGTGTGGAACCTTTTTCGCGTTGATCATTGCGAGCACCTATCGGGCGCGTTGATTTATCCATGGATTGACATTAATAGACTGCGGATGTTTGCGCAATTTATAGTTTTCGAACGCGTCGAATACAACAATCGCTTTCTTTCTGAATCGTTTTAAAGCTACGCAAAAATAGTTTCGACGGCGCTCGAATGTATTGTTGCATAACAAACTTTCTTTCTAAATAAGATTTAATGATTAAGGTAGCCATCGTTACACTATTCTGTATCGTGGAAATTAAATTTTTTGGTCGTTACTCATGTTTGTCATGAATGCATAAAATCCGTTCTCTACTCATATGTAACAATCTAATATCTAAAATCAAATGGTTTGCGAAGCTGTTGTGGATCGTTATGTAAGATCTTCCAAACAAAACACGCAAATACGTCTTAAACGTTATCCAGTGTATAATTGGTAGTGTCATGTGTCGCCAAGATGTACGCTAAATAATAATATGTGCAACTACGTGGCGCGTCGTCGCGTTAACAGAGATCCGCTAATGATCCGAACGAGGTCGGATCTAGATAGATCTTCCGCCGATGATGAGGACTCGGTGCTGTTTAGCACGAGTGGTTTACTTCGAGGAGATGGATACGGCGATGACATCATATTCAGATCGAAGATTATAATCGCACGAGTCATCGTCGATTTTACCACGTTTTTATTTATGTTCGCAACAGGATCGTTGAAAAAGGAAATCAACTGCGGAAACGATTGGTTAAACTAGGACATTTGCATACTATTCTAAAGATTATTTTACTGCCAGTCCGACTATAAATGGAACGTAGAAAACGTTTAGAGATTAAAAGCAAATACAGAATTAGCAACGTCGTAAAAGCATTTACACAAGTGCACGAGGTTATGGCTGCTCGCTTTCTCGTTCGCTAACTACTGTTTCGCTAATAACAGCGTGCAATAGAAAAAACACAGATTGTTACTCTCACTGCATCCTCAATGAAAGGAACATGAAATTACTAAATGACATACTGCCGACTCGTAATCGTAGCGTGTCTAATAATGACTGGCGATATCTATTCATAATCATTATTGAATACCAGTGATGATGGTGGAATTAAGTTTCTGCTGCTGGAGAGCGATTTGGTGATTAACTTTTAAGACAGACGATATCCTAGTTCGCTTTTGCAATTTCCGACTTTCTATCGGTTTCATTGTCACTTGTCCCTGATCTTTCCAAATTGATGCAGTGGTCGTTTCAGATAATAAATCAGCGGACACTAACAGGACCTACGAGAAGTCAGCTATAACTATGTAACTGATCAATGCTTTGAAACAAAAGAGGTGGATGGAAATTGATACGAAACGACGAAAGTTTTTACATTGCAGGATCATAATGACAACTGACTACAAAAGAGAATATGCAGAATGCATTTTCTATGGAATGCATCGCGCGTATGCACGTTGGTGCCACGGTGCGGTGATTTCATGCGACTTTTATCACGAGGAATGCACGAGTCTGTAATGAGAAATTGTGAAGAGTAGCGGAGAGATAGGTTGAGAGAAATTTCCTTTTTCTTTGACCCACATCACTATCGAGATTTACTCGCGTGAATCATCGTTGTGTGGAGCGCGCAATGTCTCTTGCGCGTAACCTGTGTCGGTAAAGTGCGAATGCCGGACGCGATAAGGAGGTTGGCGAAGACCGGAAATGGTTGTAGATTTCGCACAATCTGAACGCGTCCTCGGCGAAGATAACGGAGAATTAAAGCCGGCCACGACAACAGCGTCGATAAGTGCTATCTGCTCGGGACAATTGAGGTGTGTTTGATGAACCAACACCTTTGTGTCGCCCTTCACGCCTCGCCATAAATCCTCTGTCTCATTCTGACCACACCATAAAATACAGAGTGTTTCACTTAGCCTTATCGTTTCAAATATTTTTGTTACATGTCACCGCGGGCCTCCAGCTATGTATTTAGTACATAATTTATTGAGACTTGATACAAACTTTTACATGTTCTCTGATTTAGTTTTATTGCCATTTAAACATTATTACAGACGTTAACATTAATTGATGGAATTCTTTAAATACCGAGAAAAAATGTGCTATCCTCTCGAATAACATCCTGTTTTCCATAGTTCACTAAAAACACATATAGATTTATGCGTAGTTACTTTGCCAATTTTTTCGAGACCCCGGATCGATGACGCGTTGCCTATAATTTCCCCTCGGAAAAACTGAATCAACTCTGAATATTGCAAAACAGAAGCCAGCCTGTTCCAGCCGGGAAACCGGTTCCATTATTCATGTCCGACTACTTTGTTGCATCATAGAAATAATCTGTAGTTATTATATACCGACGTGCGATTTTACCGAACACGTCGACGGTCAATAAACAAGAAGCGCATTTACTTGATCGATAAATAATTCATGGCATCGGCGCCGCACCGTGGTTCGAATGCCGCAATTAACTAGGCACAATTCATTTTCGAATCAACAAAAACTAATTGTGTCGATGCGATCTACAATAACCATATATCGAACGTACATTAAAAGACCTCGAATCTGAATTATTAATGTTTACAGATCAGACAAACTTCAACGGCGAATTTATTCGGTCACGTCGTCACATAATTCGACATAATTTAATCGGATTTTATGGCGAACACGAGTGGGTGTAATTTAAAACATTAGGACAATTAAAAAATGCCGTTGCGTTATAAAGGAAATAACTTTCTATTTCACAGCAGTTTGTTGCAATTCAATTAGAAGATCCCAGTGATAATCTTGCGAATTGATTAAAGTGCACTTAAATCCGGTGGATGCTATTCAAGCAGACCCGGTTTACAGGAAATCGCATTGCAGAATCGACGAAAAGAACGAGCGCCACGACAGAAATAATCAAGAAGAATATTTCGAGAGTTCGTTCGTAATTGATTCGGCGGAGAAAAGCTGCTGTTAATCGCGAAACAGGATCAAAGAAACGAGGAAACAATGAATTACAGGGAGTCCGTTCCAGTTCCTCGAATGCGTAATTAAGAAAATTAGTCGAACAGACAGGAGGAATTTTACGGCGAGGCGTTCTCCCTTCGTTTTACATCGCGACGCCCATTAAGACTATACATCGGCGCGGGACAGTCTGGCAGCGAGGGCAGGAATCGCAGCGAAAATGATTTAAACGAACGAAAGAACGGTTCGAAGAGTGTCCCCGGGAAAGTATATTCGCTGGGCTTAAGTTCGCGCAACATTTTCTGAGCTGCAACGAATTGCGTTAATGAACGCTCCATAAATCGCCCAAGAAGCTCGCTCTTCTCGTCCCGCTCTGAAATGAGAAACATAGTACGGGAGAAGGAGAGACAGAGAAGGAGAGAGATAGAATTCTGGGACACGGTGCCGGCTGGAAAAGCGTCGCGGAATCCGATTAAAAACTGCAACATTAAAGTTTGTTTTGTAGCGCGCCCCAACGCGTAATTAACCTTTAACAGCGGCGAGCACTTTTCCGCGGGAGTCCTCGCAACATCTGCGAACGGCGTTAAGTGCGAATTATATAAGAATGACTAATGGCCGCGACAGCCTGCGGCGACTCGCAGACGCGAGCCGATACCCGGTCGAAATACACGATTGTAAAATCGATTTATCTTTCGAGGGGCGAGAGGAACCGGCACACCCTGCGACACCGTCCACGCTGCCGGAAACTTGAAATTCGCCGCGCTATTGTCCCGTTGCTGGTCCTCATTTTGTGCATTTAGTGGCTTGATTTTTTAATTGATCCTCCAACAGCATTTCACGCTTCCATTTGGCACGGCAGAATTATTGAAAAGCTTATCAAGAAGCTTCCGGTAGATAAAATGTGAATTACACATTCCCTTGCAGCTGACAATTTATCTAGTGGGGTCCACCCACTAGAGCAACGAAGAGTTAATTTAGGTTTCTATGTCGCATCAACGACTAGATTATCAACGACATCATAACACAAGGTCTCTCCCAGATATATTTTTATTCAACTCTGTTTCTTGATAGGAATCTTGACGAGAATTTTGATGAGGACTGTGAATATTTATGCATCTATAGCAAAAACGAATGAGCGGGATGCAAAATCGTGAGGCATGATAAGAATTGATGAGTATTATTAACGTTAAACATGTCGAGAGAGAAAATACAATTTCATTCTTCGCTTCATGTGCTTTGCGTTCGTCTCACATTGCTGCATATAAGGGAAACTGATAAGAGCATAGATGAATTATTTTGAAATAATTACAATTATTGAAAGGAGAAATATTTAGAAAGCACTAGACATGAAGTTGTTAAACAAAACTGAACAAGGATTTCGAGTGCAAAGGGTTAATGGGTTAGTTGTCTAATTAAATCGTCGCGATGTCGCCCGAAGGAGGAAGCAGTGAGAAAGATCGTTCGTTGGAACGTCGAGGAGGGGAGCCGGTGATCGATAGATCGCGGTTCGACCGGCACGGAGGGAAACTCGTGTTTCGCAGTCTGCGCGCAGGATCAATTAGACGCGGCGCGATAAGTTCGCTGCTAAATGAGAAAACGCGGCGTGGCAGCGCGCCGTCAAGGATTTACGATTGTGCAAGACCCGACGAAGGAGGAAAAATCGAGCCCGAGGCCGGCACATGTTTATTAACTGTTCAACCCTGCCTCTCCTTCTCGTCCTGCTGCCCCTTAGCCCCGGCGTTTTTATCTCGCCGCGCCGGAAAACGCGCGATTTTTCTTCACGGCGATACGTTTATTTACGGTTTTGCATTCCCCGTTGGCTAATTCAGTGAATTTTACGGTTCCGGGATTCCACGCTCCTATGGATGCAGAACCATCGGGCTGTTCTATAAATAATTTCATTCCTTATTTATCGTGCTTGCCGCGCACGCTTGTCCCGTTTGTTAATATTATTTATCGCCTGGCTATTCTACTGGCGAATTTTCAACCGTCTTATCAATAGTTATCATATCCGGAGTGCGTGTCTGTGCGTGCGTGAATTTTCCTTTCGTTGTTCTAATTTTATAAATTTTACAGATTTTTTACAGAATTATTATACTTGGTTTACAAAGCACAGCGAAGTTTTAATCGTCGTTTTTAGTGTTTATTGTTCTGTTCCGTGTGTTTTCATTGGTTCTGATTTTCCATTCTCGTCAATGTTGTTCGTGCAAATCCCCAAAGTCCCGTTGACCGAATATGATATACGATATAATACCGGTAATGCAATTAGAGATGCGAGTATGCAATCGTTCCATTGGCTGGCCAGCTTCTGTGCTCTCCTCTTCTCCAGCTACCATTGCCTCTTGTCAGAAATGAAAGAGGATCCACCTATCGCTAATTAGTCTCTGATACGGTGGAATCGTACTACGAGCAAAAGCCGTATTTACAAGCTGGAAATATCGTATAATTACAATCTCGTTTACATTAAAACTGTGCAAAAAACTGCTATTCCGTTGTTCATCGGACCATTTCATCGCGAATTTACTGTTAAAAATCACTGGAAGAATGAATTTAGGTTGCAATTAATATTCAGACGCTTCTTAAAATTGAACCTGGCGAGGAAGTCCTTTCGCCTTCGTGAGACATAATGTAGAATTTTGAAAAAATTACTATAGGTTGCTATTTACACCCTTTTCCTCTTGAAACACGTTCACTACCAGATTATTATAACAAATCGCAGTTTTTCTGCAACATTCGGCCTACAATCAACCTGAAAACTCTAACCTTCAGATCAGCGTCTGTAATTCACTCCGATGCATCTGATTCCATTGTAAGCATAAAAGATTCTTTTTATTCACAATTTTTGTACAGCGTCGAAATCTTCGAATACCGGAACACACGACAAAAGAGTTAAAAAAACGGGGCTCGGGGATGTGGGAATAAAAACGTTCGTGCGAACACTATTCCCACAGTCGTGTGCACGCATATGTTTAACGGCGGTAAAAGAAACCACGAACGGAATGCCATTGAATCGGAACGAGTCGGGCGTGAAACAGCCAGCGGACTGTGCAAAATGTACGCGAATTGTATTTCACGTAACCGGGCAAAAAATCGTTTTAACTCCCCCACCCCCTGCTCCTCTCGTTACCCGTTGCAGAACCAGAAAAATAACGAAATGGATCGGTAATGGGAGGAGTAGGGGAGTGAGCACGGGACAGTTATGCGAGTATAGCGTGTGTTAGCATACAGAGCCCGGCGTGGCCGAGCTCCTTAGAGCCGCTAATCAAACCGATACACGTGATAATTAATTAGTTTTCATTTGCAACGGGGCCCATTATACCGCTCCGCATTTCGCATGACGGGTTACGTAACGGCGATCGTTACGCGTGTGTTGGCTCATTAGCATGCTCGTTACTCTTGCATTAAACTTTTTAACCACTATTAAATCACGTCCTGTAAATGGCGGCCGAGGCGGTATTTTTTCACGGGCCGCGGCTGGATCCAACGAAATTACCCGACCCCCGAAATTTAGAGTAGCTGGCGGCCGAGCCTCCAGGCATTAATACTTTTCGAGTGTTCCGAAAAAGTAATAGAGCAACTGATGTTTCGACGAAACTATTGTGACGGCCGATGGTATTTTTCGAAGAGGAATTAATTAAAAGTTCTACCAAACAATAATATCGAAGGGTGTTACTTTGTTCTTGTGAGAGCCACCTGAAAATTATATTGCTATTATTTAACTTAATGATGATTAGACATTTATAACAAAAATGAGTAGGTGTAATTGAAAATAGCGAAAATATTAGAAAAATTTAAACATACTATTATATTATTCTCAACCTACTAAAAAATAAAAAAAAAATAAATTCCTATTTCACTCCAGTTTGTTGCAATTCAGGTAAGAAATTTTTATTTTGCTTAAAGATCCGCAGTCTAATGATGATTAATTCTTCCAGATGTGGTGTTCAATCGACAAATATCGACATATCCGACTTACTCATTGAATGACTAAAACAATGTGAAAATAAATAATATCTATCGGTAGTTTTTAATTAATTAAATTACTACTGAAAATAAAATTGCAAGAAAATTCTTCATCATCGTTGAACGCAGCTAATAAAATAATGTAACTTTGTCCGGAATAATTTGTCCGTAGTTATTTTATTACTCGTTTCGCTGTGAGGATCCACAATGGGATTAATCAAAATTCCTGGTGTATTTCAATTCCCGATTTTGTGAGACCACGGTGGATCGTCTGCTCGCAGCACCGTGCATTACACGGGACCTTTGATCGAGACATGGAGCGCTCCCAGCACGGATGGGTAATTGAATCGTTACCGAAAGGTGTAAAGTGCAGGCGATGCCGATGTAAGGGGTCCCTCGATCAGCCCACGTCGTTGTATTATTAATAGCCGGTGAAAGTTCCATTGTAACTTTCCGTGGAAACACGGTGAATGGTTCGCCAACACGGAAGAACGTAAAGCGTTAATGATTACCGAGCCGGTCGTAATACGCGAGATTGATTTAAGCTGCTTAGGCGCCTTTATTGCCACTAAACGCAGCGTCCGAGAACGCCGGCTTCTTGTCGCAGGTTAAACATTACAGACGAACGATGTAACTACTGTCTCGTGGAACGTTCCTCGCTGACGGTGTGCAGATACGTTGCCTTTTTTCATAAGCAAACAAATTCCACGAACACGTCTCAACGATGTTATCTCTTTCGGTTTTGTAACGCTGCCGCGTTCGCGGGCTTCTATTTACATTTGAGAAAATCTCGTTGTTCCCGCAATTTACACTTGTGTAAATCCGAGTTTTATTCGTAATTTAATGCGGCAATTTTATTCAAATTTGTTGCGTTTGTATACTCGACGTAAGCTGTTCTATGCGACAAGGCGCAATTATTTCTTAATTTATCACTCGTGCATGATTAACCATGAATTTTTGTTTAAATACGAAACGGATACGTTTCTGGGATGATAATAGACATGTTGTTTGTTGGTTGTTAATAGTAAACAATATTTTACTTCAATGTTCAATTAATTTAAGTAAGTAGAACATGTTCAATTTTATACAGTGTCGCACATTTTTAAAAATCGTGGAGCCTTCGTATAGAAACAGAGAGAGGGTAGTTTCACCCCTAGTCTAAACCTTCCTTGTTTCCAATACTCAAATACCAGCAGAATTTACAACACTAGTTGAACACCGATTAAACACATCGAACCTTTCTCATCCTGTTTCGCAAGCCGCATCGATGTTTAATAAGAGTACACCTTGTTTGCACGTTCCTTCGAATGTTAAAGGGCAAACTCGGATGATCGAGGAACGTCTAGCTGGCATTCTATGAAAATTTTACAGCACGGAGTTCCCACGTCCTTCGAAATTTCTACACGCTCCCCAGTAAATAATAAAGTTTTATGGTGGAGGGACTTATCGCTTTTGAGCATTCTGTCGTGTAAGTACTTTTCCCGCGCCGCGCCGGTTGGAGAACTCGGGCTCTATCGGGCTGCTGGAAATACTGTCAGTTCTCTTGAAATTGTGCAGCACAGCACTAAGTGAAACGTGGAATAACGCTTGAAAAGGAGCGAAAATTCAGCTTCCGGTCGCGGCGCGGAGGATCACGCGCTGGGTACAATAGCGCGCGTCCCCCGGAAAAACGAGTAAAACCACCCTTCGACGATCATCGAACGTAAACGTCCCACGTTAATCCGGCGCTATGTCGCCCGCCATTTTATTGCCCTCTCTTCGCGACACCTTTCCCGGTTGGTTATTACCTCGACCTTATTATATCCCGCATTCGACATCACGCTGAATTCTTTTCTCCGTGACCGAAATGCCAGTCCGAGTTATTACCCCCGATCCCTGGCATCGAGCGGAATTTATTTCGACAATGCTTGTTAGAACTGGCTAAAATAACGTGGCCGACGTGCCATTTATTTGTTAAGCATTTCGTTAAAATTATTAAACTTCGGAGTAATTAACCCTTTACAATTATAGTGGTGTCACGTGTCTTCCCCCACCGTATGCACCTTCGTAGATACACGCGACCAGGATTGCCATATTTTTCTCTCGCCAGGCCCCTTACCCTTCCGCCTCTCGCCACACCACGCACCGTAGCTCGTCTTTGCACTCTTCCCACTAACGCTGGCGACAGTGGCGACACGCTGGCGTACGGTCGCATCAGCGACTAGTGGGAAGAGTGGGGGCCTGGAGGGAGAAAAATATGGCAATCCTGCTCGCGACAGGCGAAGCGCGTCCTTTCTCCGTGGTAACGGCCAGTAGAAGGGGATAGTGGACGTGATGGTGGGGTCAATTTTGTCTCGAATCTGCCCGGCACTGCTCTAAGCAAATGACGATCGATTTCGAATCAGTAATTGATTCATTAGGTGAATCTTCACCCTAAGGAACGTACGAGGATTAAGAAGATTTTTAATGCTACATTTGAGAGAAGCTTACTCATTTTTTAAAATAATCATCACAAAAAGAGAAGGATTGGATCAATACAAATAAGTTCTTTTTAATCATCATGATTTTTTATCATTAACATTATAGAAGATTTAAAAGATGGAATAGATACACGTGATGGAGACTATGCTTGAATAATCAACAGATTCGCGAAGAAAGGCACGAATTCATTCGTGCATTTAATGGTTCAATGTTCTGAAAGAAAGATAATAGTGTTTGTTTCGTTCCCTGGAACCGATCGAACCTAACGAGCACCAGAACAATGGGAATCCCGGGAAATGTATCAAAACAATGTCTGTAATCCGCAATGGAAACCGGTGCGGTAATTTAATCGGCGGAACAACTTTTGCCCCCGGCTACGTGCAACGTGTCGCCGACGACAACTTTCCCGACGAATTTGCAATGTAAACCGTGCTCTCCGGAACGACACGTGTACGATTCGTGCAACGGGTCCCGCGATTATGGTTGCGCGGGTGTGTCGATAAAAATTCTTCCGCTTCCGGAAACGCTTCGACGTCGTCCTGCCCCCCCAGCTTACGGCACGGTGCCTTCGGTATGGACGTAGCTTTAGGTTTAAGATATAACGTTGGCTTTTCGTGGAAAAATTGGGGACTCAATTCTTCTGGACATAATTCCACGAAGAAGTATTGTTAGTTTCTCTGCCGGAGCGTTCTCCAGTCCTTCGACCACTTGAAAAATATTATTAGAAATGGAAAAGTACCATGTCTTTGTATTTGATCAAATTCCGTTATTCCAGTCGCTATCTTTTCATCGGTTCTCGTGAATCAAAATAGACGTAATAACGATGTATCTCTCATCCAATTAAGCAATAATTGCGGGAAATCTCGAGCCGTGCCATACTTCGCGCCAACAGGAAAGACTTCCTTCGGCGACTTCAAGATGGCGGCGCTCGGTACTCCCAATAACTTTACTAAATCGGAGACAAAACTGTCGATGCTCATGTTTCCAAGTTTGGTCTTTTTCTTCACGTTTCTCAGGAGTAGAATTACTTTTCATTGTTAAACTGCGGATTTGATGAATTTATGACTAGAAGGAATCAGTGAAGAACATAATTTTCGACTGACTGGAGAAATTCATTTTTAATGAATTTTCTGACAATTGGCTTACGGAATTTTTATTTTGCATAAATGTCCGCTGTCTAATCATGGCGGCGGATTAATCGTCGAAGCATCGTTTCCATCCCTTTCTAACCTTCGATCCTTGCACACGGCGACCGAATAATCCCCCGATGATCGTCCAAAGTGGAAAGCTGTAAATTCGGCTTTAGAAAATTGGTTTTCTAGGAACGGCAGAGTTTCGCCTCGCCGAGAGGTTCTCTGTGCCCCGACTAGGAAGAGAGAACAGTCACGTTTCTCGCAGCGTAATCGAAGGTGAAAATGGTTTAAAGGTCGATCGCGAGGACGCTGAAATCCTGTCGAGATCGACGCGAGCTCGAAGCCAGGCTCTACGGTCCGCGTGTGTAACAGCGTTTTCGTGCTCGCGAACACACAAAAGGGAATTATGCAACTCGCACCGGCTACGTGTGCCCGGTGATTGCGCAATCCTTGGACAAGACCGTCGGGGATCAGACGCAACTATGTTCTGCTTCCTGTACACGCGGTTTCGGCGCTCTCTAACCGCGGAGTTAATGTTTCTATCTCGGAGAGCCGAAGGGACGACCGTCTCGCTGTTTACGTTAACGGGAAACTCGCGCAACCGGTTGAAAAAAAATTCGAAATCCGGAGATAGTATTCTTTAAGAATGTTCGTGCAATAAAGAAAATTTTAAGTTCAGCTATTTTTGTCGTACCTTCTCCAACATGGTACCAGTGGATTGTTGAGATTCTCCTGATTAAAATGAATCCAAACACGGTGTAAATCGGTCTACTTTTATTGACTTCGCACATAGGCCTGAGCAACTGATTGCTGCTGACGATCGAATCGGTACCCCCACTGCTGCACTCTGACTCGCTCGAGCGCGATAGTGGGGGTAACGATTCGCGCGTCAGTAGCCTGTGACCAATGTGTTTGTCAGCCCTGAATTATGTATACAACTAGACCGAACACTGGTATTGCGCTAGATAAGGTACGAAAGAAATTATTGAATTTGAGATAAGGTTTAAACTAACATATCGTATAACAGATTCTGCAAATTTACCCCTCAAGAATAGTTGCATAAAGGAGACTAGGATATTAATTCACCCACGTTTGTTCTACACGTGAAATCAATAAAATCATGTTCCATTTGTAACGTCACTTTTGAAAGGAATACAACATAGTCATAAAGGGATCAATGATTTTACAGTATGTGAAATTAGTAAATGGGTGAATAAAATTTTATCCTGAGGATCGTATGAGGGGTTAAGCGAAATGAAGAAGTTCACGATAAACAAAAGCGCCGTTGAGGGAACGGTGCGGAGCGATCTCGTTTATTAACATTGGCGGTAGGAGCGCATGAGAGGAGAGGATGGTCGGGTATTCGAAGCCGATCATAAAGTTGATCGGCCGCCATAAAGACAAAAAGCAGTTCGATAGTTCACCGTCGACGTTGCGTAAAAGATACGGTTATTGGCCGCGGTCTGGGAACTTTGAAATATTCAGCGGTCGGGATTGGTACGGCCATGGACGGTATGAATATAATTCCAAGTATTGTCCCACAAAAATTGATTCCTTCACGCGTGCCGGCCGTCCCCCTAACAAACATGAAAAATTAAATCCACCAGCGGCCGGTACGCCGGCCGGATCCCCTCCGGCACACGTTCAAATTAAATTGGACTTACAGGTGGCATTGACGGACGGACACAGATAATTTAAATTTTAAAGTGGACCCGCGTGGCTGTCGCGAAATTCGAGCGTCCTGCGGAATCGGCCAGTCGCTATCATTTCCACGGTGTTTCATCCCCTCGTTCCGACGTTCATTCATCCCTCGTTCGCCTTGCGATTATTCCGCAGCGAAATTTTTTCAAATATTTACCGACCTGCCAACTTCAGCAATATTTATTTGCACTATTCCAATTTCATTTTTTATTTCTTTTGGCATATTTGTTTCGCAGGATTTTCGAAAATATTTAACGAGGGGCTATTCTTCTGCGAATGTGATGATTCATGATAATTGTTACGTTTTGTAATATTTGCAGAAAAACATACCCTTTAAAGTGACCTTTCTTTAAAGATGATATATTATACACAATTTTTGCTTTCAAGCAGTTAACATGACATTTCTCTATGTATACAATTTATGAAAATTGTTACGGTTTGCAATGTTCGCTGAAAAACGTCCCAAAAGATAATATGTAATACACAATAATTACCTCCAAAAAGTATCAGTAATTGAAAGATCTAAAACATTTGACATCGGACCGAGTCATTGAAAAATGGCTGACATTTTGGGCCCCGAAATGGTCCCAGCAGCCCAACGGTGTCAGCCCAATCGTGGATTAGCTCGCATCGATCCTTCCTCAGGGTCGTTCGTCTATACGAAATTGGCTGAGGATTTCCCATAGGTTGGACACGCCCCACCGTCTTGGTTGTTAATGACTCGTCTAGGTTCGGCTCTGCCATCTTTAAGAGACCGATCGCGTCGGTTAGAACCGATATGCCCGTGTAATCTCGGCCGGCAAATGGGAAAAGGTTGAAGAAGCTGATGCCAGCGGAGAATATTTCAAACGCAACGACACGGAAGAAAATTACGCGGGTTTCCGGTGGTCTTGAACGGCGAGCATCCGCCGGGAGATTTAAACGAGCGACCAGAGACACCGCGCTTCTCGAAAAGTCTTTCATACCTCTGGAATAATGGAAAATCTACTATGTCTTTTATCGTTAACAGACCCTTACAGGCCCCCGGCCCAAGATGTAGAGAGGGAGAAGGAAAATGAAATAAAAATTGTCTGTTTTTGTTTCAGATCTACCCTAGTCTGAAGGAAGAAGGGTCCGTTCTCGGGGGCGCAACGCAAAGGGTGACGAGGTACGTGGTCAAGATTTTAATATTCTCGAGCCCTCCCTTAATCCTAACATAGTGAACGTAGCAATCGCAGTTGCCGTATAACGTGATCGAAAAATTGTTTAAAAAATCTGTGCATTATATATAATTTTTGTGTGCGTGCACGTGGAATTACTTTCGCTCGTACTACGATTTCAGCAACACCTTGTATGAAAATACTTTCGGGCGCAATCGTGTATAATTTTTAATTAAGCGACGCGATTAAAAATGAACGGCGAGAACGAACAAGCGCGGGAATCGTATAGCGAGCGGGCATAAAAGAACAACGAGCCGAGGAGAACGTGACGTGTGTCGTGAGAGACACACGTAGTTTCGTTTCGCTTTTTATTCGGCCCGTTTTACTGTTTTATTAACATTCAGTTTTCGTCGGTCCGTGTCCCCGGCGATATGAATCACTCGGCCGGCGTGTTCGTTTAAAATATCACGGATACGTAGACAATTAAGTGGATCGGTGGCCTGTACGAGAGCTTTATCGGTGGCGCGAAACAGGATTTAAGTGTCGTTTTTAAGAGCCCCGGCCCGCTGGAAAGTTGCCCGCACCTCCTCGCTGGAATTGCACCGCTGTTAATAACACCCGAGGACGAGTACAAGCGGAGATAATAAGGATTCGGAATAGCTTGGCTCGGCTGTCCATTAATTGCACACTTTTATTCTCGCTTTCGGTCCTCTTTATGGTCGCCGAGAGCTCCGGGTCTCGCGCCCCCGCGATTGTTTACCTCGCGCGAATTTCGCTCTTTCCCGCGGCGTCGCCGCCGAGGCCGATCAATAGCGAATATTTTACGACTCGTGCGAGAATCCCGAGCACAAACCTAGCACGTATCTACTTGATTAAAAAACGTGCAGGCTCCGCGGCGCAACAGATGCGATTCGATTCAATGCAGTATCGCGTACTCGATCTATCAACGCGAAACTTGACGAACATCGAAGAAAGATCGATGATGAAGAAATTAGCTAGATCAGGCTTTCGAAATAACTTTTAAATAACAATTTTCATCGAAAAATCAGTAAAAAACGTCGCAAGTGTCTAAATCATGGGACAAGTGGTATAAACCACTTTATCATTCTGGTGAGAACGACTTCTGTATGAAGACAAGAATCAAATTTCCGGGACACGAAAAGATAAGTTGTTCTGTTTCGTGTGAATCACTTTTCCACTATAGTCTTCCCTATGTAACAAATCTTCACGATCTACAAATCTGTATGTGTTCTTACCAAATTCTTTAGTTCTTGTATTTTCTGCATAACGAAAATGAGTTGATAAAACGCAAAATAGAGAAAAAGTTTAAAGAATTTAAAAATACTGTTGCGTTAGTCCTGACTAATTAAAAATATTTAATAAAGAAATCAATATCATGCAGCTAATGCAATTAGTGGAAAAGTCTTTTCTTTTTTAATCATCTTAAAAGGTCGAAAGTAATGTAACCAGTAAAATTTTCTGATGTTTTTCCCGTTTCGTATATTCTATGTATTAAAATCGAGTTCCTGAAATTTAAAATAGTATAACTAAAGAAAATTACGTTCTTAAATATATTAAAATTATTAAAGAGAATCTCTTATCTGGCTTCTGTTCCTCGGGGTTGATACAGTAAGATTTTATTTTCAAATCCGCAGCCTGTTTATAATTATGATCGAGGTTCATAAAATAGCCGCGAGTAATAAAATATGTATAATCAAGAGTCTCGGAAGCCGCTCGAAAAAGCAGCTGCTTCCCACAAATATTACCGGGCTCCGCAAAATAGCCGCGAGTATTAAAACCATAATCAAGCATCCTGAAAGACACTCTCCGATCCTCTAAATCGACTTTCCGCGGTGTAAGGAGCTCAGAAAGGACTAATCAGAGGGCGTATTCGACGGAGGCAATTCGTTCGAGCTTCGGAAATCGCTTTTCATCGGTGTTTAACAGGTCGGCTTTTCCCCGACCATCATAATTTCCGCGAGTATTTCCGCGCGCATAATCGGACCGCCACCGAGCCCTCGGCTCGTTCCGCTTTAAGTGCTCTTCCTACTTTGATGTTCGAAAGATTATTCCATTTTTCGGAATTTGCCAGACAAAATTACTCTTCCTGTTTCAACAGAGCGAACGTTTTTTAACAGCACCGTACTGATTGTAGCCGAGATTATTATGATTCTCGAAAGTTTGCACCAAGTCAACTGTTATAGTTGCCTGTGAGAGAAAGTCCGAACGGATTTATTGATTTTTATGCAAATTCGTATTTGCACGAAGAACCATTACGGAATAAAATTGAACTATTTTTGGAAGAAATCAGTTTCTTCACAAATTGGTTCAATGGCTAAAGAATGAAATGAATCTATCGCATTCAGCATTGACACTTTACAAATTAGTATATAAAATTTTGTTATTTTTATTTTAATGTCGTCATTCTTTCAAAAGTTTACTTGCGTTACTGTGAGAGTATAAAATAAATAAATTGTGGGACAAATTTGATTTTTCGAGAACGACAGGGCAGACACCCCTCGCCGGGGATACGGGGAGGGAAAAATGGAGAGAAAAGAGGATGTTCGGCGACACGGGGATTTGAAATCCCCGGTTTGTTCGCCGGCGATTTCCACGAGGAAAAAGTTGACGCGGCGCGACGGAAAAAGAGAGCCGTCCGGCGTGGCGCTTGCTCGCACTGAAATTCTTTAAACGCGCGAATGATTTTCCCGAGGAAACGGGAGCCTCTCGCGTTCGGAATGTGTCAGCAATCCCAACACGACGGAGCCTTTATTTTTTCGGCTCGGCGGAAGGAATGATTTCGGCCGGAGCCTTTTTGAAACGTCTTTTGAGAGGCCGACTTAATGATCTTCCGTCACCGCGTCTCGCCGCACGCCGTTTCTCTGAAAGCTTTGACGGAGATTCGACGGTTCAAGCTTTCCTGCCAGCCTGATCGAAAGAACAGTCTTCCGCGAACGCGGTCTGATAGAGTAATTATCTTTTCACTGGGTTGTTTATGCTTTTATATATCATTTTAAAGAAAAATATAATGTATAATATCTACTCAAGTACAATGTGCAATAATCAGAGAACAACATTAAAATGAACTTATACAATAAAGAAAACAATTGACGAAATCTTCCATTCCACATCTTCCATGTTTCACATATAAATAATTTAATAAATCCGAGTGCTTACAGTGTGTGTGTCTACAATTTTGTAAAGAAGAATCCAGCGACGTTAACTCATTTTAAAATGTAGAGCCTCAACACAATTTTATTTCAACAGATAGTCTACATTAATTTTAGTATTTGAGTCGATTTTGAAATTTTGTGGCCGGTGTTCGAATTTTCCTAGTGTACCAAAATAAACCGGATTTTAGAAGCGACAAAAGGCCCATATTGAAAATTCACTGGTTGGGATTGTCAATTGCGAGATTGTTCGCTGTGTGTGGGACGGGCGCGCGCGCGCGTGTGCGTGTGTGGGAGACTTCTTTGACCGTGCTCGGCGGTATAATTACGGACGTCGGTGTAGCACGAGCAATATCGTAGAACCGATAGGATGTCTCGTCATGCCCGTTGATCAAAAGTTATTTCGCGTGTCGCCACGAAACGCCATTAGTCCCACGGCGATCCAATTCGTGGCGACGAGAACACGAATGACCGAAACGCGGCAGAAATTACGTGGTCCGAGTGGCACGTCGCACCTAGCCACACCAGAATGTGACCATTTAAGGTCGACTTCGCGGCTGACCGACGTTCTCCGACCTCGAGTCATTGTTTAGATTGGATTCACGTACGAGAACGCCCTGGACAAGGGTCCTCCTTGAAGGATCCACCCAGGCCACGAAACCTCACGGAAAATCCGTACAGAGTACAATAGCGAAACAGATCCAATCAACCCCCCTCCTGTAAAAATTCCCACGAATTTTAAATCCCGGAAAAAGAAGACACTCTCTATCGGAATAAAAGCTTTAGTTTCCATTCGCGAACAATTTCGCGAGTCGCGCTATTATCGCATTTAGTTTTAGGATATCCAGCCCGCTATGCTGATTCTTTTAACGCGATTACCACCGTTTCGTAGAGCGAAAAATATCATTGCGACTGCAGCCCTCTCTTCAGATCTTTAGCCTTAATTGTGTGCCGATTTTTAAATGCAGAAAGCGACACGATTTTTAGACGATGCGCTTTAAAGAGGTTGAGAGGGGCTGTGCTGCACTGTGATTGAATATTGAAGATTTGAATCCAGTGAAACTTATTAATACCGGGAATCTTGATTTTCAAGAGAAAAGGGAATTAGTAGTGCACGTTAAATGCGAGAAAAGAAAAAAGAGAAGGGAATACAGAAAAATACAGAAGAAAATAGTAGATTTGACTGAAATTTGCTACAGCTAAACGAACAAACTCTGAGTTATTCCCTCTAGAAAATTCTATGCATTCGATCGACTTTGTTAAAAATGTTGTAGACACAATTATACTATTTTCGAAATCGCTTTCAGCCGCCGAAAAATCTCTGGGTTCCAACGAAATTGTTTGGGATTCCGTAACTGCGGATACATAATTGTTGCGCGTTTCGCCAAGCTGACAGGGGCCAGACTGCCGTGAAATGGCAGCCATTAGCCTCATTTGCGATTTACTTGGAGCGGCAACAAGCCGATCTTTCGCCGTTGCCGCGCGTTTCGAGTTTCTTTCCGGGGCGAAAGGACACTCGAGCTAACGAAGAAAACGTTCTGAAGCAAGCCGGTGGCAGCGGCGGAGGCGGCGACTCTCCTTTTGCCAGACACGAATTAGTTCCGCACGCGAATTATCATCCGACTCGATCGATAAGAACCACCGGCGGGTCCCAATTACGCGGAAACGCGTGGTGTTCCTCGCGAGCATGTAATTTCTCCCTGCGCGCCGCGCCGAGTAGAAGCTAATTTAAGATGTGGCACGGAGAGCACGGCTAATTGGTCAATATTTGATGTTTCCCCGGGAAACTGGAATAACACCGAGGCAATTTGAATGAAGAGCTAAGAGCCGCCCTGTGAACGGCGATGCTGAACGTCATCGAAATCTCGAGGGCTTGACGAGATCTTGTGGTTTTTCACTGGCATTTCTGACGATACTGACAGGAGAACATTCCTCCAGTCTAAAACACGACTAGTGGACTTTTATTTTAAGCGAGAACGTTGTTTCAAGGTACACGTACATTGCTCTACTCGTAGTAAGTTTTTAAAAAAGTGATTCAAGCAGATTCTACTCATATAGCATCTTAAAAAATACATATTCTGTTCTGTCAAATTAATTTTTGTGTTCTGAAAAATTACGTATTCATGAATTACCGATATTTAATGAATTCAGTTTTGTGTTCACGAAGTACCCTCGGAAGTACCACAGAAGTGTGTAACCTGTAGTAATTATTTTTTGAAGCAATATTTGCAACAATGAATCGATTAATCCCAGTAAAGTCTAGTGTTAATTGATCAATGTATCGAATACTTTGTAATTAATAAATAATTTCTCGATCAAAGTTAGAGGATTGATTTGGTGCTATGGTGTTTGCAATGGAGGAATTCCTGAAATGGCGTCGTCCAGTAGCTTCTTACGGCCTCCTTATTTTTGGACACCTGCGGGCGCAGTTCTCGTTCCATTGACCTTAAAAAGGAATCGCCTTGGGATCACGGCGTGGGCGTACAAACCAGCCTAAACATGGCCCACGCAAGAATCATGCCGCGGATTCGGTGCAGTCATACCTAAAACTTGTCTCCATGTATATGGGAACAAAAGCTGTCACGCGATCGAGATCTTCATTCGCGATATAGCGCGGACCTGTCCTGGCTCTTGTCCTTTACTGGCGCCTTTATTCTTGCACTCGACAATTCTGATTTATACTTTTGCGACAGAAATTTCCTTGACGTTGCTGCTCGCATTTCTTTCCCATTCCTTCTGTTCCAACTGACACGAAAAATCGACAACTGTCTCCCAGACTGAAACGCGAAATTAAACAACGTGGAATCAAAAGGCGATGTTAAGATATTACCGAAGAACATCATTGTTCAAGAAAATTTGTTTTAGGTACTACGGTGGATCCAAAATGTGTCTGAACACTAAAGTTCCGATTCCTGACAAACTGTATAAAATATTTAATAGTGAATTTGGCTGAATAATCATTTTAAAGCTCGAAGCTTCAACTTGAAAACGAGTCCAGATATATTGCTGTATTATTTTTCTCAACGGAATGATCACAGTTCAAATATAGACAATTTCTCTAAATTAAAAAATGCTTACGCAGACTAAAAAATTATGGAATAATCGCCGGTGAATAATATGTCGGGAAGCATAATAGAGGGGCATTTGCATTTCAACAATATCCACGCACAGTGCAGCAACCGTGAAAGCGAAAGAAACGCCGGAAAACCTCGATAACAGAACTCCTTCTTTTCTCTCGGGAGAGAAACACGCAAATCGTATTGGCGGCAATCGAATAAAACGACTGCGAGGCAAAAAGAAACGGGGCAAAATAAAACGCGGAGGCAAAGAGAAAGTCGAGCGTGGGCGAGGCATAGCGATGGATGAAATTAGAAAAATCGGGGTTACCCTTGAAGGGGGAACGACTGTGAAAAATGGAAAGGTGTCGGTCAAAGAAAAACGGCCGCGATTTGCGAACGTGTGCGAACGAAACGTCGAATATTTCACTTGTAAACTTGAGTTTTTGAAACTGGCCGTTGCCGAGGAACGAATTCAATATTTCCTGTGGCCGTGAACCCAAATTTGGGAAGATCGAATTTGCTGTTTACTGTTTCATCTTTAAAACTCGTAAAATTTCGATATATTCCACTGCACCTTCTTTATTTCCCCCCTATTTTTATGCTCTAGAATACAGTTTTCCAAATAGAATAGAATCCGTCCAATCCGGAGGGTGCAAAGACAGAATACTTGGAAAGTTGTTAATTACTTTCGAAATTGATTACAATTCCCGAAGACGCTCCAGGGGTCCATTTAATTCGAGACCTCCGAATTAAGCGCTGAAAATAATTGCTTAATTGCTAATTCGCGTGAGCCTTTATCCGGCGGAGTAGTAATTCTCAACTTTCGTCGCGTTTCGCAGGGCAAATTGCCAGTTTGTTGGAAACGCGGAAGAAAAATGAAATCCTCTTACAGAAAAAAAAGGGAGAACGTTTTCCTTTCGCTGCGAAACAAGTGGGTTAATGCATTTTTAAATACGCCACCATCTTTCTAACGAGCGTAAAATGGAAATTACAGTAGAACCTCGTTCATTGCAACCTCGTTTATTGCACGGAAATTTCGTTCCACTTGTTTCGGATTGTAGCGGATACATAATATTTAGGAGTGGAGGACAAGTGATTGGTTCTCTTGCGCAACCTTGATCTTTACATGTAATTTCGGTCCCGTTCCGTGCAATGAGCGAGGCTCTACTGTACATTGCTTCTCAGCAGGCGAACGGATCGCACACGTCATTCCTGTAACAGAAATAAAGTGAAAACCGTGTTTGCTGGTAAGAAAGGAGAGGAATCGCGTTGGGACGTGTATCGAGAATCGTTTTTGTTCCCGGTAATGCTAAATAAAACGCGGCGGGGAAAAAGCTTGGCGACGGAAGATGGCGCTCGGTAAAGGTCGTCGACAAAAACGAGAAAGGTGGAAAGTTCACCGAAAATAGCTCGATGGTCGTAACGTCTGCGTATAAACATGTTACTGTACACCTGTGCTTACACGAGATGAGATTCGCGATCGGAATATAAAACAAGCGCATCGTAAATGCGCGTACGCGAGGACAAGCCAGATTACCAAGCAGTCGGATCCGCTTTGAATCCGAAAGTGTACCCATTTATAATGCGCGGATTTTCAAATCGAATTACGACATTTCGATGGGTCCACGGGAAGAGAGAAATCCTGCTTTCCAGACGGCCTTCAGAAGACACTTTTTTTGTCGAAAATGTTACTAATTCAAACATCTGTAAAAACATTGAAAAATTTTTCGCGTGACTGAAACCACCGCAGATGTAAAGATTGAAGCCTCCCCTTTCCAACGAATGCTTAAAACTTGATCTACGAGTTTTTATAGTCGATTTATCGAGCTGTAAATGAAAAGTGTACCTGCCATATTTGCAATAGAAAATATAAGAACTTGGTCCTCATTTTTGCTCCATAAAACAGTTGAAAAAATCGTAGATTAACTTTCAGGCAGTCGTTGTAAAGAGGAAGATTCAAACTTCAAATCCGTAGTAGATTCATTCGGGAAAAAATGTTTTCGAGCATTTTCGATCAAAAACGTGTCCTCTGTTTTTCCCTTGCTCTATCATGCACAAATATCCTAGAAAGAAATTTATATTGGCTGCGAAAGTAGAAGCTTCGAGCTTTAAAATGAGTGCAAATTGATTATTGTACTATTCTTTTTAACGAAATTATGATTGTTCGAATATCGAGAATTTCTCGGGAATGGGAACTTTAGTGTTCAAGCATTTTTTAGATCCACCGTATACATTCGTTTCCGGTCACGCCGTTAATCCCCATGAGCCGTGTATGGATTTTCGACGGTGCAACAATCTAGCCCAAGCTCGCGTGTGCGGCCAGAAAACGATCTACAAGCGTAGTTATCTTCGCATAGATCTTTCGCGCAGTTATTACACCGGCATTCCTCCGGTGTCTCGTTACGTGTCACGATATGCACGAGAATAACGTTACGCCTCGAATGAACGCTCCGGCTAGCGCGGAATTGAAATTGTTGCGACGCACCCGTGTTTATAGGGCACCGTAATTTTTGAAAGTTCCAACGGCGCCGACGGACAGGTTCATAACGAACCTTCCGGTGCTCCAATCAATTTCGCTCGACTTCTTTCCGATTTTCGACGTTTTCCGAACGCTCTGTAAATACCTCAGCCGGACGTCCCCGTAAATTGCTTCCTCGATGATAAACTGTGTGTATGGTAATTGCACCAAAAAAAATTATGTTTTCCAGAATAATGAATTGTTGACATTCAGAACAGTAAAAAGATGAAAATAATTTAAGGATGATCAAAATAAATTGAGAATCTTGTTACCTAAAAACGATTTTCTCATTGCTAAATTTGTTTGTATCTGAAAAGTGAATGATTCAGTTTCATTATAATTTTTATGAAATGTTCTGGATGAAATGAGACGATTGGAATTCGCATCTGAATGCGATTTCCGCCGACATGTTTATGCCCGATAATCCCAGTAGCGATAAGTTTGTAGAGAAATTGAAATCGTGATCGACAATTTCTAAAAGGAGTCTTCGACGGGATTGCGGAAAATGAAGAGCTCGGAAAACGGCAATATGGTAACTGTTGCCCTAAATCCCGTTCATGATACACCGCTGATCCCGGTAATGCCTCCTAACCGATTATTATGCCACCCCATGCGCATAAACGATCCCTGTTTGGTGTATCAATATGTAGAGGTCCGCGATTGGTGGATCGACGCCTACACGGACGTGCAACATCTATCGACACGTGCGCTTTATTTATGCACTCCGTTAAGTCGAGCTCACGCGAACCGTCGCGTCGCGTCGGCGCGACCTAATTTACGCGACGAAACGATGCGACATGGAACGAAGCCGCTCTGCATTGAACCGATACGTCATTCCCATAGTTCTCGCCGAATTATGTTAGACCTGCATCCACGGAAAACTTCATGTCCATTTATACAAAATGAGATAGCAATTTAATCAGAAGTGTGAACTTCAGCAGCGTCTACACATTTTGTAAATATAAGTAGCAACCACCATCATGTTTTCCAAAGGCAATACATATTTTCGCACGGATATTAAACTACTTCTAAGGTGAGCACTCGTTGACAAGGATATCTATAGAAGTTTCCCAGCATGGTGGTATTATCGCCGATAAAGAAACTCTTGCGAGGCAGCACGGGAGATAAATCGCGAGGTAAGGGGTTAAATAAATTACGTGGATTTTATGAGACATTTATGGTCGCAGGTTCGGCGTGTTAAACAATTCGCGAAAGGAATAAGTAATAAAACGGCGGAGGATTAAAAGATGAATGGCCGAGGAGGGAAGGAAGGAAAAAGCAAGTGACAGAGAAAGAGAAAGGGTGGAGGGCGGGTACAGCACAAAGACAAGGAATTTAGCCGCGTTTTTATTTCGATCGTCTTTTTCGCAGGACAATCCGATCCTCCGGATGGGGAAAGAATTTCTCGAGCACACGGGCAGAACAGGGGACGCGGGTAACAGAATGGCAGGGGGGCGCGGGGTGGGTGGGCGAAAAGACGAAAAAAGAGTTAATCGATGGAATTCCACGATTTTCGTCGATATTCTCGAATCGTTCGCGTGCGTCAGAGCGTTCTGCAAGAAGTTAAAAGGAACTTTCGTATAAAAGGAAGAGACTGCACAGGGTAGCGGAGGAGAAATTCCAGCAACGTTCCGCGTCCCCGAAGAGTTATGGCTCGGGGGACACGAAGAAACACGGCATGCATTTGCGAGTAACCGTATAATAGAGCCGCATTGTAGCGATGCCAAATAATTTTCGGCGGGTCAAGCCGAAATTTTCGAAATACAGAAATTGCGTCTGAATCAAGCCGGAAGTGATGGCGGCCGTGAACCCGCCCCGGCGTCGTAATGAAAACGCGGCGAGAAGATTGCTTTGTCTGTTGCGCTCTCTACGAAATCGGGGAAACAGAATCTCGGAAATTATTCTCCCAGTTTCACATTTTTCGTTATCGACGCTAATAAAACAATCGACGCGGTCCGCGAGTTGCCTTTTATTTTAATGTTCGTCGAATTAGGTCGCTGGAAGGATTCTTTTCGAGCAAGGCCAATTAAAAGTTAGGTATCAAACCGATAATTAAAGTTGGAAGAACAGCGCGAACAGGGAGAAATCATAACTTCAGAATTCGAAATTAGGAGCTCATTTAAACGTGAACAGTCGAGCACTTTGTTTAACCTGTTAACTCTGCCGCCACTGTTTTCGGAGCGCTAGAAGTAACTGTTTTATATTACTTTGTGAAAATAACGAGAATGTATATGCAAAGAAATACATTTCTTTTAATAACTATGACAGTCAACAATTAGTTCCGGAACGCAGAATAAAATTTGCTCCTTTGATACCCCGTTTTCTGGAAAACCAATATGGAAACGTGTGATACGGCGGCATCGGGTTATTCTACATGTGGAAACAGATAAAAGAAATGTAGAGTAACATTTTTCGTTCGAAACGTGATTTTCAAGAGGAATCTAATTGGAATATTTGTCGGATACACACCTGTGTTTGCATAAATCTCTGCGGAACAGAACTCGATTTTTCGGGGAAATGGAAGTTCAAACGGGAACATTTTGTCCTACTTTTTATATCGATTATCACATCATTTTCTTGAAAAACAGAGTCCCAGACGAACAAATTTCAATCTATGTTTTTAATTCATTTTTCTAGGTAGACCCACTTACTTTGGACCCTGAAAGTGTGTACAATTTCGTAAAGAGTCGTGAACATATATCTTTAAAACTAAAACACAATTGAATTAATTTACACGCGATAGAGATTGGCCTAGAAACACTATTACAGCCTACAAGGTTTATTATACAGGATGTCCCAAAAAATATCAAATCAATGTCCCCAAAAATCTTCTCTAGATGGACGAGCTAGTCAAAAAAGATGCTATCGTGAAAATGGTAAATGGAGGTCGACGCTGAAAAGTTGAAAAGCGAAGATGATAGTCTTATAAATGATGAACTGCATTGTTAAAAATCAGGCGTTCCACGCGTAACAACCCGACAACCGAAGGGAGGGGGTCCGGAAAATCGGGGGATGAAAAATGATCGAGCGATCGGGGGGCGTGGCGGGAGGTTTCCCGGGGTTTACGGGTATGGTTATTTATGCGGGTCTTTCTCGATTTACTTTCAGCTCGGAGATTGGGTACGCTGGTTCGCCGCCAAGGGAGGTGCTCACGAGGGGCAGGAGCATAGACTCCGTGGACAGGCCTTTTCATCCGAGCGACTGGGTCGACGTGAACCTCGAAGTACCGAGCACACCGAGGCCGAGCTCGGCCCTCACGAATTTAACCGTCGACACGAGCCTCTATCCCGCTACTACGCCGACGTCCAGCTGTAAGCTCACAATTTATCGTTAGCTCGTACTGCAAGCTGTATCCTTAACGAGAACATGCCCCGCCACGACGTGCCAGCTGATAAGGACCCGGCACCCGCGGCCACCCCCTCCCCACCAAGCTACCACCCCTGCCACCGCGCCGCGGGGATGCCCGGTATTTGTCCGTGTTTTGTAAATAAGCGGTTCCATCCGGCTTCAGCCCCCCAACGAAAAAAAGGCCAGCAAAGGAAAACCGTGCGCGCGGCTCGTCAACGCGACGGAAAATTTTCGAGCGGACGCGACGCGGCTCGAATATACGCCCCCGAGCGCGCGGGCGGGTAAAAGTGCTGGCACGGTGTCATCTCTACGGTATAAATGTTCGTAACCACCTTCAAAATCGAGTTAAATAATTTTTTTATATCAGTAGCGCACTTTAATTCCTGAAATTCCATGATTTTTATCATTTGACTGCGTGATTTGACTGAATGATTTTGATCTTCATGCAAAATAAAAATGTTTTGCATTGATTGTGGAAAGCAGGAATAATATAAACATTGATTTGATCCCTTAACGATTTTGTTACATTGAAAACAACATTACAGGATTCTTGAGTTTTTAAAGTCTTTTCCCGTTTTATATCTCACCGGACCAATTTCTTCATAAATGCATAAAGATCCGCAGTCTAGTCTGGTGGTGTCCATTTATAAATAATCGATATATACTCAAGTTTTGAGAATAGTCCCCACAAATTGAGAAATTTTTGATTTGCATAATAATTAATTTGACCATTTTTTATTTGCATGAAAATCTCCGCAGTCTAGTAATCACAGTTCATTCATGTTAGAATATTCTATGTAAATTAGGGGTGAAGCTTGTCGTACACAATGTTAATCGATTCAGATTCAAGATAATTACGGTAGATCGTTCTCGAACTAAGGATCTGGCTCAGGAGACCTGACGTAGAGGACTTCGAACTTACAACACTTGATGTAGACATTGTCAGACACAAGGCGCGTCCTATACTACGACCCCAGGCTCTCGAAGCCTAATCGACAGATTATTAGCATCACGTTGGATCGTAGTCAGCACTGTCCGAAATATGTTTGGAAATCTGTAGGAATTACACCTTCAACTCTGAAAATGCATATTCAGCAATTCTTTACAACGACGATTAAAAAAATATACATATTTCTATAAGAATTTTCTTGATCAATTTCAATGATACAGTTTGTTAAAAAATATTTGACAGCTTAGACATACATTTTTTTAAATATCTCAGTAACTAGAGGTTGTAGAACAATACAATTTGTTTTTAAATTGCATATTTTCGAACGGGGAATATATCAGGCTAGGGAAATTTCAGGAAAAGTCATTCCTGTTTAAACAATATACCACAGATTTGGTTTTTCTTTAATAACAATATTATTATTACGTTGATTGTCAAGTGACGTCAAAGTGATTAGTCTGGGATCACGAACAATATTGCTATCGCCATTGGAAAATTGATAAAGAAGTCCTCAGTTATTAATTGTCGATATAGACTGTCAAATCGTCCTGGATAGATAAATTTTTAAAGTCCAAAGCACTTGAGTGTTAAGTGCTGTTCCTTGTTAGTAAATTATAATTTCTTGAAAAGGTTCGAATCTGAAAGAGTCGGCTCCAGTTCCTCCTCCAAGGCGGAAGAAGAGGAACAAGGGCAGACCATTGCCCCCAAAGCCGGACGAGACTGCAGAGAATGCACCTGCGAATTTGAAGCGATCGGAGACAGGTGACGAGCCCTTATATTCTTCGGTGAAGTCTCCGAAGAGCAGCGGGGACGACGAGGATGGCGAAGAGGAGGTCAGGCCCGACAAACATCGACTCTGCGAGGACGCTCCGCGAGATGGAAGAAAGAAGGAGATTTATGAACACAAGGCGAGTAGACCGACGTTTTCGCCGTCGGCGACGGCGGGTAACCGCATTTCCATTGTAAATTCGAATTCGATATTCACGAGAATATTTACACTCGTGTAAAACGCGGCCCGATTGGGCAAATAGGGGCTACGACAGCGCCGCGAATCTGTGAAACAAATATCCGCGACATTAAAAAATATTTACGGACCTGGCCGCCTTGCGAATCCGAGTCGCTGTTTGCTATGCGGCTGCATCAGGGAAAACGCCGTTGCTCTTGTTGTCGAGTTTCGATTATCCCTGACGTGCTGACTTTCGTGGGGTCATTTGTTTTTCGAAGGTTACTACTGACTTTTACGTACAGAATCAAATTGCGTACGTGCAACTCAAATTATGTATGTGCAAAACTAAATTATATATGTGCAAGACATGCATTGGCACTGAATGAAAAAAATTGTATAATTGACTACAAGGATTAAATAATATTGTAAGGATTAAAAAGGGCTAAAATAATGGTAAAATGGAAACTGGAATTAAAGGGGGAGGGTGAACAAAATTGTAAAAATGGCCACAAGGATTACAATATTTTATTGGAAACAGGTGAACGGTACCGGAAGGATAATATCGAGCGACATGGTGTCAGGCAAGAGGAGCTCGCACGTCGAGGACAAGAAAACCGGCAGGGAGATCAACCAGAATCATCGGAAGCCTCACGAGACCGAGGAGTACGAGAGATTCGCGAGAAGCAGGAGCAGCAAGGACTCGTCGACGCCTAATCGTGAGGACAAAAGGTGGCTGATGGTGCCCGAGCAGCAGATCAAGGATACCTCGAGGGACGCCGAGAAATCGAATGGTCACGCGAGGACTAAGAACTACAGCACCGTCAGTCTGCCAAATTACGACGAGCTGGACGTGGCCAGGCATCAAACGAAGGGGATGAAAGGACAGCAGGCTGCTGGGGACAGAACAAAGTCCCGGAGACCCGTCAGGAGCAGCACTGGATCGCTTCCGGCTGAATCCTTCCTCGCACCCTTCTCCGAGGTATGCTATTTTTTGGTTGAACCACTTCGCGAATTTAGGGTTTAGAATTTTTTATTTTGCCTATTGAAAATCGTGAGCATCTTAACCCTTTGCGGTCGGAACTATTTTAACTTGAAAACTGTATATGATTTTTTTTTCATTTTATGGATATGAAAGTGTGAGTCACCCCTCGATTTCTAAGGGTTAATTTAATTGACGCGAAACCTGTTCAGCTTTTAAGAAGATATGTTCAGTTACATCCACTCACATTTTCAGGATTTGAATCCATCAACTTCGTCAACCCTTTCAATTCGATTAATTTAACTCTTCTATACAAATGTTTCAAATACATACAAATGTGTCAAATTCGATTTTGAATAAATGAAGACATAAATAATGATCAAATCCATTATGTTCTTTAACTTGCAATTTCTCAAAAAGCTTTTGTCGCCATAAATGCTTCCGAGAGTTGACCATCTCGCAAATCCGCTTCACGTTTTTCACGTTCGTTTGATCCGCTGTGCGACGAGTCACGATTCCTAAGTCTGCGGGTACAAAGTTGGCGTTGGTACATCCCTGGAAGCGTCCCTTTCCCCGAACTCAAAGAGCCCGACGAAGTCACGAAATCCGGGGGACCGCGTTCAGCAAATCCACAAAGACGCTCTATGAGAAACCGCTCGGACTGTAAACGGTCCGTGTAGCATAGTGGGCGTCGGAAGTCTCGGCGAAAGGATTAATCCGCTGCAAGAAGCGTGATTGCGCCCCCGGATATATGTATGCACATAACATATACGTTATATATACCACGAATTTATTCTAATCCCCAGAAAACGAGCGTGCGACTCGAGGACTATATTCCGAGCCGCGGTAGCCCCGATAACCTATCGGAGGAACTGGACCTGGAGAAGTTGGAGTGCGGGGGCGACACGGTGGTCGAGGCCGAGTTCCTGAAGTACGACCCGAGTAAATCGGAGGATTGGGAACTCGGTGGCATCGATAATTGCGAATTGAGTCACCAGCGCCGGCTATCCTTTGAGGTAAACGCTCCGACTTTCTGCTCTTCAGAAGAATCTTGTAACTAGTCTTTGGCATGTGGGTCTTTGTGCAAAATAAAAATTATTCCCATCAGTTGCAAGACAATTTTTGAACAAACTTGACCCCAGAATCTTATAGGGAGGAAATGCGTCTACAACTGGTAATTTTTTGGACGAAAAAGAGCATTATAAAATAATCAAAAAATGACATCAACAAAAAGTGGCTCATATTTGGGCACTCTACCCTACAATGGAATTATTCTATATCACGTCGGAAGAAATGTTTAATTTTCAAGTTGAAATAGCTCCGACTGCAAAGTGTTAATTTATCAAATTGAATCGCGTTTCTGTTAGAAGAACTAAGATAGTTGAACCTGTAACGTATAGCTGAAGATTTGTAACCAACTGCGCATTACTCACGACTGTGACGACGCAAACTGCTTGTAACTTTAGAAGAGTCTGAAGTTCCCCGGACAATTTAATATTTATAGCGTTGTTTGAATGATAGTCACTTTGCCGTTAGCACCTTCTCTTGAGCCAAGAATTCGCGAATCAGAATGGATCACCGAGTGCGCTAGCCAAGGTGTAAGAGAATCAAGCTTTTCTTTATCAGGAGCCTCGGAGGATCAGTAACGGGAACGACTCCGACGAGGGTGAGGACAAGGACGTCGTCGATTACGGACGAACATCACCGGTGTACATGCAGAAGCCCGAGTCTTTTGGAAAAACACCATCCCCGGCACTTGGCGAGCCTGAATATTCTGAAGTGGATCCAAATAGGTCGGTAGAGATAATCCACGGTCGGCGTTCGGGAGATTAACTGGATTTAATTGGGCCCCGCCGACGCCAAGTGGTGTAAGCCCATATTCTGATGCTTAGGGTGACCCTACTCATTTTTATTAATATACCCAGCAATTTATATTATCCCCTCTTTATAGTTCATTTCAACACTTCTTTCTTTGGCAAGGACTTTCTTTTGATGAACACCTTGACGAATTTTTTATAAAAAGATAAATTACGATAAGCCATTTGATACTTTGTAACTTTTCAGTTCCCTTTACTTAGAAATTCAGTTTGTAGTGCATTGCTGTCCCCCAGATTGCCTGGCATTAATAATTCTAATTAGGCTCTGTTTTATATAGTTCTTAGGGTAATGGCGACTGTTCAAACTGAAATGTTCGTTTTTATTTTGAAAATTCAAGAAAGCTACAGAAGAAGCTGCGGAATTCGTTAAGTTTTTTAAAATTATGTAATTATATAGACTACTCTTCCGCAAAGAATTAGCACATGAAATGCAAAACAGTAATTTAAAGGATTAAAAAATTCTATTTTGTTGTTCTCAACTCCATAGAAATAATAAAAAGAGAAATAAGCGCTTACGGAGTTCCTACATCTTGCCACTTAGGCACAATGCATAATAATACTACCACCACTTGGCGTCGATCTCTCCAAGCAAGAATCGACTTTGTATTTCATATTTTCCGAATGATTCGTCTTTCGAAGAACAGAGTGTTATGTATATAACACATATTTGTGTTCAGCTCGTGTATTCGTTGTCTCGGCTTTTTTCTAGTTTTATTGTCACGCGGAATGCATTGTTTCCGTAGGACCCACTTGAGGTACTTCAAACCACCCACGCTGGAGGACAGCTGCAGAAATTCGACCGCCTGCGAGACTTCTGCTTCCACGGAGCCGTTTTACCTGGACGAGGCGAAACATCGTTCAGCTCTTGGTAAATAGATCCGAAAGTCGTAGTGCCTCAATGCTCTCGTCGACGTTGACGCTTCCCTTCGCTCTCGATTCCCAGACCGCTGCTGCACCTTGAATAACATTGTTGCAATTGTGCAACGTCAGTCCATTGTCTTCCACCTTTCTCCCTTTACCCTCGTGAACTTTCGTTAAACCAAATTTGCCACGTGGATTAATGATGCACACTCAAAGTAGATTGTACTTAAATCTCAAAAATTGAGTAATCTTAAAATTTCATAAAATTTTTTAAATGTATGATTTTATGTAGATGTAGAAATGATGTTCCATAACCCCTAAGTAACTATTAGGGTTGATACGACTCCACTAAAATTTATGTCAATAATTATTTAACGTAACTATTTTTAGACTTAGACGAAATTTTACTATCTCACTATGTTTCTACGCACCATTTCAATATAGATGGATTTTAAATATAAATATGATATGAAAAATAAATTAAACGAATCATTCCATTTCTAAAATACATTTCGAAAGTCCACTTTTAAGGGTTAAAACGCCACGTTACTCCTTCCAACGAGCAATCGTGCTAAGACTGGTGGAATATACTGCACCGTACCAAAATTCTAGAAGTCTTAATCAAGGTAAAAAGCCTCGGTCTGATTTGAGCGAAGACAGTGGCACCGGTTGTGCCATCGTCCCAATCGCATTGGAAGTTTGCTTGGCGCAGGGTCGCTCATAAATCCCGAGTTGGTAGTCGAGGAGTGAAATTAGCGCGGTGTGGCCGTCCATGGTGGTCCCTGCGGGTCGCGCGGGTAGATATCCCGTCTGGGGTTCGCTTCTGACACGGGTAATCGTCCCGGTCGAGTAGAAAGGACCCAACTATTCCCGTACGTGACTAGTTAAACCGCGGACGTTCCATTTCCCAGATACGATCGGAGTCAGCGGGGGCAAGATGGAAGCGGATCGATCGGACCAGTCGGGTATGATCTTCCGGAGCAGCCTGACGAACGAGAGCGAGCCGGAAGAGGACACCTACGAGCCCAAAGAGCTATCGGGTCGTCCTGCCAGTCTGATCAGGACGATCTCCGAGGAATCATTGCCGCGGGAGATGCTGGAGCAACAGGAGCTAGAGAACTTCTTCGACGCGAAGCTGGCGAAGGACACGCACAACAAGCTGAGGAAGACCCTGGATAGGAAGACGACCACACCGCCGCCTAGTCCCGAGTCCAGGATCAAACCGGAGCTGTTGGACAACGATCACTCGACATTGTTGAAGGTCCTCAAGGACGAGACCGCGGAGGAGAGTAATGTGAGCTCGATGACGCCCAGCCTGACCGAGTTGGAGGCTGCTCTGTCTGACATGCTGGAGCAAGAGGACCCGCAGGAACCGGTGAAGGACGAGGCCAAGGCGGACAAGCTGCTCGACCCGGACTCGAAGATTGACGATGCGAAAGTAAACCGGAACTCGTCGGTCGACGTCGCGGATCATCCAGTCCAGGGATCCGCCAGGCAGCCTGCCGTGTTCCTAGAACAGATCCTGGAGAACAGGAAGCCGATTACCAGCAGGAAGGTCTCGTTCTGCGCATGGGAGGAGACGCTGCTGGAGACGGATGATCGGGGCGATCGAGAATTCACTGAACGTCCGACGGATTTAGATAAGAACACCGTTTCTCGTCGGAACGCGGGAAGACCAGGGGACATCGGGGAGGACTTCGTCTGTCCCACGGACCAACCGCCCGAGAAGCCCACCAGGATGAACAGGAGCCTCGAGGACTTGATAGAGGACTCGGAAAACGTTCCCACACCGCCCAGAAGGAGACACAGGAGCCTCGGGAAACGGGACGGAGAAATCGCACGAAATGGATCCGCGGTGCCCGAAGCTTACCCCAACGACAGACTCATCTGATCGCCACACGGCCTTCGTCTTTAAGTACTTTAGACTCCGCGTCTTGGCTACAACTAGGAACATGGTTGACGATGGTCGATGATCCTAGGCTCCATGAATGATGAGACTCTTCTTCTGCCTGATCTTTTCGGTGACTGATAAGTGTTCGAAGGTTCGCAGTTCAGAGTGATAAGCTTGTCCGGGTTGATGATGGTGGACACTTGCGTTTTTGTTACCGCGGTGCGCTACTCGAATGCGTGCTAGATTATTAGTAGACTGCGGATCTTTGCACGAGATCATTTTCTGCATAGAAACGGTAGCCATTTAGGAATTTCTTTAACAATTTTTGAAGGCGATTTTAATACCCCGGGTCGAAATCGACCCGGACTCCGCCGTTGGAGGGCTAATCCTTTGTTGTGACATTTCTACTAATTTTTGTCGTAAGCACAGCAAATCCGCAGTCTATTTATTATTCTTGAGAGAGAAGGTGTTCGATTTTGGTTATTGTTTACGTCGTTGGTATTTGTTACCTGACAATATATTTTATTTGTTACCGAGTTCGTTCAAGTCTTCGTACATCCTGTGGCTGTCGTTGTTTTACTTATCGACGAGGCTAAGGTTTGTTGTAATCGAACTGTGAAGTTGCTTATACTTTTAGAATAAAAAATGCAGAATGTGGATTTTCGTATAAAATAAAAACTGGAGTTGTTTATTTTCTTAATAATTGTAATCGGTTGAAGACGGTGCAACCAATTTGTACTGCTTTTGAATGTGCAATCCACTTCTAATAAAACATGACAAGTTGATGGGCTGTACGAAGACATTTTAGAATCAAAAACATCTAGGCGTTTCTCGAAGCTCCCGAAGCGTAAGAGATGATTACAGAAGTGTGAAATACATTAATTTAAATAAGATAGCGTCCAAACTTTCTGTTCATCAAATGAATTATTTGACGTAGTTTCCTTATTTAATGTACCACAGTTCTCGAAGTTTGATATTAGACGATCTCGCTAGTGTCTGCGGTTGTATTCGTCGCGAGAGCTTTGGTATGATCTCCATTTCGTCTCACTACCTCTTCATCGTTCCATCCTTGACCATAGTACGGTAATAGACTTTTAAACAATACGCACAGTAATTAACAAATTCAGTTATCGAGGTCGCAAGAGGGAACACATGAATTATGTATAACTGGGTTACGAGGCCGCCATGTTCTGCTCCCCCCACCCCTTAGATTACCTTCCGGAAACCATTGTAAGGAACTAACGTTTCGTGTAAGAAGAGTATAATTTCACGAACTAAATACAGTATTTCATGAAGCACAGTATGCATTTACACAATTCCCACCTCGCTGCACCTGGCTCGATGGTTTTAATCAGAAATTTAAATACAGCCACGCTGTAGACGCGCGCTGTTATTCACGTTTAACAGGACGATAACAAAGCTGGCTTCATTCTGTTTCCAGCATTCACACCACCTTCTCCATATTGTGTCTTATGAACCAAATGAGCACAGATATTAAAAGAAAGCAATTTTGAGCTACTCTGTCTAGAACAAGACTAGCTAAAATATTTTAAGAATTCCATTGTAGGTGTGCAATTAAAAAAAAAATCAGAACAAGAATAAGATAAAAACGTGGCTGAATTTTGTTCAAATAATTGTATATCGAACAAAAATAAACAGAGGAAGATAAAGAGCATTGCCATCTCTGATTAACAAGCATGCTCGATCATTGAGGCCCGATAAGAGAACAGTGGTTTTCAGGGGCTCGTATGCGAGTTTGATCATGCGAAGGTTAACCAACTCGTTCGGCCGTTTCCTTCCGGACGCTAAGTTTGTTCCGCTGTGCTCGAAAGGATATCGAAGTGCTCGTGAGAATTTCTCCGTCTTTCGGTCGAGGCTTTCTTTCGCGCGCGGAACTTCTTAACGAACTTGCTGCTCCTGGAGGAGAGGACGCGCATCCTACGAAAATCGCGAAACTTCGTTGCGAAAGTTCCTGATCGATCGGATCGCAGGTGTTCGCGCAGGTTGTTCTTGTCTGTTGGCGCGTCACGTTGTTTGACCTCGATACAACATTCCCCCAGAAATTGTTGTTCGGCGCAGGTCTTGCCCAACAATCACCCAACGTCACACCGAACATACTCCTCGTTTCTGCTTCATAAAATGGCCCGAAAAAATCGTAGGGCAATTTTTTAGGTATTGTTAGAAACGGGAAGCTCCAAACTTTAGATCTGTGGAAAATTCATTCCCGAAAATAATGTTTTAATGTTTTTACAGAGGTTTCAATTTGTAATATTTTTGAAGAAAAATGGGTTTTCAGGTTACTACCCACAATATCAAATGTAAACTTTTTTTTTAAAAAAGGAACTAAGGGGTGTAAAAATAAAGGCTTCAAGCTTTAAAATGAGGTCACGATTGTTGTCGTACTATTGTTTGTTACGAAATTATCGTAGTTAACATATCGACTATTTTTACCATATCGACATTGTTATGAGCAATCGAAATAAATTTCTCTCATCGATAACTGTTATGAGCAATCGAAATAAATTTCTCTCATCGATAACTGTTATGAGCAATCGAAATAAATTTCTCTCATCGATAACTGCTTTGAGCAATCGAATCAGTTTTTCTTCATCGATAACAGTTATCGAGGAGAACTGTTATTTTTGGTCCCTGGTTCAAAGAAATAATTCTTCTGAAACAGGTTCTAATCATTGCAACCTTAAAATAAATGGTAGTGCAAGTGGTTGACAATCCGAAAGGACGCTTACGATTGTTTCACACGTCGCAGTGATTGCTTCGAAAGAGCCAATCTCTGGGCGTTCCAGCTCTCGCGTTGGTCCGAAGCGCGCTTAATAATTAATTAACATCACGGAGGGCCATAAGTGAGTTGATACCTCGCGGAAAACCTCGGTGGTGGCCACTTATCCGTGCGATCCCGTCGTAAAGCAAGCTTAGCCGGGATTCCAACGAGGTCCGGCGGATACCCATCATTATAACCGAAACATGGTCGCCGTGACTTGTCGTTGAAGGCGGTCCGCTGCGGACAGGTTTCGGCTTACCCATTACTTTTTTAATTATCTCTCCCCGTTCTATCGTTACGGGCTCAACGGACCGATCTTAATCGCCTTAAGGGCCGGCGAGCGACCAGGGGAAACGATCTGGACCGGGGTTCCTCCGGCAGGAGTATAGCAATCCGCGGGAGAACGCGCTATATAGAGAAGTTGCTCGGTCTAATTATTTCGTGTTTCATTAACCAGACTCTAGCTCTCCTTCCCCACCCTCTCTCTCTCTCGCTCTTGTCTTCGAGGCGCGCGCGAGCCGGCGATCGAGCCTGGAAAACTTTCAAGATTACAGGGCTGCCAAGCCACCCCCGGCACCAACCCCCGTCAACCAACGCTGAGAGGTGACTCGCAGGAACCTCTGCGACTCGAGGTTATTGTCCCACTTTCGAACTCGACCCTCGAAGACGCGGATATTTGGATAGGTAAATTAGAAACTCGGACGTGGGCTCTTCGGTTGATGTATAGGGGCTGACAAGCTTCGCCATACCGGGTGGAGCGGGAAACAAGGAGCAAAGAAGGAAACGCAGCTCTCGCGAGTCCACGAGAATCGGCATGCTAAAGTTCCGATTTTCGAAATTTTGTAGTAGAAACCTCGGTAGTTGCACTCCCTATGCTTGTGGAATACAGTAGAACCTCGGTAGTTGCACCCTCGATACTTGCACGCGAACCTCGTCAGTCGCGCACGCGGTGGGGATAGTTGCCTAGTTACGGAAAGCAGGTGACACGCGACAGCAACAGAGGATTCGACACAGTAGTGACGCAGTAGAAGTGGGAGATCTCATAAAATATGGAACAAATTTCCATAAAATATGGAACTTTTTAGGGACGTGCATACCCAAAGCTCGTTGAAGTATAAAATTCAAAGTGAGCATAACGAACGTGGGAATGACAGAAATAATGGCCCCATTCTTGTCACTCGTCTCTTGTATCCAATGCAATTAATTTGCAGCCCTGTAATGGCTGAAAGACTTTTCATTCGTTTTAATGCATCGTATGCCCGTACACAGTGGCGTGTGGAAGTAACGATCCACGGAGCTTTTTACAATTAGTTTTAATAAATATCTGGTGGCACAGTTTCGCCGGCAGTCATTCTCGCACTCCGCTGCACCTATTTTACAACTAGATCATTAACACCGGAGCTGCACGCGATTAACGTGTGTATATTTACTGCACCAGATAAAATCGATTCGAGATAGAAGTTAATTAACTTGTACCTTGCAAACCTGAAGTGTGCACCTGAAAAAGTTCCGAGGTACTTATCGCAGTCCCTAATTTAATGCGCAAGTGGTATCCCAGCCAAATGTTTAACTCGTTCTGCAATATAAATAAAAATTCGATTGGGCAGCTGCTATTTATTAGGGCTGTTACCTTTTCGAAGCTTCGACTCTCCGTAGATTCGAAGGATTCGAAGGAACGAAGGCAACTTCAAAGTTTCGAAGTTTCGAAATTGCACGAAATTTCAGTCTTCGAAACGCATGAAGTTGTAACTTATGAGTTTATTACCATGTCACGATTTTTGATAAATAAAAATATGAACACGTTAAGCGCCATGCCAGTCACCGGTATTGACACTGAACTTTCCGTTTGGACTTTTCGCAATTAAACTAAATTTAAAAAATTGCATTCTATTAATAAATTTCGGGATCATATCAGGAATGTACTTACAAGGGAACTTACCCAACCGTAAGACGCCGATTTTAATGAAATTGTGGTATGATATAAAACTCACAAAAATATTTGACACGTATTTTTTTATAGCGGCCGGTTTATGTGCATCGCGTCGGTTCGTTTCTTTTTTGTTTTCTATTGGGTTGGCAAATAAATTTCGAAGCTTCGAAGCTTCGAAACTTCGACACTTCGAAACTTCGATTCTGATCATCTTCGAAGTTTCTGAAATCGAAGCTTCGAAATTCGAAGCTTCGAAGCTTCGAAATCTTCGACCTTCGAAGGAAAGTAACAGCCCTACTATTTATGTTAGGGCGACTCGATACGAAAAAGAAATTCGCACTGCTTACGGTAGGAGCTTTCGAGGGCAGTCTCCGGACACCAAATGATTAGTGCAGCCACCTTCTGGTGGTCGCAAGATTGTAGGCGCGCCGTGTCACGAGCACTTAGCTTCCCCGAGCGACAACAAGATTAATCTCGCTCGAGGGTTCGGCCAAAGCCACCCCCTTTCGTCCACAGCTCTCTCTCTGTCCCGACGTCAGCCATCCGACGGTGTGGCGAGAAACTTCGTCCTCCTGGTGGTCCAATCACGTTCCGCTTTTTCTTCGAACAAGCTGCTTCCTGAATTCCAAAGGCTGACCCCGAAGAATCGACGACGTCGGCTCGTCCTCCCGCCGCTCGTATATATTCGCGGCGAGTATCTGATTGCGATAACGCTGCGAAACGGCCGTCTCCGTCGTCTGCCGCACGAGAACTTCCCGACCGGGCGACGAAATTATTTTTAGGGGCTCTTCCGGGAACGCTGTTAAATCAAACCTTCCGGCAAGCCTTGCGAACCGATGTCGAACGCCCCCCTCGGCGCGAACTGCCGATAAAAATTTACATCCACTTTGCCGCTGTCGCGTCGCTTCGATCTCTGCGTTCGAAAATATCTCAACGATCTTCTCGAAACCTGTTTCGCCTAATCCGACCTGTTAACCTTTAACTGGTACACTGGGATCTAATGAGTCTGAAGACCCACGTTTCCTAAAAATTGCTATGGATTGAAACCTCTGTGAAAACATTAAAATATTATTTTCGAGAATGAATCTGCCACAGGTTTGAAGATTGAATCTTCCCTTTTATAACCACATCTTGAAAATTGCTCTACGATAGTTTCTTCTTTGTTTTATGGGACAAAAATGTGGTCCATGTTGGCTGTACACTTTCCATTAGAACCTTAATCCAAAAGTTTTCAAAATCGTACGTCAAGTTTTTTTTTAGTCGTTGTAAAGAGAGGACTACAGGAACAGACTTCAAGTCTACGGAAAATTCGTATAAGGAAAAATTTTTAAAAATGACTAGCTTTCCAGATGTCAAGCGATGCAAAATTGACTTAGGTGAAAATGAATGAATGCTCGTCAAAGCAGAAGCTTCAAGCTTTAAAATGGGAGTATGTTCATTGTTGTACTATTGTTTTCAACGAAATGTATCATAGTGAAAACTTCTCCAGAATTTCTTCCATTTAATTATATTGCTCGATTCTCTTTCATACTTTTTTCCTATCTCCCTCTTTCCATTCCAAGTGGGCAGAGCGAACAAAAACTGTCCGTTCACCGTTTCGCTTTTATTTTATTCATACAGCGTCGCTGGTGTAACCGAATTCGCTCGCTTGATTCTATAAATATTGACTTTATCGAAAATTGTTGCAGATGGAAATGAGTACCGTTTGTCGAGGATCTGTAATGGACTGTACAAACTTGCGTTCCACCCCCCGCACCGGCAATTTCAATACTTGATCGGATGTATGTCTTCAAATAAAACCTCGTACTACTACTCACGTACCCTGTTGCTACTCGTACAAATGTGAAATAAACAATCGAGCTGGTTTTCAGGAAAAATTAAAACATATTGCCGCATTATTCGTTGCAAAACGAACAATTTTTGGTGAAATATCAGTACTGTGGGTTTTACGCATTTCCAATAAAAATGAAAATCACAAGCATTTTGAAATGTTGTTTCGAGATTTCGAATGAATAAATGAGCTGTCCGTTATCACGGCCTCCAGAGGTTTTAAAACATCGTACAAAACGTTCCAGATAAAGAGACGAACTGCGCATTATCGGTGCCCCGAGTATTGTTTATGCATGTTATAAATAAATAATATCTGAGAGGAGGCACTATTCGTTACCACTGTGTCGCTATACTTTCGAATAAACGATTTTCATTTATTTTATCCGGAGATTTTGTACGGCAATAAAATAAATTTCACGTGTTTCTGTGGATTAAAAATAGATTTCGTGTTTATGCACTTGTATCTTCAGCATTTTTATACAGCAAGCATAAATGTGTCTAATATATTTTTCAAAAAGGGATACCATTTTGTTTGACGCGTTGACGTCGAATTTCGAGAAAATTCAGTTCGGAGATCCGTCGGGTCCGCGTTCTCTAGTATTACGGAGTAAGTAGAATAGGTAGGTCATGATCAAACGCGCCAGCCATTTCCTATTTCCTATCTAATAGCACTAGAGGTGTGCGAGACCGGGACGGGATTTCCGAAAATGTTCGGATATTCCCGTGAATTTTTTCGGGATCTCTGATACTGTACGGAATCTTTTAATATTGTTTTTTAGTCTTTATCTATTGACGATATTTCGGAAAACGAAATTATATAGAAGGCTCCTGTAGCATAAATAAAGACTAAAATACAATATTAAAAGATTCCGTACAGTATCAGAGATCCCGAAAAAATTCACGGGAATCCCGTCCCGGTCTCGCACACCTCCAAATAACACACGTGTTCGCTGAATTTTCAAACTCGATTTTGTCAAAAACGAGTCGGTAATCAAATAAATGTTATTCCTTCTTTTCGACTCGTGTTTGCATGTACATCCAATCAACACTGAATTTTCTGAAAAATACAAAACCGATGAAAACTGCAATTATTTTTGCAGCAACCTAATACTATATTTACACAAGATTAGCAACGAGCCCCAGAACCGTTTTGCTCTGAAAATTTTCGCGAAATCGGCAGTCCTATTTAAATATCGTTCCAGGACATTTCAATTCGCTCTCTATCGTACCGCAGCGATTATACCAACAGAGAGACGCGGTGATATTCGACTGTCGCCTTAAAACCGTTCCTGCGGAAATGTCAATTTTATCCGCAAACCTAGACCAACGGTTCCGTCGATCGAGAGCGTTAATTAAATGCATCTTCTCTTAGGAACCGGTTCCCACGCGGCCGCGATTATCTGTCCGCGGTTTTAATCTCGCACCGAACGTCCATCAGCGGTATCATCGACACGGTATCGCAATTTATTGCAGTTTCTATGAACGGCTTTCATCGGGCCGGTCGAGTCGAGCCCGCTCTCTCGCAAGTAGGACACCAAATATTCGACTAACGAAGTCGCCGGATATCGATGGCTCCGCGAAAGTCGATCACGGAGCAGTTCCAACTTGCAAATTGCTCGAATAGCTGTCCACCATGATAATGGCCTGAGATCATTATTCGATCCTCGAGCCGTAGTACTGCGTCATTAAATCGAACCTGATCGTTTCTCACTTATCGTATCCTTCGGTAACCAATTATTACGCGTTCCACTTACGTCGCACTTTCTTCTTTCTGATTAACTAATGGATCAAACTGGTACTTTTCGTACACGTTTATCGTACCATGCTGGTGATCGAAATCCTTCAGTTTTATTTTTTCAAATATTCTGTACAGTGGTAAAAACTCTGATTCTAGCTGGAGAAAAATAATAATCTTTCAGAAGCAGTGGTAATAAGATTAAAGAGGTAAACTGTGGTGCCCAAGGTGGTTCGGAACCCACCTTATAAAAACTGTAGGTCCCGTCGCGAAATAACTCCTGAATAGGAGTTCCAAAAGTGACGTAAAATAAGGAAAAAAGAAAAAAAGATTAAAGAGGGACACGGGGAAATTCCGGGGGGCCGATCCGGACGGATTCGACGTTACACAAGTCTCGCCAGAAGGGAAAATCGAACGGGAAGAAAAGGGACGGTGACTTCCGCTTTCTCCCCTACCACGATACTAATAGGAGTGTCACGAACAGACGGAACCTATAATCCGTTCGCGCTAATTTCGGAGAATGCCGGGACCGGCGGATTTTATAAGTTTATCGGCTCCGCGGCCGATCGCCAGTCTTCGCCGAAACTTCCGTTTTCCGGTTCAGTACGCGAGACGAACGAATTCTTTTGTATTCTATTAAAACGAGCCTCGACGTTGTCCAAGACTTTTCGAATTTGAATAATTTTACTTTTGAATAGTTTGACGAAACTGTAATTATATTACAATTATTTTATTTAATGAAGATTAACCCCTTGCCGTACCATTTTCTTTACAGTCACAGTGGTTAATACGTCTTTATGCGTAAAAATGTCGCAGAAGGAAAAAGAAAATACATATTTTTTTGTTAGACTCTGTTAAAAACCTTCATCACGAGTCTGGCTCGTGGAAATACGGCAACGGGTTAAACCCTTGATACGTGTTGTTAAATGAAACAGAAATATTGACGTGTATGTATAACGAATGAATATTATCTGGAAATGAAATTGTTGGGGCAAAGACACTACTTAAAACCTTCTTTGCCACCGGTTTGGCGATGCTTGATCTTACAGGGGATCTTTATAGGCGAAGGACTGCAAGCCGCAACGCCTCAGCATAATTAGATACGCGTCCTCAAAAAAGACTCCGCTTAGAAATGGGACAAAATTAGCGTAAGCGTTCTCGCGAAGCTTAGTGTTTGTACACTAGGAAGTCGATTGCCATGATAAGGACGGGACAATGAGCCACTTTGTCCACAGGATTTAGCTTAATCTTCGACGACGCGAGACACTGCCTTCGAAGCTAGTCCTCGAATGTTCCGAGGAGGATCTTCTTTCCATCGTGACCTCCTCGAAGCTTCTTGCGCGTTAGCTGAAGTTTCGGGCTTTAGTTAATCTGTTTCCTGGGATGGCCAGACGAAAGAAAACTCATTTCGTATTATTATTCAGAATATACACCGGACGTTCGAACAATTATAATTTCACATTGAAGATAAATGGACAACGAGGACAATGAAAACGATATTTATTCAAATGAGTAAATTAATGTACCATCTTGTCGAGGGTCAGGAATAATTTTTGATGAAAGAAGCATTATTTCCCACAACCCGACACTTATCATTAGAATAATAAATCGATTATATTTTATTTCATCCCCAGAAAAAAATCAAATTAAATTTCTGCGCGTTGTCAAAAAACGCGACCCTTACAGATCCTGGATGCAGTTAACACAACTCCGAATGCCATTTGTCTTCGTCACTCGGGTCCCAAAAATTTCCAATTGCACCGTATTTTCTGCCGGTCGGATCGCCGTTTGGAAACACGGTGCACCATGCACACGGGCCGCGCAAGGGGCGGTGGAATCATGGGGGGTGGAATGGTGGCAGGCTCTGGCGGGTCGGCACGGCTCGGTATTAAGCGGGAAAATTTATGGACTCGGCCAACTATTTAGATAGGCGGATAGAAGTCGAGCGATTTCGCTTTTTGCCAAGGGACGACTGGCTGGCCCCCGGTTCACCCCGTTCTTCCTTTCGCATACTCGTGCGGGGGGGTAGCAGCCGGTTCTCGTGCAGACTGCTTGTCCACCCCTTCGGCCCGTTTCACGGTGCAGTTCGGTAGTGCACAACGAAACGCGGACACGCGCAAGCAACGGGAAAGTTGAACCGCCTACACATCCAGCGTGAATATTTCCACGAAGACGTCGTCGTTCCGGCCGCCTCGCCACCACCGCCGCGCCGCGCCGGTATTCCGGGCTTAATTAGTTTTTCGTCGACGGATAATCCGTGCCGGGCGATTTGTCAGCCCGGACTGGAAGTTTACGCGGCTGGAATTAAGGCGCGGGCCCCCTCTCGTCCCTCTCTCTCTCTCTCTCTCTCTCTCTCTCTCTCTCTCTCTCTCTCTCTTTTCCGACCAATGCGAACGACGAGCGGATAGAAACGCCGGTGGGGACATCGGGGGGTGGACGGGCTTTAGACAAACCGGCGCGAGATTAAGACGATATTTAAACGGTTAGGCACACGGTTAGGTTCCGCTTTCGAGTCCTCACTCACGACGAGGAGCGCGGCGAGGCCCTACGCCCGCCCTCTCTTATCGTGGATTTATTTTATCGCCGCCCGCGAATTCTCGGCCCGGCCAAGAAACTGGCAAACGTAGGGGGGTAAGGATGGCTTACATCCGGCCCCTTAAACGTTGCCAGAAGTTTGCCTAGGGTACACGACGCCTAGCCAACGGGAGACCGAAGGTAACGAAGCGGCTCCCCTCGATCGAACCCCCGGCAACTTCTGAAATGTTTTGTAATTGTATGCGACCGGGTTCAGCCGGCTCAAAGCTGTGGCAATCGGGTGGGCAGGGGCCGGGGGGATCGAGGGGGATCGAGCGATCCCCGCCAGCCGGTGATTAATAAGGAATTAGGGACGCTGCGGTAGCGGTGACGTGAATTCGTGAGTTCGTAACGAAGTTGCTGCCGATGCGCGTTTCGACAGGGGAGAGGGGGTTCTGGTGGGCGAGAGAGGGGCAGAAAGGTTTGATGTTTCAACGTTCGCGTGATTTTCGGCTCACGATTTTGCTAGCTTTCGTTACCGATGCGTGCCGTTCTTTGTATTTCCTGGTTCGATCGATTCGGTGATGGGTACACCGGCTTCATATTAATACATTGGCCGTCGCGTAGCTCGTTAGCAGGCCGGCGAAAAACAGCGTTTCCGGTGGCACTGTTTTGAGAGCCGGACAGGGTCCGGATTTCAACCTTTGAGGCAGGTTATAGGAATGCGGGTTTACCTTTGGACCGGTCACGTTCATGCATGGTCTTTGATTTCGTCATACGTTTTTCGATCAAATGTTTTCGGGTGCTGTGGTTTGGGTGGAGATTGTTCTGCATTTTTAGTAAAACGTATGCGATGCGGAATGTTCTTTTGTCCTGGCTGACCTTGTAAGTCTTAATTGATTCTACTCGACTTGATTGGATGATTCTATTTTATTTGTCTGACAATACACAACTAGTATTTCACTTCCCTAATTCTATATCAATTTTGTTCAATTAATTTAATTATCGTGGAGCAATGAACTTGTCGGACCATACCGTGTTACATTCTACTGGTGTGACAGAAAGACCACCTCATCCTCTCAGGTTGGTCATGAACCAATCCTATTCTACTTGTCAGATTACATCTAAGATCTTGCACAGTACAAGACTGTAAGACGACTAGCCTCACCATGGATCGATCCTATTCTACTTGCCAGATCATACAGCTACTTATTCCACCTGATCGACTAGCTTTATCATGGATCGAGCTTATTCTACTTGCCACACCGCATGCATCGTCATTCCACTTGACTGACTATAGGATCCTATTCTACTAGCCCGATCGTGGATCAATCCTATACTGTTTGTCAGATCAAATAACCATCTATTCTACTTGGCCGACTATAGGATGAGCTTGTTCTACTAACTTGAACATTTATCGATCCTATTCCAATCAGGCGGTATAGCTACTCTCCTTCCTTCATCAATGACTCTCTAACTAGCCTAACAATAGACCCATTCTATTTATCTAGCTCTGCTATTCCACTTGCATAGGCACAGTCCCCTTGTCTGATGATAGTCTATGCTATTCTCCTCGCAAACCAGAATAGCTCCCCATTCCATTCGGCTGACTATACTCAAACCCAATTCTACTTGGAAGACAATATAAACTTTCTCTACCAGTTTCTTAACCGTAGAACAATCCTATTCCATTTGTCTGATGGTACGTCTACCCTATTCTACTTGCCACACTGCATAGCTCCCCATTCCATTTGGCTGACTGCGAAACGGTCCTATTCTACTTGCCAGGCAATGTAACTCTCGATTCCACTTCCGTAACCATAGAACAATCCTACTCTATTTGTCTGATGGTACGTCTACCCTATTCTACTTGCCAGATTACATAGCTCCTCATTTCACTTGGGTAACTATAGAACAATCCTGTTCTACTTGCCAGACTATCTAGCTTCTAACTATAAAGCTGACAATTGAACTGCTCTAGGATCTACTAGCCTGATCATGTATCGATCTTCTTCTTAATGCAGTCATCTTCCTGGATCTATACATTTGCATATTAAATTACTATCATACATGTATCATCCCTAACACAGGGTAACCTGTACTATTGCTGGCACTGCAGTAGTTATTGGCACTTTTGATTTAAACGACAAATATTAATATCCTTGTATAGAAAATCATTTTATATTGCTTGTTATTTATATCTCAAAGCAACGTTGTAAGGTTTCATAACACAGTTCCACATATGACTGTTAGCAACGCTGGTACATCCAGTAGAGACCGACGGATGACCACAGTGCAGTGTAAATAGTGTGTTATTAAAATTTTCGTTACGAGTAAGTATACTTTATCGGTTTCTAACTTAATTTCTTTACTGTGCTAATTATTACTTCTTACTGTGCTAATGACTGTACTATTTGTCTTACAATTGTCATTCACTAAATACATGTTATAATAAAAGATTTATGACTCGTAAAACTGGCTCGAGATTTATGGCTCGTTTAAACATTCCAAGAAAAGATAAAAAGATTTTTACTACGATTTTGGCTTAGCGTGCCAATCATTGTACAGTTTACCCTACTTCATTCCATCAATACTCACGCCTGACCAAACGCCGGTCCTGACTACTGAAACTCGTTCAGCCTTACAACAAACTTTCCAACACAAACACAATCTGTTCACTTTACACACTTCATTTTTTCCCTCTCCACTCAAACACGTCTCCGCGACTAGGAAAGAAAACATTTTAATCCCCGGTTCACGGAACAAACACTCGTAACCTGTTGGCCAGAGCGTGGAGAAACAATCGAAAGGAATGAAATCGATTTTTCTTCGGAACTCTCCGCACACACTGTCTTGCGAGAAGAATAATACGATTTAAAGAGCCACGGGGAAGCCCGAGGTTCCAGCAACGACTCCACGCCGCGTGTTAATTTATTTCGAAAGTGTTTTTACGAGTAGGGCAAATGATCCGCGAGGGCGGCCGACAACGGTCGCCCAATGACTGGAACCCGATCGATCGATCCTTCCGGCAAGCTCGCCGGAAGTTTCATTGCGAAAGTCCGATCGCGTAAAACCCCCTTTTACGACGGGGCTTAACACCGGGGGAAACCAGCCGAGGATTCCACACCCGCCGGGTTTCCTTTCTCTTCCGCCCGGCGGCGCAGAGACGATCGCGAACTTCAATTACACCCTTACGATCCGCGTAGGGTCTCGTAAATTTTCCGAGCGGCCGCGGCAAGATTTGAAACGGGACGATGGTTTCTCGATATCGTGGGAATGTAAGTAAATTACTTCGAGCTCCATCGCCGGATTCCCTTCCTCGCTACGAGTTTATTCCCCGACCGATCTTCTCTCGCGTCCCCGCGCGAGAGGCCCTCCGTGGAAACCCCCTAAGTGGTTATCAATTAAATACGCGCGGCGACCAATTTTTTAAGGACCATCCTAATTTCGTCGGAATTTTACTTTCTGGAATTTAACTCCTCGCGAACGAGCATTTTTTAACGTACCGGGAACAGTTTCCTTGGGGAACTATTTGCGTACGATCTGCTCGATTTTTTAATAATAAATTTTTCCCACCCTCAGTCGGTTACAGCCAATTAACCAATATCGATGAAATTTGAGCACGTACGTAATTATGCAAAAATAAATATGAAAATCAACTTTTACTATTTCCTTGGCGATTCCGAAAATTACAGTTTTTTACACCTCATCCAATAAACTAATACTTGCAACTTCTCAGAAGCCACTTCGCTAGGGCCATTTGTTGTAATTTAAGAAAAGTTATGCTGTTTTAAATCGTGTTACACTTTTGCTTTTCAGAGGGTGCCACTGTCACGGGGATCAAAAAGGTTCCTGAAGAGCGAATAAATCGCGATGCGCGAAGGGTTGACAGTGGCGTATTGCAATCACCAATTACAGATGCGTTGTCAATTAGACGCCAGAAGAATCGAAGTAGTGGAAGGGTGGGTGAAGGGGGCTAAACGTCACAAAGCAACTACCCGGACAGAATATATTGGGAAGTCAGTCAGCATGAGCTAACATAAAAGTTTGAGTGCGTTCCTTAATGCGGTATTCGCATAGAAGGAAGCCCGTAGGATGGTTGTTGCGACGAGTCGAGTCTCACGATGATGGGGGGTGGGAAAGAAGAGAGGGTTCGCTCGAGAGAAAAGTCGTAACTACTTTGGTTCACGACAGTTCGTTCCGCCGTGCTTCTACCGCGCTTCTACCGCGCTTTTCTCTCTCGGTTCCTCTCTCTCCTCTCCTTCTCTCTTTGTTGCTCGACCTGTTCCCGTAACACGGAGACAGGTCTTTTACCGGATCCTTCCATGCCAGTGAATCTCCTCGAGGCTCCCTTTCTTTTTTTCTTCGGGATGCTCCAGGGATGCGATTTTTACTATTTACACATAGGGGCAAAGCTACATCGATAACGACGCGTCTTCAACAACCTTGTCTCCCCGGGGACGTTGTCGCGCGCGCGTTTACACGCCCCTGGAACATCCTCTTCGCTGCTGCTGGTTCTTCCCTCAATACTTAACCCTTTGCTGCCCGGGAGAGATAACATGTGTTTTAAACAGAGAGGACGCTTTCTTGCTCTAACGTCTGTGGTATTAATTAATTGTACAGTTGAAAAACGATTGTCGTAACATTAATGACACTGAATATCAGTTTATTCATTCTAAAGTGAACTGAATCACAGATCACACGAGAAGAGTAGATATTTAATATCAATTTCTTTGTTCAAGGTCAACTAAAGGTCACAGTAGGGTAAAGTGCCCGAATAAGAACTACTTTTTGTTGATGTCATTGTTCGATTATTTTAGAATGCTCTTTTTCGTCCAAAAAATTACCAGTTGTAGACGCATTTCCTCCCTATAAGATTCTGGGGTCAAGTTTGTTAAAAAATTAATACAGCATGGGAAAAATATTTTTTTTTCTGGCTTTTTTGTGTCATTTGCAGGTTCCAGCGAAAGGGGTTCTTAATATGGTACACCTTGAGTCCCTAATATGACACCTAGTGCCATATTCGGCACTCACTCCAAGAATGTAAATAGCTATACCCATATTAGGGAACCCTTGGTAGTGCCATATTGGGAACTCCACGTGGACTGATAATACTAGCTACTGACAAAGAGAAAATGAATGTCAGCCCAAACCAACAGTTGGCGAACATTAATAAAAATAAACTGAAAATACAGATACAATTGAAAATCTAACCACAAAAATATTCAACTGGTGGCGACACAACTAGCGGAGGATCGATACTAAAATCTATAGAATGGTGCGATTGCACTGCACACTGTTGAGTAAACATGCTAAACTATTGTTTGAGTATTTTCTCACTAGAGTGCGACTCCTCCTTTGCAAGATGTAAGGTAGTGCCACAATAGCCGACTATACCATATTTGGACACTTTGCCCTATAGTAGGTCAGTGAATTCATCCCGAAATCGAAATCGTACTGTGTTGATCTTGGAATGTACTAGCATTTGTTTTCATCAACTAAAAATCCATTACATCACACGACAAATCAACTTTTAAATGTAGACGAAGAATTGTGACATCCCCATACTTTATACTAATTGATTGCAGTTCCATTTTAACACGTTAACTGCCACACCAATGAACACAAATTGTTCTGCACTATGGAATCTCGTTTAAAACGCACGTCTCCTCCGACACGATCAAGTTTCAAATTCGCAGACAACGAATTTCACCGGCGCGGCGCTTTTCCTCGATTCGACGGCGAAACGTACAGATCCTGCATTCTTTAATTCGCACACGCGGAGCCATGCAAATTCGACGCCAATGAGATATTCCAGTCCGTGGTTTTACTGCCCCGAATTCCACGAATCCTCGTGAGTTTCCGCCCGGCTTCGATTCAACTTTATTGTCGCCGATTCAGGGAAAAAGTAGAGTGACTCGTTTCACTCGTCCGCGTTTTGTTCAATTAGGATCTCGGCTGTTCCCGGATCTCGTCGATTCTTGTCGATGATTGCACACGCAGTCGCCGAAATTGCGCCACTTCAACAGTATTTGCTATTTAAATTCCATGTGAACAATAACCGTTTGTAGTTTTACGATACTGTGGGATCGCGCATAAACGTGCTGACACTGTTCAATCTATTTTTCAATTGTTTGCGAATACTGAGGAAAGAGACATGTTTTTAATCTGTGAAGTCATTTTTGGTGATCACTGTGGTTATAATAAACGTAGCAGTAATTAATAAACTCCGGATTTATGACAAAAATGAGGTGTAATTTAAAACAGTGGAACATTAGAAGAATTTTTGAGAATACTTTTATATTATTTTTATATTACTGTTATATTATTACACTTTATGCTTTCATATTATTTTTACTTTTGGATTATTCTCAGCCTACTAAACATCAAGAAAATTAATTTGATTTCAAAATACAAAATTTAATATAATGCGATAGAATTCTGGGTTTTAACTGGAAATATATAAATGTCCACAGTTTATAATGATTATAATTTTGCATAAAATACAATCACAAGGATCAGCCGTACTGTCACGTACCTTTCCGAATGAAATATTTTGCACAGGTTTATGTTTCAATTAATGAAAAAGTGACACCGAACACAAAGTCACCGTCTACCGGAGGCTTCAAAGAAATTATTTTGCGCTGAATAGACACAATCGACGTCAACAAAATTTACAGCGGACCGGTATAGACTTACAAAATGATCTAATAAATTCGACAAGCGTGTACGCGATGCATTCGCGGGAAACCTGTCCGCGAAATTCGACGAATAACGAATTCGAGGTACAAATTGCGAGAACGTGTCCGGAATATCGCGGGCGGGACGCTCGAACGGATTTCACTCGCAGCGATAATACGAATCGCCGGATGTAATTAGCTGAGAAACAGGCTGGCTGTTGTCCCGTTTTGTATTTCGGAATTCCCTGAAATTCCTTGGGAATTTTCGGAATCGACTCGAATTCTGTATTCCGCGCGGCATTAGGCTGATTACTTTCCTCGCGGCCCGGAAACAGTGTTTCGCCGGACTCCTTCCGCTTCAACGATGCCTCCGCTGCCATTCAAGATTTTTTGGCAGCGCGAACGGTAGTAACGAGTGCCGGAGACACGCAAATTTAGGCCAGTTTTACGACGTGACTTCTTCGCTATTTTTCGGACTAAGATCCTCCGCGTCGCAGCCTTTCGTTCGTCATTACGGAGAGAGCTTCAAATGCTAATTTAAAAATGGGATTATTATATTTTAATTTTAATAAAGATCGCCCATTTATGATTTTCTACAATTACAGAGATTTAACATAACGTTTAAACATCAGAATGCTTGTATGCATTGCTAAGTCTGACCACAGACAGACCCATTCCACTTATCCAACCAAGGACGTTCTCTTTGATCATTCTTTAGATCAGTTGACCGCAGATTTTATGCGTTTATGACAGAAATGAGTAAAACATAAAAGAATTTAATATCGATATATTATTTTAAATGTACCAATATTATTGAATAACGAATAAATATTTTGTTTGGCTCCTGTTCCGTGCAATCCATGCAGAAAATTTTTATTTTACATAAACATTAGCTATTTATGATTTTCTACAATTACAGAGATTTAATATAACGTTTAAACATCAGAATGCTTGTATACAATGCTACGTCTGACCACACACAGACCCATTCTACTTATCCAACCAAAGACGTTCTCTTTGATTATTCTTCATATCAGTAGACCGCAGATTTTATGCATTTATGATAAAAATGAGTAAAATCCAAATGACTTTAAGAACATCGACATATTATCTAAATGTACCAATATTATTGAATAACGAATAAATATTTTGTTTGGCTCCTGTTCCATGCAATCCATGCAGAAAATTTTTATTTTACATAAATATTAGCTATTTATGATTTTCTACAATCACAGAGATGTAACTATGTGAATTAACACAGTGCTGACCACGGGCGTTACTGTTCCACTTGGCCAGCCGTATTACGGAATATTCCACTATTTTCTAAAGTCTGCAGCAAACGGCGCGAATTTCTAAATAGCAGCCGACCGGAAGGTGACCAGCGGCCCTTCATTAACGGGCGATCGGTAAAACCGATTTCCCGAAAACTTCGTTAAACCCTGTACAAACTGTATTATCGTAACTTTCCATCGATGCGCGCGTTGCGACATACATATATCGATGGCCCTTGTTTTTCCGTATTAACCCTGTACAGCCGAGCTCCGTGCACGGTTAATGCGGAATCACCGCTTCAGGTGCACCGATAAATTAACAACCAGTGCTGGAAACACGGCGAACGAACGCGGACCGCCATGCTATCGCAAACTAATATCGTACGACATTATTTACAAGCAGGGCCAGCGTCAATCGGCGGGTCGCTTTATCTCCGGTGTTTGCCGAGTGACAGAGGCTTACGCTGACGGGAAATGGGTTCCTGTCCCACTTTTCATTCGTCACGATCGATCGTGTCGGGGCGCTAAGTGCGTATTACGGGCTGATTAATTTTACGCCTCTCCTTTGTCTATCGGCCTTGTCTCTCGCTTTCTCCTTCCGCTTTCACCCCCTTTCTCCGCGCACACTAACCCCGTTCGCGTTAGAGGACCAACCCCCGTGGACCAAACGTTCCAGCACCCCCTCGGCTTTTACATTTAAATCGATACTATGTACTCGCCCGTCTTTGCTTCCTGACCACTTGTTAGCTACCGAGTGTGTCGGCGATTTGAAACTTTCAGGGTTACATAGCTTTTCCTGCTGGAGCTTCGCCGTCCTTTTCGCATTGTTCGTTTTAATTGCTTCGATTGAAAAGTCTCTTTTGATTGGTAAGGAATGATGTCGAATATCAGTATACAGGGTGAGTCTCGTAACAGCACGTCTTCAAATAACTCGTCAGTTATTCGTGCGAGTACAAAAAAAATTTTTCATACAAATGTTGCAATCTGTTTTTGGTTAATTATATTTGCAACATTTTTAAAAAATTTTTTATACTCACTCAAATAACTGACGAATTATTAGACTCACCCTGTATACTGACTGATATTCGAGATCATTCCTCGATCAAGGGTTTGTTCAATGCCCAATATTTTTTCTCGAATTCGGATAAACCACCAAACTCTGCGTAGAAAAGTATGGTACCAAGCAAGGCTTCCGAGGCGACACGACTTGTGGGACACCCTGTATACAGGGCTTTGCTATAATCCTTATCTATGTAATTCAATTTACGGGGAAGACACCCGTTTTCGACAGTAGTGTGGGCCACGTACAGTGGCAGTAAAATTGCGATCTTTATCGTCGATCCAGCGTGTAGTAGTTATTGTCAAAATGTTTCGACAATGGGCGGCGTGGAGAGCTATTTCGGCAACTAATTGGAAGCTGTATTGGCTTTATCGATCTATAGGGTGCTCTTAAACGAAACCATAGAAAAAAATCATATCACCTCTTACACATCTGAAAATTCTCTCAAACAAACATCATCTATCAACATTATTACCGACAAAGTAACTACCGAACTCGGAAGACTCTTTTATGCAAACGCAGCTCAAAGCCGGCAAATTTTAGCTAATTACGCAGCCGAACCAAACGCAAACATTATTTTAACGTAACCCAAATTCGAATTCTCTGATTTCTGCTATTTTCCTGAATTTTCGTACATTATCCACAAAAAGCTTTCGTCTATTTCGTGTTCTGAGAAGTTTGTGTAGAGAAATGTGTATAGAAAACTATAAAATACTGCGTAATATTTCTTGGCTGTTTTAAACATTTGAAAGTGTCAAATTTCTCATAGTTGTATTCCACGCGATGATACTTCTCTCGTTCTCCCGTGCGTGGCTCAAGTGCGGGGAAATTATTTTTATTGCTGGACGTGTTTTATTTTCGATTACAATTTATTACCCATGCTACTTTCCGAACACCCGGTGCACGCGCGCGCACACGTACACGCTGGTGTGATCTGCCGCTCGTAAAATAACCCAATAAATACCGCGATAAATTTCGTCGCGAATACATATATTTTTATTCGTGCGGCCCGTAAATTTATTTTGTCCGCGAGCCGCGCAATCGGAATGCCGTTTAAATATGTTTTATGAAAGCGTCGATTACATGGAACTTTATTCCGCGACTGTCGAGCCGTTATCGTTCCTCGATATCTTCGTTCGCGGTTAATATAGAGGGTGGCGGACTGTCGAAAACAGGAAGAACTGACCCGATTGTATATCTTCTCGACATCCCATTAATTCCTCCGTTTTTTAATGAATATTTTTGACATGTAATTATACGAGGTTGCGAGAGAGCAACATCGAAAAGCTCTTCCTGGAACATCGGAACGAAAAATATTAAATTGAAAATGTTCCGCAGCTCGCGAAACCGTGAGCTACTATACAGTGGGTCCGAAAAGTATTTGAACGCTGAATGTCCCGAGAAATTGTCAATATTTGAAATATGATAATTTCAAAAAAAATAGTACAATAATCAATTTGATCTCATTTTAAAACTCGAAGACTATCATTAATTTTTTTCTGGAAAATTTGTGCATGATGTATGCAATAGAAGGTGAAAAACTGAGGATACGTTTTTAGTCGAGAATGCTACAAATTAAATTGCTGTGAAAACATAAAAAATTTTTTTAATATTTTCACTTGAAAGGAAACCGAATTCATTTTAAAAGTGATATTCTTGTTTATACGGTTGTGAAAAGTTGTATCAGCCCTACCCGATATTTTTAATTCAATTTGAATACGACGATACAACTAATGACTGCAAAATAAAAATTTATTGCTTTTCTTAATGGAAATAAATTTCATGGTAAATTGTTGCATTATTTAATAACAGCACGCGTTCAGCAACTTTCCCCTCCTTAGCTCGCGGAGACGTGCTCCGAAATATGTTGGAATCGTCGTGAATCCCGGCGATTGATCGGCGCGTTCGAGTGTCCAGTCGCCGGCCTGTGAATACGCGCCTTTACCGCGTTAACGAACGCACAATGCGACGCGTTTCGAGCGAGCTGTCGCCGCGGAAGTGAACCTTGCGCGGGCGTTTGCGAGTGACACGTTATTATCGGACACGTTTCCTTTTTTTCCCCCAACAACCACACGAGCCCGGTGTTTTGTCGCTGTTGTTGCCGGTACGCGAAAACAGTGGATCGCGTGCGATTAATTCTTTCCTCGGCGAGCGCACGCGGGGTGCATCGGCATCGGCCGTTTCCGGAAATGGGAAAACCGGACGTCCGGATCGCGTGGCGGTGGTCGCCGGGAACCGAATCGACAGGAGATCCCGTTCGAATCGATGCCGTGTAACGAATCGCCCGAGTTACAATCGATCGTCCTCTGTTGCCGGTTAATGCGACGAATCGCTGCGAATTGCTCCGCGCACATGCTTGACATTTTTTGTTTACAGAATAAACTATTGGTACTCACGTTCTCTCCATGTTGAAGAATTCACGACACGTCTCGAGTATCGATATTGTCTTTGGTTCGATGTTTTTTCCCTCAGGCTTCCTAACAGATTGAACAAATTCATTTAATTTCAATCGACCAACCGTCAAAGGATAAATCCGAATTAATAGGAAATAAATAATTCAAGTTTAATAAAAAATTTGTATTCGAAGGCGGTGCCTTTCGAGACAATGCATGACGTCACGTTCCTAGAACTGTCCCATCAACCTATCAATACACAGGGTGACGTCACGATCCGTACTGCGAGTGGCTTCGCACGATTTTAAAAGAAATTTTCGAGTCAAAAATCAATAAAACCCGATCATCAATATGGAAAACATTGACTTGAATTTAAAAATGAACTTTTCAATGTTTCATATATAATAATATATTGTTTAAACATTTCTTTGTATTTTGGGATGGTGCTCCGCAGCAGTTAGCGATCTAATTGCCCCGCGCCCAAGATAAGTCCCGCAGTAATGGGATCAGTTTGCGGAGAAGAATGTAAGCTCCGGGGGCAGATCCTCTGGCAGCGAAACAGGTTTTGGCGAGCGACGGTGACCATTCGTTAAAGCAACGCGACATCATTCGTTAATCTTCCCCCACCAAACGCGAAATTAACCAGCTGGACGAATGGCGGCCTCCGGGAAACCCGCGCGGCTCTATCTAGATACACCTCGGGGCTTGGAAGCGAGCAGACGGCACGCGGGAGGTGTAAAAATGCCGGACGGACGAGAGGGAATAAGAATAACCCCATTCACGACATAGTTCCGGCCTTTCTCCCTCGGCGACAAACAAAAGCTAATGCACTTCTGCCGGATAACTGCCAGCGCATGCCGCAGGAGGCTCCTGCAGCCATCTGCCACCCTGTTTGCTCCTTCCCGCGTCTTTGCTGCTCCGTCTTTTCATCCCTTGGAAATATCGTTTGACCCCCTTTCTCGTAATATCCAGTCACTTGGCGGAAATTGCGAACAGGATCCAGCAAATATTTTCAGGATCTACTAAATAAAGTAATGAAGACTTAACTCTTCGCAGAGCGACTTTAACTTGAAAATTAAACGATATTGCGAATAATGGTACAGCAATTTTTAGTGGTGACTCTGAGTCACCCCTCGACTGACAAGGGTGAATTGTATAAAATTATATAAAAAGTATTTGGCCATGAAATTTCCAATTCTCGAGAAATCGACACATCTGCACACATTTTCTCAGCAAGTCTGACAATTGAGAGGACGCCAAGAAATCTAAAAAAACATATCGAGCTCTATAGCTAAGAGTCACCCTAGCGTATACCTGTCGCGTGTTTACGTTCACGCGAGACACGTGGCTGGCGCTTCTGCGACACAGGAGGGCATTCGTTAGGTGTAGAAACGCGGATGCGGGGGGCGAGGAGAGGTGGATCGTTCGTATGGGCCGGGCCGAGTCAAAAGAGCCCGCGGGAAGAAGAGAACGGGCGAAACGGGTTGGAGGAGGACACCGGCAGAAGTTCGGAATTCCGCGAGCTTCGTCGCATACTTGTCCTTAAGTTATGCTCTCATAAACTCGCGGGGACATACCTACGTGTCTCTCGACTACTCCCGGCTTCGAGGTTGTATCTGCTCTCCCATCTACGAAAAGGGGAAAACCCGTACGGGAACACGTTATGCGGCCTCCTCCGCGGGGGTGTATATATCAATTGCAACCCCCGAAGAGAGGGCCGAAGAGACAGGCCCGCGGAACAGCTATAGGAATTAGTGGCCGTACGGAAACGCCGCGCCGGATGGAAAGTATGGCCAGGCCGTATTATGCTCGAGCAGTTAAAATTAGCATACTGACGTACCGCGAAAACCATTCGTATCAGTTAGCGTACAGCCGGAGGAACTGCCGCGCCGCCGCGCCGAGTTTATGCGCGCCGCTATTCTTCCACTGTCTGCCGCGAATTAACATACTGTGCTGTCACTCCTTCCCGTTTCGCTCTTCTTTCTTACCACCAGCCATTTTTTGATAACCGAACCACCGACGGTGGCTACTTTGTCACCAAGAAATATGTTTTCGGACCATTTTAAGGCTGCTCTTTACTTTACCGGACTCAAACTTTGTGCCTTTCTCCTATAAATTATGCTGTATTTGGCATGTAATCCAGTAGATTTGTACATGGGGAGGCTGTAGATCAAAGATTCGATCTTGTAGGATCAATGGTTCAGGAGTTATGCTTGCTTAAAGTTGTGCATTTTTCAGTGTTTTTGACAGGTAAGGGCGCCGCCATATCGGTTTGTCGTGTTGCGCGCCGCTTACCGAGCAGAGCCGCTAGGTGGTAGTTGATTGGACATTAGGTCGGGGTGGGGGGCAAGGTAAGCGGCTGCGGTCGTCACTACAATCCAATATGGCGCACCCTTACCTGTCAAAAACACTGCAGATTGCTCAATTTTAAGCAAGCATAACTCCTGAACCATTGATCCTACAGGATCGAAACTTCGATCTGCAGCCGCCTCGGGTACAAATCTACTGGATTAAGTACCAAATACATCATAATTTATAGGAGAAATGCACAAATTTTGACTCCGGTAAAGTAAAGTTTACCCCATTTTAATGCTGACGACTAACCAATTGTCATCGTAACACTGTTTATCTGTTAAATAACACAACGAAACCTTTCATCTTCTCATAAAAATAACTGCAAAGGCATCGGAGAATTTCACTGCAAAATAAGAAATACTATTCGAATTCTAGATCCTAATGCACGTTAGCAAAACAGTAATATTTTTCACTGATTCCTTCGCCAATAAAATTGTTGAACCATCAAAGAAGAGAAGTTGTTAGAAATCAATGACGTAGACCCCAAACCGTGCGCAATATACCGTGTCAATGAAAAGTTGTCGCGCACTACCTAAAATATGGGAACGTTCGAACTCGCACGGAACATTTTGTAGCAAACAGGATTTATTGCGCGATTCAGTTTTTGATTTGTACAATACGTCTACATTACATTATCGAACGTTTGGAGACCCAGCTAAACTTAGTAATTTTAGTGATTTATGTCTCGGTTAATACTAAAACCATCGAGCTGTCGGAATGATTTATCTGGAGTTTCTCACAAAAATTGCAAGACCAAAGTCTCGCGCGATTTCTATCCTGGCACGATCAAACGAATTCATCTAATAATGTCCCGCGAGCTGGCGGTTTACAATTTCGCTGGTTGTGAAACAGAAAATTCGGAATAGTTCGTTTCGCTCTGTCCTGTAACCGTGGAATGTATAATTAAAGTGCGGACGTTAGTATACGTATAGGCTATATTCGCTGTTCATTCTCGCAGAATTCCTTGCACGCTAAAGGTACATTAAAATTAGGTACGCGCCGTACATGATCCATGTATGGATACTTTGATGCAAATACTTTGGTAACTGCCCTAGATAATTTCCATCTTGATAGCGGATGTCGTCCGACGTCGTATATTGCATTTTTTCAATGCAAATATTCCTTAATTCCAACATTTACTTTATAAAGAAATACCTTTGGCTTCGACGGTTTCCGGAGGAACTCGATATCGATGTATCGAGCGTGTCACGAAAGGGCCTGTGTAAACGCTGCAAAATTTTACAATTTTCATGAATTGTTTTAGAGTGATGATGAATCTTATAATTTGTTTTTATTGGATGTTTTATTGCGTGGGTGATTCGAAATCTCAGAGTGAACTAAAATAAAACAATCAAGATGATTCTGAATCAGTATGCAATAGAAATAATTTTTCTTAAATATTTCATCCTTCCATTTTTTGATAAAAGAAAATATGACAAATTCAACGTAAAATTAAAACAGAATAACTTTTTTATAATTGTACCAAACGTCCAGATTTTTTATAATCAATTAGAAGCATTGGTTTATGAAATGAAATGCAAAAAAGATTTTCCAAAAATTATAATTTACAAGGTTACATGCAAAAATGAAAAAGGCATTTTTTAAAACTTTTTAATTCGGGCCCTTAATGAAAATTTAAAGTATGTGTTTTGTTTATCTATGTTAGTTATACACAATGCTGAAAATCTCATCGAAATTGGTTGTCGCAAAACTACGATTCTCACAATTTTTAACCGCTTGTATCTCGTGTGTATGTTAATCGATTTCGATGAAATTTTCAGCATGTGTACATATAACTAACATAGATCCACAAAATATATATTTAAAATTTCCATTAAGGGCCTTAATAAAAAGTTTTAAAAAATGCCTTTTTTATTTTTGCATGTAACCTTGTAAATTACAATTTTTGGACAATCTTTTTTGCATATCGTTTCGTAAACCAATGCTTCTAATTGATTATAAAAAATCAGGTCGTTTGGTACAACTACAAAAAAGTTATTCTGTTTGAAAGGGCATTAGAATACTTTCCTGGCGCACTGTATGTGGAACAGCTTCTCAAAATTTTTCCAGTGAATTGAAGCATAATATTTTGGAAAAGTATTATGGTTCTACACTCCGAGTAAATGCAATGAAAAAATCGTTTTTGTGACCGGTTTACACGAGACAGCCCCCTTGAAGCGTCGCAAGGATTCGGTGCCGTGGCAATCGCGTATAGTCGAAAAAGTCGATACCGGTGACCTGAGGCGTAGAAACTAAAGCCCTTGTGCCCTTGTTCCCCCGTTTATGGCACACACGCTGTTCGTGTAACCGTGTAAACGGCTCTGTTTAATGCGTTCACAAAAGGGACTGAAATTTCCGAAACGCTAGACCTCGTTTTCCATGAGTCTTCATTGCGGAAAACGTGAACTTTTGTGCCACGCGCGTCACATCTCGGGCAAAAAGCTCCTCCGATCGACGGAACGAAGACAGCGAACGGTAAAAAAACCAGTCAACATGATGTCAAAAGCATCCTGTGATACTTGCAAATTTCTACCTGAACGAAGCAGTTTTCATTCCGTTCACACACACACATCTTTTAACCGGAATATTTTTAATACTTCATCACTTTATAATTGAGGTTTCTGAATGTTAAATGAAATTCGAGGAAGATCGATTGATTCTAAATAGACCAGCATAGTGTTTATATCAGGCTTCAAAATTTCTCAGATTCATTTTTGTGGGTCTCAGTAATTTCTAATTAGCTTGGACCTCAGCATGCAGAAGTCCACCAATTTCTTTTTGTGGGTTTCACAGACTTTCAGTTTCACTAGACTCTTCACGTATCTTCTATCTCAATCTATGTGTCTCAAAAATCTCTATTACTATTTATTAAGTTTGTGGGTCTCAGCGATTCTCAGCGTGTACTTCAGGCTTCGAAAGTCCCCTGATTTATTTGTGTGGGTTTCGGTGATTTCTAGCTTGGATCTCAGGATGCAGAAGTCCACCAATTTCTTTTTGTGGGTTTCACAGACTTTCAGTTTCACTAGACTCGTCACGTATCTTCTATCTCAATCTATGTGTCTCAAAAAAATCTCTATTATTATTTATTAAGTTTGTGGGTCTCGGCAATTCTCAGCGTGTACTTCAGGCTTCGAAAGTCCCCTGGTTTATTTCTGTGGGTTTCGGTGATTTCTAGCTTGGATCTCAGGATGCAGAAGTCCACCAATTTCTTTTTGTGGGTTTCACAGACTTTCAGTTTCACTAGACTCTTCACGTATCTTCTACCTCAATCTATGTGTCTCAAAAATCTCTATTACTATTTATTAAGTTTGTGGGTCTCAGCGATTCTCAGCGTGTACTTCAGGCTTCGAAAGTCCCCTGGTTTATGTTTGTGGTTTTCAGTGACTTCTGACTTGTATCTCAAGTTTCCTGTGATTTCTAGCCCGAGTCTGAATGTTGCATCCACACGACACCAAATCTACTATCAAACGCGCTATTAAAATAAACCTTTCATTACAGCAGGACTCGAACGGAGCTGCATGCTGTTCCTTAGCTTTGAGCCCGCGGGACTGACGAACCGTGGACCGTCAAAGGGAATTGCCGATACGTGTCCCATTCATTTTTAAGTGTATCTCCGCGCCTGGGAGCACGGGGACACATCGGGTGGTTTTCGCGTAGAGTCAGTCGGTCGGAGATGGTAGGAAATTATTGGCACGGTCTGGAGTTGACTGGGTGTTAATTACTCTATCACTCTGGCCCGGTTTGCTTGCCTGCCTGCTTGCTTGCTCGTGGCCCATCCTACTCCCGTTTTCTACTGCGGCGCGGTCGTGGAGCCCTCGCCCCGTAATTATGACAGCCCTTCCTCATAATAAGGTAATTTAAACGCATGACTTAGGAGGCACAGCGCGGATATTGGTCTGGCCTGTTCCTACCGGCAGTTTCGTCTGTTCTTGGCCAGGCTTATGCGCGAGTTCGCACGCTTTACGAGCTATAATCATTACGATACCGCGCGTCCGACCTTAACTTTCTCGTTTGTGAAGGAATTCGTCCCTCGTCGCGCTTGTATACCAGCCGGCTTGATGGCAACGGTTTATGGAAGGATTTTCTTCTTCCTGCTTCTCGTTCTTCGGGCCGACGTTCGCCCGAGCCCCGTCTCTCTTTTGTCTGATGGACTGGAAGATTGCTCGGATCGATTCCGCTGCTACGGAATATTAAGAGCACAAAGAGGTTTCCCTAATAGACGGCGCGGCCGCAGTTTTTGATGGTCGAAACGTCACGCTACCGATCGCCTCCTCTCTCGGCTCCCTGCCGATTAATATTCGAGGAATTGCACCGGGACCAGCGGATGCAATTTTGGCTTCACTGATATCTGAGAAGTCATATAGCCTCTATCATATAGCCTCCTCTATAGCCGGATAAGATGCTCAAAGATAAAACAGGAAGGTTGTTATGGAGAGTAAAATGAAAAAGATTAGGTTTTGGCCAATTTTCACTGTTCAGACATAAGTGAAACTTCTGAAGAATATCCTGATCGTCAACAATTGAAAAACCGAGAAAAATACAGATTTTGCATTGCAGTTGAAGAGCGACATTCCTCGCAACTCGAAAGCATAAAAATCTGCATTGAATTATTTGGCTTCAGTGAACTTATTAAGCAAAAAGCTGTTACATCAGCAACAATAACGCATCCACAAGAAGTACTTCCGAAAACATATTTCAGAAGCTGGATAATTGATGCAGTGAACAGTTCTAAACATCATTAATTAATGTAAGAACGGCCCGCCGTTCGAGGGTTACAACGGTTGGATTGTTTGGATACGGTAGTTTCCAAGATCCGGAAAGTTCCGAAATATTGTATTCGATAGGCAAACAACTTTCCTCGGAATAAACGCGAGGAAGGAGAGAGAGGAAAAGAGAGAGAGAGGAAAAGAGAGAGAGAGAAAGATAGAGAGCGGGCAACAATGGCGGAAGGCAGCGGACCGTTCCGTTGCGGCGCGGTTTGCCGACTTTAAAGGAACTCGATTCACCGTTGATTACATTATATACGTTGTTACGGTATATAGATCGAAATTACGTTCGAGCGGAAGAGCAGAAACGGCCGCGGCGACGGTCTCTCCTCTTTCGCTTGGCTCTCTCGTTTCCACGGGATTGGTTCTTTTCACGATCGATCACCGGTGCCGCGGCTCCTGCCCGCACTTAAACTGTATCTACCGGGTCGCACTCCTGCAGACGACGGAAAAATGTTTGCGTCGGTTAATGACCGCCGTTCGTTCGGCTTCCGGGGATCGCTTCCAACGAAATTTTGACGACCGCTTGACTTAACGCATTCTTGACCGGAGACGTCAATCGGCATCTTCCGCTTTCCGAACTCTGTTCTCTGAAGTGCCACTGGAATTTTTTACCATTCTGGTAAAGACAGGCAGGCCGGTTTATTTAAATAAAATTATAATTTATATAAAAACCAGGGCTTCGGAGTCGGTAGACAAAATTCTTAACTCCAACTCCGACTCCAACTCCTTTTTTTTTTACCCCCGACTCCGAATCCGACTCCAACTCCGACGCCGATTTCGACTCCGACTCCGACTTGACTCTCCAAATTGAAAAAATATGTACTCAAAATAATTAAGAGTTGTAATAAAACTGAACAAATAGTTGAACTATTGTATTAAAGTCTAAGAATATGGAACAGGTAACTCTGATACAACACAACACTTGTTTGTTACTTTCTCACTTTCAGGAAATAGTTGGAAAATACTACTACCATAACTTTAACTGTTTCTCCTCTACATAGTGCCGAGAGATATACATATACAATACGTCTATACTGCAGATCAAATATTAGCAATTTATTTATGTATACATAAATCTATTAATGATTTATAAATAAAAGAGCCACAGTTGGAGTCGATACATAGCTTTTTCTAACTCCGGCTCCGACTCCAGTGATCAGCAATTACTCCCAAACTCCGACTCCGACTCCGAAGCCCTGATAAAAACGATAGTTAATTATTCCTTACTAAATCATGCCTTTATTTCATCAAAGATGTCCGTCTCTGTCTTTCATGTGTCACAACGTCACGTTATTAATCCGGTACTGACAGAGAGAGGGTAACATTTTCTCCTCGATTCAAGTAAATTTCCCACATCTGGCGACTCGCAAAAATTGTTGGCGCGTACATGTTCGCATTGAAAAAATGCCGGAGCCGGGCCAATTACTCCGATTCCCGAGTTCCATCGAGAAACGTCGACCGGCTGGCAGTCGGAGAAATGTCTCCTCGTTGGTCTCTCGCCGACCCGCAATATTTTCCGCCGATAACCGATCGACCTCGCTGATATACGATCGGTGCCCACTTTTCTCATCGCGCGCACGTCGCCTCGTAAAGAGTATACCCACGAGTATCGGCCAGGAGAAGATAAAGGGCGGCCCGGGAACGGGACGTCGTCGTCGTATTCGGGGATGGACAGAGGAAGAACGTATAGTTATAGTGAAACCGGAAGTCGGGCCCGTTGAATTGACTCGGATAAGACGCACGGCCCTTTCGAAATATGCTTCCGGAGTGCTCCGTCGTGTTTTCACGTCCGATTTCTCCCCACATTCGGACCTCTAACTCGGATGGATTCTCCCGAGTGTGCTTCAGATTTTTCGGCGAAGCATTCTCCGATGTTGATTTCAAACGAAACCGAATGATCTGCTAGAAAATGGTGAAATTTTTCGCAAGTATATTTTTATGTGTATTGTGCTGCCAATAACTATTCTGTTTTATTTGTAATGTCGCGTTTTGGAGAAGTATGGATCTTCATGCAGAATGAAAGTTTTTTTAATTAATTTCAAAACAGGAGACAGACATACATTGAATTATTTCTCTAATCATTGAATTGATTAACGCATTGAAAGTACTTATGAAAAAATTGGTACACGATTTGTTTTCTAAAGTTTTAGGAGCAAGAAATAAGGGAAAAGTTCGTGTAAAACTCTGATGGGAAATGAAACCTCGCACTGGGGGGTAGGTTTAGTCACGGAACAAATTTCCCAATGGTTTTAAAGACGCTTCAATTTTTGATCGGCTTTTACCGCCGTCCTGATCGACGCTCTTAAAGCCTATATCGAAGCTTCAACGTAAACGCACCCTAATCCGGCAGAAAGCGTCGCTCCACAGCGGAAGATAGAAGCGGAAAGGGACTTACCAGCTCGGCTTTGAATTATCCATCCCGAGCTTCCGGGAAATTTATTTATGCGACGAGACGAGATAATCCTATAATTCATATGACATTGTAACATGTGTGTCTATTGTACAGGGCGCACTATAAAATATGGGCCACCCACTTCGGGGATTAATCCTGCGGTCGAGGACAATGGACGCGGTGGTCTCTGCGATAGTCAAGACACTCGCTGTTGCGTTCGGGAATTTATTTTGGGACTTGTTTTGCACTCAAGTCTATTGGAACGTGTGGAAATGGTCCCTGAGAAGATCATCACTCAAAATATAAAACACGATTTATTCGTACTTCTGCAACTATTCGGGAAATTATTTGGTGTTGCTGTACACAGTATTCAAAGGGTACTCTCAAATATCATAAGTGATTTTATCCTTTGAACATTGAAAATCAAGAATTTTTACGAGTTTCATTTTAGTTTACAGAATTACCCCTCGTAGTATGTGACACACCTAATCGAACAACGTGTATGTTAGAATATTTTCCTTTTCCTTAAATTATTTTAGCTCGTATTTAAAATACGAATGACATAGATAACGTTCATTTTTGACTCTCCGAAGAAAAATGCAATGGCAGTAGTAAATATTAGGTTGTCACAACAATAAATAAAATGTTAATGAACAGATGACCATATTGTTTGTATATGCCCGTGTTATTTAACAATATTAAACGTATAAATTGCGAAAGAGAATAATGTGTCTCACTCAGAGTTGGGCATTAATCGATTAAAATTTTAATCAAGATTGATTGATTAATGTGTACGATTAAAAAAGGTGATCATTGAAAAATCGGAGACTGATTCAATCGATTGATGTAGTTAATCGTCAATGGTTGATTAAAAAAGGAAATCATCGAAAAATCGGCGACTGATTCAATCGATTGATGAAGTTAATCGTGAATCGTTGATTAAAAAAAGAAATCATCGAGAAAAGAACATAAGAGCACGTAAACAGAGTTTGTATTATAGACCGAATGACAATACACCCAAACTTAGTTTACATTTTTCCCAGTATTCATATAGTTTTGATTCCGCATTTCATTTCGAAATTTCAGTAGTTAATCATTAATCAATTATCCGATTGACGATTACGATTGAACGGAATGTAAACGTTAATCGCAATTAACGATTAATAAGTATTGAATCATTAACCGCAATTAACGATTAATAATTATTTAATCGTGAACCGCAATTAACGACTAAACTAAGAGATTAATTGTTAATTGCGATTAACGATTGAAGTAGAAATGTATTCGTCAATCGTTGATTAAATTTTTGCCCAACTCTGGTCTCACCGTGTACCAGAATATTGACGAAAACAGAGACGTTCAAGTATCTCCAAGACATAATGAAAAAATTAATAGCATTAGGGTACTGAGCGCAGCAGTCCGTAATCATATGTTTGACCCTCGGTGACACACTGATTTCTTCTCCAGCTCGTCATTTAACAAATTTTGCTCGAGTTCAGGCTGGAAACTTTCAAAGCGACCGCTGCGGTAATTAACACGGTCAAAGCGGCGCACGAATTATCATAGGCGGAATGAAAATCGGGCCTGGAATAATCGTGTCCGGGACGGTTAATTGACGTTACACACCAATTAACCCATCGACTTCCATTAGCGATAGGTTGCTTCCGTCGCGGCCCTCGACGCGGCCAACGAGCGTTCAGCGAAAACTCGTTGACGCAAGTATCGTCGATATAAACGTCCCGGTATAATGTGTTATTACCCTGAGAGTGACGAGGTAGTGTTCGTCCCTCCGGCGAAGCGACCGTTACTTCGTTATTTAATTTCCCTTTCGTTGCTTGGAAACGAGCACTGCAACTTAGGCTCACCTGTTTTTGATTGCTGCTCGCTCTACGCGCCGTCTTTACTCACGGGTCCCAAAACAAACAAATAGATTTTCTCTCATTTTTACCATTTTTTACCGTCCTCAAACTGTTGTGAATTTTATTGAACTGGAGAAGGGTTGTAGAAAATGCCTATACTTTCGAAACAATAAAGAGTGCTTCCTAAAAAATTGTACTCTAATTTCGACGTTCCATTTCCATTTTGAGTGTCAAGCCTCTTGGTTTCCAAGAGATATTTCTTCAGGGTTAAATGTCTTTTATAAATTATTCTGATTTAAACTGTAAGGGTTAGAAGTAAAAGTTGGAGGGCTGAGTAAAAGTCTACACTCTGCTTCAATGAGTTACAAACTTACAGACTCGTCAGTTTAGTAGAAAGGAGCTTGTCATCAGCGTTGGTTTTTCCGTGACCAGCAGTTCCTGTTTCTGTCGTGGAAAGGGAACAATGGGGTGCAAAAGGTAAGCGCAGGACACCGGTAAGGGTCGGTGGCAAGGGTCCGGGCACACGAGCAGAATACTTATAACGCGTTTACGTGAGTTGGCCGTGCGAACGGCAAGTCATAAATATCGGGAGAGCTGACTGAAAAGTCTTTCGGGCATATCTCGTTCGGCGTGAGGCCCTTTAATCATGCAACAACCCGCGGGGGATGAACAGTCGAGGGTGCCGCTCGTCTGGGGGTTGATAACGCTCGTCGGATCTCGGTAAAGTCTTCTCGATACATCTTCTTCGCGCCGTTTCGAAAATTTCTTTTGAAATCAATGCGCCTCCCTTGCATCGGCGACTTTCGATGATATTTATCACACGATAATAAATATTTTAATTTTGATAACGAAGCATCCATGGCCATCTCGACGTTAAAGAATTGTAGACTAATTCTTCAAAGTGACCTTGGAATTTTCGAGGTGTGCAAGTTAGGTGGTTCACAACTTGTACATGTTACTAATTTCTTAGTAAGAAATAATTGCCTTCTTCTTCAAAGAAACTGAACGATAAAGGAATTCTGATCACTGCAATCGCACAATAAATCTTACTACAAGGGGTGAACGGTCGTCCTTGAAGGTTTGAATGGAAGGACGAGAAATAAGTGATCAAACAAACTTTCCGGGCGTCCGTCGACGCAGCTCGCAGGCACATTTCGAGGGTGGTTCTGCGAAAAAGTGTCCGAAACGGGGAACGAGGGTGGATTGTTACGGCTCACACGGAGCTTAACGCCCCGGCATAAGTTAGCGGGCTTTAACAACAGCCGGCCCCGGCCGGACACGCAGTCGGATCTAATAAAAGTTGGTCAGCGTGAAACCGCGGCTTTAACGAGAGACGGGGAGAGAGAAAGCAAGAGAACGAGAGAGAGAGAGAATCAGAGATCCTCTGGTACTGGCGGCGGCAGAAGGCGCGGCCGCCCCGGTTCCAGCTTATTAAAAGTGAAACGGCCTTAATAAACAAGCTCGCGAAAGGTCCGTCGGACGTTCGGGGGGTGTGTGACACAAAATTTCAACCAACCCCCGTGTCCCGGCCGGAAACGGGCGTGAAAAGCACTCGATACCGGGCCGACGATTACACTTGGCCTCGTCCCCAACCCCCCCACAACCCCTTGCAACCCCTCAAAACCTCCCACGCGCCGTCCTTTTTCGGTGGCTCTTCAACCGGGCTGGGTTTCGAGGGCCGAATAAATGGCAACGATCATTTCGCCGCCACCTTTATGACGCTCTACGATTTGTTTATTCTTCGGTACCTCTCTCTTTCTCCCCCCTTTCCCTCTCTCTCTCTCTTTGTCTCTATTCGACGCTCCGTTTAACCCGCACCCTCGATTATGGCGCGATTTAATTGCGCGCACCGTTTACGCTCTTGTTTCCACCCTTCGAGGGTTCGTTCCGTCGGATTTTTGTTCCCCGGAGTGGGCTTGTCATGATTAGAACTGGTTTTATGCGATTGGACTCCGCTCGGGAGAAATTAGGCGGTTAGGTGTTGTGTAGACTGTTTTGTCCAAGATGACTTCCGCTCTTCGTGATACGAGAATGATTCTATAAAAAAACAGTATATTTCAGTAGGTATATTATTCTCGATTTGTTAAAATTATTAGAAGAATGCACTTTTTTAAAAATTTAACATCTGTGTGAAAAACTATATACATACTTCGGACCACACTTTGTTGAGCTTAACACCGCTGTTCAGGATGACGACCCGAGCAACCCCCTAAAAAATTATCGGAAGCAGCTCTTTTTCCGCAAATATTCGCCACAATCCACGAAATAAAATACGGAAAAAAGGCTGCACAAATACGTGGGGGGAAAAAAAGCTTCGAATCCTCTGGCGCTTTCACATACTCGTGGAGCGGACAAACAAACACATAATGCCTCTCGAGAGCCGGACTTCATGGCGTCGTTCGGATCATCCAGGTATATTCTCGGTAATTCTAACGTTCCTCGCTTATCGCCAGCTACGTTCGCTTCGATAAACAACAACAGTCGTGGGTGTGGTATAAAAAAGGGGGAGGGGGGGGGCAAAAGAGGAGGAGAAAAGAGAAGGTATATCGTGCTGGCAATGAGCGTTTAAAAGCCGGTCGAAAAAAGAACGGGGCGATTAGGGGAGGACATTATGAAACGCGTATCAGATAACGCACCGGTATAAACCACGGAATGATTCTCGAAATATAAAAGTGTCGGTCCGGACAGGGCGTGGCAGGTTATGCGTATAAAAGGGTCGTGCATCCTCGTTATCAACCGCGATTGTCGTTATTTATGCTGCTAAAGGTAATTAACTTATCTAAGCGTCCGGCCGCGAATGTATCGGCTGACTTATGGGCCGACGCATCCACGAAGCTTTTTCTGTCCATAAAATCCTCGATCCTCAGCTCGGAGCCCGCGCCATTCTCACGATTCCACGCGTTCGTTTTAACGTCGCTCCGTTAACGTTGCCTCGACCGTATCCCTCCCGATTTACATGGACCACGTCCTTGCGACCAATTGTGATTTGTGGGAACACCGTCGCTCGTCGCTGAATAACTTCGAAGCGTTCGTAACAACCGCGGGTGCACCGATAATAGGCGAAAAGTTGATTCGCATTTTTACTTTCGCCACGAGTCCGATAAACTGCTGCGAGATCCATTTGCGTATCGGAGAAATTCGCCCTTAATCCTTTGTATTATTTCCGTCGATGTTAAAAAAAGGACACCTCTTAAAATCTTGAATAAAAATATTTTCTTTTAATATACTAATATAATTGAGGATGTTTGAACTACTACTCACTAAAAACTGCCTCAGAAATGAAAGGCCCACTTTGCAGTTTGAGGGTACTGTAAAAACGTTCACTGTATAATGATTTAATTCCCGAAGTTGCAAACATACAAATTAATTGTGCACAATAGAAAAGGCCAGTGCATATTGTTAATTTTGCTCAAGGGTAAACTTTACTTTACCGGACTCAAAATTTGTGCCTTTCTCCTATAAATTACGATGTATTTGGTATGTAATCCAGTAGATTTGTAACCGGGGCGGCTGCAGATCGAAGTTTCGATTCTGTAGGATCAATGGTTCCCGAGTTATGCTTGCTTAAAGTCGAGCAATCTGCAGTGTTTTTGACAGGTGAAGGCGCCGCCATATTGGTTTTTGCTGACGACCGCGAGCCGGTCCCCGAGCAGAACCCCTCGACCTAGTCACCAACAAACTCGGTAATCAGCGCGCGACCGTCACTAGAAACCAATATGGCGACGCCCTAACCTGTCAAAAACACTGCAGATTGCTCAACTTTAAGCAAGCATAACTCCTGAACCATTGATCCTACAGGATCGAAACTTCGATCTGCAGCCGCCCCGGTTACAAATCTATTGGATTATATAATACTATATACCAAATACATCATAATTTTGTAGGATTTCAGGAAAAATGAGGACACCGCCGCCAGCGGGAACCAAACTCGGGCCCCACTGGTGGTAGCTGATCGACTAACGCGCTCACCCACGGAACCCTCCCATTTTTCCCAATTTCCATACAGTATATTTGATTTGGGTGGTCCTGATCCCCACAATTTATAGGCGAAAGACACAAATTTTGAGTCCGGTAAAGTAAAGAACAGCCATCCTCAACACTAAAAATATTTTTATTGTTTCAAAAAATCCACGTCGGTAAAGGGTTGAAGGTACAGCTCCCTTTGCAGTGACGTCTACGAGCACCCAGCCCCGTAACAATCGTCCGCAGGCCTGCTATGCTGAGAGGGAGGAAGCATCCTCGGTCTCCTCAGCATCAGGGACGCGTGGGTGTCTCCGAGGGTGACTCGAGGGGTGGTCCGGGGGCTTATTAACGCGCCGAGGCATCGCGTCGTTGTAACGTTTGCCCATTACGCCTATCCCGGCAGTGTAATGGTCCTCGTAAGGCCTACTTAGCGGAGACACCGTCGAAATTCTCCGTGTAACCTGCCGCTGCACCGTTTTGGAACGGTGATCGCCATCGAATGGGCGCACGTGGCGCGGGATCAGGGGCGAAAAGACACGTTGCGGGGTCTGATCTCGGGACCGAGGCCAAAAATATTATTCCGGAACGACTACGGCGGACATATCCGCTCTAGAACGACATCTCGTGCGAGACGAACTCCGCGAAAACGGGTCGGGCACCGGGCCACCCTACAACCGACGACGCGACGTTCACTAACGCGTTCTGGCTTGCTTCGTTCGCCCGCAATTTCACGGGGCGATTATTATAACTGCGCTTCGCGGATTAGCGGCCCTCGACGGGCCTCGCTGCTCCGGATTTTTGCTAACCGAACGGAAATAAGCGTCTCGAGAAACACGGCCAAAGTGAAACTCTTTCGGTCGGCTGCGGTTTGGCTGCTTCCTGTCAGCGAAGACTATTCTATTTTGTATATGTTTTCTCAACAACCTTGGTTTTTAAGAATTTTTTCTGTCTGAACCGTAAAAAATATACGTATGATTCTTACTTGGAACGATTCTTCAGACTTTCCCAAATACAATGATATATTTTTTTGCAACACTATAGACACTTGAACAAGTTTAAACAATTTTTAAAACGACGTAAGCATTCGAAACACTTCGACTTTTTGGGATTTTTAAAAAACTTTTTAATATAATGTTTTTTTCTACTTTATAATTTATTTTATATATTTTTATTGCTCTCCTTATTGGACCTAATAGAAATGTGTAGTTACTACAGGGAACGCCCTGGGTCAAAATCGACCCGAGTCTCCTCATTTGAGTTAACCTGAATTATTAGATTGCATTATCAGAAGTGACACGATTGAAATCGCACCTGCCATCGGAAAATAGATTCGGAGATCTGCATTCATGAATAAATTCTGAAAAATGATTGAATAATCGCCGGTGGATTGACATTAAATTTCCCCGGGTAAATTTACAGAAATTGTAACTCAAGGGGCATTTCATTAGCTATTCCATTAACGGTCCTCCCGCGTTAGGAAGATAGAAGGCTGATTAAACTTCGGCGAACGTTTACGACGCCGTTTTACAAATTGCATAAAATCCCGGTCATATCAAACTCGGGAAACATTCCAAGTCACATCCATTCGCATCGTCTCACCTTAAAATTGATGACTCGTAGGAGATTCCCAGGGCACGGGAGGGAAAGCAGTACTTAGGAAACTTCAGCGAGGTACGAACAATTCTCGAGACTTCTAAAAATAATTGGAGTTTCCTCCGTGTTCCGTCTAAGACCACCTGCGCTATCGGTCTCAAAAAATGCCCCGTTTCTCAGGATTCTCTTTGATCGCGTCCGGGATGTTTGGACAAACGAGAAAATACACTTGCTGTAGCCTGTAGCGATGGGAGGAATTCTTTCTATTCGTTGTCAAATAATTCGGTGATCAAGTATGGAAGTATGGAAAAGTATTGGCAATTGATACTGACAATTGTCAAAATAAATACTGAACCATATTGGTACGACAGCAATGGATTATAAGTGCGGTTTTTGATATTAAGAATGTGAAAATTGTTACATTTTTGTCAACTTATTACAGTTACACTGTCCAACAGCCAAAAAACGTTTCGATTCTCACTATGCACAAATTTGAGTTTACAAAAAAAGACATATTTTTCAACTTTAAACAAATATTGAATTGTTCTTTACGCCAAAGATTCTGTAGACTTTCCCCAATCCAGTGTAATCCAATATTAATACATTATGATTGTTTAAACATGTTCTCAAAAACAGTGCGTCTAGGAGAAAAATGAAGATTCGGAATCAGTGCAGAAGACTCTATAAGAACCGCATAGTAAGAATCGAAACGTCAAAAGAAAGTCGAAATTTTTTGGACCGCGTTATCAGAAGAAGAAGCACATTTTTATTTGGCTACTGTCCGTACAATTGACATAAAAAATTTTTATTCTGCATAAAGATCAGCTGTTTCTAGATATTTTGTAAGAAATAACAATTTTTAAACCAAAGGAAAAATTTGTGTTTAGCTCCTGTGATTTACAATTCACTAAGAAAATTTTGCCCATCGCTAACGATAGTGTTCTCGAAGTGGTTGACCAGGTTCGAGCTGGACGTAACATGTTCGTCGAACAAGAGGTAACGAGGAAACGAGTCGAAAAACGTAAAAACTGAAGGGACAGGTGGACGGGGGTGGCGAGAGGTGGTATGGGTGGGGGGCGAGCTTATCCTAATTGCCGGTAATAAAAGCTTTTTATCGGGCGGAGTTATGCTTTCGTTCGCTTCGCTGGCCACCATTATCTCACCTAGCCTCCGGCAAAAAAATAATATCTGACCAACACGCGGACAGACTCTGGTAATGTTGCTAGACACGAGTCCGATGGGGACGAATGTTGTCGCGAATCGAAAGAAAACCTCTATGGAGATCGTAATCAACGATGATTTGTCAGGGCTGAAACACTTTCTCTATGAAAAGCCTGTCCGAACACTAGATAACGCCCGACAAAATGATAAATGCTGAATTTCTTGTTTTTAGCGATCGCTAAAATTAGATCCATTTGTCGGGAGCTACTCATTAGATTATGTTCAGATTACATTATCCCTCTGCAGCGTAATTTTTCGATTGTACTAGCAGCGGTGACCGTAGTAATTGAAAGGAACATTTAAAATATTAATGTGTGTTCAGTTTAATCATTACCCTATGACAATTTTATACAAAGATTATTGGAGCGACGACTAATTTTATTTCCTTCATAAGCACTCAAATCCGACGAATCTTTGAACTCGATTTTCTCGAAAACAATGCTTCAATTCCTTTCTTTCGACTTATACTTATATATAGAATCAACCGCCGCCCGCTTATCTATGTTACTCGGTCTGTACAAAAATTGTTCCTAAAACAATTCAAATTTTCAATGGAGAAATGCCTTTAATAGGTTCAGAGTATTTCGATATCTGTTTGAAACACCGAAGTGTCCAGATAAGACGCGGCTAATATCGATGCGAGAAACTGTTAATTTCGCGAACGAAGCTTCGCAAATTCCCATCGCATGGTCCGGAGGTTTTTCTTCCGGCGGGATCCGTGGCTCTCGGTCGGGAACGAGCCGCGGCGTTAAATCGAATGATAAAACGGTGCCGTTTAACCGGACAGCCGGTGGAAAGCTCGAAAATAGCCGAGCAGCGAAACGTTCACGCGACACACGGAGAATGAGAGAGAGAGAGAGAGAGAGAGAGAGAGAGAGTGAGCGAGAGAATGAGAAAGAGAGTGGGAGGGAGAGTCGGAGGGACGATGAACGATGGCGCGACTAAATTCCGAAAAGGGAATTGCTCTATCTGTTTGCTTTATGACCAGGGGGTGACCGAAGGGGGGTTGCTCTGCCTCGCAGCTTTCGTGACCCAGTGGACGATCTAAAAACGACCCGGGGGTTTGGGGTAACGTTGCGGGGGTGGTTGGGACGCAGGGTGCACGCGAAAGATATATTTCCGGCGGGGTAAACAGGCCAGCCGACAGCAGAAGCAGAAACACACCGGTCAGACACAAATCGGAACCGGACACCGATAGCTGCTTGAGAAACTGCGACGGACACGGGCACACGGAGCGGCCCGGTGATTAATTGTCGAGAAACGGACACGAATGGCAGCACAGACGCGAGGATTCCGCTGTAAACGTAGATCTCCGACGAACAAACGCCCACGCTTCACACGAACGCTGCGGTCCGAGAGCCCGCGGCCTCTGCTCTGCCATGCACACGAACCCTGTGATTTGTATATTCGCGCTAATGATAATTCGACTGCGGAAGTCCACGCGAATTCGCCGTTTTATCGACGTGACCGCTCGCAATTTTTCCTTTCCGACTCCCTGTTTCAACCCTTTGAACACGCCGCTGTCCAGCTAAAATAATTCGCGATAACGAACCAGTGGAAATTTAGCAAAAGCAGCAACGTGTTCCTCCCAGCACACAGAATTCTTCTTTTCCCACGTCGATTTTCAGATGAGCAACCCGTCCATCCATCTCTTCCTCAAGGTATGCACCCTCTAGGACCACCTTCTTCCCCATTTCTCGGACAAGCCACGAACCAGCCGTATCTCTCCCGCCCCTGTCAATCTATCTGTCACTACTCCCGAAAAAAATCCACCCTATCTTCGGTCTCGTCTCCGTCTATTTATCTCCCCCTTCCGGTTTCCCGCAGCATCCCCGTCAGTTCGCACTACCCTTCCCTGCTCAGGGTTGCCCATCATCGAATCGTTCTTTCCTTCCTCATCAAACAACCTTCTTCGTTCCTCACTGTCAACCGGTTGTCCCTTTTTATCAGCTGCGCCCGATACTCGAAATGTAGACAGCTGGATTCCCGTCTATTAACATTCCAAATATTTTGCAATCAAATTGTTACGATCATTTGTGCGAGGTTGCCATTTCTGTCTCGAAACGATCAGCTTCGAATTGAATGTTTAGACACACCGAGTTCTTATTAGAAAATTTGATTAGAAGTTACCAAGTCTTGCAATTCATGCAATTATTTTTCCCGTTCTCACGTATTCAACTCGAGACCTCCAGGAGCATTAATGCCGCGAGACCAAAAATTTCGCTGCCGATCCCTGATGTAGATAGAACGGAGACGAGCGCGGCCAGAGAGATGAAGAGGGCGAGTGGGTGGTCGGGTGGTTAACAGTTATCGTTTGGCAGAGGTGCCAACCGCATCGTGCGCCACTTTGACGCGATGGCTAGGTACAAGCCTAATGGCGTACGCTGCTGCGAACCAAGCCGGAGATAGGGTTGTTCGTCGACGGAAGCGAGAGAGTTCTCGCGCAGGTTGCGAGGGCGTGGGTCGGTGGGTGGTCGGCCGAAATCTGCATATCGCCGGTGTCGAGTCTTGCAGTTCGCCAGTGTTTTGGGAAACGTGAGAATAATCCTTGCCGGTCCTTTGCATATCGCGACACCGGCCGCCGCGTCGCGCGCCGCTCCGTGCGCCGCCCGGAGGGCTTGTAATGTATACCACGGGAAAATGTGCGAGCCGCGCTTGTAAACTGCCAGTCGCGTGGCTGTTAGGCGGTCCTAATAGCGTGGAAAATTGTCCCGGCGACCGTGTTCGCGGTTCCCGTTCCTCGCGAGAGGATTTCCCGTCTCTTCTTCCCTTTTTAATGCCGCCCCTGACGAGGTGGGCGTGCGAAAACTTTCCCGTCACGTCGCTCGAAGACGACCGTCCTGCCGCAATGAAGATAAATACCGTGCGCTTGGACCTTTCGGGCGAGATTTCCAAAGCGTCATCCGAGGACGACTCGTTTTCTTGACTGGCACACGAATTTTATGCGTTTCATAAAAGTTTCGTTTATTGGGAAGTGATCTGCGTTGTTAATAACAGTGGCTAGTTACTGTAGAAAATGATATTATTATTGTTGATGCACGACGAAGAGGGTCCTAACTCAATCGTGAACGACGATAGCAGATAGTGTGCGAGACACTATACATCAAGCCATCGTTGCCTAACACCTTGTCGGCCATATCGATAAACTATGAACGTATGCATGCGGATAATCTTACCCTCCGGGGTGGGTTGCTTAAGATACGCACGAATATGGGTTCCTATCACAGTTAGATCGTGTGTTATGCTGCGTCTACACGCGAGAATTCGTTTAGAGGATAGATACTTGTTCACTATACCAAGAAGTATACCTAGTTCCTTCTCTTTCTATTCCTAGCCCCCAATTTTGCATGTTTATATCTCTTCATCGTGGACGTTCCTCGAGTAAAAAGTATATACACATTTTCACGATTCTTATACTCCCAGACCAGAGTTTGGCAACAATTTAATCAACGATTGACGACTAAATTTCTACTTCAATCGTTAATTGCAATTAACAATTAATCTCCTAGTTTAGTCGTTAACTGTGGTTAACGATTAAAGACTTATTAATCGTTAATTGCGATTAACGATTATTAATCGTCAATCGGATGATCGATAAATGATTAACGCTGAAATTTCGAAATGAAATACGGAATCAAAACTGTATGAATACAGTGTTTTGAATACATTTTTAATTCTTTTTTAAATCAACGATTGACGATTAACTTCATGATTAAAATCATAATTATTAACTTCTATTTATATAAGAATTATAATCTAATTATTAAATCATATACATTAACTTCATAATTAACAATCATGATTAAAATTTCAATCGACTAATGCCCAACACTGACCCAGACTGCTGATTTTAAGCATTCGTGACAGAAATTGACTGGATCAAGTTCAAAACAGTAAATTCAATTAAAGCATTAAAAAATACTTTTGTATTATTTTCAATTCAAAATGTGCAGTGTAAAAGTACTTTAATATCGACGTACGTCTTTTGCAGTAAAAGCGCAGAATTAACAGATTATTCTGTCCTAAAGTTCTGCGACCCACATCAACGTTCGTGAACCTAATTCCCGTAGCATAAACGATCGAAGAATTGGTCTCAGGCTTCCATCAACGATTCTCTTATCTCGAGTGGAACTCCGAGATCAGCAGCGAGCTGTGGAAGAGGTCCATCTCGAATCCTCCAACGGGAAGAACTCTCCAGTGGACAGATAGCATTAGTACGCAGGCCGCGGTGGTATTAGCAGCAAATGAAGTTACGAGACAGTGGTTTACCAGGGGCCGCGCGCTATGCACCATAACGACGAATATCTCTGCGCTGTTTACCAGCCCGTAGACGCGTTAAGCTGTTGCTGAACGAACAGACGAGGAAGGTCCTTAACTCGACGAGAAAGTGAATACCACCAAGGCGACGGATAATTCGACGGAACAATCCGTACCAGTTTAAACGGTCCCCGGATCGCGCGAGACCGTCGATCCAACTGGATCACGATGGATCGCTGCCGACTGGCTGCGACAGACGTGGCCCAATTATTACTTCAGTCGCACCGGGTGACATTAAATTCACGCTAGAAAATGAATGGCTTCATTAACCGCCGATTTACTTGGCATTCGATGCACCTGCTCTTTAATATCCCATCAAAAATTACTCCGCAAAATTCACCTCTTCAGGCAGGACATTTTCTAATGTGAGATACAATGATTTAATTGTTTGATTTATCAGTGCTTTCGTACGACGAATTTTTTGGTTCTATTGGTCAGGTATTATGCGAGGATCTTTAAAAGATTTTCATTTGGTTTAGTTCGGATAATTTTAATTTAACGGAAACGTATGTATGTCAGTGTTCATATCGGGAGATAATTTTCTGATCCTGTTGAAATATCTCTTTGGAATATAAACTTGGATAATTAATTTTAAATAGCAAGGGTCTTGAGCTTTAAACTGAAGCTGAAATATATATCAAACGTACATATATTTGTCGTCGTTGCGATACAAACTTGGATGATTAATTTTAGGGAGCAAAGAATGTCTATTTTAAACGAAAGCTAAAAGGTTATATTTATCGGTATTAGTATTAATCAGTTTTCTGATTCCGTATAAATATCTCGTCGCGTGTCTACAACATAAACTTGGGTAATTTTAGGAACGTTTAGATAAATGAGTTCAGTTTCAAGTCAAAATTGCGAATTGATAGTTGTCATTATTAAATGCGGGAATTTATTAAAATTTGATTTATTAAGAATCGTATTTGATTTGCTACTGGCAACCGCTTGCGCTGCATTGGTATTCAGAACTGGTTCTCTCATTGATCAACGATAATACGTAAAATGAACTGTAAATAATAAAAACGTGCGCGGAAAATGGAACGCGCGCTGTTATCGCGGGATATGTCTTCTTGTTTTCACTTCGAATCACTTTCTATCCGTGTTCGTTCTTTCCTCGGGAATTCTTCCTGGTTAATCTCCCCGGCACACATCTCGAAAATGTACGTCTATCGTCGGAGCAGGATCGATATGTTATCGCTGCGTTGTAACAAATATAATCCAGTTGTCAAGTGGCGCAATGATATATCTAGAAAATTTTAATGGAGAAAATTATTTGAAATTACAAGAATTTATTGTTTGTCACTTGATACGTTTCGATGAAATTCTTCTTCATAAAAAATCGCAAAATGTACAGAATACATTCAACAACGGTACATTTTTTACAATTTTTGTACTGTTATTTTCACTGCCCATTTATTTAACAATAGCGTATTTTTTATTGATTCGAGTATTTCATAACGCTGTATTATAGCTTTATTGTTAAATTATACACATTTGTGTGGGTGCCCATGCGTGTTGTGAACATTGAAGTCGAATTCAGTCTATTGACACTCTACCAACTGTAAATATATAGATCGATCGGACGAGTCGAAAAATATTTCACCGGGATCATACTTTCTAGCTCCCAAATGAGTAACCCGTTCTGAACAGTATTGTTAATCACGACAAGAATTTAATATAACACAGAGGAACAATCGTCGAAAATGAACAATTATAAGAGCACCGAGAATTTTATGAATGTACTGCCAACGTGAACAGGGGAACACGACACAATGAAAATTTTAATGAAGATTAATAGGACCATGGTTTATTTGAAACCTAATGAAACTCTTAATGAAGGGAATAAATTCGAGTTTACATTGTACTTGCGGAAATTAATGTATGAATCCTGCGTGCAGTGCTGCTGGAAACTGTAACACGCCCAAGAAAAAACTGTCTAAAGAATCGTGCATAAAGAATGATAAATATCAACACGGCAATTGTTCTGATAAAATACTATAAACACGCGAAAATAAATCAAACCTTATATTTTGCCCACTAACATTTTAGTTACTGCGGATAAATACACTTTTCGATGAAAATAGTACGTGCAAAAGAAGCTAAAATAATTCCAAAAGGATTTATTAAAAATAATACAATTATTTATTATATAGAGTCCTCAATTGTTAATACTAGAGTATTGTTTCTGTTACAATTTCGCGATTGCAGATAAGTAGTGGAACGCGCATGAGTGAACAATATTTCGAATAAAAATTTCCGTGCAATCACGAATAATAGCGTCATCAGATGTGTTACTTGCTAATAATCCAGGAAACGTTTCCGAACCAAAAAGTGCGTTGTAAAACCGCGCACGCCACCATTGTCGGAAGTATTTTTCATTCGAGAGAAAACAATGTTCCAAAAATGCGTGTTTCAGAAACCTACATTTGTTTATTGCGAGCACTCCGCCGTTTTTCATGCGTAGAACGTTTCCCTTAAGCTTTTTTAATAGCGATATACGAGCATGCCCCACGCTGATGCACAGCCACGCTCATTGTTCAGCTTCTGAAAACCATAATTACCTCGTACATATTTTTTCATCAAAAGTTCGATTCGCTCTCGGAACGAGTATTTATTTCTCGCTAACCTCTTTCCAATGTTCATTGGACCGCAATTGTCGTTCTAAAACGCTTTATTTGTATTAGATGATTGCATAAGTTCGTGCCCGATTTGAAAATGAAATTAAATGGTTAAATTTTAAGGAATACAACTTAAAGAATACATTCTTTTCTAATTGTAGAAAATTTAACCATTCTTTAATTGTAACTTAACCAATCATTAACCAAATCTTTAACCAATCTGTAAAATTTAACCATTGAATTTTATTTCAAAACGGGCACGAACTTATGCAATTATCTGATAATATACTTTAATATACAATAATGTAAATGGATCTGAAAAGACGTTCCTAACGTGACAGAAGGATACCAAGAGCATATCCAAATTCTCTGTATTTTCTAATAATCTCAAAATATTTGAAAAAATCGTACTGCCAATTAAAAGGGAAAGAGGAATTCCACGCTTAAGGGCAGAACACGATCGATGAAAAATCGAGGAAAAGGAGGAGGACAGGTCCAGTCGGTCGTTCGAAGGTTCCTTCTGGAAAAGGGAGATCGTCCGTGGAGGTTGTACATAAAATTAAACGTAGTGTCCCAGAAGGGCCCGGCTCGCTGTATAGTACGATTTCATGCGCGACGAGATTCCAGGCTCGATTGAATCCGGCACGGAATAGAGGGTACGTGGAACTGAAATGGACAAGGTGGGACTGCCGCTTTGAAGCGGGGGTGGGGGCGGTGCAGATAACGGAAGCCTAAGGATACTCCGGAGGATTCGCGCAGTTACAGCACCGTGGAGGGTATTCGAAACTACCCCCGTGTCCCTCTCCAGCCCCTCGTGTCGTCGTTTTTATTCCAGAATTCTGGCACGAGACTTTTCTAATCCTCGATGGACGGAACGATCGCGGGAAGAAAAAAAGAAAAGCCTCGACTGATACAGAGCGATACCGATGTACAATCCGACGAAAAATTCCTCGTTCGATATTGAATCGAAGTTGGCTAATAAACAATGTAATTTTATATACCTTCTTCAACGTCATAACTGAATTATGGATTTGATAAACTTATAACAAAAATGGGTAGCTAAACTTTCCAACGGTGAACCGATGTAAGGTGGGATCTTCTTTGCGCGTCTGGACGCAGCGTTTTGTTATCCATACTCCATTCGTCGTAGCTCTCTGCTGTGCCTCTGAACGCACAAGTTTGCGTTCCTATGATGCGATTTGGTATGTCTTTCCTTGTATTTCACCTGCGAAGAAAAGCGAGAGAGCATCGTCCAAACTCAAACACGTGCGTCGATCGATTTACGATATGTGTTCGACTCACACGTTTGCGTTTGTATTTTCGCTTCGAGACCTCTGAATGTTGCGCCAGACCCAAACGCAAGCGTTTTGTGACCCACTGCTTCAGAATACTTTTCGGACTACTGTTTCGAATTTTGTTCAAAGGATATGTTGTATCTGTAATGATATGTAAACGTACCTCAAAGAATTTTTCGAGATCTTAAAAATTGTTGGTTTTACAGACGTGCAAAATAAAGCGCCAACCTCTGCAAAATAAAGCGTCACCTCTGTAAAATCACCAATTTGTAAGATATCGAAAAATCCTTTGAGATTCGTTCATAGGTCACTAAAGTCTACAACGTATTTATACGTATTTATAGAATGACCCTATTGTAAGGGATTTGCGTCACCCGGTACACGCTTGCTTGAACGCGGATACGCATGTATCGGTAAATTGCAATATTTGGGAAGCTACGATTGACAAGAATATTCTAGAATATTCCTGGAAAGAATAATGCGATATTGTTTCTTGGCGTAGACGCAGTGGCTCGCGTCTACGCGCAGTTCTGATGAAGTATGACGAATGGAGTATAAAAGGCGCTGGGAAAACAAAACGCTGCGTCCAGACGCGCAAAGGAGATCCCACCTTTAAGCAGTCGACGAATATCGATCATAAGGATATCCCAAAAATGTGGTATACTACTGCGAAATACAACATTTTTGGGACAACCTTCTTTTGACGCACAGCAGCTACTGAAAGAATCTCCATTTATCAGTAGAATTGAGTAGTATGATTTATGAATAAGAAGACTGTTTCATTATACACCAGCGATTGAAACGTTTGGGAGGAGGAATGACTTTCTATGCAGCTCTATCCACAGTCTAGCAACAAATAGAGCAGCCTATTGTTACCGAAGCAGCTCGAAAGTTGGCGAAAGTGACAGAAGCCTCGGGGCCCGAGTCTGGGGACTTAGTTTCAAAGGAGATCTCGGGAGTCGGAAGATCTAGGGGTTCCACGGACTTCGGGAGTCCTGCGATCCACCTGTACCAAGTGTCTTGAGTCGATTACAGTCTGTATCAAATTTCCGTCTAAGTTCTGCCATGTATTCACGCTCTACGTCCCATTGTTGTCTACATAGATTCTCTAGCATCTGTCGCAGTGTACTCTCCGAGGAGCATGACACTCTCTGTATCAAATTCCTAGCGTTTGATGTCCTATATATAGAGGGAAGTCGGTCCTGTTTCACGTCCACGGTATCCACGGTTCACACGCTGTCTATCGAATCCGTTCTGTCGCTGTGTTCCACGTGTATACATATACACCTATGTGTCCACCCCATGCCTCTCACACGCGCCCAATCCCGCGAACCACTTTGGAATAGTCAAGACATCGGCGAAGTCCAATATTTACCCAAACAAACAACCACATTAAATTTATAGTCACTACCTTAATCTACTCTGTTCCGCCATTGCACCGAAATCACTCGGCGAACTCTATCTCGTTCCGTTTCCGTCTATGGCAACCTCGAGTTCCGCCATTAACACCTTGGCATACGAAGTAAATGACATTCGACGTGATCAAAGGTACTAGACTTCACTGGATTTAGATATTAATTTTTATCGAAATATGGTTGGGGTAAAAGTTTCTTCGTATTTTAATGCAGAAATTAATCAAGCTTTTTTCATATTTTAAATGAAGTTTATTAAATCAAATGTGCCGTTTTGATCGACCACTTTTTGCCATTTTTGTACCATGGCGTAGAAATAGTGTTTTATAAAGGCTGGAATATTCACCCCGGACAGAGGAGGAACAAATGGATTGATCTAATACTTTCGCAGCGTCGCTCCGTCCAGAACCATCTTATTTTCCCTGGATCCGGGCCCTCGAAAGCTGGCTCGGAGCTCGCTGCTGTTTCATACGGTTCCTCAGAAAGAAGACGCGCGAGCGAGGGGATATCGTCGGACAGATCTGCCGCAATTGATATATATCTTCTGTGAAGTCGCTTGCCACGTCTCCACAGGATAGTCCGCTTCCTGTTTTCAGATAAAACCCGCCGGCTAGCCGGGCGCGGCTAAACTTTAGCTACCCCGGGAGAGGACACCGTCCCCGTCTCTCGAGGAAAAAGGAGAACGACCGGGTAACGATTAAAATTCTTTTCGCGAAGATTCCGTGCTCATTCGATCGACGTGGATTCGACAAAAGAAACAAGATTCTTTGATGCTGCTCTCGAGGCTGCAACGATTCACAAAAATGAAAACTGCGTTGGTTCTCTTATGGTAAACATGAAACAACATTTTTTTATGCACTTATGACGAAAATGAGTAAATTTAAAACAGTAAAAACATTCGAAGAATTTGAAAATACTTTACGTGGAATTAATTCAATTATATTAGGGGTGTACTCAGGTGTACAATTAATTATAACTTCATTTTAAATTCCAATTGTTTACCCCACGTATTGGACATTTATTTCTTAGTTGTATTTTTATGAAAAATGATAAAAATCTGAATGAGTCCCGTGACTTTTCTACAACAATGCAAAATGATTTTAATGCTGTTTAATATAAAAGCAACATTAGCCCTTAATTTCCACGTCGTTTCATAATTTCATCCAGCAGCGTACGTATTGAGAAGCCATTAGCGGATCCGATTTTCATAATGATCCCACAACCCCTCTGGCAGCTCGTCGAATAAGATTCCCAAATATGATTAAAGGGGTATCAAAGGGGTAACTTGTCCCCATTAGAGCTCGTTACTTACGACGGCGTCTTTAATCCGGCGCCGAACCTAATCGCTAACCGGAACAAAAGCTGTGTAGAACCGTCGCGGGAACGAGGAAACGTTAAACAGGATACAAGGAACTGGATCTCCCGGGGATCTACTGGTGTCCCAGCATCGAACTGTTTGCGAGATGGCGAAATGGTCCTCCTTCTTGTCCCCGAAGCAGGATTTATACGTAAACTTGGTCCGCGTTCCGCTCGGTTTGTCGTCGCCCGTTCCAAGTCGCGGGCATGGACGCTAACATCTATCGTTGAACCTTTCGTTTCGTTTCTTGATAGCTCCTTCTCGCGTCTTGCTGCTGCAGACTTTGCGAATTTTTACTTGTTGCTCCCGCAATTTGATTGTGCAACGATCAGCTGCACGGATTTACGCAATTATTTAGCGAACCGAGTGGCGCACTCGTCGACAGCGACATAGTGCAATATGAATAGAGTGGGCAACTAAAGTTTTATTTTGGAAAAATAGTGCGATACATTTTTCAGATTTATTGTGTGCATGTACAGAAGATGAAACGTTTGGAAGCACGTTTTTAATGAATCTATTACTGTTTCATTTTTCTCGTAATTCATTTTCCAAAGGTTATTTTTGTACCATTTCGTCTTTGAATTTTTTAGTGCCTTATTTTAGCCATTTTCTTGGGGTATAAAACATTGAGAAATACATTTGTCAACACACTTAACTCAATATCCACCTATTTTGGAGCACCCCGTCTGGAAAAGGAAATATGTGAAGACAAAAGTTTAAAATCTTATTTGATTCTCTAACCCCAATCGCATCAAAAATGATAAATTCTCCTGAAATCAAAAAAGAGGTCATTGCAATTTCGTTAGAATAGACACTGTGACTTATGATTATTACGAATAGCCCGTTTGCTATATTTAATTAAGAATTTTGTGGGAACGCTGCAGTCAGTGAAACAACTCAATGATTTTCTTACGCTCTTGTTAGTCTTCCCAGGCTGAACAAGAAGCTTCCGTTCCACTTGTCTTGTCAAGTCGTTTCAGTTTGTTCGACCGTATCGTTTTATTTATTCGATCAGAAACGATCCTATTGCACATACTGCATTCAATCCGTTGCATTCGATTCGTTTGTCTGCAGTTTCTATTTTATTCCCCTGATCTACGTAAGAACGATACCATTCTGCAGGATAACTGTAACCTACTGTTCTTTCTAAGAACACTGCTCTATTCAACTGCTTTGCAGTGTGCTATTATTATGCTAATTGTCCGAAATCATTGCAACTGTGTTGCCACTGGGCTGCTCGTGACAGCGCTATTCTACCGATATGGCTGATCATACATTGTTCTGTTCTACTTATGTAAACCACGGATTCTTAAATTTACAAGGTCGCTTATTCCTGTAATTGTGCACTTCGTGGACATATAATAAACTGCAATAATCAATTCACTTGAATGTTAATGGTAATTTACCTATTTTTGTAATTAATGTAATCGATAGTTTCAAAATGATAAAATTGCTGATAGTGACACTTGCACATTTCATATACCTTGAAAATGTACTTTCTAAATGCAATTATGGAATTATACAATTAAACTATATTTATATTTAATATTCTATCAAAATGATAGATAGAACGAGATAGTAAAACTTGTTATTAATAGTTATAATTTAAATAATTATAAGCATTTTGCGGCCGCTTAATATAATAATAGTTCACAGAAGAGTTAATTGAACCCGAGAGGTTTTAAAATTGTCTTGACAGGTATTTTCCAGCCTCGTGGAAAAAAATTCATTCAGAACGAGATAGTAAAACTTGTTATTAATAGTTATAATTTAAATAATTATAAGCATTTTGCGGCCGCTTAATATAATAATAGTTCACAGAAGAGTTAATTGAACCCGAGAGGTTTTAAAATTGTCTTGACAGGTATTTTCCAGCCTCGTGGAAAAAAATTCATTCATCTATAAGCGTATGTTGAAGCGATCGACAAAAGCGAAACGTTCGCTATTTCGCGAATTTCATCCTGAAAATTAGGCTGACCGATTACGTCCAATTAGGAAATTCGTCCGAAGACAATGGGCCGGCTGGCCGCGATGAGTGCCTCCTTGTAACGACGGTTAATTTTACAGCTAGGACGCGAATAATGGTCGTCATTTCCGGGCCATCGGATCGGCGAGCTTTCTTCTCGTTCGTATTCAGCTCTCGGACGTTATCGCCCACGATTGCGAATTCGCTATTTTTCGCGGGTCACGTTTCCCGGCCGCGTGAGAGCCAGAGGCCGCGCGAAAATCGAACCCGCATATTTATCGGCGGATTAAATAACCGTAGTGGAATCTCGGCATTGTTGCCGCCGCCCCGTTACAATTAGCTGCATTTTAATTAACGCGCCGCGGAGACAATACCGCCGGCCCGTGGTATTTATTACCGGCACGCCGGAGAATAGCTCGATCGAATGTAATTCGCGGCTGAACTGGCTCGGATTTCTATCCGTGTGAAAACGATAACGAGGATCGAATAACCCGTGAAATTACGAGAAAGTCGCCACGCATTCTTCTGTCTGTTATTTGATGACAAGCAGGAATTGCATCCTCTGCAACCACGCCGCTCTACCGTGAACAATAGATGGAGGAGCCGATTGTAAACAAAATAATTAAATAGACATTGTCTACAATACCAAGATACATGAACTGTATATGCATTTAATTCTTCTTCTAGTAATATCAGTAGGGTAACTGCACCAGTGAATAAACGGGCACCAGTAAATGAACGCTTTTGTATATTTCAACAAATTTGAAGCCCAAGACTAAGAATGTAGTGTTCATTAACTGGTATTTTTAATATTTTTTATTTAACACGTTTAATAAAGAAAAATAATAATAATTTCATTTTATTTGTGTTCATTTATTTTTGACAAATGAAGTATAGGGAGCCATTTGGCATATATGAGATTTCTTTAATTCACATATTTTTTTTAAAAATAAAATATCTTCCTGAACTATCTCTTAAATGTTCATTCACTGGTGCAGTTACCCTATGTTAATTTGAACGTCATTATGTCGTATACGAGTGAAATAAAAAGATAAATAACACTCCATTTAAAAAAATTGCAATGACGAATAATACTCCGGTTAAAAGATTTCAAGGGTTTTTGAAGAAATCAGCGAAAGGAAAATGGGGAAGATCGGCGTGCGGGAAAAATGAGCAGCGAATTGTCGAATCGAAGTTAATCGATGGAAGTAGTTGCCCCGAATAATAGAGCCGGCGTTCCCCGGTCGACGGATCCTCGTTTCCATCCGGTGTAATAGTAGCGACGATAGTAAAACTTTCGGGGTAGTTTGGACGCGCCGCTTAAACTGCATTAACCACCGTTCCGATAGCGAAACTTTCCGGGACGTTTGACGGATGAGGCGAACCCCGAAGCCGCTCTCTCGGACTTTCTGCATTTTCGATTCCCGGCCCGTAATTAATTGAAGGCTAAGGGTTCGGCCCGAGCCGTGTTCGCGGCCGAAACGTTTCACGGGCCGCGGAACAGGGACGCGACCCGATAAATCCGCGGGTCGCGCGAAAACACACCGGAACCGGATGAATTATTTCCGTCTCGTTCGAGTCGGAATACGAAATCGAACCGTCATGCCACGCCGTCACACCGGAACAGACCCGCTGCCGTTTCTTTGCCTGTGTTGCGGCTTTAATATTAGGTACGCGCGAAAACCATTACGCTTTTCACGGTTTACATCTCGGCGATTTTCCCGAAACAACGTTTTGTCTATCCACAAAGTATTTCAATACTAACTTTCCGATTCCCGAGAAATGGATATATACTCTTCGTTTTACGAAATTATGAGATAGAATTCGCCTCGCTCATCGCTCGTGTGCATTTCCAATTTAATTTCTCCCTTGCTTAAATTGACGCAATGTCAAGCAATCAATACGAAAAATAAATAATCAATCCTGTGAATTCCTCTTTTTAAATGAAAAATCTAAAATAAACTCAAATAAAATGTCCCGAATCAGTAATACACGTATGAAGCTGACGCGAGGAATGAATGACAAATAAAATGACGCCCGATTGCAACGATATATACTAAGAACAATCAAAAGGTATACAATCAATATTGTAAATTCCTTCTTTAAAATTCACATAAAATAAACTGGAATGAAATGTTCAGGACATTGTGGAAAACATATCAAGCTGACACGCGGAATGAGCGACAAATAAACTGTCGTCCGATTGAAACCTTCCTTCTTTGAAATTCAAATAAAATGTGCAGGACATTCATCAGAATCAGCGAAAAATGTCTGAAACTGTCATGATGAAAAATGAAATGACGTGCAATCGCGGCAATATATGAAGACCAGTCCTCATCGTCTCTAACGAAGACATTAAGCCTCCACGCAACATCGAGCCAGTGCTTTTCCTTCGACGTCGCTCGACGTGAATCTATATTAAAATAATAATCATCGATAGTCAGCGGGAATAAACTTTTAGCTGCCCGGCGTCGTCACTCCTGTCGGCTTGTTGGCAACGTTGCGGGCCGCCTTGTTAAAATGAAGATTACTTCCGGTTCAAGACTGACGGTCGATCGTGGAGTCTGTTGTTACCTGCGGATAATAATATTCGTGCTAGCGGGCTGCCTCGAATCAATATCGAATTACCACGCAGATGTTATGTAACGCGGTACGTCAGCCAAATTGTTTCACGAGTCACGGATCGATTTGGTACACTTACTGCGCCGGATAATCGATATAACGCGTTCGAGGGACGAGACTGGTCTAGACTTGACGCGCGATTCTTTCACTGCGGACCACAAATCCTGCGATCCCCCTCCCGTTGCATTATTCATTACCAGTTTCAGATTTATATCAATCTCACAATTTCACGATCAAAACGAATCGACACGCGTTTGGAAAACGGTTTTTTCTGCGCGCGAGTTCTAGAGCTTTCGTGTTCCTTTTTCCATGAAAGGACTACTCGAGAATCAATCAAATAATTCCCGTACGACTTCACCGGCCGCCGCGCCGCGCCGGCCCCTGATCGAATTGTTTTCTCGTCAGTCTCGAAGTTGCATCGCTTCGAAGCGGTTACACGCGTCGATTGATCGACCGCCGCTGTTTCCCGTCGCTTCCCGTTTTTGTCCCGACGAACGAAGACCCTTGAATTTTCTATCAGCGTTTCCCGGTCGGTTTTGCGATCGCGTACATCGGTTCGGCCGCGTTTTTACCGTTGCCGTGTCCCTCCGCCCCCGCAATGCCCGAGAAACAACCACGTGTGAGGGTGGGAACACACTATCACGTGACATACGGAGGAAATATTAGTAATATACATATATGTACAGTGACTCCCACTAATATTCGGGCACTCTTAAAAAGGCCATGACTTTTTAAATATTGCAATATACGATTTGACATTTTTAGAGAAGTTTGCTACAAATATTGGTTTGCTACACAGCGTGACAAAATTTTTTGGAAAAACCTGCAAGTTGTCAGAATTACAGAAAAAATACTGAAGGTTGTATTTTCCAACTTTTTTGTGTGGGCTTATACGGAAAATTTAGAAAACACGTTTCGTAGGTTTGTATCAATTAAACATATTCTGAAAATTTCATCAAAATTGGTCTTCGTTGTAATGAACTTTTAAAGATGGTACAAATTACAGTTTTTCACGATTTTCGGCTTCCAACTGCAGTAATTCTAAGGATTCTTACATCTTCCGATGCCTGTCGTTTTCCCCCGCATCAACCGATTTCTATTAAACTTTCACAGTGCATATAATTGACACAGATCTACGAAACGTATTTTTAAAAATTTCGATATAGGCCCGCATAAAAAAGTTGTAAAATGCAACTTTTAGTATTTTCTCTACAATTCTGACCAAATGCAATTTTTGAAAAAATTTCTGTAGTAAACTAATTGCTCTAGGTTCCCAAAAAAGTTCAAATTGCATAGTCTGATATTAACAAAGTTATCGTTTTTTTGAGAGCGTGTGAATATTAATGGGAGTCACTGTATAATTAGGGAACCTCACTCTCTTACAAATGATAACTTCTTTTAAATTTATTTTTTTAACTTGCATCAACCTTTTGCTTTGGTTTTTGTTATACTTTCGTTAAGTTCTATAATTTGCCCCGTCTTCTTTCTTGCGAAATTGTTCCTCGTTCGAATGCATTGATCATTGTCGATCTGAAAAATTGAAAGGCTACATTCCGGTAATTTCTTCAGGACCAACCCCTCGTCAAACTATCTCGTTTCTTCGACGATGTTATGCTCTCAACTTATCATACAGCCATCGCGCGCATATGGTACGTGACTCTTCAATCTTTGAGCCTCACGCCCCGCCACGGAACTCACTCAAGCACGCGCCGCATTAATAACTCATTTGTAGACGCTGACAACTCTAACTACAGACACTTCCTTCAATCCCACTCATGCTAATTCTAGTCGTTTGTTCTTAACGCAGGAGACGCATGTTCGTATTTAACACCTTCGCGCCCGGTAATTTGTTCGTGCCTTTGAGAAAATTGGAGAACACGCTTCAAGTGCCAGGTAGGTCGAAAGTGTCTTGTTTCACGAAGATTGAAATGAGTCGGATGAATTATAACAAGAATGTGTCTGTAGAAATTTTTAACCATTTTTAAATAATATATACTTAAAGAAAGAAATTTATTCAATAATTCTTCATGGATGCAGCTTTACAATCTCAGTACTCCCTTGAGCCTAGTATGAATAATTTTGTTGTGTCGATGTGAAGCTTACTCTTTTTCTTATAAATGGTACTCCCAAAAGAAATGTTTAAACTATATAATTAGTAGACTGCGGATCTTTATGCACTTATGAAGTAATATGTTTGGTGAAATATAAAACAGTAAAACATTTAAAAACTTCAAGAATGTTGTAATGTTGCTTTTAATGCAACAAAGTCATTAAGGGATGAAATGAGTTTTTGTTATTCCTGCTTGCCACAATTAATGCGAAACGTTTTTATTTTGCATAAAGCTTCGCAGTCTAATAATTAGATATGATTTTTTAATTTTGCAACTGCCTCCGCTATTTAAGAAATTGATTATCAACTCAATCACTCAATTGCTAATCTTCAAGTCGTTCAAGAGACTGTTAAGTTATGAAGAAGGTGTTAAAGAACTCTGCTTGTATTTATAACATAATTTAAACATCGAACACCTGTAATTATCTAGTGTTAACTATTGAACCACAGGAAAATTTGAAACGTTACACGGATCGAGCTTCACGATGTTACAAACTGAGAACACGCTCGCAGAAAATTGATAGCAGCCGTTAAGGCCGCTTTCCTGCAACATAATACAACTTTCAAACGGCTGTTGTTCTACATCTGTTTCTCGTCCTGGCGTTTACACAGTGCCGTGTCAATCAAACTGCTCGCGATATTATCACAGCACATCTCGAGTAGCCAAACATCAATTTCCACTGCAAGGAAGACCGCGCGCTAAGGAAAGACCGTCCAGCATCTAATTACAACGCTAAACCACAACAACCGCTATAACCAACATCAAACACCACCCACAACACCGTCCATTCAACACCCCCTTCCCTCGTCCTGGGAAACCTGCGGCATTCTGCGAAACCTCCCATCTAGTCAAATCGACCAGATCCTTCAATCATCGGAACCTAAACATGAAACAATCAAATCATCTAAAAAATCAAGTATCTATCTCGTGTTTTCAATGCGGAAAATATTTTCGTTAACGACGAAAGTAAATTTACCCACACAGATATTAATTGTCCATGAATTCATGGCACGTTTGACACAGTACTTCATTTTTAATTGCCTGTCATTGGTTCACTCAAATTACTGGAAAATAAAATATTATTGAAAACATAAAAATATGTCCTGTGATAAAAGAGGTATTATGACAGGTGCAATTTCAATTCCATTTGTTACCAAACTTTAAATAAATAGCGATCTCGCGGTGTTCATAATAATTTTATTACTCACTGTATTCACAGTAAATCTAGGTGCACGGTAGTGCACCTGCTAAGTTCTCGCACTACCTCCTTTTACATTAAACAACCTAGCCGTTTTGTAGAGGCTTCTAATAACTCGGCACTGGAGACAGATGGAGAGATGTAATTTCGTACACTTGTTAAATGCTATCATGTCTCAATATTGACAAAACATTAATCTTCCAACATTAGTAGGTTCCGAGATATAGGACCTCAAAAATCGCTTTTGTCACTGACTGACTGACAGATCATCGAAACCTTTCGGGTACTTCCCATTGACCTACAAGCTTAGAGATACCTCTGTAATACTGAAAAAAGCGTTTGTAAAAATTAGTTTACAAGAACGCTATTTAATCTTTAAAGAGTTACATGGAGGGCTAAATTATTCAAACTTGGCCGTTACTTTGTAAACCAATGGCCATAAAAGGTGTTAGGTAGCGGCCAAGTTTGAATAATTTAGCCCTCCATGTAACACTTTAAAAACTAAATAGCGTTCTTTTAAACTAATTATTACAAACGCTTTTTTTTAGTATTGCAAGAGGTATTGCTAAACAAACTTGGCCGTATTTTGTTTGATCTCGCAACTTCTTACAACCATAGGAACTTGACTCCTGTTGACAGGATGTTTTTGTCAGAGTTGGGCAAAAATTTTATTTAAATAAAAATTTCGAATAAAATGGGCTTTTTCCAAATGGGTTTTACACCCACTTTATTCGAAATTTTTATTTAAATAAAATTGTCGCCTAACTCTGGTATTTGTTGGGATTCATATCATTTTACGAATGTTTAGTTGCCGAGGGTCAATACACCGAAACCCACCCCCAGCCAGCCCGAACGAATACGTATTTCCAAAAACTAGACATAAAGAGAGCGACCAAGAGAGAAACATGACCAACTCTGGTGAATCGCCTAATGTCATCCACAATAGTTCCTCAAAATCCCAAGGCTCCGAAACCCACCCCTAATCAACCCCCAACGAAAACGCATCTAAGAGAAAGCGAACCGTTTGAAAAAGCCACGCCGAAGAAAAAGAAGAAGAACTAGAAGGAGAAGCGGGTGAAAAAAACAGAGCTCCCCGGTAACGAGACAAAGAATCAAACGCAGACACTCGAGCGCAGCGATGCAACCCCCGTCATCGAGAGCACCCTCGAGCAGCAGCAGCACACGTACGTAGAGGGAGACGGAGACACAGTGTCTCGCGTGCACACTGCACACAACGGTGTGCGCGCGCACACACACACACATAGGAGGCGCACGCGAAAGGGGCGCAGCCACAGGATCCCAACCCCCACCTTCGACAGACACAGGGCCGCATACGGCCGCGATGGGAGGGGGTGGGGGGTTGCACCCCCGTGATACGGTACCCCCCTGGAACGACGCGGGGATGGATTTGACGGGCATGCGCGGTAGGGGCGGTAACGGAGAGCCTCGCGGCCGCCGGAAATCGCGGAGGTTCGAGGCGGCCAGCGAGGATGACACCCTGCAGTCTGCCGCGGGACTTCGACCCCCGCGGTTCGCGGGGGTGAGGTGGTCGCGGGAATTCGTGCTGGCTCCCACACGGAGCACTGTGACTCGCTTCTTGGACCTCTCGAACAGCCACGCGTCCTCCTCGGCGCACCGCGATCACACGCAGACTCGATCTCTCGAATAAAACGTGCGACCATCAGAAACCGCGCTGGACCTCTCGAATAAAACGTGCGCACCGCGTGAGAGGGTCGAACTCGCAGTGACGTTCCGCAAACTGGAGTGCAGAGGTATTCGTAGGGTTCGGTATATGCATGTTCCATGGTGAATTTTGGGGATCTCGCGCAGACCCTCGCGAAGGTGACGCAGAGTTTGGAGAACTGATCGGAAAACAACCTCGCACGAGGTTGAACGTGGCGTTGATGTATAGATCGAATGTTTCGCCGGTCTTCCGGATAGGGAGAGGGGTGAAGATCCGTCTGTCACACGTAAAGTGGTTGCCCATGCGGGCAGTTCGCGAGTGTTTCTTCGCATCGGAAAAACGAAGAGAGGAACGCCGAGGGAATATACCGGTGGCAAGAAGAGGAACACCGAGGGAGAGATTCGGTGCCACGCCACGGTAAGTCGATTACTTCGTGGTCGATGATCAAACGTCGCTTTCATTACCGTCGGTCCCGGTGACTGGCACGCTTCTACATTCACGGCACTCTACTCTCTACCAGCTCCGAATCAAAGATTCTTTAAAATTGCACCAGCCACACCGTGACTTCCGACCCTGCCGACTAACCGGCGCCGCGCCGGGCTTTTTAGGCTTCCTCGGTTCTGTAGACATCACTCGAGTCGATTCGGAGTGCCGAGTTTCTTTTTTATCCGTGGCTTTGTCAGCCGTTCGAGTTTGGAAATTTGGCGAACAGCGGGCTCACGTAGGCTGCTAATACATAGAAATAGAGTTTCAGTTTCACCTTCGTTTTATTCTGTGCACGCCGGATTTTTTTTTTCGCGGTGGAAATTGCGGAGAGATTCGGCTCGTGTATTTCAGCTTTTAGTTTAGTTGTTGCTGGCTGCTCGTTGTGTTTCACGCGTGTAATTAATTTGGTTTTTATTAGTAGACTGCGGATGTGTGCGTGCAAACTGAGATCTTTAACAAATTGTTGCTTGTTAATTTTTATAAGTTGAGTATAATATTCTTTTCTAAACATTTTGCTTATGAATGCATCTACTTACTGCACACTTTGATAAATGGTTACTGACGTTAATGAGTAGATTTGTATATGTCTTAATGCATTTATTTATAATTTATTGGGACCAATTCTGGAGGAAATAATGTTTTATTTGTTTTTTTGTTCCTTTCAATCTATCTGTGGGAATATCAGTTCGTACAAAAATTCCGCAGTCTATTAATAAAGTTAAGTACCTCAAATAAATGTGAAAACAAAATGGACGGACGATATACAATGATGTGTTGATTAATAAAAGAGATTTAGTTGACATATAGATGGGAAAAGACAATATTTTACCTTCGGCTGGTTGAAAAATATCGCAGTGGACAGAAGCAGGTCAAAATTGGGTCACATGCAATTTTAATGATTTATTCCGATAATAATTAAACACCATCGACCTTATCAATAATTAATGTGCCATTGAAATATTCATATATTTTCGGAAATAACGTTCGTCACAGAAATATCTGCTGCAATAAGTTTTCATATAAAAACTGATCGGAGATAGACAAAATTGTGATAGAATAAAATTTGAAAAGGTTTTCTGAAAAATATTTGCCGAAAGAAATACAAATTTACAACAATTATAAAGAAACAAACTTTTGTACGCCATCTTTTAGTCGAACAAAATCTGTGCCAACCCCTCTTGATACTAGGCTAGCAGAAGCGCAATGAAACGTTCGCTGGTTGCAGAAATCTATAATACAAAGATTAAATATTGATAGCAATTTAAATAATAGATCAGAAGCCGGATTACACGTATCAGTTAGGCGACTCGGTGGTCAGGTGATGTCGGAATGATTGAACGGCATTATTTCGATGCGGGACAAGTATTCATCGCAGAATATTTGCAAACATTTCCATTGGAAATCTGATCAAGCGTGTATAATCTATAAATAATTTGCGAAGTAAAGAATTCAAAATAATTTCCTGTCATCATAAAATATTCACGAATATATTCAGATCGCGTTGGTGAAATGATTAAGCATAAATATTTGCACCGATACTGTTCGGATAGTCGAGGGTCCACCAACGACTTGTTTATTGGCAATCTGTTTAAATATTATTTGCGATTCCGCGACATTTAAAATCAATTTACGAGGTAAAGGGCTCAAAAGGGTCGAGACCTTTTTCCTGTGCACAGTAAATATAAATGAGAATGTATACTTGTATAAAATTTCCTCGAATAATTGGTTATAAATGTTCGGATAATCAAGGTTCTAATAAAAGATGTTCATTGGTAATCAAATTAAATGTTATTCACAACACGATATCATTTAAAAATAATTTCCGAAGCGAATAATTAAAAATAATGCGAAAGTACAGCTCGCATTGATCGAGTAATTGGATGTGAATGTTAGCACGGACGTCGTTCGGATAATCGAGGCGCGACGGGAGACAAAGAACGGTCGGTGATCGCTAAATTGCGCGGACATTTTCGTTTGTCATTATTCGTCGAGAGATGGAATTGGACAAAGGTTTTCTGATTGCTTGATTCGCGCGCGGTGCCGTGAATTTAGCTGGCGTCGATCTTTGACCTGATAAATGCACTTTGAAGAGATGGGTATGATGATACGGCGAGGAGAGCGATCAGTTCACTGTGCGACGATGATGGAGGCACTCTAGATTCTGCGCTTTTTGAAACGGCGATGAGCTTCCTGCATCGAGCGTAGCAATACGTAATCCACTTTACTTTGTAAAAGTCATTTTTAGAATGTCGGAAAGCTTTGACGTGCGTCGTGAATTTGAAATAACGAGAAAGAGCGAGATAAATTTAAACTGTCTTTAAATAGCTCCTGATAAACATTGATGGCTTGATTCGTGTATTAAAAACCGAATTAAATAAAAAGAGTATTGAATATTTTACGTGCATCAATCGGCAGTCCATTTACTATTGCACAGATTTTCCGGTAATTAATAATGAAGCGAGCTTCTAAAAATATTCTCGAATATTGGATTACAATAAACCTATTAAACTTTTCCGTTAGTGCAATGCATAAATGTAGAGATGTGATACAAAGGACCCACCGGGTGATCTATAAATATAGTGACACTTTGAAGGGAAATCGACACACTGAAAGAATATAGGTCGTGCCCTCCTTAGGTACTCGGTTGTCGGAGATTAAAGGAAATGGTCCCATACCACATTCTTCGAATTAAAGGAACGTTGTCTTTCGAAATCATTAAAAATATTTGGTAATAAAAAATACTCATAAATAACCTGAAAAAGATTTTAATATCAACCTTCTGACATTTTCTTCGGAGAATATAAAACACTGAGTGTTTGCAACTATCATAGAAAAACAAACAGACCATGATCGCATACCATGACTTGTGTTCTTCAAATTTCTTTGAAGAATTTGAAATATTTTCCACGGTAACAAGGAATATCCGTAAATAATATTTTAATCTCAACTTTCCGACACATTTTTCGGAGAACATAAAACACTTCGAGTGTCTGCAACTGTGCACTATCCTCCCTTGGAAGCATCGCAGCATTCACATCGTGAGAAATAAACCCGAGAGAACCTCTCGAAATTATTAAAGGTGACGCCCGCATTATGGCAGGACCGTAAAAATGGTGCAAGACGAGATACTTGAACGAAAAATCACGCGCGCCAGTCATGCCGCATATAAATGGCCTCCATAAATTTCCGAGTATTCCGGATTTTCTCCATTGATGCGCGCAAAAGAATGAATCTATAAAAATCTGTACGTTCCACGAATAAGTTTATGCGCAGCTGTAGCAGTCAGTAAAATTCGTTGGTTTAATAAGAAAAATGCATAATAAATTTAAAACTAAAAAACGGCCACTCACGTATAAACCCATAGTTGCTAATAACCCTCGAGGTTGGTGCAACTTTAAAAAAAATTAATTTAAAAGAATATCGCTACGAGAACTATTTTCGGAGAGGTTTCATAAAAATTAACAATTATAATCTCTGGTAGCCAGTGGAAGAAACGAGACACTTTCTGCTTGTACATTAAACCCCGAAGACTACAAGAAAACTAGGACAACGAAAGAAACGGAGGGACCTTCCTCGGCCACTAAAAATATGGCAAAACTCTCTTAAACTGTTTCCCCCCGTTCGTTCTGGGAAACAAAGGAGCTCGGAAGAAACCGTTTATTCTTCGCCGGGGCCGGTGAAAAATATTCACAAGCATTCTAAACTGCTTCCGGTTCCCCGACCCCGGAGAAAAACCGAGAACGAGGAACGAAGACGGCGGCTCCTTTATCGTGAGAAAAGTTATTTAGACAGGTTTCTCAACTGGACTGACTTTGAAACACGCTTCGGACAGCTCCGAGCTTCTGTTTGTCGCAAATCTCGCGAATGAGCCAGTGTATCGGCTTTAAAAAGCGTTTCTCTTATTTTCAGGACCGATTCAGAAATTCTATGGGCGACCAAGTCTTTCGCGGTTCGTTGTTTTATTTGACCGCTTGACTTTTGTTGATTGACCGAGCATTCAGTTCTTCCGTACCATTGTGCCCGGTAATAAACCCCTCGTGCTACGATTTATAGTTTGTGGTTATGATTCAAATTTATTTTCGTTTATTTCCTGGAAGAAAAATAAACCAGTGCGAGACACGATGGTTGTATGAAACGTGCACAATAAATATTACAAACAAGTACAATCAAATATTGACAGACAATTCTTTCTATTTATTTTTTAATCAACTACGGGTTTATACATGCGTGGTCGGTTTTTAGATTTGATTAACTAATTTTGTATGTTCCAAGAAATTGAGAAAAAGAACTTTCTGTCAATCCAGTAACAATAATGAACGTTCAGCTAAAACTAGCGAACTGAGCGTGAAATAAATCAGCAAATGAGCTCTCGAGCAATTTCGTTCGACGTAAATAAATCTGCGGAAAATACACAGCGACGAAAATCTAGCAGACAAATTACCAGCAGCGGATTTTCGCGCGAGCGCCTTCCCATAAATTTCTTTTTCGCATCGGGAGAGGGAGAAGGAGCGTGAGGGAAGAGATTTCCTGGCCCTCGTAATACACCATCAACGTCCAGACTAATCGACCGTCCAGTCGTTCGTACGACCTCCCGACATCTTCGACTCGATTCCGAGCGCTCGGCTGAAAATTCCTTCAAAGGCCGCGCAATTCCCAGACGTAATTTCGCTGGTCGTCGGGGCGTCTTAATTTCGTGTTACGCAATGGCCGTCGACCCGTGCCGGGATCGGCTTCGGCCTTGACTTCGGCTTCGGCTTCAGTTTCGACGAAACACCGGAAGGCGCACGGGTCGGTTGGACGCCTCGTTTACTTGCTGCTTCAGTGATTACCACTGATCCGATTTGCAAGCTACCTCTTTGCCTGATAAGTCGTTTGATATTTTCCATCTTCGACTGAACCCTAATTCTTTTTTTAAATTTTCTCACGACTGAAACCACCGCGGATTTAAAGATCAAAGCATCTCCTTTACAAACGAATGCTTGAAATCTAATCTACGATTTTTTCTCGTCGATTTATCGAGATTCGAATGAAGGTATGCTGTCACCAACTTGTCCATTTCTGTTCCATAAAATAGTGAAAAAAAATCGTAGGTCAAGTGTTAATCTTCAAATCAATTTTCACAGGCGATTATTTGCATAATTTTTTGTAAAAATCGTGTACTCAGTTTTTCATCAGCTATATCATGCACGAATATCTTAGAAAAAATGAACGATGGCTCGTGAAAATAGAGGCTTCGAGCTTTAAAATGAGCCGAAATTTACTATTGTACTATTTTATTTAACGAAATGATCACAGTTCAAATATTTCCGATGTCTCGAAAATCGTTTTGTACAACCAGCGAGGTTCTACCGTTGTTACGAGGTTTATCAACTCGGTGCAGGCCGCTAGAATCAGCGGAACACGAATAAAAGAGCGATTCGCCGGGCAGAGTGCAAACGTTCTGTCATAAAGTCATGAGCAAACATTCGTAGGCAGTGTACAAACGGCTATGGTCTGTGCGCCGCGCGGTAATAAAACACGCGCATCGAAAGGTTACAAAAAGATCATAGAGGGACACGGATATCTTCTCCGATTGACTGGCTAAAATGGGCGCGAAACGGTAACAAACGTGGAACGACGAGAAATAAAATAAAAAAAAGAGAGAAAGAGAAGAGAGGAACGGTCGCGCGCGCGAGTGCGTGAAACAGGCTATGAAAGCCGATCCGCTGGAACAATTCTTGAAACACTTTCTACCTAAATAATCACTTACGGGGCGGGATTCGCGGAACCTACGTGACGGCTGCTGCTGCTGCTAAAAAAAGAGAGAACTCCCGAAAATTGACACAGCGGCCATTCAGGATCGGGGCACACGTTCGGTGAAAACAAAACCGCCGCTCGGGACAAAACGTCAAAGCAACAAAATTCGCAACGGTCGCCCTGCGCCGATCGAAAAAAACGAGTCGATTTTATCGACTGGCGGTGCACGTTCGCTGAAAAGGCCGACAAACGGGGGAAAAGTGTCGAGGGAGCAACAGAGACAGGTGACAGCACACTGTTCGCAAATCTAGCTGGAGAAACGTCGTTTCGGTGACTCGGTAAATATTTTAATTTCTATCGCGAATTACTTGAGAAGAATGTCCGCGAAAATGTATTTGAAAACATAAATACATAAATTTTTCGAAAGCCTGACAATTTTAGTATCTGCACAAACTTTGTAGAAGAAAAATAATTCTAATAACGCTAATTACTGTTTGAATCGAGGGGGAAAAAGTTACCCTCTCTTTACCAATACAGGATCAATCACGTGAAAGGGGAAGGTAGAGAGGGGAGACAAGTCTTAATCTGGTGACTCCGGTTCAAATACTTTTCGGCGCGACTATACAAGTCGAGGAAAGACGATTAACAACTCCGAAGAACCGAACGGCAGCGTAAGCGTATTTGTCAGCCCAGCTCTGAAATATTCGAAGCAATCTCGAATTATTGTAACTTGTTACCTCGACGTCCCTTAATTCGCCGTTGAAAATCGCGATCGTTCGCCGAACAATGCCTCCGACACGGTTCAATTGTATTTACGCGAGTGTCGCGAAGTTCGTAAGGTCGCGAAGCCGATAACGGCGCTGCTCCGCGCGAGCCGTATTTCGACTTTGGGCACCGGTGTCTTCCTTATAACACTCCGATGGCAGGACAAAGGGTGTTTATTGAGCAAAGTACCTCGGTCGGCGCTCAGAACCGCGTCTCATCGAACAACCTTCAAAGGGTTCAACTTCGACGCGTAATTTCGCCCGGGTCACCGACGACCACGTCTTACCCCATCGATCCCCGTGCTCTGCCAAACTTGAAAGATCAAATTGAAAACTGGTGGTTTTCTCGGAAGGTTTTCTGGGAAATTAAAATCCCCAAAATTTTTTAGACGAAGAGATCGTTCGAACACGTTAATCTAAACACGAGTACAATTTAAAGCAGCGGACAGATAAAAAATATTTAAGAATTAATAATTAATTATTTTATATAGTGTGACATTGGAATACAGTAAATCTTGTAGCGAATCAAAATTGTGAATTTTGTATATTTACTTTTTCACTGTGAAGTGTTCGACTCCCTCAAAGAAAGTGATTGTAAAGAAAGGAGTGATAATGAATCAATTTTATATAGTGTGACATTGGAATACAATAAATCTTGTAGCGAATGAAACTTGTGAATTTTGTATATTTACTTTTTCACTGTGAAGTGTTCGACTCCCTCAAAGAAAGTGATTGTAAAGAAAGGAGTGATAATGAATCAATTTTATATAGTGTGACATTGGAATACAATAAATCTTGTAGCGAATGTAACTTGTGAATTTTGTAAATTTACTTTTTCACTGAAGTGTTCAACTCCCTCAAAGAAAGTGATTGTAAAGAAAGGAGTGATAATGAATCAATTTTACAACGAATTGGATGCCCGTTTCTCGTTATTTTTAAGAACTCGTTTTGCACTTTAAGCGGAAAACATATTGCAATTAGAGTAGACTGTCACCCTAGCAAGAGAATGGAAGATTGCTTATCGATTGTTTTGCAAAGCACGAAGAAAATTAATCTGCGAATGAAGGTGTGATATTGCAGATACCAAGTCCGTAATTGAGTTCAAAATTGTTCCGTGATGGAACTTATGTAACACACACCCCTCGCCCTTTCCGAAGTTTCTGTTCTGTAACAGGAGAAAGCGAAATGGGGAGTTTTATGAAAGAGTATCGTGTATCGCCTTCCCTTGCTGCGAAAAGTTTATTTTTATAAAAGTGTTAACCGACAGTGATTTTCTGTTTTGTGAAATGCAGGTAGTAATGGTGTAGATACTTACAGGAACGTGGTTGGCAAATGTAATAAATAGTTTAACATTTTTCGTGTAGATGTATTCACGTTTGAAAACGTTGGAGTCTCTTGAACATATTAGTTACAAAATTTTAGATGATTAGTACTAAAACATCTATATGCAGAATAAAAATTTTTTGCATCAATTGCAACAAACAGAATAATTTGAAAATTCTTTTGGTCTTCCCACTGTTTTAAATTAATTAGTGAAAACAGATTTAAATGTTTACACTCTTCTGCATAAAGAGGAAATGGGTCTAATGTGGAATCCATTAAAATTTTATTTTCCGCCTCCCGAGACTCGACTGTTTAATGGTTAATGGATGCTCCTCGGAGCAGAAATCACCACGTATGGAAATTAATGCGAACGCAAGAAAATGGAAGCGGCGCGGCGTTCGGGGTAGCCGAGAACGCCATAAACTTTCGGTATTCCCCTAACTTCCGGTTGGCACGCGCTCGGCCCGCACGTGTGCGAGCATGGCTTCGAGGTGTCGCGAACGCTAGTTAGGTATTTGTGGCAAATTTATTATCGGTGTTGTTACTCTGCAAGTATTACTTAGTTAGTCTGGTTAGCAGGCACTATAGTCGGGTTTCGGCGGGACGGGATAGTGAGATTGGTGACGATATGCTGCTGGAAGGATGAAGTGCACTGTCACGTCGAAAGGGCTTTCGTGGAGATTTATTAATGTATTTTTATAATAAATTTACTTGTAGCCATGTACTTTGGAACAAATTAATTAAAATCTTAATGACTACATTTTAGTAACATACAAAAGTGCTTTTGTGGAGATTTAATAATTTATTGATTTATTAAGATTAATTTACTTGTAACCATACTTCGGAACAAATTAATCTTAATGAATACGTTTTTCTAATTTGCGCAATACAGTAGAACATCGATTATCCGTACTAATTAGTGGAACATGATTGTTCGGATAATATGTACAATTACATAGTTCCAGTGCTGAATTTAATCTTTATTGAAGTGTGCAGTAAATCGTGTAGCGCATGGGTTGGTTCAACGCAAACTGATTCTTTGTGGAAAGTATTCAGACAATAAAGAATTCGAACATCAGAGGCCCGGATAATCGAGGGTCTACTGTATTACTACTATTTATAACGAGAAATGTTGAAGAAACAATTCTCTTCTCTTATTAAACTTGAACACAATTAAGGAACGTAACGCTGGAAGAATGAAACTCGTATCCAACACGAACGAAGGAAAAATGGAACCGAGTGTTAAAACCGAAAAGTAAGAACGGTTAATGAGGAAACCAGAGAACGAATTCGAGTATATTCATTTCAAGCCGTTGAGTTGGAGCAAGAACACAGGGAAGCGACGACGTTCACGTTCCACTTTTCCGAAGAACTTTTATTGCCTCGGTATCGGGCATGGTTGCGAATCACGCCATCGCGGTTTGAGGATCCGAGTCTCAAAAGGAAGTTCGCTTCGGAGGAACTGCAAATAGACAGACAGCACAGCCGTTCGCAAAGCAGCGGCCCGTACGGAACAATAAAAAGGAATCCCCGCAGTTACAGTGTTCACGGAGAAGTGTGCGGCGGCGGGCGAAAGTTTCGCGAGAACGCTATGGCCACGGACAGTCGTAAAAAGGAGGCGAGTTTCACATAATCGTGAATCACGGAAACGCTATCGTCTTACTGGCGTCATAATCTCGGACCAACTTCTTCAACAAATCGAGCCGCTACCCTCAACATCGCGTTCAATCCGGACAATACTCTGCCTCGTAACCTTAACGAATTATTTCGCGACTTTGCGTTAACACTCGGATAAAAAACATTTTTATAATACTTCCTCCTATATAACCCCGTCAACTAAACGTAGAACCTCCCGCATGTAGATTTAAAAATCATTTTTCTTCCCTGCAAAAAGAAAATGTTGTGTATACGTCATATCAACACTGAAACTTCTATTCTACAAAAATATTTTTTCTGGAAATCAACAAGCGAGGAGAAACTTTTAACTGTATTGTTCTCTGTTGTCGTCGGGAATTTGCATTTCCATTTGTTGCTCCGGATAATAAATTTCCAGCGACATGTTTCCACGTTCCTGCATTTTTTCGACGGTTTTCAGAATTACATATATAAATAACAATGAGTCGCGGACTTCAATAGAAACCGAATTCTGACCAAGCAATTTTTCACAGAATCAATTTTTCCAACTTCGATATTTGCCAGTGAACTCCGCAGAATTCGGTTTGTTTATATCGATGTGCGGAAGATGAATTTTCTCAATTCGTCTGCGGAACGTAAAATTGAATACCTGCAATTTCCAATGAGATATCGTGTATACTTTCACAATGGTATACCGACACACTTGATGGTACGTTTCTGAATGAAAGTAAACGATAGAGAGTGGATGAATTTATATTTACTAGACGGGAGAGTATAGAGTCGGCCGCGAGAAAAGAAACTTTATTATCGTTCAAGGAAAGTGTATCTATTTTACCTCCATACTCGGACAAATATTCGTGCGAATCCAATTCCTACGAAATTGCCAATTCGTATCAAATTTCAGTGTTTAACCATCAAAATGGGCGTGCTGATCAAAGTTTAATCAACGTTTTATTTGATATTCTACAAAACTGAATACTGTAAAATTCCGTCGCGTGACGGATCGTATTTGCCGGTGACTGGGTCCCGGTCGACCTATACTGTACAATCAGTTTGACAAGTACGTATTGTCAGCGGTGGATTGCAGTGTTGCTGTGTGTAATCGACAGTGTTGAAACAGTTAGCGAGGCTGTCCGAGCTTGTATGAGCCGCGTCACGCGACACCACCATTCGCCATATTTCTTTTCAGGCTGACACTGATCGCTGACTTAATCGACCTGCTGGCCTAATGTTGCTCGAAGACGAAGCACAGCGTTTCGTTGGATGAAGCAATGCTTCAGGGACCCCGCGGAATTTTAAAGTGAATTTTACGGTGATTGGGGGTTGCGTGACAGCGAGAGGAAGAGAAAAATGGCGAGGCTATTCATCGTTCGAATAGAATGCATCGTGGCTAAAAATAATATTTTATTCTTCCATCACTATCAGTTCATAATCGGGTGTTTGTTAAGATTTCTCCGGTTCTTTCAATTTCAGTCACATTTTCACCCCTTCTTCGAGTGGTGTACGTTCTGTCCGGGCTCGAATAGGTTGGGTTAACGCGCGAAAGTTAGGCAGTTTGGTGGGGAAACAATTGGAAAATCAGCGATTGTTCGCGGTTGAATGGAAATGAATGGGACCAGCTGGTAGTGTGTTTCGAGGTCACACTTCCGACGCAACAGCATGGCAACCATGCTCGAGGTGGCCGGAAGCCTGTATCGGTCAGGGACGCGGCAAGTTTGTACGTTAACGCTCCGTTAAGCTGTGCCGGAAGTCATTAAGTAATGTGTATTAACGCACGCCTCGTTAACTTGAACGGCGAACATGGGAGCGGAAGTTGCGTCGGGGCCGAGGAAGAAGAAGGTGCACTTAGGCGAGCCTGGTGGACAAGATCCTCCTCGAGAGGGTGGTAATGATATGCTCGTTTTTTCAACCGATGAGAATCACTTAACCACTGCACTTTCATCATTTTCCGGAGTATCTGATCGTATGGACAAACGAACAAGAGTGCTTATCGTACTTAGAGAGGTACTCTTGCGAGTAGAATCGCTTCAAATTTAATGTATACGCAAATGATCAGGATATCTCATAAACAATGTGTATCTTTGATGATCACTTTTTGTGCAAAACGTTAATATATGCGCTATTATTTCTAATCTGCGATATATTGATTATCGTTGCTTCTCTGTGGCAATAATAATGATATAAAGTTGGTTTCAATTAACAAATATAATAAATATTTTAAATATTTTAAATATTTAATTGAAAGGATTGTAGGGGGTCACTTCGAATCGACTATAGAATGTATTCTCTTGGAAAGTTTCGATACTTTAAGAGCTTAAATTAAAGCCCGAAGACTGTATTTTATGATAGAATAACTTTTCCCTAATAGAATATTCAAAATCGTATTCTAAAATCAATAAATCTCGAACAATTGATCTCGATTGCACAGAAAGAAATGATTGGATTTGAAGAGGTTTACTTAGAATGTATTCCCGCGGGAATTTTTGAACTTCTGACGGCTTAAATTAAAGCTGGAAGACTGCACTTTACGATAGGATGATCTTAGTTTAATAGAAAATTCCAAGACATGTCGAGATATCGAGAAATCCGGAGCGAAAGGGAGGAAGCAAATGATTGCATTTCAAAGGGTTACATCGAATCGATTTTAGAATGTATTTCCGTTGGAATTTTTTTATTCTTGATGATTTGAATTAAATCTGGAAAACTGAACTTCATGCTACATTCATTTTGGTTTAAAAGAAAGTTCGAGATCGTGTCGAAAATCGAAGAAGCCAGAGCGAAAGGTCGGAGGAAAATGAAATTGCATTCCAAGAGGTTACTTCGAGTAGATTTCAGATTGTATTCCCGTCGGAATATTTTAACTTTCGAAGGCTCAAATTAAAGCTCGAAGACCGTACTTTGTGGTAGGATAACCTTGGTTTAAACGAAAAATTCGGAGACATGTCAGAAAATGGAGAAATCCCGAGCGAAAGAACGACGTAGAATAATTGCATTTCAAAGAGTTAGTGGGAAACGATTTTAAAATGCGCTTCCGCGAGAATATTTGAACTTTTAAGGGCTGAAATTAAAGCTGAAAAAGTGCACTTTACGACAATGTAGCTTTTGTTCAAACAAAAATTTCATATCGCCTCGAAAAATCACGAATTCGAAAAATTGGAAAAAAGTGATTGGATTTTAAAGGGCTACTGCGAATCGAATTTAAAATGTTTTCCCGAATTTTTGAAATTTTCGAACTTTCGAGAACTCAAATTACAGCTGGAAGAGCGTATTTTACGATGGGATAACTTTGGTTTAAAGGAAAATTCGAGGTCACTTCAAGAAGTCAAGAATTCCAAGGGATTACTTCAGGTCCATTGAAGGATGTATTTTTAAACTTTCTAGTAGATAAATCAAAGCTACAAGATCGCCTTTACGACAGGACCTTCTACGTTTAAAGAAAAATTGTAAATCATGTCGAAAAATCGATAAATCCAAGTTCCAGCATCTCGGTGAAAGATGGTTGGATTTTACGGGGCTGCGTCAAGTATATATTAAAATATATTTCCGAGAAAATTTACAAACTTTTTAGAGCTCAACTTAAAGCTGAAACGGAGCACTTTACGACCGAACCATTTAGGTTTGAAGGAAAATTTGAAATCACGTCTGAAAAATCAATAAATCCTTGCAATGTACGTGAAACCCATACATACTATGTAAACAGCAAGCAGGTGATTTACCTGTGGAGATTCGGTTCGGACCGAGCAGCAATGAAAACTGCATGGTCAGGTGTATAAATTCGAGCGTCCCGCGTTACCGTTTTCCTTGCGTGGGCGTCGCTTTTCCTCTTTGTTGAATTAGGCGAGCTGAAATTCAACGTGCGCACGCGCGAGCCTTTCGCCCGCGGGTTTCGGAAACGAATTTTCAACCCGGCTTGTACCGGGAGTGATATGTTATTACGAAACTATCAAGGGGATGGGAGGGCCCGCTGCAGCGGAATTACCGTGAATTGATATTAATAACATTAATTAACCCGGCGGATACCGTTCGCGTTACGGCAAATCGCGCAAAATGTCTACGCATCCGTTCTAATTATCGTCGTTAACGCGACCCGCTGTCTCGCCTAACCTAACCCCGTTTTTAACCAGGTAAAACGCGGCCCGGCACGGTCCAGGCCCCCGCTCGGACCTGCAAATTGTTTTACCTTCTCGATAGAAAATTATGCGCGTCGATCGCGCTCGTTCCCCGGAAATTTATATTGGATCGCAAATTACGGGAATTGCGATCGAAGCGGTGCCGTAGTATTGTTAACAATAAACGCGCCGGAGGGCTTTGTAGCAAAGCCAATTTGACAGAAATACGGGAAACATGCATGCGCGATAATTATGTAGACGGGAATAATGTTTGAGCGTTTTCGAACCCGCTCGATTTAAATGTGAACTCGTTCGAAAAAGTCCGGTTTTGAGGATAGCTCGAGGATGTGCTCGTGGAAAGGATCTTTAAACAATTTTTACACTGTGAATTAATGTTAGATTACTTATTGTTGGTTGTATGACGAGATTCTGGAAGCTTGCAATTCACTCAAGCATCTTAATTCGATTTTTTCCAAATAGTTTGGGCCAGCGGTCGTGGAGTTTATGAATCCAATATGGCCGGCACTGGTAGTCATGCAACTCTATACATATATTATTTGAATACTTTACTGACCTAAATACATTGAAATTTTATAATTTATTGATGGTCTAATATGTTCACAGAAGAATTTTATTTGCATATAAATTGTTTTTTAAAATTTTCGAAAAAGGATTAAATTATATTTTACCCGCTAAAATATTCCCTGTGATGAAACGAAAAAATATATAAATAACAATATTATTATATTGTGAAGATTGAAATGTTTGAAAAAATTTTCTTGTATATGATAAAATATTTCATATTTAAATATTTGAACCGTGTAAGAACGTGGGCATTAATTAAAATATGAAAGGTAGAATTGAATATATGTGTGAAATGCATCCTAAAGCGATCGCAAATAGCGGTGCAGCTATCGTGACATTAAGTGAACAAAAAGAAGCAAAAAGAATTTGCATGAAGATCCGCAGAACCCTTATAAATAACCGTGAATCAGGCGATAAAAAATACGACGCGTCTAAATATCGCAGGAAACTCGTCCCTCGAGCTGCGCATGAATAAAAATCGCGTTCTCGGACAATCGGTGTCCCATTGGCCGTCAGTCGCCACACAACAAGTCCGAGGAGTGAAAAAACCGGTTCGGAACCGGCAAAACAATAATGATTTATCGTCGATCGCGTAAAATAAATAACTTCACGGTGTGTTGCATTCAATTCTAATCGAGGTTATCACCAGCGCCGCAGCGAAGGGTGGGAGGATAGAGAGAGGAAGTTAAATCATGTTCAGTCAATAAACCGTTGCTTGACGTATTGATTTACTATGTTTCTCGGACCGGTTAAATAGTTAATTTATGACGTCGGGAGCAACGAGTTCGCCCGAGTAACTTCCACGAAACATCGGAACGAGTCCATTTACGAGGACCGTGACCGGTTTCGACGCTCCAGGAAACGATCCCAGAGTGTCGTATTGTTCTTGTTTCTAACAACGCGACGAACTTTCTCACCCAGAAATGGCGCCCATTTCTTCCGACGAAGTGCCCTCCATTATACCTTCCGAACGACCCTCCTCGAACCACGGCTCTCCAACCGGGAAAAATCACTGCCAGCCAGCCATAAGTCGGTCATCGAACGTGCTTAATTGTGGCGAAAATGCCGGCGACACAATCGATTTTTCAAATTCTCATGAAATACGGGCTTAACACCAACCATGCTTGCTCATTACTACTACGTTCAATACAGTTCTGAATTATTTTTAATTTATCCAACCTCTTCATGTCAAAAATTAAATGTTCACCGTCATCTGTTCAGGATTGTGGTTTATAGAACTGCTCGATTAATTTTGGTATGGGTTTGGCTTAATACCGCACTGTTTCAATTATTTATAATTTATTGAACCTCTTGATGCAAGCAATTAAATGTTCATCGTGGCGTATTGAGGTTTGTGGTGGCCTATAGAAATCTACAAAAGTATACGCGTGCTATTAGATAGGAATCGTCTGGCGCGTCTGACCATGGCTAACCAATTCTACTTCGGATCTGTAAACTCGATTTCCTCGAAAACGAGGCGTCAAACGAAAAAATGTTATTCCTTTTTTCCGACTTATTTTTACATGTAGAATTATCCCCTGACGCATCACCCTTACGGCCACGCCCCGTATACGGCGTCAAGGGTTAAAATATAATATTTGATGCACACGGTCGAATAGCTCGCTTGATTCTTTTGCGTCGAACAGAAAAAAAATCGCTACAACCTTGTTTCATTTCGCGTTATCGCCGCAGCTCCCCCCCCATATTCGCGAACAAATCTTCCCTCGAAGATCCTGGCCCGGAACGATCGAAGTCGAGGCTCCGCGAATCCTCGGATCAAAGTATCCGAAATTACTCGGCCAGCTGCGCGGCCGTGCATGTAATCCCCTCATTTCGCATTTTGCAATTCCACGCGAAAGCATGGAACGCGAGCTGAGATTCCAGCAAACAAATTGGCTCGGCGTAGGATGGAGGACAGTGGAAACACTGAGGGGTGGGAGGAACGGGGAGGGATAAACACACAGCTTTAGACTGGAAAAAGAGGGAGGTGGCACGATACTCAATTTCTCGAAATTACGCTAGACTGTAGCGGACTCTTTTTACCCGGAGACGTGCGAAAAGAGACGTTTCTTGCTGCAGCCTCGTGCTCGCGATGAGGCTGACACAATCAATTACTTCGAACGCTGGAATTATGGAAATTGCGCACGGTTTTGTTCAATTTTCCCGCCTAGTAAACCTACCTGTGATATTATTAGAAAGATATATATATAGTGAGTGTACAAAGTAATCGTGCAGGTTTTAAAAACTAATCACTTATTTATAATTGTATTATTTATAATTAGAAGCATTGGTTTACGAAATGATATGCAGAAAAGATTCTCGAAAAATTATAATTTACAAGGTTGCATGCAAAAATGAAAAAGGCATTTTTTAAAACTTTTTTATTTGGACCCTTAATGAAAATTTAAAAAATATGTTTTGTAGATCTATGTTAGTTATACACATGCTGAAAATTTCATGGAAATCGGTACTTAAATACTAATCGGTTATAGAAAAGTTATTCTAGTTTAAGGGGCGTACGAATACTTTATACACTCACTGTATGATAAACTATTCAGTTTTAGAAGCATATGTAGTAACAATATTCCATAAAATATCCCAATAATAGTAACAGTAAACTGTCTCAGGAAATTGCAAGAAGATTCGAATTTTTAAGACATTGTCGAATATAATCATTGTTGAATAAATGAATTTTTTCCAAATTTTCTTTCGCCAACAAATTCCCCATTGAAAAATCCAGGATTTAAAATATTGACTATCCTACTTCGTCGAACTTTTTCGGCAGTTTTTGTCAATAGATTTCAGCTCTCCCAATGATTTTACAAATCGGAATTACAAGAAACAGTGGTCTCGTTATCGAGATATTCGGCCAGTAAATTGATTAAAAAATTTTAATTGGCCCTACGGGGGTGGCATGGTGGATGTAAAAATACGCTCATTGAAAATTCCGGTCGGCGTGTAACGCGGAATTTTCGCGAGTCTCGCACGGATGACCTGAACACAGATACCGAGAATCGAATTTGCCGGGTTCGCGTATAGCGCGGATCTTTGACCTCGGCGGTCCGCGGGGAAGGGGGTGATATTTCGAAAATCAAATTCTGCGGGTCGAGGCCGTAACGAATGCAATTTAAGGCAGCGTCGCTCGAAAGTTACGGCATAGAGAATCCTCTGCAATCAACTCATTACGGACTTCGCTAAATCAATTCTTCTTTCCACTTTCGCGGATCGAAACTTGCCGTCGTCGATGCTTCGGCTTCAGCCCTCCGCCACGAACGACCCAACCCTGCGATTCATCGATTCGGGAGAGAGTCGGGGGAAAATCGAGGATTTTTCATCCGACCGTACGAGTGCACGGGAAACTTTCTTCCTCGAATATGAACGCGAGAGTATTTACGTCCCTGCAATCCTCAAACTGTTTGCCTCTCGATGCTTATCCAACCCTAATTGCTTGTTTCGTCGACCACTCGGTTAATTTATTTTTCTTCATTTTATGCTGCCTCGCGCGCCACGGATTCGTGTGCCTCGATGCTGATAGTAGCGATGGGAGCGAACCAATTCTCTCTCATGGTTTTCAATCAAGTCAAATAGCTGAACTTTAAAATTGCCTCCTCAAGCTTCCACTACTTACAATACGTGATTCTAATCGTTTCGATCGTTCCGAGTGCTGAGTACAAATATGCATAAAAATGTATTTTCATTTTATATTTTACCTATTATCTTGTTCTCACGAGTGCATTAAATCCGCAGTCTAATTATTAAGGCAAAAGGATATACAAGGGATTGATCGTATTATAATATAATACGCTGTACATTAATATTGGCGATACAAACAGCGATAAACCAATATGGTAAGGAAATGTGAGTTGCGGTTTATTTGCACTCTCCTTTGTTTGGGCAAATCGACCAACAACGCGCACGTTTGCACAATTATTGCGGTCGTTGCTAGTGATTTTAGGTATAATAGATTTCCGCGGAACAAGGATGTGTATTATGATAGCATGTGCTGAATTGTAAATATTTGTTGAGCAATAGGAATAGTTTTCACGTAGAAAGAGAGAATAAAATAGTGAAAAATGAATGTAATATGCTGTTCGAAGCAATTTCATGTTAACGCAATAGGTAATCGTAAAGTGCTCGGTACTAGGCGGTGTACATATGTAATAGATTGCACACAATGACACTGTGCAAACGTTCTGAGCTGGATTCTGCAGATTATGCCTAGATCAGTTATCTCAGACATTTAGCGGACTACATGTTCCAAACTGCTTAAATAACTGTACTAGATAACGCTATTAGCTGCCCTAAGTATTTCGTACCTCCCCCTACCTCCCAATTGTACCTATCGATTGTACAGTATTAATTCAGACAGTAATATACACAACTTGTAGACAACCTAATTATTTATTATATTTTTGTTTCTTTTATTTTATCTAGCTATGTGTCCCTTCGAAATAAATAATTCGCTTTAGAAAGACATGAAATTTAAGGATATCGGTATATTATTTTCAACTCTAGAAAATGTTTAAAGGATGCAAGATATTTTTATTCGGCTCCTGTATTTTAGAATCAATGCAGACAAATTTTATTTTGGCTGTGTGGCTTGATTTATTATTTTCAATTTTTATTTTTTCAGTGATCATTTGTGGCATGAAAATACGAGTTAAAACTGTGAAGTTCAATGGCATTGAACATGGTAAAACGACGTCGAACAACGAAATAATAAATTGAACTTTGCTGTATTTCTATTTCCCCTACTCGCGATAAATCAGATAAACGTCGGGGAACGAAAATTTCCCAACAGTATTCGGAAAAGTTGTGTATCCGTGGAAGTTGCGCAGGGGGAACTGGCAGAATGGTGCCTATCGGTGTTACATTTGTTCCAGCCTGTAATCAGGAGGAAATCGCGATGTTTTTCACGAGGCCGTAGAGCGTCGTCGAGCGTCGCTCGGAGTTTCCCCGGGAAAATGAAAGGAAAATTGAGTACGCATCCTATGTCGAGGAGGTTGGCTGTGCTGGCTGTGCTGGCTGGCTCCTGGCAGTTTCGCGAATGGGCAAAGTTTCGAGATGGTTAACGATTCCCAAGGGCCGACGAGACGAGCCGCTGCGGTTCCGGAGACGAGCTGAACGCGCGTAATTGCAGGATCAGAATTGTGCGGTCGATCCACGCGCAATTAATATGCTCTGTGTGCAGACGCCTGTTTGCCGTGCGAGCGTTTACGCGAAGCCACCGAAACGAGTACGGTATCGTTCCACGCGAACCTGCCGGCGTTCCCCGCGAATCTGCGCGCACGTTACCAACCGTTTCTGATAATTAACCTGCCGGCATTGTTCTTTTTCCCGGCCACCGAGACCACGATGTCGCGTTGCAGCCTTTCCGCTTCATTCGCACCTTCTACCCTTCGCAATCTAAACGGTTCTCTTTTATTTCTGAACTTTGCTACGTGCATATGGAAATGTCCGATTCTAGGATGCCAATCTAATGGAGCCATGTTATTAGTGTACGGGTTCATTAAACATACTGTATCCAAAAATACTCGGGAACACTTCCGGTCCTGTCGTTGCACAAATGCAACTGCAATTCTATTTCTGACGTGTTAACTTGTGATCCAGTTATGATACAGTTATGATAATTACTTTGGACCTAGTAGAATTATTAAAAAACTGGAAACGTTCCTAAGTGGCTGCTATACAGGGTGAGTCACCTAACGTTGCCACCTCAAATATCTTTGTTGTTTTTAAAGATACGTCAAATGTCTGAAGGACAAAGTTGAATGGTAAAATGGGGCTCATACGATACCAAACAAATTTTTATTTTTACCTTCATTTCTTTAAATGAAAGCACCCTTTTTTAAACACCTACAATGATAGTCCCATTCATTAGGAATTTAGTGACTATAATTACCCATGCACGTTTAAACTTTCTAAGTAGCTCCTAGTCCATATAACAGACACAGAACATTATTATTTTGCATTTGCCATTAAAAATTCGCAGTCTACTCATGAATCACTCACTTATTTTACGAAGCCCCTTATTTGTAGACTTCATACTTAACATGCAACGTTAGGTGACTCACTCTGTATAATATAATGAATGTAGAAAATCTTTATTTTCCGTAAAGCTCTTTTATTAAAAATCATTATACCGTGCAAATTGTATCGCGCGAATTTTGCTGTGCGGCAATGTGCATCTCGAGACTTGGAAAACTTGGAACAAGAAATTCAGCCACTTATGCGAACTGTGTCAAAGTAATCCGAATGCAATCGCCAAGGTAAGTAGTTCCTTCCGGCATAATAACCTATTTACTTGCTATTTACGTGGCGCGGGTGTAATTTCGCCGAGAGCGCGATTCACCGGAAACGCATCGACGCCGATTCCCATTCTCCGGATTTCCTTCGTAGAGAAAGGAAAATGATAATCGCGCCCGGGGCTCCGGGTATTGCGAGATATTTGATTCTTATCTAAACGCCTCGGCCGCGAGAGAATGCCCCGACCCGGAATTTTCGGATTTTTCCAAGAGCGGACCGAAACGACTTTTCGGATTCTTATGCTGGGAAAGCTTCTAGCAAGATGAGAGTTAGAGGCGTGCACAGTCGAGTTCCGAGAGCGGAATCTTGCGTTCGCCTGGCAGCTATCCGGCCGTCTAACATGATTTTAATAAAGTTTCACGGTGAAATAAGGATCGATACTGCCGAACTGAAAGTTTGACGTTCGGGTGATCGTATATTTTGATCGAAAACCGCCAGCACGGCTTTCCTCGAAGTTTTGATGGTAAAAACTGGGACACGCCGAGCGCTGATTTCGTAATATAAAAACCGGTTAAAGCCTGTTTCTATGGCAACATCGATGTATCACGATTGCACTGCGGATTCTTACGCAGGTTTCCATTTTCGGAACGTTTTAGCGGAATCGGATTAAAGAAGCATCTCGTTTGCCGGATTCAAAATTCCTTGTGAAATAAAAAGAATTCCTCCGAAAGCATTTTGAAATAGCTTTTAATACTGGGAGGAAATAACTAGCATGTACAATTTTGCAAATTAAATGAAAATTTTGGAGAGGAGTACAAAAACATTTTATTATGATTCTGTGAGACACCACTGGAAAATGTTGCTCGAGGTATCTAGACAGAGTGACAAGTACAGGTTCATCTCGGGACCCAGAGACCCGAATTCAACCAACTTACGGTCGGCAAACTTAAATTGGTCTAATTCGGAACCGAGAAACTCAAATTGAATTAAACCAGTACCGAGAAATGGGAATCGGACCAATTGAAGACCAGGAGAGTTGAAAACGACCAACCCGCCATCAACAAACTTGAATCGCATTAACCTAAAATCAAGACTCGAGACGTATCGATGTCTGAGAAGAATCGATGTGCGGGTTGGAGAAATAATGCAATAACGACGAACGTGATTCTGCACAGAAAAATAATAGTACAAATTAAATTTATATCGTTTAAAAATTTGTTTAATATCATATATTTTTTGGTTTTGTCTCTAAGTGTGTTTTTTGACGAAAATGTAAAAAATTATTAATTTGTGCATCGGAGTGCTCGACATTTCTCGATTGCCGAAATCATAGCCGCGTTCGGAAGTCGGGTTTTCAAGCAGCATGATCCCACCCCCATGGGAGTATAATGCTTCCCCTAATTTCGACGGTTGTTGAAGCGATGCTCGCGGAAGGAAGAGAAAAGTTTCACGGCCGGTTAGGTCTTGTATATGTAAGCCTGAGCCCCGATGGAATTTAATTCTGAAAGGAGCCGTATGGGTGGTGTCGTGATCGATTGCTCGAGACTGCGCCAGTTCCGAACTCGCTTCTTGCTCTCGTCAGGCCGCGTTACAAAAACGTGGAGGAGCAGGCGTGCACCGGTGCATCGCCGTCGCTGCACTTGCACACGTGCGGGCCACGTGCATGTGAAGACGTCGGCGGCGCGACGGGCAATCGATTGACACCGGTGTCCAATGAACGGGAGAGATCCGTGGCCAGGGGCTCGACTCGGCTTAACAACTTTATATTGTTACCCGAGCGCACGTTCTCTCTCTTCCTCTCTCGAAGCTCTGCAACCTCTCGATGCACTGCCCTTCCGCGGTTCAATGCACCGGTTTTTCGAGAGCACCGATGCACCGCTCGCCGGTTTTCATGGAGAAGCAACTACTTCCGATAGAATCGAGATAGAGCGATGAAACATCATTTAAATTAAAGCTGAAATGTTGACGAAAAAAAGGAAAAATAAGAAGGAAAGGTGGCGAATAAGATCCGATCGTGAAAATATTTTATTCAGGTGGCTATGCACTTTTTTCGAGAGCACCGATGCACCGCTCGCCGGTTTTCATGGAGAAGCAACTACTTCTGATAGAATCGAGATAGAGCGATGAAACTTCATTTAAATTAAAGCTGAAATGTTGACGAATAAAGGAAAAATAAGAAGGAAAGATGGCGAATAAGTTCCGACCGTGAAAATATTTTATTCAGGTGGCTATGCACTTTTTTCGAGAGCACCGATGCACCGCTCGCCGGTTTTCATGGAGAAGCAACTACTTCCGATAGAATCGAGATAGAGCGATGAAACTTCATTTAAATTAAAGCTGAAATGTTGACGAAAAAAAGGAAAAATAAGAAGGAAAGGTGGCGAATAAGATCCGATCGTGAAAATATTTTATTCAGGTGGCCATGCACTTTTTTCGAGAGTGGATGCACGGTGGGGAATAATTTTGGCACGATAAGCCTGACAAATAAAGGTTGAAAACAGAATTGCAGAGCATTATGGAGGGGCACACTCGGTCAGACCGTTTTCAACTGCAGGGAACAATGCAGCGTGTGAAAGATAGTAAGGAGTCGTTGTTAATAAAACAGAATTACCGGGACGAAAACGCGTCTGTTTGGATAGTTCGAGGGGTTTTATATCTCCGATAAAACCCGGTGTCTACCCGAAAGCGGAACGATAAAACGTTCTGCGTTCGTCCGTTGTATTGTAGAGGACTGTATTACGGTCTTTTGATTTAATAACGGTGAATAAATTTCAATTTAGCCCGGCTGGCTCAGTCGTCAGCAGGTTTGATGCTACCCGTGCTTCCCTTAACCCGGGTGCATATAATATAAACGCGTATACGCCTAGCGCTCCTTGTAATTTCATTAGCGTATAACCTTCGCCTCATCTGGCATCGTTACCCAGACCTCTTCTTTATATTAATAAACTAATTAAACCCGAGTGCATCAAATTATTCCGCGCTCCCGGTCCCCCTCATTTTGCGCTCGCTTTTTTGGACAGCGCGCCACTTGCTACATACTCACGGTAAAATGACTGTCAATTAATGATAGAATTCACACCCCGTGAAAGTCTTCAAGTGTTTCGTAGAATTTAATTTTGTCCATTTGGCCTTCAGAAAATAATTATTCAATCATTTATATTCAATTTGTATGTAACTAAATATAAATATACACACGAGTTTTTATTAAGGCAACCATTGTCATATTCAATAAAAAAATATATAAATCTTCTTAATTTTGGTTATTTTGGCTTTAAAAAAATCACACACGCGCTTCAAATGCCAACAAATTCGTGGTGCAAAAACCGGATACAAAAGGCTTAATAGTTTTTCCGAAAATAATTCCCAAACTCGCTCGAAACACGGAATACCCAGTTAACTGGAGAAACGGAGGAGAAGTTGAGCGACAGAGGCCAGGAAATTAGGCGAATTAATTCGCGCAGCTCGTTCAACAGGCTAACTGAATTCCCGTAATTAGACGGGAACGGCCTAGCCGACACGGTTTGAACAAAAGTCCCGTTGGAAGTCGTTTTCGCGGGGATTCCGTGTGTTCGGCAGAAGCGAGATCGAGCCGGTAACGTCTTCAGCCCGCGATGACGGGCTGGAGTTGAATTTTTCGCAACGTTAGCGGCAACGTATGCAAAGTCACGAGTGGCAATTCTCGCGCGGCCGCAACGAGATCACCCTCTCAGCCTGTTCGCGTGGGAGGGCCAGGTGACGACCGAAGGAAGAGCCCTCGAAAGCAGTTGCGCGAGACACAGCACGAAATCCAGTTTGAAACTGGCACAAAACCGGCAGGGGTCTTCTTCTTTTTATGACAGCGCGGTAGTGTTGGGAACGCGAGCCGTGGTGGACGGCATTTTTGCTCGGTGATTATCGGTGCTTCCACATGGCGAAGTCGGTAACGATTCTGTTGTTCTCCAACAAATTTTTATTTTGTTTATCAGTGAAGTATGCAAACGATTCTACGATATCGTAGAAAGCGAGACGCTTTGGATCAAGAAAAGCAAACAGCCGGTTGCAACGAGTCAAACTTCGGAGAAGTTTCGCAAAAATTTCGCAAAAGGTGCAATTATTATTATGTTTGCGTACAAAATGGCTCGTTTCGAACAACTGGCTGTTTACAATTGCCATATACTTTTCTTGCAAGTATTCCCCAAAGATTCTCAATTGGGTTTAAATCTTGTGAACAAGCTGGCCAAAATCTTCATATTTTTGCTGTCTAACTGAATTGAGACGTTATCATGCTGTTCGTTTCTTGTTAAACTATATAACTTTACGTGTTTCTGTAAATAAATAATATATCTATGAATGTAATTATTATTAATCCTAAGGTGCTATCGTGCATCAGCTTCTCATTACTATGACATAATTATAAGATTTCACCAAAAAATCAGGTTTCTTTATGGTAATTTCGGGCAGTGTATATGCAAATTTATTGTTTATTGCTTTAATCAGAATGATTTTAATTCAAATAGAATATGTTTACTTACTTAGTTCAGGTATCTTGCGATTGATTCTTGCAGTTCTGGAATTTCCGTTTGCCTCGCACATCTTGCAATTGTGGGATAATCCGTGGCACATCCTGCAAACTGAAATTATAAAATGACTAGCGTTAGGAACAAACACTCGGCATCCTTTGTAATCGGCGAAGAAAAGTCAATTTTATGGAGCACCACTGAGTCCTTAAGCACTTCCCTTAAGGGAAGAGCAACATAAACGAAATCGCGAGAGTCTCGGGATTCCAATCCGCGCCAGCAATAAACCAATCGACAACACTCGATCTCCCGATAATCCCTGCGGAGAGGAGCTTAAAGAGCCAGTACGTCATCGTCGCTCGGTGAAAAGTTCCGTTTCAAAGACAGCCCGTCAAACGGGGCCGCGCGGTAAAAGTGGCTCGTCGTTCCAACGGAGACGGTATGAAAGCCGCAGAAATCTTGACGCACTTATTACCACTTCGCTCTAACGTCATTTTGGCGGGCACAGGTGTTCGAAACTGTGCGCCGAACTCTTTCACTATCCGCACGGCCAAGTGAGACTCCCATCTTCATTCAGGTTAACCATTCAGCCCGGAGCTTTCGGAATATGTAAATGCTGCACGCCGCAATCTGAAGTTACGCAGTTTATGGAAATCGCAGTTTTACGGGATTCTTACGACGTGTGATAGGGAGGAAGAACTTTCTCGGGCGGTCTAAGTTTGTAATAATTAAACTGCGAACGATTATGGAAATTCGCTGGGTTCTTGGAAAAAGAGAAGGTACACTTTTATCTCTGTTCTTGAAGGTTTAGGGTATTCGGAATAATGTGTGGACGGTGCTGACTATTATTGAAATTTTTATATTGATCAAGTGGTCGATGAAAATTGTGTACGTAATTACCGAATCAATTATTTGTATGCACACTGTTGCTCATAATTATTCTAATTTTTGCTACAACCTTTTATTGTGTTATCAGCACCATTGAATTTATAAAAATGCACAGTCCTTGATACCACTAAAATTTTTGTTTTATCGTGTTTTATATTGATAGAAAGTGGTCAATCAAAATCATGCACATAATTAATTAATTGTTAAATCTGTACTTTCTTTATGGAGTTGTATTAAAGAAGGAACATAGTGTCTCGGAGCAACAAAAACGAGCGTTAAAATTGTTCCAGTAATCTCCGGTAGAAGAAAGTCTCGCCAGAAGTCAAATAGCAGCTTTCAGTCGAAGTGAGACGATAGAGTATTCCAATACTTCGCGAGCTCGTTGTTTTCAGAGTTTATGTTTCAGCTTCCACAGTCTAACAAAGCTTATATAAATATTCGAAGGAGAGAGCACTCGCTTCGAGAAAAGTTAACGGTGTTGATCTTTCTTTCGACGTTTGTTCAATTTTCATCGTCCCACTCGAAGAAGCATAACTTTATCTCGAGCATTTCTCCCGCTGTAGAGGAACGTGTTTCCGATATCTATCTGATTATCAGAGCGTGGTCGATCTAATTTTGCCACGATCATTTAATATTTTCGATACTTCTGCTCCGCAGCAATTAATCTAGAAATTGCCTTCTCCGTCACTCATTGAACATGAAAAATGTAATTATTAGACTGCGAAACTTCGTAAACATTTACGCTTTCCATGTTTATAGAAATTGCTTCTTTCCACAAATGTTTTCCACGAGTGAAAAGTTTTAAAATTCTTAACGGAAAGCGTAAAGCTGTTTTGAATTTGGAATTTTTCAGAGGTCTTTTCCATGATTGCATAAAACATCGCAATTTACGAGACACTTACAACATTCGCTCGTTTGCTTTCTCCTTGAAGCATAATTTCACGAAGAAGCTTAACTGTCAGAGGTGGGCATTGAAGTCGTAAGAAAGCGGTATAATAAAGAGGGCATTAGATCAAAGGAAATGTAATTTGCTTGAGCTACAGGGCGACGAAATATCTAGATGAAAGAAGTAATTGAAAATGTGGGGGTGAGGTCTCGAAGATTTTTTACCCCCGAATCGAGCTTTTTTATTAGACGAAGGAAGACGAAAATGGGGACATCAACCTTTTTATTTTACGTCTTTGTATCTCACCGCGCGTATTTTCTCTGTATCAGCACGCTGCTTTGTTATTATCCCGTTGTTATCCTCGCGAAATTATAATTTTCATCGTGATAGGAAACTTCCCATCAAACATTAAACTACACGCAGTACGACCCGATATATGTGAAGACTACCGGACAGAAATTCAATAATAAATCATTTTTATTTTGAATTATTTTTTTATTGCACTTTTATCATGTTCGTGATCATCAATTTGAGTCAGACGTCTTTGTTTAATTCAGGTATTGAGATAACTGGGTAATCGATGTTCTATTAAATCGTGTATTAATTTCATGTCAGTTTAATGTCCAGAGTTGGGCATTAATCAATTAAAATTGTAATCAAGGTTGATTGATTGATGTTTGCGATTAAAAAAGGTAAGATTCAATCGATTGATGAAGTTACTCGTCAATCGTTGATTAAAAAACGAAATCATCGAAAAATCGGTGACTAATTTAATCAATTGTTGAAGTTAATTGCCACACGATCTATCCATAAATTGTAATAAGGAGGGAAAGAGAGACAGAGCGGGAATGGAGAATTGACTGAAATATATCTGAATAAAAACTCAGTTAACAGTTTTTTCAATATGCATACAGTATTGATTCCGTCATTCATTTCGAAATTTCAGCAGTTAATCATTAATCAATTATCCGATTGACGATTACAATTGGAAAGAATGTAATCGTTAACCGCAATTAACGACTGAAGTAGGAGTTTAATTGTTAATTGCAATCGTTGATCAAGTTTTTGCCCAACTCTGCGAATTTCTTCAGCCAAAACGAAGCTATCGAAGACTGAATCGTGAAATAAATAAAATATGCTGAAAATTGCAAGCACTGCTCTCTGCGGTCGCGTCGACATTTCCGCGCGCCGCTACAGAGATACGTGCTCACCTTTTCCCCGGAATACCGGCAATTTTCCGCGACTATCCGTTCCAGCAAATACTTTCGCGATAATGACGGTAGTAGCAGGGTTGGTCTAAAATTTTTTTAACAGAGCCGGCGCTCGCGCGAATATCCGCCCCGGGATAATATCGACGGCGATAACAATAACAATAATCGATAATCTGTAATCCGGCTGGTGTCGTAAAGGTCGGCGATTCCGACGGAAACGGGAGGAAATGGGACGGACGCGTAAGAACCGGGTGGAAAATCGGAACGAGAGCCGCGTGTAACGGGTTTACCGGGTAACGTCGCCGGGTACACGTGTACCCGCCTGCACCCGACTATCGTTCGCGGCCGAAGATCACGGAGCGAACCTGAAATTATCTCGTACAACCCTCCGCCGCCCGTTAACCGCGATTATTATATCGCGATCGAACGTTTCCCGATGAGATACCTCGCGGGATTGGGATTATTCGATACACGATTGGATTATATTAGTGTTTATATTAGATTATTCGCTGCACGATTGGATTATATTAGTGTTACGTGCTCGGTCTACTGGGTAGCTTGGGAAGAATGGCAATTTGCTTAGCACTACATGTGATGGGAGTGATCAAATTTTGTGATTTTCAAGTAATTCGGCAATCGAGTGGCTGAATTTTACAATCGCCCTCGCAAGCTTTTAGTACCTTCTTATAGGCAGAATTTAATGTGCTAGCAGTAAATTGTAAATTGCGCCAGGAACGAAAGTTATGTATATTCGTATTCAGCACGTCAAAACAAGCAGAAGAATGATGGGCACTGATAATGATACTAGTCAAAATGAATATGATCAAGCAGAATGAAATGTTTAAAAAAAATTGAAACCTTTCTCCCACTCCCGTCCCAACTGAAGAAATCTTTAATCCACAACAATTTTAAAACTGCATGAAAAAATAGAAACATGCCATACGCAGGTTCAAAATCCATTCCATTATATGTACTTCCCTCGATCCTCCCTACTTCCAGCTTGGTTCTCCGCGAGGCGAAGTGAAAAGTTTCGTTGAGAGTAAGTTTAAATGCGAGGGACACGTTCCGGCATCTTGAATGCTATATTTTGTCAATTCACGGGCAGCGTCGCAGCATACGGCGGCGGCGTCCCTCGAGCACCAATATACTTGATTGGTAAACTTCAAGGTAGAATTTTAAATGCGATTCGTGCTTAATCCGCGAAAGGGCCTCCGCTCGCAGACGGTACTCCGTGCTTCAATAATAAAGCTTCTTCGCGAGCGTAGTCCGGCGAGTTCGCTCGGACTTTTTGCGTCCGATTTACAATCCTTTTAAACTGGCCGAAGTTAAATTGACAATAAGTAGAATCTACGTGACCTTAGACCTCTATCAACAGAAACAAGTTGAAGCTCCGAACCCTGTTTCGGAGGGATTTATCCGGCGAGCGTCTCCGTCGCGACGCAACATCAGAGAACTTTTTGATAAAGCCGGCGGGGCGGGGGTTTCGCATTCACCCCGAAATTCGCTCTTCCCAAGCATTCCAGTATTCCCTGTTTTCCGTTCTGTCCCAGTTCCGACCCGTTTCTGTTCCCTGGGAAACGAGCGTCAAAGGTTTCTCTGTGGCCCTTTCCCGCGTTACTTTGACTGTCCGACGGACGGGAGAAGATACGAACGAAGTATTCGTTGACAAATGTGAGAACCGTGTCCGATCAGGAAGTCCATCTCTTTTCGGAATTTATTGGATCGTGAACCTCCGTATCCTACTTCTTCGGCTTCCGACACACTTCGCTCTACGGTTGTTTGACGTCCGAAACTCGCTGTTGATGGCTGGCCGACCTCGCTCCCCCAGAAAAATATCCGCTACGCTAACGAAATCATCGGAAACCTTTTGTTACGAGTTGAGCTTCCACGAGGAAAAATGTCTTCTTTATCGACGGACTTTTGTGGAGAACGTATTTACAGTAATGCCTCGAAATGTCATTTATTCGGAGTAGTACTCACAAAAATTTGTGTTTACGTACAGTGAGCCACGAAAGTATTCGAACGCCCTTTAAAACAGAACAACTTTTTTATAAATGTACCAAACGACCTGATATTTTATAATCAATTAGAAGACTTTCAAAAAATTGTAATTTACAAGGTTACATGCAAAAATAAAAATGGCAAAAATAGTTTTTCTTGCAAATCATTTCGTAAACCAATGCTTCTGATGGATTATATAAAAAATCAGGTCGTTTCGTACAATTATAAAAAAGTTATTCCGTCTTAGATTGGATTATTTACATGTAAATCGCGATAATGGAGGCTTTACTAAATCGTCAATTGAACGAGTAAAGACGCTCCGAAGTGTATCGTGTTTAGACTCATTTTAATCTGGGGAACGTCACAAATGTAAAAGTGGCAGTGTTATAAAAGGTTTTGGAATTTAATTAGCACCGCCTCACCGCTTCCCAGCCCATAAGAAGGGACACTGTGGTAGTGGAGATAAGTTTAACGCGAATATCGTGGCATGACTGTGGAAGGTCAAGTGGGACACCCTGTATATTTGGGACTGTGGACGATTCAATATCTTCGGATACACCCGCAGAAATTGAATATCGTCGGTTCAGCGATGGCGACTCCTATTTAGAGAATCGTTTCGACAAATCTCCCGGTTTCCGTGGTGGCGCGGCGGCGTTCCCCTTTGCGCGGAAAACTCTCCTGGAAATATTATACCCCGGTGAAGAGGTAGCATGAATTATTTATACGCGGAGACGTTGAATTGTACCGAAGCGGCGGCGTGGTCAGAATTTTACGATTACGGTCCCATCACAGCAAGCGGCCGCGGGCGGCCGGTCATAAATAGGTCGTGCATGCGATTCCATTAGATTAAATTATAATTTTAATCGCGCAAACGACCAGCCCCCTCGGCCCATCCTTTTCTCTCGCCGCACTTTAAATTCCGCGTTACGCGCCGTAGAACGCGGCCGAGCCGTTCCGCGTTAAGTCGCTCGGTGAAAAATGTCACGTTCGTTCATCTTGTTCCGTTTCGCGGATGTCTGCGCCAGGAAACGAGTATTCGCCGCCACCCGCCTTCCAACTTGTCAGTCTCGGGAACCAAAGTGCAACCAACAAATAGCTGGCTGCTTCGACAGATTCGCTGGCGCGCGAATTCTGAAAACTTAATTTTATTCGGTGCCCCGTTCGTTCCATTGAAAATTATGCTTTTGCAGGCCAGCGGTCTGGTAGAAATTATTTGTTGGAAGTTTTAAACAATTGTTCCATGCTAATGATGGAATATTTATAATAGAATACAAAATTGAAGTGTTCATCATTTTATTACAATTAATATCTGAAACAATAGGTGCTGAATACTATACGAATGAAACACTCTGGAAATCGTTTTAATACAAATTACATGATTCAAATTAGAAATGGAATTAAAATACGTTGTCCAACGTTAAATACTTGCACATCCACGAAAGCATCATTCGAATTTGAGGGCAGCAAAGTTTTCATTTAATTTCGAACCTAACAGTGCCTTTCACGAAGGAGTTTAATTTTGTGCACATTCCTATATATTAATGTATGGACTGCGAATTTTATGCGTTTATTACAACGACTCAATTACAAAAATAGAAGTACTTTTCGATTTTTAAAGCCAATTAGAAGAGGAAATATATTTTCATTTAACCTCGATTTCTTATAAATGATGTGGAGAATTTTTATCTTACGTAAAGATGTGCTGAATGTAATTGCAGTACTATCGGCCGCAATGTGAAGTATCTTTTTAATTTGCACCCAATTTATTACACAGAGACTTTGCAAAATGGTCCCACCGGTCCCCGAAGGTTCCCTTAGTTCGCCATGTATGTAGTAATTGCGTACCGAACGCTAAACAGCCGACACAAGAGGTCGATTTATGGGACAAAGACGAGTAGCAAGATTACGGCGCAGCGTAAAATGGTATCGTAAATTTTTAACGACAGCCAAAACTACTCTCATAAATACAGGGGAGGGAGGAGCGGGACGATGGTTTGTCGTACGTCGGTCTACAACTTCCTAGCAGGAAACCCGTCGAATCTAAATCCATTTTCCGGCAAGCTCGACAAATTTCCGCCGATCGGACGCCATTAATTGCGGGAATATATCACCGGGGTCGGGTCCGGCGTCCTACGGGGCACGTAATTTACAGGAATGACTCGATTCATGTCTTTGGACATCTTCGGGCGCTCTGCGACCCGTGGGTTTGTCAAATATACACTGGATAGCAAAATTAAACGTTCCACAAATTTTTCCAATATTCGACCTCTTGTAAATGGTGCAATAAATCTGGACGTGTTGCAGCTTAAATTTTCATTTGTACTAATAGTCTGTGGATTTTGTGGATTTGTAACAAGAATGACGAGATGAAAAGAGTAATTGAATTATAAGAGTCTAAGCATGTGGTCATATTATGTTCTACTCATCAAAATGATCAAGGGAAGACAGTTCTGTGTACCTCCTGGCTCTTATAATCAATGTTAAATATTTTTATTTTGCAATATTATTAAACACATTGCAGTGCTCATTAAAATTCAGCAATCTATATTGTTTTGTCAATTTTCTCTATGTAGCTGCGCATTATTCAACATGATCAAATTTTTCATGAACGCCCGGCTCGTGTGTGAAGGAAAAGTGTCGTAAAATTTCCCAACACGTCGAGGGTGCGAAAAGTGGGTCGATCTGTGGAGAGGCGCCTGAAAACCCAATGAAAAGTCATACTCCCGGGCGAGCGAATTCATCGTCGAATCCGGTAACACGCGTTCCGGTCGCGCGTGCGAGGCCCGGGCCAGACTAATGGGAAAACTAGGGTCGCGCGACTTTTTGCCGTTAGATTAAAATATGCAAATAAGCCGGGGCGGACACGGCTAAGCTCGTAACCCGGGTGCCGGCTCCCTTTTGCACCCCCCTGGCCGACCTCTCCGCAGCCAGCCGCGAACCCGCAGACCTAAACCACCCTTCCGCCCACCCACCCCCGCAGTCCTAAACCACCCTTCCGCACAGCCGCCCCCGCAGTCCCGCTGGGAACCGTCTAGCGGCCGTTCGCGGAAAATCCCCTGCAGAATTCACCCCCGCGAGTCTGTTCTCTCTCTCTCTCTCTTTCGCTCTCTCTGACGCACACACTAGTCTGATAGGAGAACACATCTTAACACTTTGAGTGCCTCGTCTCCCACAAATGGTAGACGGAATTATTTTTATAAATAAATTTAAATAGTATTCCCTTGCATGTAGCGAGTTTAACTTGGTTTTGCAAGATAGGTCTTTAGTGTCAACGGAACGATATCGCGTTCTCATTTCTCGATAATACGAAGTTGGGATTTTTCAGTAGTCAAAAGCGCTAGATAAAAGATCAATCTAGGCCGCAATCGCCCTCGAAAATCCTATTTTTATGATTATGAGCTATGAAAGTTATGAAAGCTATGAAAATATCTACAAGTGCAGTTGTATGCTTCCGAATAACGCAAATTACGCTGCCAATTAATGCAAATTACGCCTCGTAAATTAAAAAATAGGTCTTTTGGGGGCGGTAGCGGCCTAGATCGATTTTTTATCTAGCGTTTTTGACTACTGGAAAACTCAAATTTTGCATTATTGATAAATGAGAACGCGAATCCCGCACCCTTGTAATCCTGGAAAACGAGTCTACTCCCTTTAAGACTGTTTAAAACATAACATGAAGGTAATAGAGAATTCACAATTATTTTTGAATACCACAACTCACGCGAATTCGGACGTACGTTCCCCTTCAATTCTGTTCTAATTTGCGTTCGTTGAGATCCGTGTCCGGTAATTTGTGGACGGAACTTACGTACTCGCTAGGTGGCGCGACACTTGGGAACGTGCACGGAGATTACAGGGGTGCAAAATTACATTTTAATTTCATCGGTAGCAGGCCGTGTGCTCCTGGAAATACATATCGCGTCGCCGATCTCTGTAAACCGCACTGTGGACCGAGGCGAACAATGTATCCGTCTTTTCCGCACTGCCCCTGCATCTTGCATGTTGACGCGCGACGCTCTCGAAGGTGTTTAAGAGTACAGTGCACAACAAAATGGTGAGATCTTTGAATATTTCGCATTATTTACAATTTTTGTTACAATGTAAGTTTGGCAGGAAAGTTGGAGGACAAGGTCTAAACATAAGCTGATCTTGATTGGATATAATGATAGGTAAGTCAATTATACTTTACCATTGCTAGGTTTCTCTACAAATAAATTTTGAAAAATTTCTACGGTTATGAAGGAAAGTAATTTACAACTAGTAGAACGAAGAGTAACGAGTAAAATGTATTACAAAAGGCTACGGTAGAAAAGCAGTATTCGGAAAAACGAGTTACAAGTTTTGACCAGGACATTTTCAAAACGCGTCGCAATGTAAATGCGCTCGGACTGATGAGAGCTTATGTCAGTAATTGACAAATGCATTCGCATATTTCTCGGCCGTGGAAACTCTCGCCAACCATCCCCTTCATTACTGTATCGCAACGAGCGGTTCGTGCAAAATGTGAAACTAGAAATGTGCTCCCCGTTTGACCCAGTTCGAACGCGAACCATTTTCTATTGCGTGAAACTCGATATTCGACCATCTACAATGGGAAGAATCACGAAACCTTAGAAAAAATGGTGGAAACCTCCATTACGTAGGAACGAAATTGATTAACTAAAAACTGTTCCACAATGGAGTTCTCCAGTTACAAAAGGTTACACAAAAATCCTTCTGCAAACAATAGCAACAATTATAAATTGCAGTAATTGAAACTCAGTCGGTATTATTTGAAGAAAAATAATTTGAGCATAATTTGAGAATAATTAAGTAGCATCTGTCCTAAATTGAATTTAAGTCACATAGTTAATATAATTAAAAAATACAACCTTTATTGTTATTTTATAGACGCATTTCTTAAAATTTCTTGAGAATGATCTAAAGAAAGATCGAAACGTTGAAATAGAGATTTGGTGAAAATTTGCAAATAGTGTATGTAGCATACTTGATTGAACCAGTACGTCGTGGGCATTTAAAATTTAGTTCTTAAAAATAATTTGATTTGGAATGATGTCAGAAGTTCAATATATTGATTTACGTATTACTTAATTTATTTAAAAAAATCTGTATTCTTTGCTCCTTTCGGAAAGACTTTATAAGCCTATCAAATGAATTTATATTTATTTTAGTAACGTTAAAAAATTGTTTTCCACTTTTAGCCCTTAGAGGCGGATAGAAATTGTCCTTCTAATAACAAGTAGTCTTCCCAAAAAAACAATACGAGTCTGAGATGTGGTTTTACGCCTTCCACAATTTGTTTTTATCACGTTCATACACTGGTCTCTCGGTACAGTGCACGGATAATTAGAAAGCAGTACAGTTTCCTCGAAACAGAGAGGAAAAACAGCTTTCTTCCAAGAGACGGTGTAATCCGAAAATGTTCAGAGCCGGTGTTCACATTTCTTTTGACGATGTCTTGTATTCAAAGAGCTCTGCACAGCGGCACGGAGGCACTTCTTACGTTTGAGCGTCGTAATTCCAGAATTTTCGCGAGTATCGTCGGCGCAACGTGCACTGTAAATTTTTTTACAGCTCGCGCACTTGGTCGCGGAAACGTTCTCGTGGATTGCACTTGGCCGCGACGCTCGGCGAAAAAATTTTATTGGACCCAGAACTTCCTAATTCGCTTAACCGGTGCCGTGTGCACGAAAAAGCAAAAAAAAAGGAACGAACGAAGAAAGAGAAGAACGAAAAAAAGGGGGAGGGTGGAAAAAAGAGAAAGGAAATAAAACTTTTTAACCGCCTCCGCCAGCTACCGGCCATTATCCCTGAAATTCCTTTGCGTCAGTGCCGCGGCTGGTTTATCGCTGGAATTATTTTATATTCCCGCGTCTAAACAAAGTACTTAACGCTCCCGTTGGAAACTTTAAACAACGCTGTTGTACCTACGAATTAAAACTATAATGGAATATTAAACCGGCGCGGCGCGCGTATGGATTCGAGCGACAGAATTTCGTGTTCTACGATTATCGCGCGCGGAAGTGTATGTGTTTTTTGAACTTTTAGTAGCGTTCCACGGCGCCGCGGTTTCAGTAAAGCTGTTAACTAAATGTTTAATCTCTCTCGGGGCCGTTCGCGCGGCTGCATTTGCTCGCTGTTAAACAAATACGTTGCTTTTTATTGTTATTCGAGCGTTATAGGCACAAGTTTGTTAATCTGGTAGAGCATTTATGTTGGACAAGGAAGTCTCAATGTATGGGGAAACGTTCATATATTATTACAATAAAACCACGATAATATGATAAAGGTGAAAGTTCCTTTTCATAAGTGCACATTGAAATCAATGTGAACGAAAATTGTTTAAACTCTATAGAGTCGTTTAAATTTACTTTGAAGTCGTCTACCTCAAATTTCGAAAAAGAACGAAACTTCAGGATGTGTTTTTGATCGACAAAAAACTCAAAACTTTTAGAAAGCTAACAAAAGTTAAATCACGTGAAAATAGGAACTTCAATCTTCAAACTAATCACAGGTAGAATGCTGTAACAGTTTTTTACCCAAAGTTACAGGAGTTCGAACGTAGCAAGTTTTCATTTAAAATTTTCGCTTTACTTTTGTGCAGTAGTATATCTCCAACAACCGTAACCTCATATTCCGTATCGATGACGCTCAATGCATTTTATATACCGCCACTCTAAGTAATACTGCATGGTGCATCGTTCGGAGAGCCAATGGATCGGCGAGCCGCATTTGTAAATATTTCACAAAGGAGATACACACAACATTGAATAATATATCGGGAACGCGACCCAGTCTACGACACGCTCGCGCTCTCCACAGCGATACTACTAAAATGCGTACGATTTCATGCATGAAATAAATATGTATCAAGTAAATGAAATCGCCTTGTTTTATCACCGTGGAACCTACGGATAATAAGACTGTCAAATAAATTACCCCATGGTAAATAAATAGTACTTTGCACATTTCTAACGAAGAACTCGTCGATGATTACCAAGAAGGGTTGGAACGGTAGTGCTGTTGGATGGCTGAAATAGTGGACTGCGGTCGAACGATGGTTTCGAAAGGTACAGGCTGCGTTCGAATTTCGCCTCTTGCTCGTCGCCCATATTTTCCTCCCGCATTCTCTCTCTCTCTCTCCTCTCTCCTGCCTCATTTCCCGGTTGGCTGCTACTGTCGGGTTTCCAACCCTTCGCTCGTTAAATCATTTGTTCTCCAGCGGCAGCAACGCGCTCGCTAGGCCCGACCAGACGAGCCAGATATTTGGCGAACGTTCCGATACCCGGAATTGACTTCGTCACCGTTTTACGGGCCTCGGTTCCGAACCGGCAGTCAATTCCTCCCTCGTGACGCTGACCGCGCGAATTAAGGGACCACGCAGGCCTCCAACCCCCCAAAAATTGGGTGAATTCAACCGGGTTTTCCATCCATAGTCGTTTGGGGATGAATCAAGATTTTTACAAGAATTGTTAACCCTTTGCACGATTTGTTCGATCAAAACGGAAATTGGTGCTCGATTTGAAAACAAACCATGATGATACTTACTTTTTAGTTAGTGGACAAGTTTATCAATCATTTGCACAGTCATCAACTCTTGAAATTGATTTTGAAGTCTCTGAAAAATGGACGCTTGAATATTGATAACAGAATTGCAAAGTTTTAAGTTACAAACACTAACGGCGTGTGTTTGAACTCGTCGTCACGTGACTCGTTATAATGGGATTAAACGAAAAATGTTCGCGAAACTGTTGCGGTTTGTATAGAGGGGGCGGATCCCGAGGGACAGGCGTGAGTTAGCGGGAATTGTCGAGTTCAGAGTACGCGAGACGATTAACCAAAGAGAACCGACTTGGCCTACGAAAGAAGGGTTTGCTCCTGACAATGGCTGTTAGCTAGGACTATTTCGAAGGAATTCGAGATGAACTCGATTAAACTTCGAACGGATATAGCCGTGGGGCCGCGGCGAATTGAAACGTTACAGGGGAAAGTGCGGTGGTAACAGGGACAATGGGAGACACAAAAGTTATTCGATTTGCCTCGATAAATATCGCGGATCGTGGCACGAATCGATTGGCGACCTGCTGCGAGGGAGGGTACACTGAATTCGTTGGAATTTCGTCTTCCCGAGGGTTGAACCACGATACGTGCTATTTCAGGGCTGGAAAATTCGTCGTGCCGGCTCAGAAACGGGAAAAATCTTCTCGACAGAGAGAAACCTTTAATTTTTTACTGGCGAGGGTGTGGTCACAGTTATTACTCGGTGTTTGTTGCCGTAACAAATCTCACTGTAAAACGATTGTAAAATCTTCCCATTCTCACTCAAGTTCTTTCTCTTTTCAGACCAACTTTGTGGCCCACGAGATTTTCACAATTTCGTGCGCTGTATTCGCAATTTCCTTCCACTCGCCCACGTTGACTTTGTGAGACTATTTGCAGAATGTCTCGTTTAATTCGAGCACTTCACGGGTCTCTTATTACTGATAATTAGTGGACTGTGGATTTTTATGCAAATGGTCTGTCTCAATTTCAACTAGGGGTTGAATAAAAATTTATTTTCCTGCTTAATAATTTTGATAATAGTATTTTGAAATTCTTCTGATTTCATTGTTTAAATTCAACCTACTCATTTTTGTCATAACTGCATAAAATGGGCGAGGAACAATACTGTAAATATATTGGAAGAATAAAACTCCACAGTCTCTAATGGGAAAAAAATGTCACAGGGAATATGGTAATTCATAAACGAATAATAAACATTCTACACAACTGGACCGTCATCTAAAAATTGTTACACTGTAAAAATATCGTACAAGTTTAACGATTCGATCACCGTACGATCCAGTTTCCAGGCTGCGTATTTGATGTGAAATTCCGCGCGTCGAAATTTGAAGCCGTTCAAACAATTACTGGCCGGTAAACGTAATATTTATTAAATGGAGTGAACGCGAAATATTTGCGCGGAATAAAAGCGGTATATTCCGGGAGACTGCAGACAGCATAGGGAACATGAGCACGGCGCGGTCTCAACAAACATCATTCCAGATTCTGGCAACGTGTTTATGGCCAGAGCAGACGGTCAATCCGGCCGAGGTTTTACGACGCAGTTCGCGTCGGCATCGGTACCGAGGGAGACGCGAATATGGCAGCACAACGCGAGACACTCGAAGCATGATAAATCCCGATCCTCCTTTCATATTTTTCATATTCTGTCTCGAAGTCGGAGAGCCGAGGCATATCCCTAAAACGCGACCGTATTCGCCTCGAACCCGCAATCAAGAAGAATATTCCGTGTCCACTACCGTTCCCGAAAAAAAATGTGACCACCTCTTTCCGACTTTTTCGCCAGAAAACCATAGCCCCGAAACGAAAAAAAGGGAAAAAGACAACGTGCAGAAGGGTGACTCGCAAAAAGTGGGTCGTTAATTCGAAATCGTGGTTCCGCAGGCGCGTTTCCTCTCTTTTTTTTTTCATCCGCACATATCATCGTGTGTACGTACGTCTCTTCGTTTTTTATTTTTTTTCCGGTTTTTTTCGTTGGCCGTCGCAACGACGAAGCCACCGAGAGTCCGACTGCGTACAACCTCGATCACCGATGCTCGTCCGTTCGGATTATGATGACCCATCTACCACGGTCAGCTCGTTCAGTTTCGATTTATGGATAACCGATAACCGGATTCGTTTCCTCTCGTTCGTCCGACCGCCCATCTCCCATCTCCGCCCCCTGCGAATCGTTTCCACCCCCGGATAACCCCCGTCCACCGCGTGTTTTTTACGAGGGTACCTGGATGATAACCATCGCCGAGTCAGGTCGACGACGGAACACTTCCCCGGGGTCTGTTCTGACCCCTGACTTCGTCCCTTGACTCTCCGTCCTTTCGTTATCTATTTATAAAAGTTGCAACTTCGAAGTCGTCGGAAACCGCGTTGACTTGTGTCACATAGACCGAATAGTTACAAATATTCGACGGGGTGATACGAAAATACGGAATACATTCTTTTCGTTTCAGGCTCTGTTTTCAAGAAAATCTAGTTTGAAGATTTTCACACTTGATTCTCTCGAAAACGGTAATCTTCTCTTATTTCCTCATAAGTAGACTGCGGATCTTTATGCATTTACAGCAAAGTTGAGTAGATGAAATACAAAATTGTTGGAAAATTTAAAAAATTGAAAATGTCATGATTTCTCCTCCATTAAAATCATTAAGGGAAAAAATAACATTTAATTTGATTTCTATTTCATGCAATCGATGATGACAGTTTTTATTTTGCATAAAGATCCGCAGTCTACTCATAAGGAATCACCTCTTACCTGTATTTTGCTTTTCAAAGTAATTTCTTTGATCGAGAGCAATCAATGAGTCCTCAATAGGGACACGAACTAATTTCTACGCGAAATATTATAATTAAAAAAATCATCATCTGTATGATCATATATCTCACGGCCAATTGAAAGTGTTCATCGGTCGCTTGTCGCAGATCTGCTGGCAAATAAATCGGCGGGTGTTTCTCTTTAAAAAATTGAAAATGTCATGATTTCTCCTCCATTAAAATCATTAAGGGAAAGAATAACATTTAATTTGATTTCTATTTCATGCAATCGATGAAGGCAGTTTTTATTTTGCATAAAGATCCGCAGTCTACTCATAAGGAATCACCTCTTACCTGTATTTTGCTTTTTCGAAGTAATTTCTTTGATCGCGAGCAATCAATGAGTCCTCAATAGGGACACGAACTAATTTCTACACGAAATATTATAATTAAAAAAATCATCATCTGTATGATCATATATCTCACGGCCAATTGATAGTGTTCATCGGTCGCTTGTCGCAGATCCGCTGGCAAATAAATCGGCGGGTGTTTCCCGCGCGATAGACGCGTCGGATCGGTTCGTTTGCCAGTCGGATTCGGCGAGGCGACAGTTAGCGGCGTCGTCCATCATTGCTTCGATCTTCATATCTGTTTTCGGGGGCTTGGTGCGGGGGTGGCGGAGCTTTCGGAACGGAGGCGGCCGGCGCGCAGAGACTACGAACGAACGAGCAGCGAAACGGTCGCGAGGATGGTATCGGACGTTATTGCTGAAACGCTTTAAACCTCTCGGATTATCCGGCTGGTTTAAAATCCCGTCGCCCGTCCCTGGCCACCGCCCATTGCAGAGGATCCTGTCCCTTTCGCGGTCGCCACGAAGATTTAGCTCCCTTTCTGCAAAACCACGCCAAGCGCCGGACCACCGGCCGAGATTAAAGCGAACAACAGACGGTCCTCTCTCTCTCTCTCTTTCTCGTGTTCCGGCACGGTAATGTTATTAAAAAGGGTGGCTCTGCTCGTGATAGGATCGCGCGAGCACGCGGACGAACCGTTGCCTGTCCCGACGCTCTCATTGTTCTCCATCCTCGCGGACTGTTTAGCGAAATCGCGCGCCGCGGCGGTTTCGCGGCAGCCCGCGGCACGGTTATTAAATTTGTTTGGATTTATTAAACTCGCTGGATTAGTTTGATCTTGGTGCCCGTGACGGCAGAGTCTCCGGCCATCGTCAGGCTAACGTAAGGAAATTGCGTTTCATTTTCACGTTCCGCGGTTTTTCATTTTGCACCGTGCACCGGGACGCTGTGTGGGGATGATTAAAATTTAAAAAGAAAATAAAGGTGTTGGGTAGTCCTATATATCCCTTGGGATTACGTCTGAATAGATGCGGAGTCTATGGTCACATGAACGTGAATCTTCCGTGATTAGAAAGAGCCATCTTACAAAATTGGGTAACTTTTTGAATTTATTACGGGAAATTAATTCGTACCCCCGATATATACCAAACGAATATAAATGTAGTATCTAGTTCATGGTATCTCGAGATACGTCTAGCTTTCCACGCATTCACTGCAGCCATACTCGAAAAGCGCAAGAAACCTCGTATATCAGCAACGATGAATAGTATCTCTCTTTTACTTTTTTCTTTTCGCCAAAGGGGACTTCGTATCTTTGTAAAAGCTCGACGAAAACACGCGCAAAGATCCGCGGTCTAATAACATCGCTCACTGTAACACACCGGATCATCTCGCTCGCGTAAATCGCTTTACTCGATTTTCACTTAAAAAGACATTTCATCTTTTGTGCGCTGGGCGCGTTGAAAGGACCGCGCGGAAGTTCTTCAAAAATTCGTTATCCTCCACTCAGCGTTTCGCAATAACACGGCGCTTCAAGTAACTGCCGGTAGTCGAGATCAAAGTTCGACTGGCGGAAATCTGCGAGCTTCGAAGCGCGCAACGGAAGGGATAAAATTCGAAAAAGTTCGCGGTCCTTTGTCCGTCAGGTTGATACGAACAGTCCGCTTTTGATCTTCAGTTAAAAAGCGTCGCGACGGATCGCTGGATCGTTCGAGTTCCTTACGGCGTTTTCCTCTCTCCCGGGGAAATTGACTGAAAAGTCTCGCTGAAGAAGATTAATTTTGCCGAGCCGATCAAACAAGTCTTTTATCAAACGGACGCGCGCGCGTGTACAGTGCATTCGGAACGTGAACGGGACAGCTGTGACGAAAAGGTTAAGCCCTGATGGGATTTGGTGCGCGCGTCAAAGCGACGAAAAATATCGGCACCGCGATCAAACGGTGTTACACCGTATTTACAATTTATTCACCGGGAGCGGAGACGCGCGTGCAACGTTCCATGCTGTTTTTAATAATAATACCGTGGAAGAAGATTACCCGCGTATAAATCAAACGTTGACGTTCTATTGCCGCTGTTGAACCGGTTCGTTTAATCCGGAACATTCAAACACGGCCGCGGGAGAACGCGAGCAACTTTTACGACCCCGTGGAATTAATGCCGAAACCGTTTCAATTAATGCTCGGAAATGGAGATCGAGCCGGAAAAATTGTGACGATCGTCAGTACGGCAATGAAATTGTCGATGGTTGTACGGGGATATTCAGGGAAAATTGTAAGTAGTTTCACGTGTAAATCGACTTCGCGGTGCTTGTTTAGATTATCCATGGACAGTATATCACTCGTCAGTTCCGAAACCAGCAGGGCTTGTTTCATCCGATCAGGAAGTTACAGTAGTTGAGCTGTCTGATCACGTACATGCATTATTTCCTTCGCCTCACTTATACGCTCGCTATGCGAGTTGTTCTAAGTGATGCTTGTTGCAATTTATACGTCTGACGAGGAGACTTTGCATCGTTCCACTTTTGTAATTGAATACGTGAGCCAATTACTGCCCGAGTTGTATGTTCTATTCGTGTTATATTATCCGAATCTGCATAACCGCTTGCACTGTATTTTATTTGTTCTACAAATAAGTTTTCTCCGTCTGACAACAGACTTACGCCACTCACCTGACTGTGGACCATTCGATTTTATCTTTCTAAGCAAGCTAAATATGCGTGTCTGACCATGGTCGTCTTATTCTACTTGATTAAGGTCGAGTTGTTCTGCTTGTCTAATTATAGGCTAGGATATTGGACTTTGATTATACTTTCTTTATTGGACTTTCCTACCCTTTTGGCAGTGATATTCAACTTGTCTGACCAGGCACCGACTTATTCTACCTATGCAATTTTATGTAATTTTTTATTTCATTTCGCTACTCGTATACTATACAGGGTGTCCCAGCTAACTTGACCAACTCGAATATCTCGCTTAGTTTTAGTAATAGAAAAAAAACGTTATAGGACAATATTAACCTAACCGAAGGGGCAATAGAATGATTGGGAAAAAACTTTATCCGCGGTCATTTTTTTCTAGATATCAAGGTCATAAATTTTTTCTTTAATGGAACTATATATTTTTTAAGGCGATGTAATAGTAGGGGTGAAGTCCTGTTCGATGACATATTATACAATGACCTTCGTGTGACCTTGGGTATGAAAAATCCAAAAAGTATTACAGGTATTATCAGTGATTAATTTACTACAGTAATTGGTTTGGTTGAACTACTTTATTTCAATAAACGTTTGAAATGATGACCATTATATTTTCAATACATTGTTGTATATGGAAATACGCATCTTCATATCTTCGGCTAACGTAGTTAGATCAGGTGACCGCGGAGGCCATAAAACCAATTAGTAATGCTTCTAGAATTTTTCATACCCAAGATCACACGAAGGTCATTGCGTAATATGTCATTGAAGACGACTTCACCCCTACTATTACATCGCGATAAAAAAAATATATAGTTCCATTAAAGAAAAAATTGATGACCTTGATATCTAGCAAAAAATGACCGTGAAAAAAGTTTTTTCCCGATCATTATATTGCCCTTCGGTAAGGTTAATATTGTCCTGTGACGTTTTTTTTCTATTACTAAAACTAAGCGAGATATTCAAGGTGGTCAAGTTAGCTGGGACACCCTGTATATGTTTTATTCTTCTCGTCTGACCAGAAGTGTCTTGTTCCACTTGCGTAAACTGAACAACTTAGACGAACGTGTCTGCGTGATCAGGAGAATCACCAATCAGCTATCGAGTTATGCGCACTAATTTCCTTGATTGATTGGCCAATAGAGACACATATCTCGTGACTCGTACTAGTTGGATCATTAACAGCACTTGCAATACAGTCGATATGTGTACCTGTCTGACAACGAACGAATGATGCACCTACATCACTGCAGGTAACCGCATGAATTGCGACAGAAAAATCGATGCAATTAATTATCAATTGTATCGAGTTCTTCACAGTGTTTTCACAAATTCGTATTAGAAAATTAATTATCTTCCGCTATCTAGAAAACTAACAAATGTGCCTTTAGAAATTCAGAATGAAAAATTCCATATTTCAGAATCATTTTCTTCAGTAGAATCGCTCCTACCACGGTTACACGATCAATACTTCAAAGCTTCATTTTTAATTTGTTGAATAATAATATAGATTGTTCCGCTCTTCTTAGGCAAATTAATCTTTATGTACCTGAACGTGTTTTGAGGACGAAAGCAGGATTTCAAACAACGAAATCCAAATCCACATATGGAGTAATGAATCCTATAAATCGGATTATTGCGACATCAAACACACTTTATAATAATATTGATTTTTTTAATGGCACGTTACAGGCATTCAAAACAAAATTACGCGAGATTATTTGCTAATATCGTACCTGTATTTGTTGAGTTTTGCGCTTGTCCCATCGAATGTAAATTTTAGGTTAAGATTGTTTTTTCTTTTTTTTTGTTCTTATTGTATATTTTTGTTATTTCCTATTTGTTTTTATCAGTTATACAAAACGTCTGTGAACTCATGTATAAAAGGACCTCGGTCCGTATATAATAATAGTAATAATAATAATACTGTGACATCCGGTAGAAAAACTTTCTCGCGCTAATTTTTGAAAATCATTTGACAGGTTGTCGACCTACTTTCGTCGGCATGATGGTTTGACGCGGCGTCGAAAAAATTGGAGTGCAGCCCGTCGAGGCCCGAAAGTACGCTTCCGCGTCCGCTTATCGATCGCGTTCGCGACGACGACGGAGCACGTGGCCTCCGAACGATTCGGGCTTCGGCCCCCGGAGTCCCCGTCAACCGGTTGAAGGTTTTTTAATCAACGTCGACCAATGGTCATTATAACGCTCGTTTAGAGCTCCATAACACGGGGGCGTCGCGGGAAACGGCGCGACGCGACGCGTAAAAAACGGCTCGGGGACGGGAGCAGAGGATATCGGCACCGAAAGAGGTCCCTTCGTTATGGACGGCCGTATTTCACGGCGTTAACGAGCGCCGCCGCGTTTTGTCGGTGATAAACTCGCGACAGCCGCGACAGATACGAAAACTGATGTCCCGGTCGGTTCCGACCGGATTGACGAGCAGACGTCCAAGCATCCCGCCGCGAATACCATATTTCGAGGCCGTGCCCGTGGTCCGATTCGAAAGTCGACCAATGATTGATTCCGCTCGACCTACCGCAATGTCGTGTGACCGGCGACCGATCGATAAACGCCGCTCGATCCATCGTAAAAAGACAACGATAAAACCTCGGTGACTTACGGCACGTCCTCCCGATACGAAAGATTCCCCCTCGTTAGCGATTCGAGCTTACTCGTTTACGATACATTCTGCTGCCAGCGTTGCGAAACGTCACAACACTCATAAATTTCGTTTATACTCCCGATAAGTACACTGCGGATCTTTATGCGTGTTTTTGCGCTCTGAATCCACCCCTATCCAGTTCGAAAACTAATTCACCCTTTTTTAGATCATATCCATCATATCCAAGTTTTTATAAAAACTTGTTTCAGTAAACTATTGTACTGAAAATAAAGTTGACTGTTCTGAAGCTCGCAACAATGGTTTTGTATACGTAACACAGTCACCATGAAATATTTATTTTAAACAATTTGCATACACGACTTCACCTATGGTCTTGATCGTATTGGATTTACTCGAAGAAGAAACGCAAAAATAAACAATGCTATTCCTTTTCTTCGACTCATTTTTATATACAGGGACCCGGGGGGTTGTACCACAGTTTTCGATACACCCTGTTAAAATTATTAGAACCTCAGGCGACTAATAATGTTGCTGAGTGAACACTTACAATTTTAAAGTGTATCTCATAATTAGACTGCGGATCTTTTTGCAAAATAAAAATTGTCCAAGTCAATTGTACGAAACTTAAATTAACTGAAAATGTGTATTCTTTTTGAATCATGTTAAAAAGTCGGAAATTATATCAAAATACCTTTAGATTCGTCTAATGTGTGTTTAGTTTTGTATTTGATCTATTCATTTTTACCATAAATGCATAAAATCCGCAGTCTACTCATAATGTACCGAAGAATTCGGCGCAACCAGACTTCCGTTTAAAAACCGATCGTGCCAAGCTAATACAGAAGAAATTCGAGGGTTGATTGGATCGGTATTCGGCGTGCGAAAGGTTGCGCGGCGAGTCCAATTAGCAAGGTAAAATCCGAGAATACGTTAACAGGTTGCAGCCCGCAGTCGACCCGATCTTGTAACTCGGGGGATGGTTGTCGTTCCGGCGAAGTTAGTTGATATTATAGGAGAATTCCTTCTCCCGAATTCTAATATCGAAATACCGAGCCACTCGTAGAATGTATACGAAGACCGTGGGGGCTCCTATCGGTTCGAGTTCCCTCGGGAACGGTGCCGGTACTCGTTCGAGGCTCCGCTACTTAGCGATGGGAAAGGACGCGGGTTAAGGATCGAGGCAGTTTGTTCCAGTGCTCGGCCAAGTCTAATTAGAAAAGTCAATATCGACGCGGTCGGGCCACGAGTCCCCCGGTGTTCATTATATTATAATATTCTCGGAAGTATCCCGGGCAGAGTCCCCTGATGCTTTTAAGGCCGCGACGTTTCCCGGCAAGCGAATTGGCGTCGTTATCTCCGACCAATGGGGACACTCCGCTCTCCTCTCTCCTTTTTACGGCGGGACCCGATTAGTTTCGGAACCGGGTATTTGTATATTGGAGAGCTCTGCGCACCGGCAAATGGAGGAACGTTTGATCTGGAACGTTTGTATTAGGAACGGCGGTGAACCACGACCAATAAACATTGATTTACGAACCATTCCTCTACGGTACTATTCTTGAAATGAATCTAGGTCTTCGGGAAATGGGACGCTCGTGATTTTTGAATAAACGTTATTAATGACTGTGGTAGTTGGATAATTTTTAAAATTATACCAGCATGAAGAATGGTCTCGAGAAGTTTTTCATTCCCGCGGAATGTTAATGTATGGAAATGATTGAATGATTAAATCTGGAACGATCACTTTCTGATCAGGAACATGCTCGTTCCACTTGTCTGACCAGTAACCACATTCACTCCTGATCATTGCCTGACGAATGATCCTGGGCTATTCGTCTCGTCATTAATCACGCCATTCCGCTTGTCTGGCCGATTACTATCCTATTCCACTTTTGTGATTAATAATCATCTTGCTCTGCTTGGAGGGGAAATGACTGACGCATTCTACTTATTTGATTGAAGACTCGCATGTTCGCATCGTCTGACCAAAGACAGTTCTGCTTCGCTTGTCCGACTAACGACTGGCTTACTTCACTCGATCTTGAATAACCGTTTTATTTCAATTGTTTGCCTAATGGTCGTCTCATTCTACTTGCTGGATCAATGGCTATTTGTGTAACCACGAACAGCCTCTTTCCCCTGGCTTAAGTAATCATTTAATTCAACTTCCCTCATTAATAACTAGTTCGTCCTACTTGCCTGATCAATAATCGGCCCATTTCACTTGGCTGATTCATAACCATCCTGTTCTACTGATCCGGACAATGACTGTTCGTTCCGTTCTACGTATTTGATCAAAGACACGCCTGCTTCAATTACCTCTCGGAGGCTCGCCCTATCTCACTTGCCTGACCAATGACAGTTTAATTCTACTTGCTTGATCAATGATCGTATTGTATGTTCCCTAAACGGGAACAGTCTCATGCCAATGGTCTGAGAAATGATTCTATTCTACGTGTTTCGTCATTAATCAACCAATTCCGCTTGTCTGATCAATGACCATCCCATTTCACTTGCGTAATGAATCATCATGCTCTATTTGTCGAACCAATTCTGTTTCTGCTCACTTGATCGGAACTTTTCTGTTTTACTTGTTTGACTAATATCCTCCTATTCCACTTGTCTGACCTGTGTCGTGTTATTCTACTGAAATCGGTAGAAATTCTTCGATCCGGAGAGACAGTGATTTTAAATAAGATTTGTAAAGAGGAACATGTCTTTATTGATCTCGGGGTTGTTCGTACTATAAGAACGAATTTGAGGGAAAGGAGAATTTCCAAAGCTCCGTGACAAAATAATTATCCAAGAACGAGAAGTAATTGCGGGGTCCGCGTCATAAGCAGTCTCGCCGGAAATATTTTACGGTAAGTGAGAGGTAATTTCATGAGAATACGTCGAGTTCCAACGGTTTTTAATTAAACTATCCGTGGATAGCCAAGTGGAAGAAGTTGAGACTAAACAGTAACAAGGGCCGCTTTTCAGGCGGCCAAGTACTAACGGATCCCTAACGACCAGCCGGGAATGGTTTGCGCCACCGAGACGAGTTAATGCAAGAAAGTCTTCGAGCTTTCTCGAGGAAAGCGTGCAGCCCGTCGGATAATCCTTGGATCAGCTATATCGAGGCGAAATCCCTCTCGAAGTATCGTCTTTTCTTCGCGTAAAAGGAGATTCGTTCGTTATAATAAGGAAACTGTTTGGACGTTGACTGAGACGAACTTCGGGTGAAAGGACGAAATTTTTAAAAGTTCCCGACCCGGACTTTCCTCGCGAAATATTGTACAAAACTTTTAAGGAATCTACTTTTTACGGTCGATCGGCGAGCGTCTACCTAATCCTCCATACTGCAACTCCCCGAGCTTTAAAAAAGACGTATCATTCAAACGTGCACGTACAATTTGAAGCAGTGAACGAATTGAGAGGATTTAAGGACATCTGTGTATTAATTTCAGCTTAATACGACGATTAAAAGAAGAAAGACATTTCTATTCGGCTCCTGTGTCTTGTAATCAATGCAAACATTTTTTATTTTGCATAGAGATCCGCAGTCTAGAGGTATTCGACACAAAAAGCCATCGGTGGATCTTATTTTTTAAAGCTAGCGGAGTTGAAGCATGGAAGACTAGTAGATGTTGGATTTTCCCCAGAATTGGATTTTGTCAGTGTCATATTTGATGCAAAAATCGGTTGTACTTATTCTTTGAGAAATTCGTTGAAAAATGGAGTCTTAGTATATCTCGCTAGTATTTCTCCAAAATTTGATTTTATTGGATATTTGACACAGAAAGCCGTCGTTGCGCTTGAATAAAATCCAATTTCGGGTAAGTCGCAATTTCGCCGATTCGAGAAACTTTGATAGTTTCGACGGGATGATAAAGATTTTCAATTTTGACTGCCATTCATCTCTGAACCCCTACGCTTTTATTCCAACCGTGCAGAATGTTGGAATATCACTTAACGCAGAACAAGAGCTCTCGGGAAGTAGATTCGGTTCTCCGTAGAGCGGTTTCCGGAAGGTAATTGCCAGAGATCGAACTAAATCGTGGTCTCGAATGGTCTGGCTAGAAATCTTCACCTTCGGCCGACTGTATTTACGTAATATCCCTGGGGATTCAATTGCAAACATGTTGCATAAGCTTCACGGGAGCTTAGATGCCGGTTAAATGGAACGTTTAATACGTCAAGAGCGTAATGGCGTGTGTCGTAATAGGAGAAATGGATTTGGCCCTAACCACTGTGATATGTCTGCGCGTTCACTTCGTTACTTGGGCTTAGACCCTGCCATCGTCCCATTCGAGAAGATTCCTTGAATCTTGCCTTCAACTCCCTCGTTTCGTTCGGAATTGTCCAATCGTTTCACAAGAGACGCAAGGATCACATTAATTATCTTCGTACGCGTGGATCATGCCACAGAATAATTCAATCCGAACCCGAACTACGATCATTTTCGTGTACCTCGAAATTGTTTTCGGCACTATACATTCTACATTTTTATTTTCATAAATATAAAAATTAGCTTGTTAAAATTTCCTTCCAGTTCGTGTATTTTATTTGCAGTGCCTGTGCAATTTCAAACAAAATATGAAGCTGAAAACATTAAAAACACTGACAAATGCATGGAAATTGGAATGAAATTCAAATACGCATCCTCATTGTCTCAACATTTTTAACAACGTCCGTTTAAATAAAATTCGAGTTGCTAAAACATTTTTTTAATTTGCGCCGTCTCGTTTCCATTTGTTATGGTGTCATATAACAAACAAGATACCAAACTTAAATATTGAATGTAACTATATTCATTGTCAGAATATTTATTATCAGGAACGTTTGTTCAAATAATATTTAACGTGTTAAAACCTGTGTGTTTTGGTTAACAATGAAACTCGTATATTTGCCTTGTAAACCGTTCGAATGTTATTTATGGACGTATATACATTGAATGCAACACAGTAAAAATATTTAAAAGACTTGAGGACATTACATTTTTTTAACTCATTAAAATTATTCACAAAAGAAATACGCAGTCTAGTTATTGGTGTTAGAGAAGTAATTGTTTCGCGCGGTCCAAAACAGTCAGGAAGCAGTGATTTCGATGGGAAATCTCTTTTCGAAAACGCAGTGTCGCCGGAAATACGATGGAAATAAAGCTCGGGACACGGTAAACGAAACCCGTGCGGCTGAATAACATTTTTCGAAGAACGCGGTGCGGCCATAAAGCGGCTTTGATTAAGCGTTTTAATTACCGACGCGACCGCCCGCGTTTTATAAGTCGTAATAGCGGCCCGGGCAGTTTACACGCATGCACTTCATTAACGCGGGGGAAAAGTTTCGGGCTTTATTGCCGGTTAACTAGTCGAAAGCGGGACCGTTCATTATGACCACGCCGGAAATTTATCAATTTCATCCGGACGCGTGATCGCTCCCTTTGAATGCTACCAGACCGAGGCAGTAACGTTACCGGCGAATACTGTGAGCCTTTATTAATGCTGGAACGAGAGACCCTTGAAAGGGGGTAAAATCTCAATCAATCAAGTTTGAATGATCTGCATCCCACTCCCAGCACTTCTATTTAATACAGTTCCAACCGAATGGTTTTAATAGATAAATGAACGTAAAAAGGTACCTCTTTATTCCTACGACTATTATAAATATTACCTTAAAGCGGTTGAAAGCGTCCGATAAGTTGAAATTATGACGTTGATACATTGATAATGGAATAAATATTATTTAAGTGTAATTTAAAACTAAATATTGTGTACAATAGTTTGTGTAATATAATATATACGCTAAAATGTAGCAGAAGGTTGTCGAAGTTCGCAAGCTTGAACTTTAATGAAATTGAATTTGATTAAATGGAACTTCTTTTAAAAGAGCGAGAATAATTTTCGGCCAGCCCAATACTTGAGAAAGTCTAGTTACAAAGTGTGCTTGTTAGCAGACTCTCAGTAGGTTTAAAACTGTCGCTAATAAGAAAACTTCTGTAGCATGAAAACTCTGAGTTTTTCAAAAGTTGGCATGTTTGTAAAGAAAACTCGGTAGGAGCATCGGAGATTCTTTTTCTTTCACTTTTTGATCTTTCCGGCCGAGAACGCTTCTAAAAGCTTAATACGCGTCTTCATACCTGTCTCTCTACGTAGAACACTGTAATCATCACAGTTTTTATCAACCGAAATTTCGTAAACTTTTGTACCATGAAAAACTGTCGCATAAAACTTCACTATTTTACTCCACTGATCAATGACGAATCTGTTCCATTGGTCCGATCAATGACTGAGACATACTACTTCTTTCTCGAATCGTTGCCTCATTCTACTTATTTGACCATAGATCAGCCCGGTTCTCTTCTGTCGGGTCGACGGACGATTTATTCCACTTGTCTGAACAATGGACAAGCTATACTACTAGCTTGACCAATTCCTACCAATTTTACCACTGTTGTAATAGATCAACCTTGTTCTACTCGCATTCCACATGTTTTATTTATCTGATTGTACACAAATTACACTGTTCTGATTGTTTGATCAATGCTCGACCTACTCCACTTCGAACCGTTTTAATGGGAAAATTCGTACGAATTAAATTCGTTGTGCTGACCGGAAACTATTCACCTTCACTATGTGAACGAAGACTTTTCTACTCTATTTGACTGACGAATTGGCCTTTTGATCTATTCTACTTGTTTGTCAAATGGTGGATCCATTCGACTTCGTTAACCATGATTGACCTATTTTACGTATCTGTTTGAATAGTCGACCTATTCTACTTGCAGCGCTAATCGTTAGTCCGTCGGCTTATTCGATGATGGTCTGGGTTAGGTCGACCTATCCTACGTGTCTGCCCAAAGTTAAACCTATTCTACGTGTCCGTCCAAATGGTGCACCTACTCTACGTGTCTGCCCACATGGTCAATATGTACTACTTATCTGTCCGAATGGTCGATGGCACATTTTACATACAGTGAGTGCAGAACGTATATTCGTACGCTCTTTAAAATAGAATAACTTTTTTATAATTGTACCAAACGACCTGTTTTTTAATAATCAATTAGAAGCACTGGTTTCCGAAATGACATGCAAAAAAGATTTTCCAAAAATTTATAATTTACAAGGTTACATGCAAAAATGAAAAGGGCATTTTTAAAAATTTTGTTATTTAGGCCATTGAAGAAAATTTAAAATACATGTCTTGTAGATCTATAGTAGTTACACACATGCTGAAAATTTCATTGACTTTACAAATTGATTATAAAAAATCAGACCGTTTGTTACAATTATAAAAAAGTTATTCTATTTTAAAGGGCGTACGAATACATTTTAAATAATTTGACTTTGCTCTACGTGTCTGCCCACACAGTCTACCTATTTCACTTACATTTTCAAGTGATCGACTCGCTCTACTTACATTTCGGTGTTCGCAAGTCTGACGATCGCCGAAATACCGTATAAAAACTGGAGTCGGAAGCCGGCTTTGATCTGCGGTCACGGGATCGTCGTGGAAGCAGCGACACAGATTCCTGCGGTGGAGAATTAATCGGATTGACGGGAAGGTGACCGGCGCTTCTTTCGGATCCATATCCGAACGACGCGACGGTCACATTGTTCGGGACCAGCGCGGATTATCCAAACAAGGTTCTTTCGTCGGGCGGTGCGGCCACGTAGATTTCGTGTCCGGATCGGACGCTGTGGTCAGTGGAGCCGGTGGACAAGAGAGAGAGAAATAGAAAGGAATAGGACACAGGAGGAAAATCGAGGAGAAACGTTGAAACGGAAACCGGAAGCCGCTGATACGGGAAGGCGGAGGGCTGCGGTCTCGGTAAGAGAAAAAACGAGCGGACGGGAAACAAATAAAGCGGAGTGGAGAGACGACGGCGGGCCGAGGAAAGATGTTTGTAATGTAAAAGCGCGACGTTCGCAGCATTAGGGAAATTGAAACGGTTTTCTTTATCTGGTCGGATCCAGAGATAGAGCGTGCATCCCGTTTTTCCGACCGACCCGGCCGGCCGGCCCGGACGTTGAACGTTCTCTCGAAACGTTCGCAATTCGTCGCCGATACGTGTCTCGCGGAATAAGAAATCCTCGAAGAAATACGACCGACCGTAGGAACAGAGCCTTAATGAAAGTCGGAATCGATGGCTGACTCGATCGAACCCAACTCTGCAGCTCCGCATCGATGGACAATCCTTTCTTTGCCGAACGAATCCAGATTAATGTTATGCAATTTTACATGAATCGTAATCTTGTTATCGACTTGTTAGCCCCGAGACTAAGTCGGGGAAACGGATTTTTAATGACTGAATAAATCAACGGTGTTATGGGAGAATATAATCCGGAAGTCTTAACAGGATCCGACAATTTTAATCGTTTGGAAAGTGATTTAGTCGTAGTTCTTCTCATTACCATAAAATTTGTAAAATTACATGAAGTTGCGAAAAATGTCACATTAAATAAAGTTCTTTGCGTGGGATTTTAATCATTAATTAAATAATACAGTATCAATAATATAATCCAGTAAATTTTTTATGAAGATTATTGAAAACAATTCGTAGCTTCTCAGCACAGTCAATTTCAGAATATTTGACTGATGAGGTCCACACAAGAGAAACGTTAAGAATCCATTTAAAATATTAAATTGACCCGGAAACCCCTAATGCAGATGGAACACATAAGCTAAAGTTGCATATCGAATGATCTTAATACACCCGCCACGTGCTGGCACAACAACGGGCACGTTCGGCTATTAAATTTCATTCCGAAAACATCAAAGTAACTATAACTAACTTCTACACCCCATCCCCAGAGTGTGGGTTGCATAAGCAAAGATAAAACAGGATTATATCAGGAGCTGTGTGCCTCACAACGTGTTTCGCGCTTCGCATCAGATACTCTGAATCCTATCTTCAGCTTTGAGACCATCCGGCTAGTATCTTTATTGGAAACTGGAGAACTTTGAGAAAGTGAATGCCCCGCTTTGCTTCACTTAAGGGTCCATGCACAGCGTTATCTGCGCATAAACGTGAAAGATAATATTGGCCTGCTGGGAAATAATTTCCTGGCGTGGCTTCGACGGGAGTGCGGCCTCCGTGTACAAAGCTACTCGAACTTATCCTCAGAAACGAAGTTCCTTCTCATAGTGCTCGGCTCTCTTGACCGCCGGATGATTGCTGTAATCCATCCAGCTTCCAGAGAAATTTTGCACTCTTCGTTGCCAGCGCAGTTAAAGTTACTGCTGTTTGAGGGAAAAATTACTCCTCACTAAGTTTGCTATTTTACTGACTGAGTTTCCCAACAGCAATCTTAACCCTTCGCCTGCATTATGGTTGGTTTAGGGTCGAACTAAAATTTCTTTGTAGCATTTCTTCCTTCGACTTTTATTAACTTCCCGATTTTATAGGGAAGTTACTGTAATTACCCCGAAAATCGAAAATCGATTTTTTAGCAGATCTTCACGTTTCATGGTCATTGCAGTCATTTTAGACTATTTTCAGCAAAATGTTCGTATGTGTGTGTGCGTATGGCCGTTTGTATGTTATCAAATTTTTCGTTAACGTTTTCTGAAAAAGTAACAACGCGATCAGAATGATGAATGATGCAATCGATGTGTCCCGCTGTAACTTAGAGCTGATTAGATTTTGGTCCACTTTGGACCAGTAGTTTTTTAGTTTTTTTAGTTTTTTTAGTTTTTTTCGAAAGAAGTTCATTCAACAATGCAATTTATACGAGAGGATGGACATTTTCCACCGAATAAACAAACGTAATTATATATATTTCATTTTTAATTTTTTTTTTAATTAAAAAAATTTTTTTTTCAATTATGCAACTAATGCTAACGAATCGGGAAGTTCTTTGTGTGACTCTCCAAGAGTCACACACCAAATATAAAACATTAATAGCTGTAGACCCTACTAGCCATGAGTACTAATAACCCTCTCGCAAGAGCAGTCGTACCCGCGAACCGCGAACTCGCGAAGCGAGTGAGCAACAACAACCCTATTCGCGAGCGAGCGAAGCGAGCGAGCAACAATAACCTCACTCGCGAGCGAGCGGAGCGAGCGAGCAACAATATCCCTCTAGTTTTTATTCTGGAATTGATTGAACATCATTTGCACACTAGACTAGAGATTTTAATATGTATCCCAGAATTTGTATAAAGCCTGGAGTAATAACAATTTAGCCCATTATCTATCAATCGATACTAATTGAGACGGATCATACCCATCGCTATGCAGAATACTTTTTACAAAATGGAAGGATTTGACGATTGGACCACGTTCCGGCGATTCGGGAGACGATCGTGACTGTCCGAGTGATCAATCAGCTCGGATTCCGGGGCGCAGCGTAAGAAGACAATCGAAGCGCGGCCGTAATCCGCGTCCGGAAACCGCAAAAAGGATCACCTCTGCCGTAGGATCTGCCCCTCCGGTTGGCTGGCGCGTGGAATTCGATATCAGAACACGTTGGAGCGGGACACGCGGCTCGGATCCGGAAAATCCAGTGGGCGTACGTGCTCCCATATCCGCGGGGCTCTGCCGCGCGGACGAGACGACACCGTTGCCGCTCTATATCTCCGGGAATGTATTTACGATAACAGTGAAACACGCACGTGCGTATGATGTACGGGCCTCGGTAAATCTTGCGGCGGGCTGGGACCGCCACCCACACGCCGCCACCGCCCCGCGCCCCGCGCCCCGCTTACACGCGGCTCCCAACCAGCCTGGATGGCCTCGGATCCACGATTTTGGTATTCATGCTGACAGCCAGCCTTTATTGACTGTGGATAAACCGCGGCGGTTGCGTGTCTCGGCTCGGCCCGACCCTGCCCGACTCGGCCCGACGCGGCCCGCGCCGCGACGAACGGACCGCACCGCATTCGTATGCCGCCCGCGCGTTTCGCAAATACGCGAGCGGCTTTGCTTCCCCGCCTAGCCGCACTGGGAATCAAAAACGCGCCGCCTACATATTTTTCCGTTGCTCGCCGGACTTCCTCCATCTTGCCACCCTTCTGTCTTTACATGGCATCCCACCCTCCGGACTTGATTGGCTTGGAACGAAAGTTCGCAACGTTCCTTAAGGGAAATTCGAGGACAATGTTTATTATGTGTGCGAATGAATTCGGTGTCTTTTTCAGCGATGTTCAACTTTTTACGAGATTATGTTTCGAAGTATTCACAGTATTCTCTCCGTCTGTATTGGTGAGACTTACATTAATGATTGCAACGTTTCTAGTTTTTTCTATTTCTTTATCAAACCATTACCATCGTGTTCTTCTCGTTTTGCTAATTAAAGTGACACCAAACACGATATAGTTACCATCGTAATTTCTTGTGTAACGGGCGGTGCTGGGAGTGACTTCAGAATAACTTGAGCCAGCTGAGAGTGATTTCAGAGTGACTTGAGAGCACTGGGGTGCTAAGAGTGCAGATAGTGACTTGAGAGTGCTGAGAATGAGTTCAAAATAGCTAGAGAGTATTGACAGTTACTTCAAAGCGACTTGAGCGTTCTGAGATTGACTTGCGAGTGCTGAGTCTCTCAACGCAGTGCTAAGCCAGAAATAATCGAGAGCACCTGAAGTTCAGCTCTCGAACGGTCTCCTAGCTTAATGAATTACGGAATAAATGATAAGTCGAGGGATCGAACGTTGCTACGAATTACGAGATGAAAAGATGGGTAGAGAGAGGTCCGCTGATAGGCGTCTGATGAAGACAAGCCGCACAGGTCCGTAGTCCGGCCAAAATTCCTTGGCACGGTGATTTCGTACCGGCGGGCGTAGGGAGGGTACGTTGCCCGATCTGCGGTGATGCAGTGGCCGCCGTTAAAGAGAAACGAAGTTCACCGGGGAAAAGAACGGAAAAAGGAGCATCGTGTCCGGAGATGGAGAGACCAAGGCGAGAAGAGATACGGCTGCATCGACACGAAATATCAAACCGACCGCATATACCGGGTGTCTCCCGAACGACCGGTCCGGTTCGGTCCGTGCCGAAACCAGCTGAAACGAGCTGGAATTGAGAGAGGTGTCCTCTTTCCGCGCGAAACCAATATAACAGGACGAACGAAACCGCTGCCGCCCGTTCTCTTTTCCCGGGTCGTCCTGAATAGCAACGAGAAACTTCCACCTGGAATTCGTTGCTCCTTTTTTTCAGGGAAAAAGAAGAGCTCCGCGTCAGCAGGAACCGCAAAACGAAAGAAAAAGGGCGGATAGAACAGAGGCAATTCGTGGATACGAGGGAAATGGGTCTTCCTTCTTGTCGACGGTTTCTTTCGCTTCGGGGGTGGTGCGAGGGAGGGTCGGCTATCTTGCGGACGCGAGAAAAATCGTTCCTCATCCGACACATCTCGAACCGGATCGCCTCGTCGTTGTTTCCGCGAACGAAGATGTAAACCAAGCTCTCTCTTTTTCTTCCTATCTCTATCTCTCTTCCTCCTTTTCCTGCGCTCCCTTCCGGCCGTTACTGACGAATCACCCCGATCCGAGGAAAGAGGAGAAAATTCGCGCCCCGGGAGCCGCGTAAATCTGATTGGTTTTCGACCCGGAAGACCGTCCCAGTTTCCTTCGAATCCGTAGAACTTGTTTCGAGGCAACTCTGCCACGTCTTCACCGAGTTTCCAACTGCTTTCGAACCGTCGCATATGGTTACTCGTTCACGTTCGTGCTGTACATCGTTTAATTACGATGTTCAGTGGTGGAAGGTTCGCTCCGTTAGAACAGAATGTGTAATTTTACGGGTATTTTCTGGAATATACAGTGCAATGGGCCTTCTAAAAATATTTTTTAAAATTACAAGTGGTTCTTATAGAGTTTTTTGCGCTGATTCCGAAGCTGCCCTTAATTTTTCTCATAGACGCACAGTTTTTGAGAAACATGACTTCGAAAAAAAAGACATATTTTTCTACTTTAAACAAATATTATGATGTTATTATAAAAGATATTGAATTTTTCTTTACAGCAAAAGATTCTGTAGACTTTTCCGAATACAGTGATATCCAATATTAAAACATTATGATTGTTTAAACATGTTTAAATTAAAGACGGAGAGACACCACTTTTGCATCAATTTATGAGGATATTTTTGAGTTTATCTCAAAAGATAAGGGTCCAGCAGAAAATCGAACTATGCCACGAGATAGAGCAGATTTTTATCTTGAGAAACCACCCTTTTAAGATGGGAACGTCGACGTTTTTTTCGAACCAGAAAGCAAAATATCTTCGTCCAACATGAGTTGCTGCCAGTGGCGCTCACCACTCACTACTAGAACGGGCGTTTCACGGGATACGGCGCGGCGAAGTGGTGTTTCTCAGTCTTTAATGATTGTTTAAACATGTTTAAATAAAATAACATCATAATATTTGTTTAAAGTAGAAAAATATGTTTTTTCTCAAAGTCACGTTTCTCAAAAACTGTGCGTCTAGGAGAAAAATTAAGGGCAGATTTGGAATCAGCGCAAAAAACTCTATAAGAACCACCCAACAGTAATTAGGAAACATAAAAAGAGTTGAAATTTGTTGGACAGTGTCATTACGTACCCTCGAAAAACTCGTTCATAAAATGAAGTATACAATTGATATATTCTAGAAAACTGCTGTATTAGGGTCTCCTCAAAATGGCCAATGGTTTCTTCATATTTAGGTTCCCTGGAAGCTCAGAAATCACGATGATTGAACGGATGCTAGTTTGAAGCATTAACTTTTCGACAAAACGTGACTAAATTTGTCGACTCGGACCACCGTTCCGAGATTAACGAGCCACCGGTATAGCCCGGCGCGGAAGAACCGGCAGCGTCCGTCGTTTTTACCTTCTTTTATCAGTATTATACGCGGTCGTTAGGCAGAAACATTATACGACGCTATCGCGTCGACGCCCGAAGAGTTACGGCCGCGGGACCGGCTCCCGACGATCGATCGTGGAAATCGAGCAGCAACCACGATCGGCTTCTCTCCACGACCCCCTGGTAATTGATTCGGAGCCGACGCGGCCGAGATAAACCGAGAAATATCTTCCGTAATTTACGCGGACGCCGTTTTCTTCCCGGCTCGTCCCGAGAAACGGCCGCTTTTATGTTTACCGCCCCCGCGGCGCAAAACACGCGGGCTCGAGAGATACCGAACGACCGGTCTTACCGGTGATTGAACGCGATTTTTGTCGGTAATTTCATCGTTCTCTCGTCCCAATGATATCGAGGAAATTGCACCTCCATTTAGCCGCCTTTTCTTCTCATACGAAAAAACAAATTTGGAAACGAAAATATCCCGTAAAATTTCTCGAGGCTCAAACCTATCCACACCAAGCAACGTTGAATGTGGCATACTAAAATAAATTCATATATTATACTGAATCGTGTACGAATATATTGCAACAAGTTTTATAGCCTTGAATCACTTCGGTTTCCTGCAAGAAATCTCGAAAGATGACCGGAAGAACTTCAAACGTCATCAAACTCGCACAGTTTGCTCGAATAATTCAGCGTTCCTTCAATTGTGTGCATTACACAAGTTTTTATTTTCAATACGCACCTTTTATAATTTTTTTTACCATCATTCACATGGATAGTAAATAATATACAATGTTTAATTTCACTATTACTCTGGTGCAAAGTCATATACAGGGTGTCCCAAAATTCCTTCAACAGCCGGAAATGGGAGGTTCCTGAGATCATTTGGAGCAACATTTTCCTTTGCAAAAATGTTTTCCGCGGCTTTGTTTAGGAGTTATTAACGAAAAACACGGACCAATCAGAGCGCGACCTAGACGCGAGTTGACACAGCCGGCCCGGCGCGCCAACTGTCTATTGGCCGACTGTGTCAACTCGCGTCTAGGTCGCGCTCTGATTGGTCCGTGTTTTTCGTTAATAACTCCTAAACAAAGCCGCGGAAAACATTTTTGCAAAGGAAAATGTTGCTTCAAATGATCTCAGGAACCTCCCATTTCCGGCTGTTGAAGGAATTTTGGGACACCCTATATTCTTTAAAAATACTAATTCTGATTAAAACACGATTGTTGAACAAAAATGGTTAAAAATTACGAAGAAATCTTTTGCGATTTCTATTGAATTTTCTTGCTGAATTGGAAAAATTATGACCAACTCTAATTTAATCGAAATTCTGGTTTAAACAAGTCAGCAAATCGACTGGTGACACCGAGCTACACGATTATAAATCTCCGGGAAGTCGGCCACCATTTTCCCCAATATTCCTGTCCTCGGGACGAAGGTATATATTTTTTTATCACGGCGAGAGATTGAACGGCCGTGTAACAGCCCCGAAATTCCACGCAATTCCATTTTCATAGTGGATACGGCGCCGTTCCCTGAGAAACGGAAGGGAGATTAAAGACAATCTCTGGAACGACCGTACTTTTTCATCAGCGGTGTAATTTTTTTTCCCCCACGAATTTACATCGGGAGCTTTATACCGCCCGAACGTCGCGCGCGTCGTTTGATGCACCGTGTTTGATTAAATAAACGCAGTTCGTTCCGCTCTAGCTACTCAAACTTTTACATCCGACTTGATAAACTGTGTAACAAGTTCTCCTCTCGGGCTTTGACGAGGTAACGTTTTCTTTCAGCCCGGTTTTCTTTCATGCGATCCCTCGAGGATGTGAAATTTGACGGTATGCATCGTTATGTACAGTTTCGACTTGTTTATTCAAAGAACCATGCTGTTTATAGTTTTTATAAATATCGTGCCCGCCTCTTTTACACTTACATTATTGTGTATATTTAAATTTTTATCAATTGTGAAATACAGTGAAATATACGGATCGATGAAACTTAACATTATTCGCGAAACAAACGTTTGTATAACTTTCTGTAGATTGTGGAAAGCTTCATCGTTTAAAGGATCGTTGATTCACTTATTATATTAATGAACAAGTTGCATAAACAGTGCATATTCCGAACGGTTCGCAACGAGTGTACGTTCCATTGTTCGAAAATCTTTTGTTACCTCGTTTCCACGGTGCACCGAGAATTTGCGGTCTTATCGCTGATAAGAGAGGAAAATGAATGTCCCGCTGTCTCGATGTTGGCACAGTTTCCGCAACGGATATAAATATATACATATATCTCGCGGAACAATCGCGGGAAGTGATAGTGTAAAATCAGAATAGAAGCCGATTAAAGTAATGGAAACGTTGTCAGCGCGTCACGTATGCATATTTTGCAATAAATATTCATTATCGTCGGACGATTATCCAACTAGATTTAACCGTTCGAGCAGTGTGTACAATCGGTTGGCCGAGTTGTTTATACAATCGAGATTCCGCTCGAATAATCCGGTGATAGTACACTCGAAATTCTAAAATGTCTCATAAAATATCAATTTTTCAACGGGTCGGAGCGTATACCCGCGGGTTTCATAATTCTCCATGATTATTCCGAAAGCCACGCTCCGCGTACCAAGAATACTAATCTCTGCGATCGCTAGACAACGGATTCTACGCGTTTGTAACTAGACCGTGGATATTCATGGAAATTCACATTTTCATAAGTCGGTTCGCAAAGGTAGAAGTCAAATATAAATTTATTAATTCGGTAGGTTATCAGACCGCAGCGAACTCCCTTTAACGTGCTCTGAAATATTCATTCCTTTGTGCTTTACGTGTTATTACTAGACTGCGGATTTTATGCATTTATGATAAAAATGAGTAGGTGTAATCTAAAATATCAAAAATATTAGGAAAATTTAAACATACTATTATATTATATTATTTTCAACCTACTAAACATAATAGGGAAGAAAATAAATTTCTATTTCACTCCAGTGTGTTGCAATTCAGGTAAGAAATTTTTATTTTGCATAAAGATCCTCACTCTATTTATTACTATTATACATATCAACGCATGGTTACTATTATATTACCTTTATCACGTTTTATGTAAATTTAGCAAATACAGAAGGGAGGCTTGTATAAAATGCTTCTCATGTGGCCCAGATATTAAAGGCCTGTCAATTTTCTTCGATTTTATTAAGCGATGTGCAATTAAAATCTAATCTCATTAAATTAACCAAGTTGTAGCTATATAAACTACTTGTACGTTAAGTTAAGTTAAAAGTAAGAGACCTATACTTGGAGAAACTATACTTGGTTTAAAGCATTAAATAAATAATTAATTAGAGAAGGGAGGAATTTTGGCATCGACAAGTCTTTTAACAGGTTTCCTGATGAATAATAAATACATTCTTAATAAATACATTCGGATTTATTTATTGAAAGATGATACATTTTTTAATAGAAATTTTACTGCTGCGATTGATATATGTTTAATCCATTATATCAAAATGGTTAAAATGACACAAAGTGAAATATGAAGTACAGTGTAAAATAAAATATAAAGTATAATTAAAAAATTGAAGTGGAATATACGAATCGATAATAAAATATTACCCAACCCCCAAGCTTCAAGAAAATGTAATAAAAAAATATTTGATTCTTTAAAGCGTGGGGATATTTCACCCCCTGGAAACTTTGTAAATAATTAAGCGATATCTAACACCCCATATTATCGCAGCGATAACTATATGCGTGTCACGCAGCCAATTCATAGCAAAGTAGCGTTGGCCGTAGTGTTAAGTGGCCGCGATGAAATGTAAAATATGCTTGTTAACGCGATAGCTGGTTGGATCTGGGGTTCGGAAGAGGGTTGAAACGGCGCGGCAGCGACGAAAGAGGAGAAAGGGAGACAGAGAGGCGCAGTTTGCAGTCTGTACGAAGGGAGGTGTCGGGAAAAAACAGGGGAAAAAGGTGGAAGGTACGTGGAGAGACTCGTCTGGTACTTTTATTAGGAGGCCATGTACTTTTCCCCCTTCGAACGAGCCTGTTCTATCTGTACGCGCAAGTTTGTACGCAACTACACAGTTCTCCGTTCCGGAATGGCTGTAACTGGAGCTTCTCTAAGCTCGATGAGCTTCGACACTCTGTATTTCTCTCGTTCCTTTCGCTCTCTTGTTCCTTCTGTACATTTCATTCCCTTGCAATTATATCCGCGTCCCTGGTAAAAAATAATTGATCGGCTAGGTCAGGGTGAAAATTCATCCATTTGCTTTCCTTTAGGCGCAGTAAATCATTTGATCTCTGTTTGTGCTGCGAGAAGCTGCACATTTTTATGCAAAAAGTGAAAGTTTAATGGAAAGTCTATTATTGATCCTGTTTTGCTGGAAAAGTTCAATTTTATTTCTATTGATTTTAATAAATTGGTAGTGATGCAGCAATGTTCATAATTTATTGAGTTCAAGTGGAGAGCAAAAGTGGTGGAGGGATAACCTAGGACCTTTTTGACATTAACAAATTTTGCAAATTTCGCTGAGCGTTACAGCGCTTCATTGCCCGACAGTAAAATCGCGAAAAAGAATTTCCGTCGCAGTCGAGACGTGGCCACGATTTGTATCGAAACGGTAATTCTCGCCGAGAAGAAGGGAAGTGCTCGTCGGGGCACGTCCGTCGACGTCGCGAACCCTCGGCACGAGTTACGGGGACGCGAAATGAAAGTCCCAGGCAAATCCGATTCAAACGCGCTGGCCACGCTTCCTCGTTCTCCCCTTTCTCTCTCGTTTTGCTCGCCGCCCTCGATCTTCGTCGCCATCTTTTCTCATTCAGTCACGAACGTAATTCGTCCCCGTGAAACGTATCGCCCTGCATCCAATTTTCCACTAATTGGCATACACCGAACTCCCGGCCCGTCGGAACCACGATTTTTCTTTCGGCGACCGGTCTTCGCCGTGTTCGAACAAACGGTAAACTCTAAAACTGATCATAAGGATTCAAATCAATATTATAAATTAATTTTTCATATAGTATTCACAGGGAGGATGCTACGTCAGAACGTATATAAAGATGTCAAAAAGCTTGAAAATTAAGATAACAAATATGTAGAACACAAAAGAAGCATGAATCGTAGAGAGACTGCTTTAGGAAGTTACAGAAGGTAACAATGGACTGTAGACACAAAAGAAAAGAAAATTAACTCACGATTAGGGATGGAATCAAGTACCTCGCAAACACGTTTGAACTCTGATTGATTGAATTCGAACTCTCTATAAGTACTTCGGAAAACAGAAATAGTACTCGAACCTATGCCAGACAGGTTCGAACCTTTTACAAGTACTTTGGTAAACGGAAATAATACTTGCAAGTATATTCGAATCTTGGTCGAACAGATTCGAAACTTTTATGAATATCGTACCGGAAATTCTCTGATTTTTCTAATCATTATTTTTTCATCGTCTGCTGTGTTAGAAAATGGCCACTTCTGTACCTTCAGAAAGAGTGTTTTCAAAAGCAGGAAATATCATGGATAAAAAATGAAATAGGATAAAACCAAGTATTGTAAATGAATAAATATTACCCTTAAATAGTTACGAATTTAATAAAGAAACTTAAAACCTACTATGCAGTTCTGATTTCCAAGATTCGGGTACTACTTGTGAAAGATTCGATTCCTATCAACATCGAAGTACTTATAAGTATCTTTTCGAAACTTGTAAGTGCTCATTCCAAGGTTCGATATCAGTTTGTATAAAATGAATACTTTTCAAGTATAATCATTGAAACATTATTGCTTCTAAGTAATAATCGAATCCCATGAAATAAAACTTGGTTATTGAAACTGACTCGGATTCGCGAGTATATATTGAACTTGATCCCATCCCTACTCATGATACGATTTTGACTACTACCACTGCCCCAAGAATGTCCCTAAATCTTCCGGAAAGCCTAGATCTGCGTTTTCATGTGCGACGATCGCCGACGCGGTCCGGCAGCCATAAAATATCCCGTGTTTCTCGCTGGAATCTACAGCCCCCTGGGTACAGCAACAGCCGTAGTGTCTCAGAAGGAGCGTCCGGAGCGAAGTTAACGTGGGCCCGGCCCGATTGTTTGTCCGAACGTTTCCGAAGTAGCCTACGATATCCGTTCAGCTTTATCTCGAACGAGTTAGAAGGGAAGTTTGCGTAAGAGAACCCCTGGGAGCCGTGGGATGACGAGAAACGCGTCTAGTCGGCTTTCCGGGGCTCGAGGGGAGGGATGGGGGTAGCGAGAGGAGCTTCCTGCAAAGAATATAAACAATGCGTTTTAATTAGAGGCCCCTTGGCCCGATGAATGCACAATTGTTGCCCTCCGGGGGCTTTCCGCCTCCCGGCACCGCGCTTCCTTCTCCGCTGCTTCCGGTTGGCAGGCCTGCGTGCGTTGTATATCAGATGCCCCGGCCCCAGATAGAACTAATTTTTCTAACAGTGCATGCCGGAATGGTTTATTTTGCGCGGCATACTAATCCTTCCGACCGGCGCGCCGCGTCGCGACGCATACGTAATATTTCGCGCGAGACGCGAACACCGCGTTCCTGGAATCGGAACGGCCTTATCTGCGAAGGAATTTCATCAGTTCCGTCAGAATAATCTCGACGTTCAAGCTGCTTAGTATTCGTGACGTTTTGCCGATTGAAACGAGTACAAACACGAAGCTGTTCCGAGCATGTTTGCTTGTTTAATCCACGGTGCAGTAGAATCTTGATTATTCGAACTAAAAGAAATAGATAATTCATTGTAGAAAACTGTGCTGTTATTGTTTACTGATTCGTTCGGATGGTAGAAGCTCCACCATATCGAAGATTAAACAAGGATCCAAACTGTGTCGTGTTTGGACTCATTTGAATCAGAAAAATGCCGCAAATATATACAGGGTGTCCCAAAAATCCTTCAACAGCCGGAAATGGGAGGTACCTGAGATGATTTGAAGCAACATTTTCCTTTGGAAAAATGTTATCCGCGGCTTTGTTTAGGAGTTATTAACGAAAAACACGGACCAATCGGAGCGCGACCTAGACGCGAGTTGGCACAGTCGGCCAATAGACAGCTAACTCGTGTCTAGGTCGCGCTCCGATTGGTCCGTGTTTTTCGTTAATAACTCCTGAACAAAGCCGCGGATAACATTTTTACAAAGGAAAATGTTGCTTCAAATGATCTGAGGAACCTCCCATTCCCGGCTGTTGAAGGAATTTTGGGACACCCTGTATAATTATAGAAGTTTCGTAGAATAATGATTGAAGAGACAAACGAGGTATAACAAATTTTGCCACTGTATGTTTATGCCTGTATAGAACAATACGTCTTATGATTCTGCCTGTACATTAGGAGCTTACTTGTCGGACTTTACGACGAAAGCCTAACGCACCCCCAGGTAGTACGTCCGGGAAACAACAAGAGATTCGTTTTCCAGGTGTCGTCGCGAGTGGAGCACACGTGTGCTCGCAGGTCCTCGCGATATTTCGCAAGAAGCTCGCACAGGAACGCAATTTAGCCGCGTCGACGATTCTGTTGCGAGACGTGGAATCTTTTAGTCGACGCAGCCCCGGGACCGGGTTTGTGGAGGGAGGGGATTCCGACACGCGCTACCTGGCAACGACATAGCAACACCGTCTCTCTCCGGCAAACCCGAGCTAATATATGGCGTTGTCATTGCGCATTACAATAGGAGTTACGTTACGTAAGCCGGTCACGTGTTCTGCTTTGCCGCGCACCACCGTTCCGTTCCTGCGGCTCACGCACGTGTACATGTGCCCTGTCTTGGCCCTGCCACCCCCTCGACCACCACCGCAAACCACCCCGGGGGAATTATGGTCACGTGTTCAGCTGAGGTGCACGCACGACGCCTTGCACCGGCCCGATTGTTGTGGGACTTTCCTCGCAACGTGCGTCCTTGGCCCTTCGAGTGGAATTCGGTGTCCGAGGCCCTTTAACACTATCGAGCCCGCTAAAATCATTTCAGGTTTTCTGAAGTGAAGAACGTACACAATTGCTGGGCACTGAATGAGTCTGATCCGTCACGCTTCGAGGTGAAACGTTATTTGTGTGCACTCGTGGGGTGCCGAACATTTTTATAAATGGGAAGTAATATTGATTCTTTTTGTTATTGTGATACCTCTCATTAAACTCGATGGAATCCCCGACGCCGGCACCTCTGTATTTATTCCATGTGCCATTTAAACTGTGGTGTCAAAGTGGTTCGGAGCCCACCTTACAAAAACTGTAGGTCCCGTCGTGAAATAACCCTGAAAAAGGAGTTCGAAAAGCGACGTAAAATAAACAAAAAAAAACCCCTCAATGGAATTTGGGTACTTGAATTTTTTTTTTATTGCACGTACTTACAGAGTTTATTTGATGGTTTAATTGACGGTATGTAGTGTTCTTCAGACGGGCCGATCCCAGTTCGGGGGCCATCGCCGATATTCGGTGACTATCGGTCGCAAGGGTTCAGCCGCGGCTTCATAATATACGCGAAAGTCAAAGTGAACACACGTACTTTGTCAACCGCGTCGGTTGTTACCGGCATTAGATTAAATAGTGAAATTAATAAGTTCGAGTGACTCCATTGTTCTGACGCTGTTTAAACGTTGCAGATTCGTTGAAGACCACTGTGGCAGAATCAGGTAATTACTACTACTTTCCAATTTATCAAAACATCACTCTCACAAAATCGGTATTTGCTTCTCTATTCTCTTATGCACGTTTGCAAATTGAGCGTCTTTTATTCACCGCGTGAAAAGCAAAACAGTGAACGTGCTGCCATTTATTATAATCATAGATCCACTTTTGGAACACTGTGTGTCTATTGTTTCCATCTTAAACACCAAAATAGTGACAGGATAAATTTTAGAACCGTCAGATAAGAGCCGCTTATGGCCTCATTTTATCCACACATTTATTGTCCTAAATCCACAAGATTCGCAGTTTAATTACGAATTACGGTCCCCAGCGTGCTCCTCTAATTGTGTAGCACCGTATTCTCTCGTTCCACGAGGACAGGAAATTATTCGAGAACTAATTCAAGAAGAGATCCCGTTGTCAGAAGAAAATAGTAATACCTTCACGTTGTGCGTTAAAACACGGCACACTGATCGGTACAGCGAATGCTATTGTTTTCGGTTCTCGGCTCCATTCGCGGATGATCCCGCGCGCGTTACGAGTTCCGGAACGCGTTTACTGCGCTGGAAAAGCCCGGCCCGTGTCGCAAAGCCCGCGAAGTATGCCAAACGCCGAACCGTGCTCGACAACGCCGAGAACGAGCTTCCGTTTTGGCATCGAATTCGCGCTATCCTCGAGCAATGATAACGACAACGATAGCAACCTGTCCTTTTCTCGCAACGCGCGGCGTGGGGGGAGCGGCGTCGAGCATACGCCACTTTCGGAGTAAAATGGAAATTTCACCTTGGAACAGTGTCGTAATCTGCACGGAGACGACACTCGGTCCCGAAATTACGTTTATAAGACCGGGAATTGTCGCTGCGGGCTGTTTGGATACGCGAACGACCTTTCGATGCACACTCCAGCACAATTCCATTCTTGTAACACCGATGTAACTGCAATTTCGGTCGCGTTAATTTGCGATTAGTAGGCTGCTGATTTTATGCACGTGTGACGAAACTGAGCAGGTGCAATTTAACCGTTTGGTTACCCTGGACGTGATATCTCGCGCTCCGATACTTCCCGATAAACGCCTTTTGCGAGATATCTCGCGCCCCGATATTTCCCGAGAAATGCTTTTGACGAGATATCTCGCGACCTAGCACCAGTGGTTTCACATTACAGACGAAATATTTTCTGTTTTATTCGGTCATTTTACCCGAGATAAAGATTTCATTAATTTCTTCCTTTTACAAATCAGAATATAGTTACGTATAAAATATATTTGTCTATAGTGTCAAAATATTGGTGCTAGATGGCGAGATATCTCGTCAAAAGCGTTTATCGGGAAGTATCGGGGCGCGAGATATCTCGTCCAGGGTAACCAAAGGGTTAACACTTAAACTTCCATCAGTAGGTTCCAGATTCTTGTTTCACGATTATTGAAATTGTAATGATACTTTTGTGGGAATACTTATTCAGTCAATGCCACAAGTACGCCTTTTAAAACAGAATAATTTGTGCGACCAATTAGAAGCATTGGTTTATTAAATGACGTCCAAAAAAATCGCGAAAGAATCAGCAATTGGTAGGAATTACATGAGAAAATAAAGAAGGCACTTTTTAAAAATTGTCTGCATCAATTGCAAGAGACTGGAGCCGAGTTCATTCTTATTTAAATCATTTGAACAACTTCAACAATTAAATTATTTTAGTCTTTCTACTATTTCAAGTTGGGCCTACCTATTTTCGTCAGAAAATTCGTAAAATCCGTGGCCTAGATATAAGAATGGTTCTCCGGCGGAGGGTTGAAAACAGAGGGAAGAACACCGACTGCATTCGGCACAGTAGTCTAGCCCGAGACGCGCAGATGCACTGTAATCGGCCCGTGTAATGAAACGCATCTCACCGGAGCGTGACGCTATTAAATCGACCGGTCGTCGACGGAGAAACGCGACCCAATCGAATTAAGGACGAGCGCGTAACATTCGGAACGTGAACGCTCGCTGGAGACGAATCTCCGGCTGTCGGTTCGTGCGGGTATGGGATTGATGCGGCGAGAAAGGGTTGAGGCGTGGGCGGGCGAGACGGTAAGGGGGGATCGCGAACGACAACGGGCGTCGTCGGTGTCGCGTACTCCCGCGACGGCTGCAGAAATTAATATAAATCTCATTTCCTCGGCTCGGATACATCGAGACATTGTCTTACTCCGTTCTATCCCGTTTCCAACCCCCCGCACCCGAGCCAACCCCTGCGTAACCCGAGCATCCGGCGAACACGTGCGCTATTCTCTTCGCTCGGAACCGAGAAAAAAACGAGGAGAGCCAGATGATGGGGGATAGGATCTAATAAATCGGGATCTAATAAATACGAAACATCCATCGTATGATACCCGGGGGCGTCGACGATCGACAGGGGTGGAAATTGGGTTACCGAGACACTCGCGAATGGATTCGGGAGAAACGATCGGAAGAGATGGAAGTATTTGTTCAGAGTTGTGAACTGACGATAGATAATTGAAAACGTATAATTATATATACAGTGGGTGTACAAAGTATTCGTACGCCATTTAAAATGGAACAACTTTTTTATAATTGTACCAAACGACTTGACTTTTTATAATCAATTGGAAGCATTGGTTTACGAAATGATATACAAAAAAGATTTCCCAAAAATTATAATTTACAAGGTCACATGCAAAAATAAAAAAGGCATTTTTTAAAACTTTTTTATTTGGGCCCTTAATGAAAATTTAAAATATATGTTTGGCAGATCTATGTTAGTTATACAGATACTGAAAATCAAATAAAAAAGTTTTAAAAACTGTCTTCTTTGTTTACACATAACCTTGTAAATTATTATTTTTGGAAAATCTTTTAGGCATATCATTTCACAAACTAATGATTCTAATTGATTATAAAAAAATCAGGTCGATTGGTACAATTATAAAAAAGTTATTAGTTTTTAAAAGGTGTACGAATACTTTGTACACCCATTGTATATTGGGTGCTGCATAGGAAATTTCGCATTTTTGACGGAGACATTTTGTTAAATTAACACTAAACCTAGCAAAACCGGTCAAAATTACCGGTTCCAGGTTTTTTATTTTACAATTAGAAATAATAAAACTGATTTCATAAGAAACGATTGTATAGATATCTTTAATTCTTTAGTAGTGCACGTATTACAATAGGAGCCGCACATAGTCTAAATAAAATCAATCTTGTCATTTTTATAAGGGAACATGTACCAGTTACTTTTAAGGCTCGGTAGGTTTAGTATTAACCTTCTTCGCCAAGCATGTTATATATATCTCTACAATGAAAATATTCTGTCAACGAACGGCTTGTTTTTTTATTGCATTACAGTAGAAATTAAATTTTTTGGTTGTTCATCTTTTACGTTTACGAGGCTGTCGTTTATTTAACTTTTTCTACCATTGAAGTGCGTTCACTGGCTATCACATTTTGACCAAACATCGCGTAATGCTGTCATCAATACGTTAATTTAAAACAGCACTAAATGAATTTATGTCAACATATTATTTTCGAGTGATTGAAATATTTAAAGAAAGAAATCTCTATTTGGCTCCTATTTCGTGGGACTGATGCAAACAATTTTCATTTTGCATGAAGACCTGCTCTTTCTCCAAGGGAAGGCTAATAAAGAATAACTAGGTCCGGCAAGAAACCTCTGAACGTCTGAAAAAGTTTAAAACAGTCGTTAGGTATTCCGTCCCATTTAATTCGTCTCCTAAGTGACAGTCATTTTCATAAATGAAAGGACCTCCTCAAGTTTTAACAGCTGAGGTGAATTTTTTCTTCGAAGAAACCACAGAAAAGGATTGCGTTTCCTGGTCTCTTGTAATTAATCAAGCGTGGATAAATACGTTTAACCTTCGCGAAATTATAGTAGCCACGCAATATTTTATATTTTTAAAAAATATATTTGTTGAATAGTTTTCCTTTAACGCATCTGTCTCAATAAATTTTCATTTAAAATTTCGGAAGATTTGACACCTTTGATGGAAATTGTGTTCGTCTTGAAATTATTATTCAAGAGAAAACGAAGAACACGGATAATTTTTATTTTGCATAGTGATTCACAATGTAATTATTAGATCCGGAAACGTTGACATTGGCTTTCAATGCTGCGGATATTCGCGTGTGGCAGCGTCCGCTTTGGAAAGCGTTGAAACATTAAATGAGGGACGGGCTCTTAATTACAGGATGCTTGAAAATTTGTAAACATCGTGTACATTTTACTGGGAACACTATGCGCGGCTAGATGAGCGAGATACGCCCAATGGCGGGTCGACGTAGCGCGATTAATTAGTCCCCTTCCAGGTTATTCTCGCTGACGCAGCGGCAGATCCGCGGCCACGGCCATATAATAATTGAGAATCGATGCTTTCACGGCGTTCATAGTTCGCGGATAATTGATACACCGTCAAGTTTCCGTTCGGCGTTACGCCGCTCCGGTCTGCAGCTCCGTGAACAGGGAACGCGGGCCCTATTGTCACCGGAAGTTAATTACGCGGCGATTGACGGCTTACGAAATTTATCGAAAATTTGTCTCTCGCCTGGCCTCCGCCTCTCTGTCCGTGTATTCCTGATAATTAGACTGCGAATTTTATGCGTTTCTATCGTATTTAAACATTTAATTAAGTCACACATTCATTCCACATCAAACCCCTTTGATGGGAAAGTCAATCATTGAATAATTACCTCCTGGGAAATCGTGCTACGTTGATTTTTCACAATGATTCATAATAATTGCTGTTTGATATCACGCGTTCGATGGTTTTCTGAGAAATAAGTTGACTGCAATTCTTCGAACAAACCACTGAAAATTTAAGTTAGTGTGGACAAAATAGAAATTATAAATAAGGAAAAACGTGCTAAAATACAGGGCAAACATTATAAAGCGTTACAGACGAATATCTCCAAAAATATTTATTATACGCACAAATGTTTCAGATGAAAGTTGTTCAGTACCGAGGGGGACATCATGTGGTGGGACAAAAATATTTTTGATATCATGTGAGCTCCACTGAACCATTCAACTTTGTCCTTCAGACATTTGACGTATCTTTAAAAACATAAAAGATATTTGAGGTGGCAACGTTAGATGACTCACCCTGTATACCTTAACAAATTGCATTTATTGATGTTTGTACAAGCCACTGCACACAGATGAAATTGTGTGTGTAATGCATTCATTATTATTTACATAAATGTTTCACGAAGCTCTCAATTAAACGGTTAACAATATCAAACTCAGTCAAACTATTTGCTGTACTCACTTTTAGACAATCGTGCTATAAATATAAAAAATTCAATAAAACATGAACATTGATAAAGTAATACTTTTATCATGAAAGAAGCTGATTCTCCATTTTACTTTTTATAAAATCAGGTATGAAAATGTGAGTTTGCATAAGGACTTGAGCTGCACTCAAAGAGCAAACATCGTGGTACGAGGGAGATATATTTGTTGCGGCAGATGAAAGATTGAAGCATCGAATTGCGGGAATTTCTGCAAAGCAAATTTCCGAGGAAACAATGTGTACAAACATGTGAAAACGTCCAGATCCGTCATCAAGCACTGGACGACAGCTTTTCGACCGGTTTTCCTAGTCCGGTTACACAGGAACGCGGAAGAGAATTTCCATGTTATTTCTCCGTGGAGGTGCGCCGAGCGAAAGAGCCAGTGTAAGTTTACACAACGAATGGACAGGAAACCTGGGTTCAGCCGGTCGGCCCTTTCCCTTTGCTGTTGCTAAAGGGCCGGTGCGACGATACAAGAAACAAAGGTTACTCGTCGGTTTACCTTTGCACCCTCGGACTCGGATTTGAACCCTATCAGCGAGAGTACAGAATGATCTGTCGGTACAACCGAATAGGGAGCGATTCTACATTAAAAAATAAGTCAAAAATATACAATAGAATTCTTTCATAGGAGCTACCGTTTTTTTAAAAAATAATCTACTTTGAAAATCCGCCAAGTTCGCAGTCATTTCTGTAAGTGAAGTACTTGTGAGATTTTTATGAATTTAAATTTTATAAAAAAAGAATATATATTTTCGAAGTACGATATTAATAATAATGATTAAAAAAGAGTGCAACATTTTCCTAAAATTAACATAGCGAGTTTTTATATTGCACTATTCGTTTTTAAGTAGATCTGGTCGACTATGATACCGTCAGATGATTTCCATTTCAACTCGATTTTCTCGAAAACGAAGGCTCATATGAAAAAATTCAAATCTACATTTTCCACTTATTTTTTAATGTGCAATTGCCCCTGATTGTACCGCCAGTCGCCGATCACCCTATATATTATCGACGAGGGAAAAATGTCAGGATTCAAATTAAAAGAAAATATTTCATTGACAATAACAGGGTGCGGCCGGAGCTTATGAATATTCAAAACGAGGCCGGCGAATATTTTATGTAGAGAGAGTGCTCGAGCGAAAAAAGACACGGGGAAATATTAGAGGACATCGGACATTTTTCCGAGAGGGAGAGAGAGAGAGAGACTTTTCGAAAGAGAAGCCATTTAAAAGTAAAATCGTTGGTGGAAAAATGGCTCGGGTAAAAAATATAATAATCCGCGGGCCATGATGTTTCTTGTTCACAGCGGGCATAACTAAAAAGATCATGTGAATTAATTCACCTTTTCATAGCAACACTGCGCACACGTTCTTTTATGGAAGCACAAGCGAAAAATGAAAGCTAATTCTTTTTTAAAAAGAGACTCGGTTTCTGGGAGAATGGTGTTATACTCACATTAGTGTAAAAATTGGACTTTCTCGTGAATTGAAGTTTGCGCGAAAAAATTTCATTTTGAATTTTTGAAGAAGTTTTGCTGGGGGAATCATGCTGCAGACTGCGCGCTTCAATATCTTCATTACTTGCATCTGCGCGGGGTCATTCGACCCCCGTTTCCCGCATTCATCATCCAAACTGTCAAATCTGTCTTCAACCTGCAGACAGTTATAGAAAAGGGTGTAATATCTTAGGGATTTAAAGTCCTGACTGGCAGAAGTAGAAAATGCTTAATCGACGAGGATTCAGCAGTCAGCTATTTCTCCTGTAAAATATTCTTTTTCATTTGAGAGAGCCAGTCTCGAATGTTACATAAACATTTATGAAGATCAATACTCTGCTAGACAAGAAATGTTTAAAGCTCTGAACTCGATACATTCCTTTATTTGCAACTTCAACAATCTGTCCCAGAAAATCGTAGTAATAGTTTCTTGTAACATTTTTTCCACAAAAATCCCCAAAGGAAATTGTCTAAAGTTTCTGACACTTGATAAAGGTTCAATGGATTTCTTTTTACAATTTTTTCTTGTTTCAAAAAATTCAAAAAATTTACAAGAAGATAATCGTACCAAAAATTACAAATTATATTAATGAACGCCAGGGAAATAGACATATGAAATGTTTAAAGCTCTGAACTCGATACATTCCTTTATTTGCAACTTCAACAATCTGTCCCAGAAAATCGTAGTAATAGTTTCTTGTAACATTTTTTCCACAAAAATTCCTAAAAGAAACTGTCTAAAGTTTCTGACAGTTGATAAAGGTTCAAAGGATTTCTTTCTACAATTTTTTCTTGTTTCAAAAAATTCAAAAAATTTACAAGAAGATAATCGTACCAAAAATTACAAATTATATTGATGATCGCCAGGGAAATAGACATATGAAATATTTAAAGTTCTGAGCACTCGGTCAGGGCTCGCCGAATTTGTTCGTCTCCAACTTCGGCAAGCTTTTTCCAAATGGTGAGAGGTAGACGAAGTTCTAGCGGCAGAAAATCCAACTACACGAAGAACTACTCCCACTTGTCCCTTCACAGGGACCATTCCGCCTCCGGTTATTTGTAACGTGATTGATTTATTTGTGCCCAAGGTTCGAAACGTCTAAATCACCGTGTGACCCACTTCCTGGCAGTAGAAAGAATGACCAGGCTTGTAGCAACTAACATAAATTACTGGCACACGTATGGACCATTTTACGCTCTTCCCATCATATGTGACATTCTAATAATTGTGTCGTAGGACCTAATCTTTCTATAACTTGAATCATTCCTCAATCCCGTCGCAGACAAAATTCGAAATCAACATCAAAGAACAACGTCGCACGGGGACGCGGTCCTAATCATCGGGTAGCAAGAGCAGGCGATTCCCCATAAAAATTCCAGCGAATCTCCGGCCGCGTGTGCAGCTGCAGAGCTCGGGAATTCCTGAGCCGAGTCGACGATCGTAAATGTCAATAAATACATAATGGAATTCTCGAACGGCTCCTCGAGACTGGCACCTAAATTACTTATTCACGACACCTGTTACGTAACGAACTGAAGCAAAGCGAGGAGCCGACGTCGACCAGCAGTAAACAAGGATTTCTTTAATTAAGCGCCGGACGGAGTTTCCTTCGCCCTCGGTTCTTCCGTTTCTCCCTTGGTCGTCGAAAGACAGAGGGAAGGAAACAGAGTGAGAGAGCAAGAGTGCAAGAGAGAGAGGGACTTTATCTACCACCCTCTGTCGTCGTCCACCTTCGCCTCTTTCACTCCCGCGCCACGCCATGCCCTGCCATGCCACGCCGGTTCGGCACGAGCAAAGCCGGATAAGGGACGCGCAAGTTATTTACGTACGCCCTCTCGCAGCTGTATTTGCGGCGTGGCAGGGGTGAAGCCTCGAGGGTGGGGGTGCGGTGAAAGGGTTAAAAGAGGAGACGAGGCTGCCTGGACAGAACGCGGACCTGTCCCATGTGGGTTCCGTTAATTAACCGAGTCTACCGAGTTCTATTCCTCGCGTTATATTAGCCTCTCTCTCTCTCTCGCCCCTTCCCTCCGTCTCCTCCTATCGTTCTATCTCTTTCTGGTCTTCTGGTTTCATCCTCCTGCCCCGCTTCATTTGCATCCAACCCCCTCTCGTATCGCCGCAGAACCCTTGATGCACCTGGGGGTTGCGGAGAACCCAATCCTCCGGCCTATGCCGGCGTCTATGCTCAACGACACTGTGGACTTACACGCGATGCCATTTTGTCCGCCAACGCGGCGGCCCTTTGTCGTTTATATTCGTCGCGATGGGATGGCCCGGGCTTCGCTCGGCCAATACCACGTGGACATACACTCGGGCTCGTCGTTTTCGTGCATGATTATCCTATTCGAGTCATGATTGGTGCTCTTCGTGCTTTTCATACTCTTGGGTCTTCGTCGATTGCGAGCGAAAGGGAGAAATTTATCCTGATCCTTATACAAAATCAAAATTGCCTGCCTTGATTGTACAAGGAGTCACATGCAAATTGATTTCTTTTTTTATCGCTTTTAACACGTTCTGTGTACCACTGATTATAACGAGTTTAAGACTGTAGAATGTATTCCCATCAAAAAGAATGAGGCATTGTAAAAACTTTAGTATAGAACAAAGCAAATGGCCTGTATGAAAAATCGAGGAAAAATTGTGGATTGTGGATTCTTATGCAAAGTAAAATATGTTTGCATCAATTGCTGCACAAGGGAGCTATGTAAATAAAAATTTATTTCTTCTTCTAATTCTTATTAAGCTGATACCAATACATTGATGCTCCCAAATTATTTTAAATATGTCTCTTGCTTTAAGTTGTATGTACTCGGTTATTTTTAATCAGTCTATCTATTTAGTAATATAAAATTTGTCTGTCGAGTGTCATTACTAGACAGCGGATCTTTATGCAAAATGAAAATTGTTTTCCTGGACTGCAACAAACTGGAGTGAAGTAGAAATTTATTTTCTGTTTTAATATGTTTGATAGATTGCAAATAATAGCACAGTATGTTTAAATTCTTCTAAGGTTTTTACTCTTTTAAATTACAAATACTCATTTCTGTTATAAATGCGTAAAATCCGCTGTCTATCATTACAATGTTTTCGACTTGTTAAAATGATCGACAGAATATTGACTTCTTGATTGATTGACTATTGACTTGGAAACCTTTTATTTAGGGATCCACAGTCTAGTCATCTCTAACTTCTCAGATGTGAAGTGAGGTTGTTAAGGTTGTATCCGAGTTGCTTCAGTCAATGTTTAATCACAGAAGTTTAGTCGCAATTCTCACTGATGACTATCTTATTCATTCTCCGCTTGGATACCCTTGGTATATATTCCAAACTGCAGGAAGTAGAATTAGTTGGACATGGTCAGACGTGCCAGACATTCTCCGAATTTTCAAACTCGATTCTCTCGAAAACAGTCTCAAAAGAAAAAACATTCTTTCGACTTATTTTTTACGTACATAGTGGTTGTCAACACTCTATATTCTCCTAAATGAAACACAGAAGTTCGGGAGAACAATTTCTGGAAAAACGCAACAAGTTCGTTTCGACTCCGATTAAAAAAGGAGGAGATGTAAAATGAACAAACACACCAACCGAGCGAATGAACGACGGACAGGAAAGAGCCACACTGACCAACGTCGCGTGTATATCGGAGCGCTCGTTTTGCCACTGTCTGGAAGATGAACGTCGTTCAATTATACCGGTGGAGGGATGTGTGTGTGGGCGTAGTACTGCTCTTCCGGTGACTGCAGTCGGTCCTCGTACCGCAAATAAAGCCCGTAATGCCACTGTATTCGTCGTCCCAGTTGCCCCCTCCTCCTCGGCTGACAAGGCTGTTTCGCTCGCAGACAAAGATTCCACGGAAAAAGGGGTCGCGTGCAAAGGCCGTCGCGCAAGAACCGACGTTATGCGCGTCGCGTCGCGGCGCGTCATGACGACGGCGTGAGTGCCCGATGCGTTACAATGTAACTCTTTCAGAGAATCCAGCGAGCGACGCATCCCGCGCGCGAAAAATTAAGCCCCCGAGACACTGTCGCCAGTCCTCTCGCTGTCCACTTTGATCATTCGCCGCCTCTGTTATTGTGTTTGCAACGCGGGGCCGGTGTTACTGGGTCGCGAAAAACTGCAACTGCCAACGAACGAATGAATGTGGTCGTTCTCCGATTTGTCAGTAATCGGAAATTGCGTCTTTCTGATTTTTTACAAACGTTACAAGCCTCCTAGAAGTTAGCCCCCCACTTGTTAAATTAAATAATTTCAACAGTTGTGCTGAGTTCTGCTAAGTTTGTGCTACATTGTGCTCAAATATTACATCAATAACATAAAAAACGAGATTAAAAATTGAGAAAAACGATTTTTTGAGTAGCCTCCCACTTTTAAATTTTAAAAATTTTCTGAATTCATCTTCCAGGAAGCTGTTTTTCTACTTGAAATTCTGAGTTAAATAAATTAAACTGCGAATTTATGAACAATCTTAATAAATGGAATAGAGGAATTTTCTCCTTTTTAGCAGTTTTAATAAATGGGACATAATACACCGATATTCTTAAATAGTTTTAATCATTTTACTGTTTTAAATTGTACTTACCGATGTTCATAAACGCGTAAATCCGCAGGCTACTGATCATGAATAGAATAGGGCCGTCGCTGATATCAGACACAAGTGAAATCGAATACCAATTGATTGATTCGTATTTTGGGAACAAAGGAACGTTATTAATATAATTATTCACGGGTATGTTTCCTTAATCAAAACTGGCTACAATCGTTTTCGCTTATCCATATTTTCGTTTCTTTTTCATACAATCAGGCATTACCGTGAAATGAGTTTGATTGGATCGAGATCAGTTTAAATCCGTCGAGAGATTCTGGAATTCATCAAGTGATCGAAAATTATTGTAAACATTCGATATGGAAATTTTAATGGAAGGAAAATGCCACACATATTTTTATCCATCGATATCTCGGTTTGTATACTTTATGCGATACAGGAATACGTATTTTCACATACGAAATAAATGATGGAGAGAAAGACTAGTTAAGAAAATAATTATATTCATAATTGCATCTTCTATAGACAGCTTTGAAACAGGAGCAATTTTTAACTGAAGTCTGAAATCGATATCGTGTTTACTATGACAGTTTGTTTGAGTAAAGGCCTAGAACAAAGGAACAATCGATCCCACAGAAAAAATTTTCTGCAATAAAGCGACAACTCGTATACTGTTCTTTTCAACTAATTATAGTCTTCGAAGGATGCTGGACAATGGCCTGTCTTAGTTATTACTTTCTGAATGAATTTTCAAACAGACCGTATTCCACTTTTTCACTGTGCTTGGACAAGAAGTGGATCCTTCTTTTTGTTCCATAAAACAGCGAAAAGTAATCGTACATCAATTTTCAAGGTATCGTTGTAAAGAGGAGGCTTTAATCTTCAAACCTGTGGAAAATTCATTCACGAAAAAAATTTCTTAATGTTCTCACAGAGGTCTTCAATTTATAGAATTTTTTAGAAAAGATGGATCTCTAGTTTCTCATCTGCCACATCATTTAAGAATAACTTGAAGAAAAGTTAGTAATGGTGTGGAGAAGTAGAATCTTCATGCTTTACAATGAGCCCAATTTTATTGCTGTACGATTGTTTCTTACGAAATTAGAACAGGTTAAATATCCGAAATTTTACGTCCAAATATTTTTTGAATCCACTCTTAATTACATTGTTTGCCCGGGGTATTTGCGAACATATTTACCGTGTAAAAAGAGAGTTGGGTGTTCTCCACATTTTTTACTGATCCACTCCTCCACGGTTGTACCGTCGATACAGCGACAGTCTGTGTAACGTTGCGACCAGTTTCTAGCAAAAATGCACAGAGGGTGGATCGGCGAAGGGCCACTGCGACTAATTTAGTAGAGTAGCAATGAGTCCGAGAGAGGCGGGGACGGGGGCAGGAGAAGGAAAAAACGTTCGTTATCTTGACGAATTGGCCGGAGTTCGTCCGACCGACCGGGGCAGATTTAAATAAAGGGAACCGTCTCGCGGATGCAAATGAGGGTTCGCTCGGAAGGACGTAATCGGCGTAACGAACGAGGGCTTCTTCTCCTCCGTTCGGTTGTTTTCGGGGCGCGCGCCGATCGAAATTGCGACATTCTTCCCCGAGGAAGCGACTGCTCGGCCGAAATAACGAAAGGAGCCGCGGCGGCCGCGCCGCCGTTGGTGCATCAATGAGAATTTCGGTGGAGAGAGGAGCGTAGGCAAGAATTTTGATGAGTTGCGGCGAAATGCGCCGCGCGCGACCGCTCGTCGCGCAAACACGGTCAAGAATTTTGATGTAACGAGCTGGTGCTCGCGGCCGTTCGCGAAATTGCAATTTTCCGCTGCCGGATTTTTTCCTTTCCTTTTTTCCGGTCGCTGTGTAAGTCGTAAAATCGCGCCCGACGACAGTCACTTCATACCGTGTGGAATTGTAGCGAACACAATGGAAAATGGATCTCCATCTCGAATGTTTCAATTTTTAATATCGAAGGACGGCTTGAAACTTTTTTATATGTAAAAATATGTTTCACTGAAGAATCTGTACAAATTGTTGAGCGTTGTTTAAGCAGTATATATTTCCCAAACATATTTATTTTTAGATAGTACTTTAGAAGAACTTAGTCGAAGGTATGCAATACCTCCACCCCGAACTTCAAGAGTTATTTTCACCCCTTCAGCATAAACAATGGTCGACAAAGAAAGAAATATACTCCCATATGGCGTGATAAAAAACTGTTTAGAAAAGAGTACGTACAGGTATTATTTGTAGCACCAAAAAAATTGTTTAAAGGGAGTGTATACTGCCACAGAGCCTAAGTCGTGTTAAATAATTTTTCCAAATGTCCGATCAATGATCAGGTTGCCTAACAGGATTACCTTCTTTCATGATCTACACTCTGCTGGCCTAAAACAATTTAGGCCGCGCTTCGCTAATTTCCTCTATCCCGAAGAAAATGGTCGCTTCAGCAGCAACAGCCATTGACACATTTCGCAGCGAGCGCACGTCAAAGTGTAAATAGTCCGGCAAACGGTCTCGGCGGTATTTTCGCTGGGGAGCAGGCCGAAGCAATTGGATTCCGGCGCAATTAGGCGAATTCTTGCAGGTCCCGGCGGCGCGGCGCGGGTCGCAATCAGCCGGCGTTTGGGAGCCATACGTGTTCCCTGGCTGGTTGGGTCGTTAAGAAACCATCGTCGGATAAAGCTGTAGCGCTTTGTAGCCGTGTGTACGCGAGCATTAGCTCTGCTGGCGCGCGCTGGCAAGTGCAATCTATTTGTCCTTGGACCGGTGGTGCAGCCGCACCCGACGAAGACGACGACGACGACGACGGGGGACCACCACGAAATGGAATGGAGGCGACCCGGAGGACAAGGAATAACACTTGGCGACAGCGGGAAAGATTCTCTCCCTCGCGCGCAATTTCTCTCCTGCGTCGTGAGGAGGATCGTGCCGTGCCTGCTTGTCTCCTCTTCGCCCTCTTCTTTTTTTCTTCTCGCGAGCGCCGCCCCACAGGTTCTTCCTGCCCGGCCCTCAGTCTTCCCAAAGTGGTTTAGCAGACAGAATGGCTGGACCGCGGGGAGGGTAGAGAGCTCGCCGAGACACGGCCAGAAATGGCTCAAGATTGAAATGGCACCGACAAATGTACAGCGCAATGTAATCTCTCGATACGTGCGAAAAGACCGCAACGCCACTTGCACAGTGTACAGACACTATTCTTTAATCTCACCGCTAGTCGGTTAGTCAAATTTTAGGGACTAAACTCATTTGTTTCTTATTATATCTTGATGAACACTTTGCGAACACGTCCGCGACATTTTTCTGGTTAAAGTGATACCAAACACGATAATATTCGCATCGTATTTATTATACTTGGTTAATCGACGATATAGTGGTACATACCTCGATTGTCGGAATTCTAATTAGCGAATTGTGATTTTTCCGGATAGTAATACAGTTATCAGTAGACTGCGGATGTTTATGTAAATACATATTTCGATATGCGGATATTATTTTGCATATTTCATATGTTTTCTAGAAATATTACATATTTCTTTTATATAATTTCACTATATTTTGCTGCGATTTGTATTGTAATAGTTTATTAACACATTAATGTATTGTAATAGTTTATTAACACAGATGATTTTATACACTGATTGGAATAACGGAGGTTCCACTTTATCGAGGATCAAACGAATAAACACGAGCCAAACTGTGTCCTCTCTGGTATCACTTTAATCAGAAAAATGTCAGGCATGAGTTGATGAAGGTTTCGAGAACGATGCTCGTGAAAAGGTTTTTCTATCATCGCGTAGACTGATTCTTACAAAAACCAAATCGATAAGCCAGCGTTCGAAGCAGGAATTCAAATTAATCGAGCGAGGCAGAGCAGTAACGCGGGCAGACGCGTCCCCCAATATTTCAGGCCTCGAACAGTCCCGCGTCTTCGCCAGCAATTGTCACGACGGTTTTCATCGTTGACCATGTGCCCGTTCAGTATCCCCCGCCCCTTCCGAACAACCGAGGAAATGCAATAAGGGAGTAAAGCGGGAATCGAAGAACAATAGGGGATGACAGGGGCCGGGGCTCGGTGGAAGACGAGCAGGGAAACGAAGAAACAGAATCCCGCGCGGTCCTCCAGGCACGTATTACCCCTTTAGTTTGCGGCTGGAGATATACGTCGACCTCTTGAAAGCACTGGCGAATTCTCTCGAAGGGATGAACGGTCGAGGGGCGGCCGCCTCGCTTCGGAGTGCTTAAACCGAAAACATAATCAAATCTCGCTGAGAGCTGCTGCGGTGCAAAGTTACTAATTGCTTAATTTCCCTCGACTTGCTCCGCACCGGCCTCTTTCTCCGTCTTTCCGCGTCCCACTCTCTCTCTCTCTCTCTCTCTCTCGATTTCTCCGTCAACCATCCCTGTTTCTCTCGATGAAATCTCTAGCCTGGTCGCGTTGTCTCTCTCTCTTCTCTCGCCGCACCCCCGCCTTTTCCTTCTTTATTTATACCCGTCCCCCTTGTCTCGTTTCTCTTCTCCTCGAGGGGGATCTTCCTGATCCCCGTCCACTCCCTTGCTTACTTTCTTATCCCCTCCACCCTACAGCCCCGCAACTCACCCCTTACTACCCCCGTTTCACTATTCATTCCCTCCATTATTACCTCCGCTCATCCTTTATGGTTTTTACTTCTCCCGTTTACCTGCTCCACTCGAGTCTCTCGTATAACTTGCCGCCGCGTTTGCCACTTTCACGGTGTTGCCGATTGCTCATTTGTCCTGACATCATTCGAAATTGCAGATTTTACTGTGTTCATTAGACTGTCCTTTGTGAGGGGACGTTGCAAATCCAGTCGACAATTTGGATGTCCCTTTTGAGGGACAAAAACACAAGGTTCTTAAGGAAAATTAATAATAAAACATCTCCAGACAATTTTGACCATCTACTATGCAAGTTTTTAAAAACGTTCACAAGGGTAAATTATATATCATTTTTCTCACGCATCGTTTTCAAGAAAATCGAGTTTGAAGATCGCGAGGTCCGCACACTCCAATAATTGCAGCAAGTAGAATAGGCTGACCATGCACAGACAGGTCGTACGGGAACGTTCAAACTCGATTTTCTCGAAAACGAAGCGTCAAATAAAAAAATTGTTTCTGCATGTCGATTCGCCACCTGTTCTAATAATTTTGATAATGACCAACAATGAACATTCGGATCGTCATTGTTAATCCTTTGCACTCGGTTGTCCCTTCTGAGGCTCCACTAAAAATTGCTGTACCATTACTCAGAATATTGTTTACATTATTAAATATATCGGTGTCTAATCAATTACTACACATTTTGGTATTGTATGAGATATTATACCAATTTCATATCCATGAAAATTCAAAAATCATAGGGAACGGAAATATTTTAGATCGGAAGAAATGTTTAATTTTCCTGTTAAAATAGCTCCGAGTGCAAAGGGTTGATACGAAAACTACCGAGCCTCAAAAGTAACTGGTATATGTTCCCTTATAAAAATGACAAGATCCTCCTATTGTAATATGTGCTCCACTAAAGATATCTAATACAATCATTTCCAATGCAATTATTTTTATTATGCAAATAATCGTAAAATAAAAAATCTGGAACCGGTCATTTTGGCCGGTGATGGTAGGTGTTAAATACGTTCCCCACCGATACCGTTAAATACATTTTTCAGAAAATCTTCTTTCGAAAGTTAAAGGACGGTTTCCACGGTGTAAGCTCCCGGCGAACTTTCGTAAAGCTATTTTCTTCATCTCGCGGCACGTCTACCGGGAACACGCTGGATTTCTATCCACGGTGACTCTGTTCTGTAAACATATACCGCTTGATTTCGCAGAGACCTTTTTGTGTAAAGCTGAAGAAAGGATGCGCACGGGCAGAATATAAATGGGGGACGGTAGACGAGAATTGAAAGACGGCATGAAATTGCGGCGAGCGAGATGGAATCCTTCTTGTAAGGATAATACGAGCAGGATTCTTTGCGCTGGCTTCTCTATGGGAACCGAGAACAGTTTCAGCGCTCCCCGAAATATGGAGATCTAATAACTGGACTCGTGATACATTTATGCAAACCTCCTTTGTCGCCGGGTCAAAATTTTAGAGGGCTCTCTCGCGTAAACGCTGGAAAATTTTCACAATTTTCGTGAATTCTTTTCGAAGCGATGGTGCGTCTTATGCAATGTAACTTTTTTTCGTGTTTGATTTAGCTACTCTTTCACCACACAGAACAATTTTTTATATTAATCTGATATATGGAATATTTTTATTTCCAATGATATTAATAACTCTTGTACGCTCGAAACGGTTGCACAAGGAAAATATTTCATTCTTTCTTGCTTTCTGCTGAAATTCAATAAGCATAATTACATATTTTGTAGAAATGTTTCATATTGTCGGAGAGAAATCGCACACTTTGCAGAAAATGAGTGAATCGTTGCCATTTACAGTTCTTTGAGAAATGAGAAAAATTAGGAAGTTTACAGAAAATGAGTGAATGAGAGCGTAAAGAAAATTTTAAGCTACAGAAAATGAGCTTTTCTTTGCTACATAAAATGAGAGAATAGAAATTGAGAAAATATTTATGTCCGAGATTGTTACTTTTTCTCGTTTTCCAAGGAGTTCTCGCAAAATGCTGTTGTAAAAGCACGAATGGTGGATCTCGTGGATTTATTTACTGTTACGTTTAATAGACGAGAATCGTGTTACTCGAGGACCTTTTTACGACGCTTTTAAGTGTTTCCAGTTGCTCGAATTCATCTGTTCAACAAGAAAATCCCTCTTCCCGTAATTTGCCGAGTAATTCTAGCCCCCGCGGCCGTTTTTCCCCATTAAACTGATATTTCGGACGCAAATGCAGAATTACAGGGAGTAAAGCAAACGTTTAATTTCCACCAGGCTCAAGACAAGCAGTATCCGCGGCGGGAAAAAGCGCGGAACAATTAAAAGAAGCTAAAACGGGCGAAAGTAAAAATTGTGCGGCCTCGGCAAACGAGGGAAAATAAGGGAGAGATGAGCAACAGCTCAGGAGCCGTTGCAAAAAGTCTACTAAATGGAAACAAAGTACAGGCGATTATGTCGTAACTGCAACGCTAATTAGCGCATCCACACAGTCGCGAGACCGTTTCGAGCTCATCGTTATCGCCTGTTCCCTCGAATATACTTTTCCCTCCTTTATTCCGCCGAATCCTTCCCATTTGCCAATTTACTAAAACATAATCTTCTAAAAAGCCACGGGTGATCCAGAATTGTACTCTTCCAATATAAAAAATAAATTTAAAACAAAATTGGAAAGAGATTAATCTTTGTTGTGGCAATATTTTCTGTTTTCCAATTTCGTAAAACACAATGTTTAATAAAGATGGATGATCGAAAATGGCAGTGTCCTAAAATAAAGAATAAAGACAAAACAAAGTTCGAGACGAGTAGACGAAACTTTGGAAATGATAAAATAAAATGATAATGATTTATTATCGTGTAGATTAAAATCAAAATGTTTGCACACTTTCCTGAAGATCGGAAAATAAATGAAAACTGCGTTAGAAAGAATTCTGATTATCACGAAAGAATAGTGTTGCGGGCATTATTAAATACTGGGTGTTTCCAAAATCATGGTACAAGCGAATGATTGTAATATTAATGGTTCTATGAGAATTGAAGTATGAAGTAGAATAGGTTGATCATGATCAGACACGTAAGTCGATTTAAACTTGATTTTCTCGAAAAAGAATCACCACTTTGTACAATGACTTCGGAAAAATTGATACAAACACTTTTTATTTTTAATAGTACAGTACACGTATCGACAACGTGAAAACCATAATCGACTGATATAATAACAGGAAACGGGGAAAGGCTGTAAGGAATCGCGCAAGCTGACCGTAGAGAAAGCTCGAAACTAGTCTCTCGGCCGCAAATTCTCACGCACTTGAAAACCAACAAGCTACGGAGCTCAATGCCGAGTATGCTGGTATATAGCAGCACACTACAATACAGAGACCACAAAACCTGTAAACTGAAAGACTCGGGATCCGAAAGTTTGCGGAGTAGAGGCTACAAATCCTGAGTTACAGGATATATAGGCCACCGAAAGCTTACAGTTACGGCAATTTAAAGGTCAGAAGCACTAATAACTCAGATTTAACGAGAGCCGAGGATTATAGGGTTCTACCAATCGGAAACTGCGAATCTTGCGAAGCATGAGAGTCAGAAGTTAGCCGGTCCTATTCATTTGCAGGTTAGCCATGAATTCGATTAGAATCTACCATTAAGGGAACCACTGCGAAGTAGAATTCTACCGTAGAATCGTTAGTTAATTTTTGAGAAAATCTCCTTCGAATTGCTTCGTTAACATAGTAATCGCTAAACTTATATTCCAAAATGACTACATGTTTTAATCAGTTTATGAATTACTAAAATTTCTCAATACATGAATATGTAAATTTCTGAAATTATTACTGAGAATTTCAATAAATGAATATTGATGCAAGATATACGATATTAATTCTTTTCAATTATCGTACCATATAAATTATTAAAATGTACGAATGTTCAACTAGAATACTGTATAAATTACAACTAAAAAGTTTAATTATAACTAAATTAAAATATTCTATTAATAAAATAATTACTTTCTAAATTACGAAATTTATATCTGAATATTAAATGCGTTCTAATGTTTCGAATATGTCGCTGACCGAATCTGTAGAAAACCATCAACGAATCATATAAGAGCTCTCACGAGCTCCGAGGATCAGGTCGAACTAAAAGCTGAATTTCTTCCCACGTTAACCGAAATCCTCGGCTTTCCAGCTTGCAAAAAGAATCCGAATTTTCCAGTTAGCGAACTTCCGATGTCAGTCACGTGTACCAGATCCTGTGGGTGGCCGTAAAATTCCAAGGATTTCGGACACGGATCCCTCGAGAAAACTAACGCGCCATTCTGTGATATTGTGAAAGGTACTTCCGGTTTCCAACGATCAGTTAAATCGTCAAAGGAAATAGAGAAAGACAAGCAGGAAAGCCAAATAGAAGTTTCGTTCTTCCATTTATAATTTTAATAAATTGGATCTAACACATCAACCCAATACATAAAATTCTTTTAATCTGTCTGCTGCTTTAAATTTTATCTGCTCACAATTTTTTCCTGAAAAAGATTCGTCGATGCAGAATTATCCCTCGCAAGGTGAGGTCTAATAACACATAAATAGTAAGATGGGGTCTCTTAAACCCCAACAAATGAATTTCATAAATAGCATCGTAGTTAATAACTTTGGGATAATGAACGACACCGGATAAAAAGTAAACAAACCGATTTAATTTTATTCATATAAATAAAAATTCTTTTCAAAAATCTGGAGTTGTGGTCTCCGAGACCTCACATTACCTTGCGAAGGTTAATACTGATAATATTTGAATGATTTAAACCACAATTATTAAAACACTTGATTTTGAAACTATTTTTATTTCAATAAATGGTTACATTAAAAAAACATTTAGTACATAAGTTATGTCACACTCTTATCTACAAAATAGTATATTTCCGTTAATAAATATCCAATAGAAGTGACGTGGCAACCACTCCTCCTAGGTGTATGTCCTCCACTAATAAAATACAAAAGCCGATTATGTTGACAATTTTCAAGCTGCCTTAAAATTTTGTCCACTGGTGTAACATGGTGTCCAGGAAAGATAGGTGGTCTCGAAGCTCGTTTCGCTTGTAATCGCGTTCGGCGGATTCATTGGCACGGAGATCCTTCGACAGATCGATTACTCTCGTTCCTCGAGGAGGGAGACGGAGAGAAAGAGGATCGGTGCCTCTAACCCAGCCAATCCGCGTCCCCGACGCGAAACAAAAACTAAAAGAGAAAAAGGAGGCAACACGGTTTAGGTAGGACGGTTGGAAATGCCCGACAGTCTCGTCCGTTTCGCACGGGAACGTCGGGTATTGCGGTCGGAGCCCCGTGTTTGTTTCCCTCTGTACGTTTTGGCTTGTTCGTGCCTCCAGGAGAGAGAAGAACGGCTTCCGGGGAAAATGTTGCGGTCCGCGGATTCCAAGGTTTCGTTTAAATCACAAATAAGGCTGGCTGCGAAACGTTAAGAGCGTTTTTTCCCTGGGAAGCTTTGAGGAAATTTTCGCTTGTTTGCGCGCGACAAATTCTTTCGCGGCCGACCCATACCGCGGCATCTTCGGCAGCAAAAACGTGTCTGAGAAAATGAAACGTGGAATCGTTACTGTAAAGTTTCACGCTACTTTATTGCCGGGCGTAATGAAGAACAGATTACTGCTACCGACTCTGCCTAGTGCCGCCAGGATATTGCATTCCCTGTTGATCGAGTGTTCGTTATATGAACGCTCTGTAACAGGGAAAATTCGATTTGGATAGATTGTAATTGCTGTAATTGGCCGACGCGAAATTTGTAGTAATTGTAATTTGGCACAGTTAGCGGAAAAAGAATTTTTCTCTTTTCTCTGCTGTTTTTGATACGAAAGTAGCACGGTAACGAAAATTTCATTTTGCAAAATATTAACTACGCAATGTAGATTTAAAATTGTATATAAAAATAGTTGAAGACGTTTTATAAATAAGCCAGGATTAGCCAGCTTGATACGATGATATTTTCTCATCGCAGAAACGCTGGTGAAAGGTAGCCGGGTTTCTGAGGAACAAGAAAAGGAGAATGAAGTCGGTGTTCTTTGATGGTCCGAACATGAGAGGAGAGAAAATTCTCAGGCGCGTCTCTCGAAGGGAAAAAGTCTCTCCTTCTGAAACAGTTCGTGTTGCCACCGTTTCAGAAACAGGCGGAAGTACAAAGAACCAGTTCGAGGGCACGTTCGCGAACGCAGTTTCCGTCTCCCCGGTTTTCACGGGACAAAGGTGTAACAGGTGAGCCGTCAGAATTCCGGCAGACATTCCACCGCTCACCGTCCCGCATACACCACGGGATCATAGCGTTCGTCGAAACAAGATGGCAGGTTTCGTTCGGCCAAAGAGTCGCGTTGTCAATAAAAGCGTCTGACGATATTCCCTCGAAGATGCGTTAAAATTGTTTCGATCAAATCTATCTTTGGCGAGGTGTCCTTTCGATCGCTATATTGTGGATCCTCTATACGAATTCGTAGTTTCATTACGAAGTATAATTTCCCAATACTTGCCCGATGGCAAAATAGAATCTTTGCCTACGTAATTACATTGCCGGTCTTTGTACAAGATCGTCCAAATCAATTGTAAGGAACTAAAGATTATATAATAAATAAAGACAATGTAATAAAAATACGTATCTGCGTATTTATTTCTTGACCCATCCATTTATCCCGAACACACGACATGTTATTGAGTTATACTACTGATTTCCGACTAAATTTACGGCATTCTACCTTGCCATTGAGTTGCACTACTGATTTGGAATTGCAAAAGTAGCAAAACTTCGAAAAACAACATTTTCGAGTGCCTGACTTGTCGTTGACTTGTACTACTGAAATTTCGTGCCACCTCCTTCGATATCATATTCTCCTAATACAAAGTTCAATTTTCCAGATTTTCGAAAATTTTCGGCTGCCTGGCTTGACGTCGAGTTGTACTACTGGTTTTCGAAAAATTTTCGAGCTTCTGGCTTGTCGTTGACTTGTACTACTGAATTCCATGCCATCTCCTTCGCTATTATGTTCTCCTCCAAATTTTGTTTTTGAAGATTCGCTACTTTTACATTTTCAAATCAGTAGTGTGACTCAATGGCAAGTCAGGCAGGCGTAAATGTCGAAGATATTAATCTAATTTTTCTATGGAATACTCATGTACATGGCAAGGGAAAAAAGAACACATTAACTGTGGCAAATAATATTCTTTACTTTTCACCAAATAAATTGCAATGTATAAGCAGAATATAAACACAATATTTTTGCTGTTCTTCGCAAGCAAGTTGTGCCTTAACCAACTCATGTAAAAGCAACTGTTGGAAAATTGTACAGTGTTGTTAAAGGCCTTTGTTGTCGACCCAACGTTAATTTTAAAAAAGAACTTGTGTTTTAATGGCATTGTGAGTACAAAGTGTCCCCTTTGGTAGATCGAGGATTAACGGAAAGCCACCAGGCGAATTCTCGTTCGCCAAAAACCTCGCAGCGAGGAACATCAGTGTCGACGTCCCTTATTTCCCCCAGCATCCAGCGGGCGTATCGTCTGTATCGAGTACAGACAATTCAGAATTTCCCTCATCCGGGGATCAGGGGATGCAGGGCTGAATGCAAAGCAACTTCGAGACACGCGTGTGCACGTATATATAGTATATTCCGCGCGAGGAGGGTGTCGTTTTTTCCCTGGGTGAGTCTCCAGGGGTGGAAGGGCTTTCCTTTCATCCCGCCGGCAAACGAATTCGAGCGAGCTGCATGGGACGGGGAGGCGAAACGACGAAAAAAGAAAAGGGGGGTTCGGAAACGTGGAGGGAAAAAAGCAGTCACCTTCGTCTTCGTCGAAGAAGCAGACGAAAGGACACTGGAGGAAAAAGACAGAAACCAACGCACCGAAGTGCGGGAGGGGATGGAAAAGTGAATACCGTCGCGGCAAAGGCGATTTCTTCCAGTTTCGTTTGTTTCTCTCGCGATGAAACGAGAAGGAGGGTTGCGGGGGAGGAGGCCGAGTCTCTCGGCGATCCTTTTTAGGGGTCCGTGCGCGGAAGAAAACCGGCGACAAAGGGAACAAGGCGGGAACTGGCGGGATGGGCGAAGGGCTTGAAGGAAAGAACCAGCAGATAAGAACATCCACCCCCGCACGCAGATTAGAGAGATGTACCTTAGAAGGAGGGCCACTTTGTCGTGGGCCCGCGAACAATGCCGGCCCCGGACCATCTCGGCCGTAACGAGATATAAATCGGCGACCTCAATGGCCGATTACTTCGAATGGCTAAATACGAAGCGCCCGGGCAACGTGGCTCGCATACTCTCGACACTTTTCATTGCTTAATCTTCCACGGAGCTACCCTTTACGAGCCCTTCGAGAACGACCGTAGACGACCGAGGATCGCTACACTGCCGGAGATAAGAAGCTCCGTAATTGGCGACATTCGGAGACCTCTTTTTTTGTCTTACCCGCACCGCCGAGGACCGTACTCATTCAGTTTTATAATTTGATGCGGCTAATGGGACGCGTTTTATACAACCGCGATACCTAGACGATACCGAGAGCTCTGGAAACTTCGTCGAGCATCGCCGAAAAGTGGCTTTTGAACCTGCCTAATGGGCACCCGTAGTTTGACGCTTTGTGCAAATTGGTTTCTCTTTGTTCCGCGTTCTCTTACGGTTCCATAGTTGACAATATGTTCTTAAAGATGTTTCTGAGAGTTTGGTACGCTCTGGCATGCCTATTAACACTATTCTATAAACAACAATCCTAAAAGGAAAATTGTTATAATTAAATTGATTCTTTGCTTCCGCAACAATTCTGGCTTACGGTCGTTAGGGTACTGTCCCAGGGTCAAGATGATTCGTCACGATGACGGTAACTCTGCCGGAGGGGGATGAAAAGAGGGTGTGTTTATGCGATTGACGAAAATTCGCCGCTCCCCTCGGCTTCGCCTTTGACTGTCGCCGCTTGCTCGCACATACCAACCACTTCCGGTCGAGCGACTTTCTGCAAACGAGTTTTCAAGTCCCTGCTTCGGGGGGTTGAAGGGATCGCGAAATTCCACAGGTTGCCCCTGCCATGACAACCAACCCCTTTAACTTCTTCTTCGTCTTTTTTTGTTTTTTTTCTCTAAATTTTTTTTTCGCTTCTTTCTATTCTCTTTTTCTTCTTCGGATACCTCTTGCTTCAGGTTGTTGTGTTATCGAGTAGAGAAGCAAGTTTGCAAAGTTCATGAGATTGTTCCAGATGAAACAGTTTAGTTTCGAGTTGCTAATTCGTATCCAGGTTCTTGCTAATTTGTATCTTAGTTTCCAATTTGTATTTCAGCGAAAATATTGTGCCAATGTATTAATTAGACATTCATTCTATTAGAAGATTGTATTTATGTAACGCACACAACCATAATTAAATTAATTTTGACAATTGTGCCGGTGATTACGACAGTGGTGTAGGTCAAAATTCTAAATTGATCTTTCTGCTTATTATGTATTACGTGGATTGATTTGGATTATATTTATAAAATGAAGTGAAAATTTATATATTACATATTCAACATTAGCGTAATATCTGTAGTTATTAGGAGAAACGCAGCATGTCACATACTTCCACTTTCGAGACATTGCCGTTTAAAGTTTTGATCACTAATGCTTTGACATAGGACATCGGTTAAATTACATTATTCTTTTGAGCCTTTCGAATTTATTTTCATGACCTTTTTCTGGTAAACTGCTGGGCAAAAATTTCAAGAAAACAAGATTTTCCTGAACAGAAGAAAATCGTTCAGAATTTATGCGACACACTGAAAGTTCTTTCCCGAGTAAGCAAGCGGCTGTAGCCTTCGTAATTTCCTTGACACGCGCAAGCCGTGGCGGCGTCCTCGAGAACAACGGTTCCGCAAGGGCCGCAAACAACCGGCTCGAGAATTGGGTAAATAGTAATAACACTGGGAACTTTCGGCTTGATGGAACTCGGCGAGAGCAGGGAGAGAGAAAGAGAGCAAACGGGAGTGGAGAGGGGAGGCTCGCGCACACTCACGGCATTACCCGTGAATTATGCACGTCGCCTCTCAAAACGTCTCTGAAGATGCTCTTTCCTCTCTTGTGGTTCGCTTGCTCTTCCCGTCGGAGAGACGCGCGGGTGGTTCGGGGGTGGTTTAAGCGTCGGCTTCGACGGGGCTGCAACCCGCGAGAAAGAACCCTCTCCCAGGTTCTTTCCGCGGGAAATATTCGCCGACGGAACCGGGAATGCAAACGGACGAGCCGAAACGTAAACCCCGCGACGTTTTCGAGAAAGGGCCCCGGCATTTGCTTAGGTGCACTTAACGTGCCTCTGAAACGCGTGTACCATATCCGGAATTTCGCTGCCATCGCCGCCACTGACATTGCCGCCGCTATCTCTTCCCGGTTGACTACCGCCGCTGAATTTGCACGATGCTCGCCGGGTATTTGGCAGCTTTCAGCAAAGATCCTCCCGTCCAGCAGCCGTTTCGCGTTTCGAACGCGTCGACAGATATTCGGCTATTCGGTCCAGATGATCGCCCGATGCATTAATGTCGGCGAAAATTTCGGGAGGTTTGTTAGCCCATGCTTCGAGGGTCCGTGGACTTGGCAGACGAGAGTCCCTTGGATTGCTTCTGCAGCTGTTTGGTGATGGTACCGAATCGTAAATGCATTCTGAAAATAAAATATATTCTTCGTCAGGAAAAGTTTCTAACATAGTATTTGAAAAAGTACCTTGTTTGAAGGATTCCCGGAATAGTGAGAATTTTATTCGGAATATCCGGACGATTATGAACATATGTACAGTATCGGTGGAAAATTAATCTCGATTCTTTTTGAAAGATCAAATTTTTTATTGCATCGTGTAGTGCGCAACAGTTTCATGAAGTAATAATTAACTCTCCGCTGACAATATTTGTTACTAAAGTGGCTGACACTTTATTGTACCAGGCTATAAAAAAAGTTGAAAAATTCGGAGATTATCAAAGTCTCTAACTAACAAGTGTTAATTAAATGAAATGTTTAATAAGTTATGTATTATAATAAAAATTAATGTAATGACGGTGGAGGGTTACAAATAGGAAGGTTTGGTCAGGGAATTGTGCATATACAGTAAATCCTCTATAAACGCAAAAGAAAATATCCCCTCCACTGTAGTAATCGTTCTCGATGTACGTTTCGGGCGCAAGGAAGGACAGCGTATGGGAAAGAAAGAGACGCGGAGAGCCGCGCGGTTTCTCTTTACACGCGCTGTCCTTCTCTACGTTCGGCTCGGCCTTTGAAGCTCAAAAAAATAGTGTCCGTCTCCGATAAATGCAGATGAAGTCCCCCAAGGCTTTTGCGTTTATAGAGGATTTACTATATGTATCTTGCGCATCTCTTTCACGCAAGTACTGTATCGACACATTATTGTGGCGCCATTTAGATCGTGCACGATTTCGTGTTCGGTCACTTTGCTCTATTCATCCAGCGCTCTCCTAAAACCCGCGGTTCAACTTGGTGAATGTAATGTTCTCGCGTCGAACCGTTAATGCATGATAATAACTAAATCGCTCGCCGGTCCGTGCCGATCGAAACAAATCGTCCATCTGGGGAAACGAGCATTCGTATGCGGGGAATCGGTCGCCTGTATAATTCGGCGGTAAAGGTTAGTCGCTGGCAGACAGGGAAGTTGCTTCGTATATGGTCACCCGGGTCGAATCCACAACGAACTTTCGACTATTATCACTATTTGCCGGGCTCTGCCCCACTATACGAGCAATAACTTTCCCGTCAGCACGCGGCTGCTGCTGGTGACGTCGCAACGACTGTTTCTACTTCTCTAAAGGGTCCTCGTTTCGCCGCGTTTCCTCGGTCCCTGGCCTTTTAATTACCGATCCAACTACACACCGACATTCTCTAATTTTCTTTTTCCCTTCTCTCTTTTCTTTTTTTCTTTTTTAACAAGCATCTGGAGCCTCGAATGAGATTTCACTTACGGATAGGGGAAATGTGGGTAACGAGGAACACGTTCAATGTTCAAACAGTAGATGGAAATGTTTATATAAGTGTACTTAACAAAACACATTACGTGTAATACAAACAATGTTCATTTAACGACTGCAAAATTTTCCAAACAAAACGCTCACTCGTGTACACTCGTTTCTTTATCTCGTCCAACCAAATTCACATTATACATTTTGCCTCTCACTCATTACGTTTCTTTGCCATTCTCACCACATATATCCACACATAACGGAGGGTAATATGGAGCATGTTCACAGAAGCATACAGTTTACTGTATCGATTTCTTTAAATTGCTTTTGCTCGTGTTCATTTAATATTGCTCAAGTGGAGATACGGAAGTACAAAATAACAAAAATTGCTAAGTAACCGTGGCAAACACTGAAATATTTTTTTGGAAAATTTCATTTAAAAAGCATCTAAAAATCTCTGAAAATTTTATTTGATTATTATTATGAGTTTATTGGTTACGGTGACATACGAATAATGATGCACTATAAAATGGTTTACTTTCGAAGGATTAGCGCATCCACGTTCGTAATTGCAGAAACCAAACTTAAATCTGAACAAACAAACTCACCAAGGCGTAAGTAGTAGCAACAACCAGCGGTTAAGTAGTAACAACAATACCGGGTTAAAAGCAGCCGACGTTCACAGGGAAATGTTTACCGTGAGGTCCGCCCGTCTGACAACAGACGGACTATTCTACTGGCGGCCGTTCTCGCTTCTGTTACTCCTTTCCCGTGCATGCTAGTGCCTAGTCGTGGCAGTACAGTCTCATACATAAATGACACGCTACATTAACTCTCCGCTACTTCCAAAACTCACCGCACGAAGCAGATTATTATAGTAATCGGTACAAAGATTTTCTATTCCCCAAACGTCAGTATGCAATCTAACTTGAATTACATTTTATGATTATTGAGTGAATTGAAGTATTTTGGGTTCATTTTGATCTTGACTGTCTCAAAGGCATACCTTGAACTCTTGAAAATTTTGAAAACTGTGACCTAGAAAATAATTTCTATAACAAGCGAAAATTAGACCAGACAAAGGAGTATTTTTCGAAACCGTATTTCCTGTAGGAAAATACGATATGAAATCAGAATTTGTGTATTCGTTCAGGTACAGAAAAATTGTAAGATATATATGAATACCTTTTCACTATTTTAATTATCGACAGCTCAAAAATTGGAAAACCTGCTATTTTATAAACAGATATTGCACAAAATCCTAGTTGAGATACTATTGTATTATTGAAACAAAATGGAGACAAAATGGCCACAGAATCAAAAGAAGAGGCTCGGATTACGAACGAAATGCATTTTGGCAATGTTTACGAGGCGGACTGTACAACCTCTCTTCTCTTTCGTGGCTGCGCATCTCCCTTTCGTTCTCTGATACTCTGCACAGAGAGTGGGCGACAGAGAGGGAGAGAGAGAGAGGGAGAGATTCCTCTTTGCGCGGAGAGGCTCGTCCGAGAAGGGCTAAATACACACGCGACCTTACTGCCGCTGAGAGGCTGGCTCGCGTTAACTCCGAGAGAGTCAATATTTAAGTCAAACTAGTTCTCCCCTCTTAAATTAACGATTTACAACGGACACTAGTTACGTTTCCGCTTTTCGAGCCCGGGTCTGGTTACATCTTATTGGTTCACGCATCGCGTGCTTGTCAAAGAGAAACCTGGCGGACCGGACCGTTGCGCGGAGAAAGTGCTGGACTTTGCCGCTGTCGTCGCTGAATTAAAGGCTTCGTTATGCAGAAGTTGCTTAGACACACCCATTGTTTGAATTTCTAGGGATTCGGTCGAATTCCCGAGTCTTTCAACTAATTAAAAAACCGGCGTGTTGGACTCGGGAACAATGAAGTGAAGAACATCAATAACGTCCCTTTCATTCTTAGCTGAGTGCGATTACATGATCACCATTTTATACAAAAATATACTTCCCTACTAAAGTGTTAACAGAATGAAAAGTGGATTAAAACATGTTGGAAACCCTGCAGAATTATATTGAGGATTTTTAGAAAATACTGCAGTGCCTTAATTAACAAGGGAAATTAATACTCAACCCCTAAAATTATCAATATAGACAGTAGTCAATAAGAAAAATATCTTATAAGTAGACAGCGGATGTTTATGCAATTTTCAATTTTTGTAGATGAATTTTAAGAGAGTCGAATAAAATAGAATGTTCTTTTCCGTGGTAGTAGCCTTTTTAGATCTGAAATAAATTAAAATCGTACTAAGTTCTGTCATATTTTATATCCCAGCAGTTTTAAAAAATTTTCAAAAGTCATAATTGCATAGATCTGCAGTCTGCTTATAAGTAAAATAAGATTGCAGTCTAACCTATAATGATAATCTATAAAGTTTAATCGCATAAATATTCCTCTCGCTATTTACGATCGCGAGGAAGCTTGCTCTAATTGCGGCATTAAGCGTCGGGTTTAATAACAATAAGCGAAATAGCTTTCCCCTAATTGTCCTGCTTTCTTTATCGCCGTTATCAGCATAAACGTTCTATTCTCTTTCATTCGTGCACCATCCGTTGATTACCGAACGTGTGTAACGAAGTCATCTAATAGTAATTATAGGAACGTGGATAATAAGTCGCGTTGATCGTGCAATTTTATTTTCATTTTCTGCCGCTCGGTCTATTACCGCCGCGCCGTGCTCTTCCTTTTTTCTCCCCCGTTGGCATAATCGTCCCAGTTTTCCAAATTAGCTTCTAAAGTTACGAGCGCTTCGTAGCCTGCATACAGTAAGTTAGAACGGCCGTATTACCGTCCTTTTTAACAGGCCCATGTGTCGTTTAAGTACTAAGACAGCTGGAAACTTTTCTGGAATAAGTGGCTAAAGTGTCCTCACACATATTTCCACAGAGAGCGCCGTGCGCTAAGACGCGAAGCACAAGCTTACACGTTCCCCACGCGGAATAGTTATTACACCCCGCTTACGTATCTTCATAAACGCCACGGCAAAAATTAAACCTGCTGCGGCTGCGGTGGAAACTTAGGAGTGTCGTTACCGAGATCACGTGTACACCGGGACATATAACGCGGCTGATAAAAATTTAATTTAACCGAATTATGGAACAACGTATTTAAACGCGGAGATTAGAAATGAAATTGCTCGGGCTGATGCGCTATCGGCCACTATGTTGCAATACCATCGCGTGCAGGCGATCGCCGACTCTTTGATACCGTTTGCTCTGGCAAAAATGTATGTTTACCTTCGTCTGACAAATGTTCAATCTAGTTTCCCCTTTTTCTTCTGCTACCCCTGGAAAAAATTATTCGATCATTATTATTCTTATTTTCAATGTGGATAATATTTCCATTTGTAACAGAGATAAGTGCAGTGATAATACTCGTCATACACGAAGACAAAATTCATACAGAAATGAATATGTTTGTTTTTTAGATAATTTACAGAATGAGCAAATTAAACTAACAATTTTGTTAACAATGGTTATTGTCTTCTTCATTGTTAGAAATATATTGAACCTATTAAATATATTGAAAGAAGCACATTTACATCTAACTTCGATTTGTTTTGCATAAAAATCAGTAGTCTAGACAACAAGAGTTGTAATTTGGCAGAATGGGTGAGTCGAAGTGTACACGGTCTCGCCGAGGAGACTGAATTTCCGAAGCCTCTTTTCTAATCGGCCGAGTCGCGCGATTCCGCTCGGAAACTTCCGCTTTTCAAGGCATCGCGAAGCGAGACGGAGGATTTCGCAAAGTTACCGCAATATGTACAGCGTGCTGCGGTATTGTTTTCCCTCCTCGAGGCGAGCTCCCTTCGCCAGGCGTGCCAACACACTGGAATCTATTACCGAAGACGCGGAACACTCGCAGGAACCTCCGCTAAGAACGTATTCCGCCATGGAATTCACTTTAGCGGGCTGTAATTTGTTTTTGGAGTGAATGTAAAGTCGCGCGCACGCACGGAATTGCGCTACGTCGAAATTAAACTGCGTCCTGGAAACGTGACATCCGCCGCAGAACTTTTTTACACTTTTTTGGTAATGATTAGATTATAATTGATTCCAAGAAATTTTTACAACATTCTGTTTGTGCTTACTTTACAGCCTGAAATGTCTGCTCTGAGACTCTTGGACTCTAGTAAGCTATTCTCGAAGATATGGAAAAGGGTTTTCTAAAATTATTTATTGCCGCTTATACCGATAGATAATTTTTTATCAATGAAAACATGTTTATTTCTGCTTTGACTCTGATGAACAATTTTTGAGAGATTAACGCTAAACCCACCATTGCTGGTCGAATGACCGGTTTTATATTTTCTATTTCACAATTTTTGAAATTATGAAGTTGCTTACATGGAAATTGCCTCTGAGACCAATAAGTCCTTCTTTAATGTTTTAGGACTATTGGAAATCACTTCCTCAGGTTCTTACAGATATTTATTTATTGTTATTTCCATAGCATTTTTCATCATAGATATGTCTTTATTTTCTTCTTTATCACGTTTTTTAACATCGCAGTCATCTTCTGTAGAATAATCTTTATATAATCTTGATAATATCTGTCCGGATAACTTAATAATGTCAGTTTTTGCAGATAATGGAAGAAATTTACTAGATAACAATGTTGCCAAACCTTTCTCCGTTATATACACTTGCCGAGTACTTTTTACTTAAAAACTTAAATTTCAAACCGGCTTTTTACTGAAAAACCCGGTTTTCGAATTGCATAATTTTCTTTTAAAAACCAACACAAACCGTAATTAGAAGAGTGTGGCATGAATTATGAGACTGCTGTGTGTACCCACGCGGACCATGAAATCATACTTCGCTGTTAGGAATCGATACTAATTGAGAAGGATCACGCCCATCGCCAATATTTAGTCAGCAGGCTGGTTCAGCGTCACCGAACGCGCCAAAACGCCGACGTTTATAATGGAGCTGGTGCGACGTATCGCGAGAACGGACGCGAAACCGTCTTTCGCCCCCGCATCTCTACCCCGGGGGCATTATCTCCCCATGTGTGTTTGTTTCATCTGCTCTATCTGAGCTTTCCATTCGAGTGACTTACGCGTATTGATCGCGTTTCGATTCTTTGCCGGCCTGGACCGGCTGATTCGCGGTTATCTGGCGCGGGCACAGCACGTTCCGTGCGAAACCGGCGCGGATCTGTTTGACGAAGAAAAAACACGGTTATCGGGCTTAAAGCCCCTCGCCTGGATAGGTTCTCGACACCGGCAGCTTTCTGTGCATCGATTGCCGCTCGTCCCGAAGGGTTGTTCGACGTTCGACGACCGCCGCGCAGCGAAATATGACAGTCTCGACTTGGCTTAGGCGAGTCCACGTTTAATTGAATCCGCCGTTTCGAGAATCAAATATATCGACGTCTGTTTCGATTTTTCCTTCACGCTGATGTCTCCGATGAAATTCGAATTCTCCTTGCTGCCGGACACACGTTCATCTTTCTTTGTTCAAGACAGTTGATCTCAAAGGAGGTAATTAAGTTGATGGATTTCTGTAAAATCACCAAACATTTCGCAAATATTTTTTTTTGGCTTGAGATAGTTTCATCTCTCTGGAATTTCAAAAATCGTTTTAACTTTAACAATATTTTGAAGTCTCTGAGATGGGATGCAAAAAGTTGCTGCATTACTAAAAAATTTCAGACGTTGTGTAAATATTTTTCTTAGCTTGAACGATTGTGTTTAACTCTCTGGACTGAAATGCTTTTACTTACTGAAATGCTGGACTGAAAAGTTTTTATTCCCTAATGCAACGATACAGTGGCCTAAATAAATAATAGACTCGTCCAGAAAAGGTGACAAGAGCGCAGAGTGAACTAAAATTTTGCGATTAAAATATTATATTTTCGATCCTCGTCTGGTATATTTGCACATCCCGATCGTTACAGCAACAGTATGTTTAGCAGCGATACGGGGCTGAGAAAATACCGCTGGCTGTACGGCTGAAATCAGTTCAAAGCTCGCGGAGCAATTTATGTATATTCAGAACGCTCGATAAAATAACTTGATTGATCAGATTTTATGAAATCACACAAAGCGAATCACTGAGAAACGAATCAAATAAAGTCACGCTGAAACGATCACGATTCGTCGGGCCATTAATTTCCTGTTTAAAACATGCGAGAACGAAGCTAGTCAATTGATTTGAGCGGCTTCGTCGAACAGAAAAATGTTCCGATCGGAACGGCTCGTATCGTTATAAGCGTTGATTAACAAGGGTTGGATAATTGTAATTCATCTTCAAAAATTTTGTAATACTTTGTGCAATAGAATAATTAACCTGAAATGAAGCCATTAAGTTTCATTGGTTTCCCTAATCTTCAGAAGAGGATAAAATACAGTTCAAAATGTCCGGGGAATTGGATTGCGTCGTGTTCGTAAGATAGTATATTTTGATATTATATAAGTTTTAATTGCAATCGCTTGCAATTAACAGAGTTATTTAGCAAAATATGTAGCACTTGTAGAAATATGAGAAGAAGCTAAAGTATCTAATGAAGAAGAACTAAACTAAGAATTCTGAAAACCAGCAATAAAACAAAATCTTGTTTATAAATATCGTTTTGACTATATTTATAATAATATCGTATTGAGATTGTTTTCAATATAAATAAAAAAACCCACTTTGTTTCATGTCTCTATCATAAACGGAACAAAAGTTATTTAATTTTGTCCAAGAAACAGGGATTTCGCGACACTGTGGGCCGGTTCTTTTAATTTTCTCTTTTCGCTGAGCCGATTCGACATCGAAAGGTGGTCGTAATCGCAGCGCCGATCATTAAAAGCGCGAAATGTCTCGGCTATCTCGGGGGTTTCAGTATGCTTGCAAGAACGAAAGTCCGGCGTTACGACTTATTAAACCTAACCTGGTGCCGTTTCTCCGGGTTTCCTGGCCTTTGGTCAACGGAACGAGCAATCCTGCCTTACGTCTGGAACCCCGTTTCGCAGGGGCGGCTCCGCCACGCGAACTCTCGTAATTTAACGGCGATTATCCGCATATTCCGGCGGCTGCGACGCGTTAATTACAAGCCGGACTTTAATTTCAGGCGGTCGCGATGATTAGAATAAGCTACGGCCGCAGAGGCCGGCCAGATCTCTCCGCGTTATTACGTTCCACGAATCCGCGCGCACGCCCTCCGGCCTACGCGATCCTATTCGAACTCCATTACCCACTTCTTCGTCCAAGAGGATACGCGTCATGCCACGGAAACGACGACTCGAGGCGGGAAATTTATTGTGCGAAATTCCCCTCTTTCGGTTCCTCGGTTTTAGGTTAACACTGACAGTTGCGGGCACAATTAAATGAACACCCTTTCCACACTAATAACTCGACAGCGAATCTTTATGCAAAATGAAATTTTTTTACCAAAGTTGCAACAAACTGGAGTGAAATGGACATTTATTTTCTTTCTTAACCCTCATCCGTCCCTCGTGTCAATTTGACACAGTTTTCCCGAAATAAGTTGTACTGTTCTATTGTTTTCAGGTAAACTTGTCCGAAACTTTGTGACTTTTATTCATTTAATGCGAAACATATAACCGAGAAATCTAAGATGTAAATGTCATCTCATCAATTCGAATAAAAAACCATCGCAAAGTAACTGTGTACCTTGTTATTTTATCGATTTTTTATCACTGTGTCAATTTGACACCGAGGGACAGATTCAATTTGTGAAATGAGGGACGGATGAGGGTTAATATGTTTAATAGGTTGGAAAATGATGCAAGAGTAGATATCTTTAAATTCTTCTAATGTTTTACTGTTTTAAATTATACCTACTCATTTTTGTCGTAAATGCATAAAATCCGCAGTCTACTAATAACTGTTTTAAAAGTGGACCAAACGCGCGACTCTTTTCATATATTAAAAGGTTTAGTTTACCAGGTAATGTGCAAACAAAATTTTGTGCGAAATTTCTGTTGCTAGGAATTTCGAAGAAACAGTTTTTTCGATTCTAATCATGATTTTAACTTTTTTTATCTGTGCCCATAATCAAAATTTAGACAAGTACATTAATATTCGTTGTCGCCAAAGAGGTTTCTTGTTCCAGGGTCGAAGGAGACGATGAAAAACAGTAGTCCGCGCGTTCGATAGATTAGAAACACCCTGTATGTCGCGTTGAACCCGGCGCCGACGGGATCGCTCGTCGCTCGTCGCCCACGAAACATCGGGCGACCCAATTCCGACGGACATTAACCGCGATCCATCAAACGCTCCGGCTACGAGCGACGGAACAACGACCTCTCCGCTGGCTTTTGTCGGGACCCGAACAGCGAAATTATGGGCCTGCCACCGTTTTACGATATTAAAAATTCGATCACGCGCTCCGGACTCTCCGTCGAGCGATTTTCATCTCCTGAATCAGAGCCCGGACGTTTAGAGCCGGATAGATTTGACACTAATCTCTTACCGGTTCTTCATTTCACAATCATTGAACGCTTCCTTATTAACGCATGATGAAAATCGCAGAGAATATAAATAAATTTAATATTATCATTTTCATAGAGCAATGTTTTAATGCTTGCCACGCAGTTAATGCAACTTCACAAAAATTTGTCTAAAACCGCGAGTCCCATTGAGGTGAAAAAATTTAGTTTCCATTAAACATCGACCACGGAATACCTACGATAACTAACTTCGATTCTTGTGGCAGAGCGTGAGATTCAGAAACGTACCTGAACATCTCCGATATCGAATTTTTTCCGTATTTGAATGGAGATCGCCGTTGAATGGAAACGAAGAAAACATTGAGCCGCGGCGGAATGCAGCGCGCGATCGAACGATACCGAAGAGTCCGTAATGCATCGCGTTTCCTTGCGTTCCCTTCTTTTTTAATATAAAATTCAGTCGATAAACGATATTAATGGCTCGTTTCTAGTGGACCGCCGGATATGAATCTCTACTCTACTCACTGACAGATATTCCGGCATGGACGCGAAATGGAAGCAGCGGCCGCGATAACCGATGAACACGCGAGGGTTGGGAAGAAAGGGGTTTGGGGTGTGTTCAGGGGTGTGCGTAAGGGTATACGGTAGTGTACATGGGGGTGTGCGAGGGTGTGTGGGGTGCTGTTGTTTCGACGCATGCACCGCGCTTGTCTCTGAAAGCGATTAAAAACTACAAATGCCTCCGCGCCCGTGACGAGATACATGCATATATCCCGTTGATCATAAATCTATCACGGATGAGTGGACGTAATTCGAATCGGTTGAAAAATTCGGATTTTACCGTGGTCATCCGTGCCGTTCCATTCAGATATTTTATTTAAACGGCCGGCTGCGCGACCGTATTATACCCCCGGTCGTGTTATAACATAACCCTGGCTACAAAGCCCGGCAAGAACCGTGGGCATTTCGTGGCCAATAATTCCCTTCTTTGCCACCCTCGCCAACGGTATCGCGCTTTGTGGAATTTTTCAGTCCGAAACAAAGGATCCGGACACCGTCCTAATGTCTCCGAGTTTAATCTGCACCCGATCTGCCAAAATCGCCCTGGTCGAGTCCAGGTTTCGCCGAGAATCTTGCTCCAAGTTTCGTGCAAAAAGGAACGAATTTTATGAAAAATTAGCACGTGTAATTTAGAATATCAAAGATATTAGAAGAATTTAGAAATGCTGTTGTATTATTTTTAGCCTATTATGCATATTAAAAAAGAAAATCACCTTTGATTTCACTCCAGATTGTTGATTTCGTTAGGATGGAATACCAAATCAAAGCTAATTCAAGCAATTACTGAAGTAGACGTCTTTTTTACTCTGAATTATTAAGTCCTTCTTTGAGCTCACCATTTCTCCAAGTCGTTTTTCAGAAAGCGAACAAGGAGAGAATTTCTTGCAAAAATGTTGCTCAGATTTTCAAAATTCATGCGCTTCTTAAAATCACGTGAAAAGGCTTGAGCGCTTTTTACAACTCAAAATAAAAATCTATTTATACCGAGAACGAATAAAGATGTTATTGGCGTATTCAAAGTCCGTACGCACCGTAAACGCATAGAGGTCGGCTTGAATGTGTCGTTATCTTTATGAGAATATTTTCCTTATAATTTCAGCAGGCGTGGAGGAAAAATCGACTCGGTAAAAGTGGCGGCGCGAATTTTCTTTGAACGAGCAGGCCGGGAGCGCGTGAATTTTAGTGTCAGCGGCGTTATATTACGGCAACAAAGCCAGAGACGTTTATATATCGTTGCCGCAGGAGCACGCAGCTCCTCGCCATTCCTATGCATCGTGCTTTTCTGCGATTCGCGCCGCGTCCTACGCTCCGCCTCTTTTTCCAGCTCGTCCTTCTGCTTTCTAGCAGCGACCGGCAACATAGTTTTAGCATAACAATATGCTGCTGCCGGGGATCGGGAAGGCAGGTCTCGCTGCAAGCGACGAGCGACGGTAAAGTCTGCGCGACGATCAAACTTATTGCTTCAACCCGATTCTGGAAATTCGTGGGAAGTTTGGCGAACCGTAAATCAAAGGAAAATCGAACAACCTGAATAAGGAAAATCGCAGATGGATTACGTTTTCGAAAAAGTCGAGGGAAGTTTCCTGAAAAATTGATGGAGCGGAGGTGCTTGTATTTTGAAGCGGAAGTAAAAGGTAGTCGATGAAGTTTTAATTGTTTTCTTCGAGTAAAAGCGATGTTAACGTCATCTATTACGAGTTTGATCAGACAGAATGAGTTTAAAAGGACTGTCCTAAATATTCCGTAAAGAAGAATTAAAAGAAATGCTAGTGAAATGTGTGTGGTCAATGATTAATCACTTCCAATAAAAAGAGTTAAAACTCAGCAAGAGTTAACATTTTCGAGCAAAACAGTGCACTTACAAGAAACAGTAACAGTTTGACAACCAGGTCATGCACGGACTGATAAATGATCGTTGAAGGGCAACGATTAATCGCCAAGACAAAATATCCTATAAAAAAGAACTTAATTACACGTTGATTTATAGATAACAATATACAAAATCCAAGTTGGCTACATCGTGAAATTATTATGGGTGGTTGTCGGCCCGACGACGCGTTAATTTTCGAAATAATTAGTCGAAACATCGTTGGGGTGATCGATACCCGAGAATGTCCCTTGTTCCTCGTCAAAAGCATAGCGCGGGAGTCTCGAATCAGCCGGCCGGTGAAACAACGTTAAGCAATAACCAATAAGCCGTGTGCGCATCGAGAGCGCGTCAAATGTCATACCAGCGTGCAAATCGCCTCAACCCCTCCGATAAGCCTCGACGCCGGGGCCACGGCTGCCGATTGGTCGCCGAATTACGCTAAAAACGCATCGGCCCGCCCGATATATTCACGATTGACCGGATAACGCGGTTTCCAATCACAGGCTCGTCCGCGACGCTGACACCGAGCGTAATCGGCCCGACGTGGGCCCGACACACAATCTTCCCTAATGACGCACCCTTCGCCGTCCGAGGAAGGGTCGTATCCAACGAGGGAAAACCAGCCTCTCCGCCTCGAGAATGCAAATTTTCCACCGCAGAAATGATTATTGATCTTGCTCGCGGAATACGCCACGCGTGGCTGCTTTATTTCGGTTGATAAACTCTTTCAACCCTTCGAAAATCTGTTGCTTAATTCATGAACGAACATAATTTCTATATTATAAACAATATATGAAATTCAATTGTGGAAATATTGTTGCGAAACAACGTGTTGGTAATCACTAGACTGCGGATCTTTATGCATTTACAGCTTCTGAAAACTTTCAAAAAAGGGTGGAATATAAAATTCGACAGAATTTAGTACAATTTTTAATTTTTTTGACATCTACCACTGGAAATAAGAATGTACTTTACTCCACTTTCTTAAAATTCGTCTACAAAAATTGAAATTGCATAAACATCCGCAATCTAGTAATCACAGTCGCATGACGCCACCGCTGCGTCATCGGTCTTTATGGTGCGATTGGGATAGAACTTCGGGAGATTTTAAGTTGATCATATTAAGCTTCTCGCAAATGACAACGTGGCTGCAGCGCTTTGTGCCTGTGAACCTCAATGAACCTACTAATTCTTTAAAAATCGGAGATTAATCGGAGGAAAAGTGTCTCTATACTTTTGACATTATCACCACCAAATTCTACTGTGAAAAACTGCACAATTTTTGCTAACAACAAGCTTCTTTGCTAAACAATAAATAATAGCTTTCCCAGATTACATCCAAACATCGGTCAGTTCCGGACAGAAATAACAGATTGAATCGAACTGATATGATCGATTGTGCGGCACGCGTGCAGACAGCCAATTGTCGAAATGTTTAACGGATATTTCACAGTTCGATAAATCGAAGATGTCGATTACGCGTTTCGAAGTTTTGTTACGACATTAACAGATTTAATTGAAGAGTTTCGATCTTATCGTTCGACTATCACGTAAAAACCTGCAATTTGCAGAAACTATGAATATGCAGGAGCGTGCAGTTATCGAGGGAAAAAGTGTTGTTCCGTTCCTGTTCGAATTGGAAATACTTTGAACAAGGACCCGTCGATTTGCGAAAGGAAGTGTAAATTTCAGGGGAACGTTCGATCGGCAATCCATCTCTGGCAGCCGCCGATATGGGAGGAAATTTTTCGCGTAAATTCTGCCGCTTGGTGGCTGGCTCGACGCGTAATTCGTGCACAGCCACGGCGACGGCATTCCTACGGGGTCGGGGGGTGACATTTGACGTGCACACGATGCCATCGCACGGCTGATTGGTTATTGCTTAACGTTGTTTCACGCCACGCTGGACTCGATCGTCTAGTTACTGGCTGTAGCAGCGAACCGGTTACACAGGGCGCCTCCGAGCAAGATGGACCGGCTCGATATAATTATTCGAGTGTCTTGCAGTGCTGCGCGGAAACCTCATTCACGGCCAAAAATTCGCATGTTTGTCAAACTATATCCAACATCTCAACATGCAACAATCTATCTTTCATTTGTTTATCATTTTTGAATCTAACTTTCATTTTATTAGTTGTGAACGACGGGAATCAGTTCAAAGAAATTAATCTGAAGACTAACTAGAGAATATAACCATAAATCCAACTAAGAGAACACGACACGATGTTTTCTAAAAATGAATAAGCTGTCCATCGAGAGACAGAACGTACCCACCAACGCGCTTCTCGAAAACTGCACAATCGCGTGATATGAAAATGTCTGAATGAATTATTTATTTATGGAAGCAGCCTACGGAATAGGTAAAGACATTCCATCTGGCGGACGTCGACCGGTGAGAAGTTTAATCAAAGAATCTGGTGATTGATCTCCGGCTCGGTCGGAACGGAAAAGAGACGAAAACGTTGTTTCGACGGCCTTGGGGCGCGGGGATCGGGAAAGAGGAGGAAAATCCGGAGCAGACGGCGCGCGTAATGGAGGCAATAGCTTATCCTGATTACTTTTAACCCGAAACTTGTCTTCCTTACCCCCGATCCGTCGCTATCGGATGTTTTCCCGTGGCCGTTCCGCCGTTCTCTCGTTTACCGATGCAAGCCGGTCCTATTGTTGCCCATGCCGTCTTTGTCGAGAAATTCTTCTTTTCGATTTTCACCTTATCTCTTAGACAATGCCCGCTCCCATCGGGTACGTCTGCCCTCTCACGGGGTTCTCTGCACGGCAAACATCCGAGGAAAGGGCCCTCCTTCTTCAGACGCTTTCCATTAGCAGAGAAACGCTCGTTGCTTAACCCTTTGTGGCCTGGTCTTGCTGCACGCATGCCGAATCGTCTCATTCGTAGACCGATGCGATCCTTCGTGCTTCGTTAGGCCTGTAACACCAACGATGCATTATTGTGTTTGGATTGAAAGGAAAAATTACGGTAAAAGTCGACCGAGAAATATCTTGCAACTGGAACTAGGTTTATGGGTTTCCAATATTTTTAATTTACAATTATTGAGATTGTAAAGATGCATCCATGAGAACTTATTCAACAAATTTATTTCATTGGACACACGTTATACCCTTTGCCATCTACGAATCAAACGACCGTGATCATGTTCCCGTCGAGAACGACAATTTCAATGTTTTACCGAGTTCGAATGTTTCGACGCATTATTGTGAAAGTTCCGATGCATTTATAATAGACTATAACGAGGCGAAACGATGTTGTTTAATCCTCCGTGGCCCGGTTTTGCAATATTCACGGCGAACGGTCTAATTCGTGGCCATTTTACCACCGCAAAGATCTATATTTCATTAGATCATTACTAAAGTTCTGATACATTTATAATGCACCAGACTCTCTAACGTGTTTGCTAAACCCTTTGCGGTTTGATTTTGCTATTCGCGTGTGAAATAATTTAGCCTGGTGGTCGATTTGCCACTCCGAAGATCCATAGTTTATTAGCTCAGCGAAAATAACAGAGGCGTAATGGTTAGGAGGCGATGTCCATCGCGTTCCATATTTCTTTATTTGTGAAGCGAATAGATGACGACACGCAATATGGATTTTATACAGTTATAACCACGCCAAAGTGCACGGAACTCGGCGAAATAAAACTTTGGTAAGCGTTTCACAGAATTTATATTTCATCGCCGGTGTCTCAATAGTGCCCATAAAAGAAATAATGGCGGCAGCGGCACTTCGACGAACAATAGAAAACTGAAATGCTTGTGTTCCCATCAATTTTTGCTCGCCCGGTGTACTTGTCGTACGTTTGATGGCAACGGTGACGTTATTTTATACCTTTCAGCTAGCAGTCATTTCTTTTGCTGAATAATGGATCCTCATATCGGTTGAAACGTTTCTTATTCAAATACTAATGCTATTATTACTATTAATACTACCTAAACGTTTCACAATTTCGCCAATTTTGCACAGACTCGTGCGAATTTGATTTTGAGAAATGCTTCACGGAAAAATCCAGGAGCGTCCCGTCATTTTGTCACAGAGTGTACACACGCCGGCACGGCAGTCAACGTGTTAATGGAAATTATCGTGCAACACTCAGCCGCGTTGACTGGCAATAACACCGGCATTCTCTCCGAAACATTCGACATTTACCGCACGAATGGAACGCGGCGGCGTTCAGCGGACAATTTTCCCAAAAAAAGAGATAAAAAACAGAGAGTTCCGAAACTTCCGTAACAGCGAGGGAATATCGAGCTACGCGGCCGATATATTGGAACCGAACGACGCCACTTAGCTCGCGATAGAGCTCGTAAACGCTTTCGTAACAAACTCGCAGCCCGCTCATACCGCGGATCGGACGATTTACGTATCTGGCTCGAGTATAACGGCAACATTGAGGGAATCCGGCGTCGAAATACGAGCTGTGATAAAAAGGAAGCCGCACTCTGTAAGCTTGCAACGCACAGTGCTCGGAAACCGGGAATTAGCAATTCAGAATCAAAAAGAAAGAAATTTGAAATTAAAAGAGATATTAGGAATGTCTCTCTCTTTCTCTCTAAATATTCGATATTTAATCATTCAAAATATTCGTCAGAGTAAAAGCTGCTTGGAATGACGGAAGTTTTCAATAGAAAAGTTCCTATAAAGTACGACGGATAATAAAATCACAATTTATTAACACTAAGCCTACCACCTCCGGTCAAATGAAGATGAAGTTACATATACGGATATTGAATCGATAAATTTTTTCATCCCAGCACATACTGTAATAAAAATTGCACAAGGTCTAAATAAGAGCCTTGTCATTTGTATGAGCGAAAACATTTTGGTCGCTTTTAGAGTTCGGTAGGCTTAGTGTTCACATAAGAAAGCGAAGTAGAAAAACTCTGATACGTGTCAAGAATACGCAATCAGAATTTCCCAGAGTTCGAAGGACCTTGGAAACGGTGTTTTTTACGATTCCGTCCGGTAGTGCGGCGGCCATGGCGTTTCCCATCACGCTCACTGGGAAAAAGAGACCGTGAATGTTTAACGCGACAAACGATTCGTTTTACTCGGGACGGCGGTGGTCCCCGTGGAAAATGCCCGATAAAATGATGGGCGCGAACGCTCGACCGCAGCCGCAATTCGCAACGGTGCGGCAGATTCGCGCGCTCTCCCGCGACTTTTTTTTATTTTTAATTCGCGGCCTGGCCCGCGGCACCGGAGCGCGGCGGATCTCCGCTCTTTTCATTTCTGCATCGCGATTTATGGCCCCGTTCGCCGATAGAGAGAAATTGAGAGAAGGAGAGAGAGAGGATCGGCGAACCGGTGATTTACAGGCGAGTCATAATCGGCCAGGAATCGACGCGATCCGCCGCGGGATAACGACACGGAACGATTCCCCCGTCTGTTGCCTGTTCGCCGATTCTACTTTCGTTCTACTGGAAAAAATCTGGTTTGTCTATCGTGGCCCAGATAGAAAATGCAGTGGAAGTTCGATTACCGACGGTCGACTAACTTTTGTCGAGCTTCTGCGTTCGAATTCTGTTTTCGCGTTACGCGGTTGTGATAGGCGTGATCCTTCTCGATTATTAATAGATCGTTGTATATGAACTGTCCGATTTTGATCAGTAACATCGAACAACCGCAACTATTTCTTATTGATCAAAGAATCACATGTTTTTTGATTGTATTATGCTAGACATTGAATTTTCTGGTCACTCACATTTACAAGATTGTTATCTCTATTTTGTAGTTCTTTTTACTATCGGCAAATAGTACATTGTGAATTGCACGTGACTGGGACCACGTAAGTAGCTTAGTCTTACTTTAATCATTTCAACAAGCTGAGAAAAATATACAGGGTGTCCCAAAATTCCTTCAACAGCCGGAAATGGGAGGTTCCTGAGATCATTTGGAGCAACATTTTCCTTTGCAAAAATGTTATCCGCGGCTTTGTTTAGGAGTTATTCACGAAAAACACGGACCAATCAGAGCGCGACCTAGACGCGAGTTGGAAAAGTCGGCCCGGCGCGCCAACTGTCTATTGGCCGACTGTGCCAACTCGCGTCTAGGTCGCGCTCTGATTGGTCCGTGTTTTTTGTTAATAACTCCTAAACAAAGCCGCGGATAGCATTTTTGCAAAGGAAAATGTTGCTCCAAATGATCTCAGGAACCTCCCATTTCCGTCTGTTGAAGGAATTTTGGGACACCCTGTATACATTAGTAGTCTTAAATCATTGCAAACTATTTTACTGTTTTAAATTGCACCCACTCATTTTTGCCACAAATGCATAAAATCCGCAGTCTAGAAAGCAGCACGGGACAATCGGACTGTTTGATGTTGAAATAAAATCTATTTAAATGGAAATTTATATGTGCCAATAAAAATTCACGATAGAATCGTAAGCTTTGTACATCAAAGTGACGTGCAATGAACCTGTCAACTGTAATAATATTTCTTGATCAAAACGTATTGCAACATTCGCATTCTAAAATCGGACATTTCAAATGCAACAACCTAATAGATCGTACAGGAATTGTCCAACTTTTAACAGTGAAATAAAAAAATATTACGTGTTCCTTCAACGAACCACAAGTTCCTTGATTATATGAAGGTGGAAAATTAACTTTTTGGTCGTTCATTATTTGTAAGACGTCGTTGTCGTACCTACTTTCGAGTTTTTTGTAACAAAAGAATTAAGTTGAAGTGCAAAGAGTCGAATATAAACTACAAAAGGATTAAATTGGAGTGCAAACCATCTCCTCAGCATTTACTAAAACAACAAAGGAGTTCCGATCACTGTAATCGTAAAATAAATTATATGCGCCTACTGGAAGGGGTTGAAGACAGGTCCTCACGTTGTCCAGGTGTGCAAGCGCCAAAGTATAGTGATCAAGTTGTTGGAGGCGGGAGTTTTCAGCGTCTCGGAGAACTCGTCTGACTTCCGCAGGCAATTTCCGCGGGCAGGGGATTAAGAAACAAGGGATGATTCGGTTTGTCGCGTGGAATTAACGAGCGAGTGTGGTTGCACAACCGTTGATGGTTCTCGTTTCTCGCAGCAGCGTTTTGATTCGTTACCTCAAAGTCGCGCGCGACAAAACGTTGTAAACTGCTCGACGGAGTTAACTACCTTAACAATGTTCGCGAACAAGCTTAGTATAACTGTGATGGATTAAGTGTTGTAAATGGCGTGGGGCTTCGCGCCCTATCCACCTTCCAGCCTTCTACCCCTCCGGTCGCTTTAATGTCGCGAACTTACGGCGGAATCTACCGTACACGTTTGCTTGCACTTCGCCCGGTTCTGATTGTTGGCTGGGAACTTAATCCGAACGCAGTGGAAGCGGAAGCGACGGGGGAAACGTTGCAATAGTTAGTCGGGAGCTGACATAATCACAGATACAGTGTCCGTCAGCGATAACCGGCCGCGTGCAATGTTAACTAGAGAACTTTCGACTGGAACCCGAGTGCATTGATCTGCTCAGACCCGAATCGAACAAACCCTTTGCAGATTTATTAACGCTAAAACCGAGCCAAGCTAAAATGACGGATTTCAAGTTCTTCTTTTTACAGTCCATGAAGTTGTAGAAATATTTTCTTCAGAAATTTTGGAGTAAAGTAGAAAATTATTTTCTTTTTTAACTTTTCATAAGCTGAAAGTAATACAACAGTATTTTTATGTTTCTCTAATGTCTTTACTGTTTTAAATTACACCCACTCATTTTTGTTATAAATGCATACAGATCCGCAGTCTATTAATATTTCCATAAATATCCGAAGTGTAAAATTATTACCCTTCACTTCTCTACGAAATAATTCAATTATTATTCAACCAGCATTATTTCAATAACGTAGACTGAATCAAAAAGGCAGGAAATTTCACTGCTCTGTGGCTCCTAAATTGCGAATAAATGTTCGCAGACGAGTTTCCGTATCGAACTAAATTTTAGCAATGGTATTTGCAGCAATGCCGCGCAGCCCGGCATAATATTATTTTAATACAGTACGTATCAAAAGCGAAAATATGAATTTCAAATGCTCCGATTGATTATTGTCTACATTCGAGTAAATTCTTTCGAACTGGAGGTTCCTGGAGAGCAGATTTGACGCATTTGTGATAGAAATGAATAGGTAAAATTGAAATCAGTAGAAAAATTAAGAAAATTTAAAAGTATTAATATGTTGTTTTCTGAAAATTTTTATTTAGCATAAAGATTCGCAAACTAATTATAATTATCTATTTCGCCAATAGCCCTTGGTCCTTCGTTAAAATACGAAATTTTTTGTAAATTTAAAATTTTCTAGGTCAATCGTAAGAAACAGAAATTAAATAAAAATGCACTTGAATATTAGAAATTTAAGTTGAAGAGAATCAAAATTATTTTTACGCGAACCTAATATTTCCTTCAGAAATTCTGTGTAGTCTTCGAGAAATGGAAGACGGCGCACATGCGCCACCATTTCGCGCAGGATTGAAAATTCTTTCTGGAGGTCCCATAGTGAAACACGTGCTCATTATGACGTCGGCGACGGTGCTGCGCCAACTGTAACAAATCCGGTCTCATCAATCCGACGAAGGCAGCATTTCCACGAATGATTCCCCGGTCGCGGGGACTTTATTAATGGAAACGTCGACGAAAAATTGTAGCCTCCAATATTCAACGATCGGTCCGACACCGAGCGTCGCTCTTTTTCGCGCCGGCCGCGCCGACACGCTCGCTACAGTTTATCGGAATTTCGTTAAATGCGAAAACTCGATAGCTCTCCGCGGGGGTGTGGGTCCGCCAAAGGGTTGCGGGAGGGGTAGGTGAAAAGGGAGGGATCGGGACTGGCAGAGGTACTAATTTTTTCCGCATAAATGGAATTCTACGCTTCACTTTGCGCCGGTTTCAGAATCGAATGTCACACAGCTGGTTACAATTGCCAATTTCCCCGTGGCGAAACGAAAGAGGGTAGCGAGACCGATTTTTCTCCGGCTTGGTAATTTACGTCCGAGATAAATCGTCGGAATTTGTTTAACTTGTCGACTTCGCGGAGCATCGTAAAAATCGCCGATTTTTAATTTCACTGCAAGTTAGTGAAGACATTTTTGATAGAGATACAATTATCTATGTTGATAATAAGAAATCGAGGTTCGATTTAAATGCAGCTTCCAATAAATTCAGTAAGTCGATAGTAGCACGACAATATGTTCTTTTAATATCGTTAAAATTGTAATTTTCGCACATTCATTGTTTTCATAACTTTAATTACTAGACAGCAGATTTTATGCATTTATAAAATGAGTAGGTGTAATTTGATAAAGTAAAACCATTAGAAAAATTTAAAAATACTGTTACATTATTCTTAATCTATTAAACATATTTAAAATTAAAATAACCTTTCACTTCACTCCAGTTTGTTGCAATTCAGGTACAAAGTTTTTATTTTGCATAAAGATTCGCTGTCTATTAATTACATTCCCAAAGCTTTCACCGAATAACAGAAGAAGGCGACAACAATTCTTCAACGAAAGTCGCTCGATGCTGCTTCACTGTGGACATAGCTTAATGTCCACCTGCAGCAATAGTTGGCTTGGTATGTCCATCTCCCCCTTTTGTTCCCATGGAAAAAATTTCCCATGGCGTTGAAAGTCGCGAACACCTTCCGTGTCCGGCGTTTCTCGCACGCACACTCGACGTGTTAACGGAAGTCGATTCGGGGCTAACGAGCAGACGATCCAATTATAGAATTTTCATTCGGACACATTTGCCGACGCTGAGCGCCCTGATTCCTTTTTGTACTCTCTCTCGGTCGGACCCTTTCGAGAGAAAGAGATCAGAGAGAGAGAGAGAGAGAGAGCCCTTTCAAGAGAGGAAGAGGGAGGGGGTTGGAGGTTGTAACAGCTCGCCCTGTTAACGCTCTGGCCGGATTTAGTCGGTCGATTTCAACGGCGGGACCAAAGTGCCGGGCGAAAAATTACAGCGCAACAATTATCGCGGCACCGCCGGTTATTGCGCCCCCGCGCCGTGGAACAAGGATACCGTCCGCGAGCATGATTTAATTTTCCTCATCTCCTTTACGCCCCTGTCCCTCGATCGGACCGGGTCCGACCACCGTTACCTACCCCCTCTGACTTTTATTCCTTTTTTACCCCTCCTCCTCCTCCTCTTGCGCCTCCACGTTTATTTTATTTTTTAGGATTTCGCTCCCTTTGTTTCGGAGCGTTTGATGGGAAACGGGGTAGAAAAGGCAAAATTGTTCGGCACGGAAAATTATAGTCCTGACGGTGCTCGACGGCGAATTGGCGATTGAGAATCGTGTTTGTAACGGATTTCGTTTGATGGTACCCGGGGAACTTTGACGGGCGACGTGTTGATGGTGGGCATCGTGGACGGGAATGTGTTTTCTGATGTTCCTGGTAGACGCGTTCTGTTGATACTCAACCCCTTTGTACCCCCTGTTATTTTACGAATTTTTAAGATTTTTAATGTAATGAAGTACATCCGCGATTTTTTAAAAGTAAACATAATGAAAATTACACGACTTTCCAAATGAACTTCCGCCACTTCATAACTCGTTAAAGTAATCAGACCAATTATGTAAATTGGGTTCCTCTGTGGAGCTTAAACGTCCGAAGAACAGCTTTGCACGTTTCTTCATGCTTGTATTATTTGTTCATCAAACAGGTTCATTAATTTGATAAACAGGAAATTACGTACGAGCTACGTAGTCGTAGATAACAATTAAGAAATCGTATAATCAATGTGAAACGTGCTGATAAAACCATGCATTTCAAAATTGTTTTCGCATTAATAAATTCTCCATTAAATACCGATGAACTTTCATGTCAAACGTTTCCGAGAAATCGATAAACCAGGCAGCTGGCCAGAACTCGATATAATTCAATAACATTTGACTCCATTTTTCCGCACACATCGGCGAAACGAAATTCACATAGCCATCCGCATGCAAATAATTCCGCCGCGTAGCCGCGCGGCCGTGAAAGCGTGAACGTGACATAAATAATAATGACGGGAAACCGAAAGAAACTCATTTCCATTTGGTAATTCGGGGGTAACGAATATCTGAGGAAGAGAGAGAGAGGGAGAGGGAGAGAGAGCGTGTGTGAGTAGCAGAGCGAAGGAGAAACGAAGAAGGTTATCAGAATACGTCGGAGCACGGACGATTCGACGTCACCTAATCAACATGTACGTCCAGCGCGTCGTCCTCGAGGACGTGACCAAGCTGCAACGGCGAAATAACGTCCGCGCAACGTGACTCTGTCTAATCTGAAGGATATTTTCCGCGGCGCGAAACTTCCACGGTTGGTGGACAGCTCGCGGGATCACCGGGCTCGTATTCAATTTGCATTTAAATATCCCTCGGCCTGGATCCAGGAACGAGCCGGCTCACGCACCTCGGCTCTCGGCCGGACGTCGAATGGTAACACGAGAATATCATGCGAACCAAACGAATGTCGAAACAATCTCGATAACCCCGAGGCATTAGGTCGTCCTTAGACTCCTTCCGGTGTACTACTGTTCCGCCGTTTCGTTCCTCCCTTTTTCTTTATTAGTCCGTCCCTGCTTCCACGAGGAAGCCAGAAATACAATGGGTCGCATGTAATTTTAATCATTCGAAATATTCAGTTCCATCCTGGTAGAATTACTCAAACTGTTTAATTATGTCGGTATTTATATATTGAAATATTGAGATTATGTCGAAATAATTTTTATATCGAAATATTTAGATTATGATTTTTGTATTTTTAAAATACAAAAATCAAAATTCTATTTTACCCGTATGTTTTATTTGGGCGTGCACCCCTCACACACAAATATTCAAGAACATGGGTAACGTTTGATTGGAAAAGTTAACAAACACGTAATTTTTAAAACAAAGAGATCTAAAATGTGCTAGATTCCTCATTAAAAAATACACAACTTTGAATAGACTAGAAAATTGATTCTCCTATTATTGACTTTAATAAGTTATTGTTTTTCTTAAAAGCTTTTAATATGTCCATTGCTTCGAACTCATATATGAGATTTCCATTAAAAAATGCGTAGAATCCGGAGTCTAATGATGAGTAGCTCAAAGCTCGTGTGATTAAACGCAACACAGTTATTCAGGATTTTCAGGACTTTGGAGCACCGGTAAAAATGTCCACCATTTTTTACAATACGAACACATCCGCAGGGTCTGCCATGGAGTCGGTGATTCTCATCATTCGACCGAGAGATGAACATCCCCGATTAAATCGTTCCAATTTGTGTTACTTCTGGGTCCGACAGCATAAATTGAGGCAGGAGCTTAATCCGAGATAAAATGTTGGCAAATGCAATAACCTGTATAAAAATGGAATCGATATTTAAACGGGCGCGGAGATTACACGGAAGGCAATCACGCAGGTCGATCGTGAATTATTTGTCAGAACGTTGCGTTTCATTCGGTTGAAAGATAAATTGGCCGAGATACAAAATTAATCGGGGAAATCGTGGATTTCGTTTGTAACAACAACGAACTTCCGATATTATGTATATCCTTGGAGAGGAAGGGGTCGAGGCGCGGCGCCGCGCCGCGCGTCCACTCGATCGCTCGTGTATGCGAATTTTCCTTCTCCGTACCCGGTAATAAGCATCAAATCAAACGGGACGAAATGCTCTTTGAAGAGGACCGGAATCACTTAAAATATCGCCTGATAAATATTAAAACGTCAGCATACATGCATTAAGTATGTTTACAGCGAACTGACAAAAAGCTATTTTCACAACAATTCTCTTGCGCTGTCAATTAAAAATATTTGGATTTCTCTTAATTCGATTCAACGCTCTGAATGCGTTGTTCGTTACAAATTAATCTTAGAGGTTGTACAAAATATTTGTACCCGCTCTATGTATATTTTATATACATTTATAATATATTTATCTTAACATATTTGGGAAAATTGAAGTCAAAAATAAATACATTAATAAAATAAAAAGGGCGAGTACTTTTTGACACGATTTCTAAAAGTCGGTAACACATTAATCTTTTCTGCTCACCACATCCACATAATTTTTATCAAAAATGTACTGTCCTTGATAAATTATTTTTTCCAACGTGTATGCTGTTTTTACTAAGATGCGAAAACTGCATCGACGTTTACGATGAAAGCGAATTCGGAGCAGGAACATAATCCAGGAAACTAACAGACAAGACTGAAGGCGTGAATCGTTCTTAAAGGTCGGACAGGTCGCGGGTTTACGGCACCATTAAACCGGAAATTCATCAGCGCGAAGACGCTGATGGCAATAAAACCAGCCCTCGGCGGAGGTGGTGGTTCGCGGCGGCAGGTATTTCCATTCGCCGAGTAATCTTCTCACTTTCTGAAATTAGCTAGAAGCATTCGAAGAGTTAATCCACGGAACGACGGAGACGATCCCGCGATGCGTTTCGTAAGTGGATTCGTTCTGAACGCCAGAGCTTAACCGGTTAAGAAGCTTTGACTCCGAGAGATCGATTCCACCCCCTGCCAACCGTCTCTGAAAACAGATCTCTCAGCGATGTTTCCAGTGCACTTTCTCCTTCTTACACAGTCCACTGAAATAAGAATAAATCGCCCCCTTCCTTTCCGATCGACGAGGAATGCTATCGCATATCTATCACAGTGAAGTGTCAAATTGCACATATCTTTTCGATATTTGCATTCAATTGTGCCATGAAACACGGGCATTAAATAAATTAGAAAGGTCGCAATATTTCGGACACCAAACATAATTATTTTTATATTTATTTATCTATGTAATAGCCACCTGACCATTTTACATTAATAATAAAGCAGTGCAAATTATTTCATTTTATAAAAGTGACAAGACTGGGTTTATCTAGACATTCTGCTATTTTTATTATAATATATGTTTGACTAAAGAAATTTATTCGATGTATTTATTCATTAAAATAAATAATCTGGTACCGGTCAATTTGTCCAGCCCTGGCAGATTCAGTGTTAAAAATCTCGGAAAACGCTGTTCAAAATAAACAACGAGTGTACTCCCGGTCAACGATCGAGATCTGATCGACCCCTAAATCTTCAGCAGCTGTGCAACGCGCCCCCCAATAATTACCCTGGCATCGTTACAGCGAGAGCGTGCGCTCGCGAGCTTCGCCGTATCATGACTGATCGCTGCAATCGTTCCGCCATGGGATAAAACCATGAAACGGTTGGTCACCAGGGGGAAGAGGGAAAGGCCTGCCGCAGGATCAGGAGCAGGGTGGTTCCAGGTTCGGAGGATAATTTCACGGTTCGCCGCTTGAGCGACTAACCGGCTGACCGACGCGACGCGGAGTGCGCTCGCTATCCCTCCCTCTCTCTCTCCCTCTCTCGCCCTTTCCTGCGGTTATGTGTTATGTCCCGGTGTAGTTTCCGCAGGTGCGTCCAGGCCGCATATCGACTCCCGTGCCGCGCGGTTGCGCGTAATATCGACGCCTGACGATCGCGAATATGTTCCGAACGTGTTCCCCTACCGAATATAATCCGCTCGCGTGTTCGACTCGCGCGAGACCGCTCGCGCAACTTGCGAACCCGGAAATCGAGTTATGCTACTTCGCACTATACTCAATCCAACGAGACCAGTATACAGGATGTCCCAAAATGTACTTCCTTGAAAGAGCTAATACCTGAGGTCATCTGAAGTAACTTTTTCCTTTGCGCAAATGTTTTCCGCGGCTTTGTTGAAGAGTTATTAAGGAAAAACGCGGACGGCCTCCGGCCCTGCGGCAGGCCCCGCTAAGCGTGGTGTTGGCATTGGCCCCTGGAATGAGGCCCCTGTAGGCGCTCTCTGATTGGCCCGTGTTATTCGTTAATAACTCCTTAACGAAGCCGCGGAGAACATTTGCGCAAAGGAAAAAGTGACTTCAAATGACCCCAGGAGTCATCCCGTTCAAGGAAATCAATATTTTATATATCTCTGATTATCAAGTAACTAGCCAAGTAGATTTAGTACATTACGTACATACATACTTTAACTTTAACGAAGAAGTCCATTTGAACATTTTCATAATTTCAGTAAATTCTGTCACGATGTTTCGATACAATTTTTATCCAAAGATCGGAAAGTTTTCACTGTTTTGAGCTTCGTCTACCATTTTCCGCGATATGGTAACTGTGGAAACGAACGCGATCGAGTATTTATACTAAAAATGTCGACTCTCCGGGTAAAACTGATGGAAGAGCGGCGAGCTTCCAGAGGATCGGATCGTCCTGAAAGCGGAGAGCCAACAAACGATCGAGCCGGGACGGCGGTGTAGGAGCAAACTGTTCAAAGAACGAGTTGCGCGTTTGCTCTGCGCTCGCCGGCGACTTTCCGATCACAAAGCCATTAGCGGGCTTCCCGTTGTTCGCACTCGGCACAGATCGAACCCGCAGGCTCATCGTGTACAGAAGGATGCACAAACGGATGTTCATGTAGCGTGTTTATCCCGTGCCCGCAACCGCGGAGACACAAAACCGTGAAGTCGTAAAGCTCCGGCGAGAATGCGGGTCTTCACGGTGTCGGTTCTCGCAACTGAACAGAGATGCGAGCCAGAACAGAGACGCGACCCAGGCCCCGCTCCCATAAAATTAACGTGACCCGCTGACCATAAGTCACCGGACACTGCCTGGTTATCCCACGGAACATGCAAATCGCGACACCGCCGCGCCGCACCGAGTCGCAATTTTCTCCGAACGGCCCTATTGCTTCGCCACCGCCGACAGGATTATTACGATAATGTTTATTCCTACGGCGTTGTTAGCGTCGCACGAGCGTACACGGTGTACCGGGTGCTTTAGCTAAGCGTGACCTACCGAATGTCTTTTTTAACGCGGCTATTGCCGGGCTAAGTTCGTGTTTCGCGCAATTCCTCGAGCGTTATTAACCGTTTGCCCTATAACATCGAGTCAGGCTAGTGATGAAGACTCTGAACAAACTCTAATAAATATTATTAATTTCCTTCGCATCAAAATAAAATTCTATTTTGATCTTGTTAATGTACAGCTATTGGAGAACATATAGGCATACAATAGATATACATTTTTTCCTTTTTTTAGGAAATTACGATCCACAAAAAAGATTAAATAACCCTTTTACAATTATGTAATTGACGATGCTGAAGACCACAATTCTATTTATCAAGACTTCTAAACATAGTTTGAATATTTAAAGACTGCTACGTTTATATATTTCAATAAATATTTTAATAAATATACACTAGATAATTACTTACTTGTTAATAAAAGGATTTTTTTAGAACTTCTCAGTAGAACTTCAAATGTATTCAATGAAACATTTAATTTTCAGGATAAATGACTGAAGTTATTGCGCAAACACGAATTCGCACGATAACGCTACTTCGGTGCGGGTCAGTCCCTTGATACCGTAAGTGTCCAGTGACTTATGGTCGCAAATGCGTTTCCTAGACAGGTGAGCGGAACGCGAGCCCAGCATACACTGGCTGCGCAGTTTCGCAGGATCTACTCTTTGTTTCGTAATTAACCAGAGAAGGAAAATTGGACCAGGGACTCAATTAGCTGAGCAGGAAAATTAATTCGTGCCGACGACGCACGGCGTCAGCTTCCACGTTGCTCTGTCGTTCCGCTACCTCTTGCACGAGAAGATTCGGCGAGCATCCGCCGCGCCGGTGTCCCGTTTGCGCGCGGAATTATTTTGCAAACCGGGGTGGGGAAAAAAGAACGCCGGGTAGCTGGTATCAGTAAAAGTATTTTTTAAATTTTCCGCGAATCTAGAGAAAATTCCTCGGTCGTGAAATTTAAAACACTGCCGAAAATACTTCTCTTGCAAGAATATTCACGAGTCCGTGAATGAAATAAATCGCGTTTCAGATGCTTCAGAAATCTAACAGGGATTCTTCCGTTGTTTCAGGCACGAGGATTGCGGGCGTTGATTGGATTCCGTATGCGGACACTTGTAGCTATGCAGGTAAATATGCGGGAGTAAATTTCTTAAGAGTTTCATTGTTATGCTTGTAATTTCAAGATCATGTCAGTAATTAATGTGGAAGATTGTTTTGTAGATATTTGGATTTTTCTTTACTGTGTTAGAATTCATTTTGTTTCTGTAGTAACAATATCAATTTTAACTGTGTATATTGTACTTTGATATACGCTTGTAATAATTTCAAAACATAACACTGTCATTCTCGTTGGTAAATCAGTCACTTAAATCATGTTAGAGAAATATCTATTCGATTGTATCATTCGGTACATCCTTGAAATGTTTATAAAAAATATATTGTACCGTAATATATTGGGTCGTTGCATATGAAATGTCCGATTTTTAACAGTAACGTTAAACAACCACAACTATTTCTTATTGATCAAAGAATTACACGTTTCTTGATTGTATTATGGTAGACGTTGAATTTTCTGGTCACTCACGTGCTTCATTTACAAAATTGTCATCTAGCTCTTTTTACTATCAACAAATACTGCGTTGTTAATCGCAAGTGGCTGGAGCAGTTTATTCTTACTTTAATAATTTTAACAAGCTGAGAAAAATACATAGATTAGTGTTCTTAAATCATTGCAATCTTTCTTACTGTTTTAAATTGCACCCACTCATTTCTGCCACAAATGCATAAAATCCGCAGTCTATAAAGCAGCACGGGACAATCGGACTATTTGATGTTGAAATAAAATCTATTTAAATGGAAATTTATATGTGTCAATTAAAATTGAAGATAGAACATAAGATAGGACATACAATGGACCTGTTACTGTAATAATATTTCTTGATCAAAACGTATCGCAACATTCGCATTCTGAAATCGGACATTTCATATGCAACGACCTAATACAATTGTTATAATTTAAAAAATTAACACTTCTCCATGATAATTCAATAATTTAAATCTGCGGTCGATGTCGTTCCCACGTTCAAAGAATATACCGTATGAATAATTTCCATAGTTTTTGATTCCAAGAATCTCGCGTGCAACGAAGATCTGTCCTAATCGCAGCAATCAGTATCGATCGGCGAGACTCGCGTCAGTTCCGCAACATACTGCCGCACTTCGCGATCCCGCTCCTCGCCTATAATTACTCCCGATTCGTCCACTAATCCGCGATATTAATTCTAACGCGATCCATTCAATATCGCGGCGCACTCGGGCACGCATATACGTACACGCGGCAACGATAGAGCTCGTTGATAAGCAGTGATCGCGAAAGGGAAAAGCACCGAAACGCGTCGCGATACAGCCAATTGGTTCGGGGATCCGGGTAATGGGCCAATTCGAGCCCGAGCCCGCGATCCAGCCGCGTCGCTTCGTGTCCGCTCTGAACGATGTTTCGAAACCTGATTATAAAGCTCGCCGTATACCTTCGTGCCATCCATCATCGGCTTGAAACGAGAATCGTCGCGATATCATCAAGAACACACGCCCGGCCTCGAGCGCGCGTCCCGCAACGGATCAAACGCCGCGACAAGGAAACGACAGACAATTTAGAGTCTTGTTTGTTTAAACGAGTCATAAATCGCTCCAACCCATTACCTTTTCATACCTGCCGTGTTGCTTTATCGCCTATTTGCCGCAGTCGTTAATTAGTTTTCCCGTGTCGTGACGTACAGCTTCGTTTTAAGCTAGTATTTAATTGGTGCAAAGGATCGATGATGCATTTACTGATACGAGATAAAATAATAATGAACTTCGGAGAATAAAATACTCCGCTTCCTGGCGTTGTCAGGAACTGTGGACTTTTTCAGATGGAATATTTCGCAGTCGACCTTCAACGACCTCGAGTAACCTTGAGTAGGTCACTGTACGCGCCTTAAAACGCCTTATTAGATGGTAGATCCACGTACAAATAAACTATTGACATGGAATTATTTTTATCTATTACCATCAGCAACCGAGTTATTGTAGAGCGCGCGACTGCGGACTCCGCCGCCGGCATCCCTGAAAATATCCTATGTGCCATTTTAAATTAACCTGTGGTGCCCAAGGTGGTTCGGAACCCACCTTATAAAAACTGTAGGCCCCGTCGCGAAATAACCACAGCAGTTAAAAAAGCGACGTAAAATAAATGAAAAAAAAATCCGAGTTATTGAAGTGATCTGTTTGAGGTGCCTCACCCTGTACAGTACCTAATGCTGTAATATTCCGAGGAAATCGGTGGAGTGGGGGGATTGCGCGTCGCGCGAAGCTCGTTAAAATTTGGCCAACCGGTGTTTTTGATGTTTCGAAGTTTCCTCGTTAATAATTCAGGAATATTCGTTCGGGGTGGCGTTACAGAACGGCGGAGAGCGGGTCGTCGGCGTGTCCGGGATCTGTTCATCGAAGCGCTGTCTGCGCGTAACGTAATACGTTATTTCGCGCATTATAATGTGGGGAGGCGTGAAAAGGCTGCGGGAATTATTCACTGGGAAATCGATTTCCCATCGACAGGTGGCCGCGGATGATAAAGCAAACGGCGTTTCCCCGCTCGATATTTGCAGGTTCAGACAAAACGACGCGATGGCGTTTCGTGATGGCGTTCGACGATGGCGGCGCGAAAACGCCATCGCTGGCGCGAGCCAAAACCGTGTGACGGCCGAATCCCGGGGCCTTTGGCGCCAAGTAATTTATTCCCGCGTGATAAATCACGGTGTGTACCCGGGCTGAAATTGCGCGTTAAACAATAGCCCGCCCAATAACTATAACTGCGCGCGCCTGTCGAACTGGCTCACATATAATTAGCGTAGTTGACCACCGTGTCGGCCGAACGCCACACGGCCGATTTCGCCCGCGCGCGCGCCTCTCCATCTGAATATGTGCAGTACGCGACGCGAAATTTCATTAACCTACGCGGCCCAAACAGAGGATGAATTTCAACATCCTATTTGTACTAGCCGCGATCCTCGATTAATCGGAAACCAGTCACGTGCCGCCGTCTAATCACGACCCCGGCATTTGAACGAAAAAAAAGTCGGGTAACATTTCCGAATCATCTAACTGAGACCAGAACAAGAGATTTGAGCAATATGTACCTTCTAAAAATACGAAAAAAGCGCTGGTTATGTGTGTCGACGGTTTTGTTGAAGATAATCCGAAGGATTCCTGCCCCGCGATGTTTCCTGTCAAGAGGATCGAGAAAAATATTGTTTGCTCTCATTATGAACGAGGCCGCTACGAATTTATGGCGGCATAAATTCCGGGGCAGCTCGATAATCTGGCCAAGAAATATATTTCCCGCGATAGCATCTATCACATAATAGCGCCATAATTCACCGACGCCTATTTCGGGGTCGAACACCGAAACCATGCGACCAATTCCCAGCTCTTCCATTCGCGCGCGCGGAATGGAGAGCCCAAAGGTTCGTCGATCTTGCTCGTCCCGGAGCAAGTTTTACGGGCCGAACCAGATTGACGGTTGAAAAGAAGCAGCGGTACAGATCGATGGCTCCCAGCTAGACATCGTTGCTGCGAAACGCCCATGGCTGTCGAATGCTCGACCATAAACCGACCATACAACGTTCACGGTCCCATAGGTGCGAGCACGCGTTCGCCCGCCGCGCGGAATCGTCATTGTCATATTCCGGCGATGGCTGCCGCTCGTTTTTACACCACCGATGCATTCCACAGGCTTGCTCTTCCGCGAGGGAATCCCGAACGTTTTCTTAGTTCGTTTATTTTTACGTTCGAAACGCCGCGGATTCCGTCTCGATTCGTGGAAACCGTACATGTTTCGCAGCTCGAGACCATTTCCTAGCTTGGTAGCAGGTTTGATAGTGCGCGAAGGGATGAACAATAAAAAAGAGTTCGTGAGAATGCTGTTTTTAGTTCTGCGTCGTTGCGGTTTTATACTTTTTCGTTGCGACGTGGTGGTTCAGTAGGATACCGTGCGCACTTAACCCTTATGTCAATAACCGGGCACCCACGTTCAATTTCTGTAACATTAAACCTACCACCGCTGGTCAAATGACTGGTCTCGTACTTTTTAGTCTTTGTACTTATTTTGTGTACAAATATTGCAATGAAAGTCGCACACAATTAAAATGAATCTTGTCATTTGTTTTTATAAGGTAATTATTTAAATAGAAAAGAATTTTGAATATACCACGTTTTTAACCCCTTGCCTTACGATTTAGTTTACGATTTCAGTGATTTAACTTTATATCTATAGTACGCCTATATGTTCTCCAATAGCTGTACATTAACAAAACCAAAATAGAATTTTATTTCGATTTAAAGGAAATTTATAGCACACATATTTATTAGACTCTGTTCAGAATCTTCAGCACGAGTCTGACACGATATTGTAAGGCAAGACGGACTAAAAAGTGTGAAATAATTTTTCCTAGCCCCATTTTTAGAGCCTGGTAGGATTAGTCCCAATATTCTTCTTGAGCAATAGCAGAATTATAGTACCTTTTGGAAGTTCTTGGATGAGCACAGATTAATTTACATTTGAGGCATGAGAGTATGCATTGCAGCTACGAAAGAGAACATCATTGAATAACATTCTCCACAAAATGCATCCACGTATATTATTAAAAAATAAATTATTTCATTCATTCGCATTATATTCGGCCAAAATGCGAACACGCATAGTTCCAGGAACATTAACTTCATAGTAAAAAATATCCATGATTAATTTCATCGACTATATTCCAGCAGTACCTCTTCCTCTATATTAACAACTGTCAGTTCTCAAACAAATTTCCAATTCCAGCGGATAAAACAGAAGCGAATTCTGGACAGCGGTACAGATTCGCGCGAATTCCGGCGCGCGGAAAAAAAGAAGCGAGGCGCTGAAAGAAGCGAGCGGCCACAAAGGAGTCAAAGTAAATACCATTTGAAAGGTAGGAAACGTGGAAGACCTACAAAGCTTTCCATGCGATTGTCGCTATAAAGCCGGTAACTAAACGCTCGTTTCTGTTTGCGGCAAGAGTCGAAATGATATTTTCGCGTGGCGCGGAGCTTATTCAAGGTGAGGAGGGGGTCGACGACGGCCGTTCTTTATAATAACATCAACGGTGCCGCCTCCCGACCGTGCTTTTCCTGGCCGACGATGAACACCACCGTCGTCGTCTTCGTGGTCGTAGTCGTTGCAGACTATACAGACGATCCACAAAGTGACAAGAGGCGTCGCCATTGTCGTCGTCCGCCGTATCGGCCCTTATCACAGCGTGCAGGGGGCAAGGAACTATCGGGAAGACTGTTTCCTCCTTTCGATCGATCGATCCGGCCCGCGGCGTCGTCGACGACGACGACGAAGACGACGGCCAGTAGCCACGAGGAAACGAGAAATGTCGCGGAACGCTGCACAGAAAGAGGAGACGGACAAACGGCATCGACTCGTACCGGGACAGATAAGACTCTTTGTGGAAGCGGACGACGTCCCGTGAAACGCGACACAAAAAGCCAGTAATGAAAAACGCAACTCGGCCAATTTGATTAAAATCTGCCGACGACGCTCCGCTGCTTCGATCATACTTCCCTCGCCGACCGCTGTTGCTCGCGAATTTATTTTGCAGTGGTATTCCCTCGGCTTTCGAATCGACAGTGATGGCCTGTTTGCATCCGCCGCGATTTACGGGTGAATGTATTTTTCACACCGAGTGGAACTATGTTTTTTTTCTCTTTTTGGTACTGTTGCTCCTTTGCGTTAAAACGTAATTTTGAGAGTGTATTGGATGGAATGAGTTTGGAATGTCAACCTGGTACTTGGAAACTGTTCGGGTCTGATTAGCTGTAGTTTAGGATTGTTGTTAACAGATTGTTCGTGTTGTAAAGTCATTTCGAAGGCGTGCGAGCGATAGTATTTTGATGGCGTTTGTACTGCTGTGGGGAATATTAAAATAGCATTTTCTATGGATTGGAAATTTTTCAGTGTCGATAGAAAAGTAAGAGAATATAAAGTAACACGGTCGATTGAAACGCTCTGAACACTGATTTCAGAGTCGATATTCTCGTAAAATTGACCTAACCGAGGAGTGGCGTGACTCGGTAAGTAACTCACAACGAAATGGAAATCACCGGTGACTCATTTTGTCGTTTACCTCGTGGGACACCTTATCGTAATGTTAATTCCGTGTGTCGCGAGTTGCAGAGTTGGTGATAAGAGAAAGCTTATTTCAACAGGATTCAGGAGTAAAATTATCGCGCCTCGTGTTGAAGCTGGAACTCCTATTCTTTCTATCCTAAATTACCTGATCTATTTGTACTATTTCAATTGTCTGACCGCAGACCGACCAATTCTACTGATTTAGCCACGAGGTAGCCCCATTCCACTTGTCTGGTCAAAGGTCGTCAAATTCCACTCGTCTGATCACAGGACCTCCTAATCTACCTGTGTGATCATAGGTTGACCTATTCTACTTACCTACGCATCCTATTCTACTCACGCGGAGTCCTCTCTTGTTCCTTTTGTGAACTCTGTCAGACGATGTTAATTTCTGTAAATATTGTGTAGTTCGTTTCCTGCGTTGTTTCCAAGTATTTTAAAATTCAGTTTCCACGCAAACTTTAATACAAAATTAAAATGCTTTCTTCCTCGCTGGTTTACGGATTTTATGCATTCGTGACAAAAATGAGTAGCTGTAATTAAAAACAGCAAATAGATTAAAAGAATTGCAACCTGTCCATATATTACTCCCAACCTTCTAAAATTATTGATGAAAGAAACATTCCAAAATCTATGCCTTGCAATCGATGCAGACAATTTTCATTTTGCGCAAAAATCCTCAGTCTGCTCGTCACTATCACAATACAGCAGACTTTACGATCCACTCCCTGATCCTTATTCCACCAAAGACATTTGCGCAATCGATGCCCATAAATCTAGTATTCATACGCTGCAAGTTCCACAATCTAGTCGCAGCCGACCGTTTCATCTGTACGCGATATTACGAAGCAAAGTGAGTCATAGCAAGCGGGATCACACTAAAACCGATCGGGTTAGCATTCCACGCGTATACCGGCTTCTCTTTACACTGTTTCCGAGCTTCTGCGATCTAGATTTCCCCGCGGGTAATGCACTCTTTACGCGATTCCTTAGCCGAAGCTTTTAACCCAATCTTCAATCTCAATCAGCGATTTCCTTACACTAGCTCGCGGGTGCTTGCTGTTGCAACTGTTTACCGAGCACGGTCCAATTTCTTTCTTGCGTGTGGACAGGCCAAGAGAGGAAGAAGAAGAGAAAGAGCAAGAGAGAGAAAGGAGGGATTGTTGCACACGAGCAAGCGAAGCCACGAACGCAATCCTCCGAGCGCGGTGCACGTGATGTATACACGCAACGAAGACGCAAAGGTATCATCCATCAAGCTGTCTCTCGAATTCGTCCTGGCCTCGGTACACGTGCACCCATAAACAGCGCGTGTGCACGGGTGTGCACGCGTGTTCCACGCCGTCTATATGCACGCCCGTCCCCGGCCCGTATTACGCTCGATACCAGTCGTAACTCGTGTACCCTGGTATCCTATGCACACACGGCCTACGATCGATCGATCTAGGGAAGGAAGCTCTCGCGTCCTCTTAGCTAACCGTCAGATGGACACCGTGTAACCGACAGCGGACCAAACTGGCCAGAAAATCTGCCCTTTGTACACTGGGTGTCACCGATCCGGTACCAGCCGCGAGCAGGCGAATATAAGGTAAAAAATAAGTCGTAAAGGGAGAATAATGTTCCTTCGTTCTGACTTCGTTTGCGAAAAGAGTTTGAAAGTCCGGGTTCGTACCGTGCTCGCAGGATTTTCATGCAAAATAAAAATTCTTTGTTACGGTCACAAAACGAAAATATATATTTCCAGTTCCCCCGACAATGCGAGAAGTATTTCGTGTTGTTTCTTCTGTCTTACTCGCAGGATTCGGTAACTATGTTCTCTAGCGCACGAATTACAGAGGTCCACGCTGGCTGGACCATCAGGAGACAGGAGATTAGTTTTATCTACAGCGTTTCGTGGATTCCCCGTGTTAACGGGAAATTCTGTGGGGTTTATGGAGTCCAGCTCGTTTATCCGTGTGTATAGGGGGTCGTTAAAACAGATCTTTACGAGTGAATTATAATCTCCAGACGCAATGCATTGAAACTCTGATTAAAATCTAGCCTATAAACAAAGTGGGAAATGTATTAGTAGATAATCAAAATTAGTAGGTCCAAGTTGAAATACTGCAATCATCCGAGAAAGTAAGTATGCTATTATTTCCCATGTATCACGACTGTTAAGAGTGGAAATACATTTTTATGTCTCTGCTTCTCCCAATGGATGCAGAGAATTTTTATAATATTGGATTGGCAAGAAAGTAATTTCGGTTTTTTAAGGTGAAATACAGCCCAATTTGTTTGTCCAAGCTATGAACTTTAATGAATAACATATTTTCCCTTCTGTTCGATGATCTTTTGCAAACAGTAATAAATAAGAAAATATTTTATTGATTAAAATTCATCGTTTGAATAAAGAAATTCAGTTTTATTTCACCTTAAAATACCGAAATTACTTTCTTGCCAACCGAATAGATCAGTCTGATTATTAAATAAGGGAAATTGTTGAAGTTCAAACTGCAAATTTACCCACAGTTAGTTCCCCAGGTTTTCGCGATTTTCCGTTCGTTAAATACAGGACCGGTTTCGCAATGGCGAATCCTTCGGCTGCGAATTCGTCGTTCGAACATGGTATTCATTTATGCGTTGAACGGGAATATCTTTCATCCGGTCGGCGCTACCATATTTTGTGACGTAAGGTGACATTACAATTTCAAATTGCCGGGGAGAGAGATACGCGACGTTAACGCGGATGCATTAAGCAGGGTCAATACTACCGGTGGGGAAGTGCAAGGACCATGAGTATTCACAGGTGTTGTTGTATCGAGCGTGTGCACGGGAATCCGTATTGGGTGTGAAAGGGACCGTCTACCTGCGCGAAATAGCCGAACAAATATTCCGCTAAACAGTAGAACGCTATTGCGGTTTCTCGCGCGTTCATATCTACATTTCTTCATGAATATAAAGCACGCTTCCTGCGCGCTCGAGGAGCAAGATAAAATAAACGGTTTTATTATTTGCAGTAACTCGGTGAAGGAGCGAACGTCGTGTGTCTGTCGCAATCTTTACTGAGATATGGTGCGCTATGAGGTCAACAAAGCTGGTAATGATCCATTTTTGAAATTAGTTTTGAAGATATCAAATATGTATATTCTGGAGATTAATATGAAATGTTTCCAAAATTCCAATTCTTAAACCATTTAACTGAATATCTACAATGGGAAGATTATGCGATCAGAATGAGTTTGGGTTATGTGGTGGGGGGCGGAGAGGCTCGTCCACGCATACGAAAATCCTGGAGTAGTGTCGGCAAGGTAGAGAGTGACATTAAAATGGTAAAAAAATTGTTCGAACCGCCAAAAATCCTTCTGACAATCATCATTTTAGTCACAAAAAAACCTATTTCGAAAATTTCATCCAATTCGGAGCATGGACGTAATTGGAAACTTCGCCACATCTTTTTCCAGACACTAATTCAAACGTGTCCCGCCGTCAAGGAGATTCAGGGCGCAAAAGCGCAGTAAAAATTGCATCATTTCAGCAGGATTTTCTCGTAGTTTAAGAACTTGCGAATAAGAAGGAGGGACGAAATGTCGGCCGGCGTCTAATATTCAGTCGGCTGGCTACATGAAAGGAGATAAAAGGAGGTTCCAAGGTGGGGGAATCCCGGGACAGATCGTTCCCTGGAAAGGAACCCCTAAGCACGACAAAACGCTGGGCGAGGACTTTGTACGATCCCGTGCAAGTTTACAATAAGCGTCGCGTTACGAGCCACGAAAATGGACGACGTGAAACGTTTCACGAGCATAATCCGTGGGGAGAACGTATACGATCCTAGATAGGCCCCGCAGCCTCCTTACGATACGGGTCTATGGGGCTAGGGATCTAAACAATCTCCTATCCCGCGCAACGGCAGAGAATCCTGCCCTCGTAGGCAATAAAGCCCGGCTTTCCGTAGCTTTGCCTTTTACCCTCCCGCGGGAGAAAGTAAAAAGCTACCGCCGACTGTTTCGTCCAGGTTCGTTTTCCACGAGCCAACTCTCCCTCTCTCTCTCTCTTTCTGTCTCTCTCGCCTTCTGGAATCCCGTCCGCTTCCGGTCCTATCGTCCGACGTGATTCCTTCTTGATAAACAGGGGAAAAGGACACCGGCAAGACTGACATCGATGGATAATAAAGATCCTCCGGTGATAATAGAGATTAGTGGCTCGTCATTTCGGATTCCAGCTACTTTTTTTGGACAGAAGACTCGGTGATGCTCGATTTCGCTGACGATTTTATTTTTATCCTGGTGAACTGGGTGGTTGAAATGATCCTTTTTTAATGAAAGTATAGCTGCGTTGAATTTTTATTTTGTAATGCTAAAGATATTTTCTTCGGAGAACTAGGTTATGTGTTAAAATTTTTCATTTTAAATGAAATGTTCTAATGAAGCTGCATTGTATTTTTATTATTTTTATGAAGTAACACTTTGTGAACAATTCACTTTTTAAGACAAGGACTTCTTTAAATTCTAAGGACATTTTCTTCGGACAACTAGGTTGTTTTAGATAAAATTTTGTAATGAAGTTCGCGAGCTTCGATTGTTTATCAAGGAAAAGAGGCGGCCAGAAGACGCGGCATAAAAATTGAACGAGGCGATGTATTCTCGCTCCTGATACGGTCCTGGGTACCCCTCAAGGCATCGCAATTTCATCGCATACCGTCACCGTTTTCTGCTATGAAGTTATACGTAGTCTAACCTCGGGCTGGCCGGGGCCACTGGCCGACTAAATCGTCGACGGAGTCAAGGATACTGAGACGCGGAAGTGGGTATCGACCTCGTTCCCAAGATCACCGCAGTATTTTCCTATCGAAGCCGGCGCTATTTTACCAGCTCACCCCCATCCCTTCACACGGTTCCACCCCTCGTTCTATGGGGCGTCTCGATTTTACGTTGCCCCGGCTAAATGAGAAAAAAGATGACCAGCCGGTACGCTAACGCTGACCTTTCCTCCGAGATCCTAACAAGGGACTTTGAATTTAACGAGGTTCCGTAGCAGCGTGTCATACAGATTTCTAATTATACGGAGTCACCCGATAAAGACCTTCTAAAATAACTCGCTCTTTTATTGGTTCGAACAAAAACATTCTCAGTGCATTCCATTGCATTCTACGAACTGTTTATTTACAGCAAAAATTTATAAATTTTTGATACCCTGCTTTTACAATCTATAACGAGCAGCTTCAGTTTCGTCGAAAGTGTTAAGTAAAATTTATGGGGTGTCAGGCAATAATTAATTCAGCATGAGTGAAAATACAATAATTCCGATCATACCGAAAAGGATTACGATTGGAAAGGGCCAAGGATTTTGTTCAAAATGAAATACGATGTGTCCGGGAAATTAGGGAGAGGTAGGATTTAAATATTTGGCTGGTTTCAAATTTATTGGTAAAATGCAGCCCTTAATTTTTGTGACATATCCAGTTAAACGAAAAAAGGCTTTACCTTCTTTTTCGATTGAAAAATTAATTTCGTGCAAACTGTAATAAATAAACTGTGAGCTTCTCAAATGAACCACACCTCAATATGTCCAAAAATCTAATTTTTCACCACTAAGAACTAAAGAAAAATGTTTACTTGGTACCAATATCTCGTTGCAGATCGGTAGCTCTCCAATTTGAAAAAATCGTGACCACATGCCCCGAAACTCAGCTCACAAACCAAACCTCCGGGCTTCTCCCAAGCCGGAAGAATAAATCCCCAGCATCCGAGTATCGCGAAATTCTTGTGCATCCGCCTTGTGACACGTACGCGACACGGCATTTGGTGGAGGTATTCGAAAAAGTAACAAAGTGCGCGCGACGTCGTCGGCGGCGAGAAAGCGTCGCATCGAAATATTCGTCCCTGCGGGCCTCGAGGATCAACTTGCTCTCGACGTGTAAAGTTTGCCGGAAGAATCGTTCCGATCTAAACCCCTCTGTAGCCAGAAAGTATGCGTAAAGAAAACCCCTGGATGGCAGGGAGCAACGCCGAAAGCGAGACAGCGCGAGCGGGGACGGGGAGGATCAGGATTTTGCGGCGGAGGCATTAAAAGTTGCCAAGTGCAAAGTTTCTTGCGAGATGATCCCGGTAACGGGCGTGCAGTAGCACTCTTAATCCCGTTACCTGCAGCCAATTTTTCTCCGCGTTTCTCCTTCTTCCTCGCCTCCTCGTCCCTTGATCCTCGCCAGACTAGTCCTCCCTTGCGCGTGTACGCCGACCATTTCTGTCTTTAATCTTTTCATATTCAACGCGGCGGGGAAACACCTCGCTGCGATTCTACGTCGCATTCAACCACTCCGAAGAACTTCCTAGATTTCGAAATTTCCTTTAAAAATGCCTTGGCGTTGAGAACCGAATGCCTTTTGGATCAGCTGCAAATTAGGGGATCGAAACAATGATACATTACAGGTCCCTGTACGACGCGATCAAGAAATTGTTTAGAAACACTCTATACATGTATCTTATGTGGCAGTAAATGCAAAATATATTTTATTAATTTTTTTTGTATTTATTTGCCTCTAACATGTCGACGAGAAACAAATGCGATTTGCATCAGCTTCCTAATTGAATTGGCGGACTGAGACAATGATGTATTTTAATAGTTCTCAATGCAACGCGGTCAAAAAATTGTTTAAAAACACCCTATATATGTATCTTATGTGGCAGTAAATGCACAATATTTTTTATTATTTTTTTCTATTTATTTTCGTTCAATATGTCATAGAAAAACGGCTTGGATCGCAGTAAACCTCTGCACAACGCGATCAAAAATGGTTTAAAAATACTCTATCCATGTGTTTTGTATGACACCAGAAGCATAATATCATTTAACAATTTTGCATCCCATTTATTTACCTTTCAAACGCCATGCCGTCGAGAAGCGAACACGATTTGGATCAGCTTGGCGTTTCAAATTGCTGATCGAGGCAGTGGTGACATTTTGCAGTTTCCCCCAGGATAACGCGGTAAAAATATTGTCTAAAAAGACTGTACATATGTAGCTTATGTAACGGTAAATATACGTGGCACGTTACATTTACGAGAGCAATGTTTGGAAGTTCGTGGAGCGCATTTCCCGACGGTTCAAAGATCTACCTTAAATTACTGCCTAACAAGGCAGTATCTGGCTAGCACTATGTTTATACAAAGGTGCCCACGACTATTCCGCGAGCGCGCAACGCACGAAATTGGTGGCACCGCCGTAATAGTTTCGGATTCGCAGATAAACGGTGCTCGATACACCCGCGCAGAATGTGTACAGTTCGGAACTCGACAAACACAATAGAACAGCAGACACACGTGACTTGATAGTGATGTGTAAAAAGCAGAAACTCTGTGGAAACAGCGTCGAGATCAAGAGATTCAATGCACACCGCCGCGCTCCGTACACGGTAAATAGTCGAAGTACAAGAACTAACACAACCGCTCTACAGGTACTAGGAAACTTCCAAAATCCGCCAGAGATAATTCCAAACTGGAAGTTTATGACTCGGCAGAACTGATACCAGCATTGCTGCACTCCGAAAATCCGATGTAGACGCTTCGGGACCCAAGGGATTTGGTTTTGGTGGTACCAGACCCTCGAGACCTTGTGCGAATCGCGAAGATTCGGGTTAAGACCCTAACTCTACAAATTATATTTGGTCCACGTAATCCGGCTCTGTACCAAGAAACCTAACGCACATGCTACCTGATAGATTTGGGCCGAAGAAACTTAGTGTACGTGATGGCAGATTTGGATAACGCGATAAGGACCACATCGGACACAGGAAACCTTGTGTAAGTACTTACTATCAGATAGAGAAGATTCGATAACGAGAAGATCAGGGAGTAACTAAGGAGGTGTCAAATATAGGAAATTTAGCATACAAGGCATCATATCTAAAGAAACTGAGCACAAAAGCCATCAGACGCGATAGACTTAGACAAAAGCATACCAAGGAAACATACTACAACAGGGACTATTCTTGTCAGTCCTGGTACAACAGGTTACAGACCTAAAAGTCAAAACACTGAATCCTCAGGTGCCCTATGAACCTGGAAGATGGCAGAGTTCTTCAACCTCGAAGATTCCAGAAGCTTCAGGCTCATCCGAGTCTTTGAGATCACCAAAGAGTTTAAAAAAAGAGGATCTCAAAGTCTTTAACGTCCTGGAAACGTCTCCAGTCACAGTCCTAAAGAATCTTTCGAGTCCTCTAAATCTTCCGGTGTTGGAGTCCTCGGGTCTCTAAAGTCTTAAAACTTTTAGAACCCCGAGGAGACTCGGTGGCGTCAGAGACGTTAGAAGTTTCAGAAGTCTGGAAAATCTAACAAATCTGTTGGATTGAATTCTTGGATTTCAAGGACATTAGGAGTCCTGGAGCTCTAGAAAATCTTTGAGCTCTTTCTTGCACCCCGAAAGAGTCCACAATGAACGGGATAAAATATCTAACAGGATTTTCGATTTTGAATAGAACCTCCATTGAGATTGTCTATCATCTGACAACACGGATACCAGTTTTTGTAATTTCCTCAGTCTGCGACGCCTTTTAGCAAAGTTCGGCACGATTGTGCTGGACACAATGACGCTGCTATCGAACATTTCAGTTATTACAGCCTCTACCATCAGTTCTCGGAGATCTAGCAGGCGCGTCCATCGAGTGTTGCGGACACTGCAGTGTCCGTGGTAAAGCTCTTAGGTCCAGTGCGACGGCTATGGCATCTAACAGGTATTGCAATATCTATAACGTGTCTCTTAAGTCTAGCGAGCGTCTGTGTCGAGTCCCTTCGATCTACCGGTGTTTCTATTAAGTCTCTAAGTCGAACGTGCTGCCATTGTACTGCCTCTCATCTTCGACATAGCTCGCTGCGAATCCTTGGGGTTTGATACAATGTCCATCAAAACCCTACAAGTTAGATACACTCTGGCCCCGGGGTCTCCCGAGTGCGCTCTACTATCTCGAACGAATTTCCCGGTGTTAGTCTGGTCAATAGCTCTTTCAGATTCGCCGATGTCTGCTTCTGATTTAGGAATCCATTATAAGGATCATGGAGTTAGCGCAGCCGCTTGTGCGAACGAAGGAGTCCTTCGACTGACATTGGAACGTTCTTTCAGTTGACAGAAAACAGTTGGGAAAAAGATTAAATTTTCTAAAAATTAATTTTCGTACTGATACTGTCGGGGACAAAATCAAGTAGCCACCTTTTAAACTTTTTAAAATTCGACCAACCGATTTGAGCTTTTCTGAAATGTTAGAAGGATTAGTTTACTAGAAAATTTGTAAGGAACACTTTTTTGAAATTGCTATTGCTCGGATTTTTCTCTCAATTCGAACGTTTACCGATTTGATTTTCTTAATAAACATCCTTGAGCTACTTTCAGATCCTGGCGGAAGTAGACGAAGAGGTCTGAGCGCGTATTAACAAAAGTCTAAAGTGTCCGGCTTTTCCCGGTACTTCAGCGGAACTCTTCTTTCGCCAAAGACTGTTCTATTTCCCGTGAAGCTGACGTTCGAGGAGGTCTCTCTCTCGCTCTCTTGTTGTGTGTGTTTAACGTAGCGCAATATAATTTCTCTTTCTGAAGCTGAGGCGGAGCGTCGCGTCGGTGCCTCGAGTACGTTTAACTTCATAGCTTTTCCGCCGATATCCTGAAAAGTGGGACCACACTTTTATATTGGCTCCGCGCGGCGCATACATACGGCCCGCGTATACATATATTATGTAGATTGTACATAACGGTGCACTTCACCGGATACTCGAATGAAAGTTTTTCCCCCGTGCTGCGCGTAGGCGGCGACGGCTGCGACGACGCGACGGGAGCAGAGGGAAAGCGTCTTTCATCGGCCATGTATGCGCCGAGGAGCCAAGGAGAGGGCCCTGTATCGAACAGAAGCTGAAACTCGAAACAAGTCTGCCCGCCGCGCGAGACCAGAATACGCGACGATTCTTTTGAATATGTAAAAATAGTACTGACGTCAAGCGAGCTCGTTACTATCCAAAGAATGCTCGAGTTATTGCCTGTACTCGGTGTACTTTCCCGCAATAACTTCTTGGTCGACAAACTATGCCAACCTTCTTCTTTTGAACGTATCCACAACTGCTCCGCAATTTCTATCAACAATTTGCGACCGGTTTGATAGCTTTGGCTGATTTTGCAGACCACACGTGCACACTAAATATCTCTTTGTTCCAATTTGTTCGAAACAAATTTCACATTCCATTATAGTCAATTATAGTCGATACAAATCAGCCTGAGAGTAAAGGACTATATCTCAAAGAAGGCAAATTAGAAAATCTAGTTCTGGAGGGAAATAAAACTACTGACAAGTAGGGATGGGATCAAGTTCAATATGTACTCACGAATCCGAGTCAATTTCAATAAGCAAGATTCATTTCATGGGTTTCGATTGCTACTTAAAAGCAATACTGTTTCAATGATTATATTTGAAAAGTATTCATATTATACAAACTGATATCGAACCTCGGAATGAGTACTCACAAGTTTCGAAAAGATACTTATAAGTACTTCGATGTTGAAAGGAATCGAATCATTCGTAACTACTTAAGAATAATAGTTCCGATAGATTATGCGAAATTATAGTTAGACATGTTGAATTAAATTGTGCATTAGAGGACAACATAATTGATTTTAAAGGTAGAAAAAATAATGATTAGAAAAACCAGAGAATTTCCGGTACGATATTCAGAAAAGTTTCGAATCTGTTCGACCAAGATTCGAATATACTTGCAAGTATTATTTCCGTTTACCAAAGTACTTGTAAAAGGTTCGAAACTGTCTGGCGTAGGTTCGAGTATACTTAGGAGTACTATAATATTTCCGTTTTTCGAGGTACTTATAGAGAGTTCGAATTCAATCAATCAAAGTTCGAACTTGTTTGCGAGGTACTTGATCGCATCCCTACTGAGACAAGAGTAGCATAATAGACAATATAGTAACTAAAAAAACAATATTATTATGATCTGTTGGAATTAATTAATTGCATATTTTAGTTTTAGAATTGAAAGCGCACTTCAACGATATGTCATACAGGAATTTCATAAAACAAACACATTCATTGAGAGCATGGAACTCTCGATTTCTCAGCCATATAATTCAGGAAAATGAGTAAATAAATAATAAACAATAAGGGAGATTAATTGAGAGCATACCATGCCGCTGAAGGTTCGGTAATAAATGAAATCGAGTGTTTGAGCTCCTGTTCGAGCGCAAAGAATCAGAATATAAATAAAATTATGAAACTGTTGATTCTGCGAGCATTTCCGTTCGGATTCGATTTACGATAATCGTGTTTGTACTCTAGTATCTCGACCGACTCTCTGCGGTGCGGTAAAGATTCCGCCCGTAAATTGGAGGTCTTCCCATGAATTCGGCGGAGCATAATCGAGCCTCGTGGTTTCAGTGATCCCTGAAACCAACGACCGGTCACGTTTCGCATCGACGAATGTACAAGCGGAACGGCTAAGACAAATAACACTGGATTATACCGGTGATATTGAAATAAACATTTAGCGACGCTTGAACGGCTCCCTTCCGCTCATTTTCGACGGATTCTATAGTTCCCGGTGATGTGCAACGCGATACCGAATCTAGAAACTGTAATGTATCTTCGGCCAGACATTTCAGACGTTTTCGCTCTGTTAAAAATTTATGGTACCTTCGAGCCACTCGATCAGTTGAAAAGATCCACGTTTTTCAGATTTTTAATACTTTATCTACAGGAATACTACGAAGTTAAAGCTAAAGTTTGTTACTAGTTGTACAACTTGTTAGCAATTTCAAAAACAGCTGGATGTTAAAGTTGGAAACTTTTTAATCAATTTCACGATTCCGTTGTAATTTACGAAACACACATGCCGTGAACGAATATTTTCAATACTGAACAAAAATCACTTTTCCGAGGATTCGTTGATTTTGTATCAAATTCTGGATTCAATTTAAACTTTCGACTGAAAAAGTTCTTCACTGTTATTCCTGTTAATTTATTTAAAATCAACATTGTGGACGTAAAATTTAATTTATCCATTCCAAAAATAATTTAAATAATTTTCTCTGGGATAAAGATTCATTCAATATCCAGCTTTAATCATTCTTATATTCAGTATTATATAAAAATTTGGTTAATTTTATCCAGTATAAAATCGAGTTTAAAGCGTGCTATAGTACATATACGCAGGAAGTAGAATTAGCTGGTCATGATCAGACACGATACTGAAGTAGACAAAATATCAATGACTTGAAGATAGAATCAAAAAACTTTCATTGACAAAAAAAAATCCTTGAACCAGAAAACTAAAATCACAACGATTTGATTAACGGATAAGTTCTCGACAAAAGAGTAGAACAGGGTAAAGAATTCTTGAATCATCGGTAATTTTCCGAAGCCATTCGAAAGTAACGTTGACATCGGTGTACATCCAATCGATCGGACAAACATCGTTACCAAGCGTACACTCGATCGTTCTGATTAGCCTTCAGTCTCGATTATTTCATACACTTCGGTAATCGAGTTAAACTGCGCGATTTTATGAAAACAAATATTACCTGATGCATTTTTATGGAGGCGAACGGCACACAGGAATAATCACCGACGACGTAATTTTACCGTCCGCGAGACGGGAACGCCAATGAGAAAAGTTAATTCCATGATTTTCATTAATTTCTGCATTACGAATCGGCCCGCGCCGCGTCCTACGGTTCGCAGCATTATTATGCGCGATGTCGCATTTTAATTAACGCACGTGAGTGCCGCTATGTCCATCGGTGCGTTAACAAAATCTTCCAGACGAGAAACGAACATTTTCACCCGCCGCCGAATTATTCTTTATCTAGGTCTTGGTGAAATCGATCTCTTCCCTGCATTTTTATAAAGAAATTATGAACTCGCAATCGTTAATTAAACGCTACCACAATTCCCGTAAAATCATCGATATTTAAATTGTGCTAATTTCGTATATAATGAAAGTACACGTATACAGGGTGATCCAAAAATGTTGTTCATCCCCGAAAGGAGCCATTGCTGAGGTTATTCGAAGTGTTGAAGTCGCGCCGCGGTGAAGTAGTAAACAAGAGAGGAAGTAGAAATTGATTGAATTAAAACTCACATATTCAGCTGTAGATGCACTTACTGCTTCAAGGTGTATGTCTCTGAGCCATTCGGAGACGAACTGCACAGCTGACTTCAGTTATACGGTATTGCCCGATCACTTTTATTTTCACTTTCTTATCAATAAATTAATCATATGTTATAATCGAATTAAATATTAATATTAAATTACGCTATTAAAAACACACATGGGCAACCGTGAGCTTTGAGTTGAGAGATCTTTAAAGAGATGTTCTCTGTACCGCGGTTCGAACAACACTAATCTTACGCAAGAGTTTTCTCAAGAATTTAGAGAGAGCATTAAGCAAACAACAGGGCACGAGAGGGACCCTTGTAAGACTAGAATTTATGGCAATCACATGTTTCGGTTTTCCTTCTAATTGGTACGTAGATGGGTAATTGTTCGAAAAAAAGTTAATTCTTTTACCCAGCAAGAGGTAGAAATATCAGGCCCTCGTGGCATTCAAGAGTCTCTATTGTCCTATATACTCCCTTAAGAAACTTTCTAAAAGGACAGACTTTTATTTTCGCCAGCATGCGGTGGTTATGACGGTCACGCCCACGTGTTATGGTGTCCGCTGTATCCAGTCCCGAACGACTCAATCTCCGAAAAATCGTCATTCCGCCAGTTATTCCGCTTAAGAAGCATTCCCTGCGGCTGACTGAGGCCCGATGGTCCCTCCCACGAGCATCGAGCCCGTGATAAATATCGACATGACCTGTAACCGTTTGCGGGGGTGTGTGGGCAAAGGTACCTACCAGCAGAGGGGTGAGCTGGGGCCGATGCGAGACAGGAAGGGTGATTTTTTTATGCACCCTGGCCCGGTTCTAGGGGCTCGGGGGCGAGCAAACAGGGAGGGCGAAGGAGGAGGATCCTGTCAGGATAGCTCCATCAATCTTCGGCAAAGGGATGACGCTAATACCCACGAGGAAACGTTTTCGCGGTTCCTTTATCCGAGGGATCGGTCTATACCGTGCATTAGGACGGTCTACCTACATGAAATACGACCGATATTCGTCGGCGCAGGATATCCAGCCGCGAGAACGACATTCGTCCTTAACAGTACCTTCTTATTTTATTCCTGCGATATTCTGTGGTTGTAAGGAAGAACACCGCATGTTGCATACTTTCACTTTCGCGATATTGCCATTTAAAGATCACTAATTCTTCACACCGGACATCGATAAAATTGCATTATTTTTTGAGCCTTTCGAATTTGTTTTCATAACACAGTCAACCTGGAAACGTTATCTGATCGAAGAATAGTATCCGACCAAAGCTTCATTTTTAATTTGTTGAATAATAATATAGATTGTTCCGCTCTCCTTAGGCAAATTAATCTTTATGTACCTGAACGTGTTTTGAGAACGAGAGCAGGATTTCAAACAACGAAATCCAAATCCACATATGGAGTAATGAATCCTATAAATCGGATTATTGCGAGATCAAACACACTTTACAATAATATTGATTTTTTTAATGGCACGTTACAGGCATTCAAAACAAAACTACGCGAGATTATTTGCTAATATCGTACCTGTATTTGTTGAGTTTTGCGCTTGTCCCATCGAATGTAAATTTTAGGTTGAGATTGTTTTTTCTTTTTTTGTTCTTATTGTATACTTTTGTTATTTTCTATTTGTTTTTATCAGTTATAGAAAACGTCTGTAAACTCATGTATAAAAGGACCTCGGTCCGTATATAATAATAATAATAACTTTTTTCTGGTAAATACGTAAATCCTATACGTCAAAGCCCAATTGCAATTGTGACATGCGACGTTTTACCTTACAACCACAGATACAGTAATCGCTCGTTCGTTGTCTTGAATCGCGGGCACGATCGTTGTCCAGTGCCTACCCACTCCACTGCCTGTCAACGAGAGGATTAGGCCTGCGTGGATCTGGTCGCCAGATGTGTCCCAGGACTGTCTAGACCCGCGCAGAACGGAGAACAATAAGAAAGGAATATGGCAAGGAAATAAGGAGTTTTTTAAAGCCAGACCGTTGACTGCTTTTGACTGCGAATGCTTTTCTTTGTCATTTAACTAGCCGTTTCACTAAAGACGCAGTCATAAATCAAAAATAGTGTCCGGGCACGGTCGTTGTCCGCTCAAACCCCCGGCCTTTGGACAACGAAGGAGCTTTTACTGTACTCTGAAACGGTTCAACCCTTGCACAAGTTATTCTACGGTGATTGGAACTTGTTCGAATGTTGTTTGCACTAAGTCAGTCCCGGTTCGTGTAACGCGTACGTTGCGTTCGGTTATTATGTTAGGTTACTCTGTATGATTATGATATTAGGATGATTCGCTACAGATGGATTAATGAGATACATCTCGGACATTCAGTTAAGATTTTCAATTCAACATTACACACTGGAGGAATAGTTGCAATTGTGGAGTCGTGAGTTATTTTATACAATTTTTCCCGAACTACGGGCTCTCGATGAATACGTAAGGGGAGCCGGAACGCTCGCAATTTCTCAGTTTTCTAATGATAGAGTGCTCGCGCCAGATGATCGAGGCGCCCTATTTTGATGATAAATCCCGCTGACGCTCGCCGTTGTCGATGATAAACGATGAGCCCGCCCCGCAGCCCAGATCCGTCGTTGATGTCTCATTGAATCGTTCCGATACACGCTCGAGGACCATCCGCGCCGCGCATAATTTTACTCGGATGACTTCTGATGACGATCATCTCGATGGTAATCAAACGTTAACATTAGAATCGGTAGGCTTCACGGGGCACTAAACGTTACCATTTTACATTACATGATGAAAATAGAAAGAACGTGTCCATCCAAATTTTTAGCCATTTTATAATATGTACCCAAAGAAAAAATTGTAACGGATTTTAATTAAGTGTCATTTTAATTTTGGTTTTTTGGGAATATTCATGATGGATATCGATTTGAATGTTTTATAATTAGTAGAATGGATTGTATTTATTTGTGCTTCATGGATCGGTCTTAATGAATTATGTTTGCTTTGTCTAGATTATGACAGAATGGGGTGAGACAATGAAATTTACCGGAGGAACTGCGTGTGAGGTTAGTGTGGACCTCGAATGAATATTTTATTGTCGATTATCCTTAGATAGTTACTCCAATTACCGCAGCATTAAATCTTCGTTAAGCGATTATTCATGGTTGCAGCAATACAGGTTTATACATTCAACACCATGTCAGTTTTAATGGCATGCAAATTGTTCGAAGACTCGAGGTGATTCACAAACACTCGTCAATGAGGCATTGTGCTGATGCTGAAGAAAATTCCTTTTATCTTTCAACATATTATTCTGAGTAATACATATGTGAATTTTTATATTGCAGTTTAGAAAAGTTGAAATAAAAATTTCATTCTTTTTAAATTTCAATTAAACTCTAAATATGAAGTACAATTAATCGAACTTTCAACTATGTAAAATTTAAATCTTTCTGGAAAAAATTCATTCGTCCATGCCCACTTTTCCCGGCTTTATCCTATTTACAAACAGCAGACTCTCCGGGCGAGCCCCTAACACTGATAACACACTCATAATCCCTCACGCAATCCTGCAAGTACCGTTGGCCATTGTGCACAGAGCCGCACACTCTCCGACAACAATAACAGCAGGCGTGTTCACAAATTCCGCGGGCAACAAATCCTCGAGCGATCTCGCGTTCGGAATTTCTTGCGGTGTGCTGTGCTCGGGGCGGTTTAAAATGTAAATGCTCCGGCGAGAAGAACCTCGGATCAAGGCTCGTCGGCTGTGTATTAAACATTTATTCGCGTTTGTCTCGGCATTAGTCGGCCGTATTTATGCGTATCCTGCTCGGGCGCATCCGTTGTGCCGCCACAGAAAACAGAGAAAAACGCCGCGATTTCATTCAGTCGTCATTTTGGATCGCGGATAACGACTAAGATCCGTTTATGCGAATCAGATATTAATTGAGCCCGGCCAAATATATTTGCGAACTGAAGGAAATTGTTATATTTAAATCAGTATTCCGTCTGGATTTTAAGAAAAGTATATATTCAACATTTTTAAACAGAAACTTTTTTGTTTTTCATTATTTCTTTCGTGAATTTTTTGCCAACATATTTGTGACATTTTTCTGATTATTTCAAAGGTAACGTTTTCTCTTATGTGAACGTCTATACCCGCTCGATCAGTTCGGATAATCGAGGTTCTACAGTATCGTGAATTAAACGAGTAACTGTGGTCCAAACTGTATCGTGTTTGGTATCATTTTAATCAGAAAAACGTCGCCAACATGTTAGTAAAAGTTTTATTAGGAGATCAGTGGAAACAAACAGGTTTTATCAATGGGTAAATATTGTCTTTCGATGTTTCACTCTTTTCTACGTTTTACGTGTTAATACACGATATGAGTAACGTTCTAGTCTCGGAATGAAAAAGAATGAGGAATAGGTCCGGGAGACAATTACGTGCAACGTACGCCGTTTAATAGTGTGCAGAGGATGCAGTTTCCGAGGTGTCGGTCGACGAACGGACTTTTGAATTTATCGCTCGTAGGAACAGATTACCGGCGATCCTGAGAAAAAGAAAGGTCCGAGCGAAGCATAGGGGACGAAAGGGGGTCGACGACGCGGCATGGTGGCAGTAAGGAAGACGTTCGCGCGATTTATCAATTTCACGGGGGACAAGGGAACTTTTTAAATTACATCGCACTGATCAGCCTCGTCTTTCTCTCATTTCCCCAATCTATCTTGCCCCATCCTCCAGCCGCACACAGGCTGCGACTCGGACAGCTTCCCGGCTCCTCGCCAATCTGTTCGTCGTCGCGCTTAGCGGACGATACTTATTGCGTATAGCGCGCACCTTTCCTCTTCGCTTAATCCGACCCTTAATTCTTTCCCTTTTCAAAAACTCGACTATTTTGATAGTACAGTAGAACCTCGATTATCCGGGCCTCTGATGTTCGAATTCTTTATCGTCTGAATACTTTCCACAAAGAATTAGTTTGCGTTAAACCAACCCATACGCTGCACGATTTACTGCACACTTCAATAAGGATTAAGTTCAGCACTGAAACTATGTATTAGGTGTGCAAATAAGTTCTTCCCCTTTTTTTCCAAATTCAAGATTTTATTACGTAAAATTTATTAAATAAAATGTAATAAAATCTTTTCTGGTGGCTCCCAATCTTTCTGGCAGTTCTTCTTGCGTCTGGATCGGATTTTCGTTGAGCAATTCCTCCAACTCACCGTCATCGAACCTTCTCGGTGCACCTGAGCACGATCGTCGACTTCCACATAAAAATTCCCGGCTTCAAATCTTTGGTACCACTTTTCGCATGTTCTGTAAGATACAGCGTTCAGTAGCTTCAACAGCTGATTTCCTATGCTGGAATTTAAAGAGTAAGCAGTGCGCAAATGATGCATCTCGCACGACATACTGCTTGAAATTGTTGCGTAGGACTGGAAACTCTTAGAGCGCTCATCGCGAGTTTTCTTGAAACTAAAAGAACGCTCTTTCAGATGGCACCAAGATCGGGAAGTAATCCGAATTCAATCAGAAGTTATGATCGTAGAAAAGAGGGGGAAGGAACTTATTTGCACACCTAATAATTGTTGTACTATCCGAACAATCATGTTCCACTAATTAGCACGGATAATCGAAGTTCTACTGTACGCGCAAAAAGAGTCTTCAGTTTCCCAGTGGCTCTGTCATGAAAAAATATCTTGGACAAAAATAAACGATGCAGTACAAAAGTAGAAGCCTCAGAAAATCAGTCCAAGTACCATATATTGTTGTACTATTTTTCTAAGCGAAATTATCGAAGTATCGACAAGTATTTCGAAATTATCTGAAGACTCGATGTCTGATTATTACGACGAACGGGTAGCAGTTTCGATCGAGCAGTTCTCGCGAGGATCGGCAGTAAAATCGCGGCGGTGACGTCGATAATTTTTGCGAGACTACACCGCAGGCCGTCGCGTCGGACGATAAAATTCTCGCGGAGGTCGAGTATTCGTCGGACGGATTTGGCGAGGACGCACTTATCCGAGGGCACGGCCATTTTGCGAGTGGATGGCCGCCGTTTCGCCGCGAGTATTCCGACGCGCGATCCACGCGGATCCGTCGTAAAGAAGTTTTCGAACGGCTCGTAATCGGCGGGATGGCTGCTGGAAGGGCTTCCTCCTTCGGCATATACGCGCCACCATTTACCGTGAAAGCCTTTGTTCGATTTAAAGCACCCTTTTTCCGTGTCTCGAGCGCGGCGAGCACGCTCGCGCGTCCAAAGGGACCGGCGCGGGATCAGATAAGCGAAGCTGCGTCAGACGTCCCTTTAAAGCTGAAGATTTCTCGCTACGACTGCGTCGTAACGCTAAGACGTCCAAATCCTACGACGCTATTTTATTCCGAGCCGCGTATAATGGGTATCAAATCAAATGCGTCGAAGCGAAACGAATTCTCGACATTCCTTGTGCTAAGAACGACACTTTCTCCTTAGAAGTTAAATTTAAGTTTGACCTTCATCTTCGGAATTCAAGGTCATTTGAATGTTGTACTATTTAATAATAACCATTACAAATTTCTCTTGTCGATAACTATTACGAGTGACGGAAATGAACTTCTCCCATTGATAACTGTTATAAGTGATCGAAATGAATTTATCTCAACGATAATATTTACCAACAAGAGAAAATATTTTCGGTTACTTATAATCCTTATTTACTTGTTATTCTATTCATTTTTTGTCTTTTTGGTTATAACAGTTATGGTGCCTGGATATCATTCAATTGACACATCAAAAATTTTTTACTTTATCAAAATTGAAGATGTTCTGGTGCTCACACTTAATAGAGACACCTTGTATTTATACAATTAGAAACATGTATAATACCATCGAGCAAAAAATTCACAAAAATCTAAGACCTCTTCTCGGGTCCCTTTCCTTTGTGAGCGTCAGCGCGTTCATTTTCAGCAGTTGCCTTCTCGCACACTGTGTCGGAAACGCGAATTCGCGCGGCGATATATCGCGATCAACTTAATTTTTGCGAATCGCCGGGGACGGGTGTTCGAGCTCGGCAGGCTGACGCGATTAAAATGATTGAATCACGGGCCCGGGTAATATTCCGTCGCGTCAATATTAGGATGCATAGCGCGGGGAATGGCTCGAATTCCGTTGATTAATAAAGCGCCAGTTGATTCCATTAAAAATTGATTTCGTCGATTTCGTTTCTGGCCAGCAGCGCGGCGGCCGTGCTCATCCGAGTGTCCCACGGCTGAAAGACCCGAACAATCCGCCGGCTGATTGGTGGGAATTTTTGCGTAGAATTCATTTCGATGGAATCCGTGCTCGATATCGAAGGCGAAGCATCGCTCACGAGACTTCTCAGTTGCTCACCACGGACATCCAGCTCTTCATAAAGAACCCTTCCCTGGACTAATTACTTGCGCCGTGTTACCTAATCGACTCGAATACTTCTTCCTACCCGACGAACAAATTCCGCGATCTTCGAGCTTGGAATGCATACCAGCTTGCGATAAGAAATAGCCTAATTTCAACCGGTACCTAAATTGGGTTCTTATCAGGGACCATAACTGTTATATCCAAAAAGAAAAAAAGTCATAGAATAACGAGTATTTCATCAACTGAAATCGTATTGGTTGCAAATAAGGATTATAAGTAACCGAAAATTTTTTCTCTTGTTGGTAAATGTTATCGTTAAGAGTTATTGATGAAGGAAATTTGTAATAGGTATTATTAAATAACAAAATTTTCAAATGGTAGACAATCAATTATTTCATAAAATTTTGAATCGTAAAATTAATTGCTGCAATCAAAATTTAATGTGAAAAACAAACAGATTTTGCGTTGTTCTCATGGTCTGTCGATTTGTCTTGTTGTACGAAACCTTCTCAATGAATTTCACAAGCTTGCTCCATCCGAAAAAGAGTGGACAACTCAATAAATAAGCAACCAAAATGAATTTTCCCATCAATAATTATTATGAACAAGTGAAAATAAATTTCTCTCATCGATAAGTGTTACGAGCAATCGAAACAGTTTTTCTTAATCGATAACAGTTATCAAGTAGGATCCAAGTTTTTGGACACTAATAACTGTTATTCGTAACCAAACAGTATAATAATCGATATTTTTTTAAAATCGACATTATCTTAAATTTCAATAATAATCAACTTTTTATTACTGATTTTTATTACAATTGTTCCAGGCTATTCGTAGGATCAAGTTTCTTTTAAAACTGCAATGATGCACATGCATTGAACAATTGCATTATTTTTTCATGGAAATGCATATTTTCCATTTTATTTATTTTTTTTATTTTAGTTGGATTTTCCTCGTCATTCCACGTAAGAAAGTAGTGAGGCACAATCGTAAAAAAAATATCTGTCTGAATTGAAGAAGCTGCTCAAACGAAGATACACTAAACATTCCACATTCCCGATGCAAGATTTGGTCAATGAATTTTATATGCAGACAGTAGAAGCATCATCTTTACGCAATCTATTTGTCCTCCGATTTCGCTGCCGTTTCTCAAAGCTCGCCACGATAAAACGTTTTCCAGCGGCGACGTTATAAAGACAAGAAGAATGTACGTCCCATCCCAATGAATTTAAAGTAGTTCATAAAAACGCGCACCACCATAAACATCCACAGACCGGTATCAAAACTGATATCAAAAAACATTTCCAATGAAAGTTGAACAGTTTCGTAGGGGACGTTACACCGTGCACATTACCTCTGTATAAATGGAGGAACTTTCGACATTTAAAAGTCATTACTTTGTTTTTGTTTTTTTAATAGAATCGTATATCTTCTTTTACGCGATGCCATAGATTCTTGCGAGAACTTAACCGAAAAAACGTTATACTTTTTTCCGACTTAATTAAGAATATAATCTTGCTGCATGATGAACAGATTTCCAAGAGTAGAAAGAGTAAACTCAACTTATCCTAGAATTCGGAAACTCGTCAAACAAAACGAACATTAAAGTAGATAAATAATTCTCCTGCATAACGAATGAATTCCGAATAAGGCAAACCTGTCGAAGAAATTGCAAAGCTCGCGGCGAGCATATGATCTGAAATGATCGATATCCTCGCGGAGAAATCCCGGAAAATAATTTCCCGGTTGACATTCTCGTGGCAGTCCCGTCGCGGGCCGGATTCCGTCGGGTTCCGACAGCCGGCTGACGGGCCGGTGAAAAATTGAATTCATAGTAAACCACGGCAGCCCGAAAATTTATAATTGTTTGATCAACTTGCTGGCTCTCGCGCGGCAGCTGGCGCGCTTCCATCGGAATTTTCTCCGTTCCGTGTATCCGTTCGCACTGTTAAGAGATCGGAGAATTCGGTACGCGAATTCATACGAAATCCCATTCGCCGCGATCGTTTCCAGAAATATCGGCCAGGTTTTCTGCGGGTTCCGTTGTATTTATGACGTGTACGTAGCCGGGATACGAACGGTTCGATTCCGGGGTCGTCGATATCTCTCCGTCTCTCCTCTGGTCACGGGAAAAAGCAGATTCGTCGTCTGGCACCGGGCACACTAAATTCCCCGCAATTTCCTTCGAGAGAATCAGGATTCTTATACACTGAAACCACTCGCCTGACCATGCGGCAAAAGATGCCACCGCTGTGAAACAGCAAGTTGATTTCCCGCTAGAAAATGCACGAGTCGCCCGCGAAACTGTTTCATGAAGATTTCACGAGAAATTACGACTGCTGTGTTTAAAGCGAGAGCTTCGCACGCTTGCCAGTCGGCGAGCATTTAAACTCGAGTTTTCGAAACATTATGACCACCACAAATTTTATGCAGCTTGTTTACAACTGTTTTGAAAACACGCACTGCAACGCACACTCCTTTCGGAGAACCCTTATCGTCTTGGAAAGTCTTGAACAATGCCCCTTTTACTCGAGAAGTCTGACTTGGCACGCGTTTTGTACGGGCTTGTTTCGAAGTCAACTAGTAAGACGATTTCATTTCCCCTTTGGTTAAAACTGAACAATAGATATTGTACAATATATGGATTTTATAAAATATTTTGTTCCGCATTCCCCATTCACCATTCATTCACGAAAAATTTGAATGAAATTCGAGGAAGTAACAAAGTATACAAATTTTGAAAATAGTGACGAAACTCTTAATAAACTCTGACTAAAAGTGGCTATTTTACATTACCTTATAAAAATGAGAAGAATGTATATCTCTATGTATAAAAGCATGTATTGTGATTGTTCTCGAGAGCGAATATGCGAATACAATAAAAACGCAAGCTGGCGTGAACGGTTCGATAATCGGCGATAAAGGTAGTAGCTCGAAGCGAGCGCCAGAAGACCTCGATTTTCCAAATGCGATCGTTAGAGTAACCTAATCACCATCTCCCCCGAGCAGGTACGTATCGATGACATAAACTGCCCTGAGCAATCAACCAGCAAATGGGTTAATGGGTTCCCTGAAAACGATAGTCTACAGGGCGGTTCACACTTCAGACAAAACCGATGTTTCCCCTCCGACGATCGTTAAACCGTTCCTCCATCTTTCCTGCATCGGGCATTCGTAGCACATACACGTTTATCTAACTAGGTACCGCGATACGAAACTTCGAGAAACTGGTAACCCTGCCCCATTCTCCATTCGCTCGGAACTTCCGGTCGATCGTCGAACGAGGAAGTCCCCGTTTAACCCCGATTCGTCTATCCAGCCACCATCTCGCCGGTTAGATCGACAATCGACCGGGTAGATCGAATGCACCGAAAAATGCACCGGTTTCATGGAGATTAATTAACTGTAATTTTATTTTAAATTTCGATTATTCGCCCCTCGTATTGGAGATGGCGACAAAGTATAAAAACTGATGAAGATTATTTGAAAGAGCATCATCTGTTTTCTTCGCGAACAAAAATTACGAATTCATTCATATGCCTCGTATTAGGTGTACAAACAAAATCGGAGGTTTTTTAAAGTGATACTCAGCTTTCATTCATAAACGAATTATACGTTCAAATACGTCAAAGTATCAGAGCTGCCAACCGCAAGAAAAAGGCGGAGCAGATTAAATCCGGCGTTCAATTTGGCCACCCTTTAAAATAGGAGCTGGCTCCGAGTTCAGTAAATTGGGCGAGCCGACGATGCCGGATCGGATAAATGGAATCCCACTGTATTAGGAATGGATACTAATTGAGAAGGATCGTGGCCAGATCGGTACTTTTACACCTAGCGCGAAATAGCCGGGGAGATCGGGAGCGCTCATCGACCGGTGTCCCAGGGGCTCGAGGATTTTTCCAGCAGGGTTGGCGGGCTAATCGAGGCAATAGGATAGAAGGGACACAGTTATCTGCGCGGCGATCGGGTCAATCGAGTGAACCGGCTTAACCATGTTGGAAACACCGAGCGGTTACCGTTGGAACGGCGCCGTTGGATGGGACAGACGCGGGGGTCGTTTGGTAGGTGTAGAACAATGAAGAAGGGAAGGGAAAGCAGACGGGCCAGGAATTTATCATTTCGTAGCTGAAGTGCCGTAGTGGCGACAAGGCTGAAATTGCAGTATTTGGGAGTCGAGTGGAGGCTTGAGCGGAGAGGAATGGAGTGGAGATTGGAGGGCCGGCAGACAGCGACAGAAATACAAGGACGAGGGACGCAGGGGCGGGGGAGGTTGTAAAGGTCGTACCTGTCTGTAGAAAGGAGGGCTGAAGAGAAAGAGAGAGAGAGAGAGACAGGGGGAGAAAGGAGTACAACCGACGGGAGATATAGGGAAAGATAGAGAGACGAACTGTTCGAGGGAACTAACGGAATTCTATTAGATGGACGAGGACAGACTGAGGGAACAAGCTGAGATCCTAAGCGACGATTCCCCGGTAGCCACTCGTGTTATCCTCCTCCCTGGTCGCATCTGCTTTCGATCTTTCTCTCTGTCACTCTTCAGACATTGCTGACAGTAGTCGGGTGAATCGGAGCGGCCTGGCTCTGCCTAAACCTCTGCCTACACCACTACCGCACTGCGACAATTTGATAGCTCGATCGGAGAGAGGCCCTCGAGTATATCTCCGGCCATCCCCCTCCCCTTAGGCCAGAACCAAACCCCCCACCGTCCCCCGAGCACACACCATCCCAATGAAATCGTAGCCCCTTGCGATCAACCACCGCGAACCCATTAGGGTCTCTCTCTCTCTCTCTCTTACTCTCTTTGTGTGTCCGTCTATCTTTCCTGCTCGCTCCAGCTCGCCAGGTCGGTAGTTACGCGGGGCCATACATCGACAGGAAAATTTAGTTCCTCGGGCCAACCATAATTTTGCGATACTCCGAAGGAGAAATATAGTCGAGCGAACGATGAATTGTTGCGGCTGGAAAGGTTATCTATGGTTAACGGGGGCTCTATCCGCCGGCGTGTACGCGCCGCTACCGTCGAACGCCGGCTGCTTTGATCTTAATTTAAGATAGCCCGCCCCCGCGCGCCCGTTATCGGATCCACGCGATCTATCCTCGCGTGGCGACCCCCTTCGAAATCCACGGAACCAACCCCCCGCATACGAACCCCCGGACATCTTCCATCGCGATACCGACGGACATGCCCGCTCGACCGACCGGAAGATACCCGGGTAAACGAACGTCGGCCAGAATTGATCAGAAATATCAAGAAGTTGGTTCGGAGCTATTGTTCAATTAGAGCCCTTCCTATTTCCCTACTCGTTGGTCCCGTTTGATAGTAGACACGAGTCTTTTGCAGTTTAGGGGCCACTATCCCGCTGGTTTTCTCAAATGTTTTTTTTTACGTATAGCATCGTGTGGCTGAAGCAAAAATGTGCTCGAATATGTACTCTGATACGACCTTCAAATGACCTTGCACTCCGAAAACCAAGGTGAGACTTAAAATTTCAAAATATCCTATGAACTACACGTTAAAAATGTAAAGAAATCGATTCTTTCAAAGATTTAGACCGGAGCTTGCCGCAAAATCGGATCGCACTCGATTGGTTCAGGCGGCGCAGCTCTCCAGGCACCTTGCGCATCAGTTTTCCATTTTCGCGGAGCCCGGTAGATAGGGAGTGTGTGGAACGAAAGGTGCCCGAGTAAAAACTCCAGGGAGCACGTAGGATATCGGATCGGTAACTGTACAGATCAAAGATATCCACGCACGAGAACCTTCCAATTACAGCGCGGCTGAAAACGAGGATTCCTTTTCATGCAGGGGGCCGAGAGACCGAGAAGGTCTCGACCGCGTGAAATGCAGCTATACACACCGACCATAGGAGAGTCAAGCAAGAGGGAGAGAGAGAGAGAGAGGGAGAGTGTGTATGTGAGACAGAGAGTGAGAGGAGAGAAGAGGAGCGACGTGAAGGGCGTCAATAACGCTCGCTTCACAAAGGGTCGCGATGGGAGGATAAATCGTCGAAGAGGCACGAGACGCCGTTGCCTTTGTCGAAGCAACCGCCTCGAGGCAATGTTCCTACGGCCACGCCCCGGAAACCTTTGCCTGCCTCGTGTCAATGGAGACGCGGCCTTATTAGGATCGTCGGTAATTTGTCGACAGAAGTTTGCTTGATGAGAATCTCTGCCGTCGCGGCCCGCGCGGAACGCTAGCGTCCCCTAAAATCGCTGCGGGAGACTAGGTCCGCGCGTTGCTCGCGAATGCGATGCTGATTGGACGATTTCGGCGACTACTTATGTGGCTCCATTCGAGGCTAGTCCTTCTTCGAGGGCACTCGTCCGGGCCGCCTGATTGGCTACCCCGGGACGGACGCGGCTCCGACTCTCTCGTTAAGGACGCGCGCCACGGGAACGGACCTGGTGTCTTTTTAAAATCAAGTTAGAGCAAATTGGGTATTAAAAACTCTGTATTGATTAATACATTTCTAAAGACATGAGGCGAGGTACTGGATTATCCAAATACAGTGAGCCAATTTGTACGATGGTGTCCGAAAATGATCAAATAAATGCGAACTACAAATTATTACAAAGTCGTGTATTTTCCCTCGGCTTTTCTCGGGTGTCCCATTTCAAGCGATTCAGCGTGGAACGAGTTATAAGAGGGTGGTTCGATTTCCGGCTAGAGCGACGATTTCGTTGATGGTTGGTTGGTGTGCGTGGTTGTTTCTTGCCGGACGACGGGACCCGTCGGGTGCCCGGCAAGAGTAGTCGGTTGCCGGAGCTCTTCAGGAAGATAAAGAGGGACGGGTAGCCGCAAATAGAGGCGGAACTAATCCTAGAGGACCTAAGTAAACCGCTTCTAATGGACCCTGTCACGGGCCTTCAGGACGGCCCGGTGTCTGTGTACTTGAGTCAGTGCGGCGCGGCGCGGGCCACGGCCACGGTGACGATAATAATGGAGAATCGAGTGCGAAGGGAACAAAATGAGATAAATGGAGAGAACTGGGGTAGAGCTAAAGTTCGGGGCTGGCAGAGAAAGCCCGGCTGGAGGCTAGGCGGCGAGGAAATTAATAGGGTCATTCGACAGTCTCCAACTGTCCATGACAAGGGTTCTCGCGCGCGCGCGTTACCGTACCCTCGGATCTTGGTCATTTTTACCCCGCCAGGGGGCCCGGCATTAGAATGCAGCCGCGTAATTTCAGTATAATGGGACGTGAAATGCACTCGTAACGCGTTCGAACAGTTTACTCGGCTACCTACCGACGCGGCGAGAATGGCTGACGCGTCGTCGGGGATTGAGATACGCATGTTAATGCAGCCCGTACAGACAAACGAGACGGTTGCTCGTGTCAGAACTTCGTTCGAGCTGCTCCTTCTAGCCCGACAAATTTACCGGCGGGCTTCCGCGAACGGCACCAGACACAGAGAGAAACCGGGTACCGGATTGCCGCACACGGCAATCAGAGTTTGCATGAAGTTTCAGCTTTGGCTCAGGAAACGCAGTTCGTTCCGCGTCGAACCGCGATCACCTGCCGAACGAATTACCGTCGGCAACGGCCAGCTTACGCAGCTCACTCGTATCTCGCGCGAAACTCCGTGAGATCCTCAGTTTAGCTCCGGCATTTTAAAGGATAAGCTTGAGCTACGCAGTATCAACCGGCAATAGTTTCGAAATCTTTTAAAATCAATCGCAATTTCAAACGTAACCTAAAATTTTTAAGCTTCCGTTTGTTGCAGCATAATTATTGCAAATTCTATGAACAGACTTCCAAAGACCTCCCGCATTTTATACGTAAAACACGAGAAGGAAAGTGCTATTCAAAACTTTAGTTATGTTCTCTAGAAATACACAGTACACGAGAATCAATATTTATATAATACTCTTTCCCCGTTATTAATGCAAATAATTTTTGCATAAAGGTTCGCAGTCTAATTACAACATATCTCGGGAATCTACCTTGAAAATGAGAACGATAACTCCGGCCAGTCCGTCGACGATATCCGCAGAGTCCCGCGATTTTCCGTCAGAGAGCCTCTCGATCCGCGCAACCGGAACTCGCCGGCCAGTAGCGGTTCGAAATGGTACCCATGCAAAAACGTGGCGCGATCGCGCATAAATCAGACGCGAATCAGGAGCGTAGATGCTCAAAAAACCTGGTCCGCGTGCGCGCCCGCGCGGCGAATGCAAACGAGACGGGGCGACGAGTTCGCAAAACCAATAGAAACTGCGTGACTGGTTCGGGAAACACGGCTAACCGGAGGAACGGGGAACAGGGTAGGTGAACCGGAAGTGGATCGGGCCACGAGGAACGAAACTACCTAGAGGAAATACTGCGGCTGCGACGACAGTGAATACAAAATTTGTTTACGGACCGAGGCGTTCCCGGAATGCAACCGGCCATCGAACGTGCCCCCCAACTCCCCCGGTCCCCCTCTTTATCCGCCCCTACCGGTTAAATATCGCGCAGCTTCTGACCTTTCAACGGCGGCCAGCTAACTCGATAAATTATTTTCTCCTCCCCCGTCTTGTTTTGCACGAGCTGAAATTTTCCTGTGTTTCTGAACGCTTTCTCTTCCTCTCTCCCTCTCGTTTTCTCTCGTTTTCTTCTTTGTCCGGCGAACGGGTCCATTGTGCGCTGCGCGAAGAAAAGGCGGGTTCAAGTAACAGCCTCGGCCGAGACGGAGAAAATCTCATCGTCCTCGCAGGCAAGGTGTTAGACGTAATAAACCCCCGTGGAAAGGTGAACAAGGTGGCGAGAGAGCGCACGAGCGCCGGACCCGCGCGGTTATTAAGGGCCCCGGATAAAAAGGGGAAGTCTGACTTTGAAATGCAAAGTGAAATTTTTTTAATTAAGGAGCCTCCTTACGCGCGAGCGGCCCCTTTTATCCAAAGGAAGAAGCGACGAGCGGCATCGGGGAAACGCGTGCGCGCGCGCGACCCGCGACGCCCGACCCGAATCCGTTCGCCGTTCAAATTAAAGTAGCCCTTTGTCGCTTTGATGCTCCCGGCGAGAGCTGCCCGCCGTCGCAAGCTTTGTAAGACTTCGCGGCCCGCGAAAGCTAATATGTTACGTTTCCGCGAGACCTGCAAGTGTTTATCAAAAGACTCCGAGGTGTTTTCATTGTGGCCTCGACGGTCGGCGAAAAGAGCGGGGCATGATCTGTTTAACCTGCCAAGTAGGGGTGGGTATCGAGCCACAGGTATCATAGGTAGTCTGCGGATCTTTATGCAAATTAAAATTTCCTGCAGCAATTGCAAGCAACCCGTACAACGTTGAAATTTTATGATATGTTAAAAAGCTTGGATTAACTGGATTGGAAAAGTAACACATTTCACGAGTTTTCAATTAAGTGCTTGCGATAATTTGACAAATACATATTTTAAACGAAAGTCGATCAATTTTCGATTGGCTATACATTGTAATAAAAAAGTAGGGTGATCAAAAATTTCAATTTTTACAATCAATACAATCAAGAAACGTGTGATTCTTTGATCAATAAGAAACAGTTGCGGTTGTTTAACGTTACTGTTAATAATCGGACATTTCATATGCAACGACCTAATATAAGGTCGTCGGAATCGCTAGTCCAGCAGTAGGAGTGGCAATATCGCAAGAAAGGGAGAAAACTCGGTCCCCCAACCGGGAGCAAGGCGTCCAGGAAAAAAAGAGGAAGCCTTATGAAACAAAAACGGTCTACGCAGGAGGAATGCACCGGGCGCGTACCCTCCGGGATGATTGATGAATCCGGGAATCGTCGAACGGTGGATCCATTTAGGGAAGTTTTTTTCTGGCCCCCGGTTCCGGGCTTAATAAGGTGCGTCACCGTTGAGGGAGGATGAAAAGTTGGACGCTCGCGGCTGTTGGTCCCGGCGTGTCGCGACAGAAGGAAAGGCGGAAAGGAGGAGAGAAAGATCCTGCGAAGAAAGGAAGCTCTTAATACTTGCAGCGCGTTCCGCCGCCATTACCTATCGGCGGATAGTCGAGAGGATAAGGTCGCGAGTAGAACAGAGCAGAGCGGAGCAGACTCGGCTACGTAAATTGGCTTAAGGGATTTGGCCCTCGGTGAGCTTAATGCTCCACGTCCTGCTCGTTATGGGTCCAATCTACCGGGTCCGAGGGAAAATCTGATTCCCAGGCCGTGCTCGCGCGTGTACACGCGCTGCTGCGTAACTCCTTTGTTAAATCGCGAATTACGTCGCAAAACTTCGGATTACGCTACCCGTCCGTGCGTGTACGCCTGTGTATCGGCACTCCGGCTGGAAGTTCGATGGCACGCGAGCCCCGTCGAAAGCTAATCACCGGGAAGAACGTTAACGGGCGTCGTTGTTACGGAATTTTCGAGAACCCCCGGCAACTTCCGGGTAACTGCACTCGACCCGATGGAATCCGTATACTTCTTCGGGGTCCGAAGTTCGAGGAGACTTAATGAACTTGGGAAATTATTAACACTGGTCACTGCGCTATTTATTTTCACGGCGAAACTACTCCGCGAGATTGCCCCGACATCCACGGAACAGACACTAGACTCGAATCGAGAAGATGTAGACAGCGGAACTTTCGACGCGGCCCGAAACTCCCTGAGATTCGGTTGATCTTGCCGCTGATTACTTCTTTTAAGATATCGGCCTCGGGATCGAGAGGAAATTGGTAATTTCGCGCTTCGCTTTACATGATCGTCGAAGAACACTTAGCAATTTCGACTTCTGTTTCTCCAACTACTGGATATTCTTCTACAACCATTTATTAACGTAGACAACTGACCAAAATAATCAACCTATCATGCTTTAAATTTGGTTAAATCATTCGTAAGAGGAAGTCTACATAAAAATATCCTGTATATTTTTCGTCATTCGTCTCCACTTTGTGAATTGAGAATTTCGTAACGAGGGACTGTCGCATAAAAGACCAAGAAACCGTGTATTTACAGTGCGTACACTTTTTGATAGAAGCGAAGTTGCGAGATATCTCGAGAATTACGTGAAGTGTGCACGGCCCCACGTCAGAGAAGACGTTGAGAGTCTTATATCATTAACAACTTGAATCCAACCGCAAGCCCGTAACGCGTAGCACAAGATATGCGTGTTTAATGCTGTTCCGCATTGAACTTAACTCAATCTCGAGACCACCGTTCCCTTTCCGGATACCTTGGCCTCGTAAATGCACATAAAGCTCACCACACCGTATTGATACTACGAAACACGTGTACTCGGAAAAGCGACGACAGGACCAATTAAAATTTAAATTTCTCTGCTGCCACAATAATCACACGATACCAACAATCTTTACCTTGATCTTAACAACTATCTTAACAAGCTTTCAGTTCTGGCAGGTTCCTTTCACATCTGGCAATTCTACCAACTATTAAATCTAATAAAATAAGGGCTTCTAGCCCGCTCGCACATCTACGAAACAATAAACAACCACTGGAGCTGTACTTTCGCAGAAAAATCGTGGGACGTATTTAATTAGAGGGGTCTCGAATCATTTCTGCCAGCCTGCGTCCAACTGTATGAAACTTCGCGTAACTCGTGTCGAGAAGACTTTTACTTCTGTCCTTCTATCCTTCGTCGTTCCGTCCTCTCCCCTTAATCGTCCGGATGTCGTCAAACAATCGAAGTTACAGTGAAAACACCTGTTATCCGGACACCAATTATTGACGCTGGCCTCGTGACACCGGGCTACGCGGAAAGAGACACATCCGAGCATTATATTTTTCTTTTAAAGACGCGAGAACGATCGCCGTGTTTCCCGAGACGAGCAATGCTGTTCTATCTTGTCGGCGACAAAAGGGACATCGAAAAGGAGCGGCTCGCAAATAGGGTAAAACCGTCGCGCGCGTGGGCGTCTGTGAAAAGGCACCCGCGAATCTATCGTCGTGTTTTCCCAGTTCGCGTACGCCATAATAGACGCTTTCTTTGCTTTCTCAGCAAATAGTCGCGGGCATAGAGCTCATTACTATACCAGTCGTCAAGCCGTCGCAAACAATGACGTGCCTCGGAGCTGTGTGCGCAGCTGTTCCCCGCACGAGACGCGCGTGGAAATTATAAGTTTTCGCGCTTAACGAACCACTAAGAGAACCGAGGCGGCCGTGTACATTGAAAACACCCGTGAATTAACGCCTAGCGTATAGAAGAGAGCTGTTCGAGCCTCCGCAATCGTCGCATTAAGATTACAGTGCGAACGAACAACGTCTCGCGAAATGTTGCCGCGGAACGCTCTTGATGCGCTTAATCGCTCATTCGGGATAATCAAATACTTCTACGATAGAACACCGGTCCTAATTACGAACTGGTCATCGAAGTCGTACTCCGGCAGCTAATGCTTCATTATTTGTTGCACATAGATTGCGAATTAACAATTTTGTGCATCCGTTGGAACGAACAGGAGCCAAGTAGAAATTTCTTTGTACAGACATTGCTAATTTCTTTTAACTTTCCTATTATTTAAAATTTCACCGTCTGATATTTGTTCACTAAAGAACAGTAATCATAAAGAACAATCTCACTGATAAATTCAGTGTTACACGAGATTCGGAGCAGCAACTCAATTTTGCATAAAGTTCATTTACCTGATCCAAAGGCCCCAGCTCGACTATGGGAGCTATCGGGAAGCTATTCGAACTTCCAAGAGCAGCAACACTGGCAAAAACCGATAACGCGTCCCAGTTCGGATGCAGAAATCGACATGTCGGTGCCGGAGCAGGGACACGATCGGTGAAATGATCCGTCCGGCACCGATAGAATTTCAATAATTGAATTAATCTTTCATCCATTTGGCGCTCGGTCTCAATTAAGTCGGCAACGTCGAATTAACACGCAACGAAATCCTATTACGCGTCGAATCTCCGGCTCGAGCAGCGTGTAGACAAAGCTTATTACAATGACTTACCCATGCATTAACGTGCACCGGCAGCCGGCTCCTCCAATTGCTCCCTCTTACGCAATCTACCAGCACAAACAACGAGCGTTTATCGTGTTCCCTCGTGGCGGGCCCACATCCTGATTCCCTGCGATCCATAAACCACGATCCGAAATTCCGACGCACCGGCCGCCGCGACGGACCGAGAGCACACGCAGGCTTATAGCCGGCCGTCCGCAAAACCGTAAACAGCCCTTAAACGCGCCCTTAATCCTCGCCTCGCCGCGACCAACCCTCTCGCCATCTCTCTTTGTCTCTCTCTCTCTCTCTCTCTCCCCTCTCCCTTTGCTTCTGTGTCTCTGTGTACACAGGGGTTAGGCACCAGAAAACGCGGACGCTACTTCCAACCTGAACGTCGAACGCCATAATATTGCTCCTGATGCCTTGTCGTGATAAGTGACAAGTTGGAAGTCGACATTTGGGATTTCGAGAAGAGATACCTTGTCATACCGCAGAAATACTAAAACTACATGGTGAATTGAAACGAGATAGTAATATTTCATGTAAATCCACAAATATTTACGCAATTATTATTGTAGACAAAAATATGGATCAGGTTTGGAGATAGTGTCGATGGTAATACCTTATTATTGAATCGATTTCTAGATGGGTTACTTTTAAACTTCAATGTCAAGTCTTTTTCTTTTCGTCTTTTTCATTTTTCATAACCAAAGTTTGCAACTGAAAAAGCGGAAAAAATTTGATATATTAAATGTGTCCAATTTTTTTTTAGAAATTTTAAATTAAATTAATGAGCAAAATCTCTCTGGGGTAAAAACTGATTTTTCGGTTTTTGGCCGTAACTACCCTTACAGGCGAAGTATAGGGTTGAAACTTTGCAGAAAGGTTCACTTTCAACAACTCACAACAATTTTAAAGACAGCCTACGAATTCTCTACGAATTCAAAGCAGCGCAGCTCCACCATTCCCGAGGTTCTTCATAGTCTTCGACGGAAGACTGATCGATCGGAAAGAAGGATTTGCGAATCGATTTCTCCGGAGTATAACGAGTTCCCGGGCAATTTTTCCTCGCGGAGGTTGAGCAGCTAGGCCTGCCGGATACCCGGCACGATTTTTCTCTTGTCTGAAGGGGAATTAGGAAAGCGGCCGGCCTGTCCGATGTAACTAAGGGCCGCTCGTTATTGCCGAGATTCCCGCGCGTCCATTTTTTCGCCGGGCCTCCTGGTCGAAGGATATAAAACGACGGCGGCCCTGGGAAACAAAGAATAAAGAATCCTAGCCGCGCAACTTGCGAAACGAGTTCAGAAGTTGTTCGGAAGGATCACGGGGACTCGGCGACGTCCGACGGCGTTGCCCACGACAATGCAATCTCCCGGATATTACAAACGAAACGTCCCGTATTCTCATTTCGTTCTGATTCGACCACTTCTGCCATATCAGAGATCCACTCCTCGCCCGAATTATAACCGAAACAAGTTTCATCTCGACGGGAGTACGCGGCGGAATCTACTGAGACGTTCTATCAACGGTGAACGTGTCCCCGCTGCTGTACAGCAAATTGCCGGACACTCGAAAGTATTACTTTCGGCCCGGAGAAATGAAGAAGTGCATTATTTTGTCGACGTCGGTTTGCCTTTTTCGCTCTGGGGCATGTGAGCCGTTTAATCAGGGATTCTTGCGTAGCCTGTACAAACAATTTATTTATTTTTCATTTGAGTACTAGAAATTAGAACATGTGGAATATGAACTCCAGAAATTTTACAGACAAATTCGTCAGAATCGAGAGGCTACAGCGCGTTCAGCGCGATGCCTCTGTTATGAGTTTAATCCGGCGAACATTCAGTGATGAATATACGGCGGATGTTTATGCAAATTCTAAATTTCATGGCTTATGTTATAAAGTCTAATACGGGGAACAATTTATCCAGTAGAATATTATTGTAGTCATGGCAAGCATAAAGCCAGGATATCATTAAATTATAATTACTTATTTTGTACGTTTGAATGACCTTGCATTATCTCTGGCGCGAACGTAACTGATGTTTCGTCTCGGAGATACACAGATGTAAGGAATCACGTACTCTGCAAAGTTTCGGCTACTTAACGTTTGAGGAGCAACGGGGCCGCCGCGGAACTCCAATCGAATCGAACAAATTAATACGGTAATAGAGTTTCCTTAGATACCGACTTCCAATTACAATCCCCGCGGTCATTAAATCACTCGGCGAGATCCCCGTCCCGATAACGACCGGCTGTCCCATTTTTATCTAATATTGAAATTCGTTTAAAACTCGTTACCTTCCGCCACGCCGCGCCGGACGATTATAACCGTTCGGATCCTGACCCAACGATCCTGCGATCGCCTCGATGATCGGCGATAATTCATCGTGTCTAACGAAGCTTGATAACGGCTGCGGACGGTGCTTGGATCCTGCGGATGATTCACTTGGGTCGCTTAAATACTTGATCAGCGAGTGAGATTCGACCAGTCTCGTATCAATTGATTAATAAAAATATTTTGTGTTAGTTCGGCATGTATGAATAGGTTTCTATATGAATAGAAACAAATTTTTATTTGATTCTAGTACCTTGTACTGGAAAATGCTTATTTTGCATAAATATCCGTCAAACACTGAAATGAGGAATCGGTATATGCTTTTAGGTGAACGTCATATAGTATATTAATAGATTGTGAATGACTAGACTGCGGATTTATTGCATTTATGACGAAAATACGTACGGTTAACCCTTTGCGGACGAAGTTTCTTTTTAAATATTGGATTGGAACGAAATTCGTAGGGTTTGTAAATTAAAATTAAAAGCTAAAATTCGGATATTTATTCATAGATTTATTCAATAATATATTTTCCATTCTATTCTATTACTTTTTGCCATTTTCATTCATATTTTATGATATGAATAAATACCTTAATTTTATCTTGGATTCTTAATTTGAAAACGCTACGAACTTTCTTTCCAACCTAATATTAAAGAATATATTGCACAGAGAAGTAGATCACGTATCAAAGTCTTGAGTGCTGAGAAAATAGAAGATTTATACTAATATTTTATCATGTACGCAATTACATTAATTGTCTGTAACTTGAGGAATTAAATGATAGAAAACGTCAATGTGACGATACGTCTCCGCAAAGGGTTAAACCCGCATTAATAAATTGATTTGTACATGTAGGATCGTTTTTCTATCGCTGGAGGGTGTAGAGTAAGTGGAATATACCCAGGACGGGTCAGTACGGACCCGACGATCGCCGAAGGTGGGAACACGCGGATCCGAGTGAAGGCCACGTGGCGATCGCGTCTCGTTTCGAGGAAGACAGTGGCGCAGGGATGGTAAAAGACACGAGGACCGAGTCATGGGAGTCTGAGGGGGTACAGGGAAAGGGTGGAGGGAGGCGTCGCGACGCCGAGCAACACAACCACACCCTTCGAAGGACCTACTGGATCGATAGGCACACTACCATCGGCTAAAGCTGAAAGAGGAAAGTGGCGCGAGTCGCGGCCGAGAGGGGGTGGACGAGGAGGCAGAATGGGACAGAAAAGGGGCAAAGAAAGAGGATAAGACAAATTGCCAGAGATCTCACCGCGCTGCTTCTGCCGCCTTCTTTCTCTCGTCCTTCACCCTCCTTGCTCGGCTCTTTTTTCAGCCAGTTACCTGCCACCGACAATCGACGTCGCGCGAAAACTTCTTCGACATTCACCTCGTCTCTCGCACCCTCTCCACCTTCTCACCCCCCACCCATTTTGCCACGCGTCCTTTTTTCCACGCGAATTTTCAATCTCGCAGCATATTGTTAAAGTAACGAGTCGAAAATTCACGATCGCGTCATAATCGAGCGAGCCGGTCGGGAGAGAAAGGATGTAATCGAGTCTCAGCGAGCTGTTTCCCATTCATCCCGACGCGCAGAAAAACCCGCGATCGCTACACCGAGACGACTAATGACCACGCGGAGGACTGTTTGTTTCCCGCGCGGTTGCTGATGGTTGTTGTTGTTATTGTTCACCTTGCGCAATTTGCGCAGAAGAATTTTAATTCTCGCCGAACGGGCCGCTTTTGTTTCTCCTCACAATTGCGGAAGGTATTGCAAGCTAACGCGGTTGATACAACCACTTGTATCGGTCAGTGTATGTTTGTGCAAACGTAGGTCACCGAAAATTAATTTACCAAAACTTGATTACGTTCGTCAACAACAGAACTCAATTAACAAAGTCGAGCCTTTCAAATCGACTTTTTCATCGTCCCATCGAGCACACTGAATAATCATTTCCAGACGAGCGATTTCTCGCATAGAAATCGCCTGATAGCCGAAGCCTTCCGCGCAATTTCACCGCTCGGAAAATACCACTTACGAATCGCGGATTATTAACGCACGGGTCGCGAAATCTGTTCCCGTCGGAAGAGAGAGACCCGGATTCAGAGGGGTAACATATCGGGCCATTCCGGTCAGCCGATGTTGCTATTTTGGAAAAACGGCCAACGCCACGTCTCTCGCGCCCTCTCGCGCTCTGCGTCCAATTAAAATTGTTAATCCCCGGAAAAGTGCATCGCAAATTAATCCGCGGCAGGGCATGCTTCAATTACCGGTGGGCCCCGCGAAAATATCGTCCAGACAATAAGCTGCGTTCGTTTGTTTCAATCAATGAACCCTCGAGAACAATTCCGTGTACCGGGGACGGCCGCCTGTCAACGCGGTGTAATTCGCGAGAGCGTTTCCGGCCGCGGCGGTAATACGATTAAATTTCCCCCGTTAACGAGAACGTTTTCATTCGCAGGACTATGCGCGAACCTACAGAGTGTCCCGTTTGAAGTGACTTCGTGCGCGCGATATTTGTCAGTTTCTTTTCTTATTCATTTCAATAAATCGCAAATAACACGACAGTGAAAACCGTTATGTCCACTTTCAATTTCCTCTTAGAACTTATTTTTTATACTTTTGTTGACAAATAGCAACATTATTGTAGATTTTTGTATTCACGGACGCCAGAATCTTCAGATTAAATGATCGAAAGGTACAAATTATGCAGAACATGGACCAAAAATAACAGTTATTCTAACATTTTCTACGATAAAAATCATTAATAAAAAGTTGATTATTATTGAAATTTAAGATAATGTACACAAAATATTACGAAAAAAATCATTAAAAAATATCGATTTTTATACTTTCTGGTTACAAATAACAGTTATTACTGATCGAAATTAATTTCTCTCAACGATAACATTTACCAGCAAGACAAAAAATTGTCGGTTACTTATAATTAGACTGCGGATCTTTACGCAAAATAAAAAATGTTTACGTCGATTCCAAGACACAGAGGTTGCATAAAAATTTCTTTCTTGTTTTAATTATTTTATTGAACTGAAACTAATACGTTGATGTTCTTAAATGTTTTAAATATGCCCACTGCTTTAATTTGTACGTACCAATTTTTGTTACAAATGCATAAAATCCGGAGTCTACTTATAATCCTTATTTGTAACCAATACTATTTTAGTCGATGAAATACTTGTTATTCTATGACTTTTTTTCTTTTTGGTTATAACAGTTATGATCCCTGATGCAGACAATCGTATACATTTTTTTATTTTCTATAACAATATCGAACTAGAGGTACAAAATATCAAGTTCTTCGTAAATGAGGAAGATATTCACGTGATTCTATTCAGCGGAGACACCCGGTACGTGCATGTTCGAGCGTGTGTGCAGGGACGCGCCCCTCCATTTTTCATCCGCAGCGAAAAGTTGCACGGCCATGCAATTTCGCGGCACATTTTCTCGCTCCTTTTCCGGCTGCAAGCCCCCGCCTGCCACCCCCTGTGTCACGTTCTTCGAGGCCTTTCACGTGTCCCCGGCGCCACCCCCATTGTTCCATTGTCGACCGGAACGGCGACACACGGCCGCTAGCCGGCGTTGATCAGAATTCACACGCCCGGACACCCACGCCGCTGGAAACCAGCCTCGCGCCGCTTCCCGGACGACGAAAACGTAACGCGCCGGCTGCTAAACCGCCGGAGACAATGTTCCCCGAGGACTCGGGGACGCGACGGAAGGACCACACCAACCCTTCTGCCGAACCAGAAAGACTCGACGAACCGTGAACCCGGCATAGAAATGTAACGAGCTCGCTGTCGTGTTGAAAATTCGCTTGCTCGCGCGAGACCGCAACGATGTTCCACTTGATAGAGGAAAGGAAGGTTTTTTAATTGATCATAAACTCTACATAAATGAAAAATATTCATTAGGCTAAATTAGGTGGTATTGTGATATATTTCCACATGAATCCTGTCCTTATTAATTTATATTGTTAAATGACCAAAATCCTGCGAATTCACCAAGTGACCTCAACTGGGAATATCTTTCAGTTGATAAAATCTCGAATATGATTTTGTTTTATCTCTATGATTTTTTATTCTTCTTACAATTCGTATGTTATATTTACAATAATTTGACATCTATTATAGGAGTTCGGATAATACAGAGTTCGTAGTTCTAATGCGTTTGATACAATAAGTTGTTTCCGAGTCATTAGACTTCATTTTTGATCGTTAGAAGACGAAGACAATGATCTCCGAGGATCCAGGACGCGACGGAAGGACCACGAACCCTTCTGACGACGTATAAAGATTCGACGAACCGTAAACCCGACATAGAAATGTAACAAGCTTGCTCAGAAAGCCAACTTGCCCCCATGTTACCTGAATTCTCGACGGTTGTTAGGGGCGAGAGAATTTGACAATGCTAGATTGTTCTGGTTACGTTGTACGAGACGTCTGAAAGTGTTAGTAGTACAAGTATTTGGGAAAGTAATATATTATTACTTGCATGTTAGTATGTTAGTCTTGTATCACTTTTTAGCACGTGGAGAGCCACAGTAATACCAATATAAAATTCAATAATACATTTAATAATACAAGTATAGAAAAAGACAAAGTTTATCACAAAAATGATTTTCGTAACGCTCTCAAACCATGTAGATCCTAATCAAATTTGTATCACTAGATTGTAGTACAAATTGATTTTCAAGTTTGCTAAAAAGATGAAGTGTCAATTTTAGAATAATTTACAACACAGTCGATGTAGTTCTTGTTGTGCCATTAATACTGCTCTAAAATGTGCTTCTCTGCAATAATTCCATTTCACAGGTTTTCCACGATTAATTTTGCTAACAGCCAATCTGCAGACTGTTTCCAATACCTGAATTATTCCTGCCGCCAGACGAAATCAATTCCGAATTCTCATCCGTGGCAAATCAGAGCCCAAACCGTGCAATTTGCATAAATATCCGCAGGCTGCGTTTAGCCCATCGATTCCGCTAAACAAACCATTACACGCTGCGCTTAACGTCGCACAGATTGTACAGGAGCGTTGCACTCACGTGCCCCGTGGATTCTATCGGCCCCAGGAGCAGCGTAAGTTCGCGAATACGTCCCGTGGGACGAATCAGGATAGTCGTGCTACGTTCTGACCCCCGTTCCAGCCTGTAACAATCCTGTTTTCCTCTATTGCTGCGCGTATCCCCTCGCGATCACTGCAAAAATGCGAGCTGCGGCTTCGAAATGTTCAATCTCGATTGTCTAATCTACGTACAGCTAGTTATCATTAGAAAGAGAGGAGAGATAATGTAGATCTTGCATTTTTATTTATCAAAACCTAATTCAAGCGACTACTGAGTGCTCAGAAAATTTCTTTCGTGAACCAAACCACCATGAAAAAGGAAAAGGAAATCTGGTGTAACGATTACCAGGAACTTTGTGCAAAATAAAAAACCAGAAGCCAAACAGAAACGTCTTTCTTTGTTTAATAATATCAGCGAGTTGAAAGCAATTACTCTTAAATTCTAATATTTCTACCGTTTCAAATTTCATGTACTCATTTGGGAAATTAAATGCATAGAAATTGCAATGGGAAGCTGCGATGTAACGCAATTTTTATTAGACGGATTCGTCGTTTGGCTCACAATATGACGTTTCGGCTTCTCTGATTGCAGAAGGAACCTTCCCAAGATGCCGCGAGTTACAGGCCGGCGGCGCGGCTAGGGAGCAGAACTTTCAGGTAAGTTTAATCTCCTGCTCAAACTTGCGGGGGATTCGCCGGCTTAATCCCGAAAAGACATACACGTCGGTTTACGAATCGTTTCGTCCGACATCCACGCCCCTATTCCAGTCGGATTATCATTGAAATCGCCGGCCGATTTCTTCCCTCCGACCGTTCGCCGACTGTTTATGGGAAAAGTAATCAGCGGGAGCGGTTCCCGAGGAATTTAATTGCGTTTAGTTGCGCGCGGGATGCCGGGTAACCGAGACGACCATTCGGAGTTCCCGAATTTGTTCTTTTTTAGCGGAGATTTTAACGATCTGGCTGCTAGCACAATCGCAGAAAGTACAGCTATACTCAGCGTCTGAGCATCTAGCGATCTTGTTCGAACAATGTATTAATAAATTCTTCAGCTTTGGAATAAAATATAGTACGAATTAGGTACATGAATTCGAACGTTTCTAACAATCAAGATCCGATCTGCTATTTTAATTTAAACATCTAATTATCGTACACTGTTTGTACATAAGTGAAAAAGCAATTGTGAGATAGTTGCAAATGAAACACGTGTGTGACCAAAAAATTCAATTTCTACTGTAACAAAATCAATTTTATTTAGAAAAAAATGATGGCTGTGTAATGTTATTGTTAAAAATCGGACATTAATAGATCCATTATTCAACAAGAGGATCATCCTACTGAAGAACAATTTATTTATTCGCTGCTCACACTGGTACAATGTATTCGCTTATACCGTTCGAGAAAAGTATGAAACCTGTCGGAATAATGATTGCGGGCCATTCATGTAATTTCAAGGCACGTGTCGCGGTTGGAAGTCCCGGAGACGCGGGTCAAAGAGAAGAAGACACCGGGAATGATAAAAGAAATCGAGCCCGGACAAGAAAAAGAGACGAGGGGAGAAATTGTGTGCTGGAAGGTTACGAAAAATCGAGGAAACCGGCGGGGGTCAAATGCCGCATGATGGATAACCCGGCGGGAGAGGTTCGAGCGTATAAAATTGATCAGCGAACCAGAATCATTCGATTGTACTTCCCGCTCGTTGCCTCGAGCCGCTCTCCTTCTATCCTGGATCTCGCCGCCGCGTTTCTTCCATTCATTTTCTTTCCGCGGCGAGCTTACACGGGGTCGATAACTCTGATTCCTCGGGATCGCCCTATATCGTCCTGTCGGTGGTTTATTTTCACCGTCCCGTTCAATGGCCGCGACCATCCCCACCGATTTCCGATCGAAATGCTTCCCAAAAAGTTTGTTTTCCAGTTTTTCCTACGCGTTTATGATCAATTTTATGTAAGAACATTCTTGAGGCACGAGTTTTCAGAAAAATGAAAAAGACAACCTGTCTTTGTACAAGAAAAAAAAAGGTTTGCGTTAATTGCAGGACGCAAGAATCAAATAAAAAATGTGTTGATATTCTCAAATTCTTTTAATCTTTCTACTGTTACAAATTATCTTATTTTTTTCATAAATGCATAAAATTCGCGGTCTAAATTCGTGGTCATAAAAATGAATTCTTATAATTGATCGCAATGGTGTATAAAATGAGCCACGAATTTTCCACAATTTCTCCAAATTATTAATGTTATAAGTACAAAGTATTTGTTGATATAAAAAATTGACTTTTATCACTAGACGATGACATAAAAAATAGATGTCTATCTAGTTTCTGTATCAGTAACCAACCCAACCTTTTTTCATTTTGCATAAAAATCCACATTGTGATATTTGTGACCAAACGCTTGCTTCCATTTCGAATGAGAGCGACTCTCGCCCGATTAAAATCATTTTGGACTCCTCGTGACAATATTGCAAGTGTTAGGCGAATACTTGCGAAACAATCTATGTTCCCGCAACGGAAACGTGACTCCAGGTGACGCAAACTTTCGGCGAAACGTCGACGATCGTGGATACGACCCGAACCCGTCGAAGTTGCCCGGAAAATCGCGGATCGGACCGAGCAGCCACGGAACTCTCGGAGAAAGTTCCGGGATTATTGGGATTGTTGTGGGCTTTCACCGCGAACGGACGGACCCAGGATCCATCAATAATCATTTTCCCGTTGAACAGAAGTCGAATTCCGCGTTCCGGAACGCGTGGGATGCTCGTGCTGATTGTAGGAACAAGAACGGGAACGCGGTGAACTGATAACGGAATCGCACGACGAAAAGTTAGTATTACGCTGTTTCTGTGCGAGGAGAAGCCATGCTGTCGATAAACAGAGAAACGAGGGGAACGAAGAAAGAAACGTCGTGGAACAGAGCAGCCCGCCAGTAAATACTTATCAGCGCCGCGCAGAATACCAACCCGCTTTCTTTCGCAGTATGATAATAAAATCGATCCCGCTGCAAGCGACTATCCGCGAGGAACACTCCACGCCATGTTGCACTTGGAAATTCGCTGCTCGGTGAAATTTATGGGAGAAATGGTCTACACACCGTTTTACGTAGACGCCATTTACCACGTCGATTGCGGACAGGACGAACAAAATAATTTGAACGCGTTTGTTATTAGTAGACTGCGGATCTTTATGCATTTATAGTAAAATTGAGTAGATGAGATTTAAAATTGTTTGAAAATTTTTAAAATTCAAGATGTCAATATATAATTTCTCATTTATGAAAATCATTAAGGGAAGAAATAACATCGAATACGTCTTCTATTTATTGCAATCGATGCAGTCTAGTTATTAGACAATGTTGATTCTTCATCTGTAATTGAAGCAACTGAGGCACCACTAAAAATTGCTGTAGCATTATTTAAAATATTGTTTACATTATTGAATTTTTTGGTATCTAACCAATTACTAAACATTTAAGTAGTGTATGAGGTATTATATCAATGTCATACCCAAAAAATGAAAAAATCATTAACAATGGATGTACAATGAATAACAAATTATTCTAGGTCGGAGGACATGTTTAATTTTCGAGTTAAAGTAGCTCCGACTGCAAACGGTGAATAATATTGCATCGTGATTAATAATATCAACTTTACAAAACATTAATTTTATCTTTTCGCTTTTGCGAAGGTGAACAATGTATCCGAACTTTAGAATCGAGTTCATAAATACAATAGTATTTTAAAACACTATATGAAAATAAAGGAGAGAGTTAAATTATTTTGATTTTGTAGGATTTTTTGAGACGATGACAGTGTGGCAGGTGCTAAAAATTGAGGCAGGTATCGAAACGAGATGCTAATCTCTTCTAAATAAAAGAGTTGCGACGGAAGTTTAAACGCTTCTGAATTTATGTTGTGGAAGTATAATGTAGTTTGTTTGTGTTAGAAAGTTTCGAGGAACTTTCTTTTGATGCAGGGCACTGTGAAGATTTTTGAAAAGTTTTTGCCTCTGCTCGCTTACTTAACTAGTCACTTTATACTGTTACTTTATACTGTTGCCTCGGAAAGTGGGCCAACCTGTCAAACTATGTATTAGTCAAGATAATTATTATACACTTTTTGTCAGAGATGTCAAGGTTACTTCAAATAATCAAACTTTATATGAAATTCGGGATAATTCCAACGAGGGTAATGTCACAGCCAATAATTGACTACTGGAAATTATTTAATTATCAATTGCAAGAACGAAAGAAAACAACTCACCCAACATGACTGTGATGGCCAGTTCTTCCCGAATTCACTATATGCACGAAACAGTAAATTCGATAATAGAAAAAAAGTATTTAAGAGAAGAAGAAATTACAATAGATTCGTATGGAACGATTTTTGTATGCAAGCATAAAGAGTTTTGACCCAGTATGCTAATGATTTTAACACCTCACGAGAAACTCCTGCTGAGAACACTCCACGCACTGCACGACACGCACGACACGCACGACACGCACAACACGCACCTCGCGATTATACGTCGATAACTGACGCAGCTCCGTGATCTCGCGGAAGGTCAGAGTGCCTCGTCCGAAATTATTACTACTACGCTGGGCGCGCTAACCAATTAGATGAGACTTTTATTCCGAGAGGTGTTATTCGTCAATGTCACGTCGCGGGGTGTGTTCTCTCTCTCTCTTCTATCTCTCTGCGAATGCCTCCCACTCTCGCAGTCGAGTTTCCGTCGACAGGTTACAATTCACAATACACATTTGCAAAGAATCCGTGCGGCGTGACCTCGCTCGGTAAATGTTTGCAACACGGTTTCGGTCAATAGTAGAACTGTTCATGTGAAATATTGACGACCGAAAACAAGTACGAAGGCCACAATACAGCCGATGGAAAGAGAAAAGAATGAAGAATTTTTTTCGGAACGTAACAATTATAACCAGCTTTTTACACGGACACAATAATTCCCCACCCCACTCCTGTCACTCGCATGGGGTAGTTGATGGCCATTGTGGCCATTAGTCAACCTCAAGTTTCTTATCTCGATACACCGGCCGGTTAATTAAATTTTTTTCGTTTTTGTTGTAACCGTTGCATTTACTGAAGTTAATTTATTTTGAACAGTAAATGGTCCAGTTGTACTTTCAAGTGGTCTGTAAGTAGCTAATAAACAAACATGTTTCATCAAACATATCACATTAAAATATATTACAATGATATTGATCACATATTAATCATATTAAAATATTTTATTAGGCGCACAAATTGTAGCGCGGCGCCCTAATTAATCATCTGAGCGTTGGTTTAAACTGAAATTTGTCGCAGGCTTCATTGGACATGGACTGTAAAATGGAGCAAGCATAGAATTGTTATATTGCGTGAACTCGCCCTTAATAAAACAAGATTTCATTGAGAAATTCAAAGATAGATTTTAAACAGTACAAATTTATTTGTTGGATCTCGCAGAGCCAATCCGTGCACTGAATAATTAAAGTTGCAATTTGGCACCGAAAGTACTAAAATAATTTTCGTCAAGGGAACAATGCACAGAGAAGGTCGCTGAGAGGTCCTCCGTGGAAGACAAGGACGTGATCACGGAGAAGCATTTAAGAAGCCACGAAATCCCCGAAAATATGTCGCTCGGAGAAAGCGAGGCGCTTTGCATAAAGCATCGTAATGCATTCAGCGTCAGTTCGCCAAGCGTTACCCGCTAAAAAAAAAAGGAAGAAAAGGAGACGAACAACATCAACAACAGAAAAAAGACAAGCAACAGAGAGATAGAGGGACAGAGAGAGAGATAGGAGAGGGCAGGGAAAAGTAACGCAGGAAGCTTTGAAAAGTTTCGGTCGGCGAAAAGTTGCGCGGAAATGCGGCGCTGCCGCTAAACGACTTTCGTCGTACGTACAGCTTCGAATTTCATTTTGAAACGTTGAATCTTATTAAGAAGTAAAGTCGTTCCGAAAGTTCTCGAATATTGCGGACGGGGTTTCCCTTATAAATCCTTAGCTCAACGCGACACTTCTCTTGCGAGCGTCGCGCCGCGTCGCGACGGAAGCTGCCCTGGAAAAATCCAATTTGGGCGGATGGAGGAGGCGATTACAAGCCTTTCGTCACCGCGGGACAAAATTCCGTATCGCCGGGGCCCTCGCGTGTCGAAATAAAATGCCAACAAACTGCTTCAATTAGGAGAAACTCGCTGATACCGCGCAGGGAATTTTTAGTCAGGAAAGTGTGGCGTGCTTTCTTAAAAAGTACAGTACTCTCTCGACACATTAGCAGAAAAAAAGATAAACATTTTCTGTTTCTAACAATCTTTCTGAGGAAACTTTTATCAACATATCGGTGACATTTTTCTGATTAAAAAGAGCCCAAAGAAGATACAGTTGGAGTCAGACATACTCGTTAAGTATAAACCTATATTATCCGTACTGATTAGACCCGTGTTACGATCTAAATTTTTAAAAAATAACGCGGATATTACTTGTGATGAAATATGAAGATACTGTGGTTTAATCAAGTCAGGTAGCTAAGTAAGATTTCGATGTAAACATTTTTGTTGTAATCAGTCTTTCCCACGGATGAGCTCGCCGCCGCGATCGTAATTCCGATTTCCCCTCGCGCGCCTAATAATCCGTTCGATGGTCCGTCGGACGTAATAAGAATTTCATTAGTCGATCGAAATTATTCCAAGAAGTTGGCGTTTAACGACGCGAGCTCGCGGCTCGCCGAGGAACGAGATGAAAGATAAAGAGGGGTTGCTGACTCTCTCTTTCCACATTTCCGCCGGTTTTTCTTTCTTTTTTTATTAACAATCAATTCTCTCTTAACAGGCGGTCGGTAAAAGCTTACCTTTGCCCTGGCGCGGCTCGATATCGAGTCGATCTTAATGACTTTCTCGGAGACCGGCCGCATAAAAAACCGAGCGAGCACTTAATGAAGGTAATTTCAAGGGGTCGAGCTAAAGAGATCAGATTTTACCGTGAGCCTCTGTGCCGGGGCGCGGATAATCGAAGCCGAAAGGCTGTAATCCATCGAACTGGGCCACTGGCTGCAGAGAACGGAGCTGAAGGGAACGCGGATGGTGGAAAACGGGGGTGGAAAATGGAGGATGGAAAAAAAGGAAAGTACATGAACGGAAGGAACGCAAAACAAAAGGAAAATATCCGGAAGACTCTCGGCTTTGTTTGCATTTCGGGTTATCTCTTTAATCTGACCTCGGCTTTTCTTGATCCTGGAGACACAGCCCCCGTCGTTGGAACGGCCATCTTTAATTACGGCCACTTTAAGTCACCACCAAGATACCGCCAGCATTCCCACTACCACCCACAACCCTGCTCTCCCACTCGCTGCCAAGGAATCCCCTACTCTTCCACCAGCCCTTCAGCCCGATGTCTGAAACTTTAGAAACAGGGAATGAGAGGGCGTGCTCCAACCCCTAACGAGAAGATTAAAGGAGTGACGAGGTAATGCCTAATCAATCGTACTGTCGCCAAACGAGATCTCTTTTCACGATATCGCCGCCGGCCCGTTGTTATTTATTTATGCTTGTCGACGGTATTGTTTGAATGGCCTTGTGCGCCGTTTCTTCTGGATTATTGATGTTTTCGAGGATAGCGTGGGGTATTCTACCACTCGTAATATTTAAATACACTTCAACCCTTATATCAACATACAGATAGGTAGGCACTTCCAATTTATTTTTGATATTTATTTAAGGATCTTTATCAAGAACAAACAGCGAAATTGCTATATCCGGAATCATTTCAACCCGTATCTCAATACTTTGGTATTTATAATTTTTTAAATATATCATATTTGAACAGCAGATTTTATAAATAAAAATGTTGTGCGAGAATCGTAAGCGATGGGAGCTAAATAAAGAATATAGTCTGTCTTTAATAACTTCAGTAAGGTAGAAATAATACATTGGCGTCTCGAAATGCTCTTAACCTTTTTACTATTTTAAACAGCACCTACTCATGTTCGTCACAAATGCGTAAAATCCGCTGTCTAATGTTATAATGTATAGTTCTAAGAATGGTCCGTCGCCCGAGGGTTAAAGCATCGCGGCAAACCCGTGGAAAAAGGCGACGTGAATACAAGTCCGCGAACAAAAGAGACGGGAGGTGCTCGGCAGCGCGACGATGTTTAAACCACGGCAGATTACCGTGTACAAGAAGCGGCATTATTTTCCTGCAAACATCGGATTATTCGCTCGTGTAAAGGACGCGGAAGTCCTCGAGGAGCGCCGATCTCTCTTCGGAGACGCGGCCGGTATACGTTCGATTAAGTGGCGTATTTACGGGGGGGTGCGCATTCTACGGGTACAAACGAGCGAGGTGTGAGTTCGTCCTTGAGTCTTAACCAGGCTAAAAAAGAGCCGTCGATTACGAGCGGCCATTATTTTCCGCGGCTCTTTGCCAACCCTTCTCGAGTTCTCCTGGCAAGGGAGAGAGGCTCTGGAACTAAGAGGGAAGAGGAGGAAGTAAAACGAGAGAAAGAAAGCGAGGGATGGAGCGAGAGACAGGGAGAGAGGAAAAAAAGGAGGACACAGGCTCCTTCGTATTTTTAACCAACCCCCTAACGAGCGGCTGGCTTACTTATTATTGGCTCTCAAGGTACCAGACGCAACCCTTATCTCTTCCTCTCTTTTTCGGCCCTCCATCGTTTTTACCGTCGTCGTCGGCCCTGGTTTCTTCTCCGTCTGTTTCTATCGCTCCGGCAGCGCGACGCGGCCGACGTCGGCGTCGGTGTCGGCGTCTCTCTACCGTTGATGGAAATCCAACCGTAATTTATTTGCAATTTTATCCCGGCCGCGCGTTGCGCCACTGGAGTTCAATTTTCCGTGCGTTATCCGCCCCCGCGTGCTACGATGAATCTTCCCGGCCGCGCGCCGGGTGAAAACTCGTTAGTCCGGCCCGCGAAAACGAACGAAGATCACGGAAGCAACTTTTAATATCGAGCCACGTAACCGTCGCGGATATTAAGGGCAAGGCCGACCGATGTTCGCCGTTCCGACACCTGGAAAATTAAATATGGGATCCTGGTTTTCGAATTCCTGTCGGAACTTTACCGTGTTTCACCACTCGGTTCGCCGTTTTCACCCGGAACGTATTTGTTGTCATGTTTTAATGGTCCGAATATATTTGTGCACTGGTTTCTTGAAGAACTTAAAGATCGTTAATGATCGTTTCAACGAATATGTGAAAACGTGATGCTACCCTTATCGTCAAATGCAAAATAAGTTATTACTAGACTGCGGATTTTATGCATTTCGGAATTTATTTTATGCGGAATTTAAAACAGTGAAAAGATTAAGAGGATTTAAAATTATTAAAGGACGAAAGAACTATTTTACTTGGCTGTTGTTCCTCGCAATCGAGGCACAACATTTTTATTTTGCATGAAGATCCGCGGTCTAGTTATAATTGAGTGGTGCAATTGAAATACTTTAAGAAACGGTTAAATATTCTGTGCTCATTGACTGCATGGAGCTACAGTGTCTGTTCTTGTGAAAGAAGACATCAAAACAATCGGGAGAAGATTTCCCGGTATATCACGGAGTCCCAACCCCATGGCCGTAGGGTTAAATAACGTAGCCGAACAGAATTTTCCCCAATTCGACCGTCAAGAAATATTTTTCCAAATACGCGAGCTGCGGAAAGGGTGAGCGGCGTTTATGGGGTTGGCTATAGCAGTAAAGCGCACGATTTGATGGGAGCCAATACATTTGAGCTTATCACCTTATCGCCAATGGGTATACCCAGCTAGAGTAGCATCCCACGGCGGGGGGTTGGCCACCATAAAATATAGAATGAACCCCCTGTCAGGTCGGGGACCACCCCTGCACGGAATCATGCCTGGACATCCCCCTAGTTCTCTCCAATAGTTCCCTCTCTATGTCTCTCTCTCTCTCTCTTTCTTTCTCTTTCTCGCCCCATTCCCATCGCACACGTCTAACACACACGCCGTCGCGTCAATCGATCTCGACGATACGACCACCCGCGACCAACTTCATACAATTTTGTTGTTACTCCTATGTTAGATTGTCAAACCTACGCACAGGAATGGCAGCAGAAAAATATTTCATCCCGAATGGAGTTTTAAATCTTTCATCTAAAATACTTCATAAAATCATGCAGATGTTATTTATTGTAGAATACCCAGATAAGGGTTGTTCCAAATTGGAGGTTTCTGATTTGATCTCGTGAAGATACGCGATTTTACAGCTGGCAATACCATCAGAAATGCAAAAGAAAAAACTCTTTTATTTTATCTGAACATTTATTTTATCGCTGGCTATCATTCATGAAGTAAACATGTTTCCAGATTAAAAACTTGACGTTACATCTAAACACAGAATCGACACTCAAATACCATAACCACGTCACTATAGCTTGTCACGAATACAAGACCGCCCTCGCTTCATTAGGTTGTTAGGTCACAGGAAGTCGGGCTTGCACGACACAGTTAAGCTGCCAATCTTAAATAGTAAGACAAAGTCCACAGTCCTCTATAAACAAGTTACTAACTCCACGTCGTGTAACTATGGCAATACACGTGTCCCAAGTTGCATATAGATGTATACAAAGTTTACATCCAACTACGAAGTCGCACAAAAACAACATACTTCGTGGCAAATCTTCTCTGTGTGGGCATACTTCCATCTAGCTAAGCTAAATTTTGAACGGCACTGAATGGCCTTGAATGACCTTGAATGACCTTGGAAGACGAAAGTGTTATAGGTGAGTGAATTCGTCTCGGGATGGACTACATTCTCGAATAAATAATAACATAAAGTTCCGTATGAAAAAATAGAGGTCACCTTGAAATCTCGGAACTGTATGGGAAACAATTGCGTGGAAATGTTCAAATGGGATAGCCTTTATATTCGTGATTATTTACTACAAAAAATGCCCAGTTTTCGAAATCTGTGCGTCGCCAGTTTCAGCACTAAGGTTTCGAATTCGTCCCAGTTACCACACCCTGTATAATCATCGAACTGGCATACCATATCGAAACTAACCCCCTACAATCCCCGCAGAGCAGATTCAACTGCGTGCATACATACAGAGAGGAAAACGCCATAGGAAAACACCATACATAGACGACCGGGTGTGACGAGGCATTTAACACGTAGCCCAGCAGATGGTCGGGGGTGGCTGACAGGGGTGGTTCGAGGGTGGCGCCCCGTCGTTATTCGCAATCGGCCGCAAATATAAATATTTAACGCGGTTATACGGGCCCGCGTATAAAATTCGCTTAATTTATTACCGGCCGGATGGCAAATTGTAAAACGCTGATTGCTCTCGCCACCCCCCGATCTCGCGCCGCGTTTTTGCCACCCCCGCGGCGAGGTGGCGAGAGATCGGGGGGCGGGTCTCGTAATCTCGAGGGGCGAGTTTCGTCGAGTACCCGCTCCGAGCGGGTAAAAAGGTGCCTTTAGCCCAGAAGAATGAAGAATTGCATTAGCCTGGATTAAATCAAGAAAAAAACGGCGGGGGTGGCCCGGAGGGTGATCGTCAGCCGCAAAAAGTTTCTTCTCAGCGCGAACCACTCCCACGTTTTTCTCCTTTCTCACCACGGCCGAAAGGAAACACGTCGAGAGGGAAAAAATCTCCGGGAACTTTTCAAAATCAACATCTCTCCGGACCGTCTGTTTCCCTTTGCCATATATCCGGCGAGTTTAAATTATACCCGAATTTCGGGCAACGAGAGACTGCGCGAGCGAATCGCAAATTAAAAATTGATCATTTCGCATTGAGATTGCCACATTGGCTCGGAAACACGAAAATAAAGGTGTTTATTAATCAATATAAATGTAGTTTATGGTCCGAACCAGAAGAAAATTTTAAATTTTGATTGTTTGCAGAACGACGGTATTTAGCACGATAAAGAAATAAGAATAACTTGACAATTTTTAAATGTTGTAAACGAGAAAGGTGAATGATCAAAAAATTCAATATCTATAGTAATACGATCAAGAAACTTGCAGTTTGTTGTCGGAATATGTTTATTACGCACAATGGCGCTTTCTTTGGTTGACAAGATTTATTTAGGAAAAAGTGTTTGCTTAATGTTATTGTAAAAATTCAGACATTTCAAATGCAGCAACCTAATGTACGAAATCGTGATGAACTGGGAAAAAATAAAACAGCAATGAGGATATAAAAAGATTGCACAGAACAAAATAAAAGTGTGCACGTCATTTCAAATACAAATTGAAAGCAAACCCAAAATTGTCAGTACTAACTCGGCTTGATTACAGATTCGTATTATGCCATAACCGCAGTGCCTCAAACAACAGACATTTCTCGAATAATGGTTTGTAGTTTCGTCCCATCGTTTTTACGACACGGACGTACACGCTAAAAACATGCGGCACTAATTCAGAATAACTCTGTGTACATACCCGATAACGTAGAAACCGAAATTCGTCGCTCGTAACAAATTCACCGGACGCATCAGCAATGCAAATATTTTCGCTATCCTATCCGTGTAGATGTGCGAGGGAATTCTCGCGAATGCATCTATTATATATCGCAAATATTTTTTCGACGGTGAAATCCAGCGGATCCCGCATTGTACCGACGCATTAGTAAAATAAAAAAAAAAAAAACGTGTCACGTCGTGTGTAACGACACGACATGACTCACCGCCATTTGCATTCGCTATTTTCCGCCGTGCGTACCGGCTGAACGCGAAAAAATAACGAAGGATTTCCGACTAATGACGTAAAAGTCTCGAAAACTCAATTGCGAGGGCATTTCCTCGCGAATCACGATCATCAGCAGTAACGTTCGTCATTCGAAAAAGTTCGATTTTCACAAGCGTCCCTCATTTTCATAATTATTTAGAAGAATTAATGGTTATTATATTCGTTCCGCCATTTTTACTTGTAATATCACAACTAATTTTAATTTTAATATTACAACTAATGTAATATTGATCGTTCAGAAAATTTCGAGTGCCATTTTTCAAAATGAAAATAAGAAAGACATTTATTACTTTTTTAAATACTTCAGTGCAGTCACATTTTACTGATTAGTTCGGATAACCGAGGTTCTACTATATCGTGGATTAAACAAGCAATTACGATCCAAACAGCGCCGCGTTTGGTATCATTTCAATCAGAAAAGTGTCGCGACTATGCTGGTGCAAGTTTCATTAGGAAATCATTATCAACAACAGAATTTTTTACCAATATTTCGATTTGACAATCTCAAGATCTCAACTTTCAGACTCAAGAATCTCCAGATTAAATGATCGAAAGAGATACGAGGCTCATTGGATGTTTTTATTGTTTTAAATTTCATCTACCCACATTTCATAGCATTAAATTCGTGAATTGTAATATATGTATGAACGAGAAATATTCCAATCAGACTGGCAAATGGTACTGTTCGATGTTCCATTCGCGAGAGGTCGCCCAAAACGTCGGAGGGTCGCGGGAAATTCGGGTCACGCGGTATTCCGCGTTATTTCGCCGGGACGTTGAAGAATAAGAGGCAAATTTCCGCGCGACGAGACCGAAGTCCCGAAAGATCAATTCTGCGGTCCGCGTATTCGCGAACTGACGACTCGGTCTCCCGGTGCTGGAAGCCTGAAAGCTTTTACGAGGTTTCGGAATCGTGCGGTGCGGGGGCGAGTGTTTGCGTCGTTCGTCTTGTCTTTCCCGGGTGCTTCCGATTTCCCTCGAATTCGAGGATGGCGTCGAACGGGACTGCGGGGTCCATTGTCCGTGAAATTCGAGCCCCGACACCGTGGAAAGGCGAGAGAAGAGTCGAAGGTCTGCCGAAGGTTCTGCCGAAGGTTTCGTCGAAGGTTTCGCCGAAGGTTTCGCCGAAGGGAAGGAAGATGGAAAAAGTACGGGAGGCTGTTTGGGCTCGACGTCGCATCGCCGCCGATTGACAGGGCGTCGAGTGGCTCCGGTGTTTACACGCCCCTGGGGGCAGCCAAGGTATCATGGGCTGAAAGCCAACCCTGTATAGTCATCTAGAACCCGCTGCCCATCCTACTCGGCCTCGTTCTCCTGCATATTGGAAAAAATAACGCGCGCTCGCGCGCTCCGGCTCCCTTCCAGCTTCAATATCCAGTTTCGCGACAGGTCTGCAAGATATTGTTTTAAAGCGGAAATCTGTCCCCAGCGAGCTGTAAATTGAGGGAGGAGCAGAGGGACACGCGGGGGGAGAAACGCTTCGATTCGACCCCGCGCCCTGGAAAAGTGAAACAGAAATCAGGGTGGCTGCTTTATGATAAATGCTCGCGCGGATTTCGACCAGTTTCTCTCCTCCGAATACCGACAACTCGCTGATCGCTTTACTATTGCTTATTTATAGACAGCGGATCTAATAAGAATTTTCTACCCGAATTGCAACAACTTAGAGTGAAATAGAAATGTTTTTTCTTTCTTAACACTAGAACTACCGGATGAGTCAAAATGACTTGCTCCTGATTTGTTCTCTTAGAAATATGAAAATTATAAATACGTTTTTCTGAGAAATTTTTTTAGTGTACTTCTCTATTCAAGTACATATTTAAACAAAACTGGTACGAAATCTAAAGAAATACAAATTTGTCATTATTATAAGACAATGTATGCCAACTGCGTTTAGTGCTCGGTAGTTCTAGAGTTAGTATATTTAAGGGTTGGATATAATGTACGAGTATTTTTAAATTGTCCTAAAGGTTTTACTGTTTTCCTCAGTGTTCACAATCAGTAAAATTGGTTTATTGTGGTCAGACATTCTGCAGTATTCGCACGATGTGGAATAGGTACGTCATGGTCAGACAAGAGTTAGTATTTTCATATTTAACATGTGTGCACTGAATGAAATAATCAGACATTAAGAAAGCCCGTAAATTCACATCACTATAGAAACTATGGCAAAGACCTCTTTTGGAAAACGTGTATCACAAATCGAGAATGAAGCGAATCTTAATAATCTCGCATAATCCTGAACGTTCCAAAAAGTTTGGTTCCTCTCTCGCCGCGTTGGAAAAAGAATCTGAAACTTGTTTCCAGAGTTTGTATAACATTATTGAACGGAGTATTTCTCCAGAAGAAACCCACTTTGAATAATTCATAATAAAGGGTAAAATACGAGAACAAGAGGGTAATGAAATTGTTCAGCACATTCCGAAGCCAAAAGATTGCGCATACTAATAACCCGTGAAGCCGAAGTTTTCGTGGATACTCTATCTGGAAAAAAGCGACTTCCGAACTTCCTACAATCACTCCGAACAATTCGTTTCTCCTGGTTAAAACAGTTTCGATTAATACCAAATCATCACTCGTAACAAATTGTACTTTTTCGGAAGCTGTACCTCTGAATTGACTATTCAACAGAAAGTTGATTTTATCAAGAAAATACAAATTTTCAACTTTGGAGACGTCTCATGCTTCAAGACTTCAATACATACAATTTTAATTTGCATGATAGTATTCTACACACTTTTCCGAAGAAGGTGATATAGTTTACCATTAAATTAATGCTACAGTTGAGACTCGGAGTACCAGAAAGATATTTAAATTTAAAATTGAATTGGAAAAAAATTATAAAGCAGAAATGACATCCGAGATGTCAGCTGTGAAAACATATAATGATTTTGCGACTTGGAATAACAAATGGAAACAATGCCATTTCTACACGAAAAAGTGAAATTGCTTTTCTAAAAACCCAATAACATTTTAGAGAAAGGGTGGACTATGCGACGATCGGTGGAGGGAGACCGTGGACGAGGAGTTTAGGGTAGTGCGGGTCGATTTACCTGCGAATAATCGGCAGTCGGTAGTAACGAGTTCGCGGAAAGATAAATGGGACTCGCATGTCCTGCGACGCGGAAGATTTCCCCCAGGTTTTCAGGAATACGAGAGACGTTTGACGTACGTGCCACGCCGACACGGGCGCGAAATGCGAGTTCAGAAGGCGCGCAGGTTCTCCCACGTGGATTGAAACTCGTCCGTGTCGCTGCTTATGCTTATGCGAGGCCAGCTGGCCTCCTCCCCCCGTAGACCAAGATGGGAATCCAGCACGGTCATTCCGACGAAAGCCGCAACAACCGGCAACAATATACGCGAACGAGCTCGCACGGCACGTTTGGGAGCCACCGGATCCATTAAAATCGCGCATCTGTAGATTAAAGTAGAATGAAACGGGCCGCGCGGTGCATCATGCACAGCCAGCCACCGAATGAATTTCATTTTACGGTAGAACGAGACAGATACGAGCCGGAGAAGTAGATACTGGAAATAATCGTGCCGAGCTACCGTATCACGGTAACAATGTTGACCGTCATCGCATCCCTGTACACGTAATCTCGCGAGCCCGATAAGCGCACAGTTCCGAAAGTTTCGTTGTTTAAACTGGACCGGGCATTTTTGTTGCCATGGTTCCTGGTGGCACCGTTCGACGGCATTGGAGAAACGATTTTTCCGAATTTTTAGAAATACTGGATTCTAACTAATCATTTTTTAACACCTTTTTGTAGAGAATAAAAATAAGCTGCATTTCTTAGAGAATAAAAAGGGTCATTTCTCGCTGTGAATAATACTAATAAATCAAGGTTATAATTTCATAGAACTCAAATGAGAAGTCAATGGGTTAATTCAACACCGATATAGGACACGATTTGAAAATCCTTCCAAAATTGAATTTCAACTGCGATCTACTTTATACCTCCTGAACTACAAATGTTCCGATTTCCTGAACAGCGAAGAACACAGAAGAATCGCAGAAGATTAAAAGCTTCGATCCCAAAAAATCGCAGACATTTCCAAGTCGAAAGGATCCGAAATATTTGCGGACCATCGCGGAGTAAAATCGCGTTCCGGCTCGCAGGCGGATAAGAGTGGAAAGCCGATATTTGAGTCTGGCCCAAGACGAATTGCACTTTTATTTCGCCGTAATAGAGAATCAAGGAGCTCGTCGATTATCCATTATTCTCGGAGGAGCCCGACCTTTGTCCCCCGCGAGACAAAGTGACTTTAAAAAACTTCCGCGTCTCATTCGCAACTTCGTAATGTCTCTCACTCTCTCTCTCTCGGAGGAAGAAGAATAAGTCGAGGTTCTCGACGACGAAGCGTCGGCAGCGCGGCGAGGAAGAACAGGAAGAATAAGAATAATGATAGGAAGAAGAAGGACGAATTCTCGGCGGTTCATTTCTGCCGAGGATATTTTAAAATTCCCTCATTAATTTCGCGGGGACCCCGGTAATTTCCACTGTTCAATTACCGAATCCCTTTCACGCGGCGCGGCGGCCGCGTTCCGGGTTACTGACACAAATCCGCGGTTTTCCATACGAGAGAGTCTTGGCATCGGTCCGCGGTTTTTTTTCCCTCCCCGGGGCTCCCGCGGGCGGGACGTTATTGGTCTGGCCCCGTAAAAGACTCTGGTCCGTTTATTATCACCACACGGAACCGGGGAAAAAACACGGAAGACGGCAGAAACGGAAGGAACGAAAAGACGCGAGGAAGCATTTCTGGAAGGTTTATAACGAAGCTTTGTTTCGCGAGCGGCTATAATGGCTCGCCTCGTGCACGCTGCAGTTCGCGTCTCCTCCATCTTTTGCCCTCCTTCGATCGTCCCTCGTCTACTTTGCCCCCCGTTCCCCCTGGCCCGGACCTCCTAGCGCATTATTTTCCATTTCTTTTCATCCCTCTCTGATCGCTCGTTCCTACGGCTGAAAGACGATAGACAGAGAGATGAATCCGGCCTCTTTTTTTCCCGGCTCCCCTCTTCTCTTCTCTTTTCAACCTTAAGCCTTCTCCTCTTCTCTTCTCTCCTCTCCTCGTCCCTTCTCTTCTGTTCTCTCGCCAAGCTTCGGACTTCTTTTCTGCGAGGGAAAATAAGGGCACCGGGATGGGGCCGCGCCCGAATCGAATTCGCAGAGTCGACGAACGGGCCTATTTCGAAGGCAGACCTCCGGATAATTGAAATTCAGGAGGCTGACATCGATGGCGGACTTTTCGGTAATGGGTTCTGACAATGGGCTCCGAATCGTTGACAGGAAACGCTGCTCAACTGATCCTAACCTCGCACAAACTACTTCATTTATTCAAGAAATTCGAGAAATTCAATTCATTGTTCGTTTGTACTTAATATTAACCCAGAAACCACAGAAATGCAATAAACATTTTTCCTTGTCCTTTAAAAAAATGATCAAAACGAAAGCAATTATCCAGTTCTAATTATCTGTGAAAGAAATCGTACGGCAGGGGGTGGAAAGTAATCGATTAGTCTGTGTCAGGTCCCAATGAACGCTGTTCAGTGAACAAAAGTTTCCGTTAGCGTCTCGGGAATGATGCTCTATAAAGGCGGAACCAGATCCCGCGTCTTGAGGACCGCCATGGGTCCGAGGAGCTCGTAAATCCACCTGAAATCAAATCCGTGGGACGGTGACGGGTGTCGGGACGGAATGGCCCCTAAAAAAGTTTTAGGAGTAAACCGGGCCACACGACGGTTCAACAGAGTCCGATCACGTAGACTCATCTCAGTCATAAAACAAACCCCTGTGCTGCTTTGCTGCTCCCTCTACAACCTATCCCGACGAACGTATAACCGTGTGTTCCCGCGCTGTTGCGCGAAACGACGCTGTTGCGAGACCGTCTTATCTGATAGTCACCTCAGACATAGCGTCTAGCTACTCCGACGAACATACAGTGCCTCCAAAAAGTATTCGCACACTGTCACAATTTAGCAAAAAGATTCATAGAATACGAAACCTTAACTGGTATACTGGGATCTTTTATGATCCCCATGTTTTCTTCCAAGAAATCGCAGAATATATTATATTTGGTGGGTTGTTTTCACCCTTAACATCTGAAGAAAGCTTAGAATAGCCTAACAAATTTTCAAACACTTTGAGAATTTGATTTACTACTACGATAAAAGTTTTCCAATGCCTGTGTCACCGATTGAACATCCGCGAAATGAAGCATGACTTGCATGAAAATGGACGATCAATATTTTAAACTGCGACCAAGTGTTGTGCAATTCTTTTGAGGAGATTATAACAATTTGTATTAGGTGTGCATATAAGTTCCTTCCCCTTTTTTCTACGATCATAACTTCTGACTGAATTCGAATTACTTACCGTCATCTGAAAGAGCGTTCTTCTAGTTTTAAGAAGAATCGTGATGAGCGCTCTAAGAGTTTCCAAGTCCTATGCAACAATTTCAAGCATTATTTGCGTCACTGCTTACTCTTCGCATTCCAGCTTAGGAAATCAGCTGTTGAAACCACTGAAATAGTTTGTGCGGCACTGGGCGAGACCGCGGTATCTTGCGGAACATGCAAAAAGTGGTACCAAAGATTTAAAGCCGAAAATTTCAATTTGGAAGACGACGACCATGCAAGTGCACCGAGAAAGTTCGATGACGGTGAGTTAGAGTAATTGCTCAACGAAAATCCGACCCAGGCACTGGGAGTCTCCAGACAAGATTTTATTACATAAAATGTGAATTTGAAAAAAAGAGGAAAAAACTTATTTGCACACCTACTATATCGAGAATTCTTGGGAAATCAGTAATTTAGTGTGCCAGTCATTTTCGCAGTCACTGTAAATCCTACAAAATACAGTTTATGGTCCACAAGAAAGAAAGGTTCTGAATAGCATCAAAGCTGAAGGGAATTTTCTGGGTTAAAGCGATGAGATTAAAACTAGAAGATAGTCTGAAATCCTGTTCGACCCTGTGCACGTAGATAGAGAGTAAAGCTCTGTCTCGACCGTAACAACGAGACGAAATAAGTGGGGGCACCCTGATTCTGATACCCTGCACGTACCTCTAAATATGGACGTTCCTGGGCCCGTCCGTGTTCTTATCGAGATCCGCAAAATAAACCGGAAAGTGTGCAAAATTCTACAAACGTTTTCTAAACCTCTGTTCCCGGGAGTAACCAACGTGGCCTGTATACTTCAGATTTCTATGCAACAACAATCTTATCACTGTTCGTATCAAAATGACAAAAGTCTTATAATTTGATGTTTTTTTTTAAGAACTTGTGTCTTTTGTTCGAATGAAAGGAATGTTTTACTACCATGTTCCTTAGGGTTAACATTCATCATCGTATAAATGATATTATTAGGTGTAAAAATTAATTCCCCCACTATCATTAATTGCAACTTGTATTAATTTGTACAGCTAATAGAAATAAAACCACAGCTCGTCGTCAGAAAAAGCACATACTTAAATGACATAAAATGGTGAACCATAGTCCTGGAAATTGTTGTGTAACTTTGTAGCGGTCTTTTAAATACTATTTGAGAGACTCGTCGTTAGAGACTGTAGAGAAACTAAGAAACTGTGCGGTGCTCTAATCGGAAAGAATGTTTGCAACCGCTTAATCGGGACGGCATTATTCGAAGCCGTTAAAAGCTGCAAAGTTCACTGGATTAAGACCGGCGCGGCGGGAAGAAGGCAGCGAACAACGAAGTAATGTTTTCCACGGCCTCGGTACACGCAGTGCCGTGTGACTTTATTACGAGCTGCCGCGCAACAAAGTGCACCGTCTCGCAATCGTTCGTTTCTGCTCATAATGTGTCTAATGTGGCTATGGTCCGAGATATTCCTAGTGGAAGTCTTTTGTTCGCAGTTCATGTATGCTTCTGTGCTGGCGAGCCGCACATTACGATACCGCGGCCCCACAGTCGACTCATAATAATCACGGGCAAAGCTGGGATTACCGTGCCACTACGCAAATATATATAATACCCTTCTTCTTCCCAGGACTGTGCAAATAACGATCCCTGCATGCAATGTCTCAAACGCGCTCTGTAAAACAGTACCGATGTTATTAAACAAAAAGAGAAATAAGAAAGAGTAACGTTACGTTATTAACACGTTGACTGCCTGATAGTCACCCCCATAAAATCCCACAATATCAAAGTAATTCTGTCGTTTTAATCAGAACTGTTAAGTTGAAGTCAGTCCCAAGACTTGGCAAGTCCCAATGCGTTTAAATTAATTAATTTTGATTATGAAATTAATTTCTAAGATAAAGAATTTTGTATCTGTGAAAAAGTTAGTTAACTATACCCACGAGCTTGTTCTTGATTTTATTCGGTTCCAGTGAGCGGATTCCGAGGTCTTTATATTACTTCTTGGTGGGAAACTTCTTCTTTAAACTCGGTAATGGTCGGAGTTCGTAAACACGGCTGAGAGCGACCACGATTAGTAAATACTGCTTGCGGGAGCATATTCGATAATTATCGCTAACACGTCCCAACTTCCCAGCGAACGAAAAACTGTGATTTCGTATCTCTGCTAGAACTTTCTACCAGTCCATGTTTTTACGAAACACAAGCTTTTTAATGAACTTCTTCCTAGAAATTTAGTGAACTTTCTCCCGAAAAAAATAATTTCTTTCATCTTCTTTTCAAGGATTAACTGCTTTTTAGTTTTGGTGATTTGATTAAAACTTAAATCACTTTTTCCCGCGGTTCAATTTCTGGTGTGCGGAGAGGCGACACTCGACAAGCCTCCAGGACTGGATTCCAAGGATAATATATGCGGCACGGTTCTTTTTTACGCGGATACAAATTTAGAGCGTATCGAGATCGCGTAGCGACGCTCGTAACTTTTGACGAGGCATAAAGCTGAAACATAAACCCGAAGTCCGCGAGAATTTAATCAACGTCGCCGTATGATATATTAGCGAGGACGGGTTATTGCTATTAGTAGAAGAGGCCTTACTCACCTACGAATTAACGCATTTACGAAGCCACCCGTTTTAAACGATAAAACGGCAGGCTGAGATCGCTCTTTGCTTGTTGCACGTTCTTCGGGAGAAAACGGTAAACGCCATAATTCCCTTTTTATGCACGTTAAAGAAACGTTCGCATCCTTCAACGGTTCGATGTATTATGCAGTAACGCGTGCTCCATGAATAATATTATTATTCAGAACACACGCGCATTTATGGCGTAGTAGGAATGAATGCAATTTTTAACAGCTTCCTGTCTATCGATATTGTGAATGCAGAAAATGGATTTCTTCTTAGCTATTTCATATTGCGATTTGTCTGGGAGAATGAGAATTTCTATGAATGTCTGCAGACTGTGAAAACTGAATTTGAGAATGAACAATTTGGGATTACAGCAAAGAATAAAGAAAAATAATTCTTTTAATCGAATAGCATACAATAAAATGAGATCGGTCCTTAATGTCTCGCTAAATGCTATTATTTTTACTAAATTGCTAAACGTTCAAGTTTGGTTCAAGTAAATACACTCGATATCATATGAACAAAATCGAAAAGGTGATATGAATCCCAGAGTTAGAATAACTTCGAGTGCAAAGAGTTAATTTTTGCGTTGTTTTATATAATGTAATAAAAACATGACATATTAAGTAACATTAAAAATAATTACTTGCAGGACCAGAGGGACTCGCGAAGAAGAATCAGGGCAGAAAGACAAGGACCGGACACGTACAATTAATTGAGAGGACTGAATAAAACAGAATCTTCAAAATGTTCCAGTGGAGTCAGCAGGTATCTTAATTACTCTCTTTTAACTTACGATTAGAACTAGTCGCAGCTATGTGCATTTACGAGTCTTAATAATTTATGTGAACTTGTAAATGAACGAATTTATGTGTTACAGCCCCATAAAACTCTTTAAAAATAGGATCTTCCAAATTTGAATTATTTGAGGACGCAAAACAGACCGAACCTACATTCAATTCAAGTAGCACCATAAACAAAGACTGTTAAGAACGTTACGGCTTTCTATTGTATTACTGAGAAAAATTTTATACAGTCCGAAGAGCCACTCTTAACTGTCCCAGAATACAGTGTATCAAGGGAAACATCGTTTTGTTTATCCGCCTTTCCCTTCATAAAGTGCCTGTTCCTCGTGCAACGTCAGAAAGCCATAATCAAGTAGAGAAGTGTCGCGGTGGCGAAGAAAAATGACCGAAGGCCATAGTCTGGGTAGCGTGACGCTCGGGTCGAGTTATCTGGCGTCCGAAGGAAGGGGCTAAGGGACGAAATATGGGTCTCGCGGCCATGGGGGTAGAAATATGGTGGCGAGTGGCGGCGGGACGGCAGCACAACGGCGTCGGGACGACGTGCAACGCCGGTGCATAAATCCCGGAGTCCTGTGGGGGTGGTAGTGTCGAGAAAGCGAGAGAGAGAGAGAGAGAGAATGAGTAAAGGGAGTAAAGAGGGTGGGTATAACTCCGGCAAGACACCTCGGGAACGGCATTAAAGGGAGTTCCACGAGCCCTGCACGGATACTTTGGTATTTAAATGCTAGGACGACGTCCCTTTGCCGGCGTAAATGAAGTCGAAAGAGAAAGAGAGAGAAGGAGAGAGAGGTAGGCTCGATAGAGAACGTTGGTGGCAGGGAAAGGTAAAGGGGTAGGGGCGAGGGCAAGGACAAAGGGGTAGCTATGTGTAGCCGGCCGATGGAAGAGGGTCGGATTCGAGGAAGAAGAGGAGCTCTCGGTGCCGGCAGTGGTGATTTAGGCGAAACAACGGAACTCGTGGAGACAATGGCTGCGAAGAGACGAGGGGTACCTTTCCAGCCGGTTGGCCCCTCACCCCCTCCGAACCCCTACAACCCCCGCAGTCCCAAAGCTTGTCACTGTACGAGGAGTACCCCGGCCGCTTAACTCCAAGACGAATGGCAGTAGAAACAGGCTTCTGCACGCCACACACGAGCCCAGCCGAGCCTTTCTCGCCCGCCTTATTTGCAAACCGATTTCACGAGCGACACAGACGACCACCGCTGTATCGCCGAGCATAGATCAACGGTCCCGTCGCCGATCCAAGGGCCCGTCTCAATGCCTGGCGCGTCGTCTTCCTGAGAAGTTTTTCTGGGTCACAGACAAAGCCGGCCTATTGCCGTTTAGAACTGCATAGAGCACGGCTTTCAACCTCTGAACGAGAGGGGTCGAAGACTGCTACTGGGGCAGGGCAAACTGCATTGTCGCGAAAATCTGATTTGGTGGGCAGAGGGTTAGACTCGTTAACCTGTGAACTGATTTTATCTGCACACGCTTGTTCTTAAGTACAACTGGACACTTGCATATTTGGAAATTTTGCATCAAGATCTCCTGGTCTTTTAGCTTCTTTCATAGGTTAGAGGAGTGGCTTGATCGTTAACTTCCAGGCTGATTTTATCTGTACATCCTTGCTCTCAAGTTCATCTGAGACATTTAAGAATTTTGTATGGAGATCTCTCGGATTCAGTTTCTTTTGTGAGTCCATTGTGTTGCGGTATGATCTTGATGTTACTCTGACATATTCAACAAATGGACTATCAGAATTTCGAGGTGATTCCGGATAGATGGTCGCAGTTGATCCTTGGCGAGCATGTGTTTTGGTGGCGTCGAGAATTGCGAGCGATCAGTTTAGTATGGCCCGCATTTATCAAAGGCAATCGCAAGGTGAAAACTATGCGAGCGACAGGGCACGCTGTCGAATGGCAGTGTTATCGACGTGTCCGTGGGATCGGGACGAACGTTCCGACGACAAAATGCGAACAGTTGGCCCGGCAATGCGGTCTGGTACACCAGCATCGCGATGAATCGAGTTACGCGTGGGAGGGCCTCTCGCAGAGGAGCCCCGGCAATAGCCGCAGATTGAAAGCAAACAGGTATCGGGAGCGGGGCTCGATGTTTACGGAGGCTCTCGTTGCATATGCAAGCCCCGGCGATTTTTTTTTGTCATCGAACACGCTGCTCGCCGGGGAGCTCGATTTTTCCAGCCCGGCGCCATCGGACGTTCGATTTGTTCAATCAGGATTTCGGCGCGGACAAGTCTTGGACAAATCACCGTCATAAGTATGCATCCATGTGCACGTGCCAATCGAGCAAACGGTTGATCATTCCGACGAATTTACGAGTCTCAGTGGGCCATAGTTTGCAGAAACCTGTCAATAAAGTATCACTTAAAACATTTTTGGTCATCGAACAGGGGAACTCTCTTTGATGAAAATTAATTTCTTTGACTTTAATAAAGAAACTGGTGAGCCCGAAGACTACACAACTATTTCTACAAGTTTGCTAATTGTATAAAAAAATTTGAAGTCCTCCATTCTGCCACCACTGGTCGAAACGATCAGATCCAAATTTTTAATCTTGGAATTATTGAAATTATAAAGATGCTCTCGTGGGAAATAATTAAATAAATACATTTAGTAGAGCGTGCAGTTCGAGGGGCCGAAGAGCGGTCCAAAAATATCGTTCGTGATCCAAATTACCGTGAACTCGGAGATTGGGATCTCCCCTTTGCAACGAGCTCGTAAAAGTTGAAACAGGAAGCTGTCCTTTACGAGTGTGATTTTTTTATTGGCGCTGGAGCCGCTGTTTGGCCGAGTACGCTCGATCGCGGGCCGATAATGTCGTTCGAACTAGAAATATTCTGGGGCTGTCCCGCGGCGATCTCTATTTCCGAGCGCGGCCGCGATGAATATTAAAGCCAGGCCCGCAGCCGTCACTTTTAAACGGGGGATTTCATTTGGCCGTATTTTGCGGGTGCGGCTATCCGTCTTTCTATCCGCCGGTGCTGGCCAAACGAGAGACGCGGGGCTTTTAATAGCCATTGATCGAGCCGCGACGCTCGCGCGAATTTTTCGCCTATTACACGCGGACACGCGGACAGCCGCTTCAATTTCTCGGTGAATAAATCATTAAAAACGCCGCTGGATTAAATTTAACCCGGAAAATTGGACCCGAGTATAACCTGCCGCGGCAATGAGTCACGGGCCGGCTTACCGATTGCTCGAATTACGCACCCGAGCGTCGACAATTCACCAGCCAACCCCCGAAAATTTTATCCCCGCTGCCCCTCGAGCCCTTTCGCCCCTTCGACGGCCCTTCAACGGCAGTTTTGCTTAATTTGACGAGTATTTTAAGTGAACGTCTAATCGCCGATGTAATTGCGCGATCGACCGGCGACCGCTCCACAACGATCGGTTGTGGGGCTGCACATGATCCCCCGATCGATTTTATTGGTAAATAACTGTGCTTATATATATATAGTGGATCACTGTGTACTTGACACGGTGGAAATACATAGTTATTAATTTTAGTAAGAATAGAAGAGTTAAACCATTTTTTTCAGTATAAAAGTAATTTAATATGAAATCTAATTGAAATCGACTGATCGCACATTTTTTATAATAAAGAGCAAATTAAAAATGAAGCCTTTTGCAATGATACAGTACATTAGAATTAAGCGATCCACCTTTCAAGTTTATCTACCCCATCGCAAGAGGAAATCAGTCTTCTCCAGCAGGCAATCTTCAGCCCAATTTCCAATCGGCTGAAGAATCCGGCAAAAATGCGAAACCCGCGGCTCGCTCGTTCGAGCCGAAATCCCCGATAATACACAAGGAACGACTATCGAAATAGTTGGTCTTATTAGGCAGACATTTTTCGGTTCGTTTCCCTCTAACGGCAGTTCCGCTTGTCTCGCGGAAATTCGCTCGGCGACTACCCCCCGCCAGTGGCTTCATTCCTTAGGTCTCCGTATCCATCAGCGACGCGAAAGAGTCGTCGAGATACCGGGGAAGAGACGAGGATACAGTATACTATACTGGGTGTCCCTACCGAGTCCCTTAAACTATTATTTTTGTGGATCAATAGCAAAATTATTGCAGATCTTCATGTATTATAAAAACGTGCAACATCATTGAATCTCGGAAAATTTTGGTTATTGACGAATTTTAACCTCTTAAGTGATGAATGAGTGAAAAATCATGAAAGTGGTCCAAAACGTCAATGTTATTGGCAAACAATTGCTTTTTATTTTAAAAAAGTAAGAAATGGCGTACAAAATATTTGAATGTCATTTATTACATTTTTTATAAAATTCTCAGGTATTAAAAATTTTCCCGCTGCGTTCGTGACTGTCGCGGGCTAGTCACGGGTTAAAATCCTGTTTTAAGTAATTTCCTTAAAGGAATATGTTCCAAAAGTGAAATCGGAGTTCAAAAGGAAGTTCGAATTGAGTCCAGATTGTCGATGTTCCGTCTTAGACAACACCCTGTATGCACGAGGGGTAGCATAGGGTGGCTAGACGGTTAGATAAAGGCGGTGCATGTGCATCTCCGGCGCAGCCTATGTGCGGCAGCACACGATGCACGTGACACGAGGCTTAGGTGGCCCTGATGCACCGGGGTATGCATATTCGAAGCAGGAAGCCCGGGGCGTGCTTAATTTATCGGCGCGGTGTCGTCTCAGCTTTTTTTTGTGCACGGTTCTGTCCCACACCCCCGCCTCATCCAACTGCCGCTGCAATTTTTAAAGAGCTTCCCGCATTCTGACACGGGCTGAGTGCGAATCGGAGAACCAATTCGCCCCCGTGTCCCAGCTACCACCCCCGCAGGATGCAACCGTTCGCCTAGCTGCTGCTGCTGCTGCCAGTGGTGGAACATTCTCCGATCCCGGCGCTGCGAGAGGTGATTCATCCCCGGGGATTCATTTCGCGTCCCGATTCCGTGGAACCGGGGCTAATCACGAGGATTGGAATTAGACGCGCGGGGTTTAGGGAAATAACAATCACGCCGAGGATTAATTATGCATCGTGACGAGAAACTGTCACAGTCTTTGTAGATTGAAATTTAGAGACGGCGCGGCGCGCGAACGCCCGGCGCGGCGGACGGACGGAATGTTAGCAGCTACAAATGGGGCACCTGATGACTTGTCCAATAAAGATACTGTCTCTCGTTGGTTATAATAAATCACTTGACGCTACCCGGCTTCCTCGAGTTTTGTTGCCGACAGAAATACCAGACGGGCCGCAGCGGGCCATCCGTGATCAATAGACTAAGGATTTTAACACGTTCGCTACCAAAATTTGTTTCGCTGTTCACGGACCCCATTCGCACTTTGACAATTAAGTTCTTAAGACCATTATTTTTTTTTTATGAAATATCTTAGGAAAACTTGAGTTGCAAAAGGATGGACTTAACTTGAATGGACTGGCTTAGTTTGTAAAGGGTGTCTCAAAATGATCTGACATTTTAAATTGCACGCCATTTCTTTTGTGGCGAACATAGAGTACTAATCTTTGAGTCATGGAGAATTACACGATCGAGCAACGCATAGAAATTGTGGAAATCCACTACAAAAACTGGTAAAAATTTTGTGGAGACGGTTCGAAAAGTCTTTTGGTCATCATAACGCACCATCTCGCAACACTGTGGTGCATTTGATCACAAAATTTGGGGATAGTAGTTCGGTTCTGGTCGCGAAAAGCAGTGGCCGTCCCCGTACCGGTCGGTCGAATGAAAACATAGCCGCAGCGAGTGCGAGTGTTGACAAAAGTCCTTCTACCTCGATTCGAAAGATCTGCATTTGCATGCTTACAAGATCCAATTGACACAAGAACTGCAGCCAGCAGACCATGCGCAGCGCCATACATTCGCCAATTGGACATTGGAGCATCAACAAATTGATGGTGATTTTTTAAGGAAATCATCTCCAGCGATGAGGCGCTATGTTGACCAAAAGACGTGCGGACTTTTCGAATCGTCTCTGCAAAATTTTCACCATTCTTGTAGTGAATTTTCACAATTTCTATGCGTTGCTCGATGGTGTAATTCTCCACGAGTAAACCTCAATACTTCCTGATGCCAATTGTCAAACATTAGTACTCTATGTTCGCCACAATAAAAATGGCGCGCAATTTAAAATGTCAGGTCATTTTGAGACACCCTTTGGATGCTACTACACACTTTCTCCGGATGATATACATTCAATTTTTGTAGTAGCCTCCTAAATAAATTCGCAAAAATACTTAGCGTTTGTCGTTTGTGTGCAAAGTCGGTTGTACACTTTGCACGACTTCAAGTAAAATCACGACAAAATAGTCTTGTGTTATTTCATTCTCAAGTCACCAACAAGATGAACTGAAAAGGGTGAATTTCTGCGCAAGGGTTAATTCGGAGTGAAAAATCTGTACAAACGGGTGACTGTGCAGTCGGCGAAAATTCGTTTGGGGGCGAATCGGCGAAAAATATCACGCGGTGACGAAGATAACGCTCGATTGCCGTGGAGGAACCAGGGGGTGGGTCTTTATTAAATTCGGCGTCGTGCGTGCTCGGAATTAAGGTCACCGGATTCGCCGATGAATTCGGCGCCAGCCAGCGGTGATGTTCATTCGAGTTCTCCCTGCGGACCGTCGGTTGTGCATCCGATTCGTGGAACGGCAGCGGACTACGGCACGTCGAACCCGGCCAACTTCCCCACCGACTTCGGTATCAGTTTCTGACAGTGGACAAAGCAACGGGATTCGATGTCTGCCGCAACGAGCCTCGCCACGGCCGTAAACGTCGAGCCCCTAAACGCTTCGCTCGCTCAATAAGCGGCTAAACAGTCGTAACGATGCTTGACCGGCGGTCACGAGCACGAGTTCGAGAGCGCGAGCATCGTGCGTGAGGCACGATAAATTCGAAACAGTCAATTATACGAAGCAGTCGGAGCTGCGTGAATTACGGTGCACCCACGTGAGTCCTATTCTTTCGTTCGTGAAATATCGATTACATAACGTTTATGAACGTTTCGCCTTTCGATGGTGTCACGTTGGTTCGGACTACGAAGCGTAGGGCTTTAGCGTACCTTTTCTAAAATTCTGTCGAAATTTACTAAAATATTGCGGGTACGCAATTTATGACTGAAAACCCTGAATGTTACGAAAGTTACTGGACAGAAATTTTGGAAGAAATCAGTAGACTACGGATTTCTATGCAAAATAAAAATTGTTTGCATCAATTGCAAGCAAGCCGGGACCAAATAAATATTCCTTTCTGCTTCCAATAATGTTAGGTCGATGATAATTAGACTACGGATCTTGATGCAAAATAAAAATTTAACGTTACACAAAACAGAAGCCGAATAGAAATTTTATTCTTTCCTCAGGGATTATAATCAGATGAGAATAAGTAAAAAGACTATTAAGGGGTGAAATTAATTTTTGTTTAACTACTGGTTCCAACAATCGATGCACACTATTTTTATTTTGTAATATATATCGATGCTCGAAATGTACCAAAGAATATACCAAACCAAAAATCAAATGTTAGGGAATAGGAAAGAATGTAATAATTAGGTTAGTAATAATTAGGATACAAGCAGAGTAGGTCAGGGCAGGAATGAGTGAGACAAAGAAATAGAGTGAGAGAAGGCACGGACAGAATGTGTGAAATAAGATAGATATGTAAAGTTAGGTTAATGTAAACCAAGTCACATTTGTTAGCTGTAAGGCTGAAATAAATCAAATACATACAATATATCGATGCTCTTAAACAAAGGATTAAAACTATAAGAGAGAAAATAAAAGGAACAGTATTTATGTTTCGAAATTATCGTGCAGGAGAGCGAGCATGATACTGTGAATGTGCTGCGAGAATTATGGGCGTGGACTACTGTGATTTCTATCCATTTATCACACGCACGGAGAAACACGACGCAGCAACGCAAATGTTTGCACATTTGACTAACGTGTTTAATGTATTTATCCATCTAAGAGACTTTCCATGAAAACTTTAATAAATATCAATGATTCGTTTTTATCGGAATATTAAATGGAAAATGAAAGGTACAGCGTTAACGCTTCCAGACTTTCGTGTAGAATAATTAGTATAATAACAGGATAAATGGGCGAGATTCAGCGTGTTTTAACAGCCTCGTTAATTTAACCCTTTATGCCCTGAGGAACTTTAAAGCACCATGTTTATTTAAACGCTTCTGTGAGCCAGATTGTACCTAGTTTCCCTCAAAATTACATTTTAAAATGCTACTATATATACATTCACATTTGAATGCCTGTGAAAATCATTAAAATGTAGAACGTTCGTTAACATTCCAATTTGCTTCGAACCTTGTTTCGTGTGATTTTAAATTAGTCATGTTTGGATAAGAAATAAACTACCTCGCAATGGATACATTTTAAAGGCTTCGTGTTTTATGGTTTTTAAGAAATATTAATTTCAGAATACAAATATAAATATAATTAAAATCAGTACTTTAGAATGTAAATGTAATTAAAATGAATACTTTAGAGAATGCAAATATAAATGTAATTAAAATAAATACTTTAAAATGCATATGTGAATACAATTGAAACGGTACCTTAAGATTAACAAGTGGACATTCCAATTAAGATTTGCAGAGCAACACAAAGCCGGAGTCTAGCTCATACGATTCCAAAGGGCAGGATTTCTCCTTTGTGAACGATCTAGATAAAGAATCCAACAATATACGGAATGAAATCGAAAAAGAACAGCTTCTTTACAAAGCTTTCGTCTTTCTCTAAAAACGACACGAACGTACCAAAAACTTCGCCAATATTGAACACCTATGAATATGGCTTCCTCGTGAGTCTGCACGGCCGGTAATACTCCGACTAACAGTGTGAAATACTTTCGCGCACACACACACACTCCGCTTTTCTCTCCCCATTCGTTTACCATAGCCTTTCTCCATTTTCCATCTCTGTAGAACACCGAGTGCCTGGCACAATTGATTTTCCACGGAAAAAGGGAGAAAAACCGTGGAGGTAAAACGAGATGTGGTCGATTCTCGATTGGTCGATAACGATGTCATTAAAACTAGGACTCGACCGATTGTCTGATTCACCGAGGAAATTATTCCCACGGGAAAATTCTGCAACTTAAAACGACAATGTCCGTAATATAATATAAACGATTCTTTCTTTTCTCTCTGATACTTTCAGCAATAATGAGATTTGAAGTCGAGGCAGAAAGAGAATTACTGGTAACAGGTCGAACCATTAATGTTCGTTTAGTTTCTGTGATTCCTTGAACAACATTTTCGTCTTCAGAGAAGCTGCTTTCTCGAAAAATATTCAATTTTCCCAATGCAGTATTTGAACATATTTCAGTATTCGTTATCTGTGATCCATTGTTTGTGCATTTATACAACTTGCAATTGTGCACTTTCGTAAAACGAAAGCATTAACGAAATTTATTCCATTTTTTCTTCTTTTCATAAAATAATGTAATAACCTTTTAAGGATAATCAGTTACGATAAAAGACAGAGCACAAATTTCACATTATTTTCGACCCACTAAAATTATTAAAAGAATTAATATATTGCGCTTTAGTATTCGTTCCTTACAATCAACACGAAAAATGCTTATTTTGCAGGAAGCTCCGCAATCTAGTAACGAGATAAAGCATCGCTTCAGAAAAATCGCTAATGCTAAAACTGATGAAAACCGCAATTATTTCTCCACCAAATAACTGAGCAATAGATAGGATCGGTTACCATGATCCTGCAAACATTAGGTCAGCGATATTTCGCCGTGCGAAAAATCGGAAAGCATCGTCGGCGGCGGCTTTATTGCCGCGACGAAAATAAATTAGCCGGTTCAGAATGCCAGTGTCGCATGCGCTAATGTGAATTTGTGGCATTACGAGCATGAAACATAGCTGCACCGTGCCTGATTCCGGCAGGTTCGCATGCAGAACTCGCCAGGCTGCCAGTAGGGACACGCGGGTTTAACGAGAATCGCATCGGGTGCATCAGACGCGGCATGGTGGCGTAAACACATTGCCCCTATCGATCGAATTTCCCCCCAGAGAGCAGAGAGCGTTGTGAGAAATTACAGGTGATTGCATTCCTACCCTCAATAACGCAGTCTGCTCGTTGTCCGAGCGAAAAATCGGATGGCCTATCGCAGGGGGGCGAGGGAGACGTTGCATTCGTAATGCTCGATTCGCCAGCGGCCGAAAACTTTTCTTCGTTCCTGTTTTAAAAGCTTCGCATTTCTCTGCGATCGTTAGTAGAAGCTGGGGACGCTGAATTTGTTGCGTTTCTACAACATTCTTCAGTTTCGGAAAACTGCAGCAGAAAATTCCCACGTGTGCACTGACAATGAATTTAACCCTTCTAGAATCCAATAAAACAGCCAACAATTTGCTAGCATTTTTTAGTAGGGAAAACAAAAAATATATGCTTCGCCTGTTTCTTAACATATTCTTCATGTTAATAATCGATCTGTGCGTGATAAATATTTATTTTTAAGTGCAAATTTCACCCATATTTTCATTTTATTATGATTATTAAGTGACGGTCATTGCCCCATTCTCCCCTACGTAAATTCGTTTGTAATTGTGATTATGAAAGTGAATTATGTCGTGCCCCTTCTTTCTTTGATATACTAGACTTTCGCAAATATTTTACCATGTTAATATCTGTGATTCTCAGGAAGAACGCCCCATGTCACATACTTTCACTTTCGAGATATTGCCGTTTAAAGTTTTGATCATTAATGCTTTGGCATAGGACATCGGTTAATTTGAATTATTGTTTTGAGTCTTTCGAATTTGTTTTCATGACTTTTTTCTGGTAAATGCGTAATTCCTATACTATTTTTTGAAATTGTGACATACGGCGTTTCTCCTTGCACCCACGGATATATGATACATAATAATTTAAGTAAAGAGACATTATTAGTAAAATCATAATTCTTTTTGTTGGGAATTTCGACTTGCGCCAGTGGCATAATCACCGGCGCAAGTTCGTTTGGTCGAGCGATTCCCGGCGAACGATTCGCGGAAAGCGGCCGGGTATCAATTAAGGGTGGGATTTGTTCGGTAGAAACGAGGCAATTTGCAAAGTGTGTTGAAGCACGATCGGCGGCCGGGAGGACGAACAAGGAAATCAAGGGAACGAGCCCTCGCCGGAGACCCTCGACGACGACAGCCTTGACACCGAGGCGAGGGGTCCGACGACGGACTTCCGTATTTTCGCCAGAAATCTTACAAGCCTGCAGGGAAACGTTCTTGTTACTGTAGCACGCCGGCCGACAATAAGCAATTACGTAACGCCCGTCGACAGAGCATTATTCATTCCCTCCGAGCTCTCGAATTCCTCGCTCTTCGTTCCCCGTAATTTATGGCGACAAGTATTCCGAAGTGGCGTACACCTCTTTTTCTCTTCTCTCTTTCTTTCTCTCTTTCTCGCGGAGAAGAGAAAAATTTAAATTAGATTTACCGGTCGACGCTCGGAGTCACGCTCTTACTTATCCTTCCTCGGAATAGAACGCTTCGAACCCCTGACGCAACATTTTCATCGGTGGATCTTTTGATTGTTCGCAATTGGCGCGGAGGATTCTTCCCAAGTGGTTTGCAAATATTTTCTTTTTTATGTAAAGGATTAATGCGGAGGATCAAGAATATGTAAGAATCTGCCTTGCAAAGGTTAAGGAAACGTTGCAACACTTAATGCTAGAACTACCAAACGGATTAAAATGACCAATTTCATTACGGAAAATTGTTACGGAGAATTGGGATGTATTTGGTATGTAATCCAGTAGATTTGTACCCGGCGCGGATGCAGATCGAAGTTTCGAACCTGTAGGATCAATAGTTGAGGAGATATGGTCGCTTAAAGTTGAGCATATTTCCAGTTTCTTGACAGGTAAGGGCGCCACCATATTGGTTTGTAGTGACGGACGCACGCCGCTTAGCGAGTTGGTTAAGATTAGGTCATGGGGGGGGGAGGGGTCGGCAAAGTAAGCGGCTCGCGGTCGTCACTACAAACCAATATGGCGGCGCCCTTACCTGTCAAAAATGCTCAACTTTAAGCGACTATAGCTCCTCAACTATTCATCCTAGAGGATCGAAACTTCGATCTGCATCCGCGCCGGGTACAAATCTACTGGATTACGTACCAAATACATCATAATTCGTAAGAGAAAGGTACGAATTTTGAGTCCGGTAAAGTAAAGTTTACCCGACGCATTGAATACTATCCAATCCCTCTGGTAAATTGTAGAAAGGGTTGAAAACGATTCACTTTTATTGTCGGTAGTTCCAGTGTTAAGCAGCGGAAAGGTGGTAGCGGAAAAATGAACAAATCTGTGCAGCTGCCTCTGGAAACGGGAATTTTCACGAACATCTAACCGAGTATTACTGAAGCATTCCATCGAGACCCGTCGGAATCCATCGAAGACTCGATTCTGCCGGGTGGTCGACCGTCAACCGGATTCTTATCGCATTTGCAACTGTTTCAACCTGTTGCGAGCGTAGGACGGCGTCGGGTCGGCTGAAAATTTGATCGAAACGTAACCGGTGTCCCCCGAGGGGGCGTGAGAGGGAGAAGGGAAAAGAGAGGAGATAGGTGGGACTTGAATTCCGAAGTTCCGAAGCTTTTGTCCAACCCGGCCCGATGATAAACCGTTACAACTGCCTTGGGTTATGGCCGCGTCGGCTCCTCGTGTGTATGGAAAAGCGCATGAATATGCACGTACAGGCCGCCGTATACGGATACACGGCTGACTGGCCGTTATTGGAAAACAGTTGGTACAACCGATGGAGTAGGAAACGAAATATATCGACGTTGCGGCCGCCGCGATCTCGTTGGCCCCGATCTGTCACACAAATCACCCCCCTCGACCACCATTCACACCACCCACTTTAGACGCGCCGTGTAATCTCGACCTTTGCCCCTTGTAAATATCCGTTTCCCGCCGATATTTACTAACAAACGGCACGTCAAACGATCTTTGTTGACCGGCCACTGGCGATCCTGTTTGGCTCCGAACGTCACCGACAATGTGCTATGAAAATTATTCGCCCCACCTCCCTGCTCGATCCCGCAATATTAGTCCAACAACATTTGGATTTTCGTTTCTCCCAAGCCCCTCCCAGCTTTGGAACCGACCATGAAACGCGCACAGGCACCAAGTGATTCCTTATGGAAAGATAAGAAAAAGAAATAACATTTTTTCACCGAATTCTGACATTGAATAATGAATGAAATCATTTTTATTTTAGTCGACCTGTTGGATTACAAAGTGGTAAAACTTGTTGATTATTTACAAATAACTAAAATACTTTAAAACAAAATCTGCATTACTTTCAGAGGAGCCACCAATCAATTGTCCACCCAATATAAATCTTATTCCGCAGATGAATGTATTGAAAATATTGATACAGCAGCCAAAATACTTTATCCAAATTTTCCGACTGCAAAACATAAATTTAAAGGAGTAATGCAACACAGAACTGGTTACAAAACCGGGATTTCGTAAGCGGAATTAGCCGGGCAGAATTCGCCGATCGCAAATCACCGTTTCGCACACAAACGCGGTGCACAATAACGACACACGTCGCAGCCGCGAAGCACGAGACGCCAACGATTTAATGACGTTAACTCGGTCGTTGTTGGTATCAAAATCGGCCGGTAATAAAGTCTTGATAATATTTATGCATGAAATTAACGCGAGCCGCGACCAGTACGCGCAATAACTAAACGCTTGATTTTATTAAGCGCTTGTATACCTCTGTAATTTTCGCGTTCCGTCCGGTAACGTCGCCGAATACTAACTCTCCGCCCACGGATTACAATAATAATCCGCCGGCTGTAACGATCCTGCATGGAAATCGCTGATTTCCGTAATTATTTTCACGATCGTTCGTTTATTTGCCGGCAATATTCGGCCTTCTCGCGAGTTACGCGATCCCTTCGAAAGCTTTCGATACGATAATCAAGCTTGACGAACTGTCATCTAGATTTCACCGAGAGATTTGATTAGTTTGATAATCAAGCTTGATGAACTACAATCTAGATTTCACCGAGAGATTTTAACGCGATAATCAAGCCAGACGAATAATCTATATTTCACGTTCAACGACTCCTCTTATTTATTCGCATTAGAGATTCTTGAACTGCAGCATAATAATATCTGTACTGGAATAAATTATACTTGATTCCGTTTATCGAAGCGTTCATTAAACCAGGACCTTCATTAAATTGATACATTCGTTGTTAATTATTATTAACATACGTGGCAAAAAGTTCGAAATTATTCATCGGGTTTTATTAAAATTACGGGAGACAAACTCCGGGCGTATTTTCATGTGAAACTGAGTTATTGCTGATTCCACATACAATATGTGACGTGCTCATTAAACAAACAAACGTGAAGGAGTTGCACGTAAACAAAATTCTATTTCGCTTTGAATCCTGACATTACATCGAACATTATTAAATATCATTTTTAACTAAGAATTCGACTGAAGTAGAGAACAGTCTCAAAATGATCTTCCGCGGCCATAAGTCGACAGATCAGGAGACGACATATTTCCGTCGACGTCTGCGCTGGTAAAGCGCATTAATCGCGTATTATCGGCGTCGATAAAAAAGGCTTTATCAAAAACCGCCTCGCTTATAGGATAATCCGATGTAAATTCGCAGCATAATGTCAGGTAGTATCGCAGTGTGCGGCGTTCGCGGGGGGAACGGGTTCTGGCAGCGTCGAAGCTTGATACAGTTTCCAATTTCATCGACCCGGGCGACGCTATCATAGAGGAGGACGATATTCTTGAGCGGTTTGTAATACGAAACAAATTGATGGCCACTTCCGTAGGCAGGCTCTCGAATATGTGTTTCACGTAGAGAAAGCTGTGCGATTTTTATCGCCGGGGCGTATTAGGAGCCTATACCCTCTTGTCCTCGAGCGTTCTCAGTCGCGTTCGATCCTCCAGACTCATAAAAGCAATAACTCGCAATTTACGGGGTCAACAGTTTGGCCGCGCATAAGGTGAACCGGAGCCAAGCTGGCACGAGCCGTGCACGCCTACGTTTTTCAATTTCAACAGTCGAAAACACCGTCTGCCGAACGACCTATTGAAACTCTCTCGTAAAAGTCCGTCTCTCCTTCGTTTCCACGCGCGCTCCGCCATCCCCTAAACGATTTTTTCCCTCGCGAATGCTATCGGCCCGGCACCAGCGAGAAACAATCATAACTAGACTGCGGATTATACGAGCCGCTTAATGCAGAAGCGGTCCAATTTTTTGCTGGTTTGCGTTAACGCATATCGAGAATATAACCATCATTAATGCATTCACGGGGCAGTGCAGAATTTGTTAACTTCCGAGGGCTCTAATTAAAGCTGGAAGCTTGCGCTTTATGATATTAGGTTCAGAGGGTAATTCTAAACATGTTGAAAAATTTATAAATATTGATGATAGCTCGCAAGGTAATTTGTAAATTTTAAAGGGTTAATTCGAGATGATTTGAAATGTGTTCTCGCAGGAATTTTTGAACATTTAAAGGCTCAATTGAAACTGAAAATTTGCTCTTTAAGATAGGAGGCCTTTAACAAAAATCGCTCTATCTTGTCGAGGAATCGGTAACGACAAAATCTTTCAGTAAAAATCGAAGGATAAACGTAACGAATCCGTCCGGTCCCGTCGTAAACCAATCAGAGGTAGCAATAGTCGATAAGAGACGTCGTAAAGAGGGGAACGTTACAGTTTTCGTTCCTCGTTTTCCACTGAACGGATCGTTTGTACCCGATCAGGAGAAATCGCCGAGAATCGACCGGTAATACGAGCAGAATGGCAGAACAAGAAACTCGCGATGGATGGATGGACAAGGGGGAGGGGGTGACAGGGGGTAGTTGACTCGAATCGGAGTCACCCCATACAAAGAACGATGATGAATCGCGGCTTGATGACGATAAGAAATCCAGATAAAAGCCGGGGGTCTTTGATAGGAAGTCGGTGATACGGCATCGATGAAAGAATCCATCGACTGGGATTGGGGTAGACAAGAAAAACAAGGTGACCGAGTTGATTGAGTCTTCGTGGAATGTTGTCGGGGTGTGTTCTCGTAAGACATGCCGATTTCAAAGCCCGGAAAAACGATTTCTACCCTTGCTGAGGAGCCGTGGATAACAAATGATAGGCACTCTCCGACTGATCTCTTCTATATTTCGTTCGCGGACAAGTTAGGCTCAGAATTTATGCTTTCTTTTCATAGATTGATTGCCAGTAGCGTAGACATTGGGCAGGTCAATCTTGTTGTGAACGACAAGGAGTGTATTTTAACTCAATACTTTGAAAATATTGTAAGATAATTCATAATCCTGAGGATAAGTCAGATTGCTAAAGACGATACAGTTTCAAGTAATTACTTCCTAGAATGAAGCCAGTCAAGAAGAATATCAGACATAGTGGTTGAAGAGTTACTTGAAACCTAATAGACACCTCCACCTAGACAGCATCCGATCATTCTACCGCAGAACCCTCTGCCAAAAAATTCAACAAGGTCGTGGTTGTCGCGGCGCGGCATGTTCTTAACAAACTCGTTTATCCGGCCCATTCCGGGCTAGCATCGTGCTCATCTCGGCGTCGGCGCGCGGCATAAAGAGAGAATCGTTTCCATTTAAGCGAAGCTTTTCAATTATAAAGTGTTCCCCTTCCGGGCGGCGGAGCACGAGGCACGCTTCAATTCCCTCGTCTCCTTCGTTTTTCAGACAGCCATCAGCGGCAGTAGCAAAAGCAGCAGAAGCAGAAGCAGCAACTCGGTTTCCCGTCGGACTGTCACTCTTTCTTCTCGCCTGTGCGGCTGTCCTCTTCGCTCCTAGCGTTCCGAGGCTGCATTCCGCGGCTCGCCGGAGTCACCGCAACGTTCTCGCTTCCGGTTACACGACGTCTCGCAGAGGAGCCGACGTTTCTCCGGCTCTTCTTGAAAAATCGACCAGAAACGATCGCCGACGCTCTTTTCTTCCGCTTCCTTCGTCCCCTCCCCTTCTCCCAACCCCCTTTAGTTCCTCGTTCACCCCGTTCGCGCCCCGTTCCTTCCCCCTTCGGCTCCCCGTTTATACCCCGAAGATGTCTCTCCCTCGTTACCGTGAATGTCGCAACGAGTTCAAGCGGAATTTCAAGGAGGGCCGCAAACGACGTCACTTCCACCCGAGATACGCTCGACGATATCGGACACAGGAGATCGCCGTGATGGATCAAGAAATCGTCTATGGCCTGGAAACGTGCGCCCCGCATCGGCCTCCCTTCTCTCGGTACCCTCTATTCCACGTTCTTCCTCGTCCCCCTCCCCAAACCCCTCTTTTTCAGCGAGAGCAGAACCATCCGATTATCGTGAGAAAACACGAGAGCCGCTTTGAAGAAACGCCGACGACTGGCATTGATATTTTCTCTCGGACCGGAGAAGTCCCGAGGAATCGTTTTCCATTATCGAGCGGCCGGCAAATACGATTTCATACGATCCCGCGGCGCGGCGGGTGTTGCGCTCCTGACTGCAACTCCCGTCTATGGCAGCGTCGTCCTATTCAGCTCCCAAAACTCGGGGAAGACCTATCGGATGCTGAAGAGGCCGGGCCAGGAATCCCGTGGCGTGGCCGATCAATGCCACGACAGTCTTCCACCGTTCTCCTTCCTCTCTCCGTCTCTCTCTATCGCTGTCGCTCCCCTATCTTTCTCCATCTTCCCCGCTCTCCCTCGTTTGGCCCCCCTACCTACCAACCTCCATCATCCCCATCGTCATCTTCGCCCACCCTCTCGATGTCGCAAAAGTTCAGCTTTCTCTCTCTCTCTCTCTAGATAGCTAGCTAGCTCGTTCGCTCTCTCACGGGCTCTCTTCTTCCGTATTCCCCAACCTCCGCCAGTTCACGTGGCGGCCCTCCACCACCCGGGCCAGCTTTCTTCTTTTTCACCGCAGAGAATAGAAGATTCTCACACTCCGGCCGGCACACATCGCACACGACGCGGCCATTCACCGATCCGACCCCGTGAATTATTGAAACTGGATCACCGATGCAACCCGGCTATGCACGGGACCGAGTCGCCGGTTAACCGCGCTCGGACACACGCGCAATCGCAGCTGGCTCTTACTCGATCACGAAGATGATGATCCATAGGGTTTTGGATTTAACGCGGAAGGCTTGAAGCGGTGGCGCGGGAGATTCGAGTGCCGTGAGTGGAAGTTCGATGTTAAGGGTGAAACTTATCTGTGATTGATGCATTTGTGTGTAAAAGTGCACGCTGCGTTTGTGGGTACTGTGTACAATGTCTACAAGCGTACATTGTATTTGTGCATTGTGTAGTCATCTAATTCTTGCGGCTTTCCAAGAAGGCTCGAGTCCTTTGGCTCAACATTAAACACGGTATCCTCGCTTGAACAGTGTCCAAATATTAAAGAGAGTAGCGAAATGATCATGTTACCGCAACGATATAAAGAAAGGGCACATCTCCCCTGACTTAGCAAGTTCAAAGCCGAATCCACAAGCACGAGGACGCATCTCAAAATCCAGAGTCAAGATGTTCCAAAGACGCTGTCAAAGCTTCGCCCAAACTGTTCGACACTTTGGAATCACATTTCGCCAGGAGTCGTCAATCCCGGCGGTTGCTGTGCTACTAAGGGTAGCCAGAACTTTGCGTTGGACCCGACACAATTTCCACGTGGGTCGTCTTCCATGGCCGTGAATCCCGGGGATTAAACGATCCCGTGTTTAACGTCGAAGGGCGTCGAGGAGCGATCGAGCGATCCGAATTGACACTCGTCAGGCGTCCGCCGAGGCAGTGCGAGACAGAGCGGGCGAGGCAATGTTGGGCAGAGGCAAAGCGAGGCGAGGGACTATTTATCATGCGTATCGTTTCCCCGTTGGCTATGAAACCACGATCCCTGGAGAGATTTCGTCGCCGGAACTATCGAGTGTTCTCGCAGCCCAGCCGCCTCCGACGCCGTCGATCGAGAAACAGCGGGAGCGATCGAGCGAAATTGATTGAACGGGGGCAGCCCTCTCTGCCTGCAGCGTCGTCTTTGATCGGGATAAAGCCTGGTGTGCCCGTGCGCCGGATATGCAAAGGCGCGGGGGTGTGGACGCTGCAAGACGAAGGAAGGGCGGATCGGTTTTGTCTGTTCATTTACCGGCTAACGAAGTTACATCCGGAGCGGCTAACCTAATCATTCGACCACACCAGTCGCGCGTCTACCGTGCCCATCTATCCGTCTATTTACCGTGCCAAACGCCTTTGTCGGCCGACGTTTCGATCGTGCTTCCTCGGCCGCGGATGTTTATCGGCGAATTAGAAACCTGCGTAGCTCTGTGGCGTTTCCATCGACTCTGCATCGGTTGATGCCTTCTGAATCTTCTTTGACTGGCACATCTCCTTCAGAACCTCTGCTCAACACCCTATTGTGCTCTGGAGATCACCTCTATCGAATCTTAATCCTTGTAACTGGACATGTGCTTTCCGGCCTTTGGGAACAAGCAGAACTTTGCTGAATTTTAGAAAGAAAAGGAACTTCATTCAAACCCGTAGGAGTCTCATCCTCAATTGGCTGGTGCAGTGGAACTCCGAAGAATCCAACAAAATCAAAGTAATTTGGCCTTTCTGGATCCGGAAAATTCTAATGAAGTTCTAATGAAGTCCTACTCTAAAAATTGATGAAGAATCTTATCACCCAGCCAGTCAAAGGAATTGCTCACAGTGGTGAACTATGTTGCAGGCAAACGTCAGACAAACCCACAGAGAGCAAAGGGGACTCTCATTTGGGTAAAATGGCGATCCCAGTCGAACGAGATAGGGCAGCTAGAAGCAAGTGGAACGAGGGCAGTGTATAATCAGACAAGTAGCGCAGAGACTGGGTCTGCTCGGACGTGAAGCGCAGCTGATTCTTGGCAATGGGACCGGAGCATAGTCTGCGGCTTCGCAAATGGAACGTGAATAGTCGACTGTTGAATCAAATGGAATAGGCACTTTGGTCAGACAAGACGAGTGGTGGCATCGCTGACCGGAGAACCGAGACAGTCTTCGGTCAGACAAGTGGAATGGGAGAATTCTTGCTCGGACAAGTGAAACGGGGACAGGCTGAATGGATGTCGCCTTCGGTCAATGAGTGCGGCAATAAGGTGGCTGGCGAGTGGTGTTACAATGCGTTTGGTCAGACAACTGTTCGAATTAGCCCTTTCAGTGTTGAACCACGATATATCAACGATATATATTCCACTCACCGCTAAAAGGATTACTTAATAATTTTGTGGTAGACTTTGATGGATTAGTGGAGTTACAGTGCGTTCGGTCAAACAAGTTTTAAAATTAATCGTGTTACTAATTTCGTAAGTGATGTAGCAGGAAACTTTGGTGAAATTATTGCTTTCGTTTATATTGTGGCATGGATCATTTTTAGTGAGTGATATGGCTGATCGTTTGGTGGTAAACTGGAGTGATGATCGTTTGTGACCAGACAAAAAATAAAATACAATCATCCACCAGGATGAATCTTTGGTGGACAAGTGAAATGGATATGCCAGACCGACTTGAACATTTTCTTACAATTGTTAAATTACAAAAATGCATTCATGAAACACGCTACACTAAATAAATACAATCTCGTCACTTTTATATTTCATATGATTTTTATATTAATCAGTTTTAGCTGTGCTTGTGTCCGTGTCGCAGACGCACACTGACGGGGGCAGAATTCAATGGACCAGCAAGAAAGTTTTCCGCGAATGCCTCGGGAACTTGTAATTTCCGCGGAAAGCGAAAATCGTTTTCGCATTCAGCGCGTCGCAACGAACAGAACGGCGTATAATACGTACCAAAAGTTTCGAGGATGGGGTCAATAGTAAAGTTCAGCCGTAACCGGTCCTTCTCCTATCCGTCCATCGTGAACACGGCTTTTCGACCGGGTCTGTTTTTTCATTATCGACCGAATGATCTCGCCGCATCTTGGCGCGCAGTTTGCCGGGGCTCGCGTCGTTAGGTTTCTCGCGGTGTCGGCCATGAATACAAAGGACGGTATTACACGCGGAAGAGAAACAGCCCGGATGGAAATGATCTCGAACACGGCCCGTGGTATTAACTTTTTAATGGAAATTTAATTGGGAGGAATAGCGTCGGCACGGAGCGTTCGCTATCGGTAGGAGCGCCGGCTCGCGCGAGGTTCCGCGGCGATATCGAACGTGCAATCTCACGATGATTAATTAGAGCAACATTGTTTGCAAATTGCCGGGCTACGGCGGTTGCCCCGCGAGCACATAATAACGGGGGAAGAATGCGCGTGTGATTGGGCGTCGCTCGACGCGCCGGTATTGAAATGCAAAAATGAAAAAAAATATAAAAATAAAAAAGAAGAAAGGGAAAAAAGCTGACGGGGTCGGAGAAAATGGAAGAAGCCGTCGCGGCGCGGCGGCGCGGGAACGATGGGTCCTTTGACACAGCCTTTCCTCTCCTCTCCCTTAATTTGCTCTGAATAGCAGTTGATTGATCAAGATTGAGCAAGACGGAGTAATGCAATTACGTATCCCGGAGATCCTCGACGTGCGCCGATAGAGTTCGCGGGGACGCAGTTTTCAAACGAGCCCCCCAAGTTTCGACGGTCTTTTATGGCGACGCTGATCAAAGGGAATCGACGAATTTCGAGCCCGGTTGGAATAACTTTTCTCTCGCGAAAAGCCCGGGGAAAAGTAAAGCGAGAAACGGAGGGAACGCGAGAGAGAGAGAGAGGGGGAGAGGGAGGTAGAAGAGGATAGCCGAGAAGGTAAGTGTATCAAGATAGCTGAATAGGATGGTAACAAGATAATGGCGGCTCGTTTCCACAATAATTCGAATAGCGGCCCTTCTTTGCATATCGCGGTCTGATTTCCAGGGAAGCTCTCGAGCCACGCACGCGATGCACGCCTCCGCACAGATTTCTCCGGAGTAATGGGCTTTCTCTCGTAAGTAGCTGGCTCGCCGAGGGAAACTGGTTCGACCGGGGACTAATCTAAAATAAATATACAACACAGGCGACGTTCTTTCGCGGCGCAGCCGTTCCGCCGAGGAGGACCCGCTTAAGGACCAAGGATTACGACCGGGGAAAATCTCTCACGGCGAACGCAATCTCTCCCGGATGCTAACGCCGAACACCCCCGGGGAATTGAATGTCTCAGGCTATGATTGTCCAAACGCAATTCTTGTCTAAACGATACGAAATCAAGAATTGTGTGGGGACATCAGCGCTCGAGGCTCGAGTCGACTGCTCGGGAAGCTTCTCCGTGGAACGGCGAGGTAAATCGAAACGCTGCCGTGAGTGGTAGTGAACAAGAATCCTCCGGGTTGCAGCAACACGCTCTTCTCCTTTTTCTAACATATTTCTGAAATGAGAAGTAACGTTAGTGCCCCAGATACCCACTCGGGCAGCTTAACGCTTAAACTGCAGAGGGGTCATTCGTGTCTAAGCAATTTCTGGTGGTTCGTACAAGTCACGTATTTTGTTTCATATTATTTACAATATAGGGTAAAGTGCCTAAATATGAACCACTTTTTGTTGATGTCATTTTTTGATTATTTTAGAATGTTCGTTTTCGTCTAAAAAATTACCGGTTGTAGATGCATTTCCTCCCAGAAGATTCTGGAGTCAAGTTTCCTTTACAAGATATAAGGTAGTACCATAATAGGCGACTGTACCATATTTGGGCACTTTACCCTAATATACCTAAACAATTATTACCAAAAAATGCATCAGTTGCATTTACAGTTTGAGGGTACTGGAAGAGCGTTTACAAACTAAGGATTGAATATCTAGCTTATTGTTGGTGATACAAATAAATGAATCCGTGATTAGGTTTAAGGGAGCAAAGATTGTAATGCGTAGACTGCGGATTGCCATGCAAAATAAAAATTGTCTGCATCGGTTATGAAAATAAATGCATAAAATATTTATTTTAAAGTATACTTTATGAATATGTCTTAATAAACAGAATATCTCGCAAAATATTATGTGCTCAACGAAAAAATTTCTCTGTACTACGTTTATTTCTAATATTTCGTGCGTATGTCGTAAGAAAATTCTGTATGACGAACAAGCGTCTCTCCCTCTCATCGGTCAACCCAATATTTAGCAAAATAAAACAATGTCAGGATTTCAGCAACGCCGGGACATGCCTCTCTGGAGAAACAAACAAACAACGAGCGGCCAGCTTCGTTCCAACTCCCCTAAACCGCAGGATCGGCACCGAGCACACAGCTCGTTATACTTTCGGGCTTAAACTCGGGAACAGCGATCCGAAGCGAAACATTCCTGCCGATATCGCCAGCCAACCAAGTTCCGAGCACGTTCGAAGGAAAACTACTTTCATCCCGCGAGTGTCTCCCACTCGAGAGCTATCCATGCGTCGCGCTAATTGTTATTGTTATCCTTACAGCGCTCATAACGCGAAACCGATAAAAACGGACGAAACCAGTAAAAAGATACAGCCGGTGCTGTGCTCTATCCGGTGTTCCAATCGGTGAACGAGAGCCCTGGTTACGCACGGTCGAGGAAACAAGTCTAATATCGATGAAAGGCAGTCGCGAGAGTAGAAAATGTTTCTGGTGCGGAAACAGAGCCGGCGAGACTCCGAACGTGAACGGGAAACATGAATCCCACGCGAAAAAGTAAACGAGAACTTTGTAAGGTCAGAACTAGACTGCGGATATTTATGTAAAATAAAAATTGTATTGTACAGTGCTAGATGAAATCTTCACCGATTTGTACAATAAATGATATTGCACATATTGTGGTGAGATGACAAGAAGGTCCCTGGGAGCAGTGTCATCAGACGAGGGGAGGGAGCACGAATCGAGGGGAAAAGTTACCCCTCTCTGCCAGAATAGCGTCGCAATAGGTGAAGGTAGGTAAAGAGAGAAGTAAAGAGGGTTACTTTAACAGAGGTAAAGAATTCAATCAAGTACTAAGTATAAATAGCAAAATTTTCAAAATTGAATTAACAGCTCAAAATCCACGATCGCGCGTTATAGTATCGTCGAATGGCATCTCTTTCGGGAAACAAATCTCGATATCGCCCTGTATTGTTCTCCCGGCAAACAAAGAAACCGCATCGGAAACAGAGCCGGAAAATTTCAAAGAGGAACGGGTTTTGCGACGGTATAAACAAGAAATCATTATTCAGCAAGAGGAATCCTGCGGACGTATCCTGCGGACGTATCCTGCACACGTATGAATTTGTACCTGGTGAAGTAGTACGTACAGATCGGTAGTTACGGGGGATTGACAAATGGCATCGTCAGCACCTCCGTTTCCAGCGGGAACAGAATCAGAACCCATTCTTCGGGCTGGGTCCATTCTCTTTCCCTTTCATGTGCACGCCGGGAGGATGAGTGGGTGTGGAGGGACGCGAGCAAAAAGGACCAGGGCGGAGGGTGTAATGTTCGAGCTGGTAAAAGCGAACGAAAAAATCCAGCCCGGAGATTCAATAGTCTAACCATACGAGCTTTCGGCGATAACAATAGGAGAGAAATTCCGTTGACCCGGCCATAATTTTCCGACGGAAAAAGGAACAATACCGGGCGTCGTCTGAGAATCGTCGACCGGTGTTAACGATTTGCTCGACTCGCCCCAACGATTTTTACGCGGCTGTATCGGATACCGCCCTATCCACGCCTCGAGATCCTGCTAACGATGTATCGATCTAAACTGTTAGCTTGGTTTCTCTTGTGGCGCGATCGTGTTTTCGGTTCTACCGCGCTGCTGCAGCAATATTTCTCCAATTCAGTAGAATTTCAACAGAAATAAAATTGTATTTGTAAAGCTCGTCCCAAAATTCACGCAAGATTTGAATTTTGCGCCATTTGTGCGGTAAAATGTTGCCAACGGAAAAAAAAGACAGCGTGACAGCTGACAGTTCAGGGTTATTAAAAATGGAGTGCTACACGGAGGAACAACGCGTTTTCAATGTTGAGCAATATTTTAAAAATAATGACAGCCCTATAGTCGTGTGATTTCCTGCTTTGGTGATCAGAATTGACCGCCTGAATCATGCGATTTAACGCCGTTGGACTTTTTTCTTTGGGGTTTTTTGAAGTCTAAGGTTTATGCCAACAAGCCCACGACCAACCACGCCTTGAAGGAGGAAATTGTGCGCTGTATCAACGAAATTCAGCCACATTAATGCAAACGGTCATGGAAAATTTCAACAAAAGAGTACGTATGTGCCAGCAAAGACGTGGAGGCCATTTACCCGATATTCCATACATAACCCTATACTGTATACTTTATGAATCAATAAAAAATTCACAATTTTTAACACATCTTTCAATTTTTGGGTTAACCTAATTATTACGAATTATAACTATTTTTCTAATTCCATCCACTATTCGAAATCAATTGTTTTAATTCAGTTAAATATCAACCCATTGTAAAAGTAAGATGAAAAAAAACAAGTTATGGAAGCAATGAAGAACGATGGCTCCAGTAATTTTAAGCCCACGCATATAGGGAAAGCAAAGCTTCGCAACCAAGGGATCCTACCTACAAGTTTAAAATGCAGTAACGAAATTATTGAAAAATTCACAAACTATCTGAACACTCAAAATAAAAGTTAGAAGTAATATTTTTAATTTATTGTTTAATGTAATCTAGTTTTTTGGTAATAAATGTTGCGTTCTATATTTATTTTCATTCTCTACTATTATCATGGGACAAATTAAGTTCATCAACTGCTACTATTATTATGGGACAGAGGGACTGGAGGTACAGTATCCATATCTCCACCTACAATCCCCAATATATTACCGACATTGTTAATACATCGAATCAGTTAGTACGTGGAATCACAGGTTCCATAATTTGAACAGGTCCGCAGCAAGATAGGATTCGCGACAAAACAGTATGCGGTGATATAATAAGCAGAGCTAGAAATTAAGGTTGACAGAGAGCTATTCTAGCCACGGGTGAAATAAATTATTCGGAATCCGGGTAACAAACAGTACAATTCGCCGATACCGTGCCGATTCGCAGCAGCGAAACGAATTAACCGGCTCAAACGAATTAAGCGAACCGATCCCGACAACGGGCGAGTAGTCTGCTTCGGATAACCTGTGTTGCGGGGGTGGGCGGTGGATACGCGTACTCGCAGTAAATCCATCTTTTCGCGCAGCTCTTTGTATTCGTACGTACGTCCCGGTAATCGTAATAAACAGTAAATCCTGCCCGGGGAAATAGGAGCACTGATACGAAAATCCTTCTACACGGTGGATAAGGGACCATCTATTTTTTGAACATCATATTTTATGTACGACGTACTTTCGAAAGCCGGGTAATCTGTCGGGCGAAACGAAGAGGAGGAAAAAGGGGGAGAAAGCAGAAGAAGAAGAGGAGGAGAATGAGGAGGAGGAGGTGAAAGAGGAGACGATACTTCCACGAAAATAAGGCGAGGTAAGACTGGTAAAAGAGCGACTATGTATTATATCTCGGCTGGAGGGTGGATGGTTCCACCGCCGAGGCCTGTGTACACACGTATATCGTAAATGTATGCAGACTTGCCAACGGGGGTTGTGAAGGAGAGAGGGGGTGGGTTTCAGGGTGGCGTACAACAAACCGAGGCTATGTGTGAACACGCGCGGATAAGTTTACGTGCCGGTAGCTGACACAGATACACCCGGATACATTATGCATCCCGGATTTTATGTGGCATAATGCACTTGTTATCTATGCATATACCCGACAACGCCGGCTAAGTTCCCCCGGCGCGGCGGCCAAAACTCGAATAAGAAAGTCACCGCGCTGACAAGCGCGGATTTCCGACGCACCCGACGTAATTGCCACGATCTGCTCGTTCATTCGGCTCTATTCGGTTCGGCTATTTCGCAATTGTTTCGCCAAATTAATTAATGTTCAAATTGTTGTGAAAATTCGAACGCATTCGTTTTGACATTTTAGAACATTTGAGGTCAAAGACAATGTAACGTGAAAACGAACAAAGAAATTTGAAAATCGAGCTACACAGCCAAGTGGTTAACTTAGATTAAGATGTAAACATACAGTAAATATCAATTTCCTGTCTGTATCGGGCAATTGTCAAAGCCAAAGTTCCAATCATTGTAGGAGAAAATAATACGGGAACGGGTGAATCTGCATAAGGGCGAGTCCCGCAGGCAGCTCCGCAGTTTAATGGGAAGCAATGCAAGCCAATCTGTCAGACAGTTTCTTTGAGATGTCTCCGCATCAATTGTCAATTGTGTCAGTCACCAGACAACGGATCGATCGTGGGTTCTGCCGTGAGCCGCGCGGGGCTTCAAGTAAGTGCTCGAAACGCGATACCATTGACGATTACAGGAATCGGCGGTGACAATCGACGCCGAGACAAGCGAGAAGTATTGTTACTACGGTATCCGATAACGCGTCGAATCAGCGTCGGAACTAATTGATATCAACGGTCGAATGCTACGGCAATAGGAATCGGTTGGCTTTTATTCGGCTGCGTTAAACACCCGGTTAACCGGTCATCGGGAACAGGTTACGATTAATAAGGGTTTTGTAATATGGAAAACCGTGGCCCGACCCCGGTACAATTAACCGAGTTCATTAGCGCCGGTATGCTTCAGTTCCAGGAGGCGTATGTTATTGCTAGTTACGCGGTCCTCTGCGCTGCTGATTAATACAGGTGCACAAAAGCACTCGGCACACGCCGGATTCCTCAGTGTTTAACCGCGTGCGATATTAATCGCGATATACATCGTCCGTGGCCGCACCCGAGATCCGCTTTCAGACAGAACAACGCGCCTGGGTACGATGGATACCGTGATATTGTTCAATATTACAACACCTGCAAATTTACTGTTTTCAATAACGCCGTTCGAGACATTATCTTTGAAGTGTCCGCAAAGACAGAGGAATTAAACGGGCCCTTTGAGCCCAGATTAAATACCGAGGTTCCTCCTTTCATTCATTTGAACAACCTAACGAGATTTTAATCTATCCAGCCCTGAGACGCAGCTTTGTGTTTGTTAGAAGCACTACGATATTTACGCGTCGCTGATTTTAATAACATATACGCCAACTCAAATATATCGTTCATTTAAAACTGTTTGAGTTAGGGGAATTAAAGTGGTGGATCGAACTAAATGCAGTGAAAGGAAAATCCAATGGACGCCAATAAAATAATTAAACGTTTCAGTGAGATTGGATGTGCAGTCTTCTGAAGAGAATTAGAAATATAAATAGATCACTGCATGGAAAATGAAAAATATAATAAAAGAACTAAATAGTTGTGCAATTTATAGATTGCAGATCTCAACCCTCGAATGACGGGACTCGGGTCCATTTTGACCTGGAGTTACAAACGATCCATTCAAGTTCTAACTTTTTAGTAGCCAACTCGTATCATACGCTGTTTGTATTAGGACCAATAAGTGCAGGAATAATTGAGCCATGGAGACCGCCGCGTGCCTAGAGAACCTGAAAGAATTCCTAAGACCCATTAAAAGCCAATTAGGAAGCTAGCTCAGCCGTAAATCTCCGCTCGGCAGCCGCAAACAAGAATGTGCGGTCGAACGGACGGAATCCAAACATTTCATAGAGGAGCCGGTGACACAATCGTGTTCCGGCCGGAGTGGCCGAGAGGTCGGGAATTGGCATTCCCATTTTAACACGTACGTTACCGAGAACGGAAGCTCTTCTCCATGGAATTTTAATCAGCGTCAATTACTCGCAGAAGTGGCACGTCCTCCTTACGCCGCACTTTCCTCGCGACGACGCGACGCAGAGACAGAATTGAATTTTCCCGCCGTTTCCGGCCCTCGCCGTCCTCTTCGCCACCGATTTCTTATCGTTGCGATGACCCGGCACCGTGTACCTATGCCAACATCCTCGCTGGCTAACGTCGAGACAGTTTAATTGCTGAGAAAGCTAACGAACATGCCCGCAAAAACCGTCATCTTCCTTTGCGCCCGCTTCTTTCGCGCTGCGGGATGACGCCTAATCAGCGAAGCCAATTCCGATTTCGTTGCAGAGAACAACCTGTTTTCTGCTCTAATTGCAGCCCGTCTGGCTAATTCGGTTCTTTGAACGAAATTGTTATGGTCGAAAGAATAGTGTCGTAACTTCTGAATGTAAATAAAATGTTGTAACTAAGAAACAGCGAATATCTAGATACAAATTAACAATGAATTCACAGTTTTGCGAGAAATTGAATTTACGTAATTAGAAATTGAAATTGTTGCTTCAACGATTTTAATCACATAAAACTAACACATTGATATTACATTTGTACGTTCTTGTCAGCTGTCCACTGCTTTAAATTGTTACTTCCAAAGCTAAAATTAAAAAGCAAATTTTCTGACAATAGACGGAAAGTATTACAAAAGCTATTTGAAAATCCATTCAAATTGGAACTATGTAAATGCTACAAATGGATAAAGCTAATGGCCAATAATGTTTCACACCTCGTACTTCGAGCATTTCTTCGGTAACCGTAGCCAAATTGCACGAACGCGAGTGTAATCTACTAATTGAACCGGTCAAATTAGCGAAATTTTAAATTAATCTAATTAGCCGTTCAATTACCGGGCCACGATGCGATTACGGTAATCGAATTACGGTGGCCCGTATAATTAGTGTGCACCAATCGGGTTGCGTGCACCCTGCGACCTGTCGAACGACGAACGCACCCTCTAATCCGCCGCCCTTATCTATCAAACAGAATTCCCCGCGATCCTAATCTATCTAAGAGATAAATAACTACGATAAAACTGTTCCCACTTACCGATTCGCCCCCTCTGGCCGATGATTCCGGATCAACCTGGGACCGACGTGCTAACTGACACGGAAGAAATTGCTCCCACTCGTCACCGTCATTTATTACAAATCCCTTCCGTTCAAATTATTCGACTGCTCCACCAGCTCGACGCCAGTCATTATTATTACGAACCATTATTGCGATAGGCCGATTGCGAGGCGCCTGGAAACCAGAAGAAATGTGTTTTACCTAAAATAAATATTTTCGCACTATCTGTCGACTAATTTATTTGCACAGAAGCTATATACACAATTTTGAGGACTTTAAATGAGCTGGTGAGTCTTTTTATAAATATGTATCTCGAAAAGATTTAGGAAGTATAAATCCAATGAATCAAAAAGTTTGTTGGTTTCAATTATTTATCTATGAAACTTTCACCAACATATTCCGGGCGTTCGACATAATTCGACATAGTTTGGTATCATTTTAATCATAAAAATATCGCGGATATGTTGGTGAACATGTCATCAAAAAATGATTCGGAACAATAAAGTTTCATCATCGAATTGGTATTGTCTCGCCGATACGCTATCAAAGAAGAAACAGTACCGAGACATTACTGTGCTAACGAAGCCATTCTATCGGCTCAGCGGATCTCCGAATTCGTATGACGCAATCATGGCTGGCTGCCCTCGAGACCCGGTGATCGCGCGTAAATCCGAATTTACGATTCATAAGGGTCTCCGTAGGGTCTCGGAAGAGGCCACGTAAACGCATCGGTGCACCGAGCGCCGAAAATCGGGGAACGAGAAAGTACCGCACCGTGGAGACTCTTTTCAGGTGAAGGTGAGTATAGTAAGGTGTGGTCTTCTACGTGGGGCCGGCAGGGGGGTCGGGAAAGGAGCCGAGGATGAGCCGAGGTCCGCGATAAAGCTAGGATGAATCCAGCATAAAAGGACCGAGGCACGAAGGTCGATTCGAGGCACTTAGAGGTGCCCGGTTCTCGTTGAACACGATGATGATGTATGGCTCTCAACGATAGAGAATGTTATGGCGCAAGGACTCCGTGGGTACGACCTCGTTTTCTCCTGGAAGCCCCGAGGCTTCTTTGGACGACCGTAAGAAAAGAAGGAAGGAAGGAAGCGGGATAGGAAGGAAGGATACCTAAAGATGGCCGTCGTCTCATAACTCCTCGACGTTCTCTTCCTTCTTTCCCGTCTGCCCCGCTTACCCGGCCCGTCTTGGCTAAAGATACAGGATACGAAAGAGAATCGCAGACCTGTGTGCGTCGGGCTGCAGACCTACACTATCCTCCAAAAGTATTCTGGACACTTGCATCCCCCCGGACACCGCCGAAATACCTCGCGATGTCTTGCCGTGTCTTTCGTTAGCTTGCGTCATTACTCGCTCATCACTCTCCTTCCCATTCATTGTGTGTGTTTCCTATTTCTAAGTATCTACAAGACTATACTTACTGCAACTCTTTATTCTTTGTTCTTTATTTTTCTTTATTCTTTATTCTTCATTGCTCCCTCATTTTTCTTTTTTCTTTCCGTATCCGGTTTCCTTAACCAAACCTCCTCTCTCTTATCCTTTCTCCCGCTCACTGCTTTCTACACTCTTCCGACTTCCTACTGTCCCTTACCAAATGCTCTAATTCTACCATCCTCCTCTTCCCAATATCTGGTCCACTGTTGACGTCATCATATAATTTCAATAATTGCAAAAAGAAAAGTTTGGAACCAGTCATTTTGACCGAGGGGTAGGTTTAGTGTTAATTTGTTTGAATCTGTTGGGTGTTTACTTATGGACGGTAGTGTACGTCTGACAATAAGTAGGTATATACTCGCGGCAGCGTGTGCTCGCGCAGCACGTTCCTACGGCCGTGAATACGTATAAGTATATACATAGGAAGCACGGATAAAGTACATACGGTGTGTCCGTAATCCGTAGATATCAGCTTGTTGTCGCTGCCATCGTGCTATTGCAAGAGGTTTATCGGATCTCTCTGGGCCCCTAGCCTCCCTCTTTCGCGGCGCCGTTCTCCATCCCCCGCGCCGCGCCGCTCACGGCACTGCGAGACGAGACGAGACGAGACGAGACGCCAGATTGAACTAACCGATCATTTCTGCCTTATGAAAATTTGTTTGACTATCGAAGGATACCTTCCCAGGGGATTGGCTCTGCCCTCCCTTTAAAGGAAGCTGACTTATACGGACCGATGACGTAGATTAAGTGCTAAACGGAGACAGCAGTCTTCCGGGAATCGATAAGAGCGGGGTTTTACGGTTGCAGGTTTTTAGAAATTAAAATATCGCTTCATTTGAGCCCATTTCTGGACCAGTCATCAGTCCAACAGTCCAAGTCATGGACCTCTGTTTGTCTTTTATCGGTGAACTCTTGGGCGAACGAGGCCCCTAATTGAATAAAGGCTTTGCATAATTACATAACTCCTCAAGCTGCGCGTGTGTGGAAAGAAAGTATTTAATCTTCAATTCTTTCTTCTCAGTACGTTGGAATTTGGTATACAATCTGGCCCTTTATGTGAGTAAGCAAAATTTTTTATGATATTTATTGACGTTGTACTTTATAGTTTCAATACATATTTTTATACGTTAAATTAATCTGTGATAGCCTAAGAACATTGCTTTTTACCAACACATATCCTAAAGAAGTTGTATAAAAAGAGATTGAAAGTGGTACCCGGTTATTATCAGAAGGATTAAGGATTTCTGATCGTTTTCAAGGGGTGAAAAACTGTTATTCTCAACCAAATTATGCTTCCAAATAATAAAGTCGGAAAGCACAAAAGAAGCGTTCCAGGGCTAATGGAGATATCCCAAAGCCAAGGGTCCGAATATTTGGTACTGTTAGTTGCCGGATTCGTTGCTCCGCCTCTCTTTTCCTCATACCTAACATTCCCTCGCGCGATGTCTCAATAGAAATAACATTAAGTGAGTCAGAACGCCCCGTGGCGAGGTATTAAAGTAAACGTGCAGGTTGTGGCGATATTAATGGATATCCCGTACATCGTATACAAGAGGAGTACGCGCGTGTGTGTGTGTGCTAGCGGGTAGTAGCGCCGAGAAAACTATGTTTTCATAGGTCCACGAAGGAAGTGCTCTTACAGCTCGTGCTCGTCCATCGTATTTCATGCCCCGCCCCTCCCTCCTTTCCACCCCCTTAAATTGCCTCTCTTTTTCTCCCACCTATTCCCTCGTATAGCTCTCACTCCCTTCTCTCGAACAGGGGATGAAGAGAGAGAGAAAGAGAGACAATCGAATCTCGGCGGAGGATGGTCGCCTAGGAATTTTTCAGAGAACGATAAAAGACTTATCCGCCGAATAATATTTTTCCAGTCGGAACGAGGAAACTTACATTGCCGTTATTCAGTCGTCCTACCTATATCCTACAAATCTTCGCGGACCGTATCAACCCATTCCTATTCCGCTCCTCGGCCAATACTTGAAACAGTACGTCGCAAGGTGAACGCCTTGAGATCGAGACCGAGTTATTCATTTCCTTCGTCGCGTCGGGGCAAAATATACGCCCGAACGACTTCCCCCGGGAGAGGTCATCCTTCGATAAGGTCATCATAAACAGGATTCCGACTGGACGAATGGTGTGCCAATATTCTTTAATTTTCTGCGACACTTAATAATTAGACTGCGGATTTGATGTATTTAAGACAAAAATAAGCAGGTGCAATTTAAAACAGTGAACAGATTCGAAGGATTCAAGCAAGCCGATATATTACTTTCAACAGAGTAAAATTAGTAGTGAGGCAAATAAACATTCACTTGGCCCCTGCATCTTGCAATTGATGCACAAAAATTTTATTGCCGAATGTCCGCTGTCCAAACCACTTGCACAGTAGGACTATTTTGTTGTTCCTAATTTCCTAGAAGAACAAGAAGATTTATATTTATCATGGTGTGTATTCTCCAAGAAAACATAAAATTCTTTTGTCGTTAAAAAGCATTGTACAAACATTGTACACGCTGAAATAAAAAATTGTTTAATACCAACAGCAGACATTATCAACAATTTATGTACGTAAAGACAGTAGAAGCACTGTAAGAATTGTTTTTTTTTTATTGAAGCTCTTTGGACCCTTAACTGGGTCCATTTCGCTTTACAATGTGGTGTTACAATTTAACAGGTTGGTATTACAATGTTACAAGATGTAATTATGATTTGAATAGATAGCTTACATGCTTTGAAATACGACTGGATATAACTGCAAACTTGTTTTGATCGATAGGATAGTAATTCTTCGCGGTGCCTCAGAAGAGACAGCGGGGACAAAGGGTTACAGAACACCGGCAATTTATTCCATCTTTTCTGACCGTTCACCAAAGTCCCGGAAAAGCGGCCACACATTTTTCACTCACCTCTGAGACCCGTACGATTATTCCGTCGGATCGCGTACATTTTATTCCGATCCCTCGTTTTATCACTAAAACGGTCTCCCCCTCCCGGCATTCGAGTATCAACGGCTTTAAGAAACACGACTTATCCGGGGCTCGCATGTCCGAAATTTCAATACGATCGCGAAATGGCCCGTGAACGTGCCATCCACTGCAATGCAGGCTGGCGAATGCGCGCGGCCGAATGATGAATTTCGGGGGTCTTTTTGACGGATACGTTTCGCGATTCAATCGCATGTGGACTCGGCATTCTGCGAAAGGGGGGTAGCGAGAGGAGGGAGGGGGGCAGGGGATCGGTCAATCTTATTTCTATCCGCAAGGATGCTTTTCTCTCGCCGTATTTGAAGGTAATGCTAGTCGCGTATATACTATCAGGGGACGTTGGCGCGGAGAGGCGAGCTGACCGGGGCGAAATGGAGGGGCCATTCTGGAATCATACTAGATATCGTCGTTCAATCGTATTCCCCGTGTTCGCTTATCCTATTCCGGCTCTGTCCCATCCTAGCCACCGCTCTCTATCCACCGGGGCTCTATCCAACATTCATCGAGCGCGCGTAATACCCCGGTCTAGGCTGTTCCGCTCGTTTCTCATCCGGAACATGCGACTATTCGTGTTCCAGTTAAAAAAATATGTATAATCCAACGCTGACGGGTGTCGACAATCATGCTCTCTAACTTTTCCCCGTGTTTCGAACCCTCGCCCACCGGTGGACATCCCCCTTAAACTAATTAACCGCTCGCCAGGACTTTTTTTCGAAAGACTCAAACGTTTGAAACTTGTTTTCACTACGGATTTCCGAACCCTGCGGATTTTTGCATGGTTTCGTTTTTTGTACAAATCGGAATGCATCGGCGAATATATTGGATTCAGTTCGTAATTCTTTGGGAAAAAATTTTCTGATGTTCTTACAGACGTCTGAATTTGTATAATTTTTAGTGGAATTATACCTCCGGCTTAACATACAAAAATCTCAGCAGAAAATAAATGATATATGGGAAAAGTGAAGTCTTCCAGCTGTAAAGTGAGTCCAGGTTTGGTGTTGTACTATTTTTTTTTACGGAGTTTTAGACAGAAATTTAGAGTTGAAATACTTTTTCGATATCGCCGTAAAGATTCGCAATTTAGTTTTGTATCTTTGTCACAAAGTTTCTTCTGAAGAGGAAGAATATACATTTTCTAGTTGATTGCACAATTTTTATCGGTTTCAGCTACTCCTTTCGTATTATTTTTGTATCTTTTTCGCAATATTTCTTGTTAAGGAGAACGCTATACAGTTTCTGGTTGATTATGGAATTTTCATCGTTTCCAGCGACTTTTTCACGTCAAAAAGCAAATAACTGCGTAACACGATCCCTCCTGAGTATACGTGGGTGGATTTTCACAGAGTCATGAACGCAGGGACTTACTTTACAACGTAATATAATACTACATTTCCTAAGCACTCGATTTTGTGGGCTAGCCTCCTACCTACGTATATCTTTTTAACCCTTATAAAATATACTTGGAAAAAATGGGAGTTTCATACAGAGGAAACAAGATTGTCAAAGATGCAAGACGTCGAGTATATCGCAGGTTCTCAACGATAAGGAACGTTGGTCGCGCGACAGGCTTTGCCATAAATACAGACGCATGAACGATGGAATTGCTTGAACGACGAGCCAATAAATCCGTCGAGGCCGGAATTGCGCTGTACGCGCGCTTTGCACTCGTTCTTTACGTTCAATCGACGGAATTTACAACCGGCCCCCCGCGTCCACCTATTCAAATTGCCACAGTAACACTTGTTCGTTTACTGCATGTATCGAGGAAATCATCCGCGATTGTTCGAAAGATCTTGGCTGAAGTGTGTGTCTCCCATCGGAAGAGGTTTCGCCTCGAGTCCACAAGAATCCCCTAAATCCTCTATTGCGTTAGCTAAGTCTTCGTCGAGGTTTTAGAGGATATAAATCCCTCGTCACCGTCGTCACTTTACAAAATTCTCTCGCGTTTAAAGACAGAAAACAGTGCGTAGAATATTTATTAAGTCATCCCTTAAGTCTTGTTTGGTCTCATTCTAATCAGAGCAAAGTTTCATTAAAAAATAATTCGGAACAAAAAGCTCTTCCTCCGACCTTTTTCACGCGTTTCAAGACCGGTAGTACGAAGCTGAATAAGTCTTGAAATTAGGAAAAGCGCCCCCGACTCGATTTATCAGCGTGCTAATTAACCGATAAGAAAAGAAATTCCCGTCACACTCGGTCGACGCCGGCAATTTGCGCGAAATAATAATGGTCGCTCGCGAGGTTATCGTTTCCGCTTACATCGGGAGGTGTTCTCCGCTGGAAAGTTATTTTTGCGACACGATCGCCAGCCATACTCTCCGGCGAGAGGGGGTGCAAGAATTCTCGTTTATTGGCTGCTCTTTCGAGCCTTTCAACGCGGCGCGGACGCGACGATGTCAGAGCGACTACGGGCCACGTTCAGCAGATTCTTTGCGAGCTTCTACGCGGGCAAATTAATTCGCAATTACGGGCGGATTCGTTAATTTTGCGTGTTCCTAGTAAAGGCAACGCTCGAGACGGCAGAAAGTCAAGGCAGCCGGAAAAGCGTCGAGAATTCAACGAGCAATGGTTACGCGGCGGCGTTCGTGATTAAATTGTGATTAAATTTCTTGCGTAATAACGGCGCCGGTAACTACGGAGGGTGGGGGGTATGTTAATTGGTTCGGCACGCATTAATTTCGCGCCCTCCTCTTCCTGCCCCGCTTTCAATTTCGTTTCGGACTCTCCTTCGAATGCTCGAATTTCCTTGTGAAGGATCGCGCGGCCCGGCGACGCGTGCCTGATCCAAAAAGCCCGGTAATATTTAATTTTAATGGTCGCACCTAGCCCAGGCCAGCTGATATACGGCCGTGTCGCACGGTGGACAAGTGTGTGTGCGCGCGCGGCCCCGTGCGACATTATATACACTCGCCTTTGATCGAGTTTATTTGGCGAACGGCCAGTATTTGGCCCCCGCGCACCAGGGCCCCATTCACCACCGCTCTGCCATTTTCGAACAATCGCTCACGATCCACCCTCGCCCCTGTCCTTATTTCACATCTACATGCACGGACGGGCGCGGCCCTGCCGCCTCCTCCCGCAAGTATAATTCCGTTCTTTCGGTATGTAGCCGCGTATTATTCGCTTATTTTGTTGTCCGCACACGTCGAGAACGCCAGACCCATTCCTGGCATGTGTGTTCCTCTTCGTCGACTGGGCACGAACCGCGGGATTGGAAGGACAGCGACCAAACTGACTCCAGAGCACACATCCCGAAGGAATACGGACGGGAATAAGGAAAATCGGTACAAGCCCTTTGCTCCTCGCGAGCCACCACGACCCTTGGACAGTCGCTTAAGTTCCGACGGAACACTGCTTCGGTCAAAGGTAACAGGGAGCGTGACAGTTTTTAGTTCTTTGTGTGCTACACAATGTTCTTTGTCGGATACGTTATGAAATAAAATTTAAGATCTCCGCTTTTTCGTTTAAAGGTAGTATGGGGGTGACAAACCTGAAATTTACCTTTTGTTTTTTCAGTTGTTACTTAAGATAATTGGGTGGAACAAAAGCAAAATTGAAGGTAAAATCTAGCTTTATTTGGGATACTTTTTCGGAATTTTAAATCGATTATTAAGGGTTGAGAAAAATTATTTACTTCTCGAGGGTGGTTTTCCGCAAACAATTTGGTAGACTATAGGAATTTGAGAATATCAATTACAGCCTATCAAAATTACTATGGGTTGAAAAAAGTAATTTACTTTTCGGGGGTGGTTCTCCGCAAACAATTTGGTAGACTAATGGAATTTGAGAATATCAATTTCAGCTTATCAAAATTATTAAGGGAAGCATGCAATTTCTGTTTGACTCCTAGTAATTACGTAAAAATGTAGCGTTTGAAGAACGCCTGCTTACATAAAGCGGCGCAGTCGATTTGTAACTACCAAACCGCTTGCTTCCGACCGCTGTTACGTATTACACGCGGTTTAACGTTACAAGAGATTGCTGGGGGTGAGAAAGACAGAGAAAGCGATTAATAAAGCGATAATAGTTGGTAATATCCCGGACGGAAATACGGATAAAGGCACATCGAGAGGCTCGCGCACTACAGCCTACAATTATTTCCGAGCGTGCTAAGCCGCGGTACTTTATCGAGGATATTTTTCACCGTGTGCCAGTGGGCTCGCAGCTGACGCTGACCTGCATAAATATGTTGAAACGACGTGCCCGGTGAACTGGCATCGAAGCTAAATTAAAATCGAGTTTCCATTCATTATCACGCCCTTATCACGGCGCACGCGCATTCCCTGCTCGTCGCAGATAAAAAGTTACATCGACGGCAAACGCTCATATAATACCGCTTCGAACAATTTGATTGAAGTCTGTTTTAAAAGTGATACTATATGAGAAGTGCGTGCAATATCATTCCATTTAAAATTTTAGATCAACATGTAATTCTATTATAGCCGAAATTCAAATTCTAATTTGGCATCAAGTTCTCTATGAAGTTGGGAGCACACGCATTTTTTAACCCTTCGACGGCGGAGCCAGATTCGTGTTAACAGGGTGAAATTAGCCCTCAAAGTTGGGGTTGCAAAATCTATCTTATTAAATATCTCCGAAACTAGTAGGTCCAGACGAAAATTTCAAAATCCAATTTGTGCGTCTTTCAATGACGAATCTTTTATTCTAAACTAACTTTTTAAAAAGTAATATGTTTAAAAAATATGTTAAACATTACAATTTTTCCATGAGTTCCAAATTAACATTAAATTAACATCAAATTAAATTAACGTTATGTTCCAAATTAAATTCACGAAATTTGAACTTTTGAGATAGAATCATACAGAATTGTTGTTTGGAGGTCTTTGTACGAAATACTCTTCAGAAATATCATTACATGAACAAAAGCCGCCGACATGTTCACGGACGTTTCCCTAGCGAGGGAAGATGTTGAAGCAAATCGTATTTTTCTGGCGAGGTGAGAAAATATCACGTATCGTAAGAAACATAGAGAAAAGTGTTTAATGGGAGAAAAGTTACATAATTTCCTATAGAAAATACATTTCTATTTAACTTCCGATTTTCCGAACTGATCTCAACAATTTTTATTTCGCATAAAGATCCTGCTAATTGATACTCGTGTATTGGCAATTTAACTTGTAGAAGTTTGGAGAACGGAGAATGGTGTACACATTGGCAGAATGTTACAAGAACGAAACAAAATCGAACACGTCAAACTAGTTGGGGTCCCGAGAGTGGTATTGCATTATTCCGAGGCCGAGTCATGCATCGAATAATAATGGTAACGAGCCCCAACCGGAAATATCGGGAGAAGAGTTCAGAAATCAGACGGAAGCCAGCAGGCAGGCACGTGAAAGCGGTTCACGAATGTTTGAAACCGAGCCGGCTCGTGTTCGAGTGGCCCGTTGCATCGGTTACGATATTTCTTCGAGAGGAAAAATCACGGAACCGATGCACACTTGATCAAATGCGTAAAGGCAAGAACGTTAAGATACCTCGAGGATGCGCCTTTTTAAGAGCCGACTCTTATATCGGATTGTATTGGCAAAAAGAGATCGCGACGATACTACACGAGGCAAATAAATGTCGGAGAAAGTAACCGTATGTTAACAGATCAGGTGAAACGACGTACCTCTGTGGATAAAACATACTATAAATATGGATTCGTCAAGAGTATTCTATTCTCTTCTATATATTATAATTTCTATTCTCTTCCACAATATTTCTAAAATAATATTTTACCATCAGTGAACTACTCGTTAAATTTCCTAGACGTTACTTACAAAAACTGAAGTTTATACCATCAGTTCGGATAATCAAAGTTGTAATAAATCGTGAAAAGTTTCACAAGAAAATAATTAAGAACAAACGAACGTTATTAAATCTGTCGATAAATTTCGCAAACATGGAGACATTATTGTGATCCTGAAATAAATTTTTACCCTGAGGAACGTATGGGGGTGAAACAGCATTTTAATTCGAAGATATAAATTAAGTAGAAAAGTTACCGTACATTTTCGATGGAGTGCAGCGTAGAATCAGGAAAAATGGCGCGTCAAACTTGCGGTGGATTGCAATTGCAGCTGATTTCCGTGAAGAGGGGGATGAAGAACTGGGAAGGAAGAAAGGCGGCCGCCGAATTTCGAACTTTTCTGTCGAGGTGGCCCGGATGTCGGGACACGGCCTGTAAGCGATATAGATTATCAAAGTTCGCGGCAACTGTTAGCCGCAGAAGCGTCGAGGGTGGAATAAGGGTGCGCGAGCATCCCCCGCTGACTTCATCCCGTGACTCGAACTTCATTTCCACGAGCGACACGCCGGGGAATATTCAGCTTGATCTATCCGTTCTACGTTCAATTTAATCGGCCGGTTTCTACGCCGACGCCACGGCAAAAGTCGTAAAACCGCGATCTACCCCCGGCCACAACCGTAATTGGCATTCCGGTAGTCAATTGACCAATTATCGACGGTTACACCGCGATCGCGCTGGCATCGACATGTACTTTTACCGAATCCGTCAATAGAAATTCGATTCGCGAGACCTACTCGCGTTCGACATGCTGGCTGCTCGACTAGCAACCGTGAAAGTTTAATCAAATTTACGTGTTTAATATATATATTTCTACCTCGCGAAATTGGTAGCCAAAAATTAATCCACGTCGCATAAATATGAGAACGTTGATTTTTCTGGATGCAACCCTGCTTTTAAAGTATATGCAAATTCCATTTGCAAACAAGACGATCGAAAATATATGTATTGTATATGAATACTTGTATGCTTTCTGGAAATGTTCTACAACATTATGGATCTGTAAAATTTTTTATGAATTTTCTCAGATACCTTTAACACGAAACAATTGAAATATTCTGAAGAAGTTAAAGAAGCGAAAGTTAGAGAAATGTTGGGGTCGTGAGAGAGCACAGTACACCAGAACATTAGCGAACGAAAAATCAGAAAACTTCGAACTTGTCATAAGGATCCTTACAATTTTATTTATAATCACATTCTCGGTTCCAAGTGATATGGGGAAGAATAGTAGAATCGAGTTCATGCGATTCCGGAGAAGGTGGAAATGGAGGCTGGCGGATTCGCGGGGATATAATCAAGAGCTGAATGTTCTTTAACGATCTCGAACGAATCGAACGATTTATCAGAATTCATCTTCGCCGGAAAAGCTAACTCGATTCTACGAGGGATAAAAGGTCGGGGCCATCCGTAAAAGCGGAAACGGATATGGGAGGATATCGCATAGTTTACACAGCGATAAAAACCCCCATAAAAGAACCGTATATTCCAGCGTCCCAGCGTGCAGTTGGAACGTCATGACTTTATAGGCGACGAAAAGAATGAGCGTAGTGTGTGCGTACACGTGGGTGAACACTTTCCAGGTATCATTTCTCACACGGCATCGCGTTCGATCGACAGTTTCATGCACAAGGCTCGAGCGAAATTGCCAGGACAATTTTAGCAATGCCAGATAAATGTCTGTTTGTCCATGAGCACCGTGGATGTTCGCGGGAATTCGAAATCTTCCACGGTGGCTTGTGAAAACGGTGCGCATTTGCATTCGTGGCACTTTCAAATGCGTTCACTCTGCAATGGTATCCTGGGGTCGCCGATGACAAAATTTTGTTAGCTTCTTTAGAACATTTGGACATTATATTACATACCTGAGAGAGTCTTAATTAATTTTTACACAATTTTAGGAAGATCTAGGGTAAGTCTGAATAAATGGTATGCGACTTAAAGGTTAAATTGATGTAAATTAGCCCCTTGCCCTACGATTTATTTTACGATTTCAGGGATTAGAACTTTCTTTGTAGTTCGTAATTTCCTAAAAGAGGAGAAAATTTATATATATTGTGTGCCTACATGTTCTCCAATAACTATACATTAACGAAACCAAAGTAGAATTTCATCTCGGTTTAAATGAAATTGATAACATACATATTTATTAGACTTTGTTTATAATCTTCATCACGAGTCTGATAAGTTAAACCTATTCTGGAAGACTGGATTGTAAATCGTTCGCTATATTTCGTCAGTAATTAATATTTTTAGAATAATCTGCATTAGAGACGGTTTTACAAGTTTTCTTTTCCATAACTTGGATAAAACTATTCGAATTGAGCACGTCAAGATTCCATCCAGAAATTTTTTAGCATTATTCATTATCACTATACTGTTGTGTTACAATTGTCCAGAATTGGAGATTGAACAACGAGGCAATAAACGACGGCGTTAATCTAATACGATAATAATAAGCAGTCCGATGCCACTCGGATATCCCCGTAAACACCGCCGCCGGAAATAAACTAATTATAATAAAGGTAAACGGTCGAAACCGGTAAGGAGGCGAAATTAGATTATGCAAAACGTTAGTAGAGGGGAAGCAGGAACGGTGTACGGAGGAGGACAAATAACAATTCGCGAAGGCCCGGGACAAAGTATAATTGAAGGAGCTCTTGTTAGCATAGGAATGGTACTTTTCCGATCTTTAGAATAATGTGGCTTTAAACTTCTCCAAACACACGAAAATATTTCCTCTTATATACGCGAGATTGGACGAGACACGTGCACCGGCGCAGAGGGGAAAAGAGAATTACGGTAAAATAAATATCGGGGAAGAAAAGGCTGTGCGCGTGTCGAGTTCGGAGCTTTCCCTGGAGCCGATATCGCCAAAGAAAACACGCCGATTCTCCCTCGCTTTTGACAAAGTCAACCGTATAAAGGATATACTCAATTACGTCCATTCATACGAGAGAAGAACGTGTCCCCGAAAATATGCAACAGCTTTAGTTCGGTTCGAATCTTTTTTGGCTCGTTGAAATTACTTTCGAACTCTCTGCGTTCCAAACTTTGTTTTGATTTTGTTCCCAAATCTGCGGTGACGGAGAGAACGCGCGTCAAAATAAAGAGAGGTGAAGCGACGCCGTCTTGCAAATACCGAAACACGTTATGTGACTTGGACCATAACTGAAGGGCACGTGAGCGTTCAAGATGAGAACGAGGCTGCTTCAATTTTTGAATAGGCCCTTTGTTCCGACACCTATCACAGGGAAAGGGTCAAAAGTCTCTCTACGTAACACGGATGCCTCGCATATCTCTGCAGGCGGACCGGAAGCTTCTTTTTCAGGTTCGGTGCTTAATATTCGAAGATGCTGGTAGGGATGGTATTCTCCGGTATTTTATCGGCGCGTCACGTTGCCGGAATGTGTCTGCATCGAAAATGTTAGGGGCGTCCGCGATCCCATCGGCACGGGGACAGAGCGAGAGAGATATTGGGTCACCGCTCGACTGCGAACGCTCGATACAGAACAATATTTGACGAGGAAGGAGAGCCGTCGCGTCCCTCGGCTGCCTCCAGGATATAGAAACCTATGAAACTTCTTCAAAGATTTCATCTTTAGTCCATATTACGTTTCCTGGGGAGGACGCCCTTGCCCACCCAAGCCACTTCAGATTCTGCATCCCGGTATAAACATGGCATGCAAACGTAACACTCGTCGTGCGGGGGCTTGGCGCTTCGGGGACGGAGCTCGCCACTTACACGAGGCTCCGGAGAGAGCCAGGGATATTTTGGTCCACTTCCGACGGATGGACACCCCCGATCTAATAAAGAAACTTGGAACATTCAGGCGAAGCTACCCTCCGCGCGTCTCCGGCCGCAATTTCTCTTCCGCCTCGCAGCCGTTTTTTCCATCGCGACGACGACGCGCTGCTGCTACTACTGCTGCTGCTCGCTCGTGAAAGGAACAAGGACACGGAGCTAACAGTTGCTGCAGAAAGAAACAGCTTGGCGTATATGTCTCCTCGAACGGTAGAGCAGCGATGGTGAGCGGGAGAGGGGAAAAAAGTCTCGTACAGCAAAGTGCCAAGGTGCACCATCTTGAGAGATCCGACTCCCTATCGAGAGAGCGGCGCAGTGTCTACACGCGAAACACTTTGCCACGATCTGTCGACGGAAATGGAGGGCGTTGGGTGCTCCTGAGAGGGCAGAGAGGGTGTAGAAGTCCCTTATACGCGGTGGACGAAATTTCTGTAAGCGCACGACCATTTGCGAAAAAATATTAACCCCTTGCACTACGATTTGTGTTACGGTTACAGCGATTAGAACGTCTTTAATTTCCTGAAAGAAGGAGCAAAGGGTATAGCCGGGTATAAGGTGGTCGAATGCGCCTCTGGACCGAATTGAGATCCCAAAGGAAACCCTTTGTGACTAGTTTCAAGTCGGTACCCCCACCACAGGGGTAGTTATAGGGTGAGCACGGTTTAATGATTTATAATCTATTTCTTCTGTTCTACTTAAGAAAAATTACGAAAAATTCATGAACGTTTTACCTGATAGCACACGCAACTGTGAATTTTTTCGGGGTTCTTGACTGGAAGAGCGGTTTTTAAAAAATTACAGAAATAAAGTTGGTGATTCTATATTAAAGTTATCAGAGGATGGTAGTTGCTATCTTTATGGTTGATTTTGTATTGTATTCTTATACAAATTCCACCGTATTATTCTGAAATCAGACACCGCGGAAGCCGATGTGAACGAGGGGGCTCTTTATCAGTCGATAAAACGCGTTTAAAACGCGAGCGACACTTTCGTCTCTCGTCGAGCCACCTGCGTAAAGTTTGAGTATTAAGACCGTTAAACGGCGTCGCGATTCAACGCTTCTTTATTGTCCGAGCGATGAAACAAGTGGACATCCCGAACGAGGATACGTCTGAGCCAGCGTCGCGACGCGCGGTTACGAGCGGACTATTTCGACGCCGGTTTATTCTCGCGGACCCGTCCCCTGCGATCTCGTCGATCGTCGTTTCGAGATCATTATAAAAATCGAGAGCAGGGTAAACGAACGAAGAGGAATCGAGGATGGCACAGGACCTGTCGAGAGAGCAAGCAAGAAACACGAAGACACCTCCGGAGAAGATACGAGCGGAAACGACGACGACGACGGGAATAGCTTCGACGAAAGAAGGAGAACGTAAGAAAGCAAACGCGGAGAACAAATGGTTGCTTCGGTGACAGATAAATTACGATATTTTCAATGGAGCATGGCGCGAGATGCTATAAGAACATTAAAGTCTCCCGAGTTTTTAGCGCCGCGACAACGCGCGACCGTCTGCTTCCGATAAGTAGACGCGCCGAAGGAAAAACTTATAAAGTGTAAGTTGACGAGGAAACGGTTCTTTCGTTTCTCCGGTACGAACGCCTTTTGATTCGATGATGCAGACCGGATCATAGTCCGTCCAACAAGGCGAGAGAGAGCTAAGGTGCAGACACACCGCTATCGCGTCACGTGAAATCATGCGTTATCATTGATGTGGGACGTCCCCGTGGATTTCAATTTTCTAAAATTCCTTATACTAGCGTCTTAAACAAACGTCAGGTCGTTTGGTTCAATTTTTTAATAATTAATCCAGTTTTGGAGGGTGTCCGAATATATTTTAGAATTCGTCCCTGAGGATCGAGAGTGGCAGCCAATAACTCCAACCGCAGCTATCGAGCATGCATTTACGTTTACTCTCTTGTCTCGTTGGATGGACTACAGATATTGTGGAGATGGATGAGGACGCTTTAAGCTAGGTAGAGAAGAGGGCATAGTTATATAGACACTTTAGACTAGCTAGAGAGGAAGACATAGTCGTATAGAGATTTTAAACTAGCTAGAGCACAGGGGACATAATTATATTGACACTTTAAACTAGCTAAAGAAGAGGGCCTTGTCAAGTAGACAGCTCAGACTGGCTAGAGAAGAGGATTTTCTCATATAGATACATTAGAGAAGAGGACATAGTCAGGTAGCAATCGAACACACGACGAATCCATTCCAAATGGCAATACCCACATCAATATATGCACTTCCTTCGAAAATTGTTATTTCATTTCAGTGGAACCTCTGTGTAAGTACTAGAAATTTAATTAAAACAATAGACACAAATATGGAATACCAGAATTATCATTAGAATCCTTGTACTACTAATTACAAGTGGTACAAGTCAACGAGAAGTCAGACATTCAAGTAGAAACGGTGATATCTTGTATATAGTTAGAAATACAAGAAAGCTGTAGAAAGAATTCTTGGAGCCAAAAGTCAATTTTACTATTTACTTACTTTCCGCATAAATGTAACATTGTCTTTAAAAACTGCAAATGTACCCTTTTTAATGAAACGAATGTCTTTTTCAACACAGATTGATTCTTTGGAATTTTTACTCGAAGAATTAGGGTATTGAGGATAGGGGTCAGAAGGAACCCAGCCAGGAAGGGTAAAGCTTTAAACGAGTGCAGCGTGAACAGGGTCTGAATCCGACGATTCCTTCAGCCTGGCGGAAGGACGCTCTCTAGCCATACATCGAGCCTCGGTATAGAAACAAATATAGGGCCAATACTTTCGGATATTGCCGCACCGAAGTGATTGATGGTCCAAGATATTCAATATCTGCAAAAGTTCGCGGGCGGCTCGCCCTGCCTGGCTGCCTGACGCTGGCACTCTCTTCCATCCCATCCTTCTTCTCCTTTTTTCCTCTGCCGCACAGTGCTGCGATTCGAGGTGCTAGCTGGACAAAACCTTCTTTACGACTACTAATACAAAATGTGGCTGTAATAAATGAATATGCTTATTCTTTCGCGTACACACTATTTAATGATTATGGTATAATAAGAAATGTTATTTTAAAAAAAGATATTTATTTATGATGCACGAAAAATGAATCAATCATAATTGCTTACGGAATTACAATCTTCATCGCCCTTATGAGTTTTGTCTAATTAGAATTGATAGCAACACTGCGTGCCGTTCCGGCTCTTTTTCTTCTTCTTTTGCGCAGTCGGCTAGCCCCCTAAACCCGAGAGGTATTCTCTTATCCCGTACGCCTCCACGAAAATGCATGACTCGAAATCCTGAACCGGGTGAGAGAGAGTAAGAGAGAGAGGCGAACTTATCTCTCGGAATTCAGCGGCAGCCGCAGCGGAGGCGCAAGAGCCCTCCTCAAGGCGGTGCGGTCGGAAGTGGAATTGCAGCTTAATCAAAAATATCGAGAACACGCGATCTTAATTGCCCGAATAACGAACCTTATCTGGTAAGTGTATGTAAAACTCCTGGCCACCGGATACGGTTACGGGACGAGGATTACTTGATCCCATAAGAAGTTGAAACATAACACGTGAAAATGTTGAAAAAATCGCATAGGAGCAATAATATATTGTGTCCCAAAAATGTACTTGCTGTGGTGATTTCTGAGGTCATTTGAACTCACTTTTTCCTTTGTGAAAATGTTCTTCGTAAGTTTGTTAAGAAGTTATTAATGATAAACATGGACTCTGCGACGAACCCCTCCGATATGGTCGCGCTCTGATTGGTCCGTGTATTTCGTTAATAACTTCTTAAAAAAGTGGCTTCCAATGACCTCAGGAATCACCTCTTTCAAGGAAGTACATTTTTGGGGCACTTAGTATAATAAAATAAAAAATATGAGACCGGTCATTTCACCGGCGGTGGTTTAACTTTTTGAAGAGACATATTTTTATATCTGAAAAAAATTGAACTTCCCTTATTTTTCAACCGAAGGTACGCAATCCGCTAAATCATCCCGCAGACGTTCGGACGGATCGTATATTGGCGGGAAGGGCTCGATAAATTCCGGGCCGCGGTTATCACAGGGAAAAAAAGCCGTTCGGGAATAAAGTTAATCCAATGTCTCCCGCAAACAGAGCGTAGCCGATCGCGGAGAGATAATACATATCCGATGGGCGATAGATTAAAGCCGTTTAATACATACAGCGAAATAAGGTCATCGACGGCGCGGATCGGGATAATCTGGAGCGGGTATCGGTATTCACGTGTCGGTCGTGCTATCAAAGAATTGTCAAACGGGAATAACGGGGTCCGATGTTATCGACGTTCGCTCGGGGAACAAACAGAAGAAACCGGCGTGCGTTTCAAAAAACGAGAATATTTCCCAGAGTCGAAAAAGTTCCTCTCTCCGCGATCGCGCGGGGGCGGTCGTAAAAAGTATACGGTCGAAACGGGGCCGAGTCGACGGGGGAAAGGAGAAACGAGAAGCGAAAAAAAAAGATGAAAGGGGACGGAGAAGGCGAGAAGAAAAAGTATCAGAATCGCTGACCGATTCCGTGGACGTCGTAGGAGATTCCGGGAGCTGGAATTGTTTTTTCGGTCAACTGCTGTGTCCTCCGTGGAGCCATTAAAGCGACTTCTGCCTTCGTTCGTACCGCTAGAGAGAGAGAGAGGGAAGGAAAAATGAGAAACAGGGGCGAAAAACCCGGAGAAGGTAGTCGGGATGACGCAACGGCCGAAAGGGATCCCCGAATCCCCTTACGATGATTGCGGTAGGCTTTTCAGAGCAGCCCTTTTCCTCGAGTATCGTCGTTTCCCTTGCCGCTCGCCTCTTATCGCTCCTACACGATGCCCGTTCCAACCGACAACGACGAGAACCTACCCGCTGCCCGTTGATAGGCCTGAAAACCCCGTGGAATTTGATTCGCGCGATATCTACCCGCTACAACCCCCTACGAAATAGCCATAACCGGGACGGTAATCGTCCGACACGAACCGGTACGCTCGAAGGATAAAAGTTGCTCCTTTGCTTCCAGAAGTACGAGGATCCTGCGATTTTAAGCAGTCTGCTTATCGGATATGAAGGTACAAATAGCGAGGCGTTACTGTAGATTGCTGTTAACTGTTTCCTTATGTTATTGTTGCGGCCTCTCAAACTCATAGATAAGGTTTCTGTTTGAAAAGGGAGAATCAGTTTCTACGCGATTCGACGTTTGCTAGTGGTTCCTCGTTAGAGACGTCGTCGACTGTTCGGGTGAGAAGCATAAGCGATAGGGGTGTGCGGATACCCGAGCTTTAGACCGAGTCGCATCGAGTCGGATCGGAATCCTGAAAGTTCAGAACATTTTATTCCTTCGAGACTATTGCTCCTCGTGACGAATACTATACGATGCAGTTAAAAAAACATTCGACCTTGAAAATCTAGGTCAAGGTCATTCTTGCGGAAAAATTTGTTGATGAATTCTCACCGATCCAGACGTATAGAGTCACGCTACGATGCTTATTTCTTTTACACCCTGCGCAGGTGCGAGGGAGAACCGTAGCCGGTCCGATCGGAGCCGGTTGGTCGAGGGTTAATCCGTGAAAATGATATTGAAAGTCGCCGCGGAACCGATAATGGACCTGACGAAACGAAAAGCCAAACGGGCGAGAGGGCGGCCGGAGAAAAAAGCGAGACAGCGCGAACGGGGAGAGAGAAATCAGATTATCAGATTCGTAACAAGGCTCGTTTCGAATTCATGGCGCGTCGAGCGGCCACGTGCACAGATAACGTAGCGCGTTTTCTGTTGCTAATGGAAAACGTTGTCTGGCTGCCAGTCACTGTCTCGGCGACCGATCGAACCGGCGTAATACGAATTTCCTTTGCCGCGGCACGATCGAATCTGCTTATTCTCGCGAGCGGAATAATGTAACGCCGGCGAAGCGTGGCCTCTCATGCCTCCGAGAGACGGAATATTGCAGAGCTGTTGAATTCGAGCGTCGTTGCTGCGTACACTAACTCCGGCTTCGCACTCGGCCTCTGTGAAACACTGTGCGAGTGTGCGAAACTGTGCACGCGCTTCTGTAACCGCCCCCGTGTACGAATGCGCACCGATGACTTTCTCTCTCTCTCTCTCTCTCCCTCTCTCTGTATCGATGTATCCATCCCCGTGTGTCCGAAACTTGGAACGAGTTTCCGCTCGAAATGGCCGTGGGGGATGCTTTCCAGCAGCTCGTTTGCCACGATATTATACGAGAAGCAAAGGGCAGCGAATAGTAAGACAGGTGCCGCACAAAACGTTTACTTTCCATTCGCGTTAATCAGCGAAATGATATTTACATCGCTCCTGAAAACTATACCGGCGCCTCTCGGTTTGCTAGCTGGATAGGGAACTGGGTCGAGCATCCAGGGCTGCTGGATTCTAATTCTGTGGAATGCACGTAAAGGACATCAATCAATTCTTGAATGAATCCCAAGGTTAATAAGTAGCAAAATAAAAATTGTTTAAATCCCATTTATCTTTCTGCCGTTCATTTTTCACCTACACCTTTTCGTCATAAATGCATAAAATCCGCAGTCCACTAATGACCAAGCTGTCGACGCGACGTTCAAGAATGAAACACGAAGAAGTTCACGAAATGATCAACTCGTCGAGAGAACGTTCATACGAAGATGTCCGACCCGTTGCGACAAAGACAACAAAGCTCCTCGACAGCGTCTTCCCCGTCGCTAACGAACGAATTAATTAATTTTCCGTGGCTGTTCGATCGTCGAACGGTGGAGCGAAGTTTCTTAAAATCCTCTCCCCTTTCTGCCAGACGGCCGATTAGCGAACGAAGCACGGATGAAGTCGTTAACTCGAGTATGTACCCACTCGAATCGAGTCGACTCGAGAGGCGTCGCGGAAAATTGGAGGGGAATGAAAATTGAACCGATACATACGATCAAGCCTCTCGGCTGGAATAGCTTCCCCGGGCCGGCAGCAGCCTGTTACTTTTCTGAAAAATGTCGCCGTAAAACGCGAGCTCCGTCGTGAGGTGTCGAGACGGCGGCGGGATCGAGCACCGACGCTTGACCCTCTTTGCTTAATCAGTTAACCGGCCGAGTGTTCTTTTATCGAATAGGGGATGATTTATCCAGTACGGTCGCTCCGAAATTTTTCCGCTTCGTGAAACACCGGGATCAATTGTCGAAATTACCGGGAATTACTAGGGATACTACGTGGGGATCGTGCTCGAAGAGTTCAAGAACACTCCGGCATCGATTTCACGCAAATTAGGACTGCCGGACAATTTCCTCGTCTATCGCCTGGGAGTTATGGCGTCGTCCTATCTAACTTAGTCCATCTGCTACCAGCCTTTGTGCAAACACGTGCTCGTTGTGCTTGGCGATAGTCCAGACTGTCCAGATTGGATTTAAATAAACATACACGCGCCCGATCGATTCTCCCTCCGAATATGGGATAAAACGTCAAAGTTCCCAATACGTGAGACGAATGCTGCTGCGCTCGCTGCATACGGTCGCGCTGGATCTCGGATTTGTATCGCAGACTATTGTCGAGACGGATAGGGCTCTCAAGTATTAATCATTGTTATCTACACGGAGTTCCAGAAACATAACTAACCAGACAACGGACCCGACAACTAGCAAGGCATTACCGTAATTGGTAACACGGCTATTAGCTCGAACCGTGTTCGTGGCGCAAGAACTTATCAATGTTCTCCACCTTCAATTTCGAACCGACTGCTCATCAGATACCAGACGCGATAACTGGCGAGGCGTTACTGTGATTGGTAATACTGTTATTGACCTAGGCGAACACGTCCAGAATTAATCTTTGTCTGTCTTCACTTACCACTCGAATGGTTACTCTAAGGCGCTTTTAGGATCGTTGAATATTATGTCTGTTCTTTTGATTAATTAGAGTTAAATCAAACATGAAGGAAGACAACTAACGAGATGTAACTGCAGCTCGTAACAAAATTATAATTTGAACCAAACAAATATTTCTAGGATCGTTCAGTATAACGTTTCTTGATCCCAGAGCGTCAATCCAATAGTAAACCGAGACAACAAACGAATCATTACTGCAGTTCGTAACAAAAATATCCTGAAGCATTCAACTTCAGACAAACATTCTCAGGATCGTTGAATATGTCTGTTAATTTCACTGATAACAGTTCAATCGATCACGAAGATAGACAACTAACGAGGCATTACTGCAGTTCGTAACAAAATCGAACATTTACTGAATCGTGTTGAACACTGTCCATCTATTTCATAAAGCTGTTGCCGCAAATGCACGCCAAGGATTCACTACAGGACAACTACCGGGACGTTACCGTGCTCGGCACGAATCACGCTCGAGATTTACGGGTTGTATCAAGTCGGCTGCAGAACGAGCAGCGTAATTTGGGTGGTTAACTACCCGGGGCCCGTTTTTCGTTATTAGAAAACTAGGATCGGAGTTACCTGTTCTGAGGTAACAGGTTGTTTTAATGCAACCGCAACGCCGAAACAAGAGGGGCTGGCATAACGGATCGCGGGTATATCTATCGGGTTGCCGCATGGTCGAAGGGGTTCGCTGTTGGTTATCGTCCCCGAAAACCAGAGTGGTGTTCTACGGGGGCTGCATACAGTGGCCAGCTGTTAACCGAATGTATTGCGATCAATTTGTGAACATTCGCGATAAACGAGCCGAGCAAAGAGCTCGTTAACGCCGCGACGCGAAATGCGACTAAATATGCCGCAGTCGTTCCCGGCGCGCCGCGCGCGGACCGTTCTGTAAAATTGTTTCTTTATGTAATTCAGCAGTTTAGCGGACTCGCGGCGGTTTAATGGAACAGAGACCATGTTTGTGGAAAAGGAACCGAGCCGTGGCCCGTCCAAATTACTTCGCGCCACCTCCCGATTGCGAATTTCCAATTACGATTTCCATACAGCAATTTTGTTTCGCGATATCGCTCTGAAGCAACCCATAAGTCGCGTATTTCATGCGTTTGTGGCAAAAAACATTGTTAGACTATTTTCAATTTATTAAAAACTATTCGCTGATGAAATGAATTCCCATTTAATATCCACGCCTTGCAATGGACGTAGAAAATGTTGATTTTGCGTAAAGATCCGCGGCTAAAGTAGTTTTGCATAAGAAACAAAATATTATGTTGCGAGCTTATAGAATAAATTAGAATATTACTAATTTTTATTTAATGACGCTTATTCATGTAGATTACAAAAGTACATGCAATTACAACTCTTGTGCCTCGGAGAATATATTAAATCGACCAACTAAGGAACACTTATCCTAACAGTAAGGTGAAACATTTAGACGCACCTTCAACAAACGAAGCAAAATGTTGAAACCGTTGCTCGAACAATGAATTTTTGATCAAACGTAGAAATAATCGAGCGACGTCGATTGAAGCAGCATGCGGAAACAGCTGTTCGCGCGAGCATGGCGGCGCGCCATTACGGCGTCCCTGTCGCAAAACCCTTTATCTGCTGGCAAAATATTTACGAGACGAAAATTACCTTCGGGCTCCTATTTCACAATCGATGTTTACCCGAGTTCCGCCTGCTATGTAAATGTTTCGGAAGCAGGCGAGAGCGAGTTTTCACAAGAGGTTAAAAGAACAAATGTAGGGAGCGAACACGGCGGTAGCTAGACTGCTCGGATGTCGTAACTCTTTCAGGATCAAATAACGTTCGACAAACTGACGGAATTAAAAGGACAACGGCGAACGGTGCGAACCCAGGGCTGTAACACGGTGGGAAAAGGGTGGAAAGAGAGAGAGAAAGGGTGCCGGAAATGAGAAGAAAATTAAGACCTAAAGTCGAAGAAGGGAGAGAAAGAGAGAGAGGCGTAACGTTTGAGGTGTACCGCGGTCGGAGTTTTCCTCCTATCGAAGATACACACGGTAAACCCGGTGCCTACCACCTTCTCATCTACCGAACCCGGGCCCGAGTAACCTAGCAACACCCTCAATACCACTTCAACCTGTTCGCCCAACACCTTGGGTTTCAATTCACCTTATCTTTGCTATCTACCGTACGCTTTACGTTCCTAGCCCATCTAGAATCCAACCGAGGAGTCTCACAATTCGACTAAGAAGCTTGAAACAAGGAGAGCGGGACTCTCGTGTTTAATCTTTTATCCGATGCGGACGGGAACGGAATGGATTAAATGCTCCGGGAAATGGGAACGGCCAGGCGTGTTAACACCTCGCCGAAACTTTTTCAAGCATCGCGCCTTATGCCAATTTCGACCAGGGAAACTCGGGCTCGTCAAATTCAGCCAGGCAGAAACGATTCTCCTCGAACCCGAGGTAAATCCATGGTTTTCCATACTCGAAAATTCGATTGTTCTTTGCATTTTCTTGGGGCACAGATGTCGTAGGATATATGTACCAAGGATTTGTTTGGTTTCGTAAAATTAACGTGCACGCGTTTCAAGAAAAATATACAACTCGTGTAATTTCGTAATGTACTTTTTTGTAATGTACCTCAAATAATGAGAGGCATGTGTGTAAAATCCCATTGGAAAAGGTCCAATAAGCTTTCCGAATAAACTTTTTATCCTCCAGGACTATGTTAAAGAAAAACCTTTTGACTAGGTTAATAAACCAACATTTCTTGAACATATATGTTGCATTTCGCAGTTAAAAGGTGAGTCAAAGAAAGGGATGACAATTGTGGAAAGAAAACGTAGGTTTTCTTACAGATGTTATCAGAGAGGTTGACGTATTCCCCGTTCGTGAGCTTTCTAGTCTACCAGCATAACGGCCGCTCTTAAATATAAATGACAGTGTAATTACTGCGTTTAATTTCAATGTCCAAGGAACGTTTCTCCAATTTTCGACTCCGAAACTTCGTCTTCTGTTCGCCGAAGCTCCGAGGAACGCCGGAAGACTAGAAATTCGCAAGAAGCTGTGGTTATTTAGAAGCTCCTCCAATTTACGAACTGAAAGGTTTCTTGCAGCCTGTTTGCAACTAACTTTTGAGGAAGACCTACCGTGTCTACCATAGGAGAACTTTGCAAACATTCTACCAGAAAGATCTGTGTCCCACAACGTATCCTTTAACGCCCTCGTTGCTGTAACGACACCCACGAAACTTGCAGTTTAAAATCTCCTGTAAACTTTAAAGTGAGTTCGCAACCAACCCTTGTATTTAATGTACCCCTACAGAAATTAAGTTTTGGCTTCAGGAAAAAATGAATGTTTATTATGATCTGTCCATTAACATTGTAATCAGTTAGTTAAATTTGGAATTCAATATCTTTGTCAAGATTTTATAAAAGTAGGCGTCATACACAACTTTAATTAAATATCATATCAATTAACTGCGGATTTTATGCACTGATGGGGAAAACGAGTTGGTGCAATTAAAGATAGTCATGATATTTTTCAACTTTACGTTAAATACTTATTTTCAAAACTACATACGTATTATATGATATAAAATTGTTTAAGGGCGAAGAGTCCTCGCCAATGTCGAGAAGCAAGGCAATGTAATAAATGATAAATAAAATTAATGTGTTCCTGATTGAAAACGGTCCAGCAGGATCTAATGCAGACCATCCGAGTGCCAACCAGAGAAAATAATTTGAGAAAAAAGTTCAGCGACTCCCCGCAGTTTCCACCGTAAGTGATTAAGTCTGTTGGTTTATTATAATGACGCCAATAGACAAGTTAACACGGCTCCCTGGCGCCGAGCCTACAAAACTACTTTTCGCTCGCCGCCACTTCAGCCCCGGCCATACGTTTGTCCTTGTCCCGCGATATAAGTTCAAGTTGCTTCTGACAATATCCTTATTTCAACAATAAGGAACTTTAAGCCGAACTTCGCTGGGAAATTTTAAAGATATTCCAGGAGCAAACAAGTTTGAAAGCCACGGCTAACCTAAAAGAAACTTCGCGTGTGCAGCTATCCGAACGGAAGCGGTTGCCAGGCGAAACCTTACCCCATGCTCTGAAATATGATATCTCCCTTTGTCCTGTCGCGAGATTCGACCGTAACGAGATTTCAGTTTTCTTGATTCTTAGTCAGAAGTGTTACCGACAAGAAAATGTGAAAAGAAGAATTTAAAAGAAAAAATTTCTAGAGAAGCTACATCCATACTGGAACACTGAGTTTACGACTTTCAAAAAATTGTTGATATTTAAGCTGTAGTCATTTTGTAGAAACAATCGTACAGTAACAAACCTGGACTTGTTTTAAAGCTTAAAGATTCTGCTTTCGCACACTGTTAAGAAATTTTTGTATGGTGTAGCGAGTGAGGTACTGAAGACCTATTTTTCCTCAGAAATGCTATAAATTGAAACTTCTGTAAAACCATTAAAAAATTCTTCTTTCTATAATTTAAAAAATGATTTGTGAATGAATCTTTTGTACTTTTTAATAACTAGATTTCGTGTTCACGAATATTTCTCGAACAAGATGGCGCTGGAGAACGTAAAATAAACGTATCTACAATCGTTTCGTAAAACTGAAGAGCTAGCGGCGTCTTCGTAGAACCGAAATAAAAGTATCGATTGTTCGAGCTGAAGACTAACGTCGTTCGTCTATCTTCATACGACAAAGCCACTACTGTACATGCATAAAAGTGAGATTACGATTTAAAGTGTTCTTTCGGAACTAGCCTCGTTCAAACATAACTGCGATCGATGAAACTTAGTTCAACAACTACACTCCAAGTTACCGAAGAAACGTACGCGTGAAGCAGAAGTTCATAACTCTTGCATTATTTGCAACATATCTGGCAAGTACAAACATGGCGACCTGTTGCTTGTTGCTAGATGATCAAAGTCAAAGGCAATACTTCTGAACGGGAAGCTTCCTTAATCAACGTTCGCCGCACTTAGTCGTAAATCCTCCGACAGCTTCACGTTGCAATGATAGAATGTAATTCTGCGAAAAAAAGATAGCAATGGGAAATATCGGTTTAAAATTCAAGAGATAAGGTTTTATCGCGGTGAAAAAGTCGCTTTATGCGCGAAGATTTTTGGTGGATCGCAAAAACTCCCGTTCGATAATAGATTATGACACTCGAATGAAATATTGCAGCCGATTTCTATTAAATCGACGCCGAAAGTTCGCAATTACCAACGGATAAGCTCGTACGGCTCGATGTAGCGTGCTACCGGCGAGCAATTAGTCGAAAAGTTATGTATCGAAATTCGATAACAAGCGTTACGCGTCCATTTCGTAAGCCCAGGATATTTGATTCTTAACCCGCCAGCAGCTAAACGTATTTACTGTACTTTCCTTTATATAACCGGCTAGATATCGAACTTTATTTGCCGGGAATGTATACAATAACAAAATATTCGAGAACTGCTTCTATTACTTTTATACACCGAACTCCATAGAGTTCGTAGAGCCACAAAATTTACCTTTCACAGAAGGTTGAAATAAAAATTTCTGCTACAAGCGAAGCAGCTTGGTTAACAATCCGCAATTACTGCGAACTGTTGTTGCAGTCTATTTATTGTACAAATAAATAAAAACTATAATCTATCTGTAACAATCTGCAGAGGAACTGAAGAACTGAAGAGCGTTCATAATGTTTTATTCATTTATTTTAAAGCCAGACTGTAAAACCTCGTCGTCATCCATAACGTGTTAATGCGGGGAGAGGGGTCGGCTGTACTAATCGCGCGCGAGGGGTCATGCAAATTTCATCGACGAAATAGAATCACCTTTGCCGGTTCGGGCGAAAAAAATCAATATTTACGAACATTCCTGTCGGTTGTTGCGGGAGCGTGTTAACAGGCGAGCTCGTTCCTCGACGGGGCAGCTTCGAAACTAGTTAGAGCTCGCGCGGGGGATGGGCGTGAAAAAAATGATTTATCGTGACGAGCTAATAACTCGTTTCCCGGGCGAGACAGAATGAAATGCGGCCTCGTTTGGATCGCAGAAAATTTCGGGAGGTCGGCTGGCATATGTGTGACGGCGCGGGTGGTTGTACGCTTGGGTACCGTGACAATTTAAAGGGCTCGGCCGATTCCGAACGAATCCGATGTGGCACGTTAATTAAACTTAAACTTAACTTCGGGCCGGATCGAGTCGGGCCGGGCCGGGACGTGCAGCTGCCAAAAGTATTACGAGAAACTCGCCGTGGCAATCCGAGCGCGCGTTGCCGTTACCGGATAGCTCGGATCCGCACGGACAGCTACCGCATGGATGGCTGTTACACACACGGCGGTGTTGCGGCGACGGGGGGAGCGGAGACGGACACGTATCCGTGGCCTGGTTCTCTGTGTCCGTGTATACGTACGTGCGCCAGGATACGCTTCACGCATTATAGGCAGTGAGCACTTGAGTTATAAGATTGCCATGGACACTTGCCAGGGTAATATCAAACTTCGAGGCTCCACCCAACGAGCCACCCACGCGGCCGACGTCCGTCCACGTGTTATGCACATGCACGCACGCAACACAAGCCCGTCTTATGCACATGCACACGCCACACGCGCCCGTCGATCGCGATGGTAAGCTTCGTTATCACGCACGCCCACGTGTGAGCCTGATGCGTTGTGGCTTAACTCCTTTATGCTACCCCGAGCTCCACCACCCTCTGTCTATCTCCCTCTATCTGCCTAGCTATCTAGCACCGTCTCTCTCCCTCTCTCTCTCTCTCTCTCTCTCTCGCCCTTTAACGCCACCCTTCCGCCCTGGTCCTCCGTCAACGCACAATCCTAATTATGCGCTATTGATGACACGATATTAGTGACGCGCGCGCGGACACCGTCGCGTCGCGTTGTGATCGTTTGTTTCTCTAGCCTTATTAGCCCGGAGATAGACAGATTTTTGCGCTGAAAATGCGGAGTACAGAACGTGACCTGAACAATAAAATGTAACGTGCCCGCACAGTTTATTAACGTTTTAACTAGCGGTAGTTGGTTAACTCTCTGTTGGTGTGGTCCTCGGTTGAGCTGCCCGTTTGAAATACGGTTAGAAAAAGCGGACAGATTTACAACTATCTACTACGTTTTCCTAAAAAAAGATTTTTCAGCTCCCTTTTATCCCTCTCTAGAAGCTAGATATTTATTTCTATTACATTTTTATGAACATTTGAAAACGTTTCCACAGAAACGTGTAAGCGAATAGACGTACGATTGAATGCATTAAGCGGTCGAAAATGTACTGTAAATATTTATAAACAAATTTCCTGCGTACGATCAACGGAATCGCTAATTATACATACAAACATGTAAGCGGATTATTTGGGCATATGATATCTGCTGGTGTACACGAGCATACGAGTAAATACGTTAGTATACCTCCCAATCTATAAACATAGTTACGGAACCTCGTAATTAGACAGTGTTATCTACAGGTTTTAGCAAAAAGATTCTTCGTATTGGCAACATGTTTGACCTATTGAAATAATTTACAAATGCAAATAACCCTTCATGCGAACAGCCTTAAGTAGAGCTTTACTTACTAGACGAACGTAGTGTAAGCTTAAGCAGCGAAGCCGTTCGATCGCAGAAGTTTCAGTTTAACAAAGGAATTTGTGTTCCAGCAATTACTCGGTTGTCTCCGGGTCAGACCTCCAGCCGAAGAGCCTGATTTCGAGCGATTCTCAAGCAGTCACCTCACGAAGAACATCCCCCTCCCTGGTGAAGCGTAAATGAGATTGGAAGGAAGAAAAGGGCCGGCCCAAGGAAACGCGTGATTACGATAATTCAATCGAGGATCTTCGTCGTGCTGTCGCATCGGCAACGGGGCCAACCGTTGCAGACCCTGCCCGTGGAGAAGAGAGGACCTTAAAGGGTAGTTTGCTTATTCCGGTCACAATGTGAGTCACCGTCGACTCCGTTCATCCCTCCTTCGTCGCTAGGAACCATCGACGTACTGACGCTAATGCATATTCAATGTTACATCCATGCCCAGAATATCCCGGGAACGACGTCTTGGCTCCTTCCGTGGAGACTTCACCCCGCTTCGTTCTTGTTTACGGGATGACTTTTCGAATTCGCCGATATCTGTAATATTTCGGAACTAATACGAGAGTGATCCGGCGCTCGAATCCGCCAGGAACATATCGTTCGGAACGGGATTAACTCGAACAATGGAATAGCGAACTCGAATAGCGGTACTTGCGAAGCGAACGTTCTTATCGTAAATAGAAAATCTTTTCGAGATCCTTGGGAATACTGGCCCTTTGCATTATGAAAAGATCATTGGGTATTGACTCTTCGACGGTCGCAAGACCTTCTGAAGTTTACACTTTCGGTAACGTTTTTTAGTATTATGTTTAGGAATGAGAATTTCCCCTTTTGTATCCCAATGATCTTGGGAATCCTTTAAGTCCTTCTGTGCATTCATAATTGTTGTAATCCCTAACATTGTCGATATTTATCCTCAATAATCATTCAATATTTCTTACAGTCTATGGCTGCATTTCTAAAGTCCTTGGAATGTTGCATAGCTCGTATGCATTCCCAATGACCTTAGGATATGTTCTCAAGAATCCTGAAGATGGAGTTCACTGTCTCTTAACCCTATAAATGTGCAAGAGCGCACAAGAATAATCCGTACGGTCAACCATCTTACTTAGTACCGCAACGACCGTCGTTTTACCTGAACATCGACCGACTAATCACACAACGAAGTATCCACAGACTGCTGCAGTTATACCAACCTAATTTTTTATATACCTGCAACCACACTAAAATTCATGGGAATTCCCTGCGGAGGAGACGCTTTTATTTAAACAGGTTTGTGTGTTACGTGCGATGAAAATTCATGTGGACCACACACGCTCGCACACACATTCCTACAAAAGCAAACGTCGCGTCGTCGGAGCCGAAAGTTCGACGGTCGTCGGCAGACTTTTGCGGCCGACTGTATATATATATATATATTTTATTATTCCATTTACAATTCCTCAGACACTCACGCGATCCGCACAAAAGGCTCCATCGCAATTTTTTGAATAGTATTACGTCCATGCGCCGGATGATCGATTCCCCCGAGCTGGATAAAACCTTTTCTCAGCGCGTATTCTTTCACACGTACGCGTATACACACCGACAATGGCCGGCTGCTTATACACAGGAGCCTCCTTAATATTTCTCGGCACTTTCGCGGCACGTTGTATGAATTTCACGCTGGCTCAATTCAAAGGAATAATAAGTTTCTATTCCGCGCGGTTGTTCTGTGGAATTTCATGCCGGTGTTCCCGCGGAATTGCCCCGCGTACGCCGGCTCGTTTCTTCTCGCCGCCCGCGCCCATTTATCGTAATTTCCCAGACGCACTTTATTTGTATAACCCAATTACTTTTTACTCTATCCTCCCTCCTTTAGGTTCGGTAATTATTTACGTCGGCAATTCCTCACCGACTCTCACGAACTCGAAGTGTGTTACAAGTTCAATTTCTATCTTATGCGTAACTGTCAACATTTTATCCCCACTCCCACTTGGAACCGGTCACTACAAAGAATGTAACAGCGCTACTATAACTGTTCTCGGCAGACCCGACGATGCGACAATTACGGAGAGGAGATACTACAGTATTTATGTCACCACTGCTTGGTTTTAGTTTTCGAGACATTTAGAAGGCTCCAAAGAACTGATGTGTGAAATCTGCGAAGAGTTGTATAGAATGCTGACCCGCCGGCGTATTTCGAAGCCATAAAGATCGGCAAGGAGTCGGCAATGCAAATAATTAGCTTGTTTTCGCTCGGATGGCTGTTTCCGGTCTTGTTCTGTTTCGATCGTACGGTGGAAACATTTCATGCGCGTCGTCGTTAGTTTACCTTTCCCATCGATGCATAATATCAACATATTTCTGCATTCCAATGGCGAGCACTCGCGATACGTTCATCTCCGCGTGTAATTTCACCGGCGATCCCCGCAACCCCCGGCGCACGCGATTCAGCGCCGCCGGCTCCGACTACAAATCTCGCGAAAAGATAAATAAGAATTCGCAATAAAGATCCGTAATGGCGGCGCGCGGGGCCGTTAGCCCCGTGGTACTTGCGCCGTTAAGCTGTAACTTGTGCCAAAAGTTCGCCCCGGCAACTATTGTGCCACGTCCAATAGGGTTATTAATATCTAATACCCGACGGAGGAGATGCGGCCTCCATTAGGTGTTAATTAACAAAGATTGTCCCGGCAAGATTGCTAAGACCATCAGCGCAGCCCCGCCATTACGATACACCCGTGCGGCCACCGCGCGGCACCAAGAACATTTCTGAATTAAACACTCCGTGCTTCTTCTCTGTTCAACTGCGAAGAAACACCTGCCCTTTATCTCCACTTTCCACTTTGCCTCTCTGCAACTTCTTTCGCGTCCGAGCAATCTCATTTGAGCGAAAGGAATTAAACGATTCGAGAAACCGGGGACGTTTGTAATCAACTGGGACGCGAACTTAATGTTACGGATTGCTGAACTTTTCATCGTCGTTCGCACACAGGCTTTATAGTGAGGGCACACTATACGTAGCCGTAAGAGCCAGAGTAGCCTAGCTGGTGAAATGACTTTTTACTGTGCTTTACTATTTTCGAAATATTTGTTCGCTGATTTTGAAAGCAGGATTATCCTACCCGCAACATGCCGTGAATTAGTAGACAGTTAATTACTGTCAAGCTCGCCTCATTATTGGCGATTACGCTTTACGTGTACGCGTGCGAGTGTGGAGATTATAATAATGTAAATATTTTGATATACATTGACGGAACTTGTATTGAACTCTGTGCAGATATTGTGTAACATTTTACCTATCGACGGGTAACTAACTGGCCTTTACAAAACCGTTGATTAACAAGGTTGTCTTAATAAAGTGTTCAAGACAGGGACTGCCAGAACGTACACTCGCAAATATGCTAAAAATTGATGATCAACTAATACTCATGTTAATAAATTATTACACTGAATGTGAAACCTTTGCTTTCAGAGTATTGGTGCTTTTTTTGAGAAATTAAAAAGGGTCTTATGTCTTTTTATTTTTACTTTGCACAATGTCTAACCGGTTGACTCCACCAAAAATGGAAATAAATTTCTAATTTACTCCGGTTTGTAGAAAATGCGGTAAAAAATTCGTACGCTAACTGAAAGATCACATTCTCTTAAATGGAACGTATAACAAAAAATGTTTAAAAAGCGTTGTTGTGTGTGTGTGCTTGGTCTGTAGCGAACGGTTCAATTTCAGATAAGTGAGGTCGCAGTCATCGATGGTGCTTAGAGCGATGATCAATTAATTTGCCGTCGCGTGTCTATGAGACATTGGAAAATTAAATGTAACTATATCTAAATGGAGAATCATCGGAGATCCCTGTAACAGTAAGGGGTGCCTTGATCCTTCGCCCGTGCTTCCACCGTCACGGAGAAAGCAAAAGAGAGAGAGAGAGAGAGAGAGAGAGAATCGACCCTTCCTACCCTCGGATTGTTTCTCCGGTGGCTGGGTTATGTGCTTTAGGATAACGTTCCACGATCACGCGATGACTCTCCACCTTTTAACCCCGCAGCTAAGTACGTTTTAGTTACCCCTCGGTGAAAGCTACCCTTCTCCGTCTCCATATCCTAATACCCTCAGCTCGTACATCTTCATTCGCTCCGTCGTTTCTTAAACACTTAGATTTTATCACCGTGCGCAACGTGTTCCGCTGTCGGGGCATCATCCGTGGAGCGGCCAAGGTCTTACATCAGCCCCGTGGAACATTTAGCTTCATTATTAATGGACGACCCGTGACGCTCCACTTCCGTGGAATTATCCCGCGCCCGGGAAATTTAATTAAAAAAATTACATAAACCCGTTTCGAGATGAAAACGTCGCCGCGCTGACCCGTCGCGGATCGCTCCTCTCCAAATTCGATTCGCATTAACGCCTCGTATCTCACAGCCACGGCGATTACAACCTTCCCGTCGTTCATAATTTACTATAAAGGCCACCACACACGATCCACCTTGCATCCCTTTTGCTTGTGCAGTCGTAAGTTGCGATGCTAGACGGAGTGTGCATGTAATGAAATTGTCCATGACCTTAGTCGTCATAAAGCGAAATGAATGTAGCTGAATAATGTCAAATAGCCATGTAAGACTTTAATATAAAAAATAATTTCCATTTTTGTCGCATTACTCGTCACAATATTGTCGCTCAATACCGTCAAACAGCCATATAAAATTTTCCACGTAATAGTTTGCGAGTGATCGCAGTCTAAATTGAAATGTTGGGAATTCGGGCAAATTTTTGCGGCGTCGAGTGTTATTAAAATGGAATTCTCATTGATAATCGTGTTCCCGTTGGAGCGTCTCTCCGGGGAGCGGAGCAATGTCGACAGCATCCCTCGCGACTCGATATCTTTGACCTATAAATTATAATATGTAAATTGCGAGAGAGTAGAAGTATCGAGGGGTCGCAACGCGTTTACAGGGAGATAGGTGGTCTGGCAATTACAGAGGCTTACTGTACATACAAATTGCTGGAGGGCCGTCTCGTTCTCGCGCGTTTGTTTCGCGGCAGTCTTTCTCCCTCGGTCTTTCTTCGACGCCATTTACCACCCCCGTGCAGCGAACGGCACAGCAAAGGCACGGCAGCAAGCAACCCCGTACCAGAAATATCGCGGGAGACGCAGGCTATATGAAAGCAGACACTAGAGTGGTATTACCGAAGTAAGAAGTCAGCTTGATAGCTTCGGCCGTAACTTGGTTTTTCGCTCCCATTCCTCTTCTCCTAATTCTGTTCTCCATAAACCTTTGTAGCCGCGTCCTTACCACCGCGGCGCTCTGCTTTACAACAACAAGTTAGGTTACTTAAAGCGACCAATTTTTATGCGGAGGACGACAGCTATCAGAAAGTGCCTGCTCCTTTTATAGCCCAACAGGATTCGCTTTTAATTCGTGACCCTTGCCCCCGGAGAAAGTAATGTTGCCCACGGATACTATGGAAATACACGAATCTGAAACTGTGCTTATATTGGCTCAGAAAATTTCGCGATAATCGCATTTATGATAAAAATGGCTGGATGGAATTTAAAGTAAAATTAATGAAAGAAAGAAATTTCAGTTTGGTCCCTGTTCGTTGTAATCGATAAAATCAATTTTTATTTTGCATAAATCCGCCGTCTTGTAATAACACGACATGTATTGACAATCTGTGGCGGAATGGGGGCAGAGTAGTTATACAAACTAATCAAGTAGATCGCTTTAGTTATCGTACGCGTATCAGACATCGTAATCTGTTATAACACCCGAACAAACCCTATCAGACATAATTGGACCAAACTCAGACTTCGACGAACCTAATATGACATAGTCAGTCCCATCGATTCCGTCGAACTTCTGCGCTATTCGAGGAGGTCGAGCGAGAATCAGCTGAATCATGAACCGAAGATTTATCAGCTGTACAGGCTAGTGATAAATTAATGCCACGACACGTGCAACCGCATATTGAACAAAAATTCGGACGAAGACCAGCGGGAACACCCCATTTGCTTTTTGGTCGCGCAAACTTCGAGTTTGCAACTGTATTTCGCAGTAAATGTTCGAGATAGTCGGCAAAATGTGTCACTGAATTTATACAATCTGAGGCTACGTTTGTATTCCTTCGCCAAACTGAATAACTGTGGACCTCTGAATTAAAATTGAATTAAAATGAGACCAAACATGACGTAATTCGGAGCGTATTTGGTTGTTCCAATTTATTGATACAAATCAGTCAAAATTGAATCTATATTCACCTGTTTAGTTTGGACAATAGAAGTTTCACTTTATCGCGGATTAAACAAGCAAATGAGATCCAAAATGCGTCGCGTTTGGTATCATATGAATCAGAAAAGTGTGACGAATATGTCGGCAACAGTCTCCCAAAAGAATCATTGAAAAGAAACAAGTTTCGTCATAGATTTCGTTCAACGCCAGCGGTAGGAGCTTAGAAAACGACTGTACACGATGTAAGTAACTGTATTTCGATGCGGGAGATTAGCACATACATCGAGGCATCGAGGCATCGTGGCATCGAGTTAATACTCGCGAACGGGCGTGCAGGATCGCGTAATATCCTCGGAACAGTCAATCTCTGTTTCGGGCGTGTCTAGTCGCGAAAATTTGTCCCCGTAATCCGGACAAGTGTCGCGACGGGTGTACATTGTCCGAGCTTTGTGTACTGTACCGAGTGAATAAGTAAAATAGACATGGACACCTAGTTGAGATTCGGGTCAGCGGCGCAGGACTGTCCTGTATCCTGTCCTCCTGGGGTATCTAGATAGAGCGAGAGGATCCGTGGTCCACGGGTTAAAGAGGAAGAGGAACGACGAGGACCCGGCGAGAGCGGGTGACGGGGATGGATGCAGGACAAATTATCCACCTACCTCATCCCTTCTCAGCTTTCCAAACCATCCATCTATCCAGCCATCCTGTGGGAATCCCTCTCCGAGAACCCCACGCCCTAATAGCTGCCTATGGGGACGCGATGGGACTCCCGATGGACTGGACGAAATCTCGTGCATTGTGCAATCCAGGCTCCTCTCTGGCCACCCCTGTCCATCCCTCTTCACTCGGCCTTCCCTCTCATTCCAAGCGGTTTCAGAGGGGAAGAGTATATTCCTTCCAATTTGCCAGGGTTGTGCATTCGACGGGAGATCGAAAGATATTGGGGGAAGAAATTTTCCTTTTTTTCTTCGTCCTCTCTCCTCCTCCTCCTCTTCCTCCCTCTTTTTTCATCCTCTCCTTGCGCCTATTCTATGCTACCCTCCACACCAATGAACTGCCCAGCGCGGCTCTTCATAGGCAACGTTACAGGTGAGTCGTTACTTCCAGCAGCGAGATCATTCTACTCGCTGCGAACCAGTCTTCGAGGAACACAATGCTCCTAATAAGCTGATCCTCTTAATTTCTAGGTCGCCTGGGAAGCTTCGCATTCAATGAATGGCGATGGGAGCAGTCCGGCTCGGACTTCTTGTATCCATAGCAAACGAGAATCATCATTTCTTAGAAGAAGAAAATATATATTTATTTTATGCCTGTGTGTTCAGCAATGTGGACACAACGTTGATTTTCTGAACTGACTATTAATTTAAATAAATAAAATTTAATATACCACGTTTTTAAAATGTACTGAAAAGTATAAAATAATATTTCCTAGCCCCGTAGAGATTCCTAACCCCATACAGGTAGTCCTGAAAAGTGATTGCGAATTTTTAATAGCTATGAAAATACTTGTAAGATTTAAAACGGAAAACGTAACATGAATAGTTCACCTAAGTCACTAACAATTTTATTGCACTGCAAATGATACGAACTGTTGTGCGAGTTTTCTCAACGGCAGCTACTCCCTACACTCCTTACTATTATTTTCATAGTTATTAAAAGCTCACAATCACAAATTTTCAGGACTATCTGTATGAGGTTAGGAATCTCTCTACGGGGCTAGGATATATTATTTTATACTTTTTAGTCCGTTTCAAAAACGTGGTGTATTAAAAATTTTTTTATTTAAATAATTATTTCCTGCCTTTTTTAGTCTTTTGTGTGTGAAATTTAACGTACGAAAATTCAAACGAACTAAATAGATCTAGAACGTTTGATCGAGGAACCGATAAAATATTGCATTGTCATCCAGTTCTGAGCTGTGTTTAAAGTTTCATGTCTCTAGCTCATCGGGAAGTTAGTTTAATATCAGTTGCAAAATTTGTACCGAACAGACAAACAAACAAACAAAAAAGACAGACAAGAAAGCGAGTTAATAAAAACGTGGTAAAAAATTAGAATTTCGATGGAAATACCTAGCAGGAAATTTCTGGATTTAATTCGAGAGGCGATCTTCGTCTCTCTGTTTGGATACAGAGCCGGGCTCTTTGAAGGATAGATCGTAATACCCATCGACCTGAATTGTAGTATGAAAATGGTCATTACGGTCGGACAAGGAGAAACCTGGCTCTATTCATAAAAGGAAGATCGTTATCGCGAGGTTCTACATCACGGTTCGAGGGGTTTAGAGGATAATGCTAGCGCGGCGATATAAAAAATTATGCATACAATAATGAGACCGCTATGACGCGCGTACTCTCGCAGTATAAATCGCGGTTTCATAGGGTTACGAGGACAATATCGTGGGAAATTATTTGACCGGAGGGTTTACGGGGAGTCGTATAAAGGGATCCTGACACATCGCACGTAAACTCGGCTTAATTTGACCCATAAAGGAAAGCGTTTACGCCGGGCCCAGCCAGTGACCTTGTTGTCTTGCTCGGTTCGCCAGGTTTGTTACCGAAGAAGGGAAAAAGTCCTTGGCGCCCTCCTTCATAAACCTTTATAACGCCGTTCGCCCTACACCTTAATAATGCCAGCTGAATACGAAAATTCTCCTGGTAAAATACTGGCTGACAAGGTATGGTAAATCTGAGCGTGTGTGTGTTGTGTGTGAGTGCCATTTACGCACTGTTACTTTAACCCTTCGACGGCGGAGTGTGGGTCAATCTTAACCCAGAGTATCAAAATCGTCACTCAATTACTCAGCTTACGAATTAATGAAATGAACAGCTGCATTAGGGACAACAGAAAGAATAACTTATCCACGAGAAGTAATCCCAAAAATAAGTTTTAAAAACTCGATAAATAAAACAGTGAACGGTCCTAAACATTATCAATTATAAAGTTGTAGAAATGGTCCGCCGTCCGAGGGTTAACCACTGTTCGACAATAAAATTCGTGGTCTCATTCTTCGAAGGCGAGCTGCGTGAGAAATCATACTTTTCTAAAAGAGCACCTTGTGTACCAATTTGAATGAATTAGCTTAAGGGAGAAACGCGCGATAAATTCAAACTTGCGCAATGAAGTACTGCGTTATTAGAAGGTAATGTTTCTATGTCGTTCCAGGAAGTTGGAGAATTCCGAGGCTGTCTCGAAGCGTGCAACGATAGCGCGCGCGTGCTATCTTTTGCCTGGGGTCAACGGGGGCAGGGAAAATAGAGAGAAAGGTTGGCAAGACAGTTTAGACGGATGCGTACGGGCTGCGAACGCCATGATACGGCCCCATCAGGAGGAAACATTCTCGACTCGCGAGGCTCGTGCATTACGGTACACCCTACGCCGAGCCGGTTACCTACAATTTACCAGTGACTAAAGATAAGCGACAAAACATGGCCGGAATGGGACTCTCGTGAGCGGTGCGCAATCCGGAGGACCCTGGTGAAAAGGGGAATCGCATAATAGGTGGGGCAACGGTAACAACGCCATCGCCGAAAACTCTCGATGGAGTCAGCGAGCATAAGGAGCTGGTTGTGGAGTGGAGGCAACAAGAGGGATCATTTGAGGAAGATGTAACACGAAACCGTCTACCCGCTACGGCTCATAAAACAGCGCGTTTTATGCTGATGGGCCGCGGTCTTGGGGACATTGCCGCCGAAGAAAAGGAAAGGAAAAGAAAGGAGAAAGAGAGGAAAGGTAAGGGGACGAGCACAGACAGAGAGAGTACACGTTCGCAAAAAGCTTAGTCCACAGAGTAAGAGAGAAGAACGGACCGGCCAAGTGAAAGAGCGATGTAGGCCGGCGAGAGGAGTCGTCGTTCCTCTTGAGATGATCTTGGCATCGGTGCCAAATGCAAACGGCAGGTGTTATCCGCGCGAGATTGTTCGTTTTCACGAATGAATCACGTTCGATCTTTTCCCGCTCGATTGTACCCGGACTGGATCGGCAGGGAAATATGACCGTACGTGCCATTGGATACCGTCGTTTAGCTGGCAACGAGCACGCAATTTTAAACCGACCTCCCCAGATCCTCCGAAGACCAGCCATGCACGGCACGAACTACTTAGGCCACCCCATCCGAGTCAGATCGGTAACGGATTCGGCGCTACTGGCGAATTATGGCAACCGACGCGCCGGCGCAGCGAGCGTTCTCCTCCGAAGTTGAACTGGAACGCTTTGCGTTCCGAATTAAGTTTCAGTTTTTATCCTCTTCGACTCATTCAATTTTTAAGCGGATAAACGGTCTGGGTTCGTCTTAATTTACGCTTTCAAGATCATTAGTAGACTGCAGTGATACAGATTTTTGTTAATGTTTCTACCCTAGGAATCTTTTGGTCAATGGAAAATGTACTTCTTTTAAAGGAACTTTGGGTTAAAGAAATGGGAGTTTGTTACAGTTTTAAGTAGCAGTTAATGCTGACAGTTTGAAGCCCCATTTAGCGGGCACGATGCTGCTTCGAAGACAGTATTTTATTGTCTCATTATCGAGCTGTCAGCGGACTGGCTCTAGAACGGGGCCGATATTAAAAGGCCATCCGTCAGCGCGAGGTCGCACGTTTCTTTCTGGACGACGTAATCGTCGAATGACATTAATCACTTGCACGGGGCACCAGGACCATTTAAAAAGTCCCTCGAAACTGCCCAGTCATCTCGCTGCTCTCCCGAAACGCTTAAGCGGACACATTGTTACGTGGACCGGTGTGCTTCGACGGACGAAAAGAAATAGGACTTCGCCGGTTTACTCGGCGAGTTAATTGCAACGTACCTACGCGGTGGCATCAAAATATAAAAAAGCAGGAATAATAAAATAGCCCGCGCGGCCCGAGCCGACCCCGCGTTGGGAAGAAATTAAGTGGATTAGTACCCTAATTGCGAGACGACGGTAAACCGAAATGAATGTGGTGCTCGCGGGGGAGAGGAAGGTGAATGTAATTATGCGACTAAGCACTTAGTAATTTCCAACGAAAACAAGGGGAAGGGCGGGTAGCAGAACGGCGAGGCGAAACTAGCGAAAAGTACGCCGGTATCGCGATCCTCGTTGCAAACCGATAATAAGGGACAACTGCCGAATGCGCGCTAGTCACCTATATCGCACCACGTCATTTCATTTGTTATGTAACATCTAGCAATACATCTCCAAATTGAATTGAAAAGGTAATGAACAAAATCATTTTAAGGGCTCATATTCTCTATGCCACGTCCACCAGAAACAAACCTCCTTTTCAAACGCTGTAGCTCTGGAAAAAATAATTCTAGCTCCAAAAAACTTGAGTGCACTATTGGAACGTTGGTTAACAATGCCAAGATTGGGATTGCAATACTAAATGTGTATCTCTTAAAAAATTCGCAAAGTTGCTTTGCAATCGGAGCGTTCATCTAGAAAGACCCCTCAAGTGGCCCGACATTGGCAACATTCCCCTCCTTTCGGACAATCGGTTTTCCCCCGGTCCAATTGCCAATTCACTTTTCCGAACACAATTGAAAACCATCGTCGGGGAGGCATAAATTCGCGACGACGAAGGGAAATGAGGAGCGTAGCGAAGGAATAAGGGTGAGCCGTTAAAAGTTGAAGACGCGTTTGCGCGGAACTGTTTCACTGGTAATAGCCAAAGTTCCCGGTTCTGGTCCGGTTCCGGCGTGGCCTTTATTATTTTATATTTCGCGGCGGCCACCCGGCCCTCCCGAAGATAACAGAAATTATACCCACGTTTCAAAGTGAAACAACCGTTACCGGCGCGACGCGAAACTTTAATTCCCCCACGATACCGCGCGCTCGTCCGATTTCATCTTCCCGAATATCCGGACTCCCCGTGGCCCGCCTAATTTCAATGGGACCGGCGCTGTGCTCCCTAATTTCGGCGACCGAATCGGCAGATACCGCCCGTCCCGAACCAACCTATCGGGAAATTTGGAAAATTTCGTGGAACCTTCGACCGTCCGCCACGGCAAAATTAAACCGCTAATGAGGGAAGTCGCGACCAGATCGACGCTGAATCTTCGTTTCGTTTCTAATTGCTTTTTCGCCCCTTCGTTGTCCCGCTACGAATTACGGATCGTTAAAGTAGAATCTGGTGAAATTTCCTGGTACTGGGGACCAGCGAACGATTGTTTGTGCCTCTAAAAATCTTTCTCTGGTCTCACCCTCTGTATGGCCCCTGGTCCCTAGTCCCAGCCTTTCTATAGCCCCTAGTCCCTAGTCCCAGCCTTTTTATAGCTCCTAGTCCCTAGTCTCAGCTTTTCTATAGCCTCTAGTCCCTAGTCCCTCCCTCCTTCTTTCTTTCCCAATCCCTAGTCCCTAATCCCTAGTTCCTACTCCGTAGTCCTCAGTTCTTAATTCCTAGGCCCTTCCCATTTCCTAGTACCTAATACCTCCCAGAATCACTGTCCTATAGCACTCCATTCCCGTTCGGTTCCCATTGAGACGAGACCGGATTTCGCCGGCTGACAAGAGTCGGCCCTCGGTATTTACAACGCTTTTACCGGGAAGCAGTTAATTAGAAATTCGTATAGGCCCCCCTCGGTAATTGAACGTGCTTCAGTTATTCGAATGGGAGAGCGCGGGCCATGAAACTTTCAAAGCACCGTCGGAAAATTGAGATCAGCCATCGGGAATGGCGAACCGCGCCGCGGCCTCCTGTAATATGCATGCACACTTTGCAATGCGAAACCGTCGTCAAACGTTTTCTGGGCTGTTCGACGTTCCTCCGTTTAAGGGGCCGCCGCCGCCGCCACGTTAGTTACAGTCCTGGATACGTTACATCGGTACGAGCACTACTCAACTATCTCGAAGTACGGCGTCACGACACAGACTTTAAGTCCGTGGTCACGGCGTCCACCTGACACGCGCGAATGCGTTCGACGCGCGTGTAACAGACCGTCCGCGAGATACACGCATGTACGCTCGCATATAATATAGTGGATCTGCGTCCTCTGTAATGTAATCATGGCTGACACAATTAATCACTGGACCATCCAACCCCGCCGAACCATTAGCGATCGAGACACTCCGGGTTCACGGGGGGATGCGTTTCGCATCTCCATGCGTTTCCACGGAAAATACATTGTCCTCTGTGCACCGAAATACAAGCACCGAAATTTATAATTGCCGAATCGACTGATAGACAAATATTGCATCCACAGAGGTGGACTGAATAATGGAAAAACGTCGCACCACGCGAGTTTCATTTCGTTTTTGACGCTAAAATTGCCGAGCACCAAACGCGATCGATGCAGTATTGCTTTATAATAATACTGTTTCCCGGTTTTCGCAAATTCACCCTTTATACATATATATATATATATATAATGTAACATTCATTTTTAATAGACTCTATTTAACAGAATTCAGTAGATTACACTGCTTAAGTTAAAGTAAGAATGATTTAAACGACTGATAAGTAATGTTTCCATTATTTTACCCAACCCCCATATATTCCGAGCGAAAAACGAACACATCTGAAGCTGCTATAAATTTCGCAGATATAAAGAGCTGCAAATTATTCGACCTCGAACGAATTATTATCAACGAAACTTTTCGGTTTAAACAGGAGATAAATTGAAGCTTGCTGATACAGTATTTGTTAAAATCATAGTTTGCTGGACATTCTATACAGACTAACGTTAGCTATTCAATTAGTGCAAGTGGAATCTCGGAATTAGGAATCAAGCGAAAAAATTATTTCTATTCTTCGTTAAACAACTTGACGAGAATACACAAGAAAAAGAGTTTCAGGTGTGACACTGCTAACACTGTCGAGAGTTGGGAGCAATTTCAATAAAATTAGATTATTACTTGACGGAAAAGTTTCGCGGCCTAATGCAAACGCTGGCAAATGGCCGAGGGTATAAAGTGAAAAATGAACGTTAAGTAGGGGATCGTTCCCCGCGCAAAGTCGATACTAATCAGCCAGTTTTCATCGATTTCGCCGGCGTTCGACACGCTTGATTAATTGGTGGCACTGTTTATCGTCGGTATATAGTAATAGGACGGAAGCGGAGGCTCGATCGATCTCCTAATGGCCGATTGGCTTCGGTATCGCGAAATCAGATTCCCGGGACGCCAGCGTCGTAGCCTGCGGATCATATTAATCGGGGTGTGAGTCCGGCGTTGAAAGCTCGGCGAGCGATCGATGGGGAAAAGGCGAATCGCAGACATCATGGAACAGGGGTTGATTAACTTCGCGGAAGCCGGGAGACCTTCGATGCGATCTTTATCGTGTACCGTGAAGAACCACCGTCGGTAATTAATTATACAGAGTTCCACAGAAAGTTTTCCCATTTTTTTTTCTCTCTCTCTCTCTCTCTCTCTCTCTCGGTTTCTTTCACCCGTTCCCTCGAAAAGATTTTTCCCCGGTGAACTTGGGAGGCAACCGGTCGTTACTTTAATAGACTTACGCCGGCCGGGGCAACAGCTAAATTTCGACGAGTCCGATCCGCAATCCCGGCCGCATTGAAACTAATTTCCCGGGCGCAACTACGCGAACTTAATTTCGTTTTTATCGGAGCAACGAGGAGCCAAAGTTCCGCGAATCTCGAAATTTACAGCCGCCCATCAACCGATTGAATTACAACCGGCCACGCCGCACAACGGCTTCTTAAACTTACACCGTTCCTCGTCCCGGCCTTTATCTACGAATGTTAATTGCGAAAGTAATGCATGCAAAGCTGCGTACGACCCTGAAAACCAAGGGTGCCTCGCCGCAGGAAAGAGGACGAGGACGGCGAGCTCGGAACGAGGGGACAGGATATGGCCCATTGGCCATACACAGGGAAAAGACAGGGAGACCAAGAGGAGAGCAATAACACAGAGATCCTTGGAAAACGGCCAAAGTGTCAGCCGTAATATTACAGCAGTTACGTGGAACAACCTGAAGAAACGTACATCGTGTGAATGAGCATTTTATTCTCTGACATTGTGCACGCTTGCACGCGCTTCGCCTGGATACAAAAGCATACGGGACACTCCCGGAAGGAATCGGGCTGTATCGTGCTGTTCGTTGACCATCGTCGTTGCTTTATCCACCGTGCAACGTGGATATGAACAGTATCGTGTCACCGGAGCAGAGTTTGTAATCCCCCTCGCCCTGGAAATTTTAATAAGACTGTTCTTCAGGTGTCATGAATAATTTGGGGTGTAGTGTCGACATTCGAAGCAATCGATGCTACCTGTGAAATTTCCTAGAACTATTATTACAATGATTTTGCTTATTTTATAAGCATCGCCATATGTGTAATACAGTAAAAACATAAAATACTGTTAAAAGCGAACAAATTCGCTGGTGACTCAACGAACACTGGACTATCCGCTTCAATTGGAGCGGCATGCGAACCAATTCGTCGAATCGCGAAAAAACGAGGAGGGGTGCGGGCGAGAATGTACGAATTCGCGGGAATGACGCTTTCCCTTTTAATTTACGAGGCGAAAATGACGAAAAACGTAGCTGGAGGAAGCAGGATTGCGAACTCGGGCAGAGAAAAGGACAACGCGGTGAGAAGTGGGGGAGGGGTTGGAAAAAGCGAAGAAAGGACAAGCAGTCGAGTTCGCGGCGGTCGAGGAATACGAGAGAAGCTTCGGGAAACGTTGGTATTATCATAATAATGGCTAAAGCCATCATCTTTCCCGCGTCTGCTCTCTACACCTAGCTACTCCCTGCCGTCCCTCTTTTCTCCTCGAGGGTGCTCCAGGAAGCACATCCTAATAGCACTCGCGTTTTGTACATTTACAAATTTAAAATGATAATTTTGCCATGGGTGTGGCGTGCCTCCGGGTCATTTGCGCCCTTTCACGACCGCGTCCACGGCCAAGTTCTCTTATTTCGCCGGCACCCCTGTAGCCTTGCCTGGCATGGCAGAGTGTTCCCGGCCAACTACACCGTGGCTCGATTATGCGACTTCCAAAAAAGAAACCTGCCGGATAGATACTTTTGCCGGACGTTTGTCAGATGTCGCGCGCAGATGTGTCCCGCGATTACGCTGAACGCGTTATTGCCTCTTCGGTGTGGTGAAACGGGCCGCGGGTCCCTTCCGGGTCCCCACGCAGGGTAAATCGGATAACTCGCGTCACCTGAGATCGCTTTTGCATCATCACAGACGGTGTAATATCGCGGGAGATGGTATTATGATAGATTCAGCAGAACTGGCTTCTAAAGGCACGCAATTTTTTTCCTAATATGTTTCAAAGTCGAATCGATCAAGTTGAAATCGTTTCAAGGAAGTACAATATTTCTGGGACACTTTGTATAGTTAGATCTACCCCCGTGAACAATATAATTGTTTTCTTGAACGTTTCCTTCTACGTAAAAATATCTTCTACTTAAAAATGTAAATAACGATACCAATACATATTTTTCAAAATATGAATGTTAGAAAGAATTGTTTTCCTTACCAGCAACTCCCAATCCGTGTCATTTACAAGAACCAAGATGCCAGGCCGTCTGTATGCACAAAACAAATCACAAAGTGTCAATTTAACAATTAACTTGACAGAACCAGAGAGGATATGAGAGTGCTCACACCCGGGGTCTTTTCTCACCACTTTTGTCAGTATAGACAGAGACAGAGCAGGTTAAACTTTCACTCAGGGGACCAAAAATGTTCGACTTTTCGAAATGTAATATTATACAATTCGCGACGAAAAAATGACAAAAAATGAAAAAATGATACAAAAAGTTTGCTATAATCACATGAAAGCTCTCTTGAAACCATGCTATACCTGATAAAAACATTTTCAATCGGACTGCTAATAACAGAGTAATCTCTACTGGTTACGATTCGTGGTTCACACACACACACACACACACACACCCTGTATTCATCACAGCACACTCATTTTCTCTCTGGCAGAACCACGAGCACATACGAAGTCCTCGTCTGTGCCACAACTATACAGATTTTTTAAATTAGGTAACCGGATTTGAATATTCTCGTACATTGCATCGAAACATTCGAAACTGCATCGTGCTGCCACCTCGATTACTATGGCGGAACTACGTAGCCAATCGCCATCTTGACAACATATATCAGTTGAATAGGCAAGTGCGATGGAATTAGCACAATACACCGTATTGTGTTTGTGGTGCTATACGTGTATCATTTGTAAACTTTACGCGCGCTCAGCGAAAGATCTTTTCATGTAACATGTGAGATTGTTACATGAAACGTTTATGCTACCGGTGTGCAGCTATTCAATGTATTAACAACTTACACAGTGTCCCCTTGTAAAAATAGTTCCGGTCGTTCTTTCAGGAGGTTATCTTTTATCCAAAAGAGCAGCCTCTGTATGGTCCCTGTAAAATTTCCACGAGGCTGGTTAAAAGATCCAATCGCAAAGTATTTAGAAAACTTACATTCATTCCCAGGTAAGTTCGCCTCATATTTTTTTTTTTTATCGAAAAGTAGTTCCGCCCCACCCCTGAAATTTAGCGGGTGATTTATTAGACACCGACATGCACCGACACACCGCCGTAAGAAAAGTTGGGTTAGATGTAGTTTCAACGTTACCCGAATTCAATGACCACGCGTGTTTCACTATTTTCGGTGGACATTCTCTTAATTTGATCGAGGCTACGCTTCTTTATCGTATGTTACAAACTACTTGCCTATAATTACAAAAAACAATTGTTCACCGCGCATAGAAACAACGTGAGTGACATTGCGATTCAATTCCACGTTCCTTCTGTTCAAACAGTCAGTAGTGTACGATTCTAACGCGGCAAAATACTAAAGATCAACTTTCATCAGTCATGGAAGTAGAAATTATGTTCTAACAGAGAGTATCTAAAAAAATCTCAATGTTCCTTTTTTTTTTATTTTGGCCCCATTTCATAGGAGCATGCGCATGTAATCCTCGCAATAATTTAAGAAGAAAATAAGAAATTTTTTTGTTAAATAAAATGAAACAAAATTTATTATAAGCATATTAATAGAATTAAAGACGGCAATGAACTGTATTTCAAATTATCATTAAATCAACACATGAAAAAAGAATTTGGTGGAATGTAGAACAAGTGCCCCGTTGTATACAACAACAAAGTACACCCCTGTACATTCGCGGGTCATTATTCTTGCAATAATTATGTATTTAATTGCGACGTACCGATCGCGTCGACTGGTTAAATAAGAATTCGTTTGATAATAAGGTTGATCCTTTAATCGTAATGTAAAAAAACGTGGCTGCATTCAAGTGAATATACGATAAAAAGTGGTTCGATGAAAATGTAGAATATGCGAACGCAGTGAAATGCAGGTGCTATCGGCGGCAGCTGTAATGGCGGTCGTCGGGAACGGGAACGTATGATCGCACGCGATAAATGCATATTAAACGTAGTATTGTGCCGTCGATACGTGTGTGTTGTAATCAAGGATCGTCGTAATTGTAAGAGACATACGATTGCATTATAATTATAATATATCGCGTATTTAGCATAAATATCCACGATGTCGGAGGAGAATGAACACACTTCGGAAGAGAACGAGGCAGAAATGAATGCGGAAAATCATTGTAGTGGTGAACAATCAAAGAGTGATAATAGTATGCTGAATAATGAAACAGGACAGCTTATGTTAGAAGACGAAGAAATGCCGACGTATATCAGCGTATCGACCCCGTCGAGGCGCGAAGATTTGGATATCAATAATACAAAACAACAAGACAGGATATCAATGGAAGAGGATCATAGTCGAAGTGCTTATCCTAGCGACGATCAAGGAGGAGGCAGCATTTACGTGGTATCTTCCGGGGAAGAGAGTAATCATCATTACAACGACGAAGAAGAAGAGGATTACGTTGACAGCGAAGGTAAGTACAAGGAGCGTTTCGTAAGTTCTAGAAATTTTGTTTTGTTATTATGCGTTGATATCATTTCCTGTAGAGATAGATGAAATAGATCGTGAAAATTATCATGAAAATTTAATGTTAGAGGACGAAGAAGACGAGGATGAGGAAGACGACGAAGATGAAAATCATTTGAGATTGCATCATCATGACGATGATGAGGACATCGAGACGGAGTATGACCAAGATTGCTACGACAGAGCTTCGGATGATTTTATCTTGAATTCCAGGCAAAAACAACACCCTAAAGAAAGAAGTTTATCGTTGCAGGATTTAAGTTTCACTAAGAATAATAAACATTCTCCGTACAACAATAAAAGCAGGCACAGTATAAATCTCTTTGGACAGAACTATGTAGGCCTACAACAGAATTCTATTGCGTACAATGTCGCGCACAAAAGGCAATCGTTGCCACTTAAATATCAACATGTGGAAAGTAAAGTGAAGAGATACATTAGGGATATAAAGGAACAGTCGAGGAAGTCGATGGAAAAGCGTATTAAAGAGCAGGAATACGTAGCGCATAAAAATCACGAGGAGAATGAAAGTAAGGAAGACCTTTGCATTGTTGGATTATAATATTATGTTAAATCATTATCTAATTATAATTCTTTTCGTTTACAGATGAAACTGATCCATTAAAGCTAACGGTAACGAACAAAGTTATAAAAGGTTATGCAGAGAAGGCTATTAAGGATTTGCAACGTGAAGAAAATAATGAAAATGGTAATTCAATTTATAATTCAGCACAAATATTAGAGAATGGTGGTAATAACAAACTTGATATCAAAGTAACTGAAACTCAACTTAAGCAAATTCGGAGGAACAGTGACATGAACGCATTCGGTGATATTCAAAATGAAAAACGTGCACAAAACTGCAATGATAAATTAAAGAAACGAAATGGTTCTGTAGATGTTAATGCACATCATATTGAATATCAAAATACATTAGATAGGAATGTAAAATTTAATAACATGGATCAACCTTCTTTAGTTAACGGTCATCAGCAAGCACCTACAGTTTTCGATCTGCGTTCATTAACCTATGAAGAATACGTGCACGGCATATCGGCAGAATTTGAACAAAAGGAAGAAACAATCGAGCAAAGACACAAGACCCAAGAAAAGATTATTGAACCTGAGACCTATAATGACACAGAGATGGTTAATGCGCAAGAAATGGAGAACAGCAATACAGGTTGTCCACTGAAAATTGCGAATGTGAAAAGTATCAGGGTAGTACAAGAAGAACAGGAAAATTTCGCGAAAACGAATTTAGCAGAGACCGTAGAAGTGATGCAGCTAAAAGCTCAGCTTAATCAGAAAGATGCTCAGTTCAATAGTTTACGGAACGCTTATCAAAAAACGGTAGCCGAAAATATGAAAATGAAACAAGAGCTGGATACTCTAAGAAAATCTTTAGCGAAATATGAAAGTGAAAGTAAAACATCCGAAACAAAAGTTGCATCTGTACAAACTGAATCTATTGCGGAACCTGTATCTGTTCCAAAAGTAGTTGTAACCACGGTGGCTACAAATAATAAAGTATCCACTAGTAGCGTTGCATCTACAGTAAGTTCTCTCGACCAATGGGCAGACAGTGCTGCTAGCTCAGCTATATCCATTAAACCGCCCGATTTAACACCGATTCTTAATTCTGACGATAGCCTGGTGCTCACTAACGGTACACCAAGTAAACTCCCGCATCCATTATCGCGAACATTCATTACTTCATCTCGAATCTTACAGACTCTTTCCAACATAACACAGGGTAGAACATCAAAGGTGGAAAGCCCTTTGGTCAGGAATAATAAAACACGAGTGAACGAAAATTCCATGAACCAATTATTGAATCTCGAATACAATCGTTCTGCAACGCACGTCTCGACCTCCAAGAAACGTAAAGCGACAGAGATGCTTGGTACTTCCACTTTCGTTCAACCGTTTAAGATACCTCACACATCCACGGAATCTGAAAAGAAAAGTGCTAGCACATCCAACGCGGACTTGAAATACTCAGAGGATCAGTCGAGCGTAAAGGCAGATCAACAATCCATGAATAAAGACAGCGAGGACCCTTCATCCATGGATATTCAAACAGAGATAGCAGCTAACCAAGATGATGGTGATGTAAAGTTTTTCGTATATAGGGATAATGAGAATAGTAAAAATAAAAGTTTCTTGATTCAAGCAGAAGAACCAGCGAAAGACATGTTAGAGAACGAAAAACATCGTATCCAAGAGTGTGGTCCATATTTGTTGGGTAATCTTGAAGTAAGGATGTCTGAAATAAATGGTACAATTAGTGTTTGGGGTAAGGAGATTAACCAGGAGCCAATCAGTGATAACGAGGACGATATGGAGGTCTCTGTAAAATCCACTAACAAGAGGACAAGCCTGTACTCGCAGAAGTCACCGCAGATCAGATTTAATGGCAGTCCACTTGTATGTTCAACTCAAAAAAAGTTGAAGCTTCCATTAAGGCTGAATAGATCCAATGATTCTCAATGTTGTCACTCTATATCGCCGAGTATAGTAAAATCTCCGTACTTGCTAGATGAAGCGAATGATAAACGATTCGAAAGTAATCGTACCCACGCAAGCAACTATTCGTCAGCTTGTGAAAACTGCGACTCCATAAAACACCGAAGCGAGTGGCCATCGTATAAAGCCAGTTCCAGTTCGCAAGAAAAATCACATTCCTGTTGTACGCATCACGCGGAGTTCGTAGAAAAAGATTGTAACTGCGGTGCATATCACGAAAGACAAATGCACGACGATAGTCCTAACCATAGTAAAGATAAATTCCATGTTAAAGGGATCCGAAGGAGTTCCTGGAAAAACGCATTTACCCCAGAGTCGAGTAAACATTTACGTGAAAACATCGCGAACCCTGAGATCAGCGATGCAGTCTACAAGTACAATAAATCGTGTCGACACTCCATGCAAAATGACTCGAACAGTAGCTCGCATTCGACGAAGTGTTGCAACAACATTAGGGACGTTGCTTGCACATGTAAATCATCTTCGAGTAATATGCACAATCACACCTGTTCCGAGAGACAAACATGTAGCCATAGTTCTTCGCACGATGGGGAGGAAGACCCTCTTATTCTACCAAAACGATCTAATGAGACACCTGAAGTAAGTGAGCGCTACACAATTGACAGTCAATATATAAGTAAAATTGCAGGATGTATCAAACATAGTGGTACACACTGATATTACGTGAAAGACTAACAAAGAAATTCAGGAAATTATGAAACTTTGGAGGTATATAGATTGTTCCCAAAGTTTCATAATTTCTGTAATTTCTCGAAATCTTTCCTTGTAAGTCGAAAATACAGAAAACCTTTCGATCGCTTCAAGTTTAAATACTGGTGTTTTGTATACTGAACTATTGCTTTTTGTATGCAGACAAGGCAGCGACGATCAAGTGGCAAACGAGTACGAGGAATACTTATGGATCTGTTAAAAGGTTGCGGAGACTGCCGTAGCACTAATGGTAACACTGTCAATAAAACTGGTTTACAGTTGAAAGAGCCAGTGTGTATGAAGAACGGTCCTTCTCAAATTAAGATTTCTTCGTGTCTCACATCTGAGCCATCATATTCAAGTTCCACACAATGTAATGAAAGGTAAATTAATTTTTTAAATTAAAAACTTAAATGCATGAACGGAGTGTTATTATATACAAAAAATTAATTTATAGATGCTGCCATGCTTACGCAAGACGAATTGAGTCCCAACTCGAAGAGTTCCGAACGGAAATGGAGAGAGTACGATCACGTTCGGATGCAATTCTCGACATGCTCAATATGATTCACTCTGTTGATATGAACTAATGAAACTACTATTACTTTCTAAAATAGGCGCTTTTTCCTTGTACAGATCACTGTTTCTTTCATGTCTTAATTTCGTTAAGTCAAGGTGTACGCACTGTCATCAAAACTCTTTCTTATTTACTTCTACTTCATTGATTATGAGTACGTGATCGATTTATTGAATAAAACACATCCACGTCGAAATGATAAAAGGGGGAAAAACTATTACATTGTACCATATACATCGTTTTGTATAACAGGAATTCGATTTACGTATAACGTCCGATCACAGTCAAATTTCACACAGCATTTTTATATCGCGTAACAATTCATAATATATACCATGTTTTTAAACGATGACAAAATGTAGCTGTAGCAATGTAGTCGTATCTATGAAGTCTAGACAATTTTATGTCACGCCTTAGGCGAACCTTGTTTGACATAGTAATATTTATCTGAGTATCCAATAAGATGACTTTCAAATTCATAAGATTCCAATTGAATTTCAATAAAACACTGATCAATTTCCTACTAGTAATTGCAGTCGCAAGAATCAAATCCTGCACCAGCCTCCCCAGGCAAAACACCAGGCGGAGCTTCCCCTTGACCCTTGAAGATGTTACTGTAAGACGTTTTCAAATAATTCACGTGACCTTGCAGTGACCTTATACGACCCTGAGCTTGTTCAAACGCCTCGTTCAGATTGTTTATCTGACCCTGCATCTTTTGTCTGATCTATTGACAAATATTAATTAGTAACCGAGAAAGTAAGTTTCGATTTTCAAACAACTTATTCATTTTTAAATTAATTACTTCATCCCTATCTTTCTGTGCAGCTCTCGCGATGGCCCTGCACTGGGCCAGCTGTCTCTCCATGTCCGCTATTTGACCTTGCATCGTTCTTCTTGCAGTCTCGCATCTCTCCTTCGTTCTTGCCACCTGTCTCGCTGAGTCTTCTCGAACCTTCAAAGAGAAAATGAAGAAAACAATCACTTTACATCTCAGAAAGATAGGAAGAGGACGTTATACTTGATCAAGCATCGCCGTCAACTGAGTAATTTCGTGCATCTTCTCGTCAATGCGTTTCTGCAACTGCGCTTCATGCTCTTCGAATCTGGCAAGGGTATTCTTCATACGTTCATTGTCGTGCCGCAATTCGGAATTCTTTTTCTCGAGTTCCTCAAATCGTCCTGTACCGGATCCTCTCTCCTCCTGTTAAGTATGTCTCGTCAATTATAAACTATATATAATTGTAATCGCATGTTCTTACCAATTTTACAAATAATTTGTACAAAGGCGCAGTACTTTATACAGGTTGTTCAAAGTAATACTGTTTTTTGCAAACAACACTGGCTAGTAATAGCGTGAAGATAGTGACCTGAATGGCTTGATACTCGCTACGCAGAACATCTAACTGATTCTGTAAGGTCTGGGCCTTATCCTTGCACCCTACAATCTCCCGTGAAAGGTCCTCGCAGTTTCGTTCAGCAACTAAACGCATTTGTTGCGCTTCCTGCAGCTTTACTTGCGTCTGTTTTAAAAGATCTGGCAGTGGTGCTAACTCGGCCAGTTTCTCTTGGAATTGATTCTATAAAAAGAACAATACTTCATGGAAACATGCTAATAAAATCTGGTCTAATTCCTAAAGTATGGTAATCCTAACAATTATGCACCTTAACTCGGCCAATTTCTAGAGTCACGTTTTCATTCATCCGTGCGTTGTCCATCTCCATAAGGTCAAGCTGCCGGCGTTGCTCCTCGACTTGTTGTTGCGCCTATTATTTCAGTTATCATTTTCATACACGACAGTAGCAAATGATTGCACAACCACATATCAACAAGGGGGACCTGTAAATATTTATTACGATAGTCCTCGAGCTGGGCAGCTTGGTCTTGAATCAGTGATCGCAATTCTTCCAGTTCATCTTGCGACTCCCGGAAACGTTGCTTAACTACTATCAGCTGCTGTTCGTGTTCGATCATTTGCTCCTTAAAACCTGTTATGAATACCATCGTTTATGAACTAGTTATTGCAAAATCTGGAATGAGACGAGTGTCTAGATCACCTTCGTATTTTCCTTTCTCAGCCTCGATCGCTTTCAAACGTTCTTGGGCGTCGATCAGTCTGATATCCAACTTTTCTCTCTCTTCGATCGCTTCGCGCGTTTGCTGCTTTAGCTTCTCGGCATCTGTTCTTAAACACGAAACCTCGCACAATTTGTTTTTGTAATCATCCTGAAGGCGAGCGTATTGCTCACGAAGATCACGCAACTGTTGCTGAGGACACGTGCTAGCACCCTTTCATTAAACATACGCTTTAATACATGTTTAACGTTTCACGAAGGTTCTATCTTACCATTGGTGCGTTCACGCAAGGACCGGTGCAAGTCGAGGAAGGTGCAGGTGGCATCGGTGCCTGAACACATAATTTTATAGACTAAGAGAAGCCAAAGACTTAAAGAAACATCTTAACAAATATCTACATTATACTGCACATAATTTAAAAGGATGCGCCGAGTTACCAATAACCAACATCTTATATGAAATAATCATATTTGAATCATGACAAAGCATGCAAAATTTGGATCTCTCAAATTACGCACAGGATAATGTCGCATTGTTGTATAGTTTCAGAGAAAGAACGATCTGAAATTTTTCTACAATATGTTTATTTCATACAAAATCTTTTATAACATTACTTCAGTAAAAGATCAGTAACTGTTATCGACCCCAACCAACGACGGTGTAACAATTTTTATGTGTATCGGCCTGCCAAGTGAACTTGTTCCGTAGGCTCGCGCAATCAAGGTGATCATGATATTGTACGGATACCTTAGGTAGAGGTATGGAAGGTGGTGGTAGTATCGGAACAGGCGGTACGTAAGGTGGCGAACCGGAAGTTTGATGGCCCATGGACGGTGGAGGTGGACAACAACCGCAAGGTGCACAAGGTCCGGTGCACTTGAGCAACTTGCGTTGCTGTTCTAGCTGCTGTCGTTCCCTTTGTACGTTGGCAAGCTCTATCTGCATGTTACGTATTTCGCATTCTATATTGCCCAATTGTTGCTCCTGAAATTACAAAGATGTAGACACATCAGGTTCGAGGGCAGTCCTACTGTCTTTTTCCTATGTACCAGTTGTTTGCTGTTGTTGCCGTAAGACGCAAGCTGATGCTCCAACTCCTCGGGACATGTTCTTCTTGGCGGGGGTGGCGGACATGGTTGTTTACTAACGGCTGGACTCCTGCAACACATTTCGTCGACTTGTGAGGAAGCACCACTGGGAATTAAGACTCCTGATCTCGATGCTCCACCCGCGAGTCTTGGTGAATCTGTGGACGTTAAATAATTATATTCTGAGACGAAAGAAGAACTTGTTTTGCTATTACTACTGCAAAGAGTTCAGTGCTAATTTCACGTGTAAATATAAACACGACTCACCTCCACTATTTAAGTACGTTTGACTATTCCTTGTCACTGAAAGCAAAATATTATATTGAGAAAACTATGACGTTATTAAGTTAAAGTATACAGAGTGGTCCACCTGAAGATGACTACTTAATTTTTGGAGGGTCTATGATCACTTCAAAGTGAGACATTCTTTCGATGCCGTTCAAATTAGTACAGATGGATCACTCTACAGTGATTAAACTTAATGTCCACATACTGCACAAGGTATTGCCACGTGGGGATTGAGTGTCAGGAAACTGCAGTTGCATACAACACTTGCATTGACAATAATCGTCGTCCTGTTGCACTGTTGTGGTGTACGAAAACGAACGGAAAGGGGACGGACTTGATCCTGGCGACTGATTTCCACCTGGACAAGGGTAACAGCAAGGACTGGTAATTCGTTGATTCAAGCAAGCTAATTGACGGGACAATTCTGTGTTCTCCTTCACGACTATGCGCATTTCAGCCTGCAGCCCGCATACCTTCCTCTGGAGGCTCTCGACGGCACTATCCTTCTCCAATAATGCTTCCTCTAATTTGTATCTGAGTGCAAAGTGCGTCAACCATACATTATGATCACTTGACTGATATAAACATACAGAATTTTGTTGTGGTCTGTGCATTCGTTGTCAGGGTAAACTGATACGATTGTCACACATTTCTCCCCCGACCCTCTACTATTTTTCATTTCGTATTGGGTGGCCAAAATGAAACTCACTTGCCGCCTTCGAGCTGAGCATTCTCTAGTACTAGTTTCTCCTGCATGGTCAGCGACTCTGTTAATTTTCCAGTTAGATTTTTAAGAGACCTATCTTTCCCCCTCTTCTTGCTGTCCGCAACGACGATCTTTGGAATCTCGTCTTCTGTATGACCGCAAACGATCACTCTAGGAAGCCTATGAATGAGAAGAAATACAGTTTTCTAAGAACTGCAACCCATTGAAGCACAGTAGGTTCTCGCTCATTGTTTGCACAAGCTGGAGAATGTAATGTAGTGGAAGTGATAATTTCGAAGAGGTGTTGCGTTATACTGTTTCTTTATATTGTTACATGTACACATCGATCGCGATTTCGATCCAATAGTGGGGGAGTTATAGGTGGGAAATCTTTTGCGATGATTGAACAACCTCGTTCACTGCAAAAACCTCGGATCTTGCTCGAAATTCCGACCCCGTTTTCCTACAACGAGCGAGTACCTACTATTCCAATTTTACGACGCACTTATCTTCCGGATACTCAATCTGGGGCAAGTCGAAGAGGTCTTCAGGCCTTGGTTTCTTTTCTCCAAATCCATCTTCCGTTATCATGCCAGATCTTGTGTGCGGATACGGAAGCATCTCGAACATTTTACTGAACGTGACGCTTGATAAATCAGTCAGACCTAACATGCTCTGCAATTTTCGCGTTATTTGTTCAACTTCTGCCATCTTCGCCAAGAGTTCATCCTGCTTGGAATGAAGCAATTGTGTATCCTCTTCCGACAGCTCTTTTTTCTGGAAATTAGATCGACAAGCCGATAAAGAACGTTTCTGGGAACTCCAAAATGGTCATGAATTTGAGGTTTCATCAATCACCTCCATAAGATCAAGGATCTCGCGCTTTAACTCTTCAATCTCTTTCATAATGGCGGTGCAACGTTCGTCAGCATTTTTCATTTCTTCTAATAGCTCAGGATCGGTCAAAGGAGACGAACTCAAGACAGATTCTTGCCGACCGCCAGGTTTCATAGGAGCGCCTAGATACAAGATACAGTCAATTTTTATTGAATTTCATCTCGTTGTTTCTGAAGATTATTATACCTTGGCCAATACCAGAAGGTATTGGACGAACTGGGGGCTGCCCCGGTTGTCTTTCATCATCTTTCTCTTCGGCTTTCTCAGACTTTGGTTCACTCTTTTTTTCTGTAACTTCTTGTTTTTCATCTTGTGCTTCGGCTGCAGATTCAACATCAGGTTCAGCATCAGGTCCAGCATCAGGTTCAGGTTCATCTTCGTTTCTCATCTCGACCTCTTCCTCATTCTCAGCCATGCTAAAACTTAATCGATTTAATAATATGTAATTTAACACAAAGAAATCTCAACTCTAAATGACTCACATTGACGATTTCTCCTTAACAAGACTTGGACTTATAATTTCTGATAATTCTGCCGATTCGACGCCTGGCTCTTCTTTGATCGCTTTTGATTTGTCTTTGTGATCGTCATGCGTCTATCAAATATTCAATATCAATTATTTCAATGTCAATTAACATTGGAATATATCGTGTTAAAAGTTTTACATTCTTGCAAGTAACAACAAAATCGCACCTGCTCAAAAATATGTGGTTCAAAATCTGATCGTTGGTGCGAAAGTAAAAGTTCCACCAAGTTTTTAGTATTGTTTAGTTTTCCTGACTCAAACGGAGGAATTTGGCCCACTTGGTAGCATTCGATCGCCAAAGACTGTGCTTCCGGCAAGTTCAAAGGCTTTCTTATGTCGAATAATGATTCCAATGAACCGAATGCATCCCTGCTTAAAACCGACTGGCCACTGTATTCTGTACCCTTGGCTTTTAACTTCGGACTGCTCCGTTTTAAACGGCGACGATTTATGTCGTGAGAGCTTTTTGTTTTAACAGAAGGACCCTGAAGAAAGGACGTCGGCGAACTTGCTGCAGATCTGGACGTGTTCAATGTACACGGTCGCCGCTTCTAAAATCAACAAATTTTGTTGCATTAATATCTAAATTCGTCAAATTAAAGAGAATTAATTTTGAAAGCTTGTTGTTTTTTTAAGTTCTTTAAGTTGTTTGCTGAAGGTGCTTCATAAAGATAAAATTTAACTTAATTGTTTGCTGCAAAACCATTTAGAATACAAAAGCTGACCTGTACAAATTTTGAAAAATTCCTCGATTATTTTTAAGTTATGTATAGAATCTATTACCATTTTTTAATTTTACTATAATTCAAGACATGTTCATCTTTTCTAATTTACCCAGTCAACCAGGCCGTCTCTGGCTGAACACGAGCCCGGCGGGCCGAGGGCAGGTAGCGAGACGGGCACTGTGTTGAAGGTCCCTCGAAGCGGCTCTAAGCCCACTGGGCCAAGGTTCTGACCAGGGACTATCCGCGCGGGAGGGCTCGTAACTTGGACCACGGCCGAATTTTGGCCGAACCGGCCCTCGGCCGAATTTTGGCCGAATTTTGGCCGATTTCGGGCCGCTGTAAGATGGCAGTACGGTGGTTCAGCCAAAATTCAGCCAAAATTCGGCCAAAAATCGGCCGAGGGTCGGTTCGGCCAAAATTCGGCCAAAATTCGGCCGAGGGCAGGTTCGGCCAAAATTCGGCCGTGGTCCAAGTTACGAGCCCTGCCGCGCGGATAGTCCCTGGTCAGAAACAGGGATTTTTGCTTACGGGGTAATTTTAATCTAGTCTTCAAGCATCTAAAAATGAGACGAAGAAGTTTTATTAAAAAAGAGGCAAAAATAGTTAAGATTTCGACATTTTCGACTTCTTTTTCATTTGTAAGAAATAATAAAAATGTATTTTTCGAGAAAAGAAACCAATAGTCATAATAGCTGTCCACCCCATCCTATATTCATAGCGTGTAGATTGTAGGAGTAGGGTGGACAACTATTATGAGTTTCGGTGAACCTCAAGGTTCTTCTTTCGATGAACATGTTTCAGCACACTTATAAATTGTTCCTTGTACTTCTACTTGAATCATAAAATTGTTAATGTATTAAATGTATTAAAACAGAGATTTGGAAATATTGTTTTACCTCTTTTTTAAAAATACATGAAGACATCTTTCAGGAGTACTTCGTAAGATAGAATATACTATACAAATACAATAGTTGTGAAAATAATAACCGGCATTTTACCTTCATTATTTTACCTTCGAAACAACACCGTTAAATCACTCAACAGCGATAATTCTTCAGGTACTACCCCAAGTTAGGAAACGATAATCTTTCCCTCGTCTATATGTAGTGAAGTCTCGGTGTCGATATCAAATAGCGTCGAACGATTTCTCAGTTTCTTTGTTCGAAATTATATTTTTGTGTAATTTTTATACTGCAACATAGAATCAGATTAAGTATCGAGAAAGGTATTGATTTATTAATTAATTTCTTTAACGGATGTGTCACTCACTTTGGGAAACCAAACGTTTCAAATAAGCGAGTGAAGTATGCTTCATTTATTTTCGTATTTGATCCTTTCGAATTTTTTTGAACGTATACATTTCGATATTATTCTCTTTATTAATGTTCCTAAAGACAAAATGAGATTTCTAGAAGCAGGAAATTCATAAACTTTAAAAAGAAAAAACAATGATCAAGTGTATACATTTAATGTTGCATAATTTCATTAATTTATCATCGATCAGTATATATATATATGTGTGTCACGTTATACAACGTGAACTAAGATTTGACAGTAAAGTTAATTTAATAAGGATATTGTTTTTCTTTATTTATATGAAATAATATATGATTCGAATAACAAAAAAAATGACTGAAAGTGATAAAATAAGTTCTGTGGTAAAATCGAAAAAATTGTCTACGCCACGAATGTTTGTGAACGACTGCACGACTGCTTATTGTCTAACATATATTTAAAATTCTTTGTAATAGAAAATAAAGTATTGTGTTACATAAAGTATTTCTATGTAAAATAAATAGAATAGATTATACACTGCACAAATTTAGCTGTAATAAAACAAACACATCGCACGTTTGTAGCATCGCACGTGTAAAGTTTATTGAAATAAATTAATATTGAAGCTAAATAATAGCGTAAGTAGTATAGTTGTTGTGTACAATGTGAAAGCAAGTTTTTACAGGAATTATTACAATACTTTCGTTTGGAAAAGGTCATGTGAAAATACCATATACCATTGTATGTAAACATCCTTCTTGTCAATGACGTACCACTTTGATTGCAAAGTAAAGATGTTATTTCATCTTCCATGAAGAAGAAATCTATTCTGATTTACTCTACTAATTTAATTTACTTTAATCTTATACAAATTTACACATACGTATTTTCTTTTACATTCTCATAAAATGGAGGTTATGGACTACAGTAAGTGTTCACAATATGTCAGTTAAATATACGTATTTACATATGTAGTATTTATGACAAAATGTCATGATTTAATTGTTCTTGATTCTACATGTGTCTATAAATGTACTCGGAAATTATTGCAACACTTTCGTATGCTTTTATGTCATAAAGAATTATAGTTTGTAAGTTACCTTCTGTAGTATACGGAACAAGTTATATATTATATGTTCCTTGAATAAAGATTTATATTTATCAACTGCTTCTATATTTCTTTTAATATATAATAGAAATGTTTGAGGCAAATGTATGCAAAATGTTTTGTGTATCTATAAACTATAATGGGATGTTTCCAAACATCAATAAATGAGAAAAATGATGTATTAATTTTGAAGGAATCTGAATTAATGAGAGACATATTCTCAGGACTTTGAAAATATCCTTACTAATGTAATTATACTAACAAGTACCATTTTTTATTGAAAACTATAGGTGAAAATAATCCACAAATGGAAGGTACGGAAGAAAATCATTCCGAAGAATCCGATAGTAATGACAATGCTGACACGAATGTACAGACTGAAGAGCAAGAGGAGGATACGAGTAAGTTACTTAACATTTAACACACATAATACCCGTTTTGTATAATATGTTATGTCTTGTGTATGTAATGTCTATATCTGGTACTATAGAGGATGACGACGAATCAAAGGCAAAAAAAGCAAAAGAAGAAATTCTAGATGAATCTGATGTTGATTCTGATCAGTCTTGCCCTATATGTATGGACCTATGGACTAGCTCAGGAGAGCATCGTTTGTGTTGTTTACGTTGTGGACATTTATTTGGGCATAGTTGCATCTTAAAATGGTTACGAACTTCTTGTAACAGCTCGAACCGCCGTTGTCCTCAATGTAATAGGAAAGCTGCTGTTAAAGACATTAGAATGTTGTATGCTAAGAAATTGACATCGATAGACACTGCCGAGTTAGATACGTTAAAAACACAATTAAACAATGCCACGGCTGAAAAGAATCGTGTGGAAATGGAATTGTCAAAGTTTGCTCTTAGACAGAAATTGTTCGAGCAGCAAATAACTTGTATGAAGAATCGTATATCCGAGTTAGAAAGTCAACAGTCAGAAATAAGTCTGCACAGCAGTCAAAATATTTCTAAACATTTTATTAAAAAATTCCATTTAGAGCGATCTATAGAGGTATGCAAGGAAGGTGATTGCCGTGTATTAGATTATAATCCATGGCACGGATTCCTGGTTGTTTCTCAGAAATCAACGAATTCATTATTCTCGGGTTACGGTATTAAAAAGATCGATTCGGATAAGTTCCAACCGCGCCAGTTTATTTTTCTACACTCGCGAGTCATAAGAGACGTTACGTTTAATACGACCCAACACTCGATATTGCTGAGTGTTGGTTTTGATAAATGCGCGAAACTGATGGACATTCAAAATCATATCGTTATGCACACTTATCAAACGGATTATCCACTGTGGAGTTGCTGCTGGTCAGGTGATAATCCAAATATATTTTTTGCTGGCGCTCAAAATGGATCTATCACACAATTCGATATTAGACAAACTTCTGGAGCTGTAGAAACTTTAGACAGCCCTGGCGACAGATCACCGGTAGTCTCTTTAGCAAGAGTACCCCCTAATCCTGGTAGTGGCATCGGTAAAGGAGGTTTTATCGCATGTCATTTAAATACGTGTCATGCATATGAACAGAAAGAGTCAAAATATGTGCCGAAGCAAATATTTCTTGAAGGGCCATTTGTATCTGTGTGTTATAATGAAAAGAACAATCATGCTCTAATATCTTCCCGTCCAAATGCAAGGCAACCACATGCTAGACACATAGTGTGTACCATAGAGAAAGGTAACGACGAATCGACTGTCTGTAATGTTGTACACACGTTTCATGCTGGCAACTCTCAGCAATTACTGTCTCGACCATGTTACATAAATATTGAGAATGATACATTAGTAGCTGCACATCAAGAATCCACAAGTTGTATATCTTTGTGGAGCATGTCTACCGGAAAACAAGTGAACACTCTACCAGTGTCTGGCCCTGTCGTTGATATGTGTGCAGTCGACGTTAATTCTAATTTATTCCTAGCAACGCTCTCTGCGAGAACAGTTAGGATTTATTGTCAAGGATAAGCATGATTATCATGAAAATAACGAAAAGTCTAATACAATATTTTATACATTATGATTCACATACGAAGTTTTTCGCATACATTTTGCATACGTCATGTACATTCGTATTTTAAGAAACAAAACGATTGCCAATATTAAATTCCTCACTGCATTTCCTACTTGAAAGTCTGAATACTACTTCTATGCATAACAGCATGTGATATAAGCGAATCTAAATAATTGAAAACGAAGGTCTACAAGTACAAGTTTTTAGTCGTTGACTGTATGGAAGTTCTCTGTGCGTGCACAATCTGAACAAAGAATAAATAGGTCAAATAATTTTCGCAAGTTACCATTCTTAATAACGACATCTAGATGCAGTGAACATTTTTGGTGACTGCTGCAAACAGTATTTCAAAATTAGATAAATGATAATAGAAATAATAAGTATATTTATATATATTGAAGTATGTGATTGATAGTCGTTTGAACAATGTACTGAACTTAAGATTACTGTGTACATATATATATTTTTTACTAGATAATTGTTATACCTGTAGAAGAAGCAAATCGTATGATAAAAGGGAACTTGTGTAAGTACTTTCAATGCTAGTACTGAAAATGTTATTTATTAATATTTTCGAAATATTAAATTACATTTAGAACGTTCGAAAAATATTGTAACGAATCATTTTCACAAATCAACTCGTGTATATACTTATTATTTTAAAATGAGTAATTCTAAATCAAAACTGATCGAAATCCATAATCTATTTAACACACCTCTAACACAGCCTCCATATAAATTATAAAAAGATGTAAAAAAGAAAGTAGTAAAACTCCGTCTTTAACACTGCCAGGAATATGATATTGTTTAATTATATTTAAACAAAATCTATGTAACATGTATGGGATTAATACACATATAATGCTGTACAAATAGTATTTTAAACAAGTTTTTTAAATGTATTCTACATGTGCTGATACTTTATTATTCAGTTTATAGGTCATCGTATTTTCTTTTCAAATTATATTTATAAATCGGCAATTTTTCACAAATCATTCAATTTTATAAATACTATTAAGTATGCTATATATATATGTATATATATATATATATATAAAACTGTATTTTCGGAAATTTTCAAACTGGAAGTTCAACGTGACTTGCAATACAATGTTTTCTTCGTTACTGCGTTTAATATAGTTACTTGCAAGTCAAATATTACTAGTAGTATTGTTAGTGTGTGTGTAATTTGCCACTTAAATGTGGAATGTACATCTCCAGTTTCAAATACGGAAATCTATGCATATGCAGTAATGTATATATAATTGATATAACAAACTATTGTAGAGCACTAAAACATAAACCATCACCGAAGATGTACAAATGTAAATATTAATAATACAGCATTTATGTTTACGATTCTTTTTACAAAGTTCATGTAACGCTAACAAGTTGTTATCTATTTCAGTAATGTACAATCAGGTCTAATTAAGATTAACTTCTATACGTTGTAAAGAAATTTATAAAAAAAAAAACCATAATGAAGTTGTGAAATAATTATTATCTTTGTATTAATAATGCACAGATATTCATCGAGAAACAAGAAGATATTCGATATTGCGCTATGCAAAAGTTAACTTGTATTTTTTACCAAGTCTGAAAGAAAATTAAAAGACCCAATTCATAAAATATAATTTAATACGATAAAAGGAAAGGCCAATGATTTAAAAATATAATTATTTATACAAAGAGATTTAATGAATGCTCAACATGTAAATCTATCCTCTTATTTTTTTCTTCAAAAGAAACTTGATAAATGCATTGTTTCCTCCTTGTAACAATAAAAAATTTCGTTGCTTAAATAACATTATTAAAATTTCAATAAACATAAGATGAAATTTTTCTTTGACGAGATTCCTTTTTAAAACGTGGCTATCAAGTTGAACTCAACAGATTTTATTAGTTACTGTTCTTCATGCCTATCTTACAAGTTAAATAAATGACTATTATTTCAAGGATATTAAACCAATTTCCTGTGAATGTTTTTTACCATTGAAATATTGTCGTTACAAGTGCTGAATTTGATTATGAAACTGCTATGGTATCAATACTTGAGTGTGGTATTACAGAAGTTTTTTTTTGTAATGACAAAATGAGCAGTGCTTTTATATGACAGATTAACTATACAGTTATCACTAACTGAAGAGCTGCTCAGTGGCACGTTCCAAATCCCAATTATAAGATGATAAAGCAACCCTTGCATTGTGTTCCTCAATTCCCATATCTGTTAGTCGCCTTATTTTGTCATCTAAATCAGGCATCTTCGCTGGTCCTATAAATATTCCTTTTTGATGAATGAAATTCCTAATGAAATTCAAATACATTGACATTGAAAGAACTGGTATACTTACCACCTGCGTACACAAATGTCCAATGTTTAGCAGTTTGACGAAACATTTCTGGATGTTCCTTATACTGTTTGGCTACTACTGCATCTTGTGGATCATCTGGTTCTGCTGCAGCTAACAAAGCTTGCAATGACAACAATACTGTACGTAAAGTCATGGCAGCAGCCCTGGCAAGTCATTTAAAATATTAGATAGACGTTATACATAGTATTAAATTAACACATTACAGTTTGCACAATATATTGTTACTCACCATTGATCTTTCAATATGTCCAAACAAATAGCACCTGTTACTGAAGATATATTAGGGTGCCATATTTTTGTTATAAATCGCACCTACAAGACAAAAAGAACACTTAATAAATTATGATATTTACATGACGAGTAACTTGTATACAATTCACAACCTAAGTGATGAAAAATTAAAGAAAAACATTAACAAGAATTCAATGTATATGAAATGTTCACCGTTATTCTAGTATTGTGATAAAAATGAATGAAGAAAATTATAATTATCTAACGATAGAAACGAATTCAATCATGTAACTCCACTCGAGAAAAGATAAACTTGGAAATTGCTTTGTCATGTTTTAGGTTATATTAATCTGGCTTAATCCAGGATTGATTTTTTATCATTAACATATATTAATCATATTGACTTACAAAGTGCTTACTTTAGGAGGATTGAAGGGATATGTCTCGGGAACTTTAATCTCGAGTACAAAATTACCTCCTTCATACGGTGTGTCCGGTGGACCAGCAATCTCACCTTTTAATTCAGTATAACTATCATTTACTAATTCAACCTTTATCGCGCATTTTGCAACCTGTAACACAGTTTACAGACATCATAAGCAGAAAAAATGTTTTCTCGGGGGGTCGATTACAGCGAATTCGACTTTGAAACTTCTTAATGGCAACTTACATGACTGAATATGTCAATAGTATGCATAACATAAAATTCATCTTATATCATAAACAATTGAACCTAAGAGTATGCAAGATTTAATGATTACTTCATTGCACACATTTCATATATAATAAATGTTACATTAGAGATGTTCGATGTTCTAAATACTAATTTCAAAGCTTCTATTCGAAATTGTCAAGTATGGAATTTTTAAAATTGTCTATATAGAGAATATAACCAATGACCTATTGACATCAACATTCGATAAGAAAATGACGTACTGTTCTGCAGTGATAATCAAGAAAATGGTTACGATACAAAGATTATGATACATCGACGCAATGTGCCCATGTACAAACATTTGAAAACATTTGCATCAAAACACATGTAACTGTGCAGACAAAATGGATCTTGTAGACCAACATAAAACCAAACAAGAATGTCAGTGCTCTCAGAAATTGAAAGATCATGGTACGTACTATTCGAAACAAAGGTTTATGGAGCAACTATATAGAAAAAGGTCGAACTAAATCAACAAAAAACGAATTTAAAAAATCAAAGTTTACGCCGATACGCACGATCAAATTATCTTTTAATTCATTGAAGTATCTCTGTGTAACATGCAGGCAAGCTATGTATGTACAGTCATATTTCTTCTTAACTGAAAATAATGAATAGAAAAATTCGTTTAACGTGATACAATGTATGCGTTCTGTCATAGCAATTCGATTTACAATTTCGGAATTAGGTGACAGTCAAAAGTACTATACAACAGGTGCGTACGCTTTGTTCGCGGTGATTCTATAAGCCAATGAATCGCGGTACATTTTCGTCACACTGGGCACGAAATATCTTCGGAACAATGTCAAATAATCATACGATATTGTTAGGCGTATTCAATACTTTCATTTGTTGAAAGAATAATCCTACCATAGGCGAGTATACCTTAAAATCATGCGATGCCAGTTATTCACTCACCTCTTCGCTTTTTATAACCTCTTTAAATTCGCGTTTGATTCTCTGTGCCGCGATGTTCGCCATAGCTCCCGTATCGATGAGACGGTCAGCACACTGTCATCGTCATTCAAATAGATTAACGAAGTTCTCTGAGAGCGTCAACGTGTGCGAACTTTTCAGGTAATCGTACTCGAATTCACTGTCTCTTTCTATTCAGAAAAACGATCGTTCTAACTCGTGCTCTATGCCAAAATCTCCGCTCACGGACACATCCAATTTATCATTCAATCGCCGCCGGCGCCACATTGATGGAACAAGTTGACTGTCACCCGCTCGTGTCACCCTTTTGAATTTCGTCTACGTTCACGTCATTGTTTATTGCGGCGCCAAATTGCGAATAGCCAAGACTGAAATTCCATAAAACTACGAATTATTCACTCTATTATAAATAGTTATCCGACAGAAATCGCACAAAAATCCCCAGTATGTTAAGAAAACTTTAATTCCGCTTTAATTCGTTACTAATTCGTTACGTACCGTATGATAACAGAATTGCAAAACTATATATTTATACTTACGTTCACGTTTCGCAAGAAATGCGATCGGCTAACCTATCGCTAAAGTTTGATGGACACGCGTGCTTACAAAAATATGATTTACAGTAAAAACTTGAAATGTATCATTTTGATATACTTACTATTCATTCGAAACCATACGAAAGTCCCCAGAATGAAAAATCGTCTTTTACTCATCGCATAGTGTGTGCATACTCTGTATGACTTATCGGACTCTTTTCGAATTTTTTCAAAAAATGTCACGAGATAATATATGGACAACTAAGTTTAATGAGCATCGACTTAAAATACCACACGATTTCTAATCGCAGTTTGAAACGGTTCGTTCTAATAGTGACAGTTAATAATATCAGTAAACGCGAAGTTTAGTACCGCAGTAAAAATGGCAGACGTAGACGATGACGCTACTAAAGGTATTATAAATTTCGCTCGCATTACTAAATAAGCTTGTTGATTTCGGTGTATGCTGTTTAGTCAGTAATAACAAATAGAAAACACGTGATAAGAAATACGTTTACGCGGTTATGCCCGACATTCGGTGGGCGGAGCGTAATAGTTACGTCACGTCCGGTTTCGAAAATGTTCCCTGATTGGATAGTCTTTCCGTGGTTTCTGTTTTAGTGATGCCTGTGTCCCAGCCAGTGCGTGCCAAGAGTTTGTTACGCGCAAACTTAGAAAATTCTCGCGGACGACTTTTGCAAAGCAGAATGCCAAACATCAAAGTCTTCAGTGGCACGTCGCATCCGGATTTGGCTCAGCGTATCGTCGACAGGCTCGGTATAGACATTGGGAAGGTTGTCACCAAGAAATTTAGCAACCTCGAAACATGGTAATGGTCGCAATCACCGCTATAACCACGTTATTGTCATTCTCTTAAACCGAGTCTACGACCACGTGTCACACGATATTTCATTCACGTTCTTTCCTTCCGCTATGTTTTTCTATCACGGATAAAGAATTTCGAGCGCCTTCGCGTTGCATTCTTCATTTTTTCGTTAATTTATCAACCCCATCGGCGTACAAACAACCCTGTCGCGCAAGGCCGGTTTCCTCGTGTGCTGGCTAAACCGCGATGTTTAAGTTGAAGGTCAACTAGTACAATTATTAATACATCATCCTAACGTATTCTCACGTCAATGAATCTCGGCGAGTATTGCTACACAATGCCGGGAATTCAGGTCCTTCTGCGTAATTGTTAAAAAAAAACTATTCAACTGCCGCTCCATTGTTCGTTCCTTTGTTTGTTTCTATTATGTAGTACAACATTCTTTCATTGGGAATATCGGGAACACACGGAGCGATTTACGACGCGTGAATTAATTAATTCATGACACGTATTATCGAGTACACGATATATTAGTGTAAAATAAGATTATCGATCAAGCGTAAATAATCGTGTCTATTTATTGATTATATCAATTTTTTAAAATTAATTTATACTCTGTTACTATCGAATCGATTACGTTTTTCATTCGATATTTTATGCTCGTTTGCATTTATGTTGATTATGTAATAATTTCATTATGAATATTTTCTATTATAATTATGGCTGAATTGTACTACAGTGTGGAGATAGGAGAATCCGTTCGAGGAGAAGATGTGTACATTGTACAAAGTGGAAGCGGAGAAGTAAATGACAATTTAATGGAACTATTGATCATGATCAATGCTTGCAAAATTGCTTCAGCATCACGTGTAACAGCAGTAATCCCATGTTTCCCATATGCGAGACAAGACAAGAAGGATAAGGTAAGCTATTCCATAAAAAAAAAAGAAAAGAAATTCGATAATATATTACCATATTTTTGTGATCTAGTATATAGTGTAATCACGAAAACTTAACAGAATAATTCTGTAAAATTAATATAATTATATTAGTTATGATCTTACAGTTCTGTCCTTATTACATGGTATCTTTTAGCATATACACGTATGTACATTTACTATAACATATCAAGTTCTTGTTCAGTGTTGTACCTGAGAACTTTTATTATCTCCAGTTAGTTCTTCATATGAAATTTAATCAGTAATTAATCATTTTTGCTGATGTAAGTCGATATGATACTTATATCATATGTGTGTGATGTCTGTTTTAATGTAAAATATCTATATATATATATAGACACATATTCATAAACTTGTATATATATTCTCTTTTATTGATTAATATTTTGCCATTGAAAAAAGTATACTGTATATTAATTCCTCTAATTTGATTAAGGGAGTATTCTGATCTAGAAAAATGAAAAAAATTGTCTTTTTTAACAAACATTTGTAAACTTTGTTAAAATATAAACATTGTTTTATAGTGAAAGTTTTTGTAATTTTATGGTAAAAGAATCTGAAAGTACTTGTTTAGAATACTCCTTTAACATGAGAATTTCATACTATTTATTAGGAAAGAATGGAAATATATTGTGTGCAGTAGTATTCCGTAACATCATTAAAGCCAATGAACTGTGTGAACATAAAAAAAAACTTATACAGTTAAACAGCTTCTAGAAAGAAACTATGCTTCAGTGATTTTAATATTTTAGGTATATAACAATCACCTAGTTGACGTATGCCATTAATTAACACGATTAAACTGCTTCGCATATGTAAATAAACTAGCTATTTCTGTAGGGAAGAGTAATAATATTAGGTAAAGTAAAATAGTAGAATACTTAGGTGTTTGATTCATATTTACGTCATATGCCCATACTATTTTGTAATTAAATGTACTTTCAAGTGTTTATCCCTGTAAACAAGTATCTTTGACATAATATTCATACTGCAGACATTTCATGAAAATAGATTACAAATACGATTAGACTGTTTACATTTTCTGTAAACATACGTAATTAAAACGAAGGTATCACTGAATATAGATGGGTATCTTGTTTGAGAAGAAGTAAAACGTTTCTATGATATCTTCACAGGGTGGTGATGGAGGTGACAACTCAAATTCTAAGAAACAAATTGTCATGAAGTCAAACGAGTGGAAATTCAGGGTAACTTGTAGCGGTCTTTTTATGCTCTATTTACGGTTTTATAGCTTTTGCAACAGATCAATGGAGCAATATCATTTTTGGAACGCAAAACATGATTTCTCATCATTACATGAAACGTGCTTGCAACTCTTTTGCTTGTTTCATTGGGATATGTCAAGTTGTACGATTTGTACTATTTATAAAATATTCATTTTGTTCAATGTAATATGTATTATTTCTATAAAATCGAACAGATGAGAATCAGATTATAAGCGAAGTTACATGAAAAGTAACATGCAGTTCTAAAAACATATTGGGAACAATTTGTGTTACACACCTACACATAATGGTATAGCATAGCATGAATTTAGAAAATTGAGGGTTTATCATACAACACGAATTTGTTTATTTCGAAAATTTTAGGAGGCAACTCTAAAATTTAATATACGTTCAAATTCTGAGCAAAAAAAATGATAAAACATTTCAATCATATACATGTTTGCATGAATTAATAATTGGAGGACATTAACATCAATTAATTCATACATCCAATATTATTGCAGTGCTTCATTTTATATTTCTTATGAAAACAGTATTATGAATCGTATCAAATGCCCTAAGTACACAGATAATATCTGTTGATTCCTCCGTGGAATAATATTTATGTCCAGTATTTGAAACCAAATTGCCGAGACAGTAAACAACAAATACATTATAAGCTGAAGCATTGCGTTTGGTAAATAATCTGGGGTTATCAAGTATTTGATAACCCATCTGAATATTGCAAAACCAGTATTCATCGAGGGGGGCCTTTCGTGCATTGATACTCTAAGACCTACATCATTGCATACCGAATATGCTTTGTTCTATTAAATTTCTCAATTAAAGAAATTATTCTTACGATTCGTTTCAAATGTTATTATTCATTGCATGATGTAATAATTTTACAAATGTAACTGTAGGAAAAATTATTTATTTTACGAAGATTTAATAGAGCATGCGATACCATCAAAATAATATAATGGTACTTTAAATATATATATCAAACATTCATAAATAAAATAATGTAAACTTTATTATTAGATAAACAATTTTTAAAAGGCTTTTAATGAATTGTATTGTAAGATTGTTAAGGATAAGTCTTCTTGTTAAAAGATTTATGATACATGCTACTAAGATTCTGAATAGTTGGGTATTTTCAGGATTTTGTGCCCGACCTCTCTACAGTGAGTATAAGAGCAATTAGATTGTCGAGTGAAGCGTTTGTAACTATAACTCGATGAACAATTCGATTTGTAATATCACTTTTTTAGTTTCTTACAGAATTTTCTTTGTAGGACTAACAAAACTTATAATTGTTGCTATATGGCACAATGGTACCCCCATGAATGAATGAATGAATGAAATATTTGGTCAAAGCATATTGATATCTGAATGAGAGGGCAAAATATTAATATAATAGCATTCTACATATATTTTTAATAATTTATGTACGTATAACGGGGTACACAACTGTATGTTATATGGGTACTAATTATTATGTTGCTAAACATGTTATTGTCCGAATATACTAATAAGAAAAGATATGCCTATCTAATTAACAGAATAGTGCTTTGGCAAAACGAAACTGTGATTGTGTTGCCTCATTAATAGTATGCGAAGCCTTAATTTAAAATTAAATGATTTGCGAATACAATTTTTTGTTAAGGTGTTAACATTAGTCAGCTTTTGTGAAATTTATGCTCTCAACAAACAAGTTTATTAAGATGGCCCAATTATAATCATTCCCCTGAGCACAATGCATTTATTATTTTTCGAATTTCATTTTGTTATATTGTTTTAACTGTAACTGTCATCAATATGTTTCTCATGTCTTTTTGTTATAATTTCAAACTTACTAGACATGTTTGTTGTATAACTTCACCGTCCTAAAATTTCCCCATATAAAAATTTACAAATCAAAATGCACTGTGTTCCGTTTTTCACCTATAAGTTTGAATTCCGCTTTACTTATACTTTCTGTTGAGTCTAACTGGGGTGCATTTGCAACTACCGTTTTTCTTTTAATTTTTTTTCATGTACACACGTGTACATTGTATTTTTATAACAAATAGTTCAAACTATGGCCATTGTATTCATATTTTGTCCCCTCTAAAGAATTACTTTTTCAACTTTTGTTCTTTGACATGTTTTTTTTTTCTTTGCAATAGACGACGTATTGGGTTTTACCATACTTTATTTCTTGATTTACAACTTTTGGCAATGTTACAAAGATCTTTTTAACAGCAATTTTTTTCAAATTGCAGGATATTTCCAGTTGCAAATGGACTTGAGAGACTCGCATAAATTTATGAAATTAAAATCGACAAATATTTTTTTTCCAGAGTCGTGCACCTATTTCGGCAAAATTGGTAGCAAACATGTTGTCGGTAGCAGGAGCTGATCACATCATTACAATGGATTTGCATGCTAGTCAAATTCAAGGTTTTTTCGACATTCCAGTTGACAATTTATTCGCTGAACCGGCCGTCTTGAAATGGATTAAAGAAAACATTGTTGAATGGCGAAACAGCATCATTGTTTCCCCAGATGCGGGTGGTGCTAAGAGGTAATACCAAAAAATCCACTATTTTCTAATTTAAATCTTCGATTTCTATATTAAATATCAATTCCGTTTAATTAGGGTAACGTCTATCGCTGACCGTTTGAATGTTGAGTTTGCGCTTATACATAAAGAAAGGAAAAAAGCAAACGAAGTTGCCAGTATGGTACTGGTCGGAGACGTAAAGGATAGAGTTGCCATTCTAGTAGACGATATGGCTGATACTTGTGGCACTATTTGCCATGCCGCAGAAAAGCTTTTAGAAGCTGGTGCTACAAAAGTCTATGCAATTTTAACGCATGGCATTTTCAGTGGTCCAGCAATCAGCCGAATCAATAATGCATGTTTTGAAGCTGTTGTAGTAACAAATACCATTCCTCAAGATGGTCATATGAAGGACTGCCCGAAAATACAAGTAAGAGGATGACTTTCGCAAAAGAAATATATTATTTAATAATAACAACATTTTGTATACATACTTTTGTAATTTTTGTTTCAGTGCATTGACGTATCTATGATGTTTGCTGAAGCTGTAAGAAGGACTCACAATGGTGAATCTGTATCGTACCTGTTTTCGAATGTACCGTATTAGATCCAATCTTCCTGATAATGTACTCTATGAAACTGTGTAAGAAGAGTATTCCTTTTACACTTGTTTACTGTTATCCATAGCTTAGTTTAAACTAATGCGCCTACAGGAAAAGTCTTGAAATAACTATACATGTCCTTTTTTTTTTAATTTTAAACCGCGTGTGCTGCTCTTTCTTTCTTTTTTTGTTTTTAATATAGATATGTGTGTGGGAAAGTGAGATGTTAGATAGATAAAATGTATTGTCTGGTTTGATCAGAAATAAGTTCACAATTTGTAGATACAAAAAAGAATCCTCAGAATGAAATTGTTTAAAGGTAAAAAATTGTCACTAGGCTGCTACTTAAAAACACAGAACACATTGTCTCGTTTGGGGTACAACTTAAACGATATTCAGGACGTTGAAACAGCAGTACATCTGTTATTACGATGTGAACTGATGTTACGTTTATCCTGATTGTGTAATTCGGGATAGAAAGTATTGTCATGAGTGCGTATAGACACTCGTGCAAATTAATTACGCCATTAGAGGCATATCTCATTTTTACAAACATGTGCAAAAAGTTTGCAATATTCATGTTAAATTTTTCACATGGTCATATAAAGCGTCGAAAAGAAGCTAACTTTTTACGATTCCAATATGATGTGTTATTATATATTGATACATCGTATGCAATAGAAAAAATAACGTTGAGAAGACGTATTTTTTTCGACTATCTTTTACTACCACAATTTTTTAAAATGAAAAACAAAACTTTGCTATTTATACAAACGCGTTTCTATTTGCAGAATATACTCTGTTCTCGTTTAACAGAGAGAGATCTAACTTTACAGTCGTGTACTCGGTTAGCTTTGGACCAATATAATATGGAAATATAAGTCAATATAAATGCAACATTGTTTATGTGCAAACTTTTCATAATTCGACAAACATGCCATCTGTTATTGAATTTGGTATTATAATAAATATTTCTAAAAAAGAATGTAATTTATAATTTTTTATTAATGTATTGGAAAAGTTATATACATACTTATTATATTGATTTTAGTATAATGTTAATTTAAATGAATGCCATAATTCTTTTACCATGTTTTAAGTATTTAGAAATACTTTATTGTATTAGAAGTTATAATTTCGTATGAAATGTGTAATTGAAGTAAGTGCTCCTTAAGTACAATAATTTCATTAGTTGATTATCAAGTTAATAGACTAGCTCCATTTCCACTATTAAATATATATATATAAATATATGATTTATGGTCTATATGTTGCACTATAATACTCAAATTTTACAATATTTTATTGATCTATATTATAATTATTTAATCGATTATACATAATGAAAAATTATGAAATGTGGTTAGTTGTAAAAACTAAATAAATCAATACGTTTCGTGATTGCATTATAAAATATTTTGTGCGATTAATAATATAATTAAGATTCTTACATATAAGATCTCGAATCGGCAAGATTGTGTAACATAAACAATTAAATTCTATGGTATTATGTGCAACGATTTCATAAAATATAAGAATCTTATAGATGAAATCTTGTAAGATTCCTATAATTCCTTTGAACACACATTGTCAAAAATATTCTAAATTAATACAAATTGAATTCTATTTAAGTAGTAAAAATATTCTATTTACATACTACCTTATGTAAATAAGAATACTATAATAATCATATTTTTATATTCATAAAAAAGAATTGTATATGACAAATTGAATTTCAATACTTTCTTAATATCACAATGTAACTAGTACTATCACAAAATTATAATTTGTGAAATCCGTTTTGTAACCTCCATTTTTTTTCTTTTTAAACAAAATGTCTATTATTGAAAAGAAACAAAACTTGTAGAAAAGATCGTATAAATATACTGGTCAATAAATTACAAACCCTACTCTCTGTTAAACTAAACATCCTATTCACGTAGAAAATGCAGTTACGAAATTCATGACTATGTTTCTCTCAATCTTTATGATTTATGAAAACCAGATGGTAGTGTTATATCAAAGACCACTGGTAGATTACTTGGCAAGTAATTTAAATCACATGTTGATGCATTTATATATATTATTTTTCCGTCAGATGAGATACCATATCCTGTTAAAAAAGGAAGTATATAGTTTCATTTTACATGAGAGAAGAAGATCAAACATACCTTCATGAATGTGACCAAACACGTGATACTTTGGTTTAACTCGATTCTGCACAGTGGACAATAATTCTACACATCCAGCTCGTACTCCACTACAACATAGGTCTCCATGTCCTACAGGAGGAGTATGAGTTATAAGAATATCTGTATCTGTTGGTATCATCTCCCACTTGGAAAGGCAGGCTTCTCCCCGTGGTACATTAAATGCCCATTTACAAAATTCTGGTTGCCTGAGAAGAAAAGAATATTTATATAAAGATGGAGAGACATAGTCGTTATAAAAATACAATTTTAAAAAACTAAATAGTATACACTAGAATGACCACATATTCCGGTATACTTTGGTATACTTTGATATACTTACCATGGTGTGCCATAGATTTTGATTCCGTGTATCGTAATTTCAGAATCTTCCAAATAAGTACAATTTGTTAAGTAGTCTTTAACATTCCTAGTTTGTATGGCTTCCTCCAAAGTATCTTTGGACATTCCCAATGTAGGTATGTTATCCAAAATACTGGTCCCTGTATGTTTCTGACGTTCTCCACTACTATGCATCGTAAATGGATGAGTAAACGTAGAATCGAAACTAAGCTCATGATTGCCAGCGATAACGATTTTAGTTTTATGCGGCAAATTACCTACAGAAAAGATCATTCAGTATACATTAATAAAATAAATTTTGAAATGTAAAACTTCGTATTCTGAGTTATTCACCGATCCAATTATTGAACTCTATAACTTCTTGTAAACTACCACATTTTGTAAAGTCTCCAGCATGAATAAAGACATCTCCCATAGGTATATCGAATTTTATAAATGGTGTTAAAGAATGAGTATCACTCATACACACAACACGAAGCTGAAATATAAGATTAAATAGACCATAAGTAATAGAATTGTTATCATTTCTTTCTATTGCAGATACAATTGCAACAAACACGTTGACATTTTTAGGTTAGCTTTAGATGGACGAGTTACAATAATAAAGTATAATGTTAAAATTGAACCTTGTCATTTGGAGCGTCGGTAGTTGGAAGCTTAGCATTTATTTTTATAACTTTTTGCTCCTTTGACAACTCAAGCCAGGCTTCTGTTGGATTGTCTGTCAGTGGATGTATCTCTATCTTCATGCTGAGACGAGTATGATATGCAATTGTCAATTGCAATTGTTGTTTTAGTAACAAGTTTGAATTGATGAGCATTTCACTCGATCAATTTTATAAGCGTATTAATCTCACTTCATTTTGTACATTTTACCAACAACAATTCATGATTGTTTCATCAATAACAACTTTAGGTTGGGTTACTGTCTGTTAACTGTCATTTATTTACTTTCTATTATTAATTACAACTCAAACGATTGGTTTTTGTTGCATGACATTGTGACATGTTACACTATTTATTGTTCAATATTCTTGTAATATTCTTTCTAATCTCTCAGATCTTAGAGTAATAATCTGAGATATATTCAAAATTTCGCGCCCAATTTAGCGGATTTACAACAGAATATTCGTTTACAGTTTACATGTAAATTTATAGATCATTAAATGACAGAAGACAGAATTACGTTAGCACAAAGTAAAGAATAATTCTGCGTGTTGAAAATCGATTGTAAGTTTTCAAGACCTCTAATAGAGTATTTATATATTTATCACATATTCGTAAGTGTACAGTTGTTGTATTTCCAAACATGTCCTGTGTCCTGTGTCATGCTGATGATTCGTTAGTGACGAATGCCTCGAGGACATAAATATAATATTTATTATTGTACTTTATAGCTTAGGCCTTAGGCTTAGGGTTCAAAGTACCTGTATACCTATATATGTATATATAGCAATTGTGATTGTGAACACAATTTGGCAACGTGTTACTGTACTTTGATCAGCGGATCTTTTATCTGGACTTTTGGCATCTCTTATTTGTTGTTTCGTGTTTTTCAAGTGTGGATGATGTCCGCTTTTTTTAATTACAGCGACGCTCGATAAAATAAGTTGACGTTGTAGAACAAGTTTGCTAGTCATTCACGCACTGAACGGTATCTGGCACACAAGTACTTTCGTGATACGTACAAAGTATTTTCGCTAGTACAGTGTAAATCGAAAACGACGAAAATGTTTCCACGATCGGTAAGTAATCCACTTCAAAACAAAAAGGAACGCAAAATTAGTAGAAAAAATGAAAAGAAACAATAATGTCATTTTCACCACTGTGCGTACAAATTTGTTACAGTAAAAGATTAAGAACCTGATTAGATATTAGCAAGTTATTAGTTGAGTCATGAATTAAAAGAACATCTGTTTTACAGGTGTTAAAAGGTGTAACATACCAAAAGTTTATGCGAGCATTCTCAAGCTCGGAACATGCTCCAGGCTATAATTTTGGTTAGTATAAATAAATCTAATACATATATAGAATTATATTGAATTAATTCTAATGATTTATTATTCACTTATAAATATATTTTATATATTCTATTTCTACATTAGAGGTGACAGATACTCAAAGGGAGGTGCAAGAATTAGCACGCAAGTTTACAAAAGAAGAAATTATTCCAGTAGCTGCTGAACATGATAGGACTGGAAAATATCCTTGGGATATTGTTAAAAAAGCATGGAGCCTGGGGCTTCTGAATAAAGAAATTCCTGAATACTTAGGTATGATTATAAATTCATTAACTTCTCCAAAATTGTGGTCAAAACGCATAAAAATCATTGATTTATGAAATTTTACAGGAGGAATGGAACTTGGCTGCTTTGGGTCATGTTTAGTTGCAGAAGAATTTGCTTATGGTTGTACAGGAATATCAACAGCATTAGAAGCAACAGGATTGGGTGTAAGACTTCTTACATAATGATAATTGCCCTAAATTTGTAAAACGCACATTGTATATTCTATATGTTTTAGCAAGTTCCAGTAATTGCAGCTGGTACGAAAGAGCAACACAAAAAGTATCTTGGAAGACTTATCGAAGAACCGCTTGTAGCTGTAAGATGATTGAATATGAACTTAAGTGTGTATATAAGAGAGATACAATTCTGTACAAATTTACAGGCCTACTGTGTTACCGAACCTGGTGCTGGATCAGATGTAGCAGGTATTAAACTGAAGTCTGAAAAGAAAGGAAATGAATGGGTCCTCAATGGTACCAAGATGTGGATTACAAACGGCGGTGTTGCCAACTGGTAAATCAGTATATGATCTAAATACAAATCGTATATGTGATGTGTATATAATATAAATTTATTGTTTCAGGTATTTTGTATTAACTAGATCAGATCCTGACCCAAAAACGCCACCTAATAAAGCTTTTACAGCTTTCATTGTGGAGCGTGAAAGCGAAGGTTTAACGCCTGGTCGCAAGGTAAATTTGCTCATTATCTGAGAGTTATTTTTTTAATAATGATAGCATCTCTTATTGTGAGATAATTTTGTTTTCGTATTTGAAGGAAATGAACATGGGTCAAAGAGCTTCTGATACACGAATGATAACTTTCGAGGACGTCCGTGTTCCGAATGAAAATGTTTTGGGCAAACCAGGCGAAGGTTTTAAAATTGCTATGCAAACCTTCGACAAGACTAGACCTGCGGTATAGTAAAAATTATGATTTTTACACTAAAGTGTTTCAGTATAGTTTTTCTATTGTACGTTATTATTTGTTATAGGTAGCAGCTGCGTCTGTCGGTTTGGCTCAAAGAGCGCTAGACGAGGCCACGAAATATTCATTGGAACGCAAAGCCTTCAATAAACCAATAGCAGAACATCAAGCAGTGGCATTTATGTTAGCAGATATGATGATCGGGGTTGAAACGGCTAGACTTGCCTGGATGAAATCTGCTTGGGCAGCTGATAGAAAAATTCCAACCGCAACGCTGTTAGCTAGCATTGCAAAATGTTATGGTGGCGATGTAGCCAATAAATGTGCGACGGACGCCGTTCAAGTATGTAATTAAGTGCAACAAGATATATTCATATTTATTACTTTAATTAAAATGAACTATTTTACAGATTTTCGGTGGTGCCGGTTTTAATAGCGAATACCCGGTCGAAAAGTTAATGCGAGATGCAAAGATTTATCAAATCTACGAGGGTACGGCGCAAATTCAAAGAATGATTATTTCGCGTTCTCTCTTAGCCCTGGCTAAACAAAAGGCCGGTTAAGCGATCGAATAACATGAAAAATGTTAAAATTTATTTTTGAATGAATTCTGTAATTCAAAAAATGTATAGATAACAGACGTGAGGAGGTTATAACGATTTTAAAAACGTTAATCATTGTGAAAGTATTCTATCATTGTTATGAGATATTTCTACATATATTTTTATATAAACTTATACATTTTCTATGAAGAGTATAAATGTTTAACAACACTTTAATATAGTCTCATCAATGTATGATGACTTTTTCTACTGTTTAATAAAGTTTCACCTAAATATTATTGTATGATTGATATGATTGTTCGATGTTTCATATTTCGCGGTTTTAGATGTCAGGTAGCGCTGCAAACGTTGCCCGAAAGCGTTAGTCAAGTGTATTGTACAATGAAAAGGGATTACATCGCATTATGTCCGTCAGGCCATAGTTTTTACATGGTTATATTTGGTGAAGTCGTGCGTGACGAGTTATGCAACATTCGGTGTAAAAGCGCCCCATAATAGGACGTCCAGATATTGTGACACCTGACCTACTTAGACAGTATCGTCGTATTTAAGACAGTGGTAAATTGACAACGTTTATAACGCGAAAAACGCATTTGACAGCCTTTCAATTTGCAGATTCTAAATGCTTGCAAACACGAGAGAGCAGAGAAATCCTTCGGAAATTGCGTCTTTCCGTAATACGTTATTGGAAGACAGTGCCGTGTCTAGTAGACCCTGGTACCCATATAAAGCTATGTATGGTCGATACGTTCCTTCTCTCGAATTACTTTCCCTTTTTCTCTTACACGATATCGAATAATTAAGATCGAACAATCACGATGCTCTTCGAGTGCTCGAGACTCTGTATTTAAAACGATCAAATACATCTGAGAACTTTTCCTTGATAATTGGAATTTACAACAGTCGTTCAGCATTTTCCCTTTCGATATCCACTGCCGTGCCTGCAACTCCTACAACGGGTGCAAACTACATCTCATAGAATTTATTATACATTGGACGTATTTGAACCATCACGAAGAGAAGACCTGTGGATTACACATTATATTTATAATAAATCAAGATTTTATCTATACACATTTTAACAGTTTAGCATGATACACGTGCAAATAAGGAGAGTACTATTTTTACCGAAAGTTATGATCACGCGTGGAGGGGCGTTCCACTAACACATCTACAAGAAGCTAAGAGAAAATTATATTTCTACATTCACATGAATTCGCACTTGTATATATTGAAAGTGTAAGGACTGACGGAAGAACAGTCGCGCAATAAAAATAAATTACAAAAATCTTCGAGCTTTCGTATCGTAGGTCTAGCTCGAATTTATCGAAACGCGGCGCACACAGTATATGTAGAGATAAAGATAACGTAAGAGCACGCAATACGGTCGGAGAACTTGTTAGATCGCACGAACATCGAACACAAGGCCATGGAATCGGCAGCCGCGTAGATGTAGCGGAACGATGGCATCGATCGAAAGTCGATCACCGAGAAAAGTGATTTCGGGCTGTGTCAGTGATACAGAAGACGATCCGCGCGGGTCCTCCCGGCGAGAGTACGGTCCTGGAACTCGTGCTGTCAGAGCGCAACGGTGCGCCGGACGCTCGCTTGACTAAGGGAGTGCCCGTCCCGATGCAAAGTGTAAGTGAAGTGGCCTACAGACCTACATTTGTCTAACGTTCGATTTTTTTCGGGCCGCCGGACAGGAGGTTAATAATCCGCGCGGGGTTCATTTTTCCGCGGGCGTGTGTGATGTCGCTGTTGTGTGATATACCGATGTTTGGTTGAAAGAGACGGTGTAGTTTCGGTACGCTCAGACGGCGCTGGCCGGCGCGGGGAGCGTAGTAGTAAAAAGAGAGGAGGACAGCAAGAGCTTGCGCACACGAGGAGAGAAGGAAAGAGAGAGAGATAGGCGACAGGGAGCGGGACGGAGAGGGAGCGACCGCGGGATAGAGGGAGAAGGAACGAGAGAGAAAGAGAAAGAAGGAACAAGACCGACCGAGCGCGCGCTTCTCTCGGCTAGACAGAGAGAAAGGAAACGAGACAGACAGATAGATAGACGGGGGTGAGAAAGAGACCGAGAACACGTAAGAGAGTGTAGGTGTTCCTCGAGAGAAGTGCGTGCGCTCGGGAACGACGTGCAGGAGGAGGGACCCCCGTCTGTCTGTCTGCTGGAATGCACGAGGGCCGAATGGCTACAGGGACAGGGGAAGGTGGGGGCCACACGGCCCTCGAGAACACGACCGCGACGGCCCTTACGGAATCATCGTCATCTTCCTCCTCCTCGGTACCGACGATCCTGACTGAAAACACGACCGCGGCCAATCTGCCTCTGACGGGACCTCAGCAGCCGGGTCTTCACCAGGTACAGCAGCAGCAGCAGCAGCAGCAACAACAGCAGCAATCGCACTCGCGGCCACGGTCCAGCCTGGTCACCGATCTGCCTCCAGCGAATGATGCTGCAGGTAACCTCAACAACTCATTTCTATGCCCTGGAGTTCTTTGTTGCCGTAGCGTACCGCTTGCCAAACTCCTTTCTTCTGCTTCGCTCTGTCTGCTTCACTCTCACTCTTCGCCGTTTTCTCTTTCTCGCTTTCGCTTTCAACTGTCTCCCTCTCTTTTCGCGTCCGCAATCTTTCGTCCTTTCCTCGCATCCTTCTCTCGCCTGACGTTACACGTTGTCCCACCGCTCTCCCCTCCCTCTCTCACTCCCTCTCTCACGCTAGCCAGTCATCTCTTTCCTACTCGAACCCGAGCTAACTGTTTCTCTCTCTTTCTCTCTCCCGATCGTTTGTCGCTCCGGCATCGATCTCCCTCGCTCTTTCGATTCGGTCCACCTCCGAAGTTGCAGGTACACGCGGTCTCTTATTCTTCCTCATTGCCGCAACGTGTGAGCACGATGTTTTTAAGCGATTCCGCGACTACGTAGTCTCCATGACAGCCGTACATCTTCTCTGCTCGCGCGCAACCAGCAACAATGGGACACGTTCCCGGCGGTACACGTTCAACGTCGCACTTTGTATCCACGAGTGTTCGCGATGAAGTTTTCAGCAATGAATTTCCGTAGGCCATACTCTACTAGCAGGCGGCGCTTGGAGTCTGTGAAACCTGCGTCTCATGCCGACGGCTTTCGTCGACGAGCCTATGTATGTACCTTAAAAGCTAACCTCAAAAACCGATGACGGAAATGCCGAGTACGCGTGCAGATCATAGCGCACGTACAGTACGGTGAAGTATTATGAAATTTATTACAGCGATGGTTAGGAAGACGATGAAAAGAATATTTTGGTAATGTGATCTATCGATCGCAGGCTTTAACGGCAAATATAAACGTAGTAATGATAAGCTTATTTCTGTAGGAATTTTTAACAAATTGGCTGTCGGTCGTCACGGAGGCTGGAGAATACGAAATGCGTTACGTTGTAAAGAAAAACCCATTCGTTCGACGACGATTGAATGGAACCGATTGCTAAGCGTGGCGCGGCCATTCAAATATTCGCGGCTTTGGCGGCCGCGCCATGCGGTATGCGCAACAGGCGTTTCGGCGCAAATTCCAAAGCGAAGAGGCGAACGGGCTCGCAGCCTCAGATTTAGAACAGATAGCCTTCGAGCGTTTCTTTATGAGCGTTGCACCGACCCTTCGTGGACAAAATAGCGATTCGATGAAACGAGCCACGGTTGCTTTTATTTACGTCGTCGACGCCTCTGACCTCTTCGTCCCTCCGGCGTCGTTCCCCCCACCCCGTTCTGCATTATCATGCATCGAAAGATCGCGAAACGAGTTTTTCTAAAACAATGCCCGGTTATTGCCTTTTCACGAGCTCTTTCCACACCGTGTCTCCGGCCGTTTTTTTATATTTCGTTTCGTTTCTAACGTTCGCCCGGTCGAACGAACGTTTCACCTCGTAAAAAATACCCGTCGACCCGGTAACTTACCCCCTCCAACCCCTGGCCCGCTGGAACACGAATCCGTGTCAAAGTGCTCCGCCGGACAAGAATATCTAATTACTCGGTAAACAAGTAGCTTTCGCCTCCCGAGACCAGCTGTCTGCTTCGCAAACGACTTAGCGCGTCCCCGGTGCGGTGGTTGTTCTGTGTCGCTTGTTGCGAGGCTGAAGAGCACTGGGACCTGGAGCTACCGATCTAGTTGCTTGAAATATTTCTGTCAGCTGGTACGAAATACATCTCTCCAGATCTATGATGTTCCGAGGCAGTGGAAACAATCTTTAATATGAGAGAAGATTAATCTGAGCCAATAGTGACCTGGTATTTTCAGACAGAGTGGACGATTGGATCTATTGCAGCCCTTATTTATGAATTACTTAAATTATTCACCAGGAATAGGTGGATGATGCTTTGAAAATTAAAAAATAGTAAATAATTAAGAAGATGGATTAACTTACACGTCGAAAAGTCTACGGTTCTGCCTTTGATGATATTTCTGTTCCTCTTTAAGAAAATAATTCATGATGTATATAATTTCATTCAGTTGGTGGACGCGCTTGTAACGTTTCCTTCAGAAATAGTTTTGTTTCTCCTTTGCTGTTGGTCTCGTGCCAGTTAGGAGAGGATCTGAACAGAGGAGCAACGTGTTGAAACAAAATAAAAATTTTTGGAGCAAACGAGCTCTGGTGACGAGACCTGTCGTCAACGACTATTACGTTCTATTCTAGTCAGTACGTACATGGAAATTCAGTCAATCATATGATGGTGTCATTACTATAACACTTAATTTATTGAGTTCAGATTGCCTTTGTAATTGGAGAACTTTGTGGATGAACACGTTGAGTAACAATTTAGGGAATTTGAGAAAATCAGCATTAAATTGATTCATGATGAAAATGTTACTGCACATGTTCGTCTACTTGCATCTTAAATTAAAACGTTGATTTCGTTGACGCACTTTAACCCTGTTACAATAAAGGTACATAGATTATAATTAAGATGTTTTACATTGAAAAGCGAATACATACCTCCTGTAATCACTTCTGAATGTTTTCCGGGAAGGAATAATGGTTTTAAGAGTCGGTTGTTGTAAAGAACACCAAGAAAAAAATGCGTGCACTGTTAGAGACGATTAAGTTCCGACTGACCGGACAGTACACAGTAACGTAAGCCGACAGATAATTGCACTGATATTCCCTACCCATCTAACATTGTTAATTCTCATGCTGTTTTTACCTGGAACGACTTTAACGAAATTGTTTGTCGGCTAAATTGGGAAATCTTAAGGCCCAGAGTAAGAAGTCGATAGGGTTTAAAAGAAGCACCAATTTTATATTTTTCTTAAATTGAGAAGACCACTTTGAAATGTTCATTATTAACGTAATGGTAAAGGCAAACATTTAGCTATACTGAGAGGCTGCAATTTCTAGTAAAATTAATTAAACGTGCAGGGAAAATCCTGCGAATGAAGAAAAATTTAATTATTCAATAGACGAGGATTTCACTGTTGTCTTAGCAACGTTTGCTCCCGTAGATGCTATCAACTTGTTAATATTGATTCGCGGAGATTAGCCGCGAAGAATGGGAGATTGTACGAGCGTCCGGAGACAACTGATCTATTATTCAAAGGATACTCACCAGCAGATGAGCGTGTCTCAGCGAGCCAGCCAGCGGCTTGTGGTTTAAGTTCCTTAACCGTGACGTGGCAATCGATTCGGGTGGAAGGTGGGTCAAAAAGGAACCCTCGTGTGAGAGCTTCAATTTCTGGCCCCAACCCCATCTCGTTCCACCCGCGATAAAGATGTCAAGTATGAATATTCATGGCTCTCGCCATCATTAACCATGGATAATTAGCTGCGGCTTGGCATTGCGCGATTACGCGGGCTCGTTACAAGATAGCGCTCCTCCGGCGAGACTCAAGGGCGGTTCACACTCCATTTTCTCCGATCCGCGATTAGGTAGCGACGTTAATACACTTTTTCGTTTCCTCTCGCTCCTCCGCGCTGATAATTAGCCACTCCTCCTCGAGCCCGTTCGCTCGCAGCTGGCGTTAAATCCGCTCGAGCGTGGCGATTCGTACGCAACACGCTCGAGCTCTAACCAAGCGGACCCGCGCTCAAAAGAATGGAAAGAATAGCAGAGACACTTTAAACCCCCCGTTGAGATTCTTCCAGCGATACAATAGCGACGGGGACACGATGCTTTCGAGTCTTCGTTGGTTTCGTGGCCGACGGACCAGTCTCTTGCACCCTGCAACCCTTTGCGATCCAACCCTTTCTTTTACTTCAGACCTTGCTACGAAATGATACAAGTCAGTCGTATTCTGATAGTTAGCTCTATCGACCTATTTAGAACAGTTAACTACCTGCACCACGATTTATTTTTCTTTGTCGATCATAATTTCTGACAAGAAGGACTAATCGAGAAATGTGTCTCATTTGATTCAGACGCGTACAATATATTTTCAATATGTACTTTACCGTCAACGAGCCACTTTACGCTCGAAGGTTTATCCAATTTTCGAAATTTCTCCATTTAAAGAAGAAGTTAAAACACGCGGCGTCGTTCTGTTTATACAGGGAGAAATTGTCTGGCCTCGAAATGAGTTTCGTTTCCCCATCGATAGCCGTAAAGTGCTGGGTAAAAATATTATTTCGAACTCCGAACGAAGTGATTGTATTTTTTGCAATAAGTTAACAAAGTACATACCTCATAATTCAAAAAGTAGCTTGAAACATCGTTTTTCGTTCGGAGCTACTGTCAAGTACAGTGTGTGGCCAAAAAATCCTTATTGTGTCTTTCAAAAGGGCTATTCTTTTATGATGTGGCAAGTTCCGAAATAAAAGCAAAGAGTTAAATAAAGCGAAGAGTTTTTGAACGCGAAAATCAGAATACCCCCTCGGATGAATGTGTTCGAGTCGTTGGTAGATCCGAGAAAAGTCTGCGAGCGTGAAATCTGACATGCTTTGCTCTTATTTGGGCCAGGCTGGAGTTATTCGAAGTATTCGTTCTCTAAATTTTCTTCGGGCTCGGCTCTCGCGTCCGCCCGGATGAAAGTAAAAGTACACACGGCTGCGAGCGTGTGCGGACTTGTGCGTGGAAGGAGGACGCATTTCTAGAGCCTTGTCACGAGGCAGGCCGGGATGCTTTCACCGTGGCCGATGTCTCGGGAGAACCGCGGTGATGTAACGCTTGTTTCGCGTCTCCGTAACATAGACCTATTTTTTCCCCATCGTCGCCAACCTGTTCTCGAACGGCGCCGATTATCGCATCGGGCTCGATAAACTCGGGGGAGGAGGCCGAGTCGAGAGCACGCGACTCGCTCCTACTCGCGCGATCCTGCACAAAGAGACCGAGAGAAAGACAAACAATGAGAAAGAGAGGAACGATCGATGCCCCACACAGATCGTTCCGCGGCCGACCGCGAAAAACGCCGCGATTCGAAAAGTTACGCTATCAAATCACCGCAAACGAGTCGGAACGATACTTCCGGCTGATAATTCCGCGCCGTTTCCTATGTTATCTGGCGCACCGCTAATATCGCACTATCGTGCGTCGGGTTACAACTGATTGTGTCATTCCTGAAAATCGGAAGAGGAAGGAGATCGAAATTCTGTTTGATAAACAAGCTTTTCCACACGTCCGCGCGACTTCCGCGTGAAGTTCCGTCGCGAATGAAGCGTTCACCGTCGACTCGGCGAGCGATTTATTCGATGCAACAGTATAATTACTTTTTCGATCTTACAATTAGACCATAAGCTTTAGCGTACCGAATCTGTCACACGGGTTTATTTCAGCAATAGCCAGCGTAGTTGAAATATTCTATCGTTATCGTCACACGTTAAGTCCGGAGAAATAATTCCGTGAGCCAAATACGGGCAACTTGGCAGCCAACGTGCTAGTCGCCACGTTGCCGTAGGAAAAATTGAAAATTCGAACTTTATCAGTAGACCGAGCGGCACGTAATTAGGCACTTCCAAGCCATTGGAGTAATTGAGAAAATCTGGGGCTCAGATACGATTTTATCTCTCTGTATCGTGTTCAGAAACATTGTGTACATACATACCAACCGGAGGAAAGTTGACGAAGATGTTCATCTGCTTCAGGTTTTATTTTGACAAATGTTTCATTATTTTAAGAGGTTCTTATCGTTGTCGATTCAGTTCATTGTTGTTCGTAGACGTCTCCACTCTTGAGACCGCAGGTGCACGTCCGTAGTCTGTGCTAAATAAAATTCTTGGGTTGACACAACTTTAAATATTTATAAAATAAGATAGTCGTTATTATAATTCATTTATTTATGTATATTAGCTTGGCAGTGGGTCACGGAGGTAGAAAATAGCGTCGGGCACACAGGCGGAATAATTCAAAAACACGGCGTTGGAATGCAAGCGGCGGCTGGTTCTTCCAGTTCGCAAGATGGAGGATGATCATCCCCCGCGTCAGAATGGTCGTCACGTTCATCGTGTCGGAGTACACTCCGGCATAATTTCTCGCAGTTTATAATGCCAGTATTTCACCGGGGTAGAGCCGGGACTGGCCTCGGCCCGGGAAATATTGCGACGTTTACCGTCCAGCGCAATTCACCCTCGTCCGGGAGGGTAAAATATTAGTCGGGTAAAAGCTGGGCCGGGACTTTTACTTCTTAGCCGGGGAGTCTGTGAAAGGGGCGGCTTCCTGAGTTACAAGCTTTCCGCGTCTCTCTCGTAAGCGTGCTGGCGCGTGCCCGGCACGAATTCGAGTCTCGGTCCATCGTGTCGAGTGGACAGAGGAACTCCGTCTCCCTTCGGGGGATGTCGCGCACCCCTCTTCGACAATGGGTGACTCGTCAACATCTACCTGCTGCGCCGAGATGCACTTGTTGCCGACAGGGGATCGGCGAGCAGTTTGCGCACGGTAAATCACGATTATCCGCTCGGACGGGGGCTCGACACGGGCCCTTCCCCGAGAGACCCGACGCACAGGTGCCCGGGAGCGAGAGGTCTTCGGGCTCGTACCCCACGGCAAGGTACACAATTGGATGTTAGGCAACTCTGTAAATATTGACTTTCACGAAAGCGTTGTTCCCCGCTTCAATTCGTTTCCCTTCGGAAACTGCTGTCCCCCAAAAGGTATCTCATCTCAATCGCGCACGCTCGACAAAATATGGATCGTAAATCTTTGGAAAGCGATCTATTCGTTAAAAAGCATCTGCTTAATTCGTTAGAAGACGGCAGAGTTTCTTCTGATTTTTTCGGCGTTTACAATTAGGATGCTCGAACTATCTTCACCTGTAACTGTCCTTCCGATGAAGACGAAAAGTTGCGTTTTGGCGTCACGTTTGAGGAGGACCTCACATCAACGTTGATTTCGACAGGTGTATTTCATCAAATAAAATTGTTGAGCCGAGATCGCCAAAATCGCAGAACGTTTGAAGTTCGTTGAGTTATGGCGGATGGTCAGCGGCTGTTAAGTGCGCGAGGATGATGCAAGCGATTCCCGCGAACAATCCTCCAATTATTTCGACCAAAGCGTGGTCCCGCGAAAGACATAAAGCGTCAGAAATCGTTTCCAGGAGAATCGCTTTCCTTTTTCTCCATCGGCCGGCGACTCCGGCGGAGAAGTTGTCCAACAATGGCCACGCGACCCTCCGCTCTAAAGCCACTCTTCCTGAGGTCTCTCTTTCTCTTCATAGTGTTCTTCTCGTCAAAGGTTCGCCTCGCCCGTGACAACTCATTTAAACCGTGCACCTTGTTTATCCGTCGTTCGGCCGAGGGTAGCTGCCATTAAGCCTCTGCGTTTCGTTTGTT